>OZ025248.1:22125302-23466463 GCA_964019135.1 Arenicola marina | reverse complement strand
TATGACCCATGCCGCCTTCCCGACTCCTTACAGATCTCCTTCCTAGACTACCTGGCCTACATGCCACTCCCCATCCCCCCTCACCACCACCTTATGGCTATCCTATGACCCATGCCGCCTTCCCGACTCCTTACAGATCTCCTTCCTAGACTACCTGGCCTACATGCCACTCCCCCTCCCCCTCTCCCTCCCCCCACCTTATAGCTATACCTATGACCCATGCCACCTTCCCGACTCCTTACAGATCTCCTCCTAGACTACCTGGCCTACATGCCACTCCCACTCCCCCCTCCCCCTCGCCCCCCACCTTATGGCTATACCTATGACCATGCCGCCTTCCCGACTCCTTACAGATCTCCTTCCTAGACTACCTGGCCTACATGCCACTCCCCCCCATGCCACTCCCCCTCCCCCCTCCACCACCCACCTTATGGCTATACCTATGACCCATGCCGCCTTCCCGACTCCTTACAGATCTCCTTCCTAGACTACCTGGCCTACATGCCACTCCACTCCCACTCCCCCTCTCCCTCCCCCCACCTTATGGCTATACCTATGACCCATGCCGCCTTCCCGACTCCTTACAGATCTCCTTCCTAGACTACCTGGCCTACATGCCACTCCCCCTCCCCCTCTCCCTCCCCCCACCTTATGGCTATACCTATGACCCATGCCACCTTCCCGACTCCTTACAGATCTCCTTCCTAGACTACTGGCCTACATGCCACTCCCCTCCCCCTCCCCCTCCCCCCCACCTTATGGCTATACCTATGACCCATGCCGCCTTCCCGACTCCTTACAGATCTCCTTCCTAGACTACCTGGCCTACATGCCACTCCCCCTCCCCCTCTCCCTCCCCCCACCTTATGGCTATACCTATGACCCATGCCGCCTTCCCGACTCCTTACAGATCTCCTTCCTAGACTACCTGGCCTACATGCCACTCCCACTCCCCCTCTCCCTCCCCCCACCTTATGGCTATACCTATGACCCATGCCGCCTTCCCGACTCATTACATATCTCCTTCCTAGACTACCTGGTCTACATGCCACTCCACTCCCCCTCTCCCTCCCCCCACCTCATGGCTATACCTATGACCCATGCCGCCTTCCCGACTCCTTACAGATCTCCTTCCCAGACTACCTGGCCTACATGCCACTCCCCCTCCCCCTCCCCCTCCCCCCACCTCATGGCTATACCTATGACCCATGCCACCTTCCCGACTCCTTACAGATCTCCTTCCTAGACTACCTGGTCTACATACCACTCCCCTCCCCCCTCCACCACCCACCTTATGGCTATACCTATGACCCATGCCGCCTTCCGACTCCTTACAGATCTCCTTCCTAGACTACATGGCCTACATGCCACTCCCACTCCCACTCCCCCTCTCCCTCCCCCCACCTTATGGCTATACCTATGACCATGCCGCCTTCCCGACTCCTTACAGATCTCCTTCCTAGACTACCTGGTCTACATGCCACTCCCCCTCCCCCTCTCCCTCCCCCCACCTTATGGCTATACCTATGACCCATGCCGCCTTCCCGACTCCTTACAGATCTCCTTCCTAGACTACCTGGCCTACATGCCACTCCCACTCCCACTCCCCCTCTCCCTCCCCCCACCTTATGGCTATACCTATGACCCATGCCGCCTTCCCGACTCCTTACAGATCTCCTTCCTAGACTACCTGGCCTACATGCCACTCCCCCTCCCCCTCTCCCTCCCCCCACCTTATGGCTATACCTATGACCCATGCCGCCTTCCCGACTCCTTACAGATCTCCTTCCTAGACTACCTGGTCTAATGCCACTCCCACTCCCCCTCTCCCTCCCCCCACCTCATGGCTATACCTATGACCCATGCCGCCTTCCCGACTCCTTACAGATCTCCTTCCTAGACTACCTGGCCTACATGCCACTCCCCCTCCCCCTCCACCACCCACCTTATGGCTATACCTATGACCCATGCCGCCTTCCCGACTCCTTACAGATCTCCTTCCTAGACTACCTGGCCTACATGCCACTCCCCCTCCCCCTCCCCCTCCCCCCACCTTATGGCTATACCTATGACCCATGCCGCCTTCCCGACTCCTTACAGATCTCCTTCCTAGACTACCTGGCCTACATGCCACTCCCCCTCCCCCTCCCCCTCCCCCCCACCTCATGGCTATACCTATGACCCATGCCACCTTCCCGACTCCTTACAGATCTCCTTCCTAGACTACATGGCCTACATGCCACTCCCCCTCCCCCCTCCACCACCCACCTTATAGCTATACCTATGACCCATGCCGCCTTCCCGACTCCTTACAGATCTCCTTCCTAGACTACCTGGTCTACATACCACTCCCCCTCCCCCCTCCACCACCCACCTTATGGCTATACCTATGACCCATGCCGCCTTCCCGACTCCTTACAGATCTCCTTCCTAGACTACATGGCCTACATGCCACTCCCACTCCCACTCCCCCTCTCCCTCCCCCCACCTTATGGCTATACCTATGACCCATGCCGCCTTCCCGACTCCTTACAGATCTCCTTCCTAGACTACCTGGCCTACATGCCACTCCCACTCCCACTCCCCCTCTCCCTCCCCCTCCCCCCACCTTATGGCTATACCTATGACCCATGCCGCATTCCCGACTCATTACATATCTCCTTCCTAGACTACCTGGCCTACATGCCACTCCCCCTCCCCCCTCCACCACCCACCTTATGGCTATACCTATGACCCATGCCGCCTTCTCGACTCCTTACAGATCTCCTTCCTAGATTACCTGGCCTACATGCCACTCCCCCTCCCCCCTCCACCACCCACCTTATGGCTATACCTATGACCCATGCCGCATTCCCGACTCATTACAGATCTCCTTCCTGGACTACCTGGCCTACATGCCACTCCCACTCCCCCTCTCCCTCCCCCCACCTTATGGCTATACCTATGACCCATGCCGCCTTCTCGACTCCTTACAGATCTCCTTCCTAGATTACCTGGCCTACATGCCACTCCCCCTCCCCCCTCCACCACCCACCTTATGGCTATACCTATGACCCATGCCGCCTTCTCGACTCCTTACAGATCTCCTTCCTAGATTACCTGGCCTACATGCCACTCCCCCTCCGACTCCTTACAGATCTCCTTCCTAGATTACCTGGCCTACATGCCACTCCCCCTCCCCCCTCCACCACCCACCTTATGGCTATACCTATGACCCATGCCGCATTCCCGACTCATTACAGATCTCCTTCCTGGACTACCTGTCCTACATGCCACTCCCACTCCCCCTCTCCCTCCCCCCACCTTATGGCTATACCTATGACCCATGCCGCATTCCCGACTCATTACAGATCTCCTTCCTGGACTACCTGGCCTACATGCCGCTGTTCCTGTCCATGCACGACACCGTGCTGACCAACCCGCTGGACATGTCCTCCACGAAGTACGTGGATCGGACGCGGTCCGCCCAGCGGGACGTGAACCCCCTGGGGCACCCCCTCAGCCGGGACTCGGTGTGGCAGCGGCGGGAACGGGGCGAGACGATGAACGTCCACAGAGAGGCACGCCAGCTCCTGGCCGGCGAGGATCCGGACACCGTCAGCCACGACAGCCGACAGATCCTGAACAAGTACCACAAGCTGCCGGACATCCTGGGCGGTCCCAGCCCCGGGGCGTCTGGCTCGCGGTGGTAAAATATTAACCTCCTAAAATCTGCCAGACGGTGGAAATTTAACATGCAAAATGCAAAATGAATGATTATGAACTAAGTGAAGGAGTATTTCCCTGTTTTTCATCTATATCCTGTTGGATTACCAACCATATTATATAATTACATATATAATGTTATATTAATTAATATTATATAATTACATATATAATATAATATTATATAATTATATATATAATATAATATAATATTATATAATTATATAATTACATATACAAGATAATATTATATTATATTATATAATTACATATATTATATTATATTATACAATGTTCACATATTTTGATATAGTTGAGGTATGAATTTCATACTTGTATTAGAATATTGCTCATATGCAAGACTGAATAAGACAATGGAAGTATAGTAGCACAAAGTTGCGTTTCATAAAATCAAATGTCTGTGCAACAGATGAGTACTATTCTCGTCCAAATATAAAATTGTGTACCATAAATATAAGAATGTATATGAACCATCACTTCGGTAATATCAAGGTATTGAAAATATTGGAAATAGCTCAAGTAATCTCTCAAGTAATATTTGCGGTCGGCCATGTTGATAGGAATGTCTGATTCCCCTAACGTCGGTACATGTGCACTTATCCCTCTCCCCAACCAAACCCCCTATGGCGTGTGTTGGAAACGCGAGACAAGTAACATGTTGTGGTGCTAGTAATTACGTTGCTCAGTGTGTAATATCTGTTGCAGTTCCACCATAGACCAGTGATCGTGGCTCGCCCCTAATATCGCTCAGTCTTGCCACAGAACATTCGCGGCGTGATAATAGTGTGCAGGATGTAACTGCACGTGCTCGTATCGTTTGAGTTTTGTTTGCACGAGAGCACTAGCGATACATGGGTATCAATACCGAGCCAGTACAAGACTTGTAATCCCCTCGATCTGCAGATTATTTTAATATTATTTAACATTGTTTTAATAAAAAAAAACTACTTGCAAATTGCAAAGCATGGCTAGTCTTATTTATTTAGATAAGCAACCCATGACCGAGAGTTTTCACGTTCACATGTCACCAGTGAGCGGACACAACATAACACGATCTGGCGGCAATATGTAGGACACCAAATAAATGTGGCTTCCTCTTTAAATGGCGACTTGGCGAGAACCACGTGACCGTTCAGGACATTGCGCAGACCCTGGTATTCTTGGCGGCCTTCTTCCACTTTCTCTGGATCTCCCTGTCCGCCTGAGTCCTGGGTCTGTTCTGGATCAACTCCGCCACGTCCCGATGGTTGTTCCTCATGGCCAGGTTGTAGGCAGAGTGACCTCCCTGGTGATGGGACGGTGGGGAGGGGGGCAGAGATAGGTTCGTTTGTCGTAATCCACACAGGCATAAAGCACATTTTACAACCAGAACTGACGCTGCTTACTGAGGTAAAACTGTTTGTTTTACTTTCATTGGAATGGAATGGAATGTTGGTGTTTTAGGCCACTTTTGTGCACATACAGGCTAAATTGGGCCAAGGAACCTCCCGGGACGATGAAGGATGAAGGAATGAAACATGCCCCAGATTAGGTGCCCGAGCCCGGATTCGAACTCAGGACCTATTGATCTGCGGTCTAGTGCGCTAACCACTACACCAGGGAAGCCCCGTTTACTTTCATTGGATTTATAACATGATAATATGCATATATATGCCAGTTAAATGTACCTTAAATGGGGAAAGCGAAAGTCCACTAGAGGTATTCGAGTACTTAATTAGTTATTTCGATGGCAGGGAATTAAGATAGAAATCCTAGAATATTGTGAGATGTTCCTTTATGCTGCTGACTTCGGCTAAAATATGGATAATAAGTTTTCTTACTTATTAATGTTATCCTTTTTAAATGTAGTTTCGGCTCTTAGAATGGACTGGTGTTGGTACCTTGTCTTTGCTCTGGCTGTCGATGCCCAGTCGCAGCAGTATTCCCACGGACAGCCGATCTCCCCGCTCGGCCGCCATGTGCAGCGCCGTCTGGTGTTCCTGCAGACGACAATTCGGTGTAGAGAGAAATGTTACCCCACCTCACTCGATCTGTCGAGAAATGTTAGCCCACCTCACTCGAAGTATCGAGAAATGCTACCACACCTCACTAGATTTATCGAGAACTGTTACCCCACCTCACTCGGAGTATCGAGAAATGTTACCACACCTCACTCGGTGTATCGAGAAATGCTACCACACCTCACTCGGTGTATCTAGAAATGTTACCACATCTCACTCGGTGTATCGAGAAATGTTACCACACCTCACTCGTTGCATCGAGAAATGTTACCACATCTCACTCGGTGTATCGAGAAATGCTACCACACCTCACTCGTTGTATCGAGAAATGTTACCACATCTCACTCGGTGTATCGAGAAATGTTACCACACCTCATCGTGTATCGAGAAATGTTACCCCACCTCACTCGGAGTATCGAGAAATGTTACCACACCTCACTCGGTGTATCGAGAAATGTTACCACATCTCACTCGGTGTGTCCGTCAATTAGTTCTTGCCAACTTACGAATGTCGTTCTATCGTTGATGCTGAGTCCAGCCTGGAGCAACATGCCAAATATGGTTTCCTTCTCCACGCGGTCCCGCCTCAGGACAGCCAAGTGCAGGGGACCATGCCCCTCCTGAACATTATACACAGGGCACGTCAGCCACATATAAAGGACATACAGAGACAGATGCGCGAGCAACCGAACACGTGTGGAAACTCCAATAACAACTTAGCCTTGGTGAGTTTGTTTTCAAATCCTTCATGATATTGTCCCATTTATCCATTTCCTTATCCATAACAAATAGTACAATTCTGCCTACAACTACAATAACTTGTCGAGTATTAAAGTCACCGCTTAGTGTGGAGGGAGTGATGGTCAGACGTACCCTGGTTCTCTCGTACACGTCAGCACCTGGAGCGGCCAGGGAGGCCTCCACCACCTCTATAGACCCGCTCAGTATGGCCGTCTGTAGCCGACTGTGGGTCTTTCCACATAAAACATTCATTTTTATTACAAAGGAATAATTATTCCAATATCATTGTTATTTGATGGGCCACGTTCAACCAGTTCAATGCCAATTGTTATTAAAAAGAAAAAAAAACATTTTGTTGTTTTTATCCCAAAATAATTAAGTGAAGAGAAGAATATCTTTTTAATGATTATCATATTTTTAATATGGTCATTAACTTTTAAAATACTATCCAGCCGGCAACGCTATTACATGATTAAAAAAGTAAGAACTCGTGTCCTATAGCTTACCAGTTGCATGGCATTTATGTCGTATCCCTTTAGAAGGCTTTTGATGTCTTCATAACCTTTCTGCTCAGCCAGCGCCCAGGCATCGTTACCATCCTGGAAGGCGTTTCACAATAAAGACAAGTCACACGTTTTACTGTGTCATTGTAGGTCGTGACTGTACTGATCAACTTAGTATGTTTTTGAAAGTAGGGGATGGAGTGATAAACTCACGATGTCTTTGAAGGTCATGTAAAGACAAGATAAACCAACCTCTGTGATGGGTTCGACATGAACTGTCTTTCAAGGACATGAATGATACATTCACGATGTCTGTGATGGTTTGGACATGAGTGATAAACTCACTATGTCTTTGATGTTAGTATCAGTGCCCCACTCCAGCAGTTTTCCGGCCAGCAGGTACATCGACTGATCTGACCGCAGAGAGGCCGTCTTAATGACCAGGTTTAACGCCGTATCTCCATCCTGGATACATGTTCAGGGTGAGAAATACAAGAGAGGGGAATGCAAAGTAACTTAGTCCAAAGCTTGCACTTTGGCAAGCAATGAAAATATCACTTTTAAAACGATTTCAATAGTTCTTATAGACACTTTGTCGCAAATAGACTAAATAACAGACAATGAAATGCTCTATAGTTGCCATGGCGCGCGTGGCTGGTACAAATATAGAGCATCTATTGTTCAGAGCACGTTCGGCGCCATGGCAACTACGTCATCTTATGACGTGTGCTTTAGTATATTTGCGAAACTGCGTTTGCTGCCAATGGAGTGTCAGCATGGAGAAACATCGTTTGTGTCTTAAAAAAGGATGACATCGCAGTATACACGTAAGTTTGGTATCATTAAAATTACACGGTGTTGCTTTCTCACGTCAGTGATTTTTAGAGCGATCGCGACAAATTTGTGGAAAATATGGGCCGAAACGACACGCTACGGCATTTATGACTTCGACTTTAGTATACGTAACAATACAATGACAAGGAGGACAACGGCTTCCGTTTTTAATAGTTATCTGATACTGAATTTCTTTAATGACCGAAATAAAGCTACAATGTTTTCATTACCTTGTCAGTCAGGTTAGCGTCTGACCCAGCATGCTTCAGCTCATCCAAAACATCCGGTTTGTATAGTGCACAGTGACTGATGACGTAATGGATGGCTCCTGTGCCATGCTGCAGGGAGTGATGACTTCATCAACGGTTATGGCGCAGTAGCAAATAATTCATAATATGGCTATACTAAACACAGTGGGTGAGTTCGGATATGCGACCTGAGTAATCGGCGCAGACATTTGGAGAATGCGCACTCATACTTTCCGCTCATGTGCGGATAAACATAAACCGAACGCAAAAGCCGCGGTCCGCGTGAATGTTGCACTTGCTTAAGTGCACAAATCATGAAGATCGTTAAACAGTACCATAAAGTAAATCAACGGATACGTGTTGTGTTCATTATTTTATTCTGGTTGTTATAATATTATTTACAGATTGTTTGCAGGTCGAAATGCTACCTGATATATATATTGCGTATTGTTGGGCCTGGACGCCATGTTGGAAATCCTCGTGATTCTCGTCTGGGTGGGGAGTACGGTCTGGGGGTAAAATGTACCACGTGACCGCGCTATCGGGCCACAATTTCCGCGTTCGGTTATGCACTCCGCGGAGTCCGACTACTCTGCTCGCATACCCGAAACTCACCCAGTATGTGCTTAGGCTACTGTGCTCCTTTGCCACCTAGCGATGCATCGCATCATAAGGCGCACATACATTACAATTACAGTGTCACCTGCCGATCGAAGTTCTACCTCAAATGCACCTAAATGTGATTTATGTAAGCACCATGTAGAATGCGATAGAACATTGGAGTATGATCTAATGTATTAAACTCACTAAACAGCTTAAACACGACATTGGAACGAGACATACAATTGCGACAATACATATAGACAATACGATCGCTTTCCCGGTGGCTTGGGTGACTTTACCTTGTCCTTGAAGTTGACGTCGGCGCCTCGTCTGATGCATTCTGCTATGGCATCCTCATCCCCTTCCACCACGGCGACCACCAACTTGGCCTGCGAGGATCACTCAGGGTTATAATGCTCTCCTTGCGCAGGTCATTCTTCAAAACAATATCAGAATCTTGGTGTCGGGAAATGCATATTTACGTGGGCAAGAACTAAGATACCATTGGCTGAGGAAAATGCAGACAATCTGACCCAATAATACATGTAACACTTTCACTCATTGCCTGAGAACATCGCTGCCATACTCATTCTCGATCTCCCGGCAGAGGGCGTTCCGCTTAAGCTATAGTCCCTCTGCTCCACGTCAAATATAACCATCAGAATTATCCTTCATACGCGACCATATTATACCCCATATTATTAAAAAAATATTTGTCGCTTAAAGAAAACGCTAGCCTGGCCTCTAATGCTGTTTTACCGATTCATATGATACCCAGGTGTTTATCATCGAAATTAAAGGATTGTCCTTCCTGTGTGTAGCTCACAATAAAATTTGGAAGTGAGCGCCAACTACGATTTCATCACTTAACCAGGCGGCAGCCCTTTTTGGAGGTGTGTCCGCGGTGGCCAATCAGCAGGCGATACTCTAATTATATTCAAACCGAAAACTGACGCCTACTGTGTGAGCAAAACAAGGGCGCCTGATGATCGCGAATATAAATAGCGGCGATTCTAACTCCAATCAGGTTTTCGTACGGAGACAATCGTGGCAAAAGATAGATCAACATGTTTCGATGTTATTTTTCCATGAAAATCATACTGCGCGGCCTGGAACTGCCGCAATGCATCCGTCAATCATGGCCCTGATCTCTCGTTTAACGCGTTTCCCCTGAAGGGTACCTTGACTGTGAACATCCGCGAGATAACTTCCAGTTCTAACGTAAGGCGGCGCCACACGAAGGGTCACATTATACGTCCCTTGCTCCGGCCTAATGGCGTGCTGCTCGACATTGATGGGGGCGGGTTGGCTTATTTTTTGTTCTTCTCACCAGTCGGCCGAAACGAAGCGTTAACAATGTTAAGATGTAAAATTTCGGTCCAGATCGCGGTTGGACACCCGCTTTAACACTATATTTTTCATATTCTGCATCGAAAATACAAAATTCAACGCAAATAACTCTCTAAACCCATTCGTGACCCCAGCAACGTTAAGGTCAATCTTTGGCGGTTACGTGGGGCAGAGGTGATGGGAGGAACGAGCTTCCTCTGCTGGCAGAATGACTGATCCTATGGTACATGTAACATGTCCACCTATTGGCAGAGAACATTGCCGCCATACTGACTCCATAGTAGGCTGCTCTCTTCTTCCGGTATTTCTTCAAGGCCTGCTGGGCGGAGTGGCAGCTCGAGAGCAGTTCGGACAGGTCAACGTAACCCTTGTCAACGGCGTAGTCATAGGGACGTCGCAGGCGCTAAGGTAGATACAAAACATACCGCGCATCAAATAGTTTCGGACTTAGATGTGGGACGGGATACCAACCGAGGTGGCTGACCAAATGAATGCATACATGTATCCATGAATTCGGTGATGTCTTTCTTTGGTTGACTATTAAATCGTGTTCCACGAGTACGTATGACTGCATGGCGTGTGTGCCGTAAAGGATTGTCCCGACCCTATACAGAACACAAATTTAATTACCCTTCGACAAGCGCCTACATCATGTGCGACTCCGTTTAATTTTACAATGATAATACCCGAACCCGTGACGTTCAACTGATGAAGTGACCAGGGTTAAGCATGATGTAGTTCCATTTACACAGTTGACACAGATTGCGCATACGCGTAGATTTCCCTACCCGGTTTCGCAGTTGCGGGTCGGCCCGGTGCTCCAGCAGGCGTACCGTGATGTCTTCAGCCACCAGACATTCGCAGTGCTTCGCCACCAGGTGGAGCGCCGTGTCCTCTTCCTTCAGCGTCTGTATATTGACCTTGGCCTTGTGTGTCACCAGAAGGTCAATGAGTTTGTCGACGTCGTCTCTCTCGGCGGCGCGCCGCACCACTAGGTGGAGGGGCGCCAGACCGCTCTGAATGACCAGTCGGTGCGTATTATTCATCAGTTTCATTTTTAAAAGGAAATTATATTACATTCAATAATTAATACATTTCATTTTTCCATTATGTATTTAATGTATTATTCATTATTTTATTTATTACTAGATTCTAACTAATTATTGTATGCTAAAATAACTAATTATGTCATGTTCCAAAAATTAATGATTATTAATGTTAATTAATTATTGTATATTCCATTAATTAATGTCATGGGTTACAAATCAATTAATAAGTCATTGAATTGCTTTATTTATTGCTAATTTTGTATTTTCAAATAACGTTGATGTGCCATCAAGTCATCAAGTTAAAGTTTGTACCGTTTAAATTGCATAACGACAGCTGTGACTAAAATAACCTTGGCAATCGTCCGTTTCAGCGTTACCTAAAGCAGACGGATGTGATCATGTGACTGTATGAGACCCACCTCGTTATGTTTGTTGACGTCCTCGCCGGCCCTGAGGCAGCGTGCCACATCCTGGTAGGAACCGTCCATACACGCCACGTGTAGCGGCTCGTTCTCACCCTAAACACCGAAATCAGGCTGAAACAAGCCCTGTCGGGTTCATGCTAAGCGGAAACCAGGTGATGACATGATGACTGACGCCATATACACCAGATGGAGGGACTGGGGGTGATTTCTCCTTTCTGACCATGCCGCCGCTAATGGTAGTTCATATGTTTCGATATAGATACACTTGATTTTATCAAGTGCAACTCGATCAGCTGTGTTCAACATGAGAAGTACTCTAATACAAATATAACATTTATACCCTTGATATGTCATTGTTTTTGATCTGCTAGTTAACACTAGTTAACAGTTAACTACTCTGGCACGAAATAGGTCAAAAGATGAACATGCTTACTAAATTTGTTCACAATCTTGTTTCTATTTTGCGCGTGTCCAATTCCCCTTAGAAAATCGAAATTTGATCATGAACTTATGTTTGATCAATGGACGTGTTCAAACTATAGGCCTGAAACTATGAGATTTATTTGTGTTGCGACGTTTACAACAATTAATACACATTTGATGATGACCTCATGAAAACAACGATATATAATGTGACAAATACAATGCTTACCTCCATGTTATCTGCCATCCACATAGGTTTCTCTCGCTACCTACACGTGGCGCCGTCTTGGTACAGCGCTATCAATCTGCGCAATAACTCATATATAACTCATATATAAATTGTTGTTGCATATGCTATTTATGCGCATCCTGCGTAAGGTGACTCAAAGCACCGAGAGTACTGGTCCACATTTAGTTACTGTAATGAATTCCCTAGAAACAATGACTGATACTCGCTGCCCCCTGGTGGCAATGTGGGGCACTATTTGCAAGCGGGTTTATTCTCCCACCTGAAGACAGCGTACAGGTGGGGGAGACAGAGATCTGACGGTTGGAATGTCGGCGACAATGTCATGACAAGCACCCGAGAGAGCTCCGAGAGAGCTTCTAAGGATAAGCACCGGAATTTATGCTAGTGGGTGGGGTGTGGGAGGGAGGAGGCGGGGAAGGGAGGGGGGTGGGGGAGGGGGAGGACATGCACCGGACATGGAATGGGGGTGGGTGTCGGGGTGTGGGTGTCGGTGTGTGTGGGGGTGAGGGCCACACAGCTGACTGACCCCCTTGCCCACTCCGGTCCGGCCATCCTTGACGAGGCCTGGACAATGAGACGTAGGTGGGAGGGAGGCAGATTAACCCCCTGGATTGGTGGGTCTCAAACGACCAATTACCATATGTTCATCCCAACTCGTATAGAAGACTCACTTGGTGTCGATCGTTCGAGTCGATGGGAATTGAATGGTATCAAAATGAAGGGGTGGGGGGGGGGGTGGTTGATGGAAGAGAAGGAAAGGGGGCGAAGGGGCGGTATGGGCAGGAGAGCGGGAGGACGTGGGGCATAGGACGCGAGGGGTGAGTGGGAGGGGTCGGGAGTGGAGGGGTAAGCAAAGGAGGAGGGGGCTGAGGCAGGAGATAATGACGGGCGGCTAATCGGATGATGACCAGGAGGTAAATGACTTTTTCAGTCAGTCATGGGTTGGATCAATATGCTCAGTGGGTGACAGGAAGTAATACATTAATCGACTGCCAATAATCATAAGAGGGGTTTCAATGATAGTGACGTGTATATCACTCATCAGGGTAAGCTGCGGAAAGGACAATGTCCTCTTAGGCATTGTGATGTGTATATCGAATACTTATTTGCTTGAGGCGACTGGGTTCCATCTCGGATCCGGCGGTATTTTAATGGTTGGTTGTATATTCAGGACGTTTTAACCACTTTTGGTCATATTGTGTCATTGGTAGAAGGAAGGGAGAGTGGAGCCATGTCCCCGGGGGTACTGTATTTTAATGATATCCTGGACTGTTGTTCCATATTAAGATTGCGCCATACGCAGACATCACGTATTGCAAATTCCATGGTGATTATAGGGACATGGAATCCATAGGGGCATAAAGTACTGCAGAGCAGATGACTGGTGAAGCGGATTGGTCAATATTGAGCAATAAATCATAATAGTTCAATTACAACAAAATAACCTGCAAATCACGCAGACGGACGGATGTCAACAAACTGTTGGCTAACATGTTTATTCTTCACTAAAATTATGTTGATTCTTTATTAAACATTATGTTTATTCTTCATTAAACATTATGTTTATTCTTCACTAAATATTATGTCTATCTTGACTATACGTTGCTAGTTATTGACAAATGGTTCTTTGTCTTCATTGTTAACTAATACTCGTTGTTGATTAAACCAATATATGTATGGTCGGTTAAAACGTTGCATTTATGGTCAGCCACAGGTGTGTTTATTGCCGACTTATGTTGGGCGGATGCAGGAATTTGAAAAGGGGAGAGTCATTGAAAGAAGAGGGGAGCTCTGAACAAAACTGCGACCGGGGGCTCCACCAATTTTTCTGACGAGCCGGGGGGGGGGGGCACTGAAAACTTGCGACCGCGGGGAGGGCGTCCACGCCGCCTCAGATTCCGTTCTTCCTCAAAAAGGGGGGCGCACGCCTCAGACGGCCTACATTTTACATTGAAAAACGGCATTCTTCCTCAAAAAGGGGGAGGGTGGTCCGGACCCCCTGGATCCGCCGTTGATGCTTACTGTCGGATTGCATGTGTTGTACGAAGTTATACGATTCGTAACGCGGCATTTACGCTGATGACTGAGTAAGCTTATCGGTGATCGACAGAGCTTTGCGCAGTCATCGCAACGGTGACCTGTCGATAGATCTTGGTTTGTGCTCGCTGGTGGACGCCTAGATTGGCGTTTCAAGCCCAGTTTCACAAACCATAGCGAGTCGTGGTGGGCCATTCCGTCACGCACGTCACGTGCCCATCCCCTCTTTTGGGATGCCAAGTCCTCCCAAGAATCTGGATCGATGCCGAAAGCCTTCATGTCCCGCTTACAAACATCCTTAAACCTAAGCTTTGGCAGTCCAGTTGGCCTTTTTCCGTCGACGAGTTCACCGTATAGCACATCCTTGGGAATGTGTTCATCTTGCATACGATGGACGTTCCCAAGCCAACGTAGACTACTTTGCTTCACAAGAGCAAGAATGCTTGGTAGGTTGGCCCTGGCTAACACTTCGGCATTCGTGACCTTGTCTTGCCAAGATACGCCTAAAATGTTTCGCAGGCGAAATGGAAGTTATTCAATTTACTTTCTTGGCCACAATACGTAGTCCACGTTTCACTGCCATACAGCAAGCTACTTAGAACGCACGCCCTGTAGATTAGCATTTTGGTGCGAATGGTAAGTTTTGAATTACGCCAAGCACGTTTGTTTAACCTACCAAACTTGGTGGCTGCCTTTCCAATTCGAGTATTTATTTCCTCGTCCAGGGATAGATTATCCGTGACGGTACCTCCCAGGTAACAAAACTTATTAACCACCTCTAAAGGCATGTCGTTAAGGGTAATCACTGGCGGTGTGATAGCCCCTTGGCTCAGCACGACTGTTTTTTTAACACTAATAGTCAAAGCAAATAAAGTACACGCATTTGAGAGCCGATCCATGAGTCTCTGTAGCTGGCTTTCTGAGTGCGCAACCAACGCTGCGTCGTCAGCGAATAGCAGTTCTCTTATTAGGAAGCGCCTCCGCTTGGACTTAGCGCGCAACCTTGAAAGGTTGTACAGCTTCCCATCAGATCTGGTGTGCAAGTAAACACCCTCCGCATCCTCACTAAATGCGTGAGAAAGAAGCATAGAGAAGAAGATGCCAAATAGAGTTGGCGCAAGAACACAACCCTGCTTCACGCCATTTCTGACTTGGAAGCTCTCGGACGTTGCTCCGTCGAACTGTACTGTGCTGAACGAGTGTTCATGAAAGGAGCGGATAAGGTTAAGTAGTTTGCGGGGGCACCCAATAGACTCCAAGATTTTGTACAAGCCAGATCTGCTGACAGTATCAAAAGCCTTGGTAAGATCAACAAATGCGAGGTAGAGGGGCTTGTGTTGTTCTCTACATTTCTCTTGAAGTTGACGCAACGAAAATATCATGTCAACAGTCGATCGTCCGGATCTGAATCCACACTGCGCTTCCGGATATACTCTATTTGCAAGGAGTTGCAGTCTCTTTAAGGCAATTCTGGCGAAGAGCTTACCAGTAACACTTGAGAGTGATATTCCGCGGTAATTGTTGCAATCACCCCGGTCTCCTTTGTTTTTGTAGAGTGTAACTATATTCGCATCACGCATGTCATGTGGAACAATACCGTTGTTCCAGCAAAGGACGAGAAGTTGGTGAAGGTGAGGGAGCAACATAGTTTTCCCACACTCCATATCATGTTTATGTAATGGTTCTTTGAATACATTGTTACACTAAACACCAAAGTGTAGACCAATGGTTACTTGCTTTATTTTGGACTGAAGCATTGTATTCATGGATGACAAATGGTTATGGGCTTTAAATTTATTGTGGACCAGAGTAACATTGTTTGGGTTGCCGAGCGCCATTAAAGTATATCCAATGTCATGTGTGTTTTACATCTCCACGGGTCTCTAGACTACTATTTATCTCCTTAAGGATGTAACAAAACAAATAGATCCCTTTGCATTGCGATACCTGGTTACACCACGTACCGATGGCCACGCACGACTAATTTAACTCTCCATGTAACAGTTGTCATCAAATGTAAATGATCCCTGTGAAATGATAGACTAGCATAGTGCGTCACATACTGTCACTCGTCTCAAGTGTACCATACCAAGATAAAAATGTGCTCGGCGTTTGCCTAGCAATATGCCACAGACCGTACTAGTTTGTTTTCCACCGGGGGGCCCAGTGGACGCCTCTTGAGACCACTGGTCTCTACCGTGTCGGTGGGCAATCTCTCATGGACACCTCCTTAATTTGAAGTGGAACACATACACCAGTCACCAGTAGGGCCCCCTGGTGGAGTAGTCCCTCCTTCACTGTCGACAGTAGATCCAGGCGAGCCCAGCAAAGGAGCCAGCTACCACGAAAGGGCAAAGGGTAAACAGATAAGGCACATAGACAAAAGTAGGCTGGTTCTTTGGCACTGTACATCGGGCGTAATTGTTACGAATCGCACAGCACCAACACCTGCAAGACTACAAGACAAGATGATCGACAATATTCAATAACATGTTTGATATCTATGAGGTACGTTTACCATGCTCCCCGAGAGCAAGCGAATAGCGTACTAAGGGTGATCGCAATGACGCGCATAGGCGAAATAAGAGCGACCACGGTGCAAAATATTCATTTCACGAGGGAATTTCAAGAGGTATATCACTATCGAATGTGCTCTCAGACCGAGCGATACACAGTTAATACCCCACAAGGTAGGACTTTGACCAATGTCCTTACTGTATTTATTCTACACGACAGACAGCGGAAGGATTTTTTTACATTTTTCATTGATCTAACTCGACTCGACTTGAAGTGATTCAGTCGTCTTCTGTTTCTGTCCGTGTTATACTGATGTTGAATTAGTCTTGGGTTGGATCTACACATTACGACGATATATATGTGTGACGCAAGTGTTATTTTCGGTGTTTAGAACGAGCCTCTGCACGTGGCGTGTGTGGACGGTTCTTACCACGATGTGGCACGCTGCCTCAGGGCCGGCGAGGACGTCAACAAACATAACGAGGTGGGTTTCACACAGCCACGTGTACACGGCTCCCTGATCACCAAAGCAAAACTCTCCATATCTCAGCCGATTGACCGGATTCCATCGTCGATCGCGATGGGAATCTAACGTGTTTCGCCTCATTGTCCTAGTAAATCTCGGCGCCCAGTTTTGCCCGTTTGTGCACAAAAGTTGTCTAAAACACCGATCATTTCAGTTGTCTATATATGATGCTAATATCATGTATAAACATTGGTGTATTATGTCAAATGATAGGCACCGGTCATGAGGATGACAGAATCGAGAATCTCTAAGAATTAGAGAGAATTATCTTCAAGAATTCCGGTCAAAAATGGATAACCGACATTATGACAAAACTCGCCGTCCGGAAGCAGCGGGGGCGGGGGGG
Organism: Arenicola marina; assembly: GCA_964019135.1. NCBI lineage: Eukaryota > Metazoa > Annelida > Polychaeta > Arenicolidae > Arenicola > Arenicola marina. The sequence goes on along the minus strand of OZ025248.1, from coordinate 23,448,885 downwards.
GGGGGGGGCGGGGGTAGGGTTGAAACCTTAGATATCAAGAATATCGAGAAAAATAATGATCTCCAAACTCTTCATCGGTCAATCGTTTAATGCCAGGACGCCAATCGCATGGAACCGAACAGGTATTCCCTCATCCCCTTCGTGAGTAACGATTGCGTTCACGTGGCCACGCTGCACGGACCATGCATCCCCTGGGGCCATCGCGTCCATACCACGTTCACAACGTCTTGGATCCAACCCGAGGAAACCACCCAAATTTTTCTAGGTTTAGAAGGTCACAGTTTTCATGGGTCAAGCTGGCAAACATGCTCGTAGATTATTTGACCTCGTAACTAGCATTGTATTACTGGGTTAAATATGTTTTAAGTGCAGTATATATGCAGCGTTTATTTCCGTTGGCAATGGTCAAATCACTCGATGGGCAGCGAGGTTATGTGAAGTAGACACCGTAGCCACTGGACTGGGCAAAATATATCTTAAGATGTGTCCCCCAGAGCCCAGACGGCAGCATGTCGCGGATACAGAAAATCTGGATAGAGGGAGGGGTGGGGGGGACCGGTTTCAGGGTCGGATCCAGATATGCTGGATAGGGGGGCCGGTTTCGGTTTTCATATGTTATATGGTATAAATGCTGGCCCTAGAAGGGGGAGCCGAGGCCGGTCGCACCCCCCCCCCACCCATCCCCTGGATCCACCCCTGTGTCGGCCCGGCCGGTGCTCGAAGGGATGGGCGTACGCGCCGCTGTCCAGGCAGTCGGGGCTACGGAATTGTTTAAAGAAACCGGGGGCCGTTGCTATTTGAAAATTGTGACGTGTTCAATGTTTATGATGGATCTCTGAGCCTTCAGGTTGTAAGGGATATCGCTGCTTCACCTTATGGCTCACAGTCGCCGCAGCGTACGTTGTAGTAACTGTTACCATAATGCACCATACAACTACAAAACTATAGTACAGATGGCATCGCAATTCCTCATATCTGTTGTCAATATGTCAAGCTGTTGAATAGGTTGTGCCGGGTTGGCAAGTCATATAATCATTGCAGGTGTACACCAGTAACCATGCACTTAAAGTTCTTTTAAACTTTAAGACAGATTGTTTCGCGTGAATGCATATCCTGTATCACCGTATATTGCTAACACATGCAGCTCAGTATCAAGTTACGACACATCATCAATGGCCTGTAAATGACTTGGACATTAAAGCTAACGGAAAGCGTTTTTCACATATGTCATGCGAGAAGCTACGTTCTCCAGTAAAGGTCGGTGCTTTCAGAACGGTCTGGCCCCACTCCATTTGGTGGTGCAGCGACCGGCCAAAAGTGCCTTCGTCATCAAACTCATTGACCTTCTGGTGAGACACAAGGCCAAGGTCAACGCGCAGACCGTGATAGAGGCCGACACGGCGCTCCACCTGGTGGTGAAGTATGCGGACGGGCTGGCTGCCGAGGACATAGCGGTACGCCTTCTGGAGCACACAGCAGACACGCGAATACAAAACCGGGTAAGGGGCATTGTGCGCATGCGCATGCGCATGTGCAGACAACATGAACTTCCGCTCCTGAAAGAAATCTCTCTTCTTCTCTCTTCTCCGATCCTTCCCCATTTATTGATTGCCATGGGATTGATATTGATCCACCACTCCTAGGCCCGAGATCCATCTTGGAGCAATTGATGTGAATCGGAAAAGGGAGACACGTCCTGTGACAAGTGACTGATGTGTGAAACACTCGATGAACTCAGACCCAGTGTGAGCGTCGTAGTTAATTGTACTGAACTCAGTGTACTACCTACTTAACTAATGAGGTTCTCGACTGACCTTTGGGAAAACGTAATCGATATTGCACTGAATAACCTATTCCGACTGTTCAATCTATGTCCCTGTGATTTATTACCTGGCGTCATTAATCATAAATTTCCCTGTAGGCGGTACATGTATTGAGCGCGTGTCTAAATCAAAAAGACTCGAGGCGGTCCACAACTTATAGGCCTAGTTTGAGGTTTAGTGACTGTGGTCTACTTATGGCCCCAGTACGAATGGGGCAGCGATTAAGGACAGTCCAGCCAGTGTCCCTACTTCACTCAAAATTCATATTTCACTGTATCGTCCTGTGTTCATAGTTCTTGTTGACACTCTCAGTATAATACGTGGGAAAGGGCATGGCTGAAATGATTAGAACGGGGAATAATGTAACATCGCAAAAAGTGGACTTTCTCAGTAATTAAAGGAGCCCCACCCACCAGTGGTCTGGAACGGGGGGTCCAATGTCCATTTTTCATATTTCACTGTGGTCAGTGTTCATTTTTCTCATTTTACGGTGGCCACTGTTAAATTGTTTCGAGAAACAACGGTATAACTATGTCGGCGTCGAATTTTGACATTTTCAGGGTCAGAATTTGGATGCCAATGTCGGGTGTCGATTTAAAGATAGCGGCAATACTCGACAATCGCCGTACGCGAGATGCGTACAGGTAATAGCCTCATGCACAGTCACGATGTCTTCAATGGCGACCATTAGGTCTGACCCTGTGTGACCCTACAAATTGCAGGTCCGAAAGATGAATTTCTTTCTGACGCTTTGCCTTTTTCGCTTATCTACCTTAAGTTTCTCAGTTAACCTGGTTGCTATATGGCGACCCATATTTAAGCCCGAAACTCTCTTGATGTGCGATACGTGTTGCATCCACCTTAGGGCCTGCGACGTCCCTATGACTACGCCGTTGACAAGGGTTACGTTGACCTGTCCGAACTGCTCTCCAGCAGCCAATCCGCCCAGCAGGCCTTGAAGAAATACCGACAGAAGAGAGGCGCATACTATGGGGTCAGTATGGCGGCGATGTCCGCAGCCAATGGGTAGACGTGTTACTTGTATTATGGGGTCAGTATGAGGGCCATGTGCTCAGCCAATGGGTGGACGTGTTACACGTATTATGGGGTTAGTATGGCGGCGATGTCGTCAGCCAATGGGTGGACGTGTTACAAATATTATGGGGTTAAAATGTTGGCGCCACTTGCCAGCACTGAAAGTGAAGATGATGCTACCAAGGCAGCCTTTAGAACATTAAACAGCGTCCTGTTCATAAGAGCTAAATTCGTCCTGACATATCAACTGAATATTATCTTGTCGTTCACTTCTAAATATCCAAAAATTCAGGTTCTGATACGCTCCTGGCTTGTAGGTTAAATATTGCTATATTCTTGGTGTTGTGATTGAGATATTGCTATATTCCCGGTGTTGAGCATTAGTTATTGCCATATTCCTGGTGTTGTAATTTAGATCGCCATATTCCTGGCGTGGTATAGCTTCGATATTGCTATATTCATGGCGTTGTAATTTATATTGCTGGCATTGAGGAGCGATACAGGGTTATAGTATTGTAATTGCAGTCGATGGTTTTGCGCAGGCCAAGTTGGTGGACGCCGTGGTGGACGGAGATGAGGATGCCGTAGCAGAATGCATCAGAAAAGGCGCCGACGTCAACTTCAGGGATAAGGTAAAGTCACACCGCGCACATCAGGTAACACTAAACCCAATCCCTCACCAGTGGAAGGCCGCAAATCGGTCCTGGCCTGTAACATCTTACTCACCCACTCGCATCAGGGCTTGCTTAACGAAATGGGCATGGGAAACAATGCTTGTGGCTCTCAGTATCCAGTTACATCTTATATAATTAAAAATCTATCTCACCGACCGCATCCCGGCCCGCTACACCACACCCCGTCATGGCATCACATCGTCTTATCACCCTCCCCCGCCCTCGCCACCCCCCCCCCCCGCCCTCGCCACCTCCCCCCCCCGCCGCTACTCATGTACTCACGTCATGTAACCCGCCCTCCAAGTGAAAGAGTCATGACGTTTTCATTTTCTGCAGCACGGTAAAGGATCCATTCATTACGTCATCAGTCATTGTTCACTCCACAAACCGGATGTACTGGATCGCCTGAAGCATGCTGGGGCGGACAGCAGCCTGACGAATCACGTAAGACTCACTATGACCATCATATAAAGGCAGACAAGACAAGGCTCACACAAAGGGTGTGGTGAAGGTGCCAGGGACATGAGTTCAACAAAAGAGACTTAAATACACTACTGCAAACTAATTGCCTGGAAGGAGCCCAACGCCTGGTTCGACAGTTTATATCAGGTGTTCTGACTAATGAAATTCCAGACACAAATTAAAAAAACGAAGATGCAAAGAATTACATGGTGTCTTACATTTAGTTGAACCCTTAATTGTTTGTTTTAGGAAGGGGACACGGCGTTAAACCTGGTCATTAAGACGGCCTCTCTGCGGTCAGATCAGTCGATGTACCTGCTGGCCGGAAAGCTGCTGGAGTGGGGCACTGATACTAACATCAAAGACATAGTGAGTTTATTGTTCATGTCGAAACCATCACAGACATCGTGAATGTACCATTCCTTGTCCTTGAAAGACATTGTGAGTGTAACATTCATTTACTTCAAAGACATTGTGAGTGTAACATTCATGACCTTCAAAAACATCGCGAGTTTATCATTCATGTCCTTCGACAGCGTGAGTCACTGAATATTATGAACTCGATTTCTTTGAATGACATGACATGTCATTCGAAGAAATCGAGTTCATAATATTCAGTGACGACATTCAAAGATTTTTTTGTCTATCACATTAAAAGTGACCGTCTAAGACACCGTTGATCGCATCAATCTGATCAAACAATCGATGGATGACACTCTATTGGTTGCAGATAGTTTATTATGCCCATCTTGAACATCTAATTAATATTAACCATATCAGTGACAACCAACAAAAACTCGTCAGTTAGTCATATTAACCACAACAAAGTTCTAAGAGATGATATTAATCATCAGTTATCCGTGACGACCATCAGGGGCCGTATTCATAATCTCCTCGTGAGTTACGCACGAAAAGTTCATTTTCATCTTAGCCTCACCAGCTCGTTGTGGTGGCGCTCATGATTAAGAAATCCTCTTCAGCATAATTTTAGCCCTTTCTTAATTCAGAAAATCCACTTATTGGGTGACTACTTATGTATTTTGAGCCCGATAATGGATCGCCAAATCTTCCACTAAGCGCTAAATCTAGTGGCGTAGCCTAGGTGGCGATTATGAATACGGCCCCAGGACACCAAGGAGAGTGTATCCCACCTGTCTTTACCATCACCCACCTTCCAGGATGGTAACGACGCCTGGGCGCTGGCTGTGCAGAAAGGCTATGAAGACATCCAAAGTCTTATCGAGAGATATTGCATGAATGCCACGCCAATGGTAAGCAGAGGAACGCTCATATATTGTCTTGCTATTGGCGGGTTACGATGTCTATATAAAATGATTTTTTTTCTTCTAAATTTAAATATTCATACATGTACTGCATCCGATATTCCGGTCACCAGAGGCATAGGAAAACGCTTGGTTTTGCAGGAAGCGTGGTAAGTGGGGGGGTGGGGGGGTGAGGTGGGGGGGGGGGGGCGGACGGGGACACTACTGAGCGACATAAGTGTGCTGCGAACATGATAAGAGTTTATATTCCACGATATCACTATAAACGCGTTCGCCAAAGTAGCAAAAGTGAGGTCCCGCGGGTTTATTTCTGGGAGCATTAGGGCCCTAGAGGCCCTTTTTCGACACGGCGACACGGCGATGTTTAAAATCGACAACGCGACATTGGGGCGTCCTTAAAATGGACATGCGACACAAGACTTAGCGACACGCGACATGGATCTCTTCTTAAAATGGACACTCGATTTGGACTTCTTCTTAAAATCGACATGCGACATGGACTTCTTCTTAAAATCGACATGCGACATGGCTACCCCCCCCCCCCTTACGGGCCCTAGCATTGCATCTGAGCGTTATTTAAAAATTCCCCAATGATGTCACAAGATTGACAGGTGAGCTTTGATGCACTGCGTAGGCATCTGTTGTCGAGGGCGTGTATTGTTCTCATGGTTGAGTGCTTTTCGTTGAGTTCAAGCCAATGAGCAGAGATAAGCTGAGTCTCAATGTAGAAGCACATGCGTTTGTATTCACATTTGACGTCACTTTCCTGGCTCAAAAAAATTTTAATTGGAAGGAGCACAAAGAAGTGGAAAAATTATCCCCTACTATTATTTGGTGAGTTATAGCTCGATAACATAAGTGTGTGAACACAGAAGATTAATATGAGCTAAATTTGTGTTGGCGTGGCACCAACTGTTTAACCATTGACAATAGACCGATCCAGGCTCCGACACTAAGCCCCGCCCACGCTTGAGTCCTTCTTCGTTACTCGTGAGTATGAAATTGACAATCGTAGCTGATGGTACAAGTGAGAAGTACTCATCTCTGAAACTGACGACAAAGTGGCATGCTGCTTTGTTTGTCCGACTTGTTTGTCCGAAAATAACCAAGACATGGAAGACCTTTTTTCACGACACGATTGGATAAAAGCGACAGTGACGTCAGCGAATGATTGACAGCTTGGATGGGTCTATTGTGACAGACATGCTTCCAGTTCATGGACAGATTCGTTCCCGTCCGCATCATTTAAATTGCCACGCCACGGGATCTGTGCATCAACACGGTATACAAAATATTACTGAAACAACATCGATACTCGCTGACACACTTCGTCCGGCGCGTCTCAAAGAAAACGGAAAAGTGCTTAAAGCGTCCTGAATAACAAACCAACCAACCAAAGAAAACGGAATAAGCTAATTCAAGTGATTAGAAGTGATGATTTATCTTGTGTTATGTGGATAGCCCCACAGCCGGCTGCAGACGGCCATACTGAGCGGGTCTGTAGAGGAGGTGGAGGCCTCCCTAGCCGATCCGGGTGCCGACGTGTACGAGAGAACGAGGGTACGTCTGACCATCACTCCCTCCACACTAAACGGTGACTTTAATACGCGACAAGTTGTTGTTTATGGACATACATTAGTCAATAACGGGTCTGTAGAGGAGGTGGAGGCCTCCCTGGCCGCTCCGGGTGCCGACGTGTACGAGAGAACGAGGGTACGTCTGACCATCACTCTCTCCACAGTAAACGGTGACTTTAATACGCGATAACTTGTTGTTTTTTGCCATATATTCGGTAACAGGACCTTTATTTAAAGTGTTATATATCACATATTTTCAATCCATAGTTCATCGGAAACCTATTGCTTTTTACAACGTGTTGTTGTATGTTCAACCCTTGGACCGACGCTCGCCTACATATCTTTACAGAAGACTGTTATACACTTATGAACACAAACTAATGTCGTCTATTTGTATATCACTTATTATAAGTGAAACAATAACGTTTGTATTCAAACTAATATTGTCTATTTTTATATCACTTATTATAAGTAAGAGGCGAAACAATAACATTTGTATTTGTAAGTCAAATGTTTTACTTTTTGTTCGCGCGCCGCGGGCTGCACATGGCCTCTTATCTTCAGAAGGGCTATGGCCCCCTGCACTTGGCTGTCCAGCGCCGACACATAGTGGGCAAGGAGACCATTGTCGGCAAGTTGTTACGCGTTGGGGTCGACATCAACGACAAAACGACGTTCGTAAGTCCTGTCCCATGTGTTTCGACTGGTTAGGTAATTTACACGTTGATGGAGCCCGAATTTGCATACACAAAGTTCCAACGTATGCTAACGAAGGGCGGGACCCGAAGTGCGGACCAGAAAATCATTAGACTGTCTCCCGGTCTGTCTGCCGGCCAGTGAGCTTCGGCAGCTGACTTCAGCATGCACTTTATGATGTATAATAATCGTATTGATTAAGCTTCGCTGGCATTTCGTACATATTGAACATTCCGTACATATGCTTTGTTATTGTCCCCCCGGCTATGATTTAATAGAGCACTGCTGACGCCATTGTCGATATTTAATGCACCGTGCTTTCCTGTCGCCTGCAGGAACGCCAGACGGCGCTGCACATGGCGGCTGAGCGGGGAGATCGGCTGTCCGTGGGAATACTGATGCGGCTGGGCATCGACAGCCAGAGCAAGGACAAGGTACCACGACCAGTTCGACATCAATCGCCCAATGAAGCTACATCATAATTTGAGATAATGATTAACACAGATGATATTCGCGTTCATATTTGCCCCCAGCGCTTTTGTGAACAACTTAACTTGTGTATAACTTCTCTCATGTCGTCCCTTCCATAATTGCACTCACTTTGTGGAAACTGAACTAATTAATATGTTTCTTCTTCCCTTCACCCCTTCCTGTATGAATCCCCCTGCCCTGTCGCCCGCTTGCCCCTCCCCCCCCCCCTTCGCCCGCGTGCCCCCGCGTGCCCCCCCCCCCCCCCTCTCCTCCCTCCCCGTCCTATCATCAGAGAGGTCACTCTGCCTATGACCTGGCCACGAGGAACGACCACCTGACAGTGGCTGAGCTGATCCAGGGAAAAAGGCAAAAGGCCGCGAAAAAGACCAAACTCTGCACAGTATCCTGAATAGTCACTTGGTTATCATGGAGTTATGATGGTTTCTGCACAGTATCCTGAACAGTCTCTGGTAGCATCTGTACAGCATTCTGAATAGTCACTTGGTTATTGATTATATAATATTATACTGATAAATCATAGATATGTATTATTGTCACTGTGAAAAATAGTGTGTTTTTTTTATCATATGCGATGTGCACTTCATGTCTAATAAAGAATTGTATACCCGGAAAAATTATCGTGCAGAAAGAATTAATTTTACACGGGTACCACGCGAAATATCTTTTTCTTTGCTTGCCGCGAGCTCTCGAGTTACTCATGACAACTTGATGAGGAATGTCGAGTGCGATGAATTTGACCAACTTCCAGACAGACGCAAATTGAAAATTGGACACTTCTATGTTATTGTTGGTTATTTTAATAGATCTATGATACAAGTAACATTGATTGTTTGAAAAATCTATGATACAAATAATATACGTTGTTTTAACAGATCTTTGCTATTAATATTGGTTGTTTTAACAGATCTATTCTACGAGCAATATTGATTGTTTTAACAGATCTATTCTACGAGCAATATTGATTGTTTTAACAGATCTATTCTACGAGCAATATTGATTGTTTTAACAGATTTGTGCTACAAATAACGCCTTACAAATTACATTAATCCCATGGACAACATTGCCGACTGGTGGTCCATATGGACCACGGTTGGAATTTGAACAATAAGTTTAATGTACGCTAATAATTCGGGGTTTGCGTGGGTAATTCTGAGGTCGCTCCACAGGGGGCAACATTTCTATATTTTATTCTATATACTATATTCGGGGAACTGGCATTTAAATCATGGTAATTAGACGTTGCAAGGAACATGACGGCATAAACATCGTCAGCAAGCAATTTCCAAAACGAATTAAAACTTGTATATGTGGTACACCCCTAATGGCCGAGTTGTTAGCGGCCTTGGTCCTTTTGTAAAACGTAAGGAGAGTCACTGGATGACGTAATGCCATTATAAGTACACAGAAACTACATTCCTGATATATCAGGAATTATACCAAATATCTTCTTGATTGCAAATGATTGCAAATATTCTTCCCCTTGCAATAATAATGAGCGGGATGGTGTCACCTCATACTAACAATGCGCAAGGTTTGTTAACTTTCACCAATTACAAATGTAACAGTGATGCAATGTGCACTTTTACTTTGTATTCCCTGTTATCTCAAGTTATAGCGATTGTATTCGTAAGTACGGTTTCCTCTAACGAGATGACGATGGTGAATAGCAATAAACAAAATCACGAATGTGGTAAAATATCTTTAATAAAACACCCCCAAAATCAACCCAAAATTGTATACGTAAGTCATGAATTATCACTGTGTCAGCTGAGCTTAGCATACACTCATACAGCATTGCGACCATATATATATAATCATTAAATAATTGGGTAATTGCATAGCAACTGGTATCTGTGACACGGTGTTACAAACGGGAAAAATTCGATACCAAATGTTCCTCATAATTGTCTACAGCATCAGAACTACTCCTCACACGTTAATGCTGATACCGGGATTCTAAAGTCGCATAAATTGTACATGTAAGTGCATCTTGCATTCCACATGGTGTATGTATATCACAGTAAGAAGTAATCTCTCATATATATACAGATTTAAAGCCCAGGAACATGAAATGAATTATATGTTAAGCAGCGAGTAGGCCTATAGACAATCATATGCTGACCACAAAAAAGTGTATGTTGGTCTCAATCTCACAGTGTATATCAAGTGAGATTCAAACCTATTAAAAATGGGTTTAATTTAAATAAGCATGATCAAGACAGGACTGTAGAACAGCCTAGCCTGCCCTGTTAAGATCCATAGATTTCAGCCCGGAATAAGCTTCAGACGGGGATTACCAGGATGAGAATCCGATGGAACCAAAGGAATGAGATCCACATGGAACCGCTGGAATAAGACCCAGATGGGAACCCTCGAGTGAAATCCAGAAGTAATCCCAGAAATATGACTCACATGGTACCGGACTAATAATCTTTGTTATCCGACAGTATGTAGACAGCGATCTCCTTGATGCGATCTGAGTTGGTCCTGGGCCAACAGCAACACTGGCAGATCAGTCGCCGTATCTCGTAGCTGGACAGGAAGCAGAGAGGAAACTTAACGCTGGAATAGAACAACAGGAAAAACTCATACAAGAATTCCATATGCGAAGGCAGTTTATCGAAGCGCCGACTGCTGGGCGTTAGGCGGCACTTGGACAGGTACTGGTCGAACTCCATGGTGCGGACCGCGCATGCGTACATCACAAGGCTGACGGCGTCGCAGATGACGAACAGCAAGAGGTTTAATATGACGATGCGACTGGACCGTCCGCTCTTGAACGTCCTTGAGAGTTGAAGGTCGCTGATCCTGTTGTTGACCTTCAACCTGGCCTTGAACCCGCCCACGATAGTCTTGGGCAAGAGGATGATGACGACGACCCAGGGGATGACCCGAAACACCACGTAATACAAGAACTTCTCGTAGGTCTGGAAGTGTTTGCTGCGGTAGATGTCGGACAGACAGATCTTCGTATGCGTCTCCTGTAGGTGGACAAAGTAGGCGTCGTGGCGGACGAACTTGAACCAGTGCACCATGTGAACCAAGATGGTGGGGATGAAGATGGTGGTAATAATCTTGAGGCCTTTATCCCTGGTGGAGTAGGCCCAGATGCTCTGTGGGTGGAAGAGCACCAGGTACTTCTCGATAGCCAGAGCCATGGTGTACCACACCACCAAGCACTGCGCCATCTCCGCCAGCGGGTACACCCACAGGAAGATGTACTGCGTCGCCTCCAGGTGGAACCAGAAGGCCGGGTTGTTGTCCCCGTAATTCATATACGCGATCCAGGAGCGCGGCGAGAAGAGCAGTGTCATGCACACCAGGTAGGCGGTGTCGGAGATGAGGACCGCGCTGAGCAACAAGCTGGAAAGGCAGCGCATCTCTGGATGGTGGAACACAAGGAAACACGCGATGTTGCCCAGCGCCCCTAGCGACGCCATCAGCGGGAGAATGACACCGTAGAAGTCGAAGTACGACAGCCGGTTGTCAAGGAGACGCGCGTCCAACTCGTCCAGTGATTGGAGGAACGGCGACAGCGTGGTCGTGGTCGCCATAGCAACTGTCGCCGTCGTAGACGTGTTCTCGTGGCCGGTTGATGAGTTGCCGAGACTCTCGTTGAGCCACGTTGGCAGGAGGGTGAGGTTGAAGGTCATGGTGCCCTCACGGTCTCGTCCTCGCGAATGTCATGTGTTGTCTGCCACCTCGTGCTGCAAGGGAGGGGACACAAAATATCATCTGAAGTCGCTTTTAAGTCCAGTCACTATAGTTTACTATTACACGCCCAGTCGCTATAGTGTACATTTACACGCCCAGTCGCTATAGTGTACATTTACACGCCGAGTCGCTATAGTGTACATTTACACGCCCAGTCGCTATAGTGTACATTTACACGCCGAGTCGCTATAGTGTACATTTACAGGCCCAGTCGCTATAGTGTACATTTACACGCCCAGTCGCTATAGTGTACATTTACACGCCCAGTCGCTATAGTGTACATTTACACGCCCAGTCGCTATAGTGTACAGTTATAGTCCACTTATAGACACTTATACTCCAGCGACAGGACGTGTAAATGTACACTATAGTGACTGGACGTATTAAGTGTACACTATAGCGGCTGGGCGTGTAAATGTGCACTATATTGACTGGACGTATTAAGTGTACACTATAGCGGCTGGGCGTGTAAATGTGCACTATAGCGACTGGGCGTGTAAATGTACACTATAGCGACTGGACGTATTAAGTGTACACTATAGCGGCTGGGCGTGTAAATGTGCACTATAGTGACTGGACGTATAATTGTACGCTATATATAGCAAATGAATATATTTGCATATATATATACGCCGTATATAATTGACTAATTTATGCGTACACCCATGATATACATGTATCTAAAGTGACACACATACTAGACGGTCAAGCACAGCTTGAGAAGGAAGACGAAAATTTGGGTTATGGGACCAATTCGACTATGTTAAGGCCCATTTCATGACTTTGGCATGGCACGACGTCAGTCATTTGGCGTATCGAGGCCTTATAGTGGGCTTGGCCATGTTAACGTGTGATTATTTGCTAGCGTCCAAACTACTGCTTTGATTTTGATGCAATTTGGCAAACATGATGCCAGTAATATGGGTACATATTCCACCACATATGAGTCATCTACCTGCATTTATGTAGTCACAGCAAATTTTTTGCGCTTTCGGCAATGTTAAAATTAATCATCCAATTACTCGAAAACTATAAATGTGAGGTGAAATCTGAGGGCACATTACTTTTGCGTATCTCTCTGAAGAATACTCTGAAACAAACCGCGAATCTCTAGACCGAATATTACCGAAAATACACGGGAAAACATGTTTCGTAACCTTGACCTTGATGTGACCTTGACCTTGGAAGCGTAACCTTGGTCAATATAATATTTTATGCCCAAATACTAATGTCATTTCTCACGCAAGGTGTCGTTTGTCTGACATGTCCCCTTCATGGAGAAATTAAGAAGGCCTGATTCCCGCCAAAATGCTCCCATAGAGTCCCATGTTAAACTTTGGGAATTTTTTGCGGGAAAACTATATGGGCGATTTGCACAAATGAAAGACGATATAGAAGGTACTAATGGGCCCAATACGTGAAATAATTGGCAGCACCATTGATTGGAAACTGCGAACGTTATAGCGATTTTCCCGTTTTTTGGTCCTATCTTACAATGGTTAAGCGAATTTCGAAAAATTCCTGTGACCTTGACCTTTGACCTACATGGCCCATCTACGAACTTAGCCTGACGATTGCCATTCCGCATCTTTCTGTGAATTTGGAAGTCGATATCTTAAGGCATTCGAAAGATAATGCCCCGCGTTACACACAGACAGACAAACCGAACACACCGACATAAGACGAAAATTGAAAATTTTCGTCTTAACAAACAGTATGACCTAGGGTAACCCGGGCAGGACCCAGGTAGCCAAAACCAGGCTAACAATTATATACTTGTCAAGACGATTTTCTGTCCCGCTGCACAGTCTGAAAGAGGACCACCGGCCGACCCTATCTCACCCTTACCTGTACGAGCTGATAACTACGGGTATGATACAATACGCCGCCTGGGATATCCGCCTCCTCACACCCGTCCGCTGGACCGATGGCAAGGCTACAGGGTCACGTGACGGCCGAGTGTGTCTGGCGTTACAACGGCTCCAGCTCTCGGGTTCAACAATTGAAGTGTGAATTGAACTTACACAACGTTCAAACGACATCCATCAAATGACGTTACGTCAGCCACGCTCTAGACGTAGTGCTATTGATGTTGCAAACTGATACTTGGGGCAAGGTCAGGCCGATCATACGTCGAGATCTGGCGTTGTTCAGTGGTCTAAGAAACAACCTGCCACCCCCACTCCCGTGCCTGCCCCCATCCTCCTCTAATTAATCTAGAAAACCTGGTACCGGTGTCAGGAGCCGCCGGGTACAGGTGTGATAAAGTGTCCTTCATCAAAGTTCGCACCAAGGATATGAGCGCGCTATGATGACCTGCACTGGTACATCATGTGTGCAGGTTTTGCATTAGATCTTATTTAGATCTGAATAAACGCAGACGATGGTTGCGAAAGGCTAATATTGAACAACAATCCGGTATGTCACATATCACAAACAGACACCAATCAAAATACACCACGTAAACCTACTTTCTAATCCACGTACACCTACTTTCTAATCCACGTACACCTACTTTCTAATCCACGTACACCTACTTTCTAATCCACGTACACCTACTTTCTAATCCACGCACACCTACTTTCTAATCCACGTAAACCTACTTTCTAATCCACGTACACCTACTTTCTAATCCACGTACACCTACTTTCTAATCCACGCACACCTACTTTCTAATCCACGTACACCTACTTTCTAATCCACGTAAACCTACTTTCTAATCCACGTAAACCTACTTTCTAATCCACGTACACCTACTTTCTAATCCACGTACACCTACTTTCTAATCTACGTACACCTACTTTCTAATCCACGTACACCTACTTTTTAATCGTGTTACTACTGTTTGTGATTGACCAGCCATCCACTCCCCAACATGCCATCGGCTTTGTGATAAGTGGCTTCCTCGTGTGGACGCACCAGGCAACCCACCGACCGGAAGTAACGTGGACTCACGCCTCGCCACAAAGTCCATAGACCAACGAATGAAGGTGCGAGTGAGGCGGCAAGAATACATCATACATCACAACTCATGCTATGATGCATGCGGCTCTCTAGACGAGGCCAGCATACCGACAATTGGCTGGTCGTACTGCACTTTACAAGCCACCAATTTAGTACATACAGCACGACATATAGACCACGCAGCCATCTGTCCCCGGGCAGTATCATTATAGCATCAAGATTGACATATTAGTTTTCCTGACAACGAGTGACATACGGCTCTCCTCCGCGACCTAACGATGCTCTTTAAATTTCCGATCATTGCTATTGTCTGAATGCGATCTGCTCCCGTATATTATTTAGTTGACATAGTATTTTCCCTAACAAAAATATTTCTCTGTCCTATAAAGTCGTGCCATACATTCTTCCAAGGGCAAGAGTGAAAGAAGACATTCACTGTGAAGTGTATACCTCGATGGCAGCGCAGGATGATAAGCTTTGCTTGATGTTAGTAGGCATCTAGGTGCCATTTAGCGAAGACACACCCTGATATGGTGACATTTCACAGCTCGCGGCGGACAAAAACTAAACCCCCATCACCCGTCAACCGTCATCGTGACAGTGAGTGTCCATCCTCTCCTCCACAAAAGTCAAGGACTCGTATAGCCTGCAGCGGGTGTGAACTGAGAGATAAAATAATACGTAGGACGTTAAGTTTAGGCTGTCTGACCTAGGGTACTCAATCATTGATCGCCCTCAAGAGATTATATGCCTAGTGCGTTATTTTCCTTCACGCCGCCCAGAAACTTGCTGTATGGTGTACTGCAGGAGGACGCAGTATTAAGTCGACTACCGACTAATCATCGTCCCCAACACTGGGGCCAATCCCACCTGTATTGTCTTCGGCCAATATCTCTATTCGCTGTATTGTCTTATGCCAGTATCTGTATTCACTGTATTGTCTTAGACCAATATTTTTATTTGCTGTTTTGTCTTAGGCCAATATCTGTATCTGCAGTGTTTACTATGATCAATACCAGATTTGTCTGTGGCCAATATCTATATTCGCAATAGATATATGATTATGGTTATTCTATATTCGAGTGTTTTGCTCACGTACTTGGCCTGTTTACTTAGAAATATTACTTAGCTGATAGCAATTGCATAACTTAGTTATATACGGGAAATATAACATAATCTCGTTATTAGCATAAAACACTGATCCGTTGACAGATCTTTGCAATGGTGCAGTTCAACCGACGCATCCAATAAGGCAGTATTCATGGCTTCCTAAGGTACGCCAACCATCAGCAGTTGTAACTTTACATATTCAATTGCGTTAAGTCACCGTTACGAAATTGCACTCCCATGTCAAGAACGAGGTTACCTCTACATTAACGATAGGACCTCGCTACGTATAATGTTATCATTACGAACAACGTTACGATCACGTTACAAACAACGTCACGACCACGTTACGAACAGCGTTATGGCCGAGTAATGAACGCTTTCGTTACGAACAGTGCTGCGTATAATGTTACGCATAACGTTACAAATTTATTACGCATAACGTTACGAATTCATTACGCATAAAGTTACAAATTCATTACGCATAACGTTACAAATGCATTACGCATAACGTTACAAATTCATTACGTATAACGTTACAAATTCATTACGCATAACGTTACAAATGCATTACGCATAACGTTACAACCCCGTTAAGTATGACGTTACGCATATCGTAAGACTGCATTTACCATTTCATTACGCCTTCGTTATGGCATCAATTATCTCAGGTCGATATTCCCGTTTTAATTAACATAAGAAGTTGTCTCGAACGCTTTTGACTTGGTATCTAAATGAAGACAGGGACGGCGCGCGTAGCTTCTTCATCTAGATTGAGATGCACGCTCGGCTGTTACAGGCTCAGGCACAGTGACAGCCGACCGGCCTCTCATATGTAGCCCAGTCGAGCTGTTTTACCGGCTAAACTAGGTCGTGTCTACGAATTATTGCCGCTACGGTGCCCCTATAAGTAATTAATAAACCGTTGTTAGCAGCATATGTCAAAATATAACTAATCCCCTCATGAGATGGTTCACTTACCGCCTAAGCCTTGCTGTCCGCGCGGGCGGGTGCCTCCAGGCCACAGGGCCACCGTACTCCACTGTGGACAGAGCGGTGTGATGTCATCCCCGCTGTATGTGTATCGAGTGGCTGTACCACAGACAGCCGCCAGCCATAACCAGGCCGCACGTGGTAACGAACACCGACAACAAGAGCCAGATTCGATATAATTTGATTTTTTTAAAACTATGCCTTTAATGTTGCATTTAAATAATAAAAACAAAACAAAAAAAACAGTCCATCGCAAAGCCAATCAATAGAATTAAGTTTTGTGGGTCGTTCGCGCCACTTGCCTCTTCACGTGACGTCATAACGCCCGTGTGTTTGGCTCCGGGCTATGCCGAATGCATGTTATAGTCTATCGGTCTACCGCTGTCTCCCGCGACCAAGAGGCGTTTGGTCGAAGCCTTGTAGACAGTGAAATGCATGCACTGGAGAAGTGTACTTTGAGCGAAGTCTTATAGATGGTGAAGTACTACAAAAATGCTAGTTCTGAAAAAGGCCTTGTAAACAGTGAAAATAAGTCAAGAACAGAAACGCCGTTTTGTTTTCTATGTCTCTTTGATCGCTAGATTACTACACTTGTATCCCGCAGCATCGCACAGTGTTTTTCCCCTTTGAACCTTGCTTTTAATTATTGTCTATACTTTAAAAAAAAAGTTCTTAAACAGTGAAATACCGCCAAAAGTAGAGTTCGGTTTTGTGAACAGCGAAAGGAGTCCGGCGAAAACCTGAACTTTGCTGACGCCCACGGATATTCAATTCACTAAGAGAGTTGGTCATGTGGGGCCGGGTTAACATCCATCCGTATGGCTCGTCCTTAAACTCCACTCAAACACTATTATCATCAATTAAATATTTTTAATTGATAATAATACTGTCATGTCACGTGACAGCGGGATACCCCTGGCCTAGGCCTATACCAAAGAAATTCCCTTCGTATCAATGAATATACCAGACACAGCTGATGGGGAGTACCGGAGTTGGGGTGAGGGGGGTGGGGGAGAGGGGGGGGGGACGCAGAAGCTGCAGGGGATGGGGTGGAGGTCAGAATGGACGCCTGTGATGGGTGGCCTTTTCCCCAGCGCGCCGCACCAGCTGTTGATCCCATTGCTACACCATGTAATGAGAGCTACGGGCGCCAAGCGGGTTATATATAACCAGGGTGATTCACCGGTTAAGGTCCCGCACGCGTCGATAAGTAAAACAACGCCACACACACACACAGCCAGACGATCAATGACACAATACTAGGGAAGACTTTACTAGATCGAGATACATGGGAACGTATAGAAGGAGTATTACTTGGAAATACATGCACGGGTTTTTGGGTCGTGGTTTGTACAGCGACGGGCAACAGTCAATGCAGGCACTTTAAGATGTAACGTCAGCTTCATCGGATTAGGCCAGCTGCTGAATCCAAACAGGAAGACGACTATAATTGTAGGGAAAAATACCTTCTCAAAATATTAAGGCAAAAATACACCTATGAAAATAATGAAGAACAACTACCTTCCTAAGATATTGAGAATGAAAATGGATTATCAAAATATTGTTGGAAAAATACTTTCTCAACGATTTTTTTTGACGTTCTCACCTTAATTGCACCACCATGCATCGTGACCTAAATAGGCCTGGCCTCACTCTACTGTCATCGTGACCTCTACACCACCCACTGGAAAAACCTATTAGTGTGTTTGGGTGGATCGGAGATGCATGTGTCCAGTGATGACTTATCGAATTGTCATTAATATCTTTCAGCAGAAATCATTTGTATATATTGTGTACTGGTCAGGGCGAACCATAGGGGCCGCGTGGGGAAATGGCGACTGGCAGCTTGAAACCTTGGGGTTTGGAAAGGGTAAATGGTGACACGTGACACAGTCATATTAGAAAAATCGACATTTGACACTGACAAATTCAGACACTGAGGATCTGAAAAAGCGACATCGACACAGATAGTGGCACGAAAAAAACGTGGCATGAAAAAACGAAACTGCCATTATAAACGCGTTCGTCAAAGTCGCAAAATTGAGGTCCGGTGAGTTTAAAATGCTTGTAGTATTCTTCACACTGCCCAATTTTATCTGCAAACCTCTCAAATAGTCTTACTAATCATGATGCATCTTTATGAATTGCTTATTTTGCGATACCTAACGGATTTATATATATTGTCGTCTAACTGGAAGTCGTCCAACTGGAAGTACGAAATGGGGTGTCGTCCAAGTTGAAGTCGTCCAATTGAAAGCACATCGCTTTCCTGACGTTAAAGCTCGATAATATAAGCGTGGAAACACATAGATTAATATGAGCTCAAATTGTTTTGGCGTGGCACCAACTGTTTGACTTCGCAAATAGTAGCGGGTTACCCCCGGACTTCGCAAAGAGTAGGGAGTTACCCCCGGGGACATGGCTCCACTCTCCCTTCCTTCTCCCATTGACGCGATATGACCAAAAGTGATTAAAGCGTCCTCAATATACAACTAACCAAACCAACTGTTTTAACCTGTGCGGCGAGCGTCGGGTAACTTAGCGTCATAGCGGAACCGTCTACTTCTCTCAATAACTATTCACAGTATTCCGCTTCCATGTTAGTCTCCGTTAAATTGATTATTGCAGCAACTGACACCATCGCTACCCCAGCGCTGCCCTATGGCTACCCCTAGCAACCCCCTAGCTACCCCAGAGTTACCCCCGAGGTATCAAAGTGATATTTTAGGGATACCCCAGAGCTGCCCTAGGGCTACCCCAGAGGTACTCACACCTACCCCAGAGCTGCTCTATGGCTACCCCAGAGGAGACCATAACTAGACAAGAGCTGCCACGGAGCTGCCTTATGGCTACCCCAGAAGTATCCATACCTACCCCAGAGCTGCGCCAGAGCTAACTATGGCTACCCCAGAGGTGAACATAACTACCCACGACCTACCATAGAGCTGCCCCAGAGCTGTCCCAGAACTGCCCCAGAGCTTCCGTATGGCTAGCCCAGACCAACCCAGAGCTGCCCCAGAGTTGTCCCACAACTGCCCCAGAGCTTCCGTATGGCTAGCCCAGACCAACCCAGAGCTACCCCAGAGTTGTCCCACAACTGCCCCAGAGCTTCCGTATGGCTAGCCCAGACCAACCCAGAGCTACTATACCTCAGCACTGCTCTACGGATACGGTAAGGATGCCCCAGATCTGCCCTGGGGTCAAGGCAGAATTAACCAGGAGATGCTATAGGGCCACTCTGGCCTTTCCATAATTTCCTATTTCAATTATTTAGTGCCCCATCTCCACACACACAAAAAACAAATACACCCCAATTGCCTATAATTTTATTGACTAAATAATTACGGGATGACAACGTCGTCGGATAACAAATTGAACCTGTTTGACATTTAATCCTACAGAGAGACCTACTTTACAGCAGAGACACATATGCTATACAATCGTTATTTCAGATACCGCTTGCATTGCATTAGGCCTAACTGTTTGGATGTCACTGCAGGCATCAGCTTTGAATAGCTTTATCTAAGACCGCAGCCGGTGACACATATAAATAGCTCTTTTTTTTCGGCTCACATCAAAAATGTTGACTGATGTCATGTACGGTTTAGCCATGCAGCGAGTCGCTGGAATCAATAAAAGCATGGTACACAGCGAAATAATACCGAGAATGGTCGCTAGGTGGCGCGCCACAGTTCTTCACGCAGATGGCGCTATCAGCTGGCGTGATAAGTAATCGATGCGAAATATACGATTATAGGGGATTGGCAAACTCTAAGATTGGATACCTCATAGTGTTATTATTGAACGGCGACCCAACCAAGTCAACGACTGTCTTCAGGTACGATGTGCTGCACTGTCTCTCTGGCCGCTGGCATCCTGAATCATTGTAGCTGCAGCACGGGAAGTACGCTCCTCTTGCCGCAGTGCAGCGATGCTTGGTTCACATCACGGATGACCTTTACCATGCGAACCCCGGTGGGTATAGACATTATTTGTTGTGCATGCATTAAGGCCTTGTCCAAGCTGTCCGTCTGCATGCCTTCCCGACACTGTCGCATATATACAAGTACATGTATGTCGCGACCTATCCGTCTGACATGTGCGTCTGTTACACTGACTGGGGCTAACGTGTGCGTCTGTTACACTGACTGGGGCTAACGTGTGCGCCTGTTACACTGATTGAGGCTAATGTGTGCGCCTGTTACACTGATTGGGGCTAACGTGTGCGCCTGTTACACTGACTGGGGCTAACGTGTGCGTCTGTTACACTGAGTTGGGCTAACGTGTGCGCCTGTTACACTGACTGGGGCTAACGTGTGGCCTGTTACACTGACTGGGGCTAACGTGTGGCCTGTTACACTGACTGGGGCTAACGTGTGTGTCTGTTACACTGACTGGGGCTAACGTGTGCGCCTGTTACACTGACTGGGGCTAACGTGTGGCCTGTTACACTGACTGGGGCTAACGTGTGCGTCTGTTACACTGATTGGGGCTAACGTGTGCGCCTGTTACACTGAGTGGGGCTCACGTGTGCCTGTTACACTGATTGGGGCTAACGTGTGGCCTGTTACACTGACTGGGGCTAACGTGTGGCCTGTTACACTGACTGGGGCTAACGTGTGCGTCTGTTACACTGATTGGGGCTAACGTGTGCGCCTGTTACACTGAGTGGGGCTAACGTGTGGCCTGTTACACTGACTGGGGCTAACGTGTGGCCTGTTACACTGACTGGGGCTAACGCGTGGCCTGTTACACTGACTGGGACTAACGTGTGGCCTGTTACACTGACTGGGGCTAACGTGTGGCCTGTTACACTGACTGGGACTAACGTGTGGCCTGTTACACTGACTGGGGCTAACGTGTGGCCTGTTACACTGACTGGGACTAACGTGTGGCCTGTTACACTGACTGGGGCTAACGTGTGCGTCTGTTACACTGATTGGGGCTAACGTGTGGCCTGTTACACTGACTGGGGCTAACGTGTGCGTCTGTTACACTGATTGGGGCTAACGTGTGCGCCTGTTACACTGAGTGGGGCTCACGTGTGCCTGTTACACTGATTGGGGCTAACGTGTGGCCTGTTACACTGACTGGGGCTAACGTGTGGCCTGTTACACTGACTGGGGCTAACGTGTGCGTCTGTTACACTGATTGGGGCTAACGTGTGCGCCTGTTACACTGAGTGGGGCTAACGTGTGGCCTGTTACACTGACTGGGACTAACGTGTGGCCTGTTACACTGACTGGGGCTAACGTGTGGCCTGTTACACTGACTGGGACTAACGTGTGGCCTGTTACACTGACTGGGGCTAACGTGTGGCCTGTTACACTGACTGGGACTAACGTGTGGCCTGTTACACTGACTGGGGCTAACGTGTGCGTCTGTTACACTGACTGGGACTAACGTGTGGCCTGTTACACTGACTGGGGCTAACGTGTGGCCTGTTACACTGACTGGGGCTAACGTGTGCTTCTGTTACACTGATTGGGGCTAACGTGTGGCCTGTTACACTGACTGGGGCTAACGTGTGGCCTGTTACACTGACTGGGGCTAACGTGTGCGTCTGTTACACTGATTGGGGCTAACGTGTGCGCCTGTTACACTGAGTGGGGCTAACGTGTGCGCCTGTTACACTGAGTGGGCCTAACGTGTGCGTCTGTTACACTGATTGGGGCTAACGTGTGCGCCTGTTACACTGATTGGGGCTAACGTGTGCGTCTGTTACACTGATTGGGGCTAACATGTGGCCTGTTACACTGATTGGGGCTAACGTGTGCGCCTGTTACACTGATTGGGGCTAACGTGTGCGCCTGTTACACTGATTGGGGCTAACGTGTGCGCCTGTTACACTGAGTGGGCCTAACGTGTGCGTCTGTTACACTGATTGGGGCTAAGGTGTGCGTCTGCTACACTGATTGGGGCTAACGTGTGCGTCTGTTACACTGATTGGGGCTAAGGTGTGCGTCTGCTACACTGATTGGGGCTAACGTGTGCGCCTGTTACACTGACTGGGGCTAACGTGTGGCCTGTTACACTGACTGGGGCTAACGTGTGCGCCTGTTACACTGATTGGGGCTAACGTGTGCGCCTGTTACACTGACTGGGGCTCACGTGTGCCTGTTACACTGACTGGGACTAGCGTGTGCGCCTGTTACACTGACTGGGGCTAACGTGTGCGCCTGTTACACTGATTGGGGCTAACGTGTGCGTCTGTTACACTGACTGGGGCTAACGTGTGCCTGTTACACTGACTGGGACTAACGTGTGCGCATGTTACACTGACTGGGGCTAACGTGTGCGTCTGTTACACTGACTGGGGCTAACGTGTGCCTGTTACACTGACTGGGACTAACGTGTGCGCCTGTTACACTGACTGGGGCTAACGTGTCACATACGAAATTGTGAAAACCCCTCCGCCTGTCCCAAATTGCACGCCAACTTCGGACACCATAATTTCGTGGCAGCGGTGCCCGGGCCCTCCCCCACTGGTCGTAAGATCGTCGAACGTACCTACCCAAAGTGAACCCCCCACCCCCTATTCACAATCCTGGATCCGCACCTGCATAATTGTTTTTTAATGCAATGCGAGATTATTTTTTCTGTGTAAGAAACATACCAGGCTGAAGTTAAAGAGAGCATCGGCTCAGGCGACAAACAACACTGATATCGGTAGACGTGTAAGCTGTACTTTCTCTTCGTACAACAGAGTTTACTTAGTACATTACTATATAGGTCACTGCCGGCCAAACTTCACGTTGCCCACAGTCCCCCATCTGGCCCCAAACCGGTCGTAAATCTAAGTCGCGTTATCGCCCATACAACACTCTGCACCTACATATACAAAGTCGCATGTCTCGCGTCTGTAACCAGTGGCAAAGTACGTCACGCAGAGATGGCAGCTGGTAGTTCTTGAGTCGATCGGCGAACACTCGGAATCAATGGACGAGTTGTAATATACAACACTAGTGCGAATGACCGGTCCGTGCCTGGATTAATGTCAATTTCACACTATTGGTTTAGCTCTTCACCGGTGAGTAGATCTCTAGGGGTAACATATCACTCATTGAATGGTTGCGGAACCGACAGAGTGAGTCATACGTTGGAGTGAGATTGAAACGACATAAACGATACGCCGTCGGGACGGGACAGGTCCAGGGTAGAGTCGGGCCGGATCTCTTGGGGACGATCCCTGCACACGGCACCTACAACCTACAACCCGCGACACCCGTCGCTGTATCTCAGTGGACAGCGCTGCCGGTGCGCAGAGACGGCGGTCCTGGGTTCGATTGGTTGGTTGGTTGTATATTCAGGACGCCTTAACCAATTTTGGTCATATCGCGTCAGTGGGAGAAAGAAGGGAGAGTGGAGTCATGTCCTCGTAGGTAACCCCCTACTCTTTGCGAAAAAAGTCGTAGGATCTTTATCCTGCGACCACACAGACATGGCCACAGCGGGGCGCGAAGCTTCGATCCAAGCACCGTTAGGCTCTCAGGTAGCCAGAACACTCAAGGCGAGCGTTCCAACCCACTGAGCTGTCGGGTCGGCGCCGGTCGTGGGTTCGATTTCCCCGTGGCGACATCATAATTTTCACATCTTCTTTTATCTAAATTAACCTTGAATTTCATTACTCCAAAGCCCATTTCACGCAGCAAATACGCTATATACCTTTGGCTTCCGAGAGAATAAAGTTTCTACGAGGTATTCATACATATATAAAATACTTTATCTCCGTCTCTCTGTACGATATATACGATGCGTCATTAAGGATGCCAGCTATCATGGTCTCCATTGAGGGATTAACGCTTTCCTTTCAGATTGGATAACACCAGCGGGCTAACCGGCGGCTCACCCACCGAGCCTGAGCCAGAGCCGGAGGCGGCCGCCGTGGTGCGATGAGGCGTCCTACTCCAGCCCTGGTGGCTGGCCTGGCATTGTGCGCTGTCCTGCTGGTCCTGTGTCTGACACTGAACGGCTATCGGGTGGCCCCCTACAGCAGTGGACTTCAGGACAGTCACGCAGAAAATGTCCACCTCAAGTTTATTGGAGAAAAGGGTAAGGTCTATTATGTATGCTTCAGATATGCCCTCGCGTTAGCACGGTGCCCGAAGCCATAGCCCGGAGCTCGAAGCTCGGAGCTCGGAGCCATAGTCCAGCGGCGAGAACGCGAGGGCGAGAAGTCGAGTACGTGAGGGCAAGAACACGAGAACGTGAGGGCCAGAACACGAGAATGCGAGGGCGAGAACACGAGAATGCGAGGGCGAGAACACGAGAATGCGAGGGCGAGAACACGAGAATGCGAGGGCGAGATCAATCTCGCGTCCTCGCTTTCGCTCTCGCGTTCTCGCCATCTCGCACTCGCGTGCTCGCGATCTCGCATTCTCACGCTTGCGTTTTCACGTGTGCGCCCCTTTTTTCGCCAGGTGAGAATGCGAGATAGCGAGTGGCACAAATATATAAGCCACCATAGCTTTTAGTTATTGAAATGACCCGGATGGCGACTTGTTTTTTGTAATGTATGTATTGATATCTTAGGTTGTCGACATAACATTTTTATATTACTGCTAATGCTAAGCACGAATCCATAATATAGGTTTAGGGGCGAGTGAGGGGGGCATTTCCATTTGTGTCCCCCCCCCCCCATACCCCAACACAATTAACTGCCCTCTCCCGGTTTTGGTTTTGACGGTCGAGCCATCATATTCTATGGTCTCAAGCTACTACTTTTCAGCCCAGTTTAGGGAGGTTCACATAAGAGTGTGGGAGAAGCCCCCCCCCCCCCACACACACACACTTCCCGTTTTGACTGCTGACATTGCACAATTTCCATCGATTCAGACACGAGGAAGGAATACGCTAAGCCACCGACCCTGAAGCATACCCTGCAGCAAGTAATCCCGCTATGGCCCCGTGAGCCAGGGTCGCGCCTTAACAACGCGTCCTTGGGAGGCAGGGTCAAGCTGGAGGCCTTTCTCGAGCTGTTTTGTCCCCAGAGCGCCGAGGCCTGGCCCGTCCTGCGGCACCTACTCGCCTTGTACGGCCCCGCCAACCTCGACCTCGTCATCCACCAGTTCCCGCTGCCCTACCATCAGTGGAGCTACATCGCAACGTTGGTAGGCCTATGTCCGGTCTGGTCATGCAAACAGGACCCAGCCACTATCCGCCATCTTGGAAAATGTGATAAAATTAATGAGATTGTCTAAGTTACATCCAAAACTATTTTGCTTTACATGTTATAATGCGATGATGCCTGCTTGACGTTGCGTAGAGATCAAGATAATACCCAGAATGCATTGCACATGCAGTGGTGCCTTACGGTGGAATAATCTGAACTATGACTTGCGAAGTCGTTGAATTTTGAGCAAATAATACATTATAAGTAGTATAATTACTTTTTCTTTTCTCTCAAAGCAGTATCGGCTACTTGTTGTTTATAAATGGTGACGTACATCGATCTTTCGATCATTCTATCCATAGCCATTGTGTGTGCTCTATTGACTTCTGTTTTCGTTAAAATGGCTGTGCTCATAAAAGGTACACAGGCCTTTGTTTATAATGTGCCAATTTCTCCTGTGTCATCAGGGATTTTACCACATAGCGACAAGAGCTCCTGGCAAGGAGTTTCTCTACATGGAAAGGATCTTCGCGCAGCAATCGAAATATATCGCCATGGCTGAATCGACACAGAGTCGTGTTCTGAGGCAAGTATGCTTAATGCGTGTGTCTGGAAGGGGTGAGGGGTAGGGTGGAACACTGCCACTACAGAAATGGGGGTATTTGCGGGCCTAATCTGGGGCAGTGTGCAATGTGCGGAGGATGGTTTAAAGACATGGCCGGGGTTCGCCATCGCTAACGTGGGTGGAATGTGCCACTCTGCCAGCAGAGGGAACTCGTTCCTCACATCACTATGGCGGCGTAAGCGTAACGCCCTCTGCCGGGAGATCGGGAATGTGCATGTATGCTTGCGCCGTGAAGAGACGACCTGATCACTCTCGCTGTTATGCGGATATTATGCAAAGGGTGAAATCGGTATAGACGGGTCGTTTTCAAAAGAGCCTCCGCTCCCAATAACAGACGTGCTAAACCGACTTCAATCCCGTGCCGCTTTATTAATTAATGGGATTAAAACCTCATGGGTGTGGATATTACTTTGTACAGTGGAACCCCACTTTAAGACCACCCCGGTAATGTGACCACCCAGTCATTAAAACCACTTTTTTGTATATACTATATTACTTTGTTTATAATATTAGCCTCTGGGGGAGAAACGAGGCTTGACATATCAGTTATTTCTCACCTTTTCTCTCAGCATGCTTGCGGATGATGCTGGCTTGGTAACCGACATGTCCAGCAAGACATTCATGGCCACGATAGAGGAGGCGGAAGACGAGGCTCGGAGCGCCTGGAAATACGCCTGTCACCGTATGTATCATAATGAGGTTGGGGGGGGGGGGGGGGGGAGGGGCTCACGGCCTGTCATTCCATCGTCCATTCTGTATATCGCATAGCACACAGCTCTACCAGCCGAGCTGTATGAAGTAACCCATGGGTATATAGACCAAACTTTTATATTTGTTACGTATTCCTGCATAACACGGTTCCGCTGTTAACAGGATTAGAACTACGTACAGCACTCGGCTCAGGAATGAAAATCTCGCACCGCACTTGATATCGAATGGGACGTTTGGTGTGAAAACATGTAGGGGTTCGACATAGTTTACGTAGAATGTGCATATCTTAATGCGGTTAATGAGCTGATTCCAGGGCAAAATCTCAAATGTTGTGGAATACTCTACTTTGTCTGTGCTTTGCAACTGTAACTACTTTAAGTAGCGTGGCTAACGTTGATTTATATCATAAATAGTCATTTACGCCACCAGGCCTCCCAACTGGGAGTAATTACCGCATCCAGAATTTGTATCTTGCCCGGTTATATATTCTTTCGCTAGGGGGCGTTGCCGGAGTTCCCTGGTTTTTCGTCAACGGCGTCGACCTCAGCATTAGAAGTGGCGAAAATCTCAGCCTCGGTGATTGGAGAAGTGTCATTGATCCACTGCTGGTATAGACGTCACGACAAGGAAGGAATACAAGGGGTGTAACCGTCAGCTTGAACAGTGTCAGTGCCAGCCACTAGATGGCGACACTGGGAACATGAATGGCCCGATGAACAGTGTTAATCATAACGCGAACCAGCAGATGGCGACACTGACATCACAGTTGCGATGAATTCAAAGCGTGGAATAGCAGCCATAGCAAAACCCAGCGACACTGCATCGGGATATGTTGACAAATTGTAACATTAATCAAACTCTCTCGGTCACAGAACGTCACCGCGTGATCCCAAAGTGCGTGTTGTGATTTGAGTGACTCACTATAGGAATTGGGAGCTCGATCACAACTTCAGATGAACGACAATGGCGAGATAAAGGTTCTGTCGTTGGACAGTAAAACATTGGTGTATTGTATGGGTGAGGTTGCACGTGTGTTATTCTAGCAAGTGGTTCAGTGATATAACTTGTTGCACTGTAACGCGATGACAGGCAGTCCAGGTACATTTGTAACTCGAATAATGATATGAAGTGTATATATTTTATAATTTATATATAGCTATATATGCATATATGTGACAAGGTGAAACCATCACTGTAAAAAATACATATTTAAACGGAATAAATCCGTAAACAAAGTTAACGCGTTGTATTTCATTGTAGACAGGATGATATCTCTCGACGGGTCATGGGTGAGCCGCCGCCTTGTACCCTCCCCTCGTTGTCCCGTGAAGGTCAAAGGTCACTCCGCCTGTCCAGCGACTGACATACACCGACAACTTCGGCGGCGTATGTCATTTTGCTTCTACTACTGTGGCCCATATGGTACAACTCCGCAGCTACAACGGTTGCGAGGAGGGTATTTCTCCGCGGTATATTTCTCCGCTCCGCGTAGTGGATTTCTCGGCTCCGCGCAATACTTTTCTCGGCTCCGCGCGTCATTTATATAACGCGCTGAACGGAAAATGGTCATCATACCGCGCGCAGCGGAGGAATATACTACGCCGAGCGGAGAAGTGTACTGCACGAAGCGGAGAAATCCACTGCGCGGAGCGGAGAATTGTACTGCGCGGAGCGGAGAAATATACCGCGTGGAGCGGAGAAATGTACCGCGTGGGGTTGAAAAATACTCTCGGCGCAACCGTTGTACCTATGGGCCAAAGTACACTATCGCCAGCGGATCGGCACTGTCGTCAGGGGAGCGGCGCCACGGTGAGCGGGGGGAACTTGCACCTACTACTGTACCCCATAGGTAAAGCTCCGCTGCGCTCCCGTGAACCCCTGCAGTCCCTGACAGGGTTAAGTCATTCGACCCTGCGGTCTCCTGCAGCTCCTGACAAGGTGAAGTCATTCCACCCTGCGGTCTCGTGCAGCTCCTGACAAGGTGAAGTCATTTCACTCCTTGGCCTCCTGCAGCTCGTGACAGGGTGGAGTAATTCCACCCCTTGGCCTCCAGCAGCTCCTGATAGGGTGAAGTCATTGCACCCCGTGGCCTCCTACAACTCCTGACAGGGTGAAGTCATTGCACCCCGTGGCCTCCTACAGCTCCTGATAGGATGAAGTCATTGCACCCCGTGGTCTCCTACAGCTCCTGATAGGATGAAGTCATTGCACCCCGTGGCCTCCTACAGCTCCTGATAGGGTGAAGTCATTGCACCCCGTGGCCTCCTACAGCTCCTGATAGGATGAAGTCATTGCACCCCGTGGCCTCCTACAGCTCCTGATAGGATGAAGTCATTGCACCCCGTGGCCTCCTACAGCTCCTGATAGGATGAAGTCATTGCACCCCGTGGTCTCCTACAGCTCCTGATAGGATGAAGTCATTGCACCCCGTGGCCTCCTACAGCTCCTGATAGGATGAAGTCATTGCACCCCGTGGCCTCCTGCAGCTCCTGATAGGATGAAGTCATTGCACCCCGTGGTCTCCTACAGCTCCTGATAGGATGAAGTCATTGCACCCCGTGGCCTCCTACAGCTCCTGATAGGATGAAGTCATTGCACCCCGTGGCCTCCTACAGCTCCTGATAGGATGAAGTCATTGCACCCCGTGGCCTCCTACAGCTCCTGATAGGATGAAGTCATTGCACCCCGTGGCCTCCTACAGCTCCTGATAGGATGAAGTCATTGCACCCCGTGGCCTCCTACAGCTCCTGATAGGATGAAGTCATTGCACCCCGTGGCCTCCTACAGCTCCTGATAGGATGAAGTCATTGCACCCCGTGGCCTCCTACAGCTCCTGATAGGATGAAGTCATTGCACCCCGTGGCCTCCTACAGCTCCTGATAGGATGAAGTCATTGCACCCCGTGGCCTCCTACAGCTCCTGATAGGATGAAGTCATTGCACCCCGTGGTCTCCTACAGCTCCTGATAGGATGAAGTCATTGCACCCCGTGGCCTCCTACAGCTCCTGATAGGATGAAGTCATTGCACCCCGTGGTCTCCTACAGCTCCTGATAGGATGAAGTCATTGCACCCCGTGGCCTCCTACAGCTCCTGATAGGGTGAAGTCATTGCACCCCGTGGCCTCCTACAGCTCCTGATAGGATGAAGTCATTGCACCCCGTGGCCTCCTACAGCTCCTGATAGGGTGAAGTCATTGCACCCCGTGGCCTCCTACAGCTCCTGATAGGATGAAGTCATTGCACCCCGTGGCCTCCTACAGCTCCTGATAGGGTGAAGTCATTGCACCCCGTGGCCTCCTACAGCTCCTGATAGGATGAAGTCATTGCACCCCGTGGCCTCCTACAGCTCCTGATAGGATGAAGTCATTGCACCCCGTGGCCTCCTACAGCTCCTGATAGGATGAAGTCATTGCACCCCGTGGTCTCCTACAGCTCCTGATAGGGTGAAGTCATTGCACCCCGTGGCCTCCTACAGCTCCTGATAGGATGAAGTCATTGCACCCCGTGGCCTCCTACAGCTCCTGATAGGATGAAGTCATTGCACCCCGTGGCCTCCTACAGCTCCTGATAGGGTGAAGTCATTGCACCCCGTGGCCTCCTACAGCTCCTGATAGGATGAAGTCATTGCACCCCGTGGCCTCCTACAGCTCCTGACAGGGTGAAGTCATTGCACTCCGTGGCCTCCTACAGCTCCTGACAGGATGAAGTCATTGCACCCCGTGGCCTCCTACAGCTCCTGATAGGATGAAGTCATTGCACCCCGTGGCCTCCTACAGCTCCTGATAGGATGAAGTCATTGCACCCCGTGGTCTCCTACAGCTCCTGATAGGGTGAAGTCATTGCACCCAGTGGCCTCCTGCAGCTCCTGATAGGGTGAAGTCATTGCACCCCGTGCACTGCAGCTCCTGACAGGGTGAAGTCATTGCACCTCGTGGCCTCCTACAACTCCTGACAGGGTGAAGTCATTGCACTCCGTGGTCTCCTACAACTCCTGACAGGGTGAAGTCATTGCACCCCGTGGCCTCCTACAGCTCCTGATAGGATAAAGTCATTGCACCCCGTGGCCTCCTACAACTCCTGACAGGGTGAAGTCATTGCACCCCGTGGCCTCCTACAACTCCTGATAGGATAAAGTCATTGCACCCCGTGGCCTCCTACAACTCCTGACAGGGTGAAGTCATTGCACTCCGTGGCCTCATGCAGCTCCTGATAGGATGAAGTCATTGCACCCCGTGGCCTCCTACAACTCCTGATAGGATGAAGTCATTGCACCCCGTGGCCTCCTACAGCTCCTGATAGGATGAAGTCATTGCACCCCGTGGCCTCCTACAACTCCTGACAGGGTGAAGTCATTGCACCCCGTGCCCTGCAGCTCCTGACAGGGTGAAGTCATTCCACCCCGTGGCCTCCTGCAGCTCCTAGTAGGGTGAAGTCATTGCACCCCGTGGCCTCCTGCAACTCATGACCGGGTGAAATCATTGCACCCAGTGGCCTCCTGCAGCTCCTGACAGGGTGAAGTCATTGCACCCCGTGGCCTCCTGTAGCTCCTGACAGGGTGAAGTCATTGCACCACATGGCCTCCTGCAGCTCCTAGTAGGGTGAAGTCATTGCACCCCGTGGCCTCCTGCAACTCATGACCGGGTGAAATCATTGCACCCAGTGGCCTCCTGCAGCTCCTGACAGGGTGAAGTCATTGCACCCCGTGGCCTCCTGTAGCTCCTGACAGGGTGAAGTCATTGCACCCCATGGCCTCCTGCAGCTTCTGATAGGATGAAGTCATTGCACCCCGTGGCCTCCTACAACTCCTGACAGGGTGAAGTCATTGCACTCCGTGGCCTCCTGCAACTCATGACCGGGTGAAATCATTGCACCCAGTGGCCTCCTGCAGCTCCTGATAGGGTGAAGTTATTCCGCCCAATGGCCTCCACCAGTTCCTGACAAGGTGAAGTCATTGCACCCCGTGGCCTCATGCAGCTCCTGACAGGGTGAAGTCATTGCACCCCGTGGCCTCCTGCAGCTTCTGATAGGGTGAAGTCATTGCACCCCGTGGCCTCCTGCAGCTCCTGACAGGGTGAAGTCATTGCACTCCGTGGCCTCCTGCAGCTCCTGACAGGGTGAAGTCATTGCACCCCGTGGCCTCCTGCAGCTCCTGATAGAGTGAAGTCATTGCACCCAGTGGCCTCCTACAGCTCCTGATAGGATGAAGTCATTGCACCCCGTGGCCTCCTACAACTCCTGACCGGGTGAAGTCATTGCACCCCGTGGCCTCCTGCAGCTCCTGACAGGGTGAAGTCGTTCCGCCCAATGGCCTCCACCAGTTCCTGACAGGGTGAAGTCATTCCGCCCAATGGCCTCCACCAGTTCCTGACAGGGTGAAGTCATTCCGCCCAATGGCCTCCACCAGTTCCTGACAGGGTGAAGTCATTCCGCCCAGTGGCCTTCGCTGCTGACAGGGTCGCCGCCTGGACAATGGGGAAGCTTCCATTATCGATATAACTTGTGGATTATCATTAATTATTGATGGAAGCCTTCGCGACTATAAGGTCCAGTGACTGGAGCTAATGGGAGCCGGGGGCGAATCAATCGATAGGCTGCACAGCTCCAAGCCGATGACGGCCAATAGCCGAGTCTAAGGAGCCTAATATAGGTGGGTGTGGCGCCGCCAAGGTGGGTTCCTGGCCCGGCGACCGAGGGCTATCGAGTCTCCATAGCTACACTGCCACGGACGGACGCGGCGACGGAGCAGTTTGAATGGTTCCATGTGTCATCAAAAACATGTATTGATGATATTTATAACTTGCGTTCACGGCGTAAATGGTGAACTGATTTGACCATAATTAATAAGCACGGTCGATTTGATCAAAAAAACAAAATCGCCGGCATTCGAGGATGGTCGTCATGGGACTAGACCTAGATGGAGGACGTCTATATCTGGTCGGTAGTATCCGTTGAGTGCACGCAGCCCCAGCCGCCGTCGCCCCTCCTCATTCTCCCCCGAGATAGGAGCTGGATTTGAGTGCGTTGATCGGTGATGGACCGCTTGGAACTATAACAGTTGTATAATTACCGATTGCGCAATAAGGTGGAGACGTGGGTGGAGACACGTGTCGAGTTTAAACCACCATCGGCGACACGACAACTGGCTGATACTTACAGTCCTCTCCGAGATGGAGACGGTATAATAGTGTGTGGATAGGTTTAAGATAAAGACGGCTGTCCCGCCAATGCTTTCTCAGCCTTTATATTGATACGCGAGGAAATATCATTCATTGCGCTGCCTGAATTGCGGATTATAGCATCGCTATACCGCTGTCTCCACAACAGTACGGTTGAGGATCGGTCTGGATCGAAGTGACAAATAGCGGGCTACTTACTTCTCACATGCATGCATGGGCATGGCACGGGAGGACATCACTATGATGTGTACAGATTGAAGGCTTCGTAGCGACATCCTATGAAGAACTAAGGACTCGAGGTGGATAAAGAAATTATTATTTAGAGGCAGGCTGTTTGGCAGGATGGTTGAGACTATCAGTACAGGTAAGCTGCCGGCTTTTGCCAGTCATATCAATAATCTTTCACTAAACTATTTTATTGTTTATTAAAAAGTGGCCAGCTACATATGCAATATATAATAGATTGCACAAAGCGAAACAGACCTCGCATCGTCGAGAGTCTACAGCAAAACATGTCGGCTGCTGTCGCTAGGAGTGTCATGGATCCGTTATGGGCGGGGAGGGGGGGGGGGGGGGGGAGATAGCCACTCTGATTCGCGAACCCCCAAGAATTAGAGAGCAATATCAAATCTCCAAGATGAGGACTGTTCAAGACTGGGCGCGAAGAAAAACACCTTAAAAGAAATAGCGCGAATATCGCGGAATTCACTGCTATAACGGTTCGCGGTAAATAGAGAAAGGGTCTTTGAATCGGGAAATGTACAGATACCGATCCCCCAAAATTGCCAACAGCCAATCTCCAAGAATTCCTTGATGCCAATCGCGGAGATAGAAAAGGTATTCTCTCCCCTCTTTATGGTAAATAACAAAGACTAAAATCAGATCCAGGGGGTCTAGAAGGCCCCCGGTGCTCGTTTTCATAAGCGTGCAAGATTCACTCGCTTCCAGAGGTGGACTCATTCTTTGGCGAAGCGTAGATTAGAGGCTTAACGTCAGAGAGAAAATTAATTTTAAAAATCAGAGAAAGGTCTGACACATAGAGTGCACAACAAAATCAACAGATAATTGTTAACATCCGCCCGCCCTAGCCTGCGTAAGACTTCGGGATTCCGGAGTGAATAGTTATTGGAAAGTTATTTCCTATGCTGTCAACGGTGGTTTTACCAGTCGAAGCCGACAAATGTATCATCACTGTAGCTGTAATAAATATTGTTTTTTAAAAGCCAACAACCCTAAGGACATAATCTATGTTAATACATGTTGGCTTCCTATTAAGTACTTATACAAGGCTAATCACAAATCAATGATAATGTATGCTGGTATCCCATTAAGTATTTACAACCCTAATTCTATAACCAATGTCAAAGCATGTTGGTTTCCCATTAAGTATTTAAACCATAATTACATAACCAATGTCAATGTATGTTGACTCCCTATAAGTAATCCTCAATGCTAAGTACGTACAATGTATGTTGCTTTCCCATCGGCAGCCCTCAAGCTGAGCCTCGGTATCGGGATCGGGGCGGTCGTCTTCCTCGTCATTTTCCTGGTGGTGGGAGTCCTGGAGAACCACTTCCAGCGTCAGTTTGAGCAGGAAGTCAAGCGACACCAAAGCGACCCCCCTAGGGGGCGCCACATCTTGAACCAGCGTCACGCCGACAACAACGTGCATTCACAGGTGGCCTGAATCCAACGACATTCCGTGCAGAGGACCAGGCAGGGTATCCGGATAGAG
This sequence comes from Arenicola marina, assembly GCA_964019135.1. Lineage (NCBI taxonomy): Eukaryota > Metazoa > Annelida > Polychaeta > Arenicolidae > Arenicola > Arenicola marina. Next base: position 23,413,706 of record OZ025248.1, on the reverse strand, counting down.
GTGCCGAGGGACTCGGGATCCAGGTGACCTAGCTGAATCCAGCGACACGCCGACAACTCCGTGCAGCGGACCAGAGAGGGTAACCGGATAGAGGCGCCGAGGGGCTCTCGGATCCAGGCGGCCTGAATCCAGCAACACTCCGTGGAGCGGACTAGGGAGGGTATCTGGATAGAGGTACGGAGGGACTACCGAATCCAGGTGGCCTGAATCCAGCAACACCCCGTGGAGCGGACGAGGGAGGGTATCTGGATAGAGGTACGGAGGGACTACCGAATCCAGGTGGCCCGAACCCCGGAAATGCTTATAGACAGGGTTGAGATGGAGGCTGTGGAGTTCAGTCGTTGCAGTTGATATGTGGCCTTTTCTACATGTTTGAGCAGCGAAGTTGTAAATAGCACATGTAAAACATACCCGAAAATAAATGGAATTAATAAACCGATCAAAGCATAATTATTTTTCTTTTCACGTCGTTTACCATAATTAGGCCACTTCCCACCGAAAAACGCTGTCATTATCTTGAGATAAATGACTGTAGGAAGATCCAGGACGACTTTCCAAATCAGCTTAACATGATATTAACGTTTCTCATTCATATTGCGATATTCAGGAGATTCGATGCTGTAAGTTCCATTGCAAAACACAACTGTCGAAACTCGATACTGTATCGTACTTGTGATAAGTGGTGTCAATACTGACAGTACTGAAATGTAGCTTGTCGCAACTGCACCGTCATACTTATTGCCTTGACAACGCATGCCATGGAGGTCGATCGTACAATGAATAACAAAGTAAAAGGTTCGAATATAGCTTTATTAGAATCATTATACAAAACTTGTACCAGCAATAATGAACATTTCAATTGTGTAAAGGCAAAAGCTGTCCTGCAATGGAGCAAGTGTGTTAAGGAAAGTCAAAACGTTGCATGCAGAGTCTCACATTAAAGTCTCTTGCCACTGAAATGAAAGCGAAATGATTCAATGGTTGGTTGGTTGTATATTCAGGACGCTTTAACCACTTTTGGTCATATCGCGTCAATGGGAGAAGGAAGGAAAATGGAGCCATGTCCCGGGGGTAACCCCTTACTCTTTGCGAAGGACATGGGATCTTTATCCTGCGACCACACAGACATGGCCACAGCGGGGCTCGAACCATCTATACACATGCCGTGAGGCTCTCAGGTGGCCAGAGCACTCAAGGCGAGAAATGATTAAATGGACACAACGAGTGACTGTCAAAGTCTCCAGAACATCCAGGTCGGGAGCTGCGGCGGGGGATCCAGAGGCCAGAAGGGGGCTGGGCGTGCACTGGGGTTGCCACTCCTCCCCCTCTCCCAGCACCGTCACCGGCCAAACTAAAGCTATGATTTTTTCTCCCCCTTACTTCTCCAAATTCGACGGCGGCATTTTCATGAAAGCTTTAACTACTCCGCCTCCCCTCCATCATGCGGCTAAACCTAAATCCTGGTTACGCATCTCAGCTATATAATTATGGGGCGGTATTCATAGAGCCTTCGTAGTTTAGGCATCACATTTGCAGCATATTTCGCAGCTATCGACGCAGGGACTAGGGTGCTCTACGTGCCATCCCTACCAGAACAGGGGTCTGCCTAATCTGATGCCTAAGCTACGCGTTTATGCTTACGGCCCCAGGAGGTGACCATTTGATGGCTTGTATACGTGTTTGCCATATACCGAGCAAGGCGTGGGAGATTTAAGTCTTTTCTCAAAAGAATCAATGTACGTCCTCCCACAAAAGGGAAGAGCAGAGTCCATTGCGAGCCATGTCCCTGGGGTAACCTCCTACTCTTTATGAAGAAAGACATGGAATCTTTATCCTGCGACCACACAGACATGGCCACAGCGGGGCGTGAACCACAGATCCACGTGCCGTTAGGCTCTCAGGTGGTCAGAGCGAACGCTCTAAGCCACTGAGCTATCGAGGCGGCCCTAACATACTGACGGTTCCTCAGGATTGACGAGATGACCTATTTTTATACCATACACCTCCAGACCGAGACCTTGAGATAACTACAAGAGCAGACACTACAAATGATTTCCTACCTAATTTTAAGCACGCTGAGAAAACCGCTTAAACATTGTCAACATATTGCATACACACCATTTATATTCCACAATAATATGGTCAAACTAACACATCTATCTAAACATGAATCTGAATCCGATTTCTTTTGGCCTAATAATGGTGTCAGAAACAGAAATAACTGTGGTACACTGACACCAGGCGTCACCACACAACGCACGTTGTACGGAAGTGTGTCGAGGACCAGATCCAGTCTGAGCAGCTTGTCAGTTTCGAGATATTAAGGCCAGAGAGGTGATGAAAGAGAGGCAAATATGGTCAGCTGTTAACCTAGTAATACGGCCGACTGTCACCAGTTGTGTCCAGTCCATTAAGAGGTAATGAATCGGTTAACATGGGCGGCGCTGTCACTTGTTTACTGATATGACCATTTGTCTTCAGTGTATCCATAGAGATAGAACAGTACATTAGAGAACGAAATACACCAGTATCAGTACAAGATGTTATAATAATATTACATTACCACAACAGTCGACTAGATACAATAAATAAACCCAATAACTAAATCTCGTGAAGACACGCGTGATATGCGTCTTCATCTCATTACACCAATAATACTCGATGCCAATTTTTTTTTTCGAGCACTTCCATATTAGGCTGGTATTGTGATTAAGTATAATGACGAGAAGCGAGTCAGTCTGGCACAGATATCTAGCTGTTATTCCGTCCTCCACCTTACATCGAAACATATTATCGGCTTCGCAACGCTTATATATACAGTAATGCTGAGGGTATTTTGCGACTCTAAAGCCAGAATATCTACCCTGACTGGCCTGCTTGTAAATGCTGCTAACGTAATCATACACGCATCTTTGTCAAAGGAAGTGTCATAATATATGGGACGCAAAGCACAATTAACGCATTGGTAGTTGACGAAAGTTACGCTGGAACTGTAATCTAACTCAACATAGATTGCCGTCGAAAATGTTAGAGATAATATGACGGTAAGATCCAGATAATGTGACAATGCACACTCGTCAACAGTCAACGAATTGACGATCGGCCAAAAGGGGCTGGGTCTTTAAAAAATGGATCTGCCCAGGGGGTGATAAGGCATGCTAAAAAGGTCACGTGGCCTGTCTGTGGTGACCTTTAAGCTCCATGCTGCACGCGGGGATCGCCCGTGGTCTCCGCTTGGTGGCGCTGGTGACTCTGAGTTTCCATCTTGGCTCTTTCTGCCAACAATTCCTCGACTATGCCGATGCCCTGCATAGAGATAGAGAAACCGACCTAGTTCTGCCCAATCAGCTGACCAATATCTCTTTCACCATGTCCACTATGTAGTCAATACCTCACATCTGTCTGTTGCAAGTGAACGCAACTCAACGAATATTGTAACTATATCGGCCTGCTTGCTTTGGAAATTCTTCATTAAAATGTTTTTTTGCGAAATGAAACACACAAGATATTGCAAAAAAACGATAATGATGCTTATCTTGTTATGAAACGTTTGTGCTGTAGGTCGATTTAAGCAGATAAAGGCTAAATTGGGCCAAGAAACTTTCCGGAATAATGAAATAGGGATTGGCAGATGCCAGGGTTCGAACGGACGACCCGTTGATCTGCAGCTCAGCCTGGTTACCGCCTGCGCTAGGGGGGCGGGGTCCCTGATGAGAGGTCTAGGGGTACCGTACCCTGTGAGATCAGTCTGGTCACCGCCTGAGCTAGGGGGGTGGGGTCCCTGATGAGAGGTCTAGGGGTACCGTACCCTGCGAGCTCGGCCTGGTTACCGCCTGAGCTAGGGGGGTGGGGCCCTGATGAGAGGTCTAGGGGTACCGTACCCTGCGAGCTCGGCCTGGTTACCGCCTGAGCTAGGGGGGTGGGGTCCCTGATGAGAGGTCTAGGGGTACCGTACCCTGTGAGTTCAGTCTGGTCACCGCCTGAGCTAGGGGGGTGGGGTCCCTGATGAGAGGTCTAGGGGTACCGTACCCTGTGAGCTCAGCCGGGTTACCGCCTGAGCTAGGGGGGCGGGGTCCCTGATGAGAGGTCTAGGGGTACCGTACCCTGTGAGATCAGTCTGGTCACCGCCTGAGCTAGGGGGGCGGGGTCCCTGATGAGAGGTCTAGGAGTACCGTACCCTGCGAGCTCGGCCTGGTTACCGCCTGAGCTAGGGGGGCGGGGTCCCTGATGAGAGGTCTAGCAGTACCGTACCCTGTGAGCTCAGCCCGGTTACCGCCTGAGCTAGGGGGGCGGGGTCCCTGATGAGAGGTCTAGGGGTACCGTACCCTGCGAGCTCGGCCTGGTTACCGCCTGAGCTAGGGGGGCGGGGTCCCTGATGAGATTTCTAGCAGTACCGTACCCTGTGAGCTCAGCCTGGTTACCGCCTGAGCTAGGGGGGCGGGGTCCCTGATGAGAGATCTAGCAGTACCGTACCCTGTGAGCTCGGCCTGGTTACCGCCTGAGCTAGGGGGGTGGGGTCCCTGATGAGAAGTCTAGGAGTACCGTACCCTGTGAGTTCAGTCTGGTCACCGCCTGAGCTAGGGGGGTGGGGTCCCTGATGAGAGGTCTAGCAGTACCGTACCCTGCGAGCTCAGCCTGATTACGGCCTGAGGTAGGGGGTGGGGTCCCTGATGAGAGGTCTAGCAGTACCGTACCCTGTGAGCTTAGCCTGGTTACCGCCCGAGCTAGGGGGGTGGGGTCCCTGATGAGAGGTCTAGCAGTACCGTACCCTGTGAGCTCAGCCTGTTTACCGCCTGAGCTAGGGGGGCGGGGTCCCTGATGAGAGGTCTAGGGGTACTGTACCCTGCGAGCTCAGCCTGGTTACCGCCTGAGCTAGGGGGGTGGGGTCCCTGATGAGAGGTCTAGCAGTACCGTACCCTGTGAGCTCAGCCTGGTTACCGCCTGAGCTAGGGGGGCGGGGTCCCTGATGAGAGATCTAGCAGTACCGTACCCTGTGAGCTCAGCCTGGTTACCGCCCGAGCTAGGGGGATGGGGTCCCTGATGAGAGGTCTAGCAGTACCGTACCCTGTGAGCTCAGCCTGGTTACCGCCTGAGCTAGGGGGGCGGGGTCCCTGATGAGAGGTCTAGGGGTACCGTACCCTGTGAGCTCAGCCTGGTTACCGCCCGAGCTAGGGGGGCGGGGTCCCTGATGAGAGGTCTAGCAGTACCATACCCTGTGAGCTCAGCCTGGTTACCGCCTGAGCTAGGGGGGTGGGGTCCCTGATGAGAGGTCTAGGGGTACCGTACCCTGTAAGCTCAGCCTGTTTACCGCCTGAGCTAGGGGGGTGGGGTCCCTGATGAGAGGTCTAGGGGTACCGTACCCTGTGAGCTCAGCCTGGTTACCGCCTGAGCTAGGGGGTGGGGTCCCTGATGAGAGGTCTAGGGGTACTGTACCCTGCGAGCTCGGCCTGGTTACCGCCTGAGCTAGGGGGGCGGGGTCCCTGATGAGAGGTCTAGGGGTACCGTACCCTGTGAGCTCAGCCTGATTACCGCCTGAGCTAGGGGGGTGGGGTCCCTGATGAGAGGTCTAGGGGTACCGTACCCTGTAAGCTCAGCCTGGTTACCGCCTGAGCTAGGGGGGTGGGGTCCCTGATGAGAGGTCTAGGGGTACCGTACCCTGTGAGCTCAGCCTGGTTACCGCCTGAGCTAGGGGGGTGGGGTCCCTGATGAGAGGTCTAGGGGTACTGTACCCTGCGAGCTCGGCCTGGTTACCGCCTGAGCTAGGGGGGCGGGGTCCCTGATGAGAGGTCTAGGGGTACCGTACTCTGTGAGCTCAGCCTGGTTACCGCCCGAGCTAGGGGGGCGGGGTCCCTGATGAGAGGTCTAGGGGTACCGTACCCTGTAAGCTCAGCCTGGTTACCGCCTGAGCTAGGGGGGTGGGGTCCCTGATGAGAGGTCTAGGGGTACCGTACCCTGTGAGCTCAGTCTGGTTACCGCCCGAGCTAGGGGGGTGGGGTCCCTGATGAGAGGTCTAGGGGTACCGTACCCTGTGAGCTCAGTCTGGTTACCGCCTGAGCTAGGGGGGCGGGGTCCCTGATGAGAGGTCTAGCAGTACCGTACCCTGTGAGCTCGGCCTGGTTACCGCCTGAGCTAGGGGGTGGGGTCCCTGATGAGAGGTCTAGGGGTACCGTACCCTGTGAGCTCAGCCTGGTTACCGCCCGAGCTAGGAGGGCGGGGTCCCTGATGAGAGGTCTAGGGGTACCGTACCCTGTGAGCTCAGTCTGGTTACCGCCTGAGCTAGGGGGGCGGGGTCCCTGATGAGAGGTCTAGCAGTACCGTACCCTGTGAGCTCAGTCTGGTTACCGCCTGAGCTAGGGGGGTGGGGTCCCTGATGAGAGGTCTAGCAGTACCGTACCCTGTGAGCTCAGCCTGGTTACGGCCTGAGCTAGGGGGGTGGGGTCCCTGATGAGAGGTCTAGGGGTACCGTACCCTGTGAGCTCAGCCTGGTTACCGCCTGAGCTAGGGGGGTGGGGTCCCTGATGAGAGGTCTAGGGGTACCGTACCCTGTGAGCTCAGCCTGGTTACCGCCTGAGCTAGGGGGTGGGGTCCCTGATGAGAGGTCTAGGGGTACTGTACCCTGCGAGCTCGGCCTGGTTACCGCCTGAGCTAGGGGGGCGGGGTCCCTGATGAGAGGTCTAGGGGTACCGTACCCTGCGAGCTCAGCCTGGCTACCGCCCGAGCTAGGGGGGCGGGGTCCCTGATGAGAGGTCCAGCAGTACCGTACCCTGTAAGCTCAGCCTGGTCACCGCCTGAGCTAGGGGGGCGGGGTCTCTGATGAGAGGTCTAGGAGTACCGTACCCTGTAAGCTCAGCCTGGTTACCGCCTGAGCTAGGGGGGTGGGGTCCCTGATGAGAGGTCTAGCAGTACCGTACCCTGTGAGCTCGGCCTGGTTACCGCCTGAGCTAGGAGGGCGGGGTCCCTGATGAGAGGTCTAGGGGTACCGTACCCTGTGAGCTCAGCCTGGTTACCGCCTTAGCTAGGGGGATGGGGTCCCTGATGAGAGGTCTAGGGGTACCGTACCCTGTGAGCTCAGCCTGGTTACCGCCTGAGCTAGGGGGTGGGGTCCCTGATGGGAGGTCTAGCAGTACCGTACCCTGCGAGCTCAGCCTGGTTACGGCCTGAGCTAGGGGGGTGGGGTCCCTGATGAGAGGTCTAGCAGTACCGTACCCTGTGAGCTTAGCCTGGTTATCGCCCGAGCTAGGGGGGTGGGGTCCCTGATGAGAGGTCTAGCAGTACCGTACCCTGCGAGCTCAGCCTGGTTACCGCCCGAGCTAGGGGGGCGGGGTCCCTGATGAGAGGTCTAGCAGTACCGTACCCTGTGAGCTCAGCCTGGTTACCGCCTGAGCTAGGGGGGTGGGGTCCCTGATGAGAGGTCTAGCAGTACCGTACCCTGTGAGCTCAGCCTGGTTACCGCCTGAGCTAGGGGGGCGGGGTCCCTGATGAGAGATCTAGCAGTACCGTACCCTGTGAGCTCAGCCTGGTTACCGCCCGAGCTAGGGGGATGGGGTCCCTGATGAGAAGTCTAGCAGTACCGTACCCTGTGAGCTCAGCCTGGTTACCGCCTGAGCTAGGGGGGCGGGGTCCCTGATGAGAGGTCTAGGGGTACCGTACCCTGTGAGCTCAGCCTGGTTACCGCCTGAGCTAGGGGGGTGGAGTCCCTGATGAGAGGTCTAGGGGTACCGTACCCTGTGAGCTCAGCCTGGTTACCGCCTGAGCTAGGGGGGCGGGGTCCCCGATGAGAGGTCTAGGGGTACCGTACCCTGCGAGCTCGGCCTGGTTACCGCCTGAGCTAGGGGGGCGGGGTCCCTGATGAGAGGTCTAGCAGTACCGTACCCTGTGAGCTCAGCCTGGTTACCGCCTGAGCTAGGGGGGCGGGGTCCCTGATGAACGGTCTAGGAGTACCGTATCCTGTGAATTCAGTCTGGTCACCGCCTGATCTAGGGGGGTGGGGTCCCCGATGAAAGGTCTAGGAGTACCGTACCCTGTGAGTTCAGTCTGGTCACCGCCTGAGCTAGGGGGGTGGGGTCCCTGATGAGAGGTCTAGCAGTACCGGACCCTGTGAGCTCAGCCTGGTTACCGCCTGAGCTAGGGGGGCGGGGTCCCTGATGAAAGGTCTAGCAGTACCGGACCCTGTGAGCTCAGCCTGGTTACCGCCTGAGCTAAGGGGGGGGGGGTCCCTGATAAAAGGTCTGGGGGTACCTACCCTGTGAGCTGCGCTGGTAAGGAAGCCCTTGGCGAACATCTCGACCACTCGGCCTAGGACTCCCAGTCGCTGGAGATCCACGGTGCCGCGTTGCTCGAGGACCGTCCTGAAGTCACACACTAGGGGGTCAGCACCAGGCTTGTTCTTCTAACGGGAGATTATAATCGGTGATCATATCGCGTCAGGAGTCAAGAATATAGCGGAGATATTTCCCCGGAGCGGTCCCCAGCTAGTCACTACGAATGAAGCATATAACAAAGTACTTGCGGCGAACAAATCAGGAAGCTTCATTGTCTTGTGTGTTTTTTTGTTATTTGAAAAAATGTGGTTGAATACTTTGAAACCCTATTAGCCATAATGTTAATTTTACTAGTGGGATTGGTGTATTGGCCACATTATCACAGGTTTTGCAAGCCATCCAATTGCTGCGACTGTTGAGTTTTTCTGTTGCACTATACAAATTATCAACGTCGGACAAATAAAAACGACCTCAAGCCAGAAGTAACCAAGGCCTCATCCACTGACCATGACGCGTTTTCCTCATGGACCTTAAACAACGATTGCTCTGACATGTCGACAAAGTGCGGCCAGGTCAGATTCCGTCCCTTCAGCAGGAGCGTCCGCTCCCTCCGGTTAAACCACGAGATCTCCTCCATCACAATATTAGGCTCGTCAAGGACCTTCAATTGCTGCAGAATACAACAACAACAAAACATAAAAACATTCAATATTGAAATAGCAAGAGCGAAACAATTTCGTTGTCACATTCTCATGTTCACACAATACAACTTTGCTTGAAACTGTTTTTCACTAGACTGGGTGAATGTACCAATGACATCATTTCAAGTTAGTATCTGTTCGCGGATTTATCGGTTGTGAGTTGTCTTTTCGCCAACTGGGTTCTTTTCGTTGTACCCTGCCAGATCAGTTAATACAGTAATGTACACCCCTGTTCATTATGTGAGCCAGTGCTTTTGTCCAAACTTACATTCCGAAGCAATTGAGGGATGACATTGTGACAGGTCGCTACACGCCTCTTGAATTCACTTCCAGTGTGATTATCTAAACAAAACAATGTGATCAGAAAAAAAAACAGTTATACATTTATGCCAGTGTCTCATTTAGTTGTTCAGTTGTCTGTACCCATTAGAAAGCTGATAGGGCTAGTTGCACAGCTGGATTGGATTTTGTATGGATTGATTTCTGTTCCAAGTCATTCCAGCCCGTAAATTGAACCAGTTGTATGCATCAGCAGCAAAATATATCAAAACTAATAAAGTGACATCAAATATATTTATATATCATTTCTATACTGAAGCTCATATCACGAGTAATTCTGTATATACAATTAGATTTTGATGATAACTTACCATATCTCTGTTCTAATGTCTTCACACTTAAGACAAACTTCTCAGTCTGGTTAGGGTACTGCAAAACATGAGGACAAGTAGAAGCAGTGACTGATTCCCAAGTATGAAACAAATCCTCTGTGGCCCACTATTGTTTATTAAATAATATCACTACTGTAACCTAGGAAGATATTCCAGCATGAATGAAGTATGAAGAGTTACCTTTTTGACAAAAACAACTGATATGTAGCTTTTAAAAAAATGATCTTCATGCAAAAACAAAAGAAAAATAGATCAATGACATAGCTGTTATGTTTTTATCAATTAGTATAACAGCTTACCAGACAATATCATTTGAATCAAAGCAAAAAACTTATAAATATTTCTACTGATCTTTTTAACTCCTTAAGAAATATTTAGAGAAAAAGTATGGTATGAAAAAAGTAAAAAACTTGAATATTATTCCAATTTTGATGTTCTATCTACACTAATAAAATGAAGCTGTCTGTCCCACTATGCAGCTGCATGCAAGAGCACATTGGCACCAGCTGCCACCTTGAACCTATATCCAACCGAGCCACTGCATACACAGTATCGCTTTCAGGTGCTTATCCCACATGGTGACCATGTCTGCTGCTGGCTACCTGGCTTGGTGCCAACAGTAATAATATTTTTCCCAGCGCATTATCGCCTGAACCATCATCAAAACAAACAAATCCTGTACTCTCTCGCGTCCACAACTTTCCATTTTTTTCACTCAATCAATGTATGAGCTTGGGCCTTAGTGTTACTGGACTGATATTTGTTTATTAGCGTGCTTTAGCCACAATTTGAGTATTCTGTACTGGATGCGCAATAATTGCACAGAAAGTGTTTAAATATCCTTAACAATTATGTCCCGTCATTCAGTAGCTCCCGGTCTCAATTTATGTCAATATAATCATCGATATTATTTCTGCCCAATGTATACCTTCTGCCTGCTACTATTTGAAGTATAAAACAAAATACTGTTATTTCTTTTGCGTATTAGTACGAACGCTAGACGTCCCGCGAGCAGAGCGAGGTGGGCAGCTAGTTGTATATAAAAATGACACACTTTCCTATACAGTAGTCCCTGCATTATACAATCCCTCAATTATACAGGTTTTCACTGTGCAGAAACACTTACAACCAACGTTTGGATGTGTTATACAATTGGCACATCATCTAATCCCATTGTAATAAATCCCAAGTCAAGTCACACTTGATTGGCTCTCAGCAAACAACACCTTGTGTAATCTGACTGGCAGTTCCAATGCTGGTGTAATAGTGTGTGTCATCATTATTCACACCTTGTGTGTAAATCCGATATAAGCAGAGCTGCCTCAGTAATTGAATTAATAAACAATGCCTGGATAGCTCAAGTCAATTGTGTCAATGCTATTTAAATGGCACAGAGCTGGAGACCTGTTATTAGCCATGCAGCGTCATTTGAGTGTGCTCAAATGCAGATTCAGACAATCCTGCAGATGTACACACTGTTATGAATAAGGGGGAAAAGAGAGCCAGACATATTGATGAGTTAATTTTTGTATGTTACAGTGCTTAAACCTAGACAGCTTATTTGGGGGATAAAACGCATCTTCCATTATACAGTTCATTCAGACTGACAGAATATAAATTATATCATATATATACTGCGGTATATAAGATAAATTAATATAGTAAAGATGTAATAATACTGATATAATTCTTATATATTAAATATTTATACAATAATATAAGACTTCAAAAATTAAGTTATAATAAGGTTATATAACATATTTTTCTATCTAGATAAACTATACATAGAGTCTATAATACTATTATTTATTACTATCATTTATATATATTTTGATATATCCAGAAAATAATTATAAATCCGAGTTATACTAAAATATATATAAATGTTTAATCTGATATTACGGGTACAAGCCAGTTCACTGTCGACAAATATTGGGAAAGGGACATTTCAGTAATGTCTTGGTTTCAGGCTATTAGGAGATAAACTATTAAAAAAAATCGAGATAGTGTATTCTGTAGACAGTGTAATTTATATTTTCTAGTAAGACTTATACTATAGCGTAGTCTGCAGAGTCCTGGGTTCCTTCACATAAAATAATATAGAAGCTATAACCTATGAACGATTTCATTTAGTGTTTACTAATTTTTGGATCTGCAGATCTATCATGCATTTTGGGAAGCTGTGGCCAGTGTGGGGCACTGGGAGAACTTGCCTTCTCAGCTTCTGGCATATCTATCAAAATCATTGGCTATGTGATGGTTAGCCCTGTTGCATGCCCCTCCCTGGCTTATCCGGGGAGCGGGCCGGAGGGCCATGAAGCCAGTGTCGGTTGCAATTGTTAATTTAAAAATCAGCGCCCTTCGGCCGTCGATTGCAGAAAGTACAGAAATAAACGGTCCTTATCAATTTGTCAAGTTGTTCTTCATACCTTTATAGTTCCAAGGGCAATGAGATTGAAAACAAACAAAATCCACCACCTTTTGTACTGGTGAAAGTTTTCAACAACAATTTTCAACAACTCTCCCCGCCGCCATGTCGCTGTTACTTCACAGTTCTCGTCGATCTCCCGGCAGAGGGCGTTACGCTTACGCCATAGTCCTAGGAAAAATTGTGATGCGAGGAATGAGCTCCGTCTGCCGGGAGATTGATGTAGATATGCGCGAAAACCTTGGGATCTAGCGCAAGCGCTCAGTAAATTGTACGAAGTAAACCAGTAAAACCGGGAAATTTGCCGCTTCCGCCCTGTAGCGCCATCTGTTGACAAAGTTGCCGCTTGTCACTTCGAATGGCTGCGCGCATGTTACAAATGAAATGCGGAATATCGCCGGTATTGTAGACATCAACAGTTCTTCAACGAAACAAACTATGCGTAAATAGATAGTTTAAGGTATGTAGAAGTCAAATATAATAAGGATTGGATGTGGTATTCACCCACAAAGTGACACTAGTCAGATTAAAGTGGAGGGGTTTCAAATCGCTGAGGATTTGCAGGCTGCACTTCAGGACCCTGGCCGAGCGGTAGCGAGGCCTGGGTTCTTCAGGGCTAAAGAGAGCCATGTCTCAAGGCTATGTGATGGTGTGCCTAGAATTCACTAGCCTCTAGCATCAGCAGAATAGCGATCCAGAAGTCCACGACCACGTTAATGCTGACTGGCCCTGCATATGGCCTCCAGCCAGGCTTGTCCGCTCACAAGGTGGACTAAGTAAAGAAGGCGGGCCAGATGCTGACAAAGTCAGTGACATGCACCGATCGAGGCAAAATCAAAAAGCGACATAAATACCTTATTATAATGTGTCCGCGCGACGAATTCAACAGGGTATTTAAAAACGTGTTGAACATTAACCTCAACTACCATAATGTTCCGCTTAATTATTGAAAGATAATAGAGAGCGATTCTTTTGTCTGTGCGCCAGCAGGTCAGCAAGGAGCCATATATGAAAAGTCAAATCCGTAATACGCAAAACATGTAGTTCCATTGTTATTTACAGCCGGTTGAACGCTTTTGGAGTTATGATATACGCGGATCAAGGACTAAACGTTCGACAGAGTTGTAACCGGGTGGCATATGGGGCGCCAAGTGTAACCCCCTTCATTTCGTCGACAAAAGTCCATTTTGTAGAGACAAAATGCGATTAATAATAATCTTTTGCTCAGAGAAAACTGTATTCTGTCGACCAAAGTGACTTGATTTCACCAAATCTATTCTGTCCAAGTAAAATCTGTTCTGTCGAGACAAAATCCATTCTGTCGAGACAAAATCCATTCTGTCGAGACAAAATCCATTCTGTCGAGACAAAATCCATTCTGTCGAGACAAAATTCATTCTGTCGAAGAAAAATCCATTCTGTCGAGACAAAATAAATTTCTGCTACACAAAATCAATGTTGTCCAGTCAACATTGCATTCTGTGTACAAAAGTGTATTTTGTGTAAGTGTAAGAATATTCTGTCACAAACTTTTGTCACCACAATATATACCATCTTCTGGCCAAAAGTTAATATTGTTGGCAAAAGTTAATTTGGGGGATAAAAGCTATCTGGGAAGTGCCCTGCCTTCGACTCCCTCCGCTAGGGCTCCATTATATCTCTGTTGTACGTCGCCTACGTCCTCAATGCATTTTCACACTCGCTCGCCAGGGCGGCGTTGCGCAGATTGATAGGAAAAATGCGTCGTGCATTTCTACAAGTTAGTGCCGGGGACCCAACGTAAGCCTAATAGGACATGAAATTAGGTGATCAAAAGAAAGATTTCTGTCACAATTATAACTTTTTCGAAAGGATACAAGATGTTTCTTGCTGTATTAAATACAAAAAGCTTGTTATTTCTATATTTTATTCTTGAAAACTATATTGTTGCAAGAAATTATAGCTGATTTGGCCGTTTTTCAAGAATCTTGAAATTTGCCCCCGGCCGACAACAGCGGTAAAAGCTAAGTTAATTGCGTCAATTGCGTACCGCCACCGTGCGGGGAGCTTCAATGCTGGGAAATAAGTGTACGTTGTCATGATCAGTGGGATTTGGTAGCAAATAACATATTCTTGGAGCTACTACTAATACGGATAGGTGCTACCTAAACTGAAGGCCAGCGTACACATATTAATTAAGCTATTCCGATACATCGTGATCCATATTCAAAATAAATCCCACATCGGCTTGCCATACTGCGTATCTTTGGCGGGATGACGTAAACCGTGCACGTACTTGTGGCATACCATTTGGTTGCTTAGGAACTCCCATTGTGACGTATTTCTTCTTACATTTTGACGTCATAACTACTCAGTATTATAGCAACGACAAAGTCTCGAATTCAGTTTTAAAACGAGAGGTAATTTTTTTTGGAAATCTATATGTCTTACAGTAATCAATCTTCGACGAAAAAAAAAACACGCATGAGAATATAACATGCGATCCCTTCCGCTCTCCCCAGTGGAGGTCGACTTCCGGTGGATTTCACCAGCTCATAACAGTATGGGATTCAGATACAGATTTTGTCATTTTTTACGTGTGTGTTATCTAAAGAGCTCGCTAGGCTCGATATTATTAGTGCGTTCCCCCTCGCCCTTACTTCGGCATCCATCGATCCAGTGCGCATATGTGCCTGTGATTACAAGACCGGCCGAAATCTGGGCCGAGTTCCGCATCACAGTCGACCGCCGAGTACAATTTTTTTCACTCTGAACTTAGTGGTTACCAGACACTTCGGCCCACGGACACTTCGGCCCGGACACTTCGGCTGACCCACATTATCACACTGGTCACTAACATACAAAACAACATGCATATCCTTACTTATTTCAGAAGAATCGTCATCCAGAGTTTAATATTATCATCGGAGACTGCCCTCGATCGCGGGGAACCATACCCTAATTGTACGCGTCCTTGACCAATCCGCCAAATTTAACTCCTTATTTGTCGTACCACGAAGAGTGCGATCGCGGTCGACAGCCATGCGGAACGCATCCCCGATTTTGTGTGTGGACATTAACTCATTTAATTGTTCGAATCGTTTTATTCAGTGTTAAGAAATTACATTTTCTCATATTTGTCATGAGTTCAAGTGGCAAAAAGCGTGTACAATATGCCCATAGCTACTTGTTCCAGTCTGATCAAAAATGTTTCTTAAAGCATTCCATTTTAGTTGGGGTAGATTATAAAGGGGCGGACCCAGGGTTTTTGAGCGCAGATGTTCTTTTTTCAATCGCATGCCCATTTCAAAGCCTTTGGTCGTAAAAGATTCTCCCTACCCCCTCTCCCACTTATGAGATTTTCCAAATTTTAAGTCGTGAACTTATACAAATCTGGTGAAGGGCTCTCCGAACGCTCAGTAATGCCTGAGAGAGCGGACATTTTTTGTCCTGTAGAGCGGATATTTTTCGCACAAGGCATCACATATTAGAACAATTTACCTCACATAACTGATATTTAACATGCAACCTAACACTAAATTTATAGAGAACGACTTGGAAATTCTCATGCGATGTCCATAGCCGAGGTGCGGGTTTGCCGGTGAAACTCTCGACTATAGTTAGCTTGCGAGGTACGTGGGACGAACAAGCGTTTGTGTAACTGTACATATCTCCCTCCCCCACCCCCCTCCCCCCAAAGCCATGCCCTCGAAGGTTTTTGGATCGTACGGCCAGACGCTCCCCTTACCGTCGTTTCGATTTTCGGGGAGCGGGCCGCCGCCAACGTCATTGGCTTCCGCACAGAACTCGGCCCGTCTGCAGATTCTTCAACTGTTTATTAAAATCATGGCCGCTTCCGGTGAAGGTTGTCTCGACTGTTTGGATAATAAATTAATGAGAATTGAGGCGGAAGAAGCCATTAAAGAAGTCACATATGCAGTAAAAGATGCTCATATGTCAGCTACTCTCCCTTGTACAGAACAGCTGGTCTACTTCAACATCGTGACGAAGGAAAACCGAGTCTACTGCATAGAACTTTCGGTCCAGGGATACAGGGTAAGCCAGCTTTGCACCTCAATTCTCAAATCTCGGGCTTGGCTGCCCCTAAAACTTAAAGTTGCATATCGAGCTGTTTTTCTACTTTTGAATGTCGATTTTGCGTATAGGAACCCAAACCTAAGACCTTAAGGTTCATAACAAATTATAAACACCAACCATAACAAGCACCAATTATCTGCCAATGGGTGAATGGAAACAACCAGAATAATCCAAGGCATTACCAGAGCTGGTTTATGCCTACTTAGGCCGCTGGATGTTACGGCCGCTAGACATTTCAGCCGCTAGGGAGGGGCGGGGAGGGGGAAGGGGTTGCGTTGGTGCCGGGGTACAGTGTAAGGGTTTGGTGATCATATTTGAATGGGTGGAGGCATGCCCAGGTCGCATGGGGATTACGATAGACGACGGCTGGGTGTTAATCACTGAGCCACTGGGCATTGAGATGGCTGGATGAATGGATTGCAATACACCTTATGGTGTGAACGTTTCAAGTGACACCGAACATATCAGGGTATAACACCTGGTTTCTGAGGGTTGGGGCGGTTATGAATGGATTGCAATACGGTGTGAACGATGGTACATTGTGTTTAAATATGTTTGCACCCAGTATATATTTGACGAGACCAGAAATACAAGTGAAAAAAAGAAGGATGGTACAGCGTTTATTATCATCCCGCTCTCCCCTAAATCACTGTATCCAGCTAATTGGCCTGAAGTAACATAATAACCGATTGATCAGTTTGCCCTTCAGCCTCCGCTTGATTCCTAATCCCCTCTGCCTAATACCATCCCCCGCCCCCAGCGGTCAGCGTAGATGTTGGGCTCTCGTTATAAAGCCTAGCGATTCGCACAGAAGACATTTGTTTGCGAAAAAGCAAGCTACAAATGAAAACTTGAATGATTTGTAATTATGTTAGTTTTAGAGAAATGTGAAAACAGCAAAGATGTCATTGTGAAATTGCAAGTTTTTATGACACCAAGAGGGTTTTACCGGCAAAAAAGCTGGTATCTGCTGCCACTTTAGTGCAAGCCTGTGAGTGATACAGTGGCCTGTAGTAATCCAAGGCAGTACTACAATGCAACTGTGTTAGATATGAGGATTAAAGTAACATATATGCTGTAATTTTTTGTATTTTCAACTTCTTCTCCATGTCAAATATCTATTTTCTATCTTGAATTTAAATACTGAAAGCCTGTAGGCTGGCCAGAGAAAAGCAAATTTATTCACCGGAGCAGAAGTTGGTGGCCAGCTTTATATCCCTATACGCCTATTCGCTGTTCGGTATTCTGTGTGGTGTCGATAACAGCTCGCTAGGACATCTGCACATGATATAAATAAACTGCACAGGTTTATGTTGAAATTGTTATTTTACAGACTCAATGAGATATTAGTTCCATAGATGTAATGTAGTCCCCTCCAATATAGCGGTAGCTACAGCGGCTTGCTTGCAGGACTAGAAACCTATATGTAGAATAAGTTTGAGATACTTTTAGTCTTGATTCTAAAGTGTAAAAAATTTAAGATGGGGCATGTAAGTAGACTACTTTACCACTAGATTATAAAGTATAATTTATATTTATTTGCTAAAAATTTAGCCAAAAATATATTGGTAAAACCACAGAAGTGGTAAAATATATATTAGTATTATTTCTCATATAAAGATGAATATGTGATGTAAAATAGATATAGCTTAAGATATCAACTTATATACAATATAAACTTATTATCAGCGAACAGATGAGAGAAATATGCCATCACCATCTTGTTACCTAAAGCACTACACACAAGGCGCAATGCTGTATGATAATGATCATCAACCCTAACCAGTTATATCCCCAGTACCATCCCGCCGCTACTGTATCATTCACATGGGTAGTGCTTAGGGAACCCAAATCAGATGGAATACCACTCCATTCACTCACTGGGAGTATATTTAACATGAATAATTGTTTAATGGTTTATCCAAATGTATATACATTTAATATTCTTATGTATATACTAATATATGTTTGAGTAAATCAATTTTGCTACAGTGTTTTTATGCCATTGGATAACAATTTTTTATATAAAAGCATGAGGTTAATGTTAACATGGAGAGATTTGTTAACATCAATGAGAGAAACATATTACATCAGTGTAAACAGGTTATTGCGCCATTTTACAATAGAATATCTGTACCAATTATACCTCAAGAAATAACCATTTTTTTTTTTTATCCGCAATTTTTGTGTAGGTTGTGGGAAAAGGTCAAGACATCATCAAGGCAGATCATTTCTCAGCCCACTTCGAAACAATATATTCCCTTTTGGATACATTCAGTCCAGAATATCAGAGTTCCTTCGGGAATGCTCTGATGAAGAAGCTGAACAAACTCGAGCAGTTGCAGAGGAATGTCCAAGCAGACCCAAAGTGACAACATGTATATATCATTTTTGAAGGTACTAATTTAACTTTTAGTTGTATGAGAAGTTTTAATTCATCATGAAATTAGTAAAAGGTTAAAATGATATGTGATGTTTGCAAGTTTGACATCCCTCAATATATGATGTATGAAACCCAGTGCTTCCCACCACCTCAGTCTGGGTTGTTTAATAATTTTTTACTAGTTGACATCTTCATGGTGCTGAAGCGAGCAGCATATTTTGACACACCCATAATAAAATTCCTGCATTTACCTCTAAATGTCTGAGAGTTCTATACCGGTAAGTTATCCCTGTGCTGGTAGATTTGTTATGAATATCCTTATGCTGGTACATTTGTTATGAATATACTCAGCTGCTATTCCTGGAGGTTATTTGGCTCTATGGTTTAGGCAATAAAGTGGCCCAAAACATGTACCAGTAATACATATAATCTACTAAAGGTTTATATTGGATTTGTTATACTTCAGGGTTTCTTTAGGTGGTGCTGAGTTGCCTTAATGATGCTGTGCATAGACAGACTGAGGCCAAAGAGCAGATGCTTCATATTCCAGTCATCTCTACAGATATCTTAGTGCTCTAGTCATCCCCTTATTATAACTGTTCAAATGCATTCGCCATGGATAGATCTCTATGCAAGCTCTCATCCGCAATTATGTAGATATATATATTTGTTTGTATACTTTATATGCGTATCAACAAAACCATTGTTTTAACTTAAATTGTAGAACAGTTTTGTTTAGAACTGTCATGATTTGTATATTTTAGAATTGTATTTTTAGTATTGATTCCTCGTCCTATCGTTTGTCATGTCTAATATGTATTGGGAATCTCATTGTTTTTTCTGCCGCGAGTATCTTGTATCGTAATCATTTGAAAGGCTGGATGAATGAATTCAGGTTTGATCCGAATTATTATATTGTGATTATGTATAGTGGCATAACTAATGTTAGTTTTGCTACACACTTTATGTTGTACACCGCCCTTAGGTTATGACCATTACTATGAGCTTAGAGTTCCCATAAGATAAATGTATGTCTTTACTCACTGAAGATACCCTGATGTGTCATGTTATAGGCACTCCCTGCTCGTCCAGTTACCGCTAAACATTCACGGGAAAAAGAGGAATGAAGCAAGTTTTTAGAAAGTCCATTTGTTATTTCAGTTTGTTGTTGACTACCTTGTTTGTATAAGGTGCGTAAAGTTAAAAAAGTATCATGACGGCCCGTGTGTATCAATTGTATGTACCGTTGTAACATTCATGATATTGGAATTCCACTGTTACAGTTGTACTGTAAGTGGAAAGCAACATTTATGTACATGAGTTATTGATATATGTTCAGTATTCCAGCAACATTAAACATCATGCATCCTTCTATTCCGGGGATGGGGGCTGTGACACGGTGTCACATTAATTCACATGGCTTGCCGAAGGGAGACGTCGTGAAGGGTTGGCCCAAACTTCCACACAACGAACGGGCCCGATTTTATATGGTTTGTCTCCATATCGGCTAAAAGTTGGCGGGTTTGCACCCAATCTGTGAAGGATTAACAACTCCATTGTCGTATGCACGTGACTACTTCATGAAATGTCCTTAGCGACAAACCAGAGCAAGTGACTACTTTATGAAATCTCATTGATGACAAAATACAACACGTGACTACTTCGTGAGATCACCTTAGCGACAAACCCGAGCACGTGGCGTAGCATCTTTACGCTATCTCTTGACGACAAAACAATTTTAAGCAGGTTTTACTGTGCGCGACCTAACGGCAAAGTCTGGTAATGCACGCAGACTTCAAACTCTTGTGATCATGTGTTGTCATTGTCTGCTTGATTTCCTTCCGTGACGACTTGTGATGAAAAGAGGGGTAAAGCCGCCGTGGGGAGGGGGGGGGGTACATGTACCCGGCGTCTGTGTCCAGCTCTCTGTTACATTCTTCATTTTCTACCCAACCGTTATCAGGCATTGATGGCCTTCTTTGAATATTACCTGTATGAGATATGTTTGGTAAAGACCAACGTTTAATGAGAAGTTACAGATAAGTTCTGGATCGAAGAGTTAATGTAAGAGATGGCGTAATGTTCCTGTGTCTCGGCATTGTATGGGGCATTGTGCTTGCTATTTGCTACACCACTGCGACATGTTGGAGCTGTTCTGTGGACTTCTCATATGTTTTCCCAAACAAATGCCGAAGCCTGTGTTGGTCTTCGTCACTGTGTTCCGAAGTACTCGTGTATCGGTACCAATTTGTAGATAAGGAAAGGACGAATAAAAGGATGCGCTGCGCTGAAAGATCTCTCGTTGCTTGGAATCTAAATGATATTGCTACTTTTTGTTTGCTACAGAAAAGAAAAGGGGCCTATTCGTACGTTCAATCAAGCGGGTTCGATCTATATAAGTTTAGTCTGATGCCCAACGTACCGTCAAAGACACTCTTTGGTACCGTGAGCGTAAGATGTAGCTGCAGTTCTCAATAGATATGGCCGCATAATGTGGGATGCAAGGGCAACTACCCCCTTTTGATATCGAGCCGACGATTTCATTGGGTCCCCCCACACACACACGAAGTCAAACCCGGGAGCGGGCTGGGCGATGGTGAAGAATTGCGTATTGGCAATGGCTGATCAAGGATTATGAAAGGAAGGGTTGGGGGGGGGGGGGGTACTTTGGCCACCCACGCCCCGGGCCGCTGAATCCGCCAGTAAACAAAAAAGAGCCCAGTTTACGTTTACAACTCATAAATGGACCCCATAAAAGCAAAACTGCTTCGAACACTTGGTTGGCCCGACAAAAGACCCCCTCCCCCACCAAAGACTCTTTCCCCCGGGGTTCCCGAACGCTTGGCAAGAATGGAACCGCTTGGCGCATGTAGCCTAATATATGCATGTTGTTTTATAACTAGGCCGAGCATATTGCACAATTACTGCATAAAAAGTGATAAACCGATCAGTAGGTGAAATTAAAGTTAGCTGTTCATACGGTAATTTGTCACCTTTTGGCCTAGCTAGGTCTACAGTATGATTTTTCGAAAAACGTTTTTACCTGTGTGAATCTCTAATCTAGGCAACGGGTAATCCAGTCGGGTGCTAATGTTATCTAGCAACGGTCAAAAGGTAAAAACAAATGCAGTACTTTACCAGTTTTGATGACGTAATACACAAGGCTAAGGTAGATGCATCGGTTACATTTTTTTTCCGACAAACTTCTTGTAATGTTTATCCAAAATAATAAAATAACATAAAAAACAATTCGACACGAAATATTTAACAGAAACAAAAAAGCTCAGACAAAATAAACACAAAATTGTCAGTAACAAGCTTGCTCATTGCATGTTCAAATAAGAAAAAGAAATATATAGGCCTTGTGCCTAGTTTTTTTACAAAATGACTATGAACATGGAAATTGTGTCAGTGATCAAAAAAGGGATAAAAAAAATTGACCAACGGTCCTGATATTTTTATTTTATAGTATTTGCTGCTATGTACATCGCGCTAATATTGAGACTTCGAAACAAAAAACTGCTCGCAAGGTCGAGAGCACTCTCTGCCTTCGACTCACTCCGCTAGGACTCCATTATATTTCGGTTGTCGCGTACGTCCTCAATGCATTTTCACACTCACGCTCGCCAGGGCGGCGCTGCGCAAATTTATAGGAAAAATGCGCCGCGCATTTCTACAAATACCCGAACGTTTTTTGCTGTATTAAATACACACAAGTAGTTATTTGTATGTTTATTCTTGAGAACTATAGTGTTGCAAGAAATAACAGCTGATCTAACCGTTTTTCAAGAATCTTGACATTTTCCCCCGGCCGACAGCCGCGGTAAAAGCTGGCTTGCGTAGCGCCACCGTACGGGAAGATTGGGTCGAGAGACAGTCATAAATGACTCGTATTCGCTAGGTGGCGCCACGGGGATCCCACGTACTACCTTAAATGTTTAACAACATATGTTCGGCATGCAATCAAAGACCTCACTATGATCATAGTAAAGTTTTTGATGCAATATATATGTGTAATTAGTTATATATGCTAAGAATATACATGCATAATTTTCTCAAAGAAAATATTGCTGTAATCTGGATATAGGTGCTACCTAAAAAATGCGAGCGTATATTAATTAATTCAGATATTCCGAGGGGATACATATAGATTAATATTCAAAATTAATCTCACTTCGGCTTGCCATAAAAAATATCTTTGGCGGGATGACGTATACCATGCACGTGCTTGTGGCATATGATTCGGTAGCCTGAATTTTCAGACGTTACAATTTAGACAGTCGGATAATGAATTGTAACAGCCCATCAGAATAAGCTGGTTGTAACGTTTGAAAGTTCAGGCTAATGATTCGGTTGCTCCCATTGTGACGTAATGCTCATTGCATGTTCAGATAAGAAAAAGAAATATAGATCTATAGCTAGGCCTTCTGCCTACTTTATTTTCGCAAATGACTATGAACATGGAAATTGTGTCACAAATTGTGAGTGTCCCTATGGGAACTCGGCATTGTCACTTACAGAATTTGGGGGATAAAAAAAAAGCGAAAAAAAAATTAACCAAAGGTCCTGATATTTTCATTTTATATTATTTGCTGCTAGATGTACATTGCATTAATATTGAGATATCGAAAAGAAAAATATGCTCGCAAGGTCGAGAGACCGTCACAAATAACTAGCTAGTATTCGCTAGGTGGCGCCACGGGGATCCTGCGTACGTACTACCTATGTTAAAGTTGCATGTGGAGCTCTTTCCCGCCAAAACTAAAGAGTTCAAAATACAAATAATAATCAGTCCTTGAATCATTCAAGATTTCTTTTGTCTATACTCCACCCATGCCAAACTGCCAAACAGTGTCTCTTAGCCTTGCCCGTGATATCATTCATTTTAGTGGTAAACGTCATCAGTTTGTGTGCTTCGCGATGCTTTGGTATAAGTAGCAGTGCCGTGACAGAGTTCTGTGGTGTCCCTGGCTAGACACGTACGTTTGCCACACCACAGCCGAAACGGCGATGTTTATCAGGTTTCTGAATTTATAAAATGAAATAATCGAGTTTTCTGCAAATTTTGATATAAATTTCGCCTATGCTTAGTTTTGGCGGGAAAGAACTCAACATGCAACTTTAACATGTGTTCGGCATGCAACATAAGCTTTTATGGGTAATTAATTATATATGCTAAGAATGTATATGCATAATTCCCAGTCAAAAATTAATTTCAGTTTCTCAAGTTTAAGTATTGCTGTATTAAGAATCTTTGAACATGTCATATCCGACACAATTTTGACTTGATAAATAGTCTGCGCAATACTGGAGAAAAAAACATTTTGGCCGATGTGGGGATCGAACCCAAGACCTTCGCGTTATTAGCACGACGCTCTAACCAACTGAGCTAATCGGCCTCGTATGAACGCACAGCGATCGATTTGCGAGATAAAGTGCAATGACAAAAGCGATCATTGCAATGTAATCTGAACCTTGAATTCCAAACATCGATTTTGCGCCTCAGGTTATCCATTTACGGCAGCGCGGCAGCGCCCCCCACCTCCCCCCCGCCTCCACACACACACACACACACACCAACCCCAGTAATACAATCATAGCGCGCGCATGCGAGATTCGCTCGATGGCCAACCGGGCAAATTTGGTCATAGCGTCTTCCAAAGCATTTTGTTCTTTATTTGGGGAATGCACGACAGCGAGTTCTTTAACGTACTTGTTGTAACAAGACATTAGTTCTGCTCATGATTTTGCGTGGTTCATTTTCTATGATTGGACAAAAGGAATCGACAGAGTGAGGGAATTAAGCAGCGGTTTGCTCTAAAATAAAATAACAACCCATCAACTAATGCACCACTCAACGTGAAGCTCCAGGGTGGAGGGTGAGAAGGTATGGGGGTGGCAGATATTTTGAAAAAAAATCCTAAATCCCCACACAAGGGTCAAGTCGTCCCGCCTAACTTCCACGAAAACAACTCTCATTGAAAAGCAGTATAAGGCAATCAACGCTTTTTTCCCCGTTTTTTATTTAAATAACGCACACGTTAATAGGTCTGTTTTCCGGGTCATTCGTCTAGATAATGAACACTTAAGACAAAGGCGTGACGTCACACAAATTTTAAAGCCAGATTAACTACATTAATCCGATATTTTAGTTTTTAAGGGGTATCTATTTTATGAAAAAGATTATCTCTATATATGCTATATGCAATCTTTTCAAGAAATGAACGTGTTTTCCCCCCACCCCCTTCCACCCACACCCTGTATGTCTATACCAAAGTGTTCATTATTACAATTTGTATAGGCACATGCAGCGAACACTGAAATTTAGTGTCATGCAAACCCCACACTCGATTGCCCACACCCACATTCACACTCATGAAATGATTTCCGATAGCGATCAGTATGCTGAGAACAATACCAGGTGGCTCATTACTTGCGCAAATATGTGTCGCCCCTCTTTTGGTCCTTCAGACAACCTCTCATCTCAAATGTATAATGGTTTTTTTGTTCCATCCAATCAGAGGGCAAGTAGAAAGTGATGAAAGTTACGTCGATCTCGTCGCTACAGGTTGACGTCCGGTGACCAGAAAGTTACTATGTGAATGACGGACTTTGTCGCCTACAGTTGCCTACTCTTCATTAGGCAAATACCTAGTATTGACGCCATAGGGTAATCGGTTATTGCCTAGTGACGATACGGTTTACTGGGTTAATTGTTGCCTAATACCCAGGAGGTTACCCGGTTAGTTGTTGCCTAATGCTGAGGAGGTTACCCGGTTAATTGTTGCCTAATGCTGAGGAGGTTGCCCTGTTAATTGTTGCCTAATGCCGAGGAGGTTACCCGGTTAACTGTTGCCTAATACCGAGGAGGTTACCCGGTTAATTGCTGCCTATTGCCGAGGAGGTTACCCGGTTAATTGTTGCCTAATGCCGAGGAGGTTACCCGGTTAATTGCTGCCTATTGCCGAGAAGGTTACCCGGTTAATTATTGTCTAATGCCGAGAAGGTTACCGGGTTAATTGTTGCCTATTGCCGAGGAGGTTACCCGGTTAATTGTTGCCTAATACCCAGGAGGTTACCCGGTTAATTGTTGCCTAATGCCGAGCAGGTTACCCGGTTAACTCTTGCCTAATGCCGAGGAGGTTACCCGGTTAATTGTTGCCTAATGCCGAGGAGGTTACCCGGTTAACTCTTGCCTAATGCCGAGGAGGTTACCCGGTTAATTGTCGCCTAATGACAACACGGTTAACCGATTGTCGTTTACTGACGAGAAAGTTTAAGTTAATGAGCTCTGCCAGGCCAGCCAATTATGCGGGAGTTCGTGCCCCACTATGCGAATCTGTGTTTCTACAACAAGATTATGTGTTTTGCCCAGGATACATATATACCGCTCTACACTTCCGCCTCCTATTTCACGCCTTATTACCTTCATATGTTAATGGGCCATTCGCAAACTAACCAATTAACCTTAAGATAGCTGTGACGTTTAGATACGTTTACATGGCTTACGCGCAGCAGTTAAATACAAGGTACCACGACGTTGTACAATTTTCTCCGGCGCAAGATATGCATGACTGGTTCAACGTCCCCATCAGAGACCTCTGCTTAGCTGAGAGGACATAAGGACCACACAGGTCTGCTAAAACTTTGTTTTTATGCTCACCCGGTTACGTTAATAAAATTGTCGACCCCCATCGTGTATATGTTCATTACCGTGGTCCGGCCTTCACCTTGGCGAGCACGTGCGGATGGCGGCCCCACTGTGTTTTTTGCTGAAAACGTCGCGCAGACGTCGCCGGGTCCTATTTTCAGACCCTGAGCGAAAGACACCTGATATGAATGCGCGATCATACCCAGCCCCCTATCCTGCCCCACTCCACACCGCCACCCAACTGCCGCTCAGTAAAACAACAGTCGTATAGTTGTAGGCCTGTATTTCACCTGGTAAATCGTCTGTGATGAGTAGTTCCATCTCTTGGCACTTTGATCAGGCCTGTGTGTGTTTTTTTAAGTAGGCACTCCTCGTTCACGTGGGATGACGCCGAGTGGCGGATCCAGAGGAGCTCCCCACCCCCCCCCCCCCCTCCCACACACCAACGTCTCAAACTTGGAAGCATGCGAAGCGCCCCCCCACCCCACCCCCACCCGGCCGGCACGCCGTAGTAGCTTTAAGTTTTAACCCTCGCAGAGGAGGGTCTCCATGATGTAGAGAGGCCGGCACACAATATTTTTCATGAAACCCGCAAATGCCCTCTTTTTTGTCTTTTGGAGAAGAGGATAGATCGCAAATATGTTTGTGACAGATTATACGTCAATACCCAGATGTGTGTGTTTGGGGCGGAGGAGGGGGGTGGGGGGGGGGCGAAGATATTTCTCTCAAATGTGCTCTTGTCTGATCCGTTGTTTGGCCCGGCGTCCCCACCGCATTGGACCCGCCCACCAGCTGGTCTAACCAGCAGCGCGCTAATTAGTACCTGATGTGGATCCCCACCCCTTAGCCGATTTCACTGTCATCAACCACTCTTAATCTGTACATCTGAGGGCTGGAGTGTCCTGGCGTTATTACTGTTACATCACAAGTGCCTCGTCGATACCCCGTCGTTATGTTTTTATTACTTCTATTGTCCTTGCATAGTCAGTCTTTGTGTATGGGGCAAAGACAGACAGACACACACAGGTGAACGGCTCTGAACGTCCCAAACCCACATATCGTAGCCTCGGGGCCACTTGGTTGATAAGCTATCGGTCGCGCACAGATCTGTCACTGTCAAGAAGGTTTTCGCCTTTTTTCTCCCATTCACCCAGCCTCGCGGTGTACAATTCACGCACGATATGTGACAGTCCGTGACAGTTGGGGGATGTAAGGGGAGGGGGATCCAGAGCGGGGTCGGGGTGCAGGATGGGGGAGGGCGGGAGGGAGGGGCGAGACCACTGGAAGGTCACAGGGACCCGCAAACACTTGGTCGTGATTCAGTTCGTGGTGTAGTCGGCTGAAGTCTGGCACGGACGGCGTAACGGATGTGTCTGTGACACCCACTTCCCGGCGACGAACGACGGATACTCCGGGTAAGTCTCGCTCAGACAGCACATCCCGGGAGCGCACTCCGCGTAAGTCTCGCTCAGACAGCACATCCCGGGAGCGCACTCCGGGTAAGTCTCGCTCAGCCAGCACATCCCGGGAGCGCACTCCGGGTAAGTCTCGCTCAGACAGCACATCCCGGGAGCGCACTCCGGGTAAGTCTCGCTCAGACAGCACATCCCGGGAGCGCACTCCGGGTAAGTCTCGCTCAGACAGCACATCCCGGGAGCGCACTCCGGGTAAGTCTCGCTCAGACAGCACATCCCGGGAGCGCACTCCGCGTAAGTCTCGCTCAGACAGCACATCCCGGGAGCGCACTCCGGGTAAGTCTCGCTCAGACAGCACATCCCGGGAGCGCACTCCAGGTAAGTCTCGCTCAGACAGCCCATCCCGGGAGCGCACTCCGGGTAAGTCTCGCTCAGACAGCACATCCCGGGAGCGCACTCCGCGTAAGTCTCGCTCAGAGAGCACATCCCCGGAGCGCACTCCGGGTAAGTCTCGCTCAGACAGCACATCCCGGGAGCGCACTCCGGGTAAGTCT
Organism: Arenicola marina; assembly: GCA_964019135.1. Lineage (NCBI taxonomy): Eukaryota > Metazoa > Annelida > Polychaeta > Arenicolidae > Arenicola > Arenicola marina. Next base: position 23,385,565 of record OZ025248.1, on the reverse strand, counting down.
CGCTCAGACAGCACATCCCGGGAGCGCACTCCGGGTAAGTCTCGCTCAGACAGCACATCCTGGGAGCGCACTCTGGGTAAGTCTCGCTCAGACAGCACATCCCGGCAGCGCACTCCGGGTAAGTCTCGCTCAGACAGCACATCCCGGGAGCGCACTCCGGGTAAGTCTCGATCAGACAGCACATCCCGGGAGCGCACTCCGGGTAAGTCTCGCTCAGACAGCACATCCCGCGAGCGCATTTCCGGGTAATTCTCGCTCAGACAGCACATCCCGGGAGCGCACTCCGGGTAAGTCTCGCTCAGACAGCACATCCCGGGAGCGCACTCCGGGTAAGTCTCGCTCAGACAGCACATCCCGGGAGCGCACTCCGGGTAAGTCTCGCTCAGACAGCACATCCCGCGAGCGCATCTCCGGGTAAGTCTCGCTCAGACAGCACATCCCGGGAGCGCACCCCGGGTAAGTCTCGCTCAGACAGCACATCCCGGCAGCGCACTTCGGGTAAGTCTCGCTCAGACAGCACATCCCGGGAGCGCATCTCCGGGTAAGTCTCGCTCAGACAGCACATCCCGGGAGCGCACTCCGGGTAAGTCTCGCTCAGACAGCACATCCCGGGAGCGCACTCCGGGTAAGTCTCGCTCAGACAGCACATCCCGGGAGCGCACTCCGGGTAAGTCTCGCTCAGACAGCACATCCCGCGAGCGCATCTCCGGGTAAGTCTCGCTCAGACAGCACATCCCGGGAGCGCACCCCGGGTAAGTCTCGCTCAGACAGCACATCCCGGCAGCGCACTTCGGGTAAGTCTCGCTCAGACAGCACATCCCGGGAGCGCATCTCCGGGTAAGTCTCGCTCAGACAGCACATCCCGGGAGCGCACTCCGGGTAAGTCTCGCTCAGACAGCACATCCCGCGGGCGCATCTCCGGGTAAGTCTCGCTCAGACAGCCCATCCCGGGAGCGCACTCCGGGTAAGTCTCGATCAGACAGCACATCCCGGGAGCGCACTCCGGGTAAGTCTCGCTCAGACAGCACATCCCGCGAGCGCATTTCCGGGTAATTCTCGCTCAGACAGCACATCCCGGGAGCGCACTCCGGGTAAGTCTCGCTCAGACAGCACATCCCGGGAGCGCACTCCGGGTAAGTCTCGCTCAGACAGCACATCCCGGGAGCGCACTCCGGGTAAGTCTCGCTCAGACAGCACATCCCGCGGGCGCATCTCCGGGTAAGTCTCGCTCAGACAGCCCATCCCGGGAGCGCACTCCGGGTAAGTCTCGATCAGACAGCACATCCCGGGAGCGCACTCCGGGTAAGTCTCGCTCAGACAGCACATCCCGCGAGCGCATTTCCGGGTAATTCTCGCTCAGACAGCACATCCCGGGAGCGCACTCCGGGTAAGTCTCGCTCAGACAGCACATCCCGGGAGCGCACTCCGGGTAAGTCTCGCTCAGACAGCACATCCCGGGAGCGCACTCCGGGTAAGTCTCGCTCAGACAGCACATCCCGCGAGCGCATCTCCGGGTAAGTCTCGCTCAGACAGCACATCCCGGGAGCGCACCCCGGGTAAGTCTCGCTCAGACAGCACATCCCGGCAGCGCACTTCGGGTAAGTCTCGCTCAGACAGCACATCCCGGGAGCGCATCTCCGGGTAAGTCTCGCTCAGACAGCACATCCCGGGAGCGCACTCCGGGTAAGTCTCGCTCAGACAGCACATCCCGGGAGCGCACTCCGGGTAAGTCTCGCTCAGACAGCACATCCCGCGAGCGCATCTCCGGGTAAGTCTCGCTCAGACAGCACATCCCGGGAGCGCACTCCGGGTAAGACTCGCTCAGACAGCACATCCCGGCAGCGCACTTCGGGTAAGTCTCGCTCAGACAGCACATCCCGGGAGCGCATCTCCGGGTAAGTCTCGCTCAGACAGCACATCCCGGGAGCGCACTCCGGGTAAGTCTCGCTCAGACAGCACATCCCGGGAGCGCATCTCCGGGTAAGTCTCGCACAGGCGGTGCATCTTCCGCTAGGTCAGATCAGGTAACCTCGATCAAATTGGTGTCCATACCTCGGTCATTGTGGTGTCCACACCTCAGTCATAGTGATGTCCACATCTCGGTCATAGTGGTGTCCGCACCTCGGTCATTGTGATGTCCACATCTCGGTCATTGTGGTATCCACACCTCGGTCATAGTGGTGTCCACACCTCGGTCATTGTGGTGTCCACACCTCGGTCATGTTGGTGTCCACACCTCGGTCATGTTGGTGTCCACACCTCGGTCATTGTGTTGTCCACGCCTCGGTCATGTTGGTGTCCACACCTCAGTCATAGTGGTGTCCACAAAGTGGTGTCCACACCTCGGTCATAGTGGTGTCCACACCTCGGTCCTTGTGTTGTCCACAACTCGGTCATTGTGGTGTCCACACCTCGGTCATTGTGGTGTCCACACCTCGGTCTTGGTGGTGTCCACACCTCGGTCATAGTGGTCTCCACACCTCGGTCATATTGGTGTCCACATAGGGATGTCCACACCTCGGTCACATTGGTGTCCACATCTGCGTCACAGTGGTGTCCACACCTCGGTCGTGTCCACACCTCGGTCATTGTGGTCTCCACACCTCGGTCATAGTGGTGTTCACACCTCGGTCATATCGGTGTCCACACCTCGGTCATTGTGGTGTTCATACCTCGGCCATAGTGGTGGCCACACCTCGTTCATATTGGTGTCCACATAGTGGTGTCCACACCTAGGTCATTGTGGTGTCCACACCTCGGTCACAGTGGTATCCACACCTCGGTCATAGTGGTGTCCACACCTCGGTCATAGTGGTGTCCACACCTCGGTCATAGTGGTGTCCACATATTGGTGTCCACATATTGGTGTCCACACCTCGGTCACAGTGGTATCCACACCTCAGTCACAGTGGTGTCCACACCTCGGTCATAGTGGTGTCCACAGCTCTGTGATAGTGGTATCCACACCTCGGTCATAGTGGTGTTCACACCTCGGTCATTGTGATGTCCACACCTCGGTCATAGTGGTGTTCACACCTCGGTCATATCGGTGTCCACACCTCGGTCATGTTGGTGTCCACACCTCGCTCATAGTGGTGTCCACACCTCGGTCACAGTGGTAACCACACATCGGTCATTGTGAATGGCCGAATGAAATGAAATGAGGAAATTTACTATATATAAAATCGAGGTGGTGTGCGTACTGCAAAAGTATATACCTTGGTTTATAAATTTAATTGAAGGGGTTATCATCATGTAAGATGTGTACATAGGACAGATGTGTACCCATTGAACTAAATACAGAGGGAAATGTTCACACTTTTACCATGTTGTGTTTGAACTCCACGTTAACAACATTACCAGCGGCGTGCGCTGGAGGGGTCCAAAGTCTAACGTGGTCCAGGAGTAGGTCGATTATATATAGTGCTTATCAACAAGATTTAAATGGGGTTACGAATTCGTCGTCAGGAAAAAGAAGTTTTCCAGTGTAGGTCTGCGTCTGATGTCACAGTTTAGCCGTCACATGCACAAAGGCGCGGCTTTAGATAGCACCAAGACTATTTCATTGAATTTGGTTTCTAAGCCTCTGAAGGCTGACGGTTTAAATCGTTGTCAGTGTAGGTCTACGCCAGAGAAGGCTGAAGGTTTAAAGTCATTGTCACGGTAGGTCCAAGTCTGCTGAGGTTGACTGGATATAAGTCGTTGTCACTGTAGGTATAGATCTGAGAAAGTCCAGGTTTTGAATCCGTGTCAATACATAGGTCTGTGTCTGAGAAGGTTGATGTTTTCAGTGTAGGTTTATGTTTCAAGGGTTGAATGTTTAAGTCCGTGTCAGTGTAGGTGGTCTGATACCCGGGGGGTGGGAGGGGGGGGGGGGGTGCAGGGTACTACATATTGTTAGGTGTGTACATATCAGCCGCCCAAATGGCTTTTTCGCCTTTTTCTCTCAATCCCCGAAGCAGAAATCTACAATTTCTCTCACTGTGCCCATCCGGGACTGACTTTTTTTTCGAAATTGCGGTTCTTGACCAAACATTTCTTTCAGTGTTTATTTCCGATGCCTTTATAACCAACAAATTCTGTCTGTGTCTATTTTAGATGCCTTTTTGTACCAAAAAAGTCTCTCTTAATGACCACAAAATCACGCACTTTTCACTCGCTCGCCAAATGCTCTCTATGGCATGAGCGGCACACCCCACCACTGTAGTAACGTAGTGCCCCCCCCCCCCCCGGGGTCTTACATGGTTGAAGGTTTGTCATTGTCAGTGTAGGGCAAGGTCTGATGGAACTTTATACTTTAAAACGTTCCTACATATTCCGTTTACCTTTCAGTTGCGCACTGACGTTGCATTGAAGCGGTTCGATCCACCCACACACACCATGGAGAGAAAGCGACAGATGTTTGCAGCCTTCGGCAAGCTGCTCTTGTTCCTTCTCTTCAACAAGCTGATGATGAACCTCCGAAACATCTACTGGTGGCTGACCGGCCGGGCGTCCCAGATCAGCATCGCCCAGGCCAACTACGAGACCTCAGGCCACAAGATGGGCATCGCCTACAAACACATCATCGACCTGATGTTCATCATCAGCAAAAACAACTTCGGTCTGTACCACGAGGGGTTCGTTCACCCGGAATACGTCCTCAGGGACGAGGTGACCCTGCTGCAGCTGACGCAGACCGAGGCCATCTTCGTGGAGAGCCACAAGTACATGCCTCCGCCATTCGCCTCGCGGTATTCCTTCTTCCTGAATGGCCAGTACGAGACGGCCAACAAGATCATCACCATGCCGCTGGCGTCCTTCTTCCGCCTGGCGCAGGAGATGAAGGGAGACGGCGGCAAGGTGGTGTACCTCTACAACCAGAGTCGCTGCGGGTCGACGCTGCTCACCAGCATCTTCGAGCACACCGAGCGCTGCATCGCCCTGTCCGAGCCGCAGCCCCTCAACGAGGCCTGCAGGCAGGTGCTGGAGGACAACCGCTGGAGTAAAGAGGAGGGCAACCGGCTGGTGGCCGCCACCGTCCGCATCCTGTGCAAGCCGTACAAGGGCAACAAGGACAAGGTCCTGGCCTACGTCATCAAGCCGGACGCGCCGCTCGTCTCAACGGCGGATCTCCTGCAAGAGGTCGCCCCGGGGTCCGTGCCGTTCTTCATGTATCGCAACCCGACGGCCGTGGGCCAGTCCCTGCGCCGCATCGGGGAGGCGCTGCCCTCCCTCAAGATGATGTACTACCTCCTCGAGTTCAAGTTCGCCAACGTCGTCAGCAAGGTGCTCTCCGTCTGCGGCCTGGTCACCACGGCCTTCGACGGCTTCTCACCCAAGTCCGGCACGGGTCTGGAGTTCGGCTATTTCCTGGCCATGTGCATGCTGAGCGAGCGCAACGCCATGGCCAAGAAAGGCATCTCCATCGCCGGCATCAAGTTCGAGGACCTCAGAGCCAAGCCCAAGGAGATGATCACCCAGATCTTCGAGGCCTGCGACCTGCCGGACTCTCTGATCGCCCCGGCGCTGGAGGCCATGAAGAAGGACTCGCAGAGCGCCACAGCCATCAACCAAGAGGCCCTGAACCGCCTCATGCCCAAGGCCCCCAAACCCACGCCGGCCTTCGTCGAGGAGATGCGCGCGGAGAACCGGAAAATGGATGTGGCGGAACCGGAAGCGTGGGATGATCCCGATTACCATATCCCCAACTCCATCACGCCGTGAAGCGTTGAGGCGGGCGCAAAGGGACGGTGGAGAAACATAGCAAAGCTTCCGAAGATAATGTCGGGCACTAACCTGTGAGAGTGTCCAGGTCCACGTCCCAGCTTGGAGGTTTGTCGGTGTTTGACATCAGCTACAATATTGTGAACCTCAAGTAATGTGAATTGAGTTATGATTGGTCGAGTTACTATAACTGCACGTTTGTAAAAGCCTGTTGTATTATGATTATTGACGTAGATATACGTTGTATGAGATGTGGCGTCATGCGATATGAGATGTTTTGCTTAATAAAACATTCAGACTGTGAGCGGCGTGTCACTTTGTGGTCGTTACGGGTCCTCATAGGATCTCATTAATAACGATTATATCCTGGTGTCATGATGGAATCCCGGGGAAGGAAGACACGATGGACTAGAATAACTACAACCTTAACAGAACAAGCCACACCCTATCCATCTATATATGATCCATGTAGAGTTCATCATTCCTCATCTCTTTCGTGTTCATTTCATACTGGATCCACACAGTGTCCATCCATACTAGATCCGTACAGCGTCCATCCATAATCTATCCATACAGTGTCCATCCATACTCGATCCATACAGTGTCCATCCATACTCGCTCCATAAATTGTCCATCCATACTCGACGCATACAGTGTCCACCCATACTCGATTGATGCAGTATCCATCCATACTCGATCCATACAGTGTCCATCCATACTCGCTCCATACATTGTCCATCCATACTCGCTCCATGCAGTGTCCATCTATAATCGATCCACAGTGTCCATCCATACTCGATCCATACATTGTCCATCCATACTCGCTCCATGCAGTGTCCATCTATAATCGATCCACAGTGTCCATCCATACTCGACGCATACAGTGTCCGTCCATACTCGATCCAAACAGTGTCCATCCATACTCGATCCATACAGTGTCCATCCATACTCGATCCATACAGTGTTCATCCATACTCGATCCATACAGTGTCCATCCATACTCGACGCATACAGTGTCCACCCATACTCGATTGATGCAGTATCCATCCATACTCGATCCATACAGTGTCCATCCATACTCGCTCCATACATTGTCCATCCATACTCGCTCCATGCAGTGTCCATCTATAATCGATCCACAGTGTCCATCCATACTCGATCCATACATTGTCCATCCATACTCGCTCCATGCAGTGTCCATCTATAATCGATCCACAGTGTCCATCCATACTCGACGCATACAGTGTCCGTCCATACTCGATCCAAACAGTGTCCATCCATACTCGACGCATACAGTGTCCATCCATACTCGATCCATACAGTGTCCCTCCATACTCGCTCCATACATTGTCCATCCATACTCGATCCATACAGTGTCCATCCATACTCGCTCCATGCAGTGTCCATCTATAATCGATCCACAGTGTCCATCCATACTCGCTCCATACAGTGTCCATCCATACTCGATCCATACAGTGTCCATCCATACTCGCTCCATGCAGTGTCCATCTATAATCGATCCACAGTGTCCATCCATACTCGACGCATACAGTGTCCGTCCATACTCGATCCAAACAGTGTCCATCCATACTCGATCCAAACAGTGTCCATCCATACTCGCTCCATACAGTGTCCATCCATACTCGCTCCATACAGTGTCCATCCATACTCGCTCCATACATTGTCCATCCACACTCGATCCATGCAGTGTCCATCTATAATCGATCCACAGTGTCCATCCATACTCGACGCATACAGTGTCCATCCATACTCGCTCCATACATTGTCCATCCACACTCGATCCATGCAGTGTCCATCTATAATCGATCCACAGTGTCCATCCATACTCGACGCATACAGTGTCCGTCTATACTCGATCCAAACAGTGTCCATCCACACTCGATCCATGCAGTGTCCATCTATAATCAATCCACAGTGTCCATCCATACTCGATCCAAACAGTGTCCATCCACACTCGATCCATGCAGTGTCCATCCATACTCGATCCATGCAGTGTCCATCCACACTCGATCCATGCAGTGTCCATCCACACTCGATCCATGCAGTGTCCATCTATACTCGATCCACAGTGTCCATCCATACTCGACGCATACAGTGTCCATCCATACTCGACCCATGCAGTGTCCATCCATACTCGATCCAAACAGTGTCCATCCACACTCGATCCATGCAGTGTCCATCCACACTCGATCCACAGTGTCCAGCCATACTCGCTCCATACATTGTCCATCCATACTCGATCCACACAGTGTTCATCCATACTCTATCAATACAGTGTCCATCCATACTCGATTGATGCAGTGTTCATCCACACTCGATCCATACAGTGTCCATTTATACTCGAACCATACAGTATCGATCCACACTCGATCCATGCAGTGTCCATCTATACTCGATCAACAGTGTCCATCCATACTCGATCCATGCAGTGTCCATCCACACTCGATCAATATAGTCCATCCATACTCCATCCATACAGTGTCCATCCATAATCGATACACACATTGTCCATCCATACTCGACCCATACAGTGTCCATCCACACTCGATCAATATAGTCCATCCATACTCCATCCATACTCGATCCATACAGTGCCCATCCATACGCAATTCATACAGTGTCCATCCATACTCGATCCATAGTGTCCATCCATACTCGCTCCATACAGTGTCCCTCCATACTCGCTCCATACAGTGTCCATCCATACTCGATCCATACAGTGCCCATCCATACTAGCTCCACACAGTGTCCATCTATAGCAACTCATACAGTCCATCCATACTCGATCCATATAGTGTCCATCCATACTCGATCCATACAGTGCCCATCTATACCAGATCCATAGAGTGTCCATCCATACATTAGGAAAATGAACATTATGTTCGACATAGGGTAGGCCAATTAAATTAAGGCCTTCTGTTTGCATGGTTTTGCTGAATTTGTACATCATAACGCATCGGTGTTTGTATTTTAGCATAGGACAGTTAGGTAATAACACGGACATGTTGCATCCTAAGCGAGTTAATTAGGATTGGCAGAGCTGTTAAGTGGTTGCTACCTGCCTAGGATGCATGTTAAATAATTAGACATTTCGCCCCCTAAAGATTGAAGCACTATTTAGCCGCATCAAAATGCGTTATGCGGTCTTTTTCTTGATCCATCGGACACATATAACGTCAGCCGCCGATCTACCGAGGGCGAGGGGTGGGGGGGAGGGGGGGGGTGACGTTAACCGTTATCCTCTGCTCCCCAGCGCCCAATCGTAAAACCGATGTTTATTGTCTGTACGGAGACCTTGTATTGGAGTGAATGATCAAATTCTGATAAGGTGATATATCCTTCAGTCAAGGCCATGATAATGTTATCGGAGCTCAATTCGTCACAAGTAACCGTATGATGAATCCTTGTTGTAGTGGTCTCATAATTACGCGCAGTGAACTCTCAGTGAATTCCTTTCTCGACAATTTTGTTTTCTTTTAGTAGAGCAGATTATGAAATTCGGATTCGTAGGGGAAATACAATGTACAAACGTTGCTCTTTTTATCACTTGTACTTTATGGGGCAAGGGCGGATCCAGGAATTTGAAAACGGGGCGGGGGGTGGGCGGGCATTAAAACTTGCGACCGGGGGGTGGGGGGGGGGGGGCTCTGAACAAAGTTGCGACTCGGGGTTCAACAATGTTTGGGGGTTCACTAGAAACTTGCGACGGGGAGGTTCACGCGGTGAAACCGAAAGTACATTGACTCTTCTACCCTCTATCTATGGTGAATGTCATGATGGTATTGAACACAATCGGTTTCGGGAACCATGAATAACTTTCTTTATTGTGACGACAATATACATGGGCGATATTAGAGTGATCTGACATGGTTATTGGTCTACAGAACAAACTAGGCTGTGGTTGATAATTATCTTACAGGAAACGATTATACGGTATCAGATAATGGCCCTGTATGATAATAGTATTAGATATTTCATGCTTCACGACAGATAACTTTTCTGTTCAAATTATTAAACACGTAGTACAGACAAGCACTACAATTGTTGTCACCATAGAAAGTTCGTGGCCGGATACATATATATTTCTACGATATATGTTCAATGATATACCTGGCCTACATGGCCACTGATTGCATTGATTGCCTACACCGGGCCTTAGGGTATTAAGCTGTTGCGGATGCGGAAGTTCTTGTTCTTGATCCAGACTTCCGGTGGCGGCAGCCCCATCCTTTCGGTCTCCTGCTTCCGTTCAGCGTAGAAGGCGGCATCTGGCTGGGGCGGGGTCGGCATCAGGACGCGCACCTTGGCGGCGCTGAATTCCGTGGCGTGCTGGGAATCGACTTTCATGGCCTTCATGCCTGGCTCTGCAAGGGAGTCCGGAAGTCCGCACATCTTCAACATCTTGGTGATCATCTTGCGGGGCTCATCTCGGACGTCCTCGTAGCGAATGGCGATCATATCCAGACCCTGCTCGGCCAGCTGCTCCCGATACTTGAAGGTCACCATCGCCAGGAAGTATCCGAACTCCAGATTGGTGGCCGTCTTGGGGTTCCAACCTTTGAAGAGCGTCCCGATCAAGCCGATCCCGTTGAGGCCGTAATATGCCATGTTGGGGATCCGGAACTCCAACATGTACATCATCATCTTGAGGCCAATCTGGATCTCGGCGAGGCGGCACACGGATTGGGCGACGGCCACGGGGTCGCGGTAGAGGAAGAGCGGGATTGAATCCGGCAGCGCGTCGTGCAGATGCTTGGCCGCCGCGATGTTGGTTCCCGACGGCTTGATGACGTAGGCCAGGATGGGTTCCTGCATTTCATGCTTGCAGATGACCTTGACGGTCGCCCTGAGGAGGCGGTTGCCCTCCTCCTTGGTCCAGATGTTACCACTGTGGACCTGCATGCAGGCGGCGTTGAGAGCGTGGGGCTCGGCGATAGACAGACACCGCCCAGTGTGCTCGAAGATACTGGTCATTAAGGTGGAGCCGCAGCGGCCCTGGTTATGGACGAAGATCAACTTCCCCTTGAACGGCTTCACTTCGTCGGCCAGCCTGAGGAAGGACTTCATGGGCAACCTGATGATTCGGACCCCAGTCAGGATCTGGCCGTTGTAATAGAAGGAATAGTACGAACTGTAAATGGGCTCTTTGCTTTTCTTCACCTCCATGAAGATGGCTTCCGTTTGCGTAATCTGCATGAGAGACACGTCCTCACTGAGAACGTAGTGAGGGTGAATGTATCCCAGGTGATAGGTCACGAAGTTGCGCATTCCCGGAACGAAGAGCAGGTCGAGGATGTGCCGCGCGGCGATACCCATCACGTGACCGGAAGTCTCGTACTTGGACTGCATGGCCTTGGTTACGGCTGCTCGTCCCGTCAGCTGCCAGTAGAGAGCGCGCAGACCCATATACATGTAGTTGAGGACCACGAAGAGCACGAGTTTGCCATAGGCCGCGAACATGGGACCCTTGCGCTGCATGGTGACGTCAATCTTCTGTCAACCTGAACTACGAGAAAGGACGCAATAAAAAAATCATCCTCAATAGAGCCACCATCAAAAGCACGATTTACAATCATGTGCATAATTACATATATTCACGTGGCACTGAACGTGAGAACATTGTATAGCAGCTGCAATGTTTTATATTTATATTTATATATATATATTGTTTCAATATTTCTTGATTCGGCACAGCTCACGAATGACCCCAGAGAGGGTGGGGGGGGGGGAGCGGGGGGTACTGTAATACGAATTTGGTGGGGGGGGGGGTTCGCGGGAGCAGACATTTGCAATGAAAACGGTACCCCACGTGCGGGTCAACGTGGGGTATCCATTCCGAGTGGCTTTGGCGGTAAGACGCCCCTACCGAGCGGATTTTGGCGATAACACGTCGATTTTAGAGGTGAAAAAAGGGGGGCTTTACCGCGGAACCCCCCAAACCCAGCAATGTATTAAGTGCCTTGTATGCTCGAAAGTGGGGCATGGACTTTCATTTTTGCAACCTATAATAGTCCGTCTAATTAAAGCAATATACTTACATGCGCCATCTTAGATTTATTACATTTTAGAATCAAGACTAAAAGTACCTCAAAATTTATGTTGCATATGTTTTTTATCTCTGAGAGTCTGTAAAACAAACATTTCAACATAAAAATCCGCGGTTTATTTATATCGCGCGCGGACGTGATAGCGAGTCGCGGTGGACATCACACACAAAATAGCTAACTGCGAACAGGCGCGCAGGGACATAAAGCCGGCCACCAACTTCTCCTCCGTTGATCAAAATGCTTCTCTCCAGATAGCCCGCAGGCTTCAGTATTTAAATTCAAGACAGAATGTACTTATTTAACATGGAGAAGAGGTTGGTAATACAAAAAATTACGGAATATATTGCTTTAACCAGAGGCAAACTTCATTCCAATCAAATCTCGCATTAACTGCACCATATCCGTGCTACTTACAGGCGATCGGAGAAACTGCTTCAGTCCACGTGGACGTGCTGTGGGGTCGTTAGTCCACGGTGGTCCTCACCTCGGAGGACAATGCATGCAGTCGAGAGTTGTGTGGTGAGGAATGGCCAAGGGTCCTCCTATCGTGTCGCCGGGCGGCGCACCTGCTACTTTCTCTTGGTAGTATCATACACATGTTCATTTGAAGACTGGCAGACAAGATGGTTATTCTTATCATATACTGATCGATAATGTCCTCGGCTTCGGGGTAAAACAGAGAGATAATGTCGCATTATGCGTATTATGCCAAACGATATCATATCCAACTGTGTCACTGTATAATATTTGGCCATGTTGTCACTGTCCAAATGCGAATTCGATTAACTCCATACAGATACAGATACACATAATATGAATTATTATACATGTACTTACATATCAAGGGCTTTTCATTTCACTGGTGAACTGAGAAAAACGCAAATAATTCATCGTAAACTGGGAATGGATGCCTTAGCTGACCCTCGTGATTGCGGATATTCATTCATGAACTGCGCATTTTAATATTAAATAACCGTGAATGGGAAAATTACCAAACTCTGTGATGTTGATTAATCTTTTATCGGGAATCGGGACCAGTGTGTAACCTGACAGCCGGCGCACTTTAAACTGCTGGTCTTCGAAAACGTGACGTAAGAAATGTACGTTGGTTACACGACTGAGTCCCTTTTCTTTGACAGATGCGAGATGTTATAAATAATTGTAGAATGATACGCACGCCGGGTCGTGGGACAATGACCCCTTCCGGATGTTTAAAGCGGGGTGCACCTTTGCGCCTAAGCCCCAAAAAAGGCATAAAACTACATTTTCATCGGTTTTATTTCAAAAGCAGGCACGTGCAGCTCCACAACATGAGGAATAACTCACGGGTGCACTGGTGAAAAGCCGCATATCCGCGGAGACTGAGGGGGAGGTGGGACAAAATGGAGACACTTGGCATAGCAGGGGTCATAGCTCCACAATTTCGATTGGCGTCCTTATCTCCTTTTCTCAGATTGGATTTTTGTTTCGGCTCCAATTATTGTCATGTGGTAAAAACACGTAATTTGATTTCTATATCCGAAAGATATCAAATAATTATGAACATCAGGTAGCGATGGGGTGGATCCGTTGTAAGCATACAATTCACCAGTTAACTACGATATGGCTTACTAGATGGCGGCACTATATGCCTGCTGTACTGAGCCTATGGGTGAGTTCGGGTATGCGAGCAGAGCGGTCGGACTTCGCGGATTGCATAACCGAACGCTGAGATAAGTGTACCGATAGCGCGGTCACGTGGTACATTTTACTCCCAGACCTTACTCCCCACCCATATCACGAGGATCCCGAAGATTTCCAACATGGCGTCAAGGCCAGACAATACGTAAAATATAGATAAATTAGTATTTCGACCTGCAACAAATCTGTAAATAATATCTGTATTAACAACTAGAATAAAATACTGAACATAGGACGTATCTGTTGATTTATTTTATGACACTGTTTAACGATCTTCATGATTTGTGCAGTTCAGAAAGTGCAACATTCACGTGGACCGCGGATTTTGCGTTCGGTTTATCTTGATCAGCACAAGCGGAAAGTATGAGTGCGCATGCTCCGGTCGGTGTTAACCGCGTAACCGCGGTGTGTAGGGTTGGGGGAGGGTTGGTCATTTGAAGACCCTACACACCGCGCTTTACGAGGTTTTGATAACATAAATTGAAAGGGGAAAAACCTGCTTTTAGCGTACGTTGCGAGTTCAGCCAAATGTTAGCTGACAAAAGCTGTAGGCCATATTAGTCTATATTAGGTGTATGCCCATTTTGATCGCTGGATGATTTGTATAGCTGTTGTATGAGCTGAAGTACTTTATAATCTTAAAGCTGCTTATACTGAAATACCTTATCCGGAATTTCTATAGGAATAATGTATTTATATTTGTATTTTATATCACAAAATTTCTAATAAAATAATATGGGACAGCTCTAGATCGATCTATATAGGCCTAGAGTCACCACGGAAACTTTCCGGACATCAGCATTTCCGATTTACGAGACAATATTCACTGATTTGTGGAAAAAAATGTGTGAACTATATAAGTCTGGGCCCAATAAGTGTATAGTGTGTAGGTCTATATCAGACAGTATATATGATGATAATATTTGAGCTTAAAATCACATGCAGAAAAATGCAGGAATATGTGGGTGACCTTTATTGGGCTGTACTACACAAATAGACTGCATACACAGATATTTGTATGACCTATATTGTTTTGAGATTCCTGATGGTAATCTACACTGTTGCAGGGAAGCCAGGTTTTGACAATTATTATATTGGGACACTAATAAATAATTTTGCCTTGAGATGAATAAAATATACACATTATGCATTTTATTAAAAATAGTAATGATTGCCTTAATTAAAATATATCAACATAGGCTAAATTAATTTAAACTTTAATGACTATGGTGTTTAAGGAAAAGAGATTGCATTCAGTATTTATCTAATTTTTGACATCCCACTTATTTTTGTAATAAATGAGCTGGTAATATGTTCATCTTTATCTTACCAACGAATATATAGTGAGCAAATAGTACGCAACATGCTAGTCACCTATGCTTTTAAAATGTTGTCAACAGTTTTGTTGAAAAATTTATTGTGTTCCCCCTTTCAAGAATTCCTGCACGCGCCTCTGCTAGATAATAAGTAGGGTCTCCTAGATATTAAGTCTGTCCCCCTAGATGATAAGTAGGGCCCCCTAGATAATAAGTAGGGCCCCCTAGATAATTGGTTGATCCCTCCCAGACAATAAATCAACCCCTCTAGTAATAAGTCAATCCCCCGTAGCTAATAAGTAGGGCCCAGCCCCTAGGTAAAAACTCGGGAGAGTTTTATACTTTTTGCATATAATTCAGTTAGGAAATTTCACATAAAATATTTTGATTTATTTACTTATAAACTTAAATTGGTTGAAAATATACTTCATGGACCCATTTAAATGAGGTAAAAATTAATTTCTTGCTTTTAATTTGATTAATTAATCTTATATAGACTTAATTAATTCTTTATTCCTTAGATTGTCTGCATGTTATTTTAATCCTAAATGTTAATGCTAAATAAATTTCCCATAGATGCTTTTGTTCAGCCCTTAGTCTTAGAAACTACACACATATATACCCAACCCTGAGCAGTTACCTACCCCCTCATTTAGCCCATGACTTCATGAGTAACCCCAATTTAGTGACCCAGGGTCCCGACTCCCGTGCACGCACCCCTGATCCCCCCCCCTGATCCCCCCCCCCTTTCTTTCCCGGTTTTGAAACGGCGGCCTCATCAGACCACGTTTTCTTTACTGCGACCACAACGGCCAGATCGGGTGACATTGGCCCTCAACTCCCCTCCTCCTCTCCAAAACCACCACACACACACACACGACCCCCTTGCTACTGGGACGAAAACACTGCACTGAACGAACCGGAAGTTAATCACTTATAGTCACCTTATCGTTAGCAGTGGTTATCCGAACTCGATCTACTAACAGGCATCATTATGTACGGGGGACCGTTTCGCTAAAAGTTACGAACTCGTAAATGTATTATTTACATGCTACTTTAACGACGAATCGTAACTTTACTAACTGCGATTATTGGGGTGCAGTCGCTTTCATATCTATAGATCTATATCTCCTGGAGGCTGAGGTGAGATTTTGATTCTCCTGTCATTGATTCTCCTCCACCAATGATCTCAACGGGAATAAAGATTTTGAAGGCAGTTATTTTTGGCATACTGCAGCGTGGCTCGCGCGCATCCTCGCTTCCACTCATATCAATGCGTCTAATGCAGCGGTGGATCCAGGAAGGGGTGGGTGGGGGGGGGGGGGGGGCAATGAAAGAGGTCCCCCCCGCCCTTATATCCCGTCGCTCAATTCTTCGTAAACCAGAAATCATCTCTTAATTCTTTGCGAATTGGTAATTTATGAAAAGTATTTAAGATATAAAATCTTAATGGTGAACACGGTAGGTTAATTAGAGTGGGGCAAACGCCTACCTTAAAGAAAACCGCCAGCCTGGCATCTAACGCTGCTTTACCGATTCATATAATACTCAAGTATCTATCCTCCAAATTACTAAATGTTCCGTGCTGTCTGCAGCTCACAATAACATTTAGAAGTGACCGCCAGCCACGATTTAGCCGCTTAAACAGGCGGCAGCCCTTTTTGGAGGTGTGTCCGCGATTCATCTATAAATTGCGGCCCTGATCTCTCGTTTCACGCGTTTCCCCGGAAGGCTTTCCTCACTGTGAAGAGTTCTTTCGGCGAGATAACTTCCAATTCTAACGCAAGGCGGCGCCACATGAAGGGTCACAATATACATCACTTGTTCCGGCAAATCGGTGCGCTGTTCGACATAGATGGTGGCGGGTCGACTTAATTTTGTTCTCCTTACCAGTCGGCCAAAACGAAGCGTTAACACTCGCCAAATGAATTTTAAGATGTAAACTTTTGGTGCAGATTGCGATTCGATTAGATTACATTGAACACCCGCTTAAAGCAAGAAGCGCCATATTTGTTCTCAGTATGATGGGAACAAAGCTAGATTACGTTAGAAAACCTTCATCGTGCATGACTACGTTAATTATACACCAATGTCTCTGTAAATATTATCCATAAGGCCTGGAAACAAAAATGCAAAATTCCATTTTGGGGCGTTTTGCCCCGGTGAAGAATGTCGAATCTGCTTGGAAAACCCCATTTCGATCTCCTCAGATCGTCTTCGTTATTGCTATCTGAGAATCTTTCACATAAGAGATTTTTGCGCACACGTCTTCCCCTGTGATCTACGTTTCCTCAATGCCCTTGTTACGCCATTGCTCTATGAACTGACTTGAAGATAAATGTGCAAACATTTCTTCAAGAGATTGTGCTTACGATAGCCGAAAAATATGTCAGGTATGTTTTTAAACTGATGACATATGTGAAGAAATGACGTATAAGCAGCTTTTAGCATTAACGTCATGTTCTGTTATGATAAGTGCACGAAAAAGAAATATAATCTTAATAGGAGAATTGATAATGGGTAAAATGGCGTTTTGTCCCATCAGACAACAGTACAACAGTTTTTTTAGCCTAGCTCACCTTCATGTAATTATCGTTCAAATTCACAGACACATCGTTACTGCTGGGCGTCTTGCCCCACCCTAGCTACTCTGCTGATTATGATCAACACAGGTGAGCGCTCGTGGTTCGATGTATGGTGTTGAAAGACCTGCCCAGCAAGGCGAGGCAATGCGAGATGCTATCGAGCGACAGACGTAATCTTGCTGACACGCCAAAACAGCTTAACTCAAATAATGATCCTCCCGTGTTTACCCGGTTACAATATTATGTTATTGTGCTCAAATAGTCGACAACAGGGGTGTGGGGAGGTAGGTGTGTCTGGCGTCTGTGTGTGTGTTTGGCGACCGGGGGGGGGGGGGTGTAACTACCTGATACGCGCCCCTTTCTAAGCTGTCCACCCTCAGGCGACAGTCGCTTAAGTCTTGGAGCAATATATATTCGGCCCCGGCCGTTTCGAACTAACGGACCCTGGTGGTTTTGTTGTAATTCAGTGACTGGCTCAGGGCCTGCATGCAGACAACCACCGTACACATGACGCTTGAGAATTTTACCTTATATGGCCTTATTTATCCCCATAAAAAACAAGGACTCGGGGGCCCTTGTGGCGTGCACCCAGATGTCCCCCCTCCCCTCCCCCTAACGATCCACCCCTTCCCGGCAGAACATCCACCCCTATCCACCCTCCTCAAACCTTCCCAACCCATCGCTACTGAAACAACGCTTGAAACCCTCCCAACCAAAAAAGACAAAATGTTTCTGTTCAATGATTTCAGACCTCAGGCGATCACTACCGTCTGTACATATGCACTCAGCGGAACGACCAGGTTTTTTTTTACCACGACGCTCGCATATATTTTATTTTATATATATTTTATACATTTTTATAGGCCTATGTATAGAGAGAGATGCCAGCACCAGGCAGTCCTTTAACTTGCCCCAGGCCCCACCCCACCCCATCCCTTTTACCTGTGTGTAGGTTAATAATGGTACCGTGTACTGACAGTTGCACTGAGAGTGACAGAGAGGCGGGCGGCAGTCGCTGTATATAGGTCGGCCACCACCTGCAGTAGGCGGTGGTCTTGGGGCTGTCGTCCCGCGGAACTGGCAAATCAACAGCCAATTTCACTCTACGGTAACGTATACCGACGTCTACACTGAGTAGTGACCTCCCCGGGGGCAGGTCGCAGTACCAACACCCTAGTCACACTGGCTTAAGATCAGCAAGACAAGCACATCACGCCGACCACAGCTATAGTAAAGGTATGTCTGGACATTGTGGGCGGAGGACACAGGGGGTGCATGATATATCCTATATATATAAGCCCCATGTTGCCATTCTGTTGATTGTTAGTATGCTGTTGATGGCCACGTTCTAGCACCACTAACCTGTGCGACAGGATATGTCGTGATATGTTTATTGCCCTTTATATGTTTATATATGCTCTAGCATGTCTTGTACGACAAGTGAAAATATGTGTTTATCGCCACGTTCTGGTGATGATAATATGGTGGTCTAATTCCGGCCGCGAGTTAACTGGACCTCGACATGACTCTTTTATAACCAAACTTGCTCTTTGGCACTTTTATTGCGACTACAACGACCTGTCACACCTGAGGATATACCAGAGCCGGACCGACTATAGCCGTTACTGGTTTCGTGACCATTTTATAATAATCTGTCTGTTGCTACTACTGTAATATCTGTTTGAAATGCCCGGTCCGGCCCGGCCGGGGCAAAGCCATACTTTGTGCTCAGCGCTCATCAGATCGTGCGTCATTGCTTGCAACAGCAGCCGCAGACACCAGTCCTCGGCTTGTCGATCTCATCCGGGCTCCCATGGCTAACATGGAGGATGGATCACAAATGGCGTTTGCACTTCATTTACATATCCCCCGTTCGGTCGGCTGCCGTATAGCGACGCCAGTGTAAAAGTCATAACATTATTTATGTTACGCGGGCGTAGCGGGGGAACATAGTGATGTGAAAACATCCGTGTGGCATATAGGTCTTGGTTTATTGCAAAAGGGTAAACCGACGTAATGTTACGCGAGTTTACGTAGCCACATATAAACATTATACAGTGACTAAATGAGCATAAATGAGCAACGTTCCCAGACCGAGTTAAAATTGGTAGACTGGCGTAGTGTTATGTGAGTATACGTAGCAACGCCCGTGAAAGATATAACCATGACTAACCAAGTAGGACTGGCAACGTTCCAAGACTGACTTAAACCGTTGAGATGACGCTGCATAGAGAACCTTTACTTCGCATCGACAGCAATAATTACCTTATATAAAGAGGTGGCGTTAAAGACCTATCTAAGAGATATTCCGTAAAGGATTGAGGCAGCGTGACTTAATGAACAAATTTGACTATCGTGGTCACCTTGGCGTAAATTCGAGTGTGGCATTACGTGCCACAATAACAACTGTTGATCTGACGTTACACCATCATGAATGGACTAACGTCGACAGTGTCTTCATAACATTGCGTGACAACAATCCAATTACAAAATCTAGCACGTTATGCAACAGAAAATTGACACCGTTTTGGGGGCATACGCCCGAAATATACGAGGTGGTGAGGGAAGGCGGAGGGAAATTCTCTCGCCAAAAGATCCCTCGGGGTACCCCCGTCAAAATGTCTCGCACAAACCCGATAAAGACACGCTAGAAGATGATACTAAATCCTCGTTGAAAAGACGCCAAAGAGAGCGTGTGCTGCTATGCCAGTGCTCCTTAGGAAGGTCACGGCGTCCGTCGCACCTTTGGATTTTACTGCGAAAAAACGCACGCGGGCACGATTTATGCAGAAAGAATCAATGGCCAGCGGCCGGGGGAAGAGCTCGCCGATAGGGTTCGCCGATAGGCCCGGGTCCCATAAATCCGTCTACAGCTTTTGCCATTGGCTCGCTTATAATGTTGATTTCGGTGGTCTAGTCAGTGAAGTAATATGACCAAATCCTGCGGTCGGTTTTTATAACATTCTCCGTCAAGCTGATACCTCAACACGTCTACAAAGATATGTGACGTCACGCTTTTGTGCGTAAGTGTGCGTCATTTAAAAAAAGAACGGAAAAACTGCGCATTTTATTGATAATGAACAGTTGTTGTTAATATTTATTTAGCTTAGTGTCACGGTGTAATCAATCGTGCCGAGCTGAGCTGAGCCGAGCTAGCTGGTCTGATTTTGTCAGAACTTGCAAATTTCCAGACAATGAAATGTCACCGTTAAGCCCGAGGCGGGGGGTGGGGGTGCATTAGATCAGAAAACACAAAATATATGGAAATTCGACAGTTTTCGATGGCATATATAGCCGGTGCCGCATATGAACGGTGGACAGTATGACATTGGTCATGCCATTCCTACTGAAGGTGCCACATGTGGGCGATATAAATGGATGATCAATTTTAAAGTAAAAGCGTTGATTGCCTTATTCTGCGGCATTATGATGTGTATGTTTTCCCGACTGATACAGCCTGTCGTGTAGGAAAGTGTGATGCTCTAACATCACCCTGGGCTAACGTGGTACAGTGCAAGCTCTAACATCACCCTGGGCTAACATGGTACAGTGCAAGCTGTAACAACACCCTGGGCGAACATGGTACAGTGTAAGCTCTAACATCTCCCTGGGATAACATGGTACAGTGTAAGCTCTAACATCACCTTGGGATAACATGGTACAGTGTAAGCACTAACATCACCCTGGGCTAACACGGTACAGTGTAAGCTCTAACATCACCCTGGGCTAACACGGTACAGTATAAGCTCTAACGTCACCCTGGGCTAACATGGTACAGTGTAAGCTCTAACATCACCCTGGGCTAACATGGTACAGTGTAAGCTCTAACATCACCCTGGGCTAACATGGTACAGTGCAAGCTCTAACATCACCCTGGGCTAACATGGTACAGTGCAAGCTCTAACAACACCCTGGGCAAACATGGTACAGTGTAAGCTCTAACATCACCCTGGGCAAACATGGTACAGTATGAGCTCTAACGTCACCCTGGGCCAACATGGTACAGTGTAAGATCTAACATCACCCTGGGCTAACACGGTACAGTGCAAGCTCTAACAACACCCTGGGCTAACATGGTACAGTGTAAGATCTAACAACACCCTGGGCTAACATGGTACAGTGTAAGCTCTAACATCACCCTGGGCTAACACGGTACAGTGCAAGCTCTAACAACACCCTGGGCAAACATGGTACAGTGCAAGCTCTAACATCACCCTGGGCTAACATGGTACAGTGCAAGCTCTAACAACACCCTGGGCAAACATGGTACAGTGTAAGCTCTAACATCACCCTGGGCAAACATGGTACAGTGCAAGCTCTAACATCACCCTGGGTTAACATGGTACAGTGCAAGCTCTAACGTCACCATGGGCCAACATGGTACAGTGTAAGATCTAACATCACCCTGGGCTTACACGGTACAGTGTAAGCTCTCACATCACTCTGGGCTAACATGGTACAGTGTAAGATCTAACATCACCCTGGGCTAACACGGTACAGTGTAACCTCTCACATCACCCTGGGTTAACATGGTACAGTGCAAGCTCTAACATCAGCCTGGGCTAACATGGTACCGTGTAAGCTCTAACATCACCCTGGGCTAACATGGTACACTGTAAGCTCTAACATCACCCTGGGCTAACATGGTACCGTGTAAGCTCTAACATCACCCTGGGCTAACATGGTACAATGTAAGCTCTAACATCACCCTGGGCTAACATGGTACAGGCGCCGCAGATCGACTGACACAGGCGGGGGGGGGGGGGGGGAGGGGGTCGCGCACCGCCTACATAGACCTTCTACGGACCCCCCCCCTCCATCCCGGCAAGTGTCAGTCGATCTGCGGCGCCTGTGGTTTTCGGTATACCAAGGCTTAGTTACGGAATCACAAAAAATCGATTCGATCCAGGATTTATTGTTTTGTCTGTGATGGGCACCCATACAAGCACGCCGTCGTCACTCAACCACAAAGTGGTGTTATGTTAAAGGGTCAACACTGAGGATGGAGAACCCGTTTGTTCCAGTGGTTAGGGCATTTGCCACTTCCAGTACAGTATGTTATCGATGTAAACCAAAAAGTTAAATCGAAGTTATTGTCTATAGGCTTGAACGTATTGCTGCATTGCTTACCAGGCTAATGGTCTCTGGTACCCAGAGAAGATGTGTGCTGCGTGCCACACGAATGGTCTGATGGTAAGCGCCTTGTCGAGTGAGCTCTGCCAGGCCAGCCATCGTACCGGAGTTCACGCCCCGCTGGGCGAATACCTAACACAGGTATTAGCACAGTCGCGCAGGAAGAAAGTAGAAGGTAAATGCATACGTATGGTATATACCTGATGAATGCATTTGAAGCAATATACGCCATCTTAGATTTTTTACATTTTGGAATCAAAATTTATGATGCGTATGTTTTATATCTCTTTGAGCCTGTAAAACAAACATTTCAACATAAAACTCCGCGGTTTATTTATATCGCGCGCGGACGTGATAGCGAGTCGCGGTCGAAATCACACACAAAATAGCGAACTGCGAACAGGCGCGCAGGGATATAAAGCCGGCCACCAACTTCTGCTCCGTTGACCAAAATGCTTCTCCCCGGATAGCCCGCAGGCTTTCAGGATTTAAATTCAAGACAGAATGTACTTATTTGACATGGAAAAAAGGTTGGTAATACAAAAAATTACGGAATATATTGCTTTAAATGACACATACACATATATAAATAGCATATACAATAACATTTTTGGATGTATGACTTCTGGCTGCATGACATTATCCATGTACATATATATCTATGAAATCGTCATACATATACGTACAGAAAATTATGTATACAATCCGCATATAGGCCTATGCATGACATACATATGCATGACATGCGTGCATGCATGACATACATATGCATGACATACATATGCATGACATACATATGCATGACATACATATGCATGACATACATATGCATGACTTACATATGCATGACTTACATATGCATGACTTACATATGCATGACATAGTCATTAAAACGACACCAACGTTTGCATGACACCAGTTTGGCACCCCAAGTTGCCCCACTTTTTGTCTCGGTCTGTCCTCGTCGGTAGTTAAACTAAAATTTAAGTTTTTCGCGCTTCACGCTGGCGTTCTGATACGCCTCCTTGCCGGTACAGGGCCCTCTGGTGGCCTTGTTTATTTATGCATATATGCCCAAGACCCGGGGGGAGGGGGCACTGTTATACAAGTCTAGTGGCGGGGGGTTGGAGGGGGAGGGGGGGAGGGGCTGGGTGCCCCGTGATGCCTGGGGGAGCGGACATTTGTGACGAAAAAGAGACGGAGTTTGGAGGTGAAAAGGGGGGATTTTACGGCGAAAACGTTCCAACCCTAGTATTGTATTAGAAATTAGACGATTGTATCAGGCGAAAGTAGAGTATGTCACTCCATCGCCCAGGGAGGCCTCCCTGGTGTAGTGGTTAGCGCACTAGACCGCAGATCAATAGGTCCTGGGTTCGAATCCGGGCCCGGGCACCTAATCTGGGGCATGTTTCATTCCTTCATCCTTCATCGTCCCGGGAGGTTCCTTGGCCCAATTTAGCCTGTATGTGCACAAATGTGGCCTAAAACACCAACATTTCATTCATTCCATCGCACAGAAGCCCATGATGGCCATGATCATTATTATGAAGAATAGCCTCGAACAAGTCATCCGTGTCGCACATATGTCTTAATCTTTTAAAAGAAAAAGGAAAGTCACGTTAATTACGGGTAATTACAAAGCTGAGGATTTGGAAAGCCAATAATAACGACGCCGGAGCCACAGTGGAACTCCGCCTAACAAAGAAGAAAAGAAGCAAAGGTCTATCGTGGAGTGCTTTCCAACGTTACACAGTTTTGGTGAATGTGAAACAGATACTTCCAGCGTTATGGGAGAACCAACTACCATGTCCCAGGATATTCAGGATATGCAGAAAACCCTAGCGGATATACTACTCAAGGTGTCATGCCTCCCTGATATAATGGATAGCATAAAAGCTCTGAGGACAGAGACTGACGAACTTAAACAAGCCGCTTCGTTCAATAGTGAACGCATGGATCACCTGGAGAAAGAAAACAGAGACTTAAAGGCATTGGTGATAGACCTTCAAAAGCGTGACGCAGGCGGTCAAGTAAGTCAAATTACCAATGAACTTAAACGGGTCCAGGAACGACAGGTGTCACTTGAGACATATAGTAGGCGTCAAAATCTCGTACTACATGGACTGCCGGAAACGGAAGAAAACTGCGAACAATCAGTTAGAAATCTGTTCGCAACGAAAATGGACATAGCCAACGCACCCACGATGAAGATAGAGCGCTGTCATCGCTTGGGTGCAACCCGAGCAAGGGCAACTCAAGACAGGAAGTCGAGACCCGTTATAGTCCGTTTTGCATTCTACCCTGACAAGCAGTTGGTATGGGATGCTGAAAAAGGGCTCAAGGGAAGTAACCTGTTTATTGACGAAGATTTCCCGCGGGAAGTCCAAGAAGAGAGGAGGACACTTCTTCTGTACCTAAAGGCTACAAGGCGGATGGGAAAGAAGGCGAACCTGTCAGGAAGTAAACTTAAAGTCGACGGTCGCATATATGACAACCAGAATCTTCATCAACTTAGAATATTGACCATGGAGAAATAGAAGATTGCCTTTGAGAAGCCCCCCCAAGCGAAGGCACAGCACTGACTGCACCAGAGAAACGTCAAACCACTGCCCAGAGATGTTGATCTGCTCTCTTGCCATTCATGTTAATCCGCCGATCGCTCTCGTTTGCCACGTCGGTTCGCGACTTGGCGAGTTAGAATGGTATTTGCTCTGTGAAATGTATCACACTGCCCAGTGGGACACTCTTTGCGAGCAGTGGGTCCTTCGTGTGACTGCAGCCGCCGCCCTCCACCCGCATTCAGCAAGTGACCAGTGCTATCATCCGTGACTGACCAGCAGCTGACCGACATTCGCTGCAACCACACAGTACAGGTAACCCGTGTCGAGCCACAAAGGAAGTAAAGCTCACTTATAACTCTGCAAACTCTGCAAATGACCTGCAAGCAAAACTAGGGCCACCTCGATATGAGATGCTGGCTCCTCACATCGCAAGAGCAGGTTGTTTTGAGGCTATGTTAAGTGTGTTTAAATCATCACGTGATTAGCATTACTGCCGTACGGGCCTTGCGAACGGCCAGTAGCCTAAAATGTCATGCGTTGGCTCAGAAAACCAATTTGTGTTTATACAATTGTTCCTGCAAGGCAGTCAGTGATACGTATCGAGATAATAATGACCTACCGATGTAACTTCTGAAGCTCGAGTCCCTCGAGTGCTATTTTGTACAACAATGTATTGTTTTTCTGTTTTTTTCCTTTCATTTGTTTCCATCCAACTTTATTCTTTTATGTATTGTGATCGTACCATTTTTGGTTATTGCATGAGTCGTAACTGCTTTATATGGCATGTGG
The DNA here is from genome assembly GCA_964019135.1 of Arenicola marina. Lineage (NCBI taxonomy): Eukaryota > Metazoa > Annelida > Polychaeta > Arenicolidae > Arenicola > Arenicola marina. The sequence continues at coordinate 23,359,727 of OZ025248.1, read as the reverse complement.
CAGATATCAATCATGTCAGTACACGGCTTAGTCCGACATCGAACCTTATTTATCCCAATCCTCAACCTAAGTTACGGCAAACCTCTTCATTTGGGCAGACACGATTTTATATTATGTAAATATGTTACCTAATAACCTAATGTTACCTAGTTCATGTCCTGTCTGCTCCAGACAAGTTAATAGTACTGCTCGTTACTTGAAATGTACGATATGTAAAAGATCACACCTCATACTGTGTGTGTCATATGTCCTCTGGAATGACCAATCCCACCTACATAGAGAGTCCTGGTATTGTAGTTCCTGTATTACAGATATTTTTCCATTCAGTGATGTCCCCGATAAGGAACTTGTCAACGATCTAGTAGATACTGGGTCTAGCAACCAAATGTTGCCGGTTGATATACTTGAGAAATACCTGTTTAACCCATTTGAATTAAATGCAACTGACAATACTTATCTGAGTGATATCAATCCAGATATCCACTATTACAATGAAACTACGTTGTATAATTCTAGCTGCCAGTATTTCCTGGAAGATAGTTTTAACTCAGTGTGCAAAACTGGAGTAACTGGCGACAATACTTGGTCAATCATGCACATGAATATAAGAAGCCTACCAAAGAACTTTCTTAATTTTACATCTTACCTGAGTACGTTATCTCATGAATTCCAGGTCCTTGCCCTTACAGAAACCTGGCATAACGAAAACAATGTTGGTCTTTATGGTCTAGATAACTATACGTCAGTAAATAATTATCGCAGTGACAGAAGAGGTGGGGGCGTTACCCTATTTGTCAAAGAAAATTTGTTATTTCGAGTTCGCGATGATTTAGAAATATTTAATGAGAACATGAGACCTTATTTATTGAGTTAGATAAATCTACCAACGCGACGGGGAAGACCATCATTATTGGTGTAATATACAGACCCCCCGATACAAATATAAAGGTGTTTAACGACATACTCCGTGATCTATTGCAAGGCATGGATGCGGGAAGTAGCATTTATTTACCGGTTGATTTCAATATTAACTTATTGAACTATGAAACTCATAAGGAAACCTCCGACTTTGCAAACATGATGTTCAGTTATTCATTGTTTCCTGTTATAAACAAACCGACACGTATAACAAAAACATCAGCAACCCTAATCGACAATCTTTTCACTAACGATATCCAGGTAGTTAATTCCATTCCAGGTATCATGTACACTGATGTAACCGATCATTTTCCTATTTTTTATATATCATGCAAGGATATCATGCACACCCATGTGAATGCAAGGCTGACGAGATGTGTCAACGTGAAAAACGTAGAGATATTCACACAGTGGTTAGCTGAAACAGATTGGTCGACGATGCTCGATATGAAAGACCCTCAGGAAGCCTTTTCAGCCATGCATGGTCGTATATGTAGTTTATTTAATGACACCTTCCCAATAAACAAAATCACGTCTAAGTATAAGAAAAGAAAACCGTGGTTGACATCTGGCCTAAAAGCGTCGATCAAGGTTAAAAATAAACTTTTCCTTAGATACACGAAGACAAAAGAAGAAAAGATTAAGGAAGAATACAAAGTCTACAAAAATAGTCTACTAAGAATCCTCAGAAATGCAGAAAAGGACCACTTCGAAAATCTGATCTTGCAATACCGTGGTAACTCCTATAAATCGTGGAATGTGATTAAAGAAGTAATAAATCGCACCAAAAGAAAGCATGTCCAAAATAAATTTGTAATCAATAACTCAGTGGTTACAGATAGAGACCGTATTGCGAATGGATTTAACAAGTTCTTCGCTAATATAGGTTCAAGCTTATGCAAGAGTATTCCTCATATCCACGATCATTCACCCTGCAGCTACATTAAGCAAACGAACGGTGCGAGCCTGTTTCTTGAACCAGTGATTAAAGAAGAACTACATGACATAGTGTGGTCGCTGAAAGAAAACTCACCTGGATGGGATTATATAGGATCTAAAATCATTAAGAGTGCATATTCAATTTTAGAAGAACCCCTGATACATATTTTAAACTTGTCGTTATCAGAGGGTCGATTCCCAAAAGAGTTGAAAATATCGAAAGTGATACCCATATATAAGGAAGGAGACAAAAACAAATTCAACAACTACAGACCGATATCTATTCTTTCGACGTTCTCAAAAGTGTTTGAAAAACTGGTGCATAACAGATTAACGACGTTTATTAACAGACACTGTTTGTTGCACGATAACCAGTTCGGATTTAGAACTCAGCACTCCACAACGTCTGCTCTCATAGTATTTATGGATAAAATTGCAACAGCAATAGATAAAGGTGAATATGCTTTAGGTGTGTTTCTTGACTTCTCAAAAGCTTTCGATACAGTAAACCATGAAATACTCTTTACTAAGTTAGAAAAATATGGTGTACGAGGAGTGGTGTTAAACTGGATAAAAAGTTACCTTACTGATAGAGTACAATATGTAGAGTATAATGGGGCTACCTTCTCTAGACATAAAATTACTTGTGGAGTAGCACAAGGATCCACACTGGGACCACTCCTGTTTCTTTTATATATAAATGACCTAGCCTCAGTGAGTAAAACATTGTTTTGCATTCTTTTCGCCGATGATTCGCATTTTCTCATTACAGGGACAAAATTAGATGATATGACAACCCTTTTAAATAGGGAATTAGATTTCATTGTGCGTTGGTTACGTTTAAATAAACTTACACTGAATGTAAATAAAACAAAGTACATGGTATTTACATCAACCCGTAAGAAAGTTATAGCTTCCACCAATGTTGAGATAATGGGTCAATGTATTACAAAAGTCACAAAAACGAAATTTCTAGGGGTGTATATCGATAGTAATCTAACATGGAAGGAACACATAGCATATATAAAAGGAAAAATCGCACGAGGCTTAGGCGTAATTACTAAAGCTCGGAAGTATTTTTAAACTGAAACCCTCCGTACGCTCTACTTCTCATTTATCCATCCATACATTCTTTATGCTCATGAACTATGGGGAACTGCTTGTCAATCTTATCTTTGGCCACTTGTTGTGCTGCAAAAAAGAGCTGTTAGAATTATTACTGGTGTAGAAAGAAATGCTCATACAGATCCGCTGTTTCGAAAGCTGAATATTGTACTTTTGTCGAATATGGCTGAATATTGCATGTTGATATTTATGTTCAAACTCTATACAGGTCAGCTACCAAAGGTGATTGCCTCTCTATTTATCAATAATTATCAAATACACGGTTATGGTACTCGAGGATCCAAGTTGTACCACACACCTAAGGCCAGAACGAATTATCTACGGAAGACTGTGAAGTATAGAGGTAGTATAGTGTACAACGAATGGTGCAATAGAATAAATTTCCACGCCGATTCAATAGAAGTGTATAAACGAGAGCTCAGATCAAAGATATTTGTCCATCCCCAAAATCCATGAAGTGCTGACTTACCATGCAATAAGCCTATTCTGTTGTATTTATTTGTTTTGTTCTTTTTTTTCCATGATTTGTACACAGTCTAGCTGATATGTGAATAATATGAAGTATTTTGTATGAGCTCTGCAGCTAATAAGCCTTGCTTCTGCTGCTGTTAATTTGTTGAATGTTACTGCCTTATGATGTTGTATAAGCTTGTCAAACAACTGTAACTGATTTAATAGAACAATAAACCGATTCAATAATTCAATAATAATTCGTTGAAGTAACGTTACATGCCATACGAAAGACGAGAAATTCCTGTAAACCTGCCAAGGTCTACTCCGCCATATATCAATATACCGTTGCTGTTCCTTACTTTTGCAGATTGCCCAGCGTCGGCGAGGGAACAGTAAACGCCGGGAAGATGTATTACACATTCAGGATGGTGGTCGACCATCTGCGGTTCTTCACGTACCTTCTTCTCAACTACATCGTCGGCATCTTGCGCGCCATCTACTGGTGGCTGACGGGACGAGCGGCTCAGATCTCGGCGGCCAAGGCCACTTACGAGACTTCCGGTCACAAGATGGGCATCGCCTACACCCACATCCTGGACTATATGGACGTCCTGCGCATGCGCAACTTCGGCCTGTACCACGAAGAGTTCGTCCACCCGGAGTACGTCCTTAAGGACGAAGTGACCCTGATGCAACTGGAGGGCAAGGACGCCGTCTTCGTGGAGAGTGTCAAGGAAGGGGAGCCCGTGCACAAGGCGTTTTACTCTTTCTTGTTCGTCGGCCAGTTCATCAAGGCCAAGCGGATCATCACCATGCCCATCTCGTCGCTGCTCCGTCTGTCAGAGGAGATGCAGGATGACGGCGGCAAGCTCATCTTCCTCCACAATCAGGCTCGTTGCGGATCCACGCTGTTGACCAGCATCTTCGACCACTCACAGCGATGTGTGGCCCTTTCCGAACCCTTGGCCCTCACCACGGTCGTCCGGCAAATAATTGTCGACAAGATCTGGAACGAGGACGAATCCAGACGGATTCTGCGAGCCGTCATCAGGATCTTGTGCAAGCCCTACCGCAGCGCCCATCATCCGGTCCTCGCCTACGTTATCAAGCCGACAGCCACCGTCCTGGCCGCCGCCGACAAGATCCAAGAGCTGTTTCCGGATCACACGTCGCTGTTCATCTATCGGGAGCCCACCGCCGTCGGGATCTCCTTCCGCAGGATGGGCCAGGTCCTTCCATCCTTTAAGCTCATGTACATCCTCATGAAATGGAAAGTCCCCGAGATGGCCTACAGGGCTCTCGACGACTGCGGTGAGATCCCGACAGCTTTCAAAGGATTCACACCTCAATCCGGAACCGGGATCGAATTCGGCTACTACTTGGCGCTCCAGATGCTTAAACTCCGAGAGGACTGTCGGGAGCGAGGGATCGACATGCCGGCCATCCGGTTCAAGGATCTGATCAGCAATCCCCGGGCGATGATTGAGAAGATCTTCGCGGTGTGTGGGCTGCCGCAGTCGGCAGTGGACAACGCCATGGACGCCATGAAGAAGGACTCGCAGAGCGCCACCAACGTCAACCAGGCCGAACTGAAGAAAGCCATGCCTGTAGCCCCGAAACCAACTCCGGCCTTCATAGAGGAGATGAGAGCCGTGGCCCAGAAACTGGGCCTTCCGGAGCCCGAGGAGTGGACAGACGACCTGCGTATCGCCAACAGCATCCTGCCTTAAAGGTATCTGATCGGTGGTAATCAGACACCGAATCGTACCTGAAAGGTATATGGGTAATCACTTGCTCCAGTTATCGCATCCTGCCTTAAAGGCATCCAGTTTCTATAGACATATGTACGGCAGACCACATGCTGATATCGTGAAATGGTTGGCATCCGTCACCCTGCGAAATACGATGGATTTGCAGCTTTGTTTTGGTTAAAGTAATACGATTGGCGTCGCTGCATTTGCGCCTATGACTGAATAAGCCTATCTTTGACCAACAAAGCTAAATACCATATGATGTAGTCGTCGCATCGATGACCTGTCGATAGGTCTTGGTTTGTACTCACTGGGCGCCTAGATTGACGTTTCAAGTCCAGTTTCTCAAACCAGAGCCAGTCGTGGTGGGCCATTCCTTCAAGCACGACACGTGCCCATATCAACTTTTGGGATGCTAGATCCTCCCAAGAATTTGAATCGATGCCGAAAGCCTATATGTCACGCTTGCAAATCTCCTTAAACCTGAACTGTGGACAACCAGTTGGCCTTTTGCCGGCGGCACGCTCGCCGTAGAGCACATCCTCTGCATTGCGTTCATCTTGCATACGATGAACGTTCCCAAGCCAACGAAGATGTCTTTGTTTCACAAGAGCAAGCATGCTTGGTAGGCTGCCCTAGCTAACACGTCACCATTCCTTACCTTCTCTTTCCAAACTTAACCTAAAAGGTTTCGCAACGAAAATGGGAGTTATTTTCAAAAAAAAATCGTGGCCACAATACGCAGTGCACGTTTTACTGCCATAGCAGCAGGCTACTTAAGAGCACACGTCCTGTAGATTCGTGTATCGCATTATCGGTTACTTTACTGATCATATCATTGTACTGTTTGAATGGGAACTGCGAACTATTGTATCACAGGCATTGCTTTGATAGCATTCTACAATATCACAATGGTATTAATGATACAATAACACGGGAAATGCGAACGTTTCTAGTAAGACTAGTTGCTTGCACCAAGGTTATTTTCTTAATGGATCTGTATGGAGTGGAAAGTCCCACTTTATCATGTATGTGAGTATGGTCCCATCCCCTAACCTCCTGCTCATTATGTTAATGTATCAATGTGTATTAATTGGCTCAAAGAGCTCTTCAGATAAACAAAGCTCGTATAGTCTATCTACCTATTGCCATGTTTCAATTAAGTGGATAGCCATATATATATACCACGCTAATGTAAATAGTTATTATATATATTTCATGGAAATTTGCTAAGCGGTGAGCAATAGGGCTGCACAGTTCTCGCGGGTTCTATTTAAGGTTTAGGTCTTTTTTGGGACTAACACAAAAACGCGTGTTCTTAGAACTAGTGCGCCTCACGCTGGTGCCTTGCTACAGCTGTGTGACGCGCACTCATTGTAGTCAACGTTTGAGTGTTGGGTTTGTGCGTGAATAATCGAGTGGGAGTGAAACAATTTTTTGTTTGCTTTGGTTCAGGCATTGCTAACTATAAAATCTTAAAAAAGTTAAAGATAAGACATGTATCTCTCCCGCGTATAGCTGGTTAATGGAAACAAATGGCCTCAATACTCAAAGGGAATTTTGTTTGCGTAGTTTCATTTATTGAGTGATGTATTACGTTTTATGTTTTACAAGTTGGTAACCCCCAACACTTTTATTCACAAGGATGCATTATCCGAAGATATAAATAAAATACAGGCAAGATATGCTGTCGTGTATTTTCTCATATTTATGAGAAATGTGAACTGGTATGTGATTTGCGTGACAAAAGTTCGCTATATTAGATGTAGTGACTCCATTTTGTCGTAAATAACGATCAAACATTTACGTCATGATATAATTGCATGTCACATGCAGGTTTCATTATTTATTGTATCCTAATTAACGGCACAACGACCAATTAACTTTATTTTCTGCCATGAAAGACTCATTAATTATAGCACACGTACACTACTCACGTCTATCATTTACTATACAACTCCATGTCAATATACCTAGGTGGGTTACTGTGATAAAGTAGACCACTCTCTTAAATGTCGTGTTCCATGCGCTGCGAATGAAAAAGTCATGAAAGGCACCATATTGGGACACGTTATTATCTAAAGAACAGATATACAGTTTGAGATTACCAGGCAACAATTGTTGTTCTAATTTGTAATCCGTACTCAGTATTATTGCGATATGCATTCGGGAGAGTTGTGAGCGACATGATGATAATCAACTGCATATATAAACTTAGTACATCAAGCAGCTACTGCTATGATTTACTAACTGTTTGGCCCACATAACTAGACATATTGTTTATCGCTTTTGTATATGTTATCACATCTATATTTATGGGTAAATAACAAAACACCGAGACCGTCAAGCGTAGTTTAAAAGGGATGCAAATCAGGGACATAAAAGCAACTTAAACATTTTAAAACCGACTGTGCCTCTCTACATGCAGCAGCGACCAAGTTATAGGCCTAAACGTCACCTCGCTTAGATCCTTCGATCCCGGGTTGATTCTTAAGATCCCGATTTGACTCCTCAGATCCCGATTTGACACTTCTGATCCATATTTGACCCCAAGCATCCCCATTTGATCCCTAAGATCCGAAATGGATCCCTAGGATTTTAAAGTTTTTTTATGTTTTAAGATCGCACTCATATTCACTCCGAGGTTTTTTTTACCCGGACGGTCCACCATATACATATGCGTATACATATACATAATATATAAGAGAGAGAGAGAGAGCGAGAGAGAGAGATTGAGAGAGAGATAGAGGAAAACCTGCCATAATATATGTATACCAGCGCCAGGCAGCCCTTTAAATTGCCCCAGCCCCGCCCCGTCGACCGCCCCCCCCCCCGCTCATCCACCTTTCACCTGTATGTAGGTTAATGGCAGCGTGTAGTGACATTTGACCTGACCTTGACAGAGAGGCGGCGGGCAGTCGCTGTCGCGAGTCGCCGTATATAGGTCGGCCACCGCCTGCAGTAGGCGGTCGTTCTGGGGCTGTCGTCTCCTTTGATCCCGCGGAACTGGCAAATCAACACACATTTTCACTCTATAACGTATACCCACGTCTACACTGAGTAGTGACCTCCCCGGGGGGGGGCAGGTGGCAGTACCAACACCCCAGTCACACTGATTTAAGATCAGCAAGCCGACCACAGCTACAGTGCAGGTATGTCTGGACATTGTAGGCGAAAGACTGTGGCAATTATGGTGTAACTTTATATGCTGGTTGGAATGTCTACTTCCCCTTAAGGTATGTCTGCACAATCTGGCCAAAGGACAATATCGGCCATAATATATATATATATATATATATATATATAAGCTTCAGAACAATGCCATAGCAAATAAATATATCTCATTGCGTGAAATGTAGAACACACGGGGTACATGATAAATCCGAGCTCCGTGTCGGCCCTCCTGTCTATGGCGACGTTCCAGCATCACTTATCTGTGCGGCAGAAAATGTGGTGATATTTGTATTGCCATTATATGTTTATATGATCTGCCATCTCTTGTACGACAGGCGACAATATATGGTTATTGCCACGTTCTGGTATCACATGATGACACTGTATGATGTGTCTGTCCCCAAGGGGGATGGGTGGGGAACTACATTACTATAGTGGTAATGGTGTACCGCCGAGAGCGAGGGAAACGTGCGCAATTTTTTGGTCAGTGAGAGAGAATCTTTGGGTTAAACGGGCATCTAAAACAGACACTGACGATAATTTGTGGTTAAAAAAGGTATATAAAACAGACCCTAACATTTGTGAAAAAGTGTCTGGAGGTTAATTACTTGAACATTTTTGATATAAACTAGACTGCATAGTCAAGAACTGCAATTTGGACGAACAAAAAGTGTCCCAGATGGGCACATCGAGAGAAATTGTAGATTTCTGCTTCGAGGATTGAGATAATAAAGGCGAAAAGGGGGCCATCTAGGCGGCACATAGGTATATACATAGCTATATTACCCCCTCACCCTCCCGGGGTGTCTTTCTGCAGCGATTTAACTGGACCTCAACATGACTGTTTTATAACCTAAATTCCTCTATGACCTGGGCCAACATGATACAGTGAAACTTCTAACATCACTCTGGGCTAACATGGTACAGTGAAACCTCTATAAATCGAATGTCTTTCGAACTGTGCGACGAAGTCGGTTTCTGGTATGTCAAGGTTCAGTTACGCAGTAACAAGAAATCGATTCGATGTAGGGTTTATGTAGGCAGGTTGAATTGTTCTGTCTGTGGTGGGTACCAATACAACAACACACCGTGACATATATATATGCATGCCACAGTCGTTTAAACAACACAAACGTTTGCATGACACCAGTTTGGAACCCCATGTTGCCCCACTATGTGTCCATAGGAGACCATATTTATTTCTTCCGAGTTGACTAATGCAACTATTTCGAGCTTCATGCTGGTATTCTGTGCGACCTCACTGCGGGAATACTGGGGGTGGGGGCGACTATGAAAAAGTGTTCGTCCATTGAGCGGGTTTGCCGGAAAATAAATATACCGAGCGGGTCTGCATGGAACGGTGACATAGAGGTGACATAACTTTTCCTAGTGGATTTTACAGTTGTTAAGTGTGGGGTCTCTACCGATAAACCTCTCAAAGCCAGAATTGTATTAAGTACCCCCCCCCTTCCACCAGGGGCTAAGATAGCTAGCATTACCCTGGCGTCTTGCATGGTTCCTTGAACAGTGATGGTATAACCATGGGCTCCTGCACATGTAGCTGATCTTTGTTTCGTGTGAACGGTATTCAAGTATTTAAACATGTATACCTGGTTGGCATAAAACGCCAAGAAAGATACCCTGATGTGTACAACTACCAGGTGTATAGGTGGCCGATGTAAAAGCTTGGTATGACGTGTCAAAGACAACGAAATTATTTGCGCTTCTTCTTCGAGGGGTGTACCTCAGTGACAGTAGAGTATGTCCCACAGCTGAGCTCATGATCAACGTTGCTCGCGATTGACCATCACGAAGACGAGCCTCGAATAAGTCATCCTAGTCGCAAGTATGAGTGAAATGAGCTTGTTTACCGGCTTGGACGATACTCTATGGCACACAAATCCCTCGAGTTACAATCCGGGGTTACAATGGTTTAAACGACAAAGGACAGGCACGATAATTACGGTATTATAATTACAAAGCGGAAAATGTTAGAACGCCAATAATTTGTTTTATCGTTACATGCCATACACAAGACAAGAAGAGAGGCGTTTGCGAGTCCTTTAATAGTAATACAAAAATAAGGGTACCATTTCATTTAATTTTCCTTACGAGATTTGTAATCACAGTATAAAATGACAAATTTGTTGGTGACACAAATTCCCGTGAACCTGCCAAGGTATACTGAGCCATAATTCAATATACCATTAATTTTCATTACTTTTGCAGATTGCCCATCGTCGGCGAGGGATCATTAAACCACGGAAAGATGTATTACACATTCAAGATGGTGGTCGACCATCTGCGGTTCTTCACCTACCTTCTTCTCAACTACATCGTCGGCATCTTGCGCACCTTCTACTGGTGGATGTCGGGACGAGCGGCGCAGATCTCGGCGGCCAAGGCCACTTACGAGACTTCCGGTCACAAGATGGGCATCGCCTACAAACACATCCTGGACTATATGGACGTCCTGCGCATGCGCAACTTCGTCCTGTACCACGAAGAGTTCGTCCACCCGGAGTACGTCCTCCGGGACGAAGTGACCCTGATGCAACTGGAGGGCAAGGACGCCGTCTTCGTGGAGAGTGTCAAGGAAGGGGAGCCCGTGCACAAGGCGTTTTACTCTTTCTTGTTCGTCGGCCAGTTCATCAAGGCCAAGCGGATCATCACCATGCCCATCTCGTCGCTGCTCCGTCTGTCAGAGGAGATGAAGGATGACGGCGGCAAGCTCATCTTCCTCCACAATCAGGCTCGTTGCGGATCCACGCTGTTGACCAGCATCTTCGACCACTCCCTGCGATGTGTGGCCCTTTCCGAACCCTTGGCCCTTATCGCGGTCGTCCGGCAGATCACTGTCGACAAGATCTGGAACGAGGACGAATCCAGACGGATTCTGCGAGCCGTCATCAGGATCTTGTGCAAGCCCTACCGCAGCGCCCAGCATCCGGTCCTCGCCTACGTTATCAAGCCGTCACCAACCATCCTGGCCGCCGCCGACATGATCCAGGAGTTGTTTCCGGATCACACGCCGCTGTTCATCTATCGGGAGCCCACCGCCGTCGGGATCTCCTTCCGCAGGATGGGCCAGGTCCTTCCGTCCTTGAAGCTCATGTACCTCCTCATGAAGTGGAAAGTCCCCGAGATCGCCTACAGGGCTCTCGACGACTGCGGTGAGATCCCGACAGCTTTCAAAGGATTCACACCTCAATCCGGAACCGGGATCGAATTCGGCTACTACGTGGCGCTCCAGATGCTTAAACTCCGAGAGGAATGTCGGGAGCGAGGGATTGACATGCCGGCCATCCGGTTCAAGGATCTGATCAGCAATCCCCGGGCGATGATTGAGAAGATCTTCGCGGTGTGTGGGCTGCCGCAGTTGGCAGTGGACAACGCCATGGACGCCATGAAGAAGGACTCGCAGAGCGCCACCAAAATCAACCAGGCCGAACTGAAGAAAGCCATGCCTGTAGCCCCGAAACCAACTCCGGCCTTCATAGAGGAGATGAGAGCCGTGGCCCAGAAACTCGGCCTCCCCGAGCCCGAGGAGTGGACAGACGACCTGCGTATCGCCAACAGCATCCTGCCTTAAAGGTATCTGATCGCTGGTAATCAGACACCGAATCGTACCTGAAAGGTATATGGGTAAACACTTGCTCCAGTTATCGCATCCTGCCTTAAAGGCATCCAGTTTCTATAGACATAAGTACGGCAGACCCCATGCTGATATCGTGAAATGGTTGGCACCCGTCACCCTGCGAAATACGATGGATTTGCAGCTTTGTTTTGGTTAAAGTAATACGATTGGCGTCGCTGCATTTGCGCCTATGACTGAATAAGCCTATCTTTGACCAACAAACTAAATACCATATGATGTAGTCGTCGCATCGATGACCTGTCGATAGGTCTTGGTTTGTACTCACTGGGCGCCTAGATTGACGTTTCAAGTCCAGTTTCTCAAACCAGAGCCAGTTGTGGTGGGCCATTTCTTCAAGCACGACACGGACCCATATTCTCTTTTGGGATGCTAGATCCTCCCGAGAATTTGAATCGATGCCGAAAGCCTTCATGTCACGCTTGCAAACCTCCTTAAACCTGAACTGTGGACGACCAGTTGGCCTTTTGCCGGCGGCACGCTCGCCGTAGAGCACATCCTTTCCATTGCGTTCATCTTGCATACGTTGAACGTTCCCAAGCCAACGAAGACGTCTTTGTTTCACAAGAGCAAGCATGCTTTGTAGGCTGGTCCTAGCTAACACGTCACCATTCCTTACCTTCTCATGCTAAACTTAACCTAAAAGGTTTCGCAACGAAAATGGGAGTTATTTTCAATTTTTTTTCGTGGCCACAATATGCAGTGCACGTTTCACTGCCATACAGCAGGCTACTTAGAACACACGCTCTGTAGATTCGTGTATCGCATTATCGGTTACTTTACTGATCCGATCATTGTACTGTTTGAATGGGAAATGCGAACTATTGTATCACAGGCATACAGTAACACGGGAAATGCGAACGTTTCTAGTAAGACTAGTTGCTTGCACCAAGGTTATTTTCTTAATGGATCTGTATGGAGTGGAAAGTCCCACTTTATCATGTATATAAGTATGGTCTCATCCCCTAACCTCCTGCTCATTATGTTAATGTATCTATGTGTATTAATTGGCTCAAAGAGCTCTTCAGATATACAAAACTCGTATAGTCTGTCTATCTATTGTCATGTTTCAATTAAGTGGATAGCCATATATATATACCACGCTAATGTACATAGTTATTATATATATTTCATGGAAATTTGCTAAGCGGTGAGCAATAGGGCTGCACACTTCTCGCGGGTTCTATTTAAGGTTTAGGTCTTTTTGGGACTAACACCAAAACTCGTGTTTTTAGAACTAGTGCGCATCACGCTGGTGCCTTGCTACAGCTGTGTGACGCGCACTCATTGTGGTCAACGTTTGAATGTCGGGTTTGTGCGTGAATAATCGAGTGGGAGTGAAACTATTTTTTGTTTGCTTTGGTTCAGGCATTGCTAACTATAAAATCTTAAACAAGTTAAAGATAAGACATGTATGTCTCCATAATGCATGTGGTCCGTCCGATGAGACCGTTGGAAGCGTTGTATTTTGAGGCATCGATGTTTACATTTCTGCGACAAACGAAACATCACTGTCCTTGCCTGGTCAGTCCATATACGGAGCGTTGTTACGTAACCATATATACCGCGCGCAGAGTCGTGATGATTATTACGTCATACGACATGGAAAGCCCGCGCAGCACATTAGATTGACAGTCACTCGATATAGGCAACCGTATTTTGGTTTATCAACTGCCTAACCGGTTTATATTACATAAATCTACTCGGATGGTTATAATTCTGTTTTTGGCGCAGACCTCCAGTGGTTAGTTGTGCATCCAAGGACAGCTTTAGCCGATCTTGTGTGTGAAGCGAATTGAAGGCAAACAACCGGAAGGTAGGCAGCACATACAGGCCCTTGATGCTAGGCATTGACGTAGAGCATAAGTATCCCTGTCTCGTCATTGGGGTCTTGATTTGATCCCTTGGTGACTGTACAACCCTATACTGAACTCGTGCGTACTAGGTATGATTATTCAGCGTAAAGCTGGTCAATGGAAACAAATAGCCTCAATACTCAAAGGGAATTTTGTTTGCGTAGTTTCATTAATTGAGTGATGTATTACGTTTATGTTTTACAAGTTGGTAACCCCCAACACTTTTATTCACAAGGATGCATTATCCGAAGATATAAATAAAATACAGGCAAGATATGCTGTCGTGTATTTTCTGTCATATTTATGAGAAATGTGAACTGGTATGTGATTTGCGTGACAAAAGTTCGCTATATTAAATGTAGTGACTCCATTTTGTCGTAAATAACGATCAAACATTTACGTCATGATATAATTGCATGTCACATGCAGGTTTCATTATTTATTGTATCCTAATTAACGGCACAACGACCAATTAACTTTATTTTCTGCCATGAAAGACTCATTAATTATAGCACACGTACACTACTCACGTCTATCATTTACTATACAACTCCATGTCAATATGCCTAGGTGGGTTACTGTGATAAAGTAGACCACTCTCTTAAATGTCGTGTTCCATGCGCTGCGAATGGAAAAATCATGAAAGGCACCATATTGGGACACGTTATTATCTAAAGAACAGATGTACAGTTTGAGATTACCAGGCAACTATTATTGTTCTAATTTGTAATCCGTACTCAATATTATTGCGATATGCGTCCGGAAGAGTTGTGAGCGACGTGATGATAATCAACTGCATATATAGTACATCAAACAGCTACTGTTATGGTTTACTAACTGTTTGGCCCACATAACTAGACATATTGTTTAATCTTGTAAGTGTTATCACTTTTGAATATGTTATCACATCTATATTTATGGGTAAATAACAAAGCACCGAGATAGTTTGAAAGGGATGCAAATCGGGGACATAAATGCAACTTAAACAATTTAAAACCGACTCTGCCTCTCTACATGCAGCAGCGACCGAGTTATAGGCCTAAACGTCACCTCGCGCAGATCCAGATTGGACCTTCTGATCCAGATTGGACCCTTAGCATCCTGATTGACCTCCACGATCGAGATGGACTCCTGGGATCCGGATTGACCCCTCAGATCCCGATTTGGTAATTCTGATCCATATATGAAGCCACAAGTCCGTAGGATCCGGGTTGATCCCAAGAATCCCGAATGATCCCTAGAATCCCGCTTCAGCCCTTAGATCCCGGGTTGATTCTTAAGAACCCCATTTTACCCCTCAGATCCCGATTTGATCACTTCTGATCTATATTTGACCCCAAGCATCCCCATTTGATCCCTAGGATCAGAAATGGATCCCTAAGATTTCATCTCAGTTACTTTGTTTGTGTTCAACGTTTTAAGATCGCACCCATGCACAATCACCTGTGCATAGTCACTCCTAGCTACAGTGCAGGTATGTCTGGACATTGTGGGCGGAGGACTGTGGCAATTATGGTGTAACTTTATATATTGGTTGGAATTTCTACTTTCATGCACTTAAGGCATGTCTGCCCAATCTAGCCAAAGAACAATATCAGCCATGATATTTATATATATATAAGCTTCAGAACAATGCCATAGCAATAAATGTATCTCATTGCGTGAAATGTAGAACACACGGGGTGCATGATAAATCCGAGCTCCGTGTCGGCCCTCCTGTCTATGGCGACGTTCCAGCATCACTTATCTGTGCGGCAGGAAATGTGGTGATATTTTTATTGCCATTATATGTTTATATGATCTGCCATCTCTTGTACGAGAGGCGACAATATATGGTTATTGCCACGTTCTGGTATCACGTGATAATACTGTATGATGTGTCTTCCCCCGGGGTGGCTGGGTGGGGAACTACATTACTATAGTGGTAGGGTAGGGTAAGTACAAACAAAAGTGAGAAAAATTGTAGATTTCTGCTTCGAGGATTGAGAGAATAAAAGCTAAAAGGGGGTCATCTACCCCCCTCCCCCCTCCATCCCTCCCGTGGTGTCTTCCTGCAGCGGTTTGACTGGACCTCAACATGACTGTTTTATAACCTAAATGCCTCTATGGCCTGGGCCAACATGATCGATACAGTGAAACTCCTAACATCGCCCAGGGCTAACATGGTACAGTGCAACCTCTAACATCACTCTGGGCTAACACGGTACAGTGAAACCTCTATAAATCTAATTTCTTTCGAACAGAGCGACGAAGTCGGTTTTTGGTATGTCAAGGTTCCTAATGTCTTTCAAACTGTGCGACAACACGCCGTCGTCATTCAACCACAAAGTGGCGTCATGCTAAAGGGTCACATTTGCCACTTCCAGTTGAGTAAGCCCTAGCTGTCCGACTAGCCATCGTGCTTCAGCACCGGTTACTGAGAGTAATCGATGTCAATTATAAAAGTTGGAAGGTAAATCGTTATTGCCTACAGACTTGAATGTACTGCTGCATTGCGTACCAGGATAATGGTCTCTGGTACCCAGAAAAGATGCGTGCTGCGTGCCACCCGAATGGAATGATGGTTACCCAGTTAACACACACCGTTCGCACACGTTTGGTTGTAATCACGTCGTCTCAAAGTTAACATCAGGACAACGTTGTTACAACGTTCGTGGCAAACATTAAAGTAATATTTGCTAGGCTTTATTCTATAAAAATAAAACCCTCGCCATGTGTATTAACTAATAAAACTTGGCTGCGAGTAGCAGTTGTTATAAACACAAAATGGTGAGAAATTGAGCGTGGACGTTTTCCCAACGTTAGGACAACGTTACCTGCAAAAATAGATATCATGAAAACAATATGTAATTGATTGTATTTGGCAATCATGCTTCTGATTAATTCATCATATATGCAGTAGTTTCTCACAGAAAGCACAATTTTAATACTGGACTGAATGTCGGACAACGTTATTTGAAAACGTTCGGGCAACCATACATTTTCACGTTATCTCAACCAAAACCAAACCCCCAAAAAAACGCTGTCATGACGTTAACTTGTTAGCTGGGTAGCGCCTGTGCCAGACCAGCCATCGTACCGGATTTGGGGAGTTCGCGCCCCGCGGGCCGAATACCTAACACAGGTATTCTCACAGGATAAAAGTAGAAGGTAAATGCATTTGTATGATATACCTGACGATGCATTTAAAATGACATATAAAACATATACATCACATATATACAACTTCTGAATGCATGACAAACAACTTCTGGATGTGTGACATTATCCATGTACATGGATGACAAACATATGTCAAACATATGTGGACAAACATATGCATGACAAGCATATATGCATGACAGACATATATGTGACATATATATATGCATGCCACAGTCGTCTAAACGACACAAACGTTTGCATGACACCAGTTGGCACCCCATGTTGCTCCACTACGTGTCTCGGTCTTTCGTCGGTAGTTTAACTAACTTTAACAGGAGGCCATATTTATGTCTTCCGTGTTGACTAATGCAACTATTTAGAGCATCATGCTGGCATTCTGTGCGGCCTCACTGCCGGTACACTGGGGGGTGGGGGGCGACTATGAAAAAATGTTCGTCCATTGAGCGGGTTTGCCGGAAAATAAATATACCGAGCGGGTCTGCATGGAGCGGTGAAATAGAAGTGATATAGCCTTTCCTAGTGGATTTTAGAGTTTAGAGGACCACCCCCCCCCCCCCCCTCCACCGGGGGCTAAGATAGGTAGTAGTACCCTGACGTCTCGCATGGTCCCTTGAACAGTGACGGTATAACCATGGGCTCCTGTCGCAAGCATGAGTTAAATGAGCGTGTTTACCGGCTTGGACGATACTCTATGGCACACACATCCCTCGAGTTACAATCCGGGGTTACAATGGTTTAAACGACAAAGGACAGGCACGATAATTACGGTATTATAATTACAAAGCGGAAGAGTTAGAACGCCAATAATTTGTTTTAGCGTTACATGCCATACACAAGACAAGAAGAGAGGCGTTTGCGAGTCCTTTAATATCTATACTAATAAAATGAAGCTGTCTGTCCCACTATGCCGCGGCATGCAAGAACCCATTGGCATCAGCAGCCGCCTTGAACCTATTAATATCCAGCCGCCGCTCTTAGATGTGTCAAAGCTATCCCATGTGTCAACACAACCGCTGGGTGCTTATCACCTTATCCCGCGGCATACTATCGCCTGCGGCGGGCTACCTGGCTTGGTGCCAACAGTAATAATATTTCTCCCAACGCCTTATCGCCCGAACCGTCATCAAAACAAACAAATCCCGTACTGTCTCGCGTCCACAACTTCCCATTAGTAGCAAGAGAACGAACTCTGCCCACGGAACCTTGCCTATTTGAATTGATTTGATCTTTTTGATCTTTGATCCAATTTTACAGTATAGTTAAGCGGTCTACACGTCAATTCTATAGACCAACCAGGACGTCAGGCAGATTTTATCCACTGAAGGTAGTAGTAATACGTTAAATGACGAACAACGGACGGGAAACAGCCCCTTTTTTAACTCAATCAACCCTTTTTTTTACTCAATGAATGTATGAGCTTGGGCCTTATTTTTACTGGACCGATATTCGTTTATATATATCGTGCTTTAGCCGCAATTTGAGTATTCTGTACTGGATGCACAATAATTGCACAGGGTTTAAATATCCTTAACATATATGTCCAGTTATTCCGTAGCTCCCGGTCTCAATTTATGTCAATATGATTATCGATATTATTTCTGCCCAATGTCTACCTTCTGCCTGCCACTATTTGACGTATGAAACAAAATACTGTCATACTGTTATTTCTTTCGCTTATTATTACGAACGCTAGACGTCCCGCGAGCGAAGCAAGCGGGGCGGCTAGTTAATACAAAAATAAGGGTACCATTTCATTTAATTTTCCTTACGAGATTTGTAATCACAGTATAAAATGACA
Source organism: Arenicola marina (assembly GCA_964019135.1). NCBI lineage: Eukaryota > Metazoa > Annelida > Polychaeta > Arenicolidae > Arenicola > Arenicola marina. The sequence continues at coordinate 23,340,893 of OZ025248.1, read as the reverse complement.
AATTTGTTGGTGACACAAATTTCCGTGAACCTGCCAAGGTATACTGAGCCATAATTCAATATACCCCATTGATTTTCATTACTTTTGCAGATTGCCTATCGTCGGTGAGGGATCATTAAACCACGGAAAGATGTATTACACATTCAAGATGGTGGTCGACCATCTGCGGTTCTTCACCTACCTTCTTCTCAACTACATCGTCGGCATCTTGCGCGCCATCTACTAGTGGCTGACGAGACGAGCGGCGCAGATCTTGGCGGCCAAGGCCACTTACGAGACTTCCGGTCACAAGATGGGCATCGCCTACAAACACATCCTGCACTATATGGACGTCATGCGCATGCGCAACTTCGGCCTGTACCACGAAGAGTTCGTCCACCCGGAGTACGTCCTTAGGGACGAAGTGACCCTGATGCAACTGGAGGGCAAGGACGCCGTCTTCGTGGAGAGTGTCAAGGAAGGGGAGCCCGTGCACAAGGCGTTTTACTCTTTCTTGTTCGTCGGCCAGTTCATCAAGGCCAAGCGGATCATCACCATGCCAATCTCGTCGCTGCTCCGTCTGTCAGAGGAGATGCAGGATGACGGCGGCAAGCTCATCTTCCTCCACAATCAGGCTCGTTGCGGATCCACGCTGTTGACCAGCATCTTCGACCACTCACAGCGATGTGTGGCTCTTTCCGAACCCTTGGCCCTCACCACGGTCGTCCGGCAGATCACTGTCGACAAGATCTGGAACGAGGACGAATCCAGACGGATTTAGCGAGCCGTCATCAGGATCTTGTGCAAGCCCTACCGCAACGCCCAGCATCCGGTCCTCGCCTACGTTATCAAGCCGTCAGCCGCCGCCGACAAGATCCAGGAGCTGCTTGCGGATCACACGCCGCTGTTCATCTATCGGGAGCCCACCGCCGTCGGGATCTCCTTCCGCAGGATGGGCCAGGTCTTTCCGTCCTTGAAGCTCATGTACCTTCTTATGAAGTGGTTGATCGATGGACCTGATGGTGTTTGACAAAAGTCACGCTTAGTGAGTTACAATAATTTCAGCGCACAACGCGCCAGTTATTGTTACATTTTATGACGTGATTTATCAAAAGTCACGCTTACCTGCAATACAGGACTGCCTTCGGCGCCCTATGGCCTTCCGCGATCAGTTTGTGTACCAAGACAAGGACGATGGCAATTCTGCTGAGGTGCTCGTTCACGAGGTCCAGTGCGATGTTGTGGCCCTTCCCTCCATGCAAGTTTGCCACACGGTCCCATGTCAGTTCCTGACGCAGCCGTGCGGGCAGAAAACCGCCAACATCTGTAAGGATAATATCATCATAGATAACATCTGTAAGGATAATATCATCATAGATAACATCTGTACGGATAATATCATCATAGATATTCTGATATGTGTCTATAATAATAATATTATTTCGTTCATACCTTTCACGGCCTTGGTCCCATTGTAAAATTTAAATAAAAGATGCAGTAAAGTTTTAACGTGCTGTGAATTTACAGACTTTTCTACTTTTTTTACGCGGCAGCATTGCGAAGTGTACATGGAATGTACGAATAAAGATGTCTGAGAAATCATCTCGCGGTGGATAAATACAGATAGATATTGCGTTTATTTATACATGTTATACCCACATACTCAGCTCTAAGATGACGGACGATAAGCCGCGAATTGCCGGGATCCACAAGGTTAAGATTCCAGGTTGAAATTTATTGTAGGCACACATACTTATCTTCAACTTACTTGTGAGGAGCTTGTGACCCGCAATGAGGTATTTCGGATGATGGTTTCTCCAAAATTCTACCATGGAAATTCTCCACTCAGACATGATGGCCGGCCCATCTCCTTCGCGTATGACATCGCGATTCGCCAGGTGACACAGGCTGCGCCACAGCAGTGCAAGACTGTACTGCTGGACTTTGTCGCCGTTGTTGTCTTCCTCGTGGCAGGCAGAGGAACAAAACCATTGTCCTTCTGTAAATATAAATACAATAGCAACATTAGTATTGTCACTGTCTTTGGACTCTCAATCTATAATGAACAGAAGAACATCCAACCGATCTACTTGTACTAGTACAATACAGATAAGTAATTTTCGACAAGCTCTGTTTTCACATTTATTACCGACAATTGCCTGCTTGTAAATGTAATGACAATTTATAAGTTAATACCTACGTGCGTTCACCACACCTTCCACGTCTATGCATCGTAGGTGATATTTTTCCCGTCTTCTGCAAGCCTGTCCTCTCCCACAGTCACGCATGGCTGCTCCAGGCAAGTTGGTTTTACAGATACAGTAGACGTAGTGAGGTGACATGCGGCAGGCCTCACTACAAAACCAATCTCCGTCTGGTTGCCTGCGAAGTGGTGGTTCTACGCAGGTGAAATGGTACCACCTGACTCGACATTGGCTGTTACAGCACAGCACCATACGCTCTTGCTTTTCTGCAAATATTATGAAGTTAACATCGTCATGAAAGTGAATATAAAATGCATGCTTTGTTCCATTCAGTATATAAAATGCTTCTTTTTATGAAATATTTCGTCAGAAAAGGTATACTTCTTGTCATATAAATGAAATTACATTAAAAAGACATAGATTAATGAAATATAAGACACCAACACCACCACCACTACCGACGTCGCTGCCAGCATCCCCGCCGTCACCACCACCACCAGCAACGTGACCGCCACCACCACCACCACCACCGCCTTCACTACCCCCGCCGCCCCGACTGCAAGTAAGGGTTCTGCGGCATACTACAGCGTGACTTTTCTTCGGCCTACCACCTGCGCCGCAGCCATCACCATCACCACTACCACCTGCGCCGCCGCCGTCACCACCACCACTATCGACGTCGCTGCCACCACCCCCGCCGTCACCACCACCAGCGACGTCGCCGCCACCACCACCACTACTGCCACCTCCACTAGCACCACTGCCGCCGTCACCACCGTCGCCGCACTTACCAGTCGTACAAAGGCTCACGCTCTTCCGCAGTGACTCAATCTGGCGATCGTACTCACAGATAAGCCTGTCCACCGTGGTCCGAGCAGCTGACCGTGTTTGGCAGAGTCCGAAGCGGTTTGCCACAGTAAATACCTTGCCGGGGCATATCCTGGCGCCACATCTCCACACCCATGGCCGATTGGAGGTGTTTGTATCGGTCGGGGTGGTGATGATACAAACATGTGGCTATGAGGGCCCCCAGCATGTTGACCTTCTTGCCCTGGGCCTCTTTCATGGTAATATGTCTGAAATGGAAATGATTATCTCATTACATAACTGATATAACTAGGTAAACTGATTTTATTAAACAAGAATCGACGCTACCTCTAGCACCCGTTTATGAGTAAAAAACATACGAAAGGGATTTATATGTATGTTTCATTCATACTACATCTATAATATATGCTTTTAGCAATAATAGATAAGGTAATAATAGATAAGATATATTGTGCTTCGCGTCACTTGAGTAATTAATTGGTCTTGCTTAATTACTTTTGGTTAAGAAACAACTACGAGTGATATATACGTACTAACGAGTCAAGACCTACCTGCGCGAACTGCGAGGACCGACAATCGAGCGACGCTGTATCTTGCGAACGTCAGAGAGGCAGCTGTCTAGCAGGCTGACAGTCAGTGGCATGTCAGCGTCGCACTCGTCCTTCACGTCACTCCATGAGAATTTCTGAAGCGACTCCAGAGTGACGCTGCCTCTGAGCGACGGTATGGACAACGTCGCACAGGCCCGCCGGAACTCAGCTTGGATACAGCCAACACAAGGCGAGTGATCCTCGTTCTGGCCGCTTTCGAATTCCTACACAGTAAGGAAACTATTCGCCCATTTTGGCGAAGGGCCGCCAGGACCGGCCTGCACCGCATTTTGTATTGTTTGAGACCTCCGTTGAGTCGCGGCCAAAGGCCCAGGGGTTGCCCTCACGCAAAGAACTTGTTCTATAAATTCTTTGCCTCACGTCGGTCCACTTACGTTTAAGCGAGGACAGCGGAGTTGACGCTTGCCGCTTGCTTACGCTGCGTACGAGGGGACTAATCGGAGGACTGTTTACTGGCCTGGGTGTGCGAGGTCCCGTCCACGTCCGTCGATGGGTACGCTTCGTGGCCCTCGCCGGGCACGTTCGCGCATTCAGAGTATTTATGCAATCCATACACAAAAAATGAGCAGAGGAAATCCCCTCATCGCTCTCCTCTTTTGGGAATACTTTCCCCAACGTATAGGGTGAGGCCACAGTCGACGCAAATTACCATTAAAAATCTGTTGACAGGGAGTTTGAAAAACGGGGGAGGAGGGGAATTCATTGAAAATTTGCAACCGGGGGCGAGGGGTCGGGGGGGGGGGGGGGGGTGCACCAAAGTTTCAGATGGCCTAAAACCAATATTCTTCTTCAAAACGGGGTCCGGACCTCCTAATTCCTAATTTTCGGAGGGGTTCTAGGCTACCATAGCACTATAATATAATGCCCCTGAGACTTTGAATGGCGCAGTCCCCCAATTAGGTTTTCGTATCTGCGAGATATACGTCGGTAATTTTAGGTGAGTAGGTGAGTAGCCGCGTCAATCCTGACAGGGTATCCTACGACCCTCGCTACGATCGAATACTATGGATGTTAACACTTTCTATGTATTTTATATTTCCATGTATGTTCATGTATTGAGAACACCTTTCACCTGTTTAAGTTTTTGCTCCCTTCAGTACGCACGAATGGATTCGAGCACACCGCACATGAGCCATACCGGCCTTCATTGCCCGCCATATCTTGCGAATCGAATGGGTTGGAAATAATGTTTTCGGTAGTTGGAGAGGGGAACGTCACTTCCGGCACCCGCCCCCCAGGCGGCAAGGAGGTTTTTGAGTTTGGCGGTTGGCATAATTTTTACTGAATATTGGCGCAGAAATGTGTTGAAGGAAGTTTTTTCTGCTTGCCGTCGTGGACATTAATGTGTAAGAATTCGGAAAAAGGTACGTTACTGTCCGCCCAATGCCCTGCGAAATGTAAAAGACCTCAAGATTGCCAGCTACATCACCAATGCCCAGAGCAGGTCACAGCGTTATTCTATCATTCTAACGCTGGGGAGATCACAGCTGTTATTCTAACGCTGGGGAGATCACATCTGTTATTCCAACGCTGGGGAGATCACAGCTAGCTGGTGCCTTGCTACAGCTGTGTGATGCGCACTCATTGTGGTCAACGTTTGAGTGTTGGGTTTGTGCGTGAAGAATCGAGTGGGAGTCAAAACTATTTTTTGTTTGCTTTGGTTCAGGCATTGCTAACCATAAAATCTTAAAAAAGTTAGAGATAAGACATGTATCTCTCCATAATGCATGTGGTCCGTTCGATGAGACCGTTGGAAGTGCTGTATTTTGAGGTATCAATGTTTACATTTCTGCGACAAACCAAACACCACTGTCGTTGCCTGGTCAGTCAGTATAAGGAGCGTTAGCAAGATATGCTGTCGCGTGTTTTCCGCCATATTTATGACGAGGGTTGTAATGATTTGTGGGACAAATGTTCGCCACATTAAATGTAGTCCATTTTGTCGTAAACCACTATCAGGAATTTTGCGCGACGTCGTGGTTGCTAATATGCATTGTTTAAATGCATATGTCATATACAGGTTTTAACACTTTTTTTATTCAGACGTAATCGGATTTGTAACTCTTGTGATACGTGAGCCAGACCGGAAGCAAAACTCGCGAGAGCTGACATGCCCTATTGGGAAGTAGAGAAACAGCCATTCTCAAGGTGTGCTAGCGGTGCTTATTTTTCACTTCCGGTGCTGTCACTTATTGCTTTCGTCGTCTGTAAATGGGTCAGGGGGCGGGGCTCCTGTGTTGGGTCCTTTCGAACGAAGGTTTTCACATAACTGCGGAGAAGAGACAGCAAATGGGAAACAGTACGCTCGACCGGCTGTGGTATCACTAGACTGGATGAGGCCATGCAGAGTTAAGGTAACAACAGACTTGCGTTATGGATGTAAACAGGGAAAACCCACACAGCACATTAGCTCGCCTGACACTGACAATCACTTATGAAACAGCCGCCCACTGGCTTATCATCTGTCTAACCGAGCATCTATTACAATAACCTGCTCTGATGGTTATAAAGCTGATTTACGTATTCAATTCAGTGGCTAGTTGTGCATCCAAGGACAGCTTTCGCCTTTCTGAACAAACAACGACCGGAAGGTACGCAGCAGAGGTCGTTGATGCTATAGCACTGAAGTAGAGCATAGGTATCCCCGTCTCGTGAAGTCTCCATCAGATCCCGTAGTGACTGTAGAGCCCTATAGCGGGCAGCTCGCTCGATCACGCACCGCATTTTAAATAATCAAAGGCTGGTATTACTGAAACAGTGTATCTGATGGAGCTTGTAATGCGACGAAATAGTTACAAGACCGGCCGGTCCAGCGTCTCAGCATTAACACTCGGCCGACCAGTACAAAAATCCACTCGGTCCTCCGGTCGAGCGTTGGTGTCGCACACGGCCGTATTGTGGCATGGTTCACCATACGGGGCTACGGAACCACACAAAAGAACGACGGGCTTGGAACAAAAACGGCTTTAGGCAGACGAGGGCTGTCTTGTTGACAAAGTACATCTGAAACAGGGGGCCTTTTGGAGTTAGTACATCATTCGTAGAAAAGGTTGACAGGGATGCTTCACGAGACAGAGATGCTTCACGAGACAGGGATGCTTCACGTGACAGGGATGCTTCACGAGATAGGGATGCTTCACGAGACAGGGATGCTTAACGAGACAGGGATGCTTCACGAGACAGGGATGCTTCACGTGACAGGGATGCTTCACGAGACAAGGATGCTTCACGAAACAGGGATGCTTCACGAGACACAGGGATGCTTCACGAGATTGGGATGCTTCACGAGACAGGGATGCTTAACGAGACAGGGATGCTTAACGAGACAGGGATGCTTCACGAGACAGGGATGCTTCACGTGACAGGGATGCTTCACGAGACAGGGATGCTTCACGAGACAGGGAATCGTTGTCTAGCAGTAGTTGCCATTGAACACAACTAAAACAGTGGAACCGAGACGTAATCACAAGCACGCACTACTAGTGTGCATCATAACCGACGTCTGTATTGATCGAGTGAAGCTGCCTAGGTGGGTCACTGTGATAAAATAGACCAAGCTCTCTCTTAAATATCGACGAGCGTGTTCCCTACTCAAATAATAATATCTTTATTGTCATGTAAAGATGTTGCATGATACAGTGTTGCGGTAATAGTACGCGATATGAAACATGACAAAAGCTAAAGCAGAAGCTTATACGGATTGTACGTGATTATGAAAATGCGATATTGACACACAGAAACACAACTCCGATCTTCCGAAAAAACTAAACAAGAACATTTATACATATATATACAACATATATACCAATCCTCTTGACATTTTCCCGTTGCTATATGATATATGGTGTTCCCATTCTAACCCACTATCTATATACACACCCAAGAACTTGATAGATATTCTATGTTTAGTGTTATAATCGCGGTTATTCACTCTTGCAATTTTCAACTCCTCTGGAAAGTGACCCTGTTAAAAAGCGAGATTAAATATGGGTCTAAGAGGTTGCACAATGGTACTCTTGACTCCCGTAATAACTTTTGGAATGCATAATGAAATAATGGAATCCCACCCAGCAGTTACTTTTCAGTGCTCGAGTGATTTCATCTTCTGTGACGTGGCTTAAAAACATACTTGTGGGCGAACTTGTGGGAGAAGCCCACATTTACACATAAAGTTATTAAAATCATTGGTAATAGTATTCCCATCAGAGACTAGACTGTCATTTATTTCAAACGTTGATTACCGCTTTCGTATCTGGTCTCTGTTGACGACTTCTTTAATAACTAAAAAGTCCTCGCCATATTACCTTGATGCATTTTTTAAAAAAAGACTGATAATGAAGCTTTTCAGCTTGTTTGAACGTGCGTAACAACGTGTTCTTTAGTATCTTGCATTTATGAACTAGTATGGACTTTTTCAGACCTTAGGTAAACCAGGGTTTTCGGTTCTTGTACTTCGAGGTGGATTTTAGGACTGGAAAGCAGTCATCATAGTGTTGGATCAGTGTACTGTGTAGCTTAGTGAATGCTTCCTGCGTGTCTTCCGTGGTTACTACACCACCTCAATTTTGGGTTTGATAAGATATGTTTAAATTTAGCCAGATTAGTTGCACTAAACTTTCGTTTGATCAATAGTTGATCACGCTACATGATCTAGTTATGGCTGGATATGTAAAAATGGGAAAGTGATCAGTAATATCGGTATACATGATGCCCTGGAAAGAATTCGTATTACTGTTATCATGTAAAAATATTATCAATGAAAGTTGCAGTCTTGCTTGTAACTCTTGTTGACTTACTAATCACTAATGAAAATAATTAATAGCAGTATACCACGCCGATGACAACAGTCCACTCGGTTGTTATATTACACTTGTCTAATTCGATAAATACCGCTTCCATATTAGGAGTAAACACTTCAAGTTCCTTTTCAATAGTAAACTGTACATATTTCTTAATGAACAAGGACATACCGCCTCCCCTTGTGCGATAATTGCTCACTAAATGTACCCTTTAAGATCGTGTGATTCGGCGTTGTCATCATTGAACCATGTCTCAGTGAAATCGTAAGATATATTACTGACGTAACCTTTGAAATGCGATGTTTTTAGCACTTCTTGCAGTATATATATGTATTACTGAGATAGTTGTGCTATTGAATTCCTGTAACGTTATTGCGTTATGACGTTTGGCGTGTGTGTATGTGTGGGGCGGGGGAGGGGGGGGGGGGCGGGAGGAACTAGGCACTTTTCTTTCTGAAATATTTGCTCAGGCTAGTTATGCGCTATGTTCAGAAACAAATTTCCTCCAACCCAAGGCATAAGTAGTATCATCAATAAAGGGGGAATGAGATCAAAAGGTAATCAGTATCATCGATAAAGGGGTGATGAGATCAAAAGGTAACCAGTATCATCCATAAAGGGGTGATGAGATCAAAAGGTAACTAGTGTCATCCATAAAGGGGTGATGAGATCAAAATGTAACCAGTATCATCCATATAGGGTTGACGAGATCAAAAGGTAACCAGTCACATCCATAAAGGGGTGATGAGATCAAAAGGTAACCAGTATCATCCATAAAGGGTTGATGAGGAACAACAGGTAACCAGTATCATCCATAAAGGGTTGATGAGAACTACAGGTAAGCAGTATCATCCACATACAATTGATGAAATCAAAAAAGTAACCAGTAGCATTCAGTCAAAAGGTAACCTTAATCGGTACCATCTGGTCAAAAGGTAACCTTACCCAGCTCCACCTAAAGTCAAAACGTAAACTTACCCAGTAGCATCTACAGTCAAAACGTAACTTTAGCCAGTACCATCTAGTCAAAACGTAATCTTACAAAGTGCCATCTGCAGTAAAAACGTAACCTTACCAAGTGCCATCTGCAGTCAAAACGTAACCTTACCAAGTACCATCTATACTCAAAACATAACATTACCAAGTGCCGTCGGCAGTCAACACGTTGCCTTACCCCGTACGATCTACAGTCAAAACGTAACCTTACCCAGTATAATCTAGTCAAAACGTAACCTTACCCTATGCCGCCTACAGTCAAAAAGTTACCTTCTCAAGTACCATCTTTAGTCAAAACGTAACCTTACCCAGTACCATCTACAGTCAAAACGTAACCTTACCCAGTAATAATAAAAATAATAATGTTTATTTCAAACTGTAGGCACCAGGCCCATGGTACAAAAATAGAAACATTTAATTTGCGACAAAGCACAACATTTTTACAATAGAAAACCCAAAAGCCATTAAGTGAAATCTCAAGGTAAATATGCTTCTTCATACAGTTGAATTGCACATTTAACAAATAGGGCTAGGTTATGAAGTTTTCCTTTATCATTTGAAGACATTAAATTACAAAAATCTACAATGTTGCAATATTGGAGGTCTTTTCTAGATATATACTTAGATCTTAACGGTAAGTAAAAAGGACATTTGACCACAATATGAAACTCGTCTAGCTTTAACTGTAGACCATTTTCTTCCAGGCAGTATTTACATGTGACACCATTTGCCTCATGCTTTCTTAACAAATACATTCCACATCGAAATTTTGACAGGGCCTGGCGAAGTCTAAAATTAGAGAGTAATATTAAATCTGTATTACTAACATTACTACACCATTCCTGCCCTGCACAGTCAAGAACTCTTTGGCTAAATAGAGATATATAACTCTGGGCTACCCAATTGTTGAGCCAACCAGACATCACCAAAGCCATACATCAAAAGTAATTGTTTTATTTTAGATGCCCATGTAGTCCTTACCGCTTCTGTTAGATTGTAGAGCATATTGTAAGCGTTCTTCGTTAATCTCTCATCAGGCATTGTCAGAAGTTTAACCCAGTACTTGATACAACTGATGGTACATCTAATTCTTAGAGGAAGTCTCCCACATTCTCCATAAACAGCAGCATTAACCGTACCCCATGGTACACCTAGGACATATTTACAATATTTAGTATGAACTCGTTCAATACAATCTCTAACATCATATGCCCAGATTTCTGCTCCATAAGTTAATATTGGCGTAATCATCTTATCAAAATGTTCAAAACACTGCTTAACATCTAAACCTCCACAACTCTTAATAATCTGTTTTATAAGCCTTATCGCTTTACCTGATTGTGCGGCGAGGGTCTTTTGGGCTTCACCCCAGACCAACCTCGAGGAGAATAAAATCCCCAGATATTTGTAATATGGCACTACTTGTAAAAGTTTTCCTTTAAAGTACCACTTTTCATTGTCTCTGAGGCGTCCACCATTCCTAAATACCATAATCTTGCTTTTTTCGATATTAAGTTGTAGTCCCCATTTGTTACTAAAGTCTTCTAACACATTCAACAATCTCTGAAGTCGACCAACAGTATCCGTACCTTTCACAATATCATCAGCAAACATTAACTGCATTACATTGGGGAAGACTTCATTAATATATACACCCTCACAACCATTCTTCTTACATGCATAGATCAGTTCATTCAAGTATATGTTAAAGAGAAAGGGACTTAAAATACACCCCTGTCTTGTGCCAGTATTGTTATAAAATGACTCAGTGAGTCTTTTAGAAGTCAGGATGCTAGACATAAGTTTCGAGTACATGGATTCCAACACTTTCATTATGTTACCGTGGATGCCCTCACTGTATAATCTAAACCAAAGTTGCTTATGAGGTACACTGTCAAAGGCTTTAGAGAAATCTACAAATGCACAGTAAAATCTTCCCCCTGGGTTGGACAAGTATTTTTGGATCAATGCTTGTAAGGTAAAAATCTGGTCAATAGTACCCCGTCCTCTCCTGAATCCTGCCTGTTCCTCTGCATATTTGCCTGATTCTTCTGCCCATAAAACACATCTTTCATTCAGAATTTTGGTAAATAATTTAGCGATACTAGGCAGAAGGGAAATACCTCTATAGTTATTTGCATTGTTCACGGATCCTCCTTTATGAAGAGGGGCTATTATGGCCTCACACCATTTGGCAGGGTAAGGTAAGGTATGATTACTTCCTTGCTTCCAATAATCATCTCATTTAAAATGCCATCAATACCAGCTGCCTTATTATTTTGTAGACCATCTACAGCCTTCGCTATTTCCCCAACTGATATTACCTGAATTATCATTCAAAATTGCTGGTTCATTATTGGTACATTTTTCACAATGGGCATGGCTATCCAGCATCTTGTCTACCTTGGTTTGAGCTTCTTGGTCGATCGCTGGTATAACCCAGTACAACCTGGTCAAAGCATAACCTTACCCATTACAACCTACAGTCAAAAGATAACCTTACGTAGTGCCACCCACTGTCAAAACGCAACCTTACCCAGTGCCACCCACTGTCAAAACGTAACCTTACCCAGTACCATCAAGTCAAAACGTAACCTTACCCAGTACCAGCTAGTCAATATGTAACCTTACCCAGTACCATCTAGTCAAAACGTAACTTTACCCAGTACCACCTAGTCAAAACGTTACCTTACCTAGTACCATCTACCGTCAAAAGGTAACCTTATTCAGTACCATCTACAGTCAAAACGTAACCTTACCAGTACCATCTAGTCAAAAGGTAACCTTACCAGTACCATCTAGTCAAAAGGTAACCCTACCTAGTATAAAGTCAAAAGGTAACCTTACCTGGTACCATCTAAAGTCAAAAGGTAACCTTACCCAGTATCTGCTTAAGTCAAAACGTAACCTTACCCAGTACCACCCACTGTCAAAACGTAACCTGACACAGTAAAATCTACAGTCAAAACGTAACCTTACCCACTACCATCCACGGTCAAAACATAACCTTACCCAGTACCAACTAGTAAAAACATAACCTTACCCAGTACCACCTACAATCAAAAGGTAACCCTATCCAGTACCATCCACAAAGGTACCCATTGTTGTGATGTACCTGTCGAATTGACTAATGATTTGGTAAGGAAAACAGGTACACAAAAAAAAGAACTACCCACTGGGCAAAAGTGGTTGGGAACTCGCATGACGTAGATCCCAGACGTTGAAATTTTGTCCATATCCGGTTGAATGCGCCAATTGATCCGACGTCAGTTTTAGACGTCATATCAACATGCATTGTCGACGTCTTGAAGACGTCAGTTTCCACCCGGTTCTAAACGTTAATTATCGACGTGTTAAAAGCCTTTTTTGTGACCTGATATCAACGTGCCGCACGTTAATATCACGTTGCGATCTCGTTGAAAGTTAACACAAACGTTTAATATGCTTTGCAGTAAGCTCATTTATTCACCATGCAAAACGCAAAAAAAATCCATATCATAACGACAGTATGAAGACATGGAAATGACCATTTATCATTCACAGTATACCGGTAACCTACCAGTTATTACAATTGTGCCATCAGTGTTTGAACAACATTAACACAACCAGGCTTTGAAACGAATGACCAATCTTCAAGGGTGACAACATTTCACAAGTGTGGTACCTACAATATTTACAATTAACCGATAGTCAAGGTACAATCGTAACATTTTTTCCAAAACCAAAACCAAAGCAAATAATAATGACAGTATAAACTCATGGCAGTTACCATTTAAAACAAAAAAAACATAGATCAGTTACTATAAGATAAGTAAGCGCAAAAATAAGTTACCGGTACTATAAGATAAGTAACAGCAAATATGACCTGTTGATTTCCTAAGATGTCTGTAACAAGCATTGCCAGACTTAAAATGGGTGCCACACGACATTTTAATAATTCACAACTTCTGAATATTCAAATATGATGTCATGTACTGGATGCAAGCAAAATGGGTACACAAGGGTGGGTGGGAGATTTTACCCAGCGACTCTTGTTTCAGCACCCAAGGAAAATGTTCCGCCAATAGGTCAACGGGAGCAGACTATATTTGGCCTTAATTATTAATCTAGTTACACACTTTGGAACTTCATCCAGTACAAAACTTCATACTTGGGACACGAGCTCCAATGCGAGAATGCTTAAAATGGTGCTAACAATATTACTTTCTATTAATTGTCAAAAATATAAACATAAATGCTCTGGCTTTCCAGTATGTTTGAAAGTAGATCTTTTCAGATCCATCAATAATCTCATATAAGGCCCTTAAAGAGTGACAAAAATTCACAAGAATGTGGTTCCTACCAGACAATGACAGTAGAATTAAGCTATAAGTACTGCCAAAGTAATAAACAAATAAAATTCAGCTGTTCCCTCACAGAGCGGTGGGTACTTTAGGTGCTGGCAGCATGAACCTCGTTGACCACTGCATATCTGAACGACCTCATAACACTGAAATGAATAGAAAACTTCATGTTCACCTTACAGATATATAAATCAATATAAATATTTCCAGTTAACAACAAAACAAGTAAGAACACTGCAGGAGTTTGTAATAATAACCTCAGGGACAAGGTTCTATGACCTTCGATGAATACCACAATTATTCATGATCACTAAGTAGGTGAGCGCATCCATCTGCTTGAATTAAAAAATGGCCTTGCAAAATACATGCCAGTTGTTAGCTTAATGACTTGAGAACATGATACACATCAATAAAAAAAAGTTCTTAGCTTACCTTCTTCTCTTGTTCAGACTCTGGCATCTGTTGCTGGCTTAATCAACTTCACAAGCTGACAATAAATAAAACATATGCTTTAGACATACTATTAAAAGCAATTAAATATCAGTATGCCCGTATATACAAATTTACTTTATTAGATTTGCAGAATCTGGGTGCCGCTTGTTATAGCCTTTGTATTATAATTAAGGTGCCCTATGATTGTAGCTTCGATTGCAGTCATAAACTAGATCCCATTGAGCTAGTCATCAGAATTATCAACTATCAACCTTGACAAAAATAATGAACAAAATAACTTACAAAATATAACACCAATAAATCCAAAATTGATGCGCTGACTGTCAAACGATCTATATACCTGATAAGCTACCTATGCCTTGACTACACCTGTTACTGAACTGATATCCAGTCATGGGGCCCCACAATGTATACTAAATATATAAGGTGTCCAACTCCCACTGGAAATGAGCGACAGGCACCCGCTTCAACCCCCAATATCGCATCTTTACTTCACTTGATGGGGCCCGATTTCTAAGTAATTTTTTTATTTCATCAATAAGTAAACAAGACCTGTACTGCTGTCTTAGTCACGACAAATAAAGAATTATGCAAGACAACAACCAACTCCAAAACAGATTGAGCAAGGATGGCTGCATCGCAAGAATTGGCCTACAAGATCTCAGGTACAATGTAAGAGATGACAATTATGGTCCACTTTCTCTTGACGCTTATGTGGGGAACTACTCTTAAAATCTGTCATTTGAATTTAACACATCATAGAGAGATGCTATGTAAATTTTAATATATTTTGAGGTTGCACCCCCCCATGTCTCGTAACATGTTAATTTATTCAGCCTCCAACAAATCAGATTCATCTCACTCACTGTGTCTGAGATCTCGCAGCTTATGCAGCTTATTCAATCTGTTTCAGAGTTGGTTGTCGTCGTTAGAAATCTGAATTATGCATTTATAGGACCCATCAAATGTGGTAAAGGCGTAATATTGGGTGATGAAGTTGGAGCCTGTCACACATTTCCAGCAGGAGTTGGACTGCTGAGGGTACTTTAAATCACTGATGTACTTCCAATCGATCTACAATTTACAATGGGGCGATTTAAAAAAGTGATTTGTGGATAGAGTACATGTTCATTGCTATTATATTCTATTTTCAGGATGCTATGGTGAATATTAAAGCCTTTTTCCAACTGCTAGGACACTAATCAAAAAGTGTCATAACGGCTGGATCACACAAAAAAATGCTTGGTTAGTTTGAACAAGTCTATTATATTCACTTTGGATACACTTTATCATCTTGAATATAGAGTGTAATAGCAATAAACATATGTACATACTCTATGTAGCCCTGTAATATGGCTTACTGCCTGCAAGGCTGACCAGAGGTGTATGGCGTATCTATCTTGGTCTGTCATTCGATACGGCGATAGCAGGGGGTGGTGACAAATATTTGTGGATTCCATAAAAAAGTGATGAAGACGCCACATATATTTGACATATTCATGTCCAAGATTAGCCCAGAACCCTAGGCTGTGTGGGCTGAAACACAGCCTAGTTGCATTCCATAGTAAAGTTCTGGTCTGGAACAACCCCATTTCAGGGTTGATTGACTTTGACCAGGTGTAGCTCTGATTCTCCTTTGCTGTGGGAAAAGTTTTATAACAGAAATAAACCCTAATCCTTTTCTTTTTACTTCCTGACAAGTAATGACTAATCACATAAGTAACCTTTTCTTGAAAGGCAAAAATTGTCCAGTCTGTCACCAGAAATTCACATGAAAACATGTGTTTTCACTGACCCAATGACTGGGTCCCTGAACAATGAACCAATTAGTATGGCTTATAATATCATGTGATGACTTTGCACATGTGCAGTGAACAACTTCCTGTAAAAAAAATGGTGGCATGTTGTTGTCCATTTTTATGCCAGTAGGTAATTATAGCTCCTTTTGAAGACTTTAACAACTTTGGAAGAGTTCATACATCAGTAATTATATATAGAAAAGCACTTTTACATTGTTGAAACTAATTGTGAAAGCTATACTTAAAGCGGGTGTCCAACCTAATTTAATCGCGATCTGCACCGAAAGTTTACATCTTAAAATTAAATTGGCGAGTATTAACGCTTTGTTTCGGCCGACTGGTAAGGAGAACAAAATTAAGGCAACCCGCCCCCAGCAATGTCAAGCAGAGTGCCATTTTGCCGGGAGCAGTGACGCATATTGTGACTATTCATGTGGCACTGCCTTACATTATAACTCGCGAAGAGAGAGATCAGGGCCACGATTTACAGATGAACAGGGGCAGTTCCAAGCCGCACAGTAGCGCAAGATCTTAGTGTTTCATAGAAAAGTACCGTATAAACAAATTGATATACGTCTTGCGACGATTGACTCCGCAACAATGCCATGATTGGAGATAGAATCGCAGCTATTTATATTAGCGATTATCACGCGCTCTTGCTTTGCTCACACAATAGGCGCAATTTCCGCTTTGAATAAATTAAAGTATCGCTTCCTGATTGGTCAATCGCGAACACGCCTCCAAAAAGGGCTGCTGGCTGGGTATAGGTGGCGAAATTGTGCCTGGCGGTCACTTCTAAATTTTATTGTGAGCTACAGATAAAACGAAAAATTCTATAATTTGGAGAATGGACAATTGGATATTATATGAATTGGTAAAGCAGCGTTAGAGGCCAGGCTGGCGGTTCCCTTTAAACAATTCAATTTGTCATGTGAAGTTGGTTTTTCACTATAGAATGCTACATGGCTATGATTCTTCAACCATAGCCATGGATTCAGCTCATGGGTCAGCTCATATCAATTATATATGTGTACCTGCCACCATATCTGCCCTAAAAGGAATGCCATGCAGAATGGCCGAACGGCATAACGGCCGAGCCGCTCTCACCACCCCCTACCATGGGTGGAGGGGTGGGGGTCGTCGAGCCGCCCAGATTAGTCTGCGCCTCGACGATTGGCTTGGTGTCGGCTTCGGCATCGGCTGGGGGATGGGGGGGGGGTCTGGCTCGGGGTGGATGAAGCTGGCGATTGGTGTCAATTGTGTTTGTATTGCTGGCTGCTGGGTGTGTATGGGTGAAGGGGCGGGGATGGGACTAATATTTACTGATTTTTTAGGAGAAATCTTCACGGCCGGGCCACTAAAGCAATCACTAAATGTTGGGGAATTGTCAACGGCCCCGTAACGAGCATGGATAACGTTCACGCGACCCGTAATGAGCATTGATAACGCGGAATTTGCACGCGGCCCGAAACATTTTTCACACGGAAACTCGGCTTCATTCATTCCGATTTTACGCGATTTCATTTTCGTGGCTTTCTCAACGGCCATTTAATTTTTGATTGGTATTATAGGAATCCACAACACATGTCCACAACTCCCCCCTCCCCCACCCGATGCCGAAGCCATCTTGGCCGACGCCAAGCCAGACACCCAATCGTCGAGGCGCAGACTAATCCGCTGGCGGCTCGGGCTCGACGACCCCCCCCCCCCACCAAACCACCCCATCCCACCTTCCCCCCACCCCCCTTAAATACCTCGGCCGTTTCGCAGTTCGGCCACTCCGAGTATACACCCCCTAAAAGTACTTCCTCAGCTAAAAACTGGACTTCCTCGTTTTACACCATGCCCCATGGATTCATGGCTAGTCCAAGATACATTTATAAACAGTTAGGCCTAGGCAAAAAGGTTGAAAGCCCCATAGATCTACCCCAGTTGCGAATTCATCAGCTCACAAGATATCCACCAAAACAAACCTTTTGCCACTTACGGTACCCACAACTAAAAATTCGATCGTTCCCGCACATCCCAAAAAGAAGGTTGGTTCCACTCTCACAGCAACGGGCACGCAGCTGCTTGTATGGCTTTAGTGACGCAAGGATGAGCGCCCTCTGGCGTGAGAGCGAGCTAGCAGTGGCACTAGCCTTGCTTTTGGAGAGTCCTGGAACGAGCCATATTTTTGAAATCGCCCACAACAAAATGCTTGAACCTGAGTAAACATGAGATATGATGTCGAGACTACACGATTCACCTGATCTATGCAGAGAAAGGACGCCAAATTTTGTTGCACATGCTCGAATACTCACGTAAGTCGACGTATTTTGGCCGAAGATCGAGATCGCCTGCCCTGCCTCCCTCGAACGTCGACGCAAAATGGCGCCAAAAATGCGTGCGGCACGGGACTTTGCGACATAAGAGTCGCAAAATATGATTTGCTGAATACCTCTCTCTCAAAGTTGTTTTTGAAAGCCCCAACGGTATATTTAGGAGCAGTTGTTGTTGTCGTCGTTGAAGGAAAACCAGCATAATTTAATATAACAGCCGCGAAAAGCATACGCTGACGGGGGGGGGCGGCAGCCCCCCTTCCTCTCCTCCCTCCACTGTCTTAACTGTGTGGCGGTTGCATGGCTCTGGGAGTCTAGCTCCGGACTATGGGTCTTGGCGCGGGGCTCCAGACTATGGCTCTGAGAGCCGGGCTTCGGAATATGACTCTGGGAGCCGGGCTCCGGAATATGGGTCTTGGCGCCGGGCTCCCGACTATGGCTCTGGGCACAGGGCTCTGGACTATGCTTTGAGAACCGGGCACCGGACTATGGCTCTGAGCGCCGGGCTCCGGAGTATGCTCTGGGAGCCGGGCCCCGGAATATAGCTCTAGGAGCCGGGCTTCGGAATATGGGTCTTGGCACCAGGCTTCGGACTATGGCTCTGAGAGCCAAGCTCCCGACTATGGCGGGTCTTGGCGGCGGGCTCCCGACTATGGCGGGTCTTGGCGGCGGGCTCTCGACTATGGCTCTGGGCGCAGGGCCCTGGATTATGGTCTGGGACCCGGGCTCCGGACTATGGCTCTGGGACCCGGGCTCCGGACTATGGCTCTGGAAGCCAGGCTCCGGACTATGCTCTGGGAGCCGGGCTCCGGACTATGACTCTTGGAGCGGAGCTCCAGACTATGGCTCTGGGACCCGGGCTCCTGACTATGGGTCTTGGCGCCAGACTCCGGACTATGGCTCTGGGAGCCGGGCTCCGGATTGTGCTCTGGGAACCGGGGTCCGGACCAGGGGCGGATTTAGGAACTTGCCATGGGGGGGGGGGGGGGGATGTTCTCTAAAAAAACTTGCGATCGGGGGGGGGAGGTGCTCTCTGAAAACTTCCGACCGGGGGGTGGGGTGCTCTCTGAACAAATTGCGACTGGAGTGGGGTGGGGCTGCTCGGAGAAGCTGACTTTAACAGTGTATGTTCAGGTTCCCAAAGGGGGGGGGGTTGCAACCCCGCTACCCCCCCCCCCTCCCCTGGATCCGCCCCTGCGGACTATGGTTCTAGGTGCGATATGTTACATTCTCGTTTCGTGGTCAACCAGTTTTATCCTCAAGTGCGTTGCTCTGACTTACTCGTCAAATCAAGTTGAAAATTGACGAATATACTACGTCATAAACTAGTCATGGGTACAACCAGTTTTTTTCAAGAGGGCTCGTCGCCATTTGACGTTGAAATGTCGTCGAAATCTTGTTGATCAACCAGTTTACGAGAATTCAACCAGAAAACGACGTTGAAATCTGGTAACGACGTTGAAATCTGGTCGTGTGCCCAGTGGGTAAAAGACTATAAGTAGGCTAATGAACTCGCAGTCGCACATTCCCTAAATAAAACACACGACGCTATCGCGACTGGCGCTTTTTTCTAGCGCATGCACTCCACCTCGTTTGTAACCCAGTAGGCTACATGACCCGCATACACTATAAAAGGCTAAAAGGCGAGTGTTTTATAGGGCGACATCTCGACTGAGTTACGCCGAAATGTGCACGATAACGTACAAGGTATTGCGACTGTAGGCCTGTATATACACATTGGCGTGTGCAAGAAGGTCAAGTAAGAGGATCATGCTCTCCGTCCCTCCATTTACCCCTCGTAACAAATAACGTAACCACTAATGTGGGTCGGCTACATTTCACTTTGTTGGCTTTATTGGGCAAGTATAGCAGAACGAATATGTACAGTTGTATGGCCGACAAGAGCGGTACGGTCAACACAAGGAATACGCGCCAAGTGTCCAACATTCGTCGGTATAAATACTATCCTGATCTCCGTGTGTTGACCTACATCCGATACAATATACGCGATTGTGTACATGTATTAATATAGCTCGAATGAGATGCACGCCATATTTAATTGTTCAGCAATTGTAGATTTCACTTGAGTACCAGCCAATTAATAGCGAATGAACTTGACACACTTGACACTTGACCCTCTCGACGTGGAAGACAAACAATGCACTACAGGGCGTTACATAATAATGTTGTATATACATCCCACTTATTTTAATTGACAAATGGTGAAGATACGTAGTTATGGCCGAGTAGTGAAACATTGTATTCTTAATAACGACAAATATATTTCAGTATATTCATAACTACAAATAGGCAATGTTTCTACAACTGTCAATATGGTAACAACAGTGTTACATATATAGCCAGGGGGTGGACACTACAGCGTTTGAACAAAAGCCAGTCTTCCCTTGTAGTATATTTAGAAGTACACGGGAACAATAAGCGTGATATTTTGCTATTGTCAAGATGCCAATAGCGTATTGTTTGTTTTTTAGACCAATAAGTTATTGTCCTGATCTGATTAAGTTCATTTTGCTATGCGTTCTACTTTCTTTGATTGATAAATGACTAAGATCATAGTTGTAAGGTCAACAATTATGTAAAAACACATATAAAATGGCAATGTATCCACATTTCATGATTATATCACATGATTATATTATTTTGCAGTTCATGTTTGCGGGCGGCTTGAGGTTAACGATCTGGTCGAAGTTGTAAGGCCAAATATATTATTATACATTATATTCACCCTCCCCGGGCATGGGGATAAAGACACATTTGGAGTTTTTTTCAATTTTTCAGACACATGCTGTTTTCCAGTCGGAAGTCCTTGGTCCATTTCTCGGGTTCCGGAAGCGACAACTTGCGGGCGAGGTACGTCATCTCCTGGATAAAGAGCGGGGTCGGGGTCGGGGGGTGGGGCATCAGTCTCCGTATGTTGTCCTGGTTCATATCCGTGGCGTGCTGCGAGTCGCGATTCATGGCAGCCACAGCAGGCGAGACGAGGGACTCCGGAAGGCCGCAAAACTGGAAGATCTGGCTCATGATATCCTGAGGATTGGTTCTCAGGTCATCGAAGTTGATGGCCGGTATGTTAATCCCCTTCGCGCGGGCTTGCTCTCTGGCGTGCAGGGTCGCTAGCGCTAAGAAGTACCCGACTTCCAAGCCAGTTCTGGCCTGGGAGGTGTACCCGTCATAGGGGGTCCCGATTATTCCGAATAAACTCCACCCGTGATAGATGCCACTGGGAAACCCCTTCTCCACCATGTAGTACATGAGTTTAATGGTGGGAAGTGCCTCGCCGACGCGCCGGACCGACTGCGCCAGATCCACAGGGTCTCGGTAGAGGAAGATCGGCTTGCACTCCGGGACCGCCTCGTAGATCAGGTCCAGGGCTACCGTCGACATGGCGGTCGGCTTGATCGCGTAGGCCAAGATCGGATCTGACAGACCTCTGTACGGTTTGCACAGAAGACGGACGACTGCTTGGATTATTGGGATCCCCCTCGCCGGAGAATAGCGCTTCTCCTGGAAGACATGCAGGCAGATGGCGTTAAGCGCGAAGGGCTCCGATATGGCCAAGACACGATTGGTGTGCTCGAAGATACTGGTCATCAGGGTGGAACCGACTCGGCCCTGGCTGAAGATCATGACCTTTGTGGCACCGTCGTCTTTCATCTCTTCAGACAGCCTCAGTAGAGACGACAGAGGCATGACAATCACCCTGTGCGCTGTCTTGTATTGACCTACTATCGCGAAGGAGTAGGTGGACTTGAACGGATGGTCCATGCCTGGTTTGGATTCGATAAAGATGGCTTCCGTGTGTGTGATTTGAAACAGGCTAACCTCGTCCTTGAGAACGTATTCTGGGTGGACAAAGTCATCGTGGTAGAGAAGGAAGTTGAGTCGGCTGGGTGGGTAGGTCAGTGCAAAGATGAACATGTGGTAGAAGCCCATCTTGTGGGCCGACGTCTCATACAGTGTCTGGGCTGCATCAATCTGAGCTTGTCGTCCCGTCAACACCCAACAAATGGAGCGCAGTATGGCAAAGATCTTGCTGAGGAATAAGTACCCGAGAAGATACAGAAAGGCTCCACACATTCCTAATTTCCGCTCCATGCTTTTTGTTTGGTCTTCGTCCTGATCTTTCGTGACCTGTGAACAAGATGGTATAACGTCATGCAACGTTCAATTTGTAAATGCTAGATCCACGCGTGGTCTGACTGTATTAAAAGCAGCGGCGAAAGTGTGACATGGCTAACTGAAACGGCGCTTCAACGTCTGATGATACAGCCGCTCCACCGAATACTGGTATGTAGATTTTAAAAAGCAAAAGACATCTCCACTGAATAGCTGTGAAAGAAATCCCGGAATTGATAGATTCCTGGGGCGCGCGAATAGTTTGCCCACCGCCTTTTGTATAATCGGAGTCATCACTCCGTCGGTGGTTCACTTTGCATCTAGGATAGAACAGATTTAGGAGGATTTGTTGTCAGAAGCCATTGCAGGCAAACAACAACCGGAAGATACGCAGTACAGACCGCTGATGCTACAAGCATCGACGTGGGGCATAAGTGTCCCTGTCACGTGCGGTTTCGATTAGATCCCGTAGAATCCGTGCAGCCTTATTACTTTTCAAAAATGCAATAACACATCAATGCGCATCACTCAAATACATAGTGATTAAATTATATATGGATCTGTGACGCCGGACGATGATGACTTACCGTAAAGAGGGTAGCACACGTCCACGTCTCCTGTCCCAGGCACCAACCAACAGTCCACCAGCCAGCAGCCAACAACACACGCTGAGCCTAAGCATGCGGGTCTCCGCTATTTAACGGCGGGTCGCCGGGGAATTAGGTCATAGATTAGTAAGCAACCGCCAGCATCTAGCCCCTACTCACCCCCACCCCCGCCCCCCCCGCACCCCCGAGACCCCTACAGGCCACCTTCACCCCGTGTCCCTCTCGTCCCACCACACAGCACCCCCCAACCCTCCCACCCTCCCCTCCGAGACCCATACAGGCCCCCTCCACCCCGTGTCTCTCTCTCCCCACCACTACCACACAGTGCCCCTCATATGCCCCCCCCCCCGTACCGCCACGTCATGTCACAGTCGAGTCCCTTTCGGAGAAAAGAAAAAGTCCAAGGCTCAGGCACTCACACCTCGCCGTAAGCCGTCGCCGATACATTCCCACGATCGAAGGCTCACTGAAAACTCACTCACTCCTAACTTACTGACAAGAAAATTCGCCGAAAAATCGCCATGGTTTACGGATAGAACAGAGAGGGCTGACAGGCTTGACGGACAGAACAGAGACGGCCGACAGGGCTGATGGAGGGGATAGAGACGGCCGACAAGGTTGATGGAGGGATAGAAACGGCCGACAAGGTTGACGAAGGGGATAGAGACGTCCGACAGGTTTGAAGGAGGGATAGAGGCGTCCGACAGGGTTGATGGAGGGGATAGAGATGGCCGACGGACGACATGGCTGATGGAGAGGATAGAGACGGCTGACAGGGTTGATGGAGGGATAGAGACGGCCGAAAAGGTTGATGGAGGGATGAAGAGGGCTGGCATGGCTGATCAAGGCGATAGAGATGGCCGACAGGGTTGATGGAAGGGATAGAGATGGCCGACATGATTGATGGAGGGATAGAGACGGCCGACATGGCTGATGGAGAGGATAGAGACGGCCGACAGGGTTGATGGAGGGGATAGAGACGGCCAACAGGACTGATGGAGGGATACATACGGCTCATAGAGTTGATGGAGGGGATAGAAACGGCTCAGACTTGATGTAGGGGATAGAGATGGCTGACAGAGTTCACGGAGGGGATAGAGACGAAAGACAGGGTTGATGGAGGGGATAGAGATGGCCGACAGGGTTGATGGAGGGGATAGAGACGGACGACATGGCTGATGGAGAGGATAGAGACGGCTGACAGGGTTGATGGAGGGATAGAGACGGCCGAAAAGGTTGATGGAGGGATGAAGAGGGCTGGCATGGCTGATCAAGGCGATAGAGATGGCCGACAGGGTTGATGGAAGGGATAGGGATGGCCGACATGATTGATGGAGGGGATAGAGACGGCCGACAGGGCTGATGGAGCTGACAGAGACGGCCGACACAGCTGATGGAGGGGATAGATCTGGCCGACAAGGTTGATGAAGGGACAGAGACGGCCGACAGGGCTGATAGAGGGGATAGAGACGGCCGACAGGGTTGATGGGGGGGGGGGGGGGTAGAGACGGCCGACAAGGTTGATGTAGGGATAGAGACGGCCGGCAGGGTTGATGGAGGGGATAGAGACGGCCGACAGGGTTGATGGAGGGGACAGAGACGGCCGACAGGGCTGATGGAGGGGATAGATCTGGCCGACATGGTTGATGGAGGGGATAGAGACGTCCGACAGGGTTGAAGGAGGGGATAGGGGCGTCCAACAGGGTTGATGGAGGGATAGGGACGGCTCACAGAGTTGATGGAGGGGATTGACAAGGCTGACAGGGATGATGGAGGGATAGGGACGGCTCACAGAGTTGATGGGGGGGATAGAGACAGCCGACAGGGTTGATGGAGGGATAGGGACGGCTCACAGAGTTGATGGAGGGGATAGAGACGGCTCACAGAGTTGATGGAGGGGATAGAGAAGGATGATGGAGGGATATAGACCGTCGAAAGGGTTGACGGAAGGGGATAGAGGCGGCTCACATAGTTGATGGAGGGATAGAGACGGCTCACAGAGTTGATGGAGGGGATAGAGACGGCCGACAAGGTTGTTGGAACGATAGAGACGGGCGACAAGGTTAATGGAGGGGATGGAGACGGCTCACAGGTTAATGGAGGGGGTGGAGACGGCTCACAGGGTTAATGGAGGGGATGGAGACGGCTCACAGGGTGAATGGAGGGGATGGAGACGGCTCACAGGGTGAATGGAGGGGATGGAGACGGCTCACAGGGTTAATGGAGGTGTTGGAGACGGCTCACAGGGTTAATGGAGGGGATAGAGACGGCCGACAGGGTTTATGAAGGGGATAGAGACGGCCGACAGAGTTGATGAAGGGATAGGGACGGCCGAATTGGTCAAATTATTTTTTGTGATCTTGATGCGGCACTGGTATGGTACAAATATTCACAATTATGACTGACACCCAATGATCATGGCCTTCACGTTCACTCGCTCGCATCAGGGCGAGTAAAGCATGCAGAACGAGGGTTACCGATCGGATGGCTATCAGTGTCCCATATATTGGCATGGAGGCGGCCAGTAAATGGACTGTTTTTTTACAATCTTATGTCTATCCAAACAATGGATTAGAACACTTATTCCTAAAAATATTCGGCCAGCCGTTCTCACCCATTCATTAAACATGTTAAAACCCATTGAATGGCGGGCACTCCAGCCTTATCTGTAAGTTGAAGGATGAGTGATCATGCACGTCACTCTCTGCCTTCGACTCACTCCGCTAGGGCTCCATTATATCTCTGTTGTCGCCTACGTCCTCAATGCAATTTTACACTCGCTCGCTAGGGCGGCGCTGCGCAAATCTATAGGAAAAATGCGTCGCGCATTTCTACAAATTAGTGCTGGGACCCAGCCTAAGCCTAATAAGACATGAAATCAGGCGATGAAAAAAAAGCGTTCTGTCACAATTTTCGAAAGGGTACAAGATGTTTTTGGTTGTATTAAATACACAAAGCTCGTTATTTTTATGTTTTATTCTTCAAAATTATAATGTTGCAGCAAATTACAGCTGACTTGACCGTTTTTCAAGAATCTTGAAATTTGCCCCCGGCCGACAACAGCGGTAAAAGCGGAGCTTGCGTAGCGCCACCGTGCGGGGAGCTTGCATGCACATGTTCAACATATTTGTTGTTGCGAACACAACATAACTCAGTCTGAAGTGGGTTGAGATAAGGTTTTCGTGGAAGTGGAAGCCGTTTTATTGGTAGCAAATGAATAAGGTAAGGACCGAAACACGAACTGTAGTATCTAAGCATTTGATGTATACATAGTTGTCTAGTAACGATATGGCCACTCGTTGCCTGGGGTGGAAGTGCGGTCAGGAGTTCACACAAATCGGCGTTCATTTCATGGCAAAAAGAAAGATTGGTAGAGTTAATTTCCGTTTTTCCATTTCCGTCAATTTTGTATAACGCAATGTAAAAGCTCTTTGGAATGCGTCCGTCCCCGTATGAAGAAGTTTTAACTAACATTTGGTAACAGGTGACAAATATAGGGTAACGACCGCATTCACCTAACACGGCTGCCGTGGTTGTTTATGAGGAAACAAAAAGAAAGATATTGGATCATCATCACTCGAATGCATGAATCTTTTGTTTATGAAAATGTTTCTCGCTAATGAAAATGAGTTTGGGGTTTCTGCCACTTTTGTCCGCACAAGGCTTAAACTTGGACATCCCGGGACAATGAAGGATAAAACACGCACCAGGTCTGATGCAGCCGGGGACGGATTCGATCCCAGGACCTATGGATCTGCGATCCAGAGCGCTAACCACTGCACCAGCTACCTTCGCTAAGGGGACTGCGTCATATTTGATGTTTGGTTTATCGGCTGACATGAGAGAATATGATGGATAATGAACTGATGATGTTTTACAATCAGTTACCTGCCTTACAGACTTACTCACGCTGTGTAAACGTTATATTACCCTGACCCGAAGCTCGTCTTGCAGTCTCCGGACCGGAAGCTCGTGTGACAGTCTCCTGACCGGAAGCTCGTCTGACAGTCTCCGGACCGAAAGCTCGTCTGGCAATCTCCTGACCGGAAGCTCGTCTGACAGTCTCCGGACCGAAAGCTCGTCTGGCAATCTCCTGACCGGAAGCTCGTCTGACAGGTTCCGGACCGGAAGCTCGTCTGGCAGTCTCCTGACCGAAAGCTCGTCTGACAGTCTCCGGACCGGAAGCTCGTCTGGCAGTCTCCTTGTGAGCAATATCCCCCTTAATATCAGATGGGAGCAAGAACCCTGTTCATATCAGACTTGGGCCTACAATTGTATACCAAGGCCCGTATAATGACAGATTGTACATAACAGTGTTAATACGCATTTGATTTTAAATAGAGCGAAGAACAAAATCTCTCTAGGTTTGTCGGGAAAGACAGAGCAACATACAAATGCGGATCTTTGTTGACCTTATGCATCTACTTCAACATCCCCCAAGCTACCTAGTTTTTTAAGAGATCCTATTTTGTAACCTCACACAAACGGAGGCACTGCAAAATGATATGAGGGATCCAGTATGAAAGGGGGCTGCAAAACACGAACAGTTAACAGCGAAGGAGAGAATCCTCGTTGACAAGATGGGGTCACGATACCAGCTTGGAACGGCATGAGATAAAACATGCCCCAGATGCCGTCACCTGTGGCCTATTTCACGTACATCGGTAAGCTCTTAGCCGTCTAGCTCCCCTTAGCCGTCTACGGTAAGCCGTCTAAGATTCTAGCCGACAAACCCGTTTCAGGAACGATTTTGCCAGCTGGCTTACCGTAGACGACTAAGCGTAGTCGGCTAAATCGTTCTCAAGAAAAGCGGTGTTGGAGGGAAATTTTCGCCAGGCCTGACGAAAAGTCACAAGCAGCCAGCGTGGCAAGAGGTGCAGACACCTTGAAACGGCGGACGATATAGTGACCTCAGTGATTTTATCTTAGTTGCGCTTTAGGGCTCTTGACCTACTGTTATTTCGCAGAAACGGTCCTTCTGAAGGGCTATTAGTCCAAGGTATTAAGTATTAGATAAGGAATGTAGATCCCAATAAGGACCTACAACTCATTCCTTCTTTGGCTTAATGTTTATTTCTATTGTTTCCTCCGAGGAGGCGGCGATGGCATGGAGTATGTGAGCGAGGGGTCATTATTGTGACGGAACTATAATGACCCGCTCTGGAAAAATAATGACCTCCTGCTCGTGGTCCGCAGGTCCTTACCGGCATGGACAGACATGGACAGACAGCGCTGAAGAACATACCAGATATGATAGTAATAACAATAGGTACGGCAGACACAATGGTCATGATGGTGGGTGAGCCACGTGTGTTTTATAAAGGCCTCGTGCCGCCGCGGCCCCGGGCCACCCCCGCCCCCCAGGGGCACCCCCGCCCACCCGGGCCACCCCCGCCCTCCCCCCCCCCCCAATCCGGGCCACACCCGCCCCTGGCCACCCCCGCCCTGGCCACCGACGACGCTATAGCCAAAAAACTAACAATTACTGGAAATTTTCCGATGTTAGGCTTGATCGGTGCGTTTTATTTTCGTCCGAACACCGGACAATAGCATCAATACATCATGTACGGGGTTCAGTAATATGTGTTCATGTTGTTGACTTAATCGTCCGCCTTAGACCGGTGGCAGTAGTAAACGATGCACGACTTGCGGTCGGCCCCATGCCTGGTCCCGCAGTATGACGAGATGCAGTCATACAGCGAGAGCCGGTAGCGCTTCTGAACCGACAGCGCTTTCCGCCCGTCAACCGGCAAGTCATCATCATCATCATCATCACCCACCGGCGACCTCACTGACATTGAGCGCAAAGCATCGCGGGAAGACTCGTACTCCAGTGACTTCCTTTGAGACGGCGCCGCCGCTGCGCATGCGTGGACGCACTGCCGCCATCTGGCCGGAGTAGCGTTACTGGCGCAGACGACACCACAGCGCCCCGACTTACAAGACGTCAGCAGTTTGTTGGTGGCTTCGGGGTAAGGATCACAGTTGTCGGGGCCATCACAGGGCTGTGGGTTGCGGTACTCCGCCCTGGCCCTGGAGGAGTACTTACTGGCGTTCACTCGGCAGTAAACGTCGCTCTAGAAAACCCTCCATGACACCCAGCCGGTTGGACTTGAGCAGATGGTTGCTCAGCCACAGTTCAAACATTCAGCACTCGTCGACCCCCCCCATCCCCCACTACCACACACACATATATATCATATGGTCAGTCCCTAAGCATGATAGAACGTGATTCTGGCCTCTCGCCATCGATGGCGGACGGACGATCTACTGACCTCAGCGATTTTATCTCAGTTGCCCTTTAGGGCTCTTGACTTACTGTTCTTTCGCAGAAAAGGTCCTTCTGAAGGGCTATTAGTTTAAGGTATTAATAAAGATTCACATCGCAACGTCGGGGCTTGAATAATACCGGTGTGACCCCAGGTTTGAATTGTGATCAATGACAATGATCAGCCAGATATGTCAGTGGTTTAATAGTGATAATGATCAGCCCGTGATATCGGGGGTTTAATAGAGATAATAATCAGCCCGTGATATCAGGGTATCATAGTGATAATGATCAGCCCGTAATTTGAGGGCTTTAATATTGATAATGATCAGCCCGTGATGTCAGTGTTTAATGTTAATAATGATCAGCCCGTGATGTCAGGGGTTTAATATTGATAATGATCAGCCCGTGATATCAGGGGTTTAATATTAATAATGATCAGCCCGTGATATCAGGGTTTTAACATTGATAATGATCAGCCCGTGATGTCAGGGGTTTAATATTGATAATGATCAGCCAGTGATATCAAGGTTTTAATATTAATAATGATCAGCCCGTGATGTCAGTGTTTAATAGTGATAATGATCAGCCCGTGATGTCAGGGTTAATAGTGATAATGATCAGCCAGTGATGTCAGGGTTTAATAGTGATAATGATCAACCCGTGATGTCAGGGTTAATAGTGATAATGATCAGCCAGTGATGTCAGTGTTTAATAGTGATAATGATCAGCCCGTGATGTCAGGGTTAATAGTGATAATGATCAGCCAGTGATGTCAGGGTTAATAGTGATAATGATCAGCCAGTGATGTCAGGGTTAATATTAATAATGATCAGCCCGTGATGTCAGGGTTAATAGTGATAATGATCAGCGCGTGATGTCAGGGTTAATAGTGATAATGATCAGCGCGTGATGTCAGGGTTAATAGTGATAATGATCAGCCCGTGATGTCAGGGTTAATAGTGATAATGATCAGCCAGTGATGTCAGGGTTAAAAGTGATAATGATCAGCCAGTGATGTCAGTGTTTAATAGTGATAATGATCAGCCCGTGATGTCAGGGTTAATAGTGATAATGATCAACCCGTGATGTCAGGGTTAATAGTGATAATGATCAGCCAGTGATGTCAGTGTTTAATAGTGATAATGATCAGCCCGTGATGTCAGGGTTAATAGTGATAATGATCAACCCGTGATGTCAGGGTTAATAGTGATAATGATCAGCCAGTGATGTCAGTGTTTAATAGTGATAATGATAAACCCGTGATGTCAGGGTTAATAGTGATAATGATCAGCCCGTGATGTCAGGGTTAATAGTGATAATGATCAGCGCGTGATGTCAGGGTTAATAGTGATAATGATCAGCCCGTGATGTCAGGGTTAATAGTGATAATGATCAGCCAGTGATGTCAGTGTTTAATAGTGATAATGATCAGCCAGTGATGTCAGTGTTTAATAGTGATAATGATCAGCCCGTGATGTCAGGGTTAATAGTGATAATGATCAGCCATTGATGTCAGTGTTTAAGAGTGATAATGATCAGCCCGTGATGTCAGGGTTAATAGTGATAATGATCAGCCAGTGATGTCAGTGTTTAATAGTGATAATGATCAGCCCGTGATGTCAGGGTTTAATAGTGATAATGATCAGCCCGTGATGTCAGGGTTAATAGTGATAATGATCAGCCAGTGATGTCAGTGTTTAATAGTGATAATGATCAGCCAGTGATGTCAGTGTTTAATAGTGATAATGATCAGCCCGTGATGTCAGGGTTAATAGTGATAATGATCAGCCATTGATGTCAGTGTTTAATAGTGATAATGATCAGCCCGTGATGTCAGGGTTAATAGTGATAATGATCAGCCAGTGATGTCAGGGTTAATAGTGATAATGATCAGCCAGTGATGTCAGTGTTTAATAGTGATAATGATCAGCCCGTGATGTCAGGGTTAATAGTGATAATGATCAACCCGTGATGTCAGGGTTAATAGTGATAATGATCAGCCAGTGATGTCAGTGTTTAATAGTGATAATGATCAGCCCGTGATGTCAGGGTTAATAGTGATAATGATCAGCCCGTGATGTCAGGGTTAATAGTGATAATGATCAGCCAGTGATGTCAGTGTTTAATAGTGATAATGATCAGCGCGTGATGTCAGGGTTAATAGTGATAATGATCAACCCGTGATGTCAGGGGTTTAATATTGATAATGATCAGCCAGTGATGTCAGGGTTAATAGTGATAATGATCAGCCCGTGATGTCAGGGTTAATAGTGATAATGATCAGCCAGTGATGTCAGTGTTTAATAGTGATAATGATCAGCCCGTGATGTCAGGGTTAATAGTGATAATGATCAACCCGTGATGTCAGGGTTAATAGTGATAATGATCAGCCAGTGATGTCAGTGTTTAATAGTGATAATGATCAGCCCGTGATGTCAGGGTTAATAGTGACAATGATCAGCCCGTGATGTCAGGGTTAATAGTGATAATGATCAGCCCGTGATGTCAGGGTTAATAGTGATAATGATCAGCCCGTGATGTCAGGGTTAATAGTGATAATGATCAGCCCGTGATGTCAGGGTTAATAGTGATAATGATCAGCCAGTGATGTCAGGGTTAATAGTGATAATGATCAGCCAGTGATGTCAGTGTTTAATAGTGATAATGATCAGCCCGTGATGTCAGGGTTAATAGTGATAATGATCAACCCGTGATGTCAGGGTTAATAGTGATAATGATCAGCCAGTGATGTCAGTGTTTAATAGTGATAATGATCAGCCCGTGATGTCAGGGTTAATAGTGATAATGATCAGCCCGTGATGTCAGGGTTAATAGTGATAATGATCAGCCAGTGATGTCAGTGTTTAATAGTGATAATGATCAGCGCGTGATGTCAGGGTTAATAGTGATAATGATCAACCCGTGATGTCAGGGTTAATAGTGATAATGATCAGCCCGTGATGTCAGGGTTAATAGTGATAATGATCAGCGCGTGATGTCAGGGTTAATAGTGATAATGATCAGCCCGTGATGTCAGGGTTAATAGTGATAATGATCAGCGCGTGATGTCAGGGTTAATAGTGATAATGATCAGCCCGAGATGTCAGGGTTAATAGTGATAATGATCAGCCAGTGATGTCAGGGTTAATAGTGATAATGATCAGCCAGTGATGTCAGTGTTTAATAGTGATAATGATCAGCCCGTGATGTCAGGGTTAATAGTGATAATGATCAGCGCGTGATGTCAGGGTTAATAGTGATAATGATCAGCCCGTGATGTCAGGGTTAATAGTGATAATGATCAGCCCGTGATGTCAGGGTTAATAGTGATAATGATCAGCCAGTGATGTCAGTGTTTAATAGTGATAATGATCAACCCGTGATGTCAGGGTTAATAGTGATAATGATCAGCGCGTGATGTCAGGGTTAATAGTGATAATGATCAGCCAGTGATGTCAGGGTTAATAGTGATAATGATCAGCCCGTGATATCAGGGTTAATAGTGATAATGATCAGCCCGTGATGTCAGGGTTAATAGTGATAATGATCAGCCCGTGATGTCAGGGTTAATAGTGATAATGATCAGCCCGTGATGTCAGGGTTAATAGTGATAATGATCAGCGCGTGATGTCAGGGTTAATAGTGATAATGATCAGCCAGTGATGTCAGTGTTTAATAGTGATAATGATCAGCCCGTGATGTCAGGGTTAATAGTGATAATGATCAGCCCGTGATGTCAGGGTTAATAGTGATAATGATCAGCCAGTGATGTCAGTGTTTAATAGTGATAATGATCAGCCCGTGATGTCAGGGTTAATAGTGATAATGATCAGCCCGTGATGTCAGGGTTAATAGTGATAATGATCAGCCCGTGATGTCAGGGTTAATAGTGATAATGATCAGCCAGTGATGTCAGTGTTTAATAGTGATAATGATCAACCCGTGATGTCAGGGTTAATAGTGATAATGATCAGCGCGTGATGTCAGGGTTAATAGTGATAATGATCAGCCAGTGATGTCAGGGTTAATAGTGATAATGATCAGCCCGTGATATCAGGGTTAATAGTGATAATGATCAGCCCGTGATGTCAGGGTTAATAGTGATAATGATCAGCCCGTGATGTCAGGGTTAATAGTGATAATGATCAGCCAGTGATGTCAGTGTTTAATAGTGATAATGATCAGCCCGTGATGTCAGGGTTAATAGTGATAATGATCAGCCAGTGATGTCAGTGTTTAATAGTGATAATGATCAGCCCGTGATGTCAGGGTTAATAGTGATAATGATCAGCGCGTGATGTCAGGGTTAATAGTGATAATGATCAGCCAGTGATGTCAGGGTTAATAGTGATAATGATCAGCCCGTGATATCAGGGTTAATAGTGATAATGATCAGCCCGTGATGTCAGGGTTAATAGTGATAATGATCAGCCCGTGATGTCAGGGTTAATAGTGATAATGATCAGCGCGTGATGTCAGGGTTTAATAGTGATAATGATCAGCGCGTGATGTCAGGGTTAATAGTGATAATGATCAGCCCGTGATGTCAGGGTTAATAGTGATAATGATCAGCCAGTGATGTCAGTGTTTAATAGTGATAATGATCAGCCCGTGATGTCAGGGTTTAATAGTGATAATGATCAGCGCGTGATGTCAGGGTTAATAGTGATAATGATCAGCCAGTGATGTCAGGGTTTAATAGTGATAATGATCAGCCAGTGATGTCAGTGTTTAATAGTGATAATGATCAACCCGTGATGTCAGGGTTAATAGTGATAATGATCAGCGCGTGATGTCAGGGTTAATAGTGATAATGATCAGCCAGTGATGTCAGGGTTAATAGTGATAATGATCAGCCCGTGATATCAGGGTTAATAGTGATAATGATCAGCCCGTGATGTCAGGGTTAATAGTGATAATGATCAGCCCGTGATGTCAGGGTTAATAGTGATAATGATCAGCCAGTGATGTCAGTGTTTAATAGTGATAATGATCAGCCCGTGATGTCAGGGTTAATAGTGATAATGATCAGCCCGTGATGTCAGGGTTAATAGTGATAATGATCAGCGCGTGATGTCAGGGTTAATAGTGATAATGATCAGCCAGTGATGTCAGTGTTTAATAGTGATAATGATCAGCCAGTGATGTCAGGGTTTAATAGTGATAATGATCAACCCGTGATGTCAGGGTTTAATAGTGATAATGATCAGCCAGTGATGTCAGGGTTAATAGTGATAATGATCAGCCAGTGATGTCAGGGTTAATAGTGATAATGATCAGCCAGTGATGTCAGTGTTTAATAGTGATAATGATCAGCCCGTGATGTCAGGGTTAATAGTGATAATGATCAGCCCGTGATGTCAGGGTTTAATAGTGATAATGATCAACCCGTGATGTCAGGGTTAATAGTGATAATGATCAGCGCGTGATGTCAGGGTTAATAGTGATAATGATCAGCGCGTGATGTCAGGGTTAATAGTGATAATGATCAGCGCGTGATGTCAGGGTTAATAGTGATAATGATCAGCCCGTGATGTCAGGGTTAATAGTGATAATGATCAGCGCGTGATGTCAGGGTTAATAGTGATAATGATCAGCCCGTGATGTCAGGGTTAATAGTGATAATGATCAGCCCGAGATGTCAGGGTTAATAGTGATAATGATCAGCCAGTGATATCAAGGTTTTAATATTAATAATGATCAGCCCGTGATGTCAGTGTTTAATATTGATAATGATCAGCCCGTGATATCAGGGATTTAATATTAATAATGATCAGCCCGTGACGTCAGTGTTTAATAGTGCTAATGATCAGCCCGTGATGTCAGTGTTTAATAGTGATAATGATCAACCCGTGATGTCAGGGTTTAATAGTGATAATGATCAACCCGTGATGTCACGGTTAATAGTGATAATGATCAACCCGTGATGTCAGGGTTTAATAGTGATAATAATCAACCCGTGATGTCAGGGTTTAATAGTGATAATGATCAGCCCGTGATGTCAGGGTTTAATAGTGCTAATGATCAGCCCGTGATGTCAGTGTTTAATAGTGATAATGATCAGCCAGTGATGTCAGGGTTTAATAGTGATAATGATCAACCCGTGATGTCAGGGTTTAATAGTGATAATGATCAGCCAGTGATGTCAGTGTTTAATAGTGATAATAATCAACCCGTGATGTCAGGGTTTAATAGTGATAATGATCAGCCCGTGATGTCAGGGTTTAATAGTGATAATGATCAACCCGTGATGTCAGGGTTTAATATTGATAATGATCAGCCAGTGATGTCAGGGTTTAATAGTGATAATGATCAGCCCGTGATGTCAGGGTTTAATAGTGATAATAACCTGGAACCGTATTCATAAACCACACGTAGCGTGCGCATGACGTTTCCAAGCGTAATATCACAGCTACTGATGGACAGACAGCGCTGAAGCACATACCAGATATGTTAGTAATAACAATAGATACGGCAGACACAATGGTCACAACGTTAGTGACTGGGTGAGCCACGTGTGGTTTATGAAGGCCTCGTGCCGCCGCGGCCCCGGGCCACCCCCGCCCCAGGCCAACCCCCGCCCCCCTCCGCCCCTGGCCACCCCCGCCCCGGCCACCCCCGCCAATGGCCACCGGCGACGCTATAACCCAAAAACTAAAAATTACTGTACATTTTCCGATGTTAGGCTTGAAGACATCGGTGCGTTTTATTTTCGTCCGAACACCGGACAATAGCATCATTACATCATGTACGGGGTTCAATAATATGTGTTCATGTTGTTGACTTAATCGTCCGCCTTAGACCGGTGGCAGTAGTAAACGATGCACGACTTGCGGTCGGCCCCATGCCTGGTCCCGCAGTATGACGAGATGCAGTCATACAGCGAGAGCCGGTAGCGCTTCTGAACCGACAGCGCTTTCCGCCCGTCAACCGGCAAGTCATCATCATCATCATCATCGCCCACCGGCGACCTCACTGACATTGAGCGCAAAGCATCGCGGGAAGACTCGTACTCCAGTGACTTCCTTTGTGACGGCGCCGCCGCTGCGCATGCGTGGATGCAGTGCCGCCATCTTGCCGGAGTGGCGTTACTGGCGCAGACGACACCACAGCGCCCCGACTTACAAGACGTCAGCAGTTTGTTGGTGGCTTCGGGGTAAGGATCACAGTTGTCGGGGCCATCACAGGGCTGTGAGTTGCGGTACTCCGCCCTGGCCCTGGAGGAGTACTTACTGGCGTTCACTCGGCAGTAAACGTCGCTCAAGAAACCCTCCATGACACCCAGCCGGTTGGACTTGAGCAGATGGTTGCTCAGCCACAGTTCAAACGTCTCCTCTGGGGGTTCCTGCCGGCCGGGAAAAAACTTGAGCTGCTCTGTCTCGGACCCGACGTCAGCCCTGGTCGGGAGGAACGCCGCAGAGGCCAAGGCTGAAAGAATATTGGGGGGAAGGGAGTGAATATGGCATGTATACACATGAAATATGAAATACATAACAAGCAGTGGAGTAGTAATGGAGCTTATGGTGTGATTCTGCAGGGAAGGGCAGGATGGCCTCTGTTTTAGCACACAGTACTAGGCTCTAATAACGGCCCTAATAACGGATTCAGGCAGGGTGTGGGTTCGTCACCCCCCCCCACCTCCCTACCCCCCTAGTTTTGTGTGACTTCCACCTACTTCTTGTGTAGAAAATCCTCACCCCCGCCCCAACATTCTACTACCCAAAGCCCCCCCCCCCCCCCACAACACTTTTTTGCAGAAACCTTGATCTGAGTCTTGCTATGTGTTGAGTTGCAGTCCGTTGTAGCCCGAATGATAGAGACCTACGCAATATTTGTTGGGCTCTGACATGGAAGCCGGACCCAAAGCGGCCTAAATGGCAGTTATATTCTTCTTTGTTTCCTCTCAGAATATAATAACGAGCCTCTCCTTAGATTATTCACTTCCTAAATACTGCCACGAATGTCTACTTCTTGTGCTACTGTTATTATTATAATTATTGTAAGACAAAGAGAAATGTAAAAATAAATTTAATTATGGCATTGAATTATAGAAGCAGCTATGCATAAGGGATACTGCACAGCACTCAATACTGATATTAATATCTTGTTTTTCCATGGACTACCATTTGCGGGTTATAACCCACTGTCCGCCACCCTCAAGTGATTGTCATGCTCAGAAACTGGTTGAGATGCAGCCCCATACCACAGCCCAGCCTCCCCACCCACCCCTTGCACACACAGGCAGTACTATCCTGCCTATAGACGGTGGTGTTATTCCGTTGGCTGATGGAAACGATCCTATTGGTTCAGACTGGGCACGACTTAAAGTCCTAGATATGTTGGGTGGGATATAATAATTAAAGAAAACCCTTTGGCCGTCTTTCTGCGAAAAGTGTCGTGACGCCTTATATATTACATTGATATGCATGTTTCGCATCGCCTATCATGCATCAAATTTACAAATAAATCATCTGGGATTGAATGAAGGTGTTTGTATCATTAAAACAGCCTGTACGGCCAAACAATGGGGAAGGCAACCGTACGCTCAACTGCAGTGAAAAAAAAACCTGCGGAAAGAATCACATTATTAGTTTTGTCAGTAATCGGTTAATCACTCGTATTTCTTGAACACAAATGCACGACATGATAATTGAATCGTGCGCTGTAAAAGTTGATGGATCCCCGGAGCTCTAGCTTTGTTGTCCGCAAGGTGAAACTCTTTTGTCTTGTTCACCATAGATCGTCAGGTATTTATGAGGCGCAGGAAACAGTTCTTTATCGTAACTGGCAGATGCAAGATGGGCGTTGAACTTGAAATCTCTACGTTTCTCTTTCCGGAATGCTTCGTGTGACGCAGGACGCATGCGCAGTAGCCTCCACTCTCACGTGCTGGGACACTCCCTCAGCCCCTTATTCCCCACCTCCTACCGCCCCGACCCATTGGGGGTGTTCGCACCCGCCCAAGGTGGCGCAAGTTGAACATTAAATCATTCGCTAAATGTGCCAAAATGGGTTGATCAGACAAACTGGTTTCTAATAATGAATAAAATAATATTAAACCTATTTGGGGGGGGGGGGGGGGGGGGCAAGGGGGGCTAGTGTTCCCAGATCACGAAGAAATTTTTTTCTTATTCACAGGTCACGATGAATTAACAAGGATAACTTCCAGTAGACATAGGAAGGGTGAATGCATGATATAATTTCTCGATTCACGGTTATTTAAATTCCCAGTCCACGATTAACGAAAATCGTTGATCACAACGGTCGGCTGATACCCCATTCATAAAGAATTATTTGCCTCATTCCCAGTTCACGAAGAAATGAAAATCCGATTCTCGAGGAACGGAAATACCCCCCACCCTATGTCATAGGTACGATCTTGTTGTTGTGTTGTGCCGTACTATCCTACGCGGTTACCGTTTGGCGGCAAATCTCAAATGATCGTAGGCGT
Source organism: Arenicola marina (assembly GCA_964019135.1). Taxonomy (NCBI): domain Eukaryota; kingdom Metazoa; phylum Annelida; class Polychaeta; family Arenicolidae; genus Arenicola; species Arenicola marina. The sequence goes on along the minus strand of OZ025248.1, from coordinate 23,302,093 downwards.
CATTTCCGGTTTGAATGTAATTAGAGTATCGCCTCACTTCACTTCTAAATTTCTAGATCACTTCTAAATTTTGTTGTGAGCTACAGACAGGAGAGGGATTTTTGTAATTTGGAGGTTAGACACTTGGGTATTATATGAATCGGTAAAAGCAGCGTTAGAGGCCACGCTGGCGGTTTCTTTTAATAGAATATGTTTTGTCCATTTGAACGGGTGTTTATATATTTTGGTGTTTTCAAGTGTTCAACGGGTGTAGTTGAAAATCGTTATATGTATGCATATACCCCATATGATACAAATCAATAAAAAACACATAACAAAAAATTAAAACTTGTTGGTCTACATACATTTTTAACTTTTTGAGACTGTATCCAGCTGTAGATAATCGCTATTTGAACCACTATTTAAAGGTTAATTAGTTTCTTAGTGTAATGAGCGACTTCACCTCTGTGTTCCCAAATCACAATTTAAGGTCGATAGACATTCCCCAAAAAATTGCCTGCTGAAGGCTAGCGTCGTCTTCCGCTATATATCACATATTCTGTGTGATGTCGCCCGCGGCTCACTATCTCGTCCGTGCGCGATGTAAATAAACCGCGCAGTTTTATGTTGAAATTGTTGTTTTACAGACTCAAAGAGATATAAAACGTATGCATCATAACTTTGAGATACCTTTAATCTTGATTCTAAAATGTAAAATATCTAAGATGGCCCATGTAAGTATATTGCTTTTATGTGTGCTTATCTCTGATACGTACCCTCCAACGAATAGTTAGTAGCTTATTTTCTATGCGAATTAAGGTCATCTTCAAGAAAAATAGGTTCGACCCTGTAGGACCGCCAGCCTGGCCTCTAACGCTGCTTTACCGATTCCTATAATACCTAATTATCTATCCTCCAAATTATAGAATTTTTCGTTCTATCTGTAGCTCACAATAAAAATTAGAAATGACCGCCAGGCACGATTTCGCCGCCTACCCAAGCGGCAGCCCTTTTTGGAGGCGTGTCCGGGATTGACCAATCAAGAGGCGATACTCTAATTTATTCAAACCGGAAATTACGCCTGTTGTGTGAGCCAAACAAGAGCGCGTGATACATGCTAATATAACTAGCTGCGATTCTAACTCCAATCATGGCATTGTTGCAGAGTCAATCAGTCGTCGCAAGACGTATATCAATATGTTTGGACGGAACGTTTCCATGAAACGCTAAGATCTTGCGCTACTGCGCGGCTTGGAACTGCCGCTGTTCATCTGTAAATCGCGGCCTTGATCTCTCTCTTGTAATGTTAAAAAGTCATTGCAAAATCAGTTTATTTTTAATATTACTCAATGAATTTGCATTATTGATAAAATATTTTGTTATATTGAAAATCCATTTTTTAATATTACAAAATATTTTATCAATAATAATATTGAAAAAATTAATTTTTCAATATTTAAAAATAGCCACCTTTATTTTTTAATATTGGAAAATTCATTTTCCTATAATACAAATTCATTTTTTAATATCACAAATTCATTTTCCAATATTGATAAATCTATTTTTCAACATTGATGAATCTATTTTTCAATATTGCTATTTCATTTTTCAATATCGCAAAATAGGTATTAAAAACATGGATGGCGTTCCATATAAGGGGCATGTAGTGTCAGAGGACGAATGCCATTTTTTATTGAGATGCCCACTGTATAACGAGTTAAGAAACAAATATATAGATGCGAAATACCACAGTAAAACATGAACTACGAAATCTAGCCGTATATATTCTAAAAGCAGAAGAGCTAAATTTATTGTATATAAGCAGCGTTGCCAGCACTAACTGATTGATTGTATGTATGTTTTATTTTTGTACTTTAGGCCTGTAGGCCTTATATACAAATAAATTATTATATTATAATGGGAAGGTCGGGGGGTGAATGGGTTCAAGGGCTGTTCAATAGGTAAACAACATGGATGGGAAGGCGACATGCGAAATAATGATAGCGATATGACATTTGCGTTTATACACATTGCCACGACTCCTTTCTTCTTCCGCCAAGGGGGATGGGCGCGTCGTTCAACGGATTTGGGTATTAATCGTTCGTGTTTTGCTCTGTTCAAAACAGTTTTTGTGATCATCACGGGTCACGCGTTTCGACACAACACGGAATTGTAACACGAAGTAGCCTAATTACCAGCAATGTTCATGCAAGCGCCGTGTTTTCCACAAATGTAAAAGCTTCAATGATACTATATACTCCAGTCCAGGGAATTTTAGGTGTTTTTATTCAGCAGTTGTGGCCTTTTAAGCAGCATTACTTCCTGGCGATTCAGAGACTACTTCCTTTATTCCCAGTGGAGGTCAAAGATCATATTAAGCGGACGTTTAAACAGCTCCTCCACATCGCCAGGGAGATCTCAAACGCGCAATTATTATGTTTTAGGGGCTGCGATTCACCCCATGATTAGACGACGTATTGCTATGAAATATATCAATAACCCTATTGCATACGTGTATAACTGCAGCAGCGTAAATCAGCACCTAGTCCTAGTGGGCGATACATTCCTCCAAAAGTAACAAGATGTTATTCGTTAGAAATATCAAAATCATCGGTAAAATTTGGCCCCACCCGTCAAAGCTCTGCGGCGTTACTTGTACCCAGCGCGCAGCTTGTGGTGCGCAGCTTGTGATGCGGGTGTCAATATATTCGTGATTACATTAACTGTCTGTTGTCATATAATTATGTGAGCCTTGCAATCGGCGCATAGCCTTTGTCTTACAAATGTATAGGGCTGTCCGTCTGACCTGAACCTATTTTCGTCCCCCTCTCGTGCTTATGTTGAGGATGATTGAAATGGAAATGCTATATGATAAGAGCCTCTAACAACACATCCACAGCTCGTGCATCGATTACAAATGGTAGCCATGTTTGTTACAAGAATCGGTTTATAGAATTTGCCAAGCCGAACTAGTTATGTGAGTCGTTTGGAATTAATTTGACTGGCAAATGCGACTCGCATTAAAATGACACGAAATACTTCGCGGCCACCAAGTCGTCCTGTGGCTGGGTTTCTTATTATCCTTCGAGACGGTACCTACATAATTATTTAAAGTGTAGTGTTTACAGAATAGTTACCTTCGTAAGTTTCCGTTATCACAAGTGAAGGTCTTAGAAGAACGACGAAATTCACCGATGCTAACGAAGTTAATTACCTCAGGAGGGGGGGGGGGGGCACTACATATAATGAGGTATATACACCTCCTGTGCCGCCCAAATGATCCCTCTTTTCGCCTTTTTTTTCGGTCAATGCCAGGAGCTGAAATATGTATTTCTCTCGATGTGGCCATCTGATATATATTTTCTTTCTTCAAAATTGTAGCTCTTGACTATATATTCCAGTTGATATCGAAAGTGTTCAAATACAATTTCAGCTATTGACTACATATTTTAGAGGATACTCAAGTGTTCAACGGAAATTTAAGCTCTTGATAATATATTTCGGTTTATGTCAAAAGTGTTCAAATAAATGTTTCGGATGTCTTTTAAGCAAAAAATTAGCTCTCAACGACTGTCACAAAATATTTGTTCTCTCTTTCTCCATATGTACTCTATGGCATGGGCGGCAAACCTCCACTACGGTACTAATGTAGTTCCCCCCCCCCCCCACCTGCCATATCAATTATGTGGGATTCTAAATTAATGCCTCATACTTCTGGATTTCTAAAAGAAAAATAACTGACCTCCGCATCGGTCTATTGTGAGTTGCTCTTGGGTGAGCAAATACCTCGCCTCTTAATAACTGCATCTTCACATAGTTTATTGCGGTGGGGATAACAAAACCGCATTTACTAACAATAAGTTGTTACAACATAATTTGGTATTTGTATAAGCCGGTGACAAGGCAATACGTATATTTTGGATCACTTATGTTGTTCACTATTTGATATATGTTGATCCACGACTAAGAAGATGCGCCATTCATCCAGATCGCATCATCCCACCCCGTCACCAGAACAAGCTCCAGTCGTCTTGGAAGGATTCCTGTTGGCATATGACTGGGTGAATGGGGAAGTTATGAATGGGGAAGGTATCTCAAGGGTGTGTTACAAGAAGGGTGGTCAGGTCCGAGCCGAGCACTTCCATCACGTCGGTATGCCTACCGGCGTCAGCCCCTTCCCCCAATTTCTACCCGGGTTCCACAATGACCAACATGTGAACACAATGGATGCCATTGTCGATGTATCGAGAATTTGGAGATGGTGCTAATTAAATGTACTAAGGATCTTACTGTGGAAGGATCTCACTGTGAGATGTTGAGTGACTTGGCCCAACCTAGGACCAGGTGCAGCCTTTCAACGTCTCGCAATCAATCACGACTATAGCAGATAACAATAGATTTGTGGACTCGAATCTATTAATTTATTAATTTAACAGATTATATCTGGCATATCTGTAGTTTAAGTAAAGCATCAAAACTCAAATTTCCTTTGGCATCATAGAATGATTTTCAAATAGCGCTCCTATGCAAAGCTCCCAAAAATTAAAAAAGAGTCGCACCTCACATTTACTTAGTTTTGATCAATGCGTTTTAGGGATTTCATGGATAAAAAAAAAAGTTTTATTGAAGAATTTTACGAGCCGCAATATTTGGGTTTGCGAGTGACTTTAATCAGTTAATCGCGTTCCCAACCGAAACAAAAGGTAGAAATACATCCAAGACCCCAAACACGCAATGTGCAGCAACGTAGATTCTGATTTGTTCACAGTCGCTACCCCCGGGTACATTGATTGATTCCTTTGGCGTCGCATGCGTGTTATAAGCAGCCGATCACAATGCTCACCACATCGGGTACAGCGTACATAACGTAAGTGACTTTACAGGAAGATAAAGCAAAAACGCCACGATAACGTGATAGAATGGCACTTACCTATTATTAGAAAGGAGTAGCTACAGGCTTGTCTAGCTGGAATATCTGCCATCGCAGAGAAGACGAGAGGTGACTGCCAATGGAGAGATTTACACAGTGCAGTGGTCATCGTATTGCTGCCTGGACGATTTTATAGTCAGTCAGCGCTTGAGATATTCATCAGCATAGGCTGCGGTTGTCGGCCAGACAGACATACGCCTCGGAAAGTTACACCTTCATATGTGTGATTGTCTTACCTGCCACCGGTGTATGGCATTAATGCATATTCATGAAGTATAGACGCAGGTGGCCTGAAAGACGAGGCGCCAGGAAGGAGCGGTTTCCTCTCGCACGAGGCGGACTCGAATGTCTCGATGGTCACACGTTTATCATAATTAGATTTCCGTGACCGCCGCTCGCTATCTGTATGGTGATACGGTGCGTGGAAGCGGCGATAAAGCGATTCACCTCAGTTTAACATGAAAGGAGACACGATAGAAATGAATAGTATGCGAGGGGGAGCGAACTGGCGGCGGACACGACTGACTTGCTGGTTTGTCGGGATCGCTTTTCCACTCTGTGACTAAGTCCTCCTTTTAGCCATATATATGTGGTGTAACTTCTTTCCATAACCACACCTATGTGGTTTAACTTATTCACGCTGCCACACCTATCAGGTTTAACTCATTCCTGTAGCCACACATATCAGGTTTGTTTCCCAATAGTCATTTTAATTGTCACATACTCTACTTTACAGTTTTGCTTAAAGCATATCTTTGTTTTGTAATGAGGTGTGGTGCAGACCTCCAATTACGGTTCTGCGTAGAAGATCTTCTAACTTTAAAACAAGTGGTCTTCGTCCAATTAGTAAACAGAAGAGTTCTTCCGCGAAACGAAAACTGTTCAACCAAATGGGTTGACAGAAGCAGTCATCATCATTCATACTTTCCGTTCGCCTTTTAACTACACATCGACCGCAACCAGAGCATCATAATAGAAACTTAGAATACGTTTTTTCAACTCATTGTGTTTGCTACCATTAAAGTTGAATCTTGGGTGAAACTGGAGAGACACACCCACTCGTTTTGTAGGTCAAATTCAATAAATTATGCGTCACTGTTGCTCGTGGCGCGTTGACCATGTTGTAAAAATCAACCATTCCAACAAATCCCTCTTCGATTGGGGGAATGAGAGTATTATACTCTATCTTTCTTTCTCCATACAAATGAAATGATAAGCTATTTATGGCTATTTGCTCGAGTCGAGTGGGGTTAGAATTTCAGTTAAGATCTCAATGTATATGATTTCTGGATCATAGGGATTGAACAAAACGCTGAAATTCGCAAAAAGCACTCCGCTATCAAATGGAAATTGGTCTTTGATATATAATAACTAGGCTCGGCGTGAGCCTGTACAGTTTTAAACGTTTCTTCACATTTACCTTTATTTAACCTCGGCCTTGCGACCTTGCTGAAGTTCATGATCTACGGACTTATTCTGAGTAAATAACTCATTATTACGACTTGCTAAAAGCCCCACAGTCTTATGACTGTGATTTACCCTGCAGTCTTCTGAATCTGCCTTACCCTGCAGTCTTCTGATTGTGTTTTACCTGGAGTCGTCTGACCGTGCAGTCTTCTGAATCTGCCTTACCCTGCGGTCTTCTGACTGTGCTTGATCCTGCAGTCTTCTGACTGTGCTTCACCCCACAGTCTTATGACTGATATTTACCCTGCAGTCTTCTGACTGTGCTTTACCCCCACCGTCTTCTGACTGCGCCTTACCCTGTAGTCTTTTGGATGTACTTTACCCTGCAGTCTTCTGTATGTACTTTTCCCCACAGTCTTATGACTGTGATTTACCCTGCAGTCTTCTAAATATGCCTTACCCTGCAGTCTTCTGACTTTTCTTTACCCTAAAGTCTTCTGACCGTGCTTTACCCTGCAGTCTTTTGACTGTGCTTTACCCTGAAGTCTTCTGACTGTTCTTTATTCCACGGTCTGATGACTGTGATTTACCCTGCAGTCTTCTAAATATGCCTTACCCTGCAGTCTTCTGACTTTTCTTTAACCTAAAGTCTTCTGACCGTGCCTTACCCTACAGTCTTCTGAGTGTGTTTTATCCTACAGTCTTCTGACTGTGATTTAGCCCTACAGTCTTATGACTGTGATTTACCCTGCAGTCTTCTGAATCTGCCTTACCCTGCAGTCTTCTGACTGTGTTTTACCTGGAGTCGTCTGACCGTGCAGTCTTCTGAATCTGCCTTACCCTGCAGTCTTCTGACTGTGCTTGATCTTGCAGTCTTCTGACTGTGCTTCACCCCACAGTCTTATGACTGATATTTACCCTGCAGTCTTCTGACTGTGCTTTACCCCCACTGTCTTCTGACTGCGCCTTACCCTGCAGTCTTTTGGATGTACTTTACCCTGCAGTCTTCTGTATGTACTTTACCCCACAGTCTTATGACTGTGATTTACCCTGCAGTCTTCTAAATATGCCTTACCCTGCAGTCTTCTGACTTTTCTTTACCCTAAAGTCTTCTGACCGTGCCTTATCCTGCAGTCTTTTGACTGTGCTTTACCCTGAAGTCTTCTGACTGTTCTTTATTCCACGGTCTGATGACTGTGATTTACCCTGCAGTCTTCTGATTGTGCTATATCCTGCAGTCCTCTGACTGTGCTTCACCCCACAGTCTTATGACTGTGATTTATCCTGCAGTCTTCTGACTGTGCGTTACCCTGCAGTCTTCTGACTGTGCTTTACCCCACAGTCTTCTGACTGTGCCTTACCCTACAGTCTTCTGAGTGTGTTTTATCCTACAGTCTTCTGACTGTGATTTAGCCCTACAGTCTTATGACTGTGATTTACCCTGCAGTCTTCTGAATCTGCCTTACCCTGCAGTCTTCTGACTGTGTTTTACCTGGAGTCGTCTGACCGTGCAGTCTTCTGGATCTGCCTTACCCTGCAGTCTTCTGACTGTGCTTGATCTTGCAGTCTTCTGACTGTGCTTCACCCCACAGTCTTATGACTGATATTTACCCTGCAGTCTTCTGACTGTGCTTTACCCCCACCGTCTTCTGACTGCGCCTTACCCTGCAGTCTTTTGGATGTACTTTACCCTGCAGTCTTCTGTATGTACTTTACCCCACAGTCTTATGACTGTGATTTACCCTGCAGTCTTCTAAATATGCCTTACCCTGCAGTCTTCTGACTTTTCTTTACCCTAATGTCTTCTGACCGTGCCTTACCCTGCAGTCTTTTGACTGTGCTTTACCCTGAAGTCTTCTGACTGTTCTTTATTCCACGGTCTGATGACTCTGATTTACCCTGCAGTCTTCTGACTGTGCTTTATCCTGCAGTCTTCTGAGTGTGCTTCACCCCACAGTCTTATGACTGTGACTTACACTGCAGTCTTCTGACTGTGCGTTACCCTGCAGTCTTCTGACTGTGCTTTACCCCACAGTCTTCTGACTGTGCCTTACCCTGCAGTCTTCTGAGTGTGTTTTATCCTGCAGTCTTCTGACTGTGATTTAGCCCCACAGTCTTATGACTTTGATATACCCTGCAGTCTTCTGGATCTGCCTTACCCTGCAGTCTTCTGACTGTGTTTTACCTGGAGTCGTCTGACCGTGCAGTCTTCTGAATCTGTCTTACCCTGCGGTCTTCAGACTGTGCTTTATCCTGCAGTCTTCTGACTGTGCTTCACCCCACAGTCTTATGACTGATATTTACCCTGAAGTCTTCTGACTGTGCTTTACCCCACCGTCTTCTGACTGCGCCTTACCCTGCAGTCTTTTGGATGTACTTTACCCTGCAGTCTTCTGTATGTACTTTACCCCACAGTCTTATGACTGTGATTTACCCTGCAGTCTTCTAAATATGCCTTACCCGGCAGTCTTCTGACTTTTCTTTACCCTAAAGTCTTCTGACCGTGCCTTATCCTGCAGTCTTTTGACTGTGCTTTACCCTGAAGTCTTCTGACTGTTCTTTATTCCACGGTCTGATGACTGTGATTTACCCCGCAGTCTTCTGATTGTGCTATATCCTGCAGTCCTCTGACTGTGCTTCACCCCACAGTCTTATGACTGTGATTTACCCTGCAGTCTTCTGACTGTGCGTTACCCTGCAGTCTTCTGACTGTGCTTTACCCCACAGTCTTCTGACTGTGCCTTACCCTACAGTCTTCTGAGTGTGTTTTATCCTGCAGTCTTCTGACTGTGATTTAGCCCCACAGTCTTATGACTGTGATTTACCCTGCAGTCTTCTGAATCTGCCTTACCCTGCAGTCTTCTGATTGTGTTTTACCTGGAGTCGTCTGACCGTGCAGTCTTCTGAATCTGCCTTACCCTGCAGTCTTCTGACTGTGCTTCACCCAACAGTCTTATGACTGATATTTACCCTGCAGTCTTCTGACTGTGCTTTACCCCCACCGTCTTCTGACTGCGCCTTACCCTGCAGTCTTTTGGATGTACTTTACCCTGCAGTCTTCTGTATGTACTTTTCCCCACAGTCTTATGACTGTGATTTACCCTGCAGTCTTCTAAATATGCATTACCCTGCAGTCTTCTGACGTTTCTTTACCCTAAAGTCTTCTGACCGTGCCTTACCCTGCAGTCTTTTGACTGTGCTTTACCCTGAAGTCTTCTGACTGTTCTTTATTCCACGGTCTGATGACTCTGATTTACCCTGCAGTCTTCTGACTGTGCTTTATCCTGCAGTCTTCTGAGTGTGCTTTACCCCACAGTCTTCTGACTGTGCCTTACCCTACAGTCTTCTGAGTGTGTTTTATCCTACAGTCTTCTGACTGTGATTTAGCCCTACAGTCTTATGACTGTGATTTACCCTGCAGTCTTCTGAATCTGCCTTACCCTGCAGTCTTCTGACTGTGTTTTACCTGGAGTCGTCTGACCGTGCAGTCTTCTGAATCTGCCTTACCCTGCAGTCTTCTGACTGTGCTTGATCTTGCAGTCTTCTGACTGTGCTTCATCCCACAGTCTTATGACTGATATTTACCCTGCAGTCTTCTGACTGTGCTTTACCCCCACCGTCTTCTGACTGCGCCTTACCCTGCAGTCTTTTGGATGTACTTTACCCTGCAGTCTTCTGTATGTACTTTACCCCACAGTCTTATGACTGTGATTTACCTAAATATGCCTTACCCTGCAGTCTTCTGACTTTTCTTTACCCTAATGTCTTCTGACCGTGCCTTACCCTGCAGTCTTTTGACTGTGCTTCACCCTGAAGTCTTCTGACTGTTCTTTATTTCACGGTCTGATGACTGTGATTTACCCTGCAGTCTTCTGACTGTGCTTTATCCTGCAGTCTTCTGAGTGTGCTTCACCCCACAGTCTTATGACTGTGACTTACCCTGCAGTCTTCTGACTGTGCGTTACCCTGCAGTCTTCTGACTGTGCTTTACCCCACAGTCTTCTGACTGTGCCTTACCCTGCAGTCTTCTGAGTGTGTTTTATCCTGCAGTCTTCTGACTGTGATTTAGCCCCACAGTCTTATGACTTTGATATACCCTGCAGTCTTCTGGATCTGCCTTACCCTGCAGTCTTCTGACTGTGTTTTACCTGGAGTCGTCTGATCGTGCAGTCTTCTGAATCTGTCTTACCCTGCGGTCTTCTGACTGTGCTTTATCCTGCAGTCTTCTGACTGTGCTTCACCCCACAGTCTTATGACTGATATTTACCCTGCAGTCTTCTGACTGTGCTTTACCCCACCGTCTTCTGACTGCGCCTTACCCTGCAGTCTTTTGGATGTACTTTACCCTGCAGTCTTCTGTATGTACTTTACCCCACAGTCTTATGACTGTGATTTACCCTGCAGTTTTCTAAATATGCCTTATCCTGCAGTCTTCTGACTTTTCTTTACCCTAAAGTCTTCTGACCGTGCCTTATCCTGCAGTCTTTTGACTGTGCTTGACCCTGAAGTCTTCTGTCTGTTCTTTATTCCACGGTCTGATGACTGTGATTGACCCTGCAGTCTTCTGATTGTGCTATATTCTGCAGTCCTCTGACTGTGCTTCACCCCACAGTCTTATGACTGTGATTTACCCTGCAGTCTTCTGACTGTGCGTTACCCTGCAGTCTTCTGACTGTGCTTTACCCCACAGTCTTCTGACTGTGCCTTACCCTACAGTTTTCTGAGTGTGTTTTATCCTGCAGTCTTCTGACTGCGATTTAGCCCCACAGTCTTATGACTGTGATTTACCCTGCAGTCTTCTGAATCTGCCTTACCCTGCAGTGATCTGACTGTGTTTTACCTGGAGTCGTCTGACCGTGCAGTCTTCTGAATCTGCCTTACCCTGCAGTCTTCTGACTGTGCTTGATCCTGAAGTCTTCTGACTGTGCTTCACCCCACACTCTTATGACTGTGATTTACCCTGCAGTCTTCTGAATCTGCCTTACCCTGCAGTCTTCTGACTGTGTTTTACCTGGAGTCGTCTGACCGTGCAGTCTTCTGAATCTGCCTTACGCTGCAGTCTTCTGACTGTGCTTTATCCTGCAGTCTTCTGACTGTGCTTCACCCCACAGTCTTATGACTGATATTTACCCTGCAGTCTTCTGACTGTGCTTTACCCCCACCGTCTTCTGACTGCGCCTTACCCTGCAGTCTTTTGGATGTACTTTACCCTGCAGTCTTCTGTATGTACTTTTCCCCACAGTCTTATGACTGTGATTTACCCTGCAGTCTTCTAAATATGCCTTACCCTGCAGTCTTCTGACTTTTCTTTACCCTAAAGTCTTCTGACCGTGCCTTACCCTGCAGTCTTTTGACTGTGCTTTACCCTGAAGTCTTCTGACTGTTCTTTATTCCACGGTCTGATGACTCTGATTTACCCTGCAGTCTTCTGACTGTGCTTTATCCTGCAGTCTTCTGAGTGTGCTTCACCCCACAGTCTTATGACTGTGATTTATCCTGCAGTCTTCTGACTGTGCGTTACCCTGCAGTCTTCTGACTGTGCTTTACCCCACAGTCTTCTGACTGTGCCTTACCCTACAGTCTTCTGAGTGTGTTTTATCCTACAGTCTTCTGACTGTGATTTAGCCCTACAGTCTTATGACTGTGATTTACCCTGCAGTCTTCTGAATCTGCCTTACCCTGCAGTCTTCTGACTGTGTTTTACCTGGAGTCGTCTGACCGTGCAGTCTTCTGAATCTGCCTTACCCGGCAGTCTTCTGACTGTGCTTGATCTTGCAGTCTTCTGACTGTGCTTCATCCCACAGTCTTATGACTGATATTTACCCTGCAATCTTCTGACTGTGCTTTACCCCCACCGTCTTCTGACTGCGCCTTACCCTGCAGTCTTTTGGATGTACTTTACCCTGCAGTCTTCTGTATGTACTTTACCCCACAGTCTTATGACTGTGATTTACCCTGCAGTCTTCTAAATATGCCTTACCCTGCAGTCTTCTGACTTTTCTTTACCCTAATGTCTTCTGACCGTGCCTTACCCTGCAGTCTTTTGACTGTGCTTTACCCTGAAGTCTTCTGACTGTTCTTTATTCCACGGTCTGATGACTCTGATTTACCCTGCAGTCTTCTGACTGTGCTTTATCCTGCAGTCTTCTGAGTGTGCTTCACCCCACAGTCTTATGACTGTGACTTACCCTGCAGTCTTCTGACTGTGCGTTACCCTGCAGTCTTCTGATTGTCCTTTACCCCACAGTCTTCTGACTGTGCCTTACCCTACAGTCCTCTGAGTGTGTTTTATCCTGCAGTCTTCTGACTGTGATTTAGCCCCACAGTCTTATGACTGTGATTTACCCTGCAGTCGTCTGAATCTGCCTTACCCTGCAGTCTTCTGATTGTGTTTTACCTGGAGTCGTCTGACCGTGCAGTCTTCTGAATCTGCCTTACCCTGCAGTCTTCTGACTGTGCTTGATCCTGCAGTCTTCTGACTGTGCTTCACCCCACAGTCTTATGACTGATATTTACCCTGCAGTCTTCTGACTGTGCTTTACCCCCACCGTCTTCTGACTGCGCCTTACCCTGCAGTCTTTTGGATGTACTTTACCCTGCAGTCTTCTGTATGTACTTTTCCCCACAGTCTTATGACTGTGATTTACCCTGCAGTCTTCTAAATATGCCTTACCCTGCAGTCTTCTGACTTTTCTTTACCCTAATGTCTTCTGACCGTGCCTTACCCTGCAGTCTTTTGACTGTGCTTTACCCTGAAGTCTTCTGACTGTTCTTTATTCCACGGTCTGATGACTCTGATTTACCCTGCAGTCTTCTGACTGTGCTTTATCCTGCAGTCTTCTGAGTGTGCTACACCCCACAGTCTTATGACTGTGATTTACCCTGCAGTCTTCTGACTGTGCGTTACCCTGCAGTCTTCTGACTGTGTTTTACCTGTAGTCGTCTGACCGTGCAGTCTTCTGAATCTGCCTTACCCTGCAGTCTTCTGACTGTGCTTGATCCTGAAGTCTTCTGACTGTGCTTCACCCCACAGTCTTATGACTGTGATTTACCCTGCAGTCTTCTGAATCTGCCTTACCCTGCAGTCTTCTGACTGTGTTTTACCTGGAGTCGTCTGACCGTGCAGTCTTCTGAATCTGCCTTACGCTGCAGTCTTCTGACTGTGCTTCACCCCACAGTCTTATGACTGATATATTAACCCTGCAGTCTTCTGACTGTGCTTTACCCCCACCGTCTTCTGACTGCACCTTACCCTGCAGTCTTCTGTATGTACTTTACCCCACAGTCTTATGACTGTGATTTACCCTGCAGTCTTCTAAATATGCCTTACCCTGCAGTCTTCTGACTTTTCTTTACCCTAAAGTCTTCTGACCGTGCCTTATCCTGCAGTCTTTTGACTGTGCTTTACCCTGAAGTCTTCTGACTGTTCTTTATTCCACGGTCTGATGACTGTGATTTACCCCGCAGTCTTCTGATTGTGCTATATCCTGCAGTCCTCTGACTGTGCTTCACCCCACAATCTTATGACTGTGATTTACCCTGCAGTCTTCTGACTGTGCGTTACCCTGCAGTCTTCTGACTGTGCTTTACCCCACAGTCTTCTGACTGTGCCTTACCCTACAGTCTTCTGAGTGTGTTTGATCCTGCAGTCTTCTGACTGTGATTTAGCCCCACAGTCTTATGACTGTGATTTACCCTGCAGTCTTCTGAATCTGCCTTACCCTGCAGTCTTCTGATTGTGTTTTACCTGGAGTCGTCTGACCGTGCAGTCTTCTGAATCTGCCTTACCCTGCAGTCTTCTGACTGTGCTTCACCCAACAGTCTTATGACTGATATTTACCCTGCAGTCTTCTGACTGTGCTTTACCCCCACCGTCTTCTGACTGCGCCTTACCCTGCAGTCTTTTGGATGTACTTTACCCTGCAGTCTTCTGTATGTACTTTTCCCCACAGTCTTATGACTGTGATTTACCCTGCAGTCTTCTAAATATGCATTACCCTGCAGTCTTCTGACGTTTCTTTACCCTAAAGTCTTCTGACCGTGCCTTACCCTGCAGTCTTTTGACTGTGCTTTACCCTGAAGTCTTCTGACTGTTCTTTATTCCACGGTCTGATGACTCTGATTTACCCTGCAGTCTTCTGACTGTGCTTTATCCTGCAGTCTTCTGAGTGTGCTTTACCCCACAGTCTTCTGACTGTGCCTTACCCTACAGTCTTCTGAGTGTGTTTTATCCGACAGTCTTCTGACTGTGATTTAGCCCTACAGTCTTATGACTGTGATTTACCCTGCAGTCTTCTGAATCTGCCTTACCCTGCAGTCTTCTGACTGTGTTTTACCTGGAGTCGTCTGACCGTGCAGTCTTCTGAATCTGCCTTACCCTGCAGTCTTCTGACTGTGCTTGATCTTGCAGTCTTCTGACTGTGCTTCATCCCACAGTCTTATGACTGATATTTACCCTGCAGTCTTCTGACTGTGCTTTACCCCAACCGTCTTCTGACTGCGCCTTACCCTGCAGTCTTTTGGATGTACTTTACCCTGCAGTCTTCTGTATGTACTTTACCCCACAGTCTTATGACTGTGATTTACCTAAATATGCCTTACCCTGCAGTCTTCTGACTTTTCTTTACCCTAATGTCTTCTGACCGTGCCTTACCCTGCAGTCTTTTGACTGTGCTTCACCCTGAAGTCTTCTGACTGTTCTTTATTCCACGGTCTGATGACTGTGATTTACCCTGCAGTCTTCTGACTGTGCTTTATCCTGCAGTCTTCTGAGTGTGCTTCACCCCACAGTCTTATGACTGTGACTTACCCTGCAGTCTTCTGACTGTGCGTTACCCTGCAGTCTTCTGACTGTGCTTTACCCCACAGTCTTCTGACTGTGCCTTACCCTGCAGTCTTCTGAGTGTGTTTTATCCTGCAGTCTTCTGACTGTGATTTAGCCCCACAGTCTTATGACTTTGATATACCCTGCAGTCTTCTGGATCTGCCTTACCCTGCAGTCTTCTGACTGTGTTTTACCTGGAGTCGTCTGATCGTGCAGTCTTCTGAATCTGTCTTACCCTGCGGTCTTCTGACTGTGCTTTATCCTGCAGTCTTCTGACTGTGCTTCACCCCACAGTCTTATGACTGATATTTACCCTGCAGTCTTCTGACTGTGCTTTACCCCACCGTCTTCTGACTGCGTCTTACCCTGCAGTCTTTTGGATGTACTTTACCCTGCAGTCTTCTGTATGTACTTTACCCCACAGTCTTATGACTGTGATTTACCCTGCAGTTTTCTAAATATGCCTTATCCTGCAGACTTCTGACTTTTCTTTACCCTAAAGTCTTCTGACCGTGCCTTATCCTGCAGTCTTTTGACTGTGCTTGACCCTGAAGTCTTCTGTCTGTTCTTTATTCCACGGTCTGATGACTGTGATTGACCCTGCAGTCTTCTGATTGTGCTATATTCTGCAGTCCTCTGACTGTGCTTCACCCCACAGTCTTATGACTGTGATTTACCCTGCAGTCTTCTGACTGTGCGTTACCCTGCAGTCTTCTGACTGTGCTTTACCCCACAGTCTTCTGACTGCGCCTTACCCTGCAGTCTTTTGGATGTACTTTACCCTGCAGTCTTCTGTATGTACTTTACCCCACAGTCTTATGACTGTGATTTACCTAAATATGCCTTACCCTGCAGTCTTCTGACTTTTCTTTACCCTAATGTCTTCTGACCGTGCCTTACCCTGCAGTCTTTTGACTGTGCTTCACCCTGAAGTCTTCTGACTGTTCTTTATTCCACGGTCTGATGACTGTGATTTACCCTGCAGTCTTCTGACTGTGCTTTATCCTGCAGTCTTCTGAGTGTGCTTCACCCCACAGTCTTATGACTGTGACTTACCCTGCAGTCTTCTGACTGTGCGTTACCCTGCAGTCTTCTGACTGTGCTTTACCCCACAGTCTTCTGACTGTGCCTTACCCTGCAGTCTTCTGAGTGTGTTTTATCCTGCAGTCTTCTGACTGTGATTTAGCCCCACAGTCTTATGACTTTGATATACCCTGCAGTCTTCTGGATCTGCCTTACCCTGCAGTCTTCTGACTGTGTTTTACCTGGAGTCGTCTGATCGTGCAGTCTTCTGAATCTGTCTTACCCTGCGGTCTTCTGACTGTGCTTTATCCTGCAGTCTTCTGACTGTGCTTCACCCCACAGTCTTATGACTGATATTTACCCTGCAGTCTTCTGACTGTGCTTTACCCCACCGTCTTCTGACTGCGTCTTACCCTGCAGTCTTTTGGATGTACTTTACCCTGCAGTCTTCTGTATGTACTTTACCCCACAGTCTTATGACTGTGATTTACCCTGCAGTTTTCTAAATATGCCTTATCCTGCAGTCTTCTGACTTTTCTTTACCCTAAAGTCTTCTGACCGTGCCTTATCCTGCAGTCTTTTGACTGTGCTTGACCCTGAAGTCTTCTGTCTGTTCTTTATTCCACGGTCTGATGACTGTGATTGACCCTGCAGTCTCCTGATTGTGCTATATTCTGCAGTCCTCTGACTGTGCTTCACCCCACAGTCTTATGACTGTGATTTACCCTGCAGTCTTCTGACTGTGCGTTACCCTGCAGTCTTCTGACTGTGCTTTACCCCACAGTCTTCTGACTGTGCCTTACCCTACAGTCTTCTGAGTGTGTTTTATCCTGCAGTCTTCTGACTGCGATTTAGCCCCACAGTCTTATGACTGTGATTTACCCTGCAGTCTTCTGAATCTGCCTTACCCTGCAGTGATCTGACTGTGTTTTACCTGGAGTCGTCTGACCGTGCAGTCTTCTGAATCTGCCTTACCCTGCAGTCTTCTGACTGTGCTTGATCCTGAAGTCTTCTGACTGTGCTTCACCCCACACTCTTATGACTGTGATTTACCCTGCAGTCTTCTGAATCTGCCTTACCCTGCAGTCTTCTGACTGTGTTTTACCTGGAGTCGTCTGACCGTGCAGTCTTCTGAATCTGCCTTACGCTGCAGTCTTCTGACTGTGCTTTATCCTGCAGTCTTCTGACTGTGCTTCACCCCACAGTCTTATGACTGATATTTACCCTGCAGTCTTCTGACTGTGCTTTACCCCCACCGTCTTCTGACTGCGCCTTACCCTGCAGTCTTTTGGATGTACTTTACCCTGCAGTCTTCTGTATGTACTTTTCCCCACAGTCTTATGACTGTGATTTACCCTGCAGTCTTCTAAATATGCCTTACCCTGCAGTCTTCTGACTTTTCTTTACCCTAAAGTCTTCTGACCGTGCCTTACCCTGCAGTCTTTTGACTGTGCTTTACCCTGAAGTCTTCTGACTGTTCTTTATTCCAAGGTCTGATGACTCTGATTTACCCTGCAGTCTTCTGACTGTGCTTTATCCTGCAGTCTTCTGAGTGTGCTTCACCCCACAGTCTTATGACTGTGATTTATCCTGCAGTCTTCTGACTGTGCGTTACCCTGCAGTCTTCTGACTGTGCTTTACCCCACAGTCTTCTGACTGTGCCTTACCCTACAGTCTTCTGAGTGTGTTTTATCCTGCAGTCTTCTGACTGTGATTTAGCCCTACAGTCTTATGACTGTGATTTACCCTGCAGTCTTCTGAATCTGCCTTACCCTGCAGTCTTCTGACTGTGTTTTACCTGGAGTCGTCTGACCGTGCAGTCTTCTGAATCTGCCTTACCCGGCAGTCTTCTGACTGTGCTTGATCTTGCAGTCTTCTGACTGTGCTTCATCCCACAGTCTTATGACTGATATTTACCCTGCAATCTTCTGACTGTGCTTTACCCCCACCGTCTTCTGACTGCGCCTTACCCTGCAGTCTTTTGGATGTACTTTACCCTGCAGTCTTCTGTATGTACTTTACCCCACAGTCTTATGACTGTGATTTACCCTGCAGTCTTCTAAATATGCCTTACCCTGCAGTCTTCTGACTTTTCTTTACCCTAATGTCTTCTGACCGTGCCTTACCCTGCAGTCTTTTGACTGTGCTTTACCCTGAAGTCTTCTGACTGTTCTTTATTCCACGGTCTGATGACTCTGATTTACCCTGCAGTCTTCTGACTGTGCTTTATCCTGCAGTCTTCTGAGTGTGCTTCACCCCACAGTCTTATGACTGTGACTTACCCTGCAGTCTTCTGACTGTGCGTTACCCTGCAGTCTTCTGATTGTGCTTTACCCCACAGTCTTCTGACTGTGCCTTACCCTACAGTCTTCTGAGTGTGTTTTATCCTGCAGTCTTCTGACTGTGATTTAGCCCCACAGTCTTATGACTGTGATTTACCCTGCAGTCGTCTGAATCTGCCTTACCCTGCAGTCTTCTGATTGTGTTTTACCTGGAGTCGTCTGACCGTGCAGTCTTCTGAATCTGCCTTACCCTGCAGTCTTCTGACTGTGCTTGATCCTGCAGTCTTCTGACTGTGCTTCACCCCACAGTCTTATGACTGATATTTACCCTGCAGTCTTCTGACTGTGCTTTACCCCCACCGTCTTCTGACTGCGCCTTACCCTGCAGTCTTTTGGATGTACTTTACCCTGCAGTCTTCTGTATGTACTTTTCCCCACAGTCTTATGACTGTGATTTACCCTGCAGTCTTCTAAATATGCCTTACCCTGCAGTCTTCTGACTTTTCTTTACCCTAATGTCTTCTGACCGTGCCTTACCCTGCAGTCTTCTGACTGTGCTTTATCCTGCAGTCTTCTGAGTGTGCTACACCCCACAGTCTTATGACTGTGATTTACCCTGCAGTCTTCTGACTGTGCGTTACCCTGCAGTCTTCTGACTGTGTTTTACCTGTAGTCGTCTGACCGTGCAGTCTTCTGAATCTGCCTTACCCTGCAGTCTTCTGACTGTGCTTGATCCTGAAGTCTTCTGACTGTGCTTCACCCCACAGTCTTATGACTGTGATTTACCCTGCAGTCTTCTGAATCTGCCTTACCCTGCAGTCTTCTGACTGTGTTTTACCTGGAGTCGTCTGACCGTGCAGTCTTCTGAATCTGCCTTACGCTGCAGTCTTCTGACTGTGCTTCACCCCACAGTCTTATGACTGATATATTAACCCTGCAGTCTTCTGACTGTGCTTTACCCCCACCGTCTTCTGACTGCGCCTTACCCTGCAGTCTTTTGGATGTACTTTACCCTGCAGTCTTTTGTATGTACTTTAACCCACAGTCTTATGACTGTGATTTACCCTGCAGTCTTCTAAATATGCCTTACCCTGCAGTCTTTTGACTTTTCTTTACCCTAAAGTCTTCTGACTGTGATTTACCCTGAAGTCTTCTGACTGTTCTTTATTCCACGGTCTGATGACTGATTTACCCTGCAGTCTTCTGACTGTGATTTATCCTGCAGTCTTCTGACTGTGCTTCACTCCACAGTCTTATGACTGTGATTTACCCTGCAGTCTTATGACTGTGCGTTACCCTGCAGTCTTCTGACTGTGCTTTACCCCACAGTCTTTTGACTGTGGCTTACCCTACAGTCTTCTGAGTGTGTTTTATCCTGCAGTCTTCTGACTGTGATTTAGCCCCACAGTCTTATGACTGTGCGTTACCCTGCAGTCTTCTGACTGTGCTTTACCCCACAGTCTTCCGACTGTGCCTTACCCTACAGTCTTATGACTGTGATTTACCCTCACAGTCTTCTGACTGTGATTTGCCCTGCAGTCTTCTAAATGTGCCTTACCCTGCAGTCTTCTGAGTGTGTTTTATCCTGCAGTCTTCGGACTGTGATTTAGCCCCACAGTCTTATGACTGTGATTTACCCTGCAGTCTTCTGAATCTGCCTTACCCTGCAGTCTTCTGACTGTGCTTTACCCTGCAGTCTTCGGGCTGTGCCTTATGCTGTAGTCTACTGACTGTGTTTTACCAGGCAGTCTTCTGACTGTGTTTTACCAGGCAGTCTTCTGACTGTGCTTTACCCCACAGTCTTCTGACTGTGCTTTGCCCTAGCTGCAGTCGTCTGACTGTGTTTTACCCTGCGGTCTTCTGAATGTGACTTGCCTGCAGTCTTATGACTTTGATTTACCCTGCAGTCTTCTGAATGTGCCTTACCCTGCAGTCTTCCGACTGTGCTTTACCCTGCAGTCTTCTGAACGTGCCTTACCCTGCAGTCTTTTGACTGTGCTTTACCCTGAAGTCTTCTGACTGTTCTTTATTCCACGATCTGATGACTGTGATTTACCATGCAGTCTTCTGACTGTTCATTACCCTAAAGTTCTCTGACTTCTTTAGTCCACAGTCTCATGACTGTGATTTACCCTGAAGTCTTTTGACTGTTGTTTACCCCAGTTTTATGACTGTTCTTTACCCCAGTCTTATGACTGTGATTTACCCTGCAGTCTTCTGAATGTGCCTTACCCTGTAGTCTTCTGACTGTGCTTTACCCTGAAGTCTTCTGACTGTTCTTTACTCCACAGTCTTCTGACTGTGCTTTACCCTGCAGTCTTCTCAGTGTGCCTTACCCTGCAGTCTTCTGACTGTGCTTTACCCCCACAGTCTTCTGACTGTGCTTTACTCCGCAGTCTTCTGATTGTGCTTTACTCCACAGTCTGTTGACTGTGCTTTACCCCCACAGTCTTCAGACTGTGCTTTACCTCACAGTCTTATGACTGTGCTTTACCCTGCAGTCTTCTGAATGTGCCTTACTCTGCAGTCTTCTGAATGTGCCTTACCCTGTAGTTATCTGACTGTGCTTTACCCTACAGCTTTTGACTGTGGTTTTCCTTTCATTCTTCTGGATGTACTTTATGCTGCAGTCGTCTGGGTGAACTTTACGCTGAAGTCTCCTGGCAACGCAATGGTTGCCCTCTACTGTCAGCATTGGAGATCCTATATAATTCATATTTTTCATGAATGTAGGCCTACCTGCAACGCGTATGCCAGTAGCTGTGGCAGATTGGTTGTACTCCTATTGTATATATATTTTTATGATTAGCCCATTTCCAAATAAATGTTTCCCGCCTATAACTGTGTAGTCTGCTGATGCACGACTTCAACTGTTTGTGATCTTGGAAACCCAGCTTTAAATCACAAAGAGAGAGGCTGCAAATCCATCGTTTTCCGCAGACGAACACATGCCAACGAAGCCATAGGCTCCATATCTGTTCCTGGAATGGTCAATTTCTACGTTTTGTCAATGGCGATTAAAGTCTATGTACTTCGGTACTTCTCAGTGTTAACTGCCACAAGTGTTAGGTTTGAATAAATAATAACCCTTATGGTATTGATCAGAGCTCGATTAAACTACACCCCTACGAATAAATGTCAACACTTTTTTTTAATAATGTCTTTGTTTTACCACCACACAGAGCATCAACGTACGTCCAAAATCAATAAGTAACACATAACATCAATATATTTGGAGGTTCATATTGAGGCTTTTCCATTTATATGTATATCACCGGCCTTGTTTGATTGCAAAGTTCCATGCGCTTATATAGGTCTCAATACAATAGATTTCCATAGTTAACAGTTATTTTTTCTGTCAGTTGATTGTGTGTATCTGTTACCCCCAAAATGAAACTAACCTTTGATAAGTAGCTACTGATGTCAATACATGGCCATAGATGAGTTTTACTTGCTGCTATAGTTTCTTGGCAGTCCCCAAAAAAGGCGTTCAATTGTTTCGGGTTCCCTTTTGCAAAATGAGCATAAATTTTCTTCAGTTATTCCCCATTGATACAGTTGGTCCTTTGAAGGTAAGATAAAATCCAGAATCTTATATTAAAAACTTGCATGTTTGTTTAATATATAATCACAAGGAATCTTCCACATTGTCACTTAAAGCGGATGTTGATATGCGGAAACACAACGTTTCCGGTTCCTGATGTGACCATGTGATACGTGACAGGCGTCAAGTGGCAGAAAACGTCGCGGAAATATTCATGACTTCCTTACGTGTGTCATCGTCACGACATGGAGGCGTTAACGAAGAGTGGCGGAGAGTGATCAGTCGAGACGCGCGGCGAATGGCGCTCTGATCCGGGCATCAGCATTAGCGCGAAATATAATCCCACCGCTAATCTGCTGTGGGCCCCTCCGGGGAGGCATGGAAACTCGAAGACGGCCGCGGGAGGGAGGAGGGCGTGGATGGGGACAGTACAGAGGCCTACATTATTATTCATGCAAAGGCAACCGTAATAGATAACTTGGAAATGCTGTGTGTGGGTGATGACGTGGGACGGATCGGTCTCCGAGGCAGAAAGCATCGGGCCTGGGTCTTCCCACACAATGATGTGTAACACTAGTACAACGCGCACGTGAAACATCTAAACATTGGCTTAACTTAATCTTAACTTTAGGTGCATAAAGAGTTTCACGATTTCGTGACCGTATCGTTTACGCACCACTGTGTACTACTAGATGAATACCTGCAGAATTACATGGAGTAAAGGATTGATAGTAGGCTACAGAACAGAGCAATATTCAATAAAATCTCTAATTTTCAAATATAAACAGGAACCATGCAAAGTTGTATTAAAATTATGGACATAAAAAAAGACTTCGCTGCGCTGGTATAATTTCATCCCTTCATCTGTTAAAAAATGGATTCACTCCACTGCTCTTCTTTATTAGCTGATCGAATAAGGTTATTGCGGAAAAAGGGGATTCTCACCATAGCAAAGAGCTCATATATTTGTCATACGGAACCATTGTTCAAACATTTAAGTGTGTTGAAGTTGGCTGACATAACGTTTTATCACAAACCAAAATTGTATTACAAGCATTTCCACGGTGATCTACCAGATTATTTTTTAACAAATATGTCTATATCCAAAGTGTCGGATCTTCATTATTATAACACAAGACGATCTGTTGATTTGCTAGAAGTATAAACGAAACGCCTGATATTATATTAGATCAGGTTTCATAGGTATGAAACAAGGTAGTCATTGGTATGTGACATGGTTAGTTGT
Organism: Arenicola marina; assembly: GCA_964019135.1. Classification (NCBI taxonomy): domain Eukaryota; kingdom Metazoa; phylum Annelida; class Polychaeta; family Arenicolidae; genus Arenicola; species Arenicola marina. The sequence goes on along the minus strand of OZ025248.1, from coordinate 23,278,858 downwards.
TATATTTGCCACAGAAACAGTTAGAATATTACAGGTCTTCTTTCTTTGTTTATTTCTTGGTAAGAGCTATGTGTTAATCTTTTATCTAATTCTCGCAAGACTTTCGCATTTACACACATGTAAGTTGTCCCCTAACTTGTCATTTTGTATCTTTGTGATGACGCGAGGGTTTTGGCTTTAGTCTTTGTGATGACGTGATGATTTTAATTTAGTTTTTTTCTTTCTATCTTTTTCTTTTGGTGGCTCCTATGTTAACGGCCTTCTTGGTCTTATTGGCAGTCCCCAGGGCGAGAACTGTCTACGCTGTCATATTTTGCCTTTAATGTTTGTGTTTAGTTTAAACATATTAAACATGTTTGTATTTGTTCATCTTGCCCAAATAAATGATATTGAATCTGAATCTATTAGTATTTGTGCCCCTCCCACCCTGTTGAAGCACAGGCCTACATGGCCCCTCCCTTTTGAGGCCTCAGTTGGAGAGCGACTACGTTCCACCCCCGACCAACGGGCGTCAGCTTTACTGCCCCTATAATAGGGCTATACAGTTCTCGCGATCGGGCCGCGAGACTTCAGTTTTGGGGACAAACAAACACACGTGCTCCATGTTGAAGTATAGGCAGCTATAAGTCAATTACTTTCCAGGTTTATTCTAAAGACTATGAGTACCATTTCACTAAACATGGCTATATATATATAAATATAAATATTTGGTGGCGATGAAGCGCAGAATACACAAGGAAAAATCCGTCTTCAAAACACCCGAAAGCAAAAAATAACGTTTTGCCCCGCATCCAGGCTTTTGCAAGTTCACCAAACAGCGCGTGACGTCACAGAGTTTCGCGTGCCTCCGCGGTAACAAAAATGGCGAGAGCAAGTGATCGATTTAACCATTCCGCTGTCAAAATATGCCGTGCATGGAGTAACAACACACGGGTGCGTCATTAAACCACATGGTAACGATAAAATAAGACCAGTTGAATGTTTTCGTATCACTCTTGGATCACGAAAATACTAAGTTTCTTAATTTTTGTAAGTTGTCTGTTTCAAGCGTTGCGCCAACGTTGTCACCGGGGAGAATCCGTGGGACGTCATAATGCCTCGTTTTCGTAGGAAATGCAAAAAAAACGTTAATTTCTCAGTCTTATGGTCCCGTCGTAACAAATATTTGTCATTGTGATGGCGCAAACGAATACAAAATATGTCACCTATCCGTTTTGTGAAGCTATGTTTCTTAAATATTCTTAATCAATCAGCGTAGGCCTTCCGCAATGGACCCACCTCTCGTCGCCTGGCTTTTGCGCAGGTAGTCTGGTTCCCAGTCTCTTTCTTTGCGTAACATATACGTCACGCCTACGTCACAGATAGTTAGGATACCAGGGTGCGCAGAGATTCTAAACTCGTTCCGAACACGTGCTTCGTTTGTTTGTCCCCAAAATGAGTAAACCGGAAGTCTAAGTGAACGAGACTTTATAGCCCTATAGGGGCCTCTGTTCTTTACAAATCCTACAGACGACAGCGTCGATAATGGTATCAAGCTCCATTCGCTAGGTAGCGTTCAGATAATAGTATTCAGCTCCATTCGCTAGGTAGCGTTCAGATAATAGCATCCAGCTACATTCGTTAGGTGGCGTTTAGATAATATATATCTTTATTCGTACTTAAAGTACACATATCAACATGGAATGAGCAGTAAGGCTAAACAATGCCGTCTGCCCGAACAATAAACTATTTCAACCAACAATAAAACAATAGAAGCTCAAGTTAATACAATCATGGATGGATGCCTGTTTAACTAGTGAACAATACATTACTTATTTCTCGTAAATCAGCAACGTTTGCATCTTGTCTCCCATGTCTATAGCTTGAATCCCTAAATAATGCAAATTCGCGAATGGAGTTAGCTGTTTCTAAGTGCGTAGTTTCGTTCTTATCATAAAGCTTATACTTAACATCAGGCGTACGACTCAAATGAAACTTGTCCAATCCATAATTCTGACATACAAAAGTTATACTGTTGCCAACTGCAGACTGCTTCTATTAATAGCATGCTTTTGGCACATACAGACATATTTGTTATTCGACCTTCCAAAATGACTAAAACACGTTGAGAAACGTTTATGGATATGGACGTCAGCGGAATCGTAGTATAGTATCTAGCTCCATTCGCTAGGTAGCGTTCAGATAATAGTAACAAGCTCTCAGTCGCTAGGTAGCGCTCCGTACCAGATATTGGTATCAAGCTCCATTTGCTATGTAGCGCTCCTTAACAGATATTGGTATAATTTGTTTTAATATTTTTCATGTTCAGATTAACTCGCTTGATTCCGCTAAGTGTCACGGTGCAATCAGTGGAGCCGAGGCGAGCTCAGTCGAGCCGGTTGTTGCCAGAACAAATTTCAAGACAAACAACGGAAGCCATAAGCTAATAATCTGGAAATTCAAAGGTTACCGATTGCATATATTTCTCGTGCCGCCTACGAACGGTGGACCGTACGACATTGGTCATTGCATCAAGGCGAAGCATATATGTTAATAGTCGATTACCTGTGTCATAACATGGAAAATGAACCACCCATATCATGAGCAAAACTGTTGCCTCGTTACAACAATTTTATCACAAGCGATTCGAGTAATAGATATCAGTATAATAGACCTACGGAACTTTGTTATCGCTGTACAAACATGGCCACCGTCGTTCTATGATTCAATTCAGGCTGCGGGGGTGGAGGGGAGAGGGGTAGGGAGAGACCAACTGCACGCAGTTGTACTCATTTAACAAAACGAGACTCGAGCTGCATCGGGCAACACTGAGTCACGTCGCTTCACCACAGAATAATGCGACTGCTTTATAATAGTGAAAGTTATTCAAACAGATATTTTCCGCCAATTAAAAAACTCTGCATAGGATAATGACATGAAATGTCAGCATTCACAGTTAACAAAACTGTTTGCTTATAACTGTCGTGGTGAACCTGCCACAAATGGTATTTTGTGAAAGACATAACAGCTTATCGTAAGTTGGACGCTGCGTGCGCTACATCAAAGATTTGTCTGGCGCATTCCGGTTTATCACACTTTTCTAGGGGGGTTGGGCGGACTCCAGGCAATGAATTCTTGCACCAATCAGGCCATAATATGTAACAATTTTATACCCCGACATGGTTTTGGCGGCAAACAATTGTTGGAATAGCTTTAATGAATGTTTAGTCCATCCAGGCAATTCTGGGTTACGTAGAACCAATGAAACTAAATATGTCTTTGATTGTTTTTCGAAAGCGTAAAAACATTTCATTTCAAAAAGGATGGGGCAGGACGCCAACATTAAGCCAGAAACCGTCCTTCTTCTGTCCTGTCAACAAGGGTGGGACACGACGCCTACAATAAGCTAGAAACCGTCCTCCTTCTGTCCTGTCAACAAGGGTGGGGCACGACGCCCACATTAAGCCAGAAACCGTCCTTCTTCTGTCCTGTCAACAAGGGTTGGGCACGACGCCCACATTAAGCCAAAAACCGTCCTTCTTCTGTCCTGTCAACAAGGGTGGGGGACGACGCCCACATTAAGCCAGAAACCGTCCTTCTTCTGTCCTGTCAACAAGGATGGGGCACGACGCCCGCATTAAGCCAGAAACCGTCCTTCTTCTTTCTTGTCAACAAGGGTGGGGCACGACGCCCACATTAAGCCAGAAACCGTCCTTCTTCTGTCCTGTCAACAAGGGTTGGGGACGACGCCCACATTAAGCCAGAAACCGTCCTTCTTCTGTCCTGTCAACAAGGATGGGGCACGACGCCCGCATTAAGCCAGAAACCGTCCTTCTTCTTTCTTGTCAACAAGGGTGGGGCACGACGCCCACATTAAGCCAAAAACCGTCCTTCTTCTGTCCTGTCAACAAGGGTGGGGGACGACGCCCACATTAAGCCAGAAACCGTCCTTCTTCTGTCCTGTCAACAAGGATGGGGCACGACGCCCGCATTAAGCCAGAAACCGTCCTTCTTCTTTCTTGTCAACAAGGGTGGGGCACGCCGCCCACATTCAGCCAGAAACCGTCCTTCTTCTGTCCTGTCAACACGGATGGGGCACGACGCCCACATTAAGCCAGAAACCGTCCTTCTTCTTTCTTGTCAACAAGGGTGGGGCACGCCGCCCACATTCAGCCAGAAACCGTCCTTCTTCTGTCCTGTCAACAAGGGTAGGGCACGACGCCCACATTAAGCCAGAAACCGTCCTTCTTTTGTCCTGTCAACAAGGGTGGGGCACGACGCCCACATTAAGCCAGAAACCGTCCTTCTTTGGTCCTGTCAACAAGGGTGGGGCACGACGCCCACATTAAGCCAGAAACCGTCCTTCTTCTGTCCTGTCAACAAGGGTGGGGCACGACGCCCACATTAAGCCAAAAACCGTCCTTCTTCTTTCTTGTCAACAAGGGTGGGGCACGCCGCCCACATTCAGCCAGAAACCGTCCTTCTTCTGTCCTGTCAACAAGGGTAGGGCACGACGCCCACATTAAGCCAGAAACCGTCCTTCTTTTGTCCTGTCAACAAGGGTGGGGCACGACGCCAACATTAAGCCAGAAACCGTCCTTCTTCTGTCCTGTCAACAAGGGTGGGGCACGCCGCCCACATTCAGCCAGAAACCGTCCTTCTTCTGTCCTGTCAACAAGGGTAGGGCACGACGCCCACATTAAGCCAGAAACCGTCCTTCTTTTGTCCTGTCAACAAGGGTGGGGCACGACGCCCACATTAAGCCAAAAACCGTACTTCTTCTTTCTTGTCAACAAGGGTGGGGCACGCCGCCCACATTCAGCCAGAAACCGTCCTTCTTCTGTCCTGTCAACAAGGGTAGGGCACGACGCCCACATTAAGCCAGAAACCGTCCTTCTTTTGTCCTGTCAACAAGGGTGGGGCACGACGCCCACATTAAGCCAAAAACCGTCCTTCTTTCTTGTCAACAAGGGTGGGGCACGCCGCCCACATTCAGCCAGAAACCGTCCTTCTTCTGTCCTGTCAACAAGGGTAGGGCACGACGCCAACATTAAGCCAGAAACCGTCTTTCTTTTGTCCTGTCAACAAGGGTGGGGCACGACGCCCACATTAAGCCAAAAACCGTCCTTCTTCTTTCTTGTCAACAAGGGTGGGGCACGCCGCCCACATTCAGCCAGAAACCGTCCTTCTTCTGTCCTGTCAACAAGGGTAGGGCACGACGCCAACATTAAGCCAGAAACCGTCTTTCTTTTGTCCTGTCAACAAGGGTGAGGCACGACGCCCACATTAAGCCAGAAACCGTCCTTCTTCTGTCCTGTCAACAAGGGTGAGGCACGACGCCCACATTAAGCCAGAAACCGTCCTTCTTCTGTCCTGTCAACAAGGGTGGGGCACGACGCCCACATTAAGCCAGAAACCGTCCTTCTTCTGTCCTGTCAACAAGGGTGGGGTACGACGCCCATATTAAGCCAGAAACCGTCCTTCTTCTGTCCTGTAAATTCGTAGCAAACCTTAGCTACACGTCTGCTAACTGTAAACCTGTCTGTCAGGGCACATCCCGCTCCCGAAAGCAACAAAATAGCTGACTGAAGCCGGTCTATTTTCCGTCTTAGAGCCCATAAAATGTATCATTGCAGTACATAGCAGGCCAGAGTCATACGTGAGCTATGCTGAAACAATGGTTCTTCGAAAACGAAGGAAAACATCCACCAAGTCGTTTTGTAACTTGGGTCCTTGTTCGACGACATCATTGAGTGAGATTCCTTCGCACTCGGCTGACGCATCGAACACGATCCTTGTCTTTGTCGTTTCCTTGTCCGGTCTTAGGACTGGAAAGTGGGGCAGATACCGCACCTCATCAGGTTTCTATTCATTAGGGGAAACCTTGCGAATGTACCCCTTGTCCTGATAATCCTGTAACACCCCTGCGTATGCCTCACCAACCTTTGGGCATTTCAACAGGCGTTTTTCAGTATTTTGCAGTCTGCGCAATGCCATACTGTAGTTGTCCGGTAGTTTGGGTCTATCGACTTTCCACGGCGTAGCAACCTGGTAATGGCCATCCCGAAACACTAGAGACTTTGACACGATGTCCATAGCGGCCTTGTCTCCCGGTTTGACAATTTGAGTACCTTGGACATCTTCAAGTTCCCAAAAGCGACGAACAAGTGCTTCAAGGTTGTTCGAATCCTTCACGAAAAAGTTTCCATGAGAGCTACGCGTCGCCATCTCGGTGTTACCGACGCAGGTCCATCCCAGTGGCGTCAGTCGAGCGATAGGCTCTCCAGGAAGTCCGCGTATGTCCTTTAATGAATACAGAAGATCAGATTGATCTACACCGATCAACAGGTCGACGATGGGTCGTGGCCCAACCTTTGGGAAGCTAATTCCTTCCAGATGCGTCCACTTGTGCTTTGCTTCATTCCAGTTCACCACCTGCATGTCTCCCGTCACACGTTCTGTGGTATACGCTGACGCTTCCTTATGCAGATCGCCGTGGACACTTTGAATTGTGAAATCAACAAGAGCTGTGTCAAAACGCTCTTGATTGCCATTCAGGACGTTTACAGTTAGTTCTTGGTGGGTTCCGTCGAGGCCTAGTTCCGCAGCTATGTCGCTGTTTAAATAGTTCTTGCTACTTGCCTCGTCCAATAGAGCATTCACCTTCAATTTCCGCCGTCCGTTGGACAGATAGACAGGCACTGTCCTTAGGGCGACAAACTCTGTAGACTTTGTATGCTCAGTCAACATGGTTCTCGGGCTTCGCTCCCCTTCCATGGTGGAGTTACCATGGGAACTTGCTTCCGTGTTTCTAACATTCACTGACCTCACTGAATCCCTGTCTCTTACCTCGGCTTCACGTGGACGGTCTGATTGAGGGATCACTCGATCCTTGTGCAGCAGACGATGATGGGATAATTCGCATCCATTTAGACCGCATGTTCGACCCCTAATGCACGCTTGGCCTTGATGACCATTCCCGAGGCACCTAAAGCAAAGTCTGTGTTCCTTGGCCACGTTCCAACGGAGTTGTATTGACATGGCCCGGAAGCGGCTACAAGCCCACATGCCATGGCGAGACTGACACAGGTGGCACTTCGACTGCGGCTTCATAGCACCCTTGGTCTCGTCTTGGGTCAAGAACGTCCGCCCAGTTGAAGCGGTCTTCTCTTTTCTTCCCCAGTCCTTGTTGATTCCACATATAGTTTCTGATGCAGTTGTGAGGAACTCGGCTTCTCTGTCAATGAAGTCTCCTAAGACTAGCACGGTTTCCTCGCGATTACTTTCACAAATCCACTGTTTGTACTTGGCGAGTACCGATTTGCTCAACTTGCGCTGGATAGCTATATATAAGGATCCGTTCCCTAGCTCGGCTTCATGAAGGTTGACAACGACCATATCTAACAATTCTGCCAAGCGCTCCAAATCCTTTTCGCAGTTGTCTCTAACAGGCTTGAACTGATCTAACTCTTCGAGGCGCAGAGTTAGTGCCCGTTGCTTTCCGCCATACTTCCTCTCTAACCGAGCCTTGGCCACCTCATAAGCTTGTGCCGAGAAGCCCAAGCTTTCTACCACCTTTAACGCTTCACCTTGCAAGCTCTCTCGCAGGCGCAGCAGTTTGTGCTCCGGCACTATTCTGGCGCTGTCGACACATGCATCAAAGGCTGATCGCCAGGCTTCGTAAGCTCTCTTGTCCCCAGAGAACTTGGGCAGACTCACCCTGGGAAGGAGTACTGAGGGATCTGCATTCACGCCACTACAACTGTTTCCTGCTTGTCCCAAACCCACAGGGTAATTTTCATTGATTAATTTCATTAATTGCTGGGACCCCACTATTGTTCCATGGCGATGACCCTCTGGTTCAAGACCTCCAGACTGCTGGTATGACTGCATATTTGCCGCTGACACGCTTCTAATTGGACTTGCCTGAAGCTGGGTGCTGAGAGGCTGATGTACATGTGAGGCAGTGGATGGCATTGCAGGCAGCATAAATGGCGTCGATGTAATAACCCGGTGATTGGTTGGGCCTGAGTTGCAGCCACATACTCTGATAACTCGTGTGATGCATGCGATGAATGCTGTTCACCTGGGTGGGTTGCAACGTGGGTCTGGTTAATTGCGTTCTGGTGTGGTGATACAGATGGCTGCTGTGGTCCTTTCATCTCTCGTATATGAATCTGACATTCTTCGAAAGTTCTTTCAATTTGAGACGCAATGCGTTCAAGTTCAGCCTCCCGTTGGCTGATTTCATGTCGTTCTGACAGTTGTCTTGGAGTGCTTTGCTGTTCTGGCACCGGCTGCACGGTTGGCGGCCGGCGAGGTGCCTGAGACCGAGTTTGCGGATAACAGTGCTGTAAATGCTGTTGCACCATTCGACTATAATCACTGAATCTTTCTTCAATATCTTCGAGTTCGCGTCCTACCAGTCGGACGTTCCTGTTATCGCCGATGCCTTCATAGAATTCTTCTAACTTTTCACAGGCAAATATCACTCCTTCAAATGCTATGGTCACAGAGTCCCAATTTGAATTTATCTCTTTTTGGCCGCATCCGCTTTCCATAGATTGTAGCAACCGCGTGCTGGTGCGAGTGAATACAGCCTTCGCCTTAGCTTTCTGATTTTTCAGCTTTTCCATGGTTATGACTTATGTTATATGTAAGACTCACGGTCAACCACGCTCTGCTACCAAAATGTTCTTACGATGGTATTCACGAAACTTCTTGAAGCGAAATATACCTTTATTTTCTTCAAATCACACCAAGCCGGCCTCGTTACCGGAAACACAACAACACTCTCTAATTCCCGAAAAAAGTTACATGCTTCCAAACCAACCGAACAACAACATATAGCTCGACTGCGACAATATAGGCTTAATCCATACGCATCCAGTCAACAACAGTTCAGCATCTTTACTTGGACCTGAATTTGAGGTGTGCGACCTTCATAAACATGTATGGGGCGCCGTAAACGTCATTTGTTTAGATTTTTATTTTTTTGCAGGTTGAAATTTATAATTTAGACCTACAGACTGCCCCTGGTTAAGCCCTCGTTGATGGGTACTCTCATGTTTACTAGCATAATGTAGCGTTATTATTTGATTTCGTTGGGGATTAACGGCACTTTCAGCTTGTAAGGCTATATCGTGCCATAGCTACATATATGTCGCATTATCAGGCCTATTTAGACCTAAAGACTGCCCCTGGTGAGCCGTCGTTGGTGGTTAATTCTATGTTTATTATCATAATGTAGCGTTTTCATTTGATTTTATTTGGGGATTAGCGGCACTTTCAGCCTAAGTTATTAGGCGTTGACCAGATTGCATGCAAGGCACTCAGGCCATTGTTTGAAGGAAACCAGGATCACGCCAAATGTGTCTGATTGATGTCCGATGACCTTTGACACTGCGTACCGGAATTAATGCATGTTATCTGGTCTGGTCTCAAAGTGATTAGTGATTCATCCGGTGGTAAGTGTAAAAGTCATCCCGGGGGGTACTTAATACATTGCTGTGGGCGGGGGGGGCGGGTTCTGTCGAAATCCGCTCGGTCGGAGCGTTTTACGACCAAAATATGCTCGGAAGGGGTATTGTTCGCGGAAGTTTTCACATATCCGCTCTATATGGGTATCTTTTTCATCACAAATGTCCGCTCCCTCGAGCATCAAGAAGCACTGGCGGAACCCCCTCACCAAATTCGTATAACAGTGCCCCCCCCCCCCCTACTTTGTTTCCTGGGGTCTCTACTTGATCTCCTACTTTTCTGGCATATGTAGCCCTATTTTAGCCCTACTTTTCTGGCATAAATAGCCCTATGTTAGCCCTACTTTTTGTCAAGGGTCAGTCACATGCATTATCTCTTTCATAGGTTGCAATAAGTCATTGTACGACGATTTATTGTTCTCCTTCATATGTTTGAATGAATTGTTTATTATAGTGACACAGTATGCATTACATAAGAACATAAACAACAGTACGATAGGCAGACCCATCCCTACTAGACGTGTACGCCACTTTGAGATCATTGGTTTATACATGGTTGTGTGTTGAATAGTGAATAAAAATATAATTCTGGCTTTCAATAACATTAACTGTAATATTTAACGACTAAAACATTCGATTACACATTTGCTATGAAATTATATCTGATTATGGCATAAAATAAATGTTAAACAGAAATTTACAGAAGATTAAAGCACCATAGTATACACTATGTTCAGATGTACCTGCAATTTCATAGCAGTGAAACGAGACAACAAGTTAGCATGAGTTATGTACAGCTACGACAACTATATATACGGCAAAAGCTCAGCTAGTAATGCATTAACCGAAATGGAATATTTAGTTTTTACAAATAGGTATTTGCCCTTCTTTTTCCCCATGCAACGTCTCTCCAACTAGATTTTTCAAGTGGATTGCTTTGGCACATATCGCATATTCTTTCTGCTGCAATTATACCTTTAGATCTGTCAGATTCGCCTATATGCCCTGCTCACATAGACCCACCGACGCCTCGGCCGAGCTAAAAAGGGGGAAATTGGCCCCAAATCGGCCCCAAATCGGCCCCAAATCGGCCGTGACCTCGGCCGACCTCGGCCGAGCATTGCTGCTCGGTGGCTCATTTCAGGTGCTCGGCCGAGGCCTTTCCAGTTTTAATGCAGACATTAAAACCAGGCCGAGCTCGGCCAATTTCCTTAGGTCGGCGGAGGTCGGCCGACCTCTCGGCCGAGCTCGGCCGAGTAGTCGGCCGAGTAGTCACCTAGCTCGGCCGATTTCTATGAAAGCTCGGTGGGAAAGTTGAAGAACTCCGTGGCGAGGGCGAGCTCTGACGTCGGCCGACCAGTTTTAGTCTATGTGAGCCGGGCATTAAGAGGGAGGATACCGTGTTTCAACTGGGCTAAAAACGAGCGGCTACGCCTCGACATATTACCTTTGACATAAATTTCCGTATCTAAATCGGACTTAAATATAGACGGTCTTAATTTTGGGCTCTTGCTAAGACCACCAGACCAGATTTAGCTAGTCATATTTTTGCAGCTCTTTGTTAATATAGCGTGTTATTATACAATTTTCCCGTTCCAGGAAGCACAATTTGAACGATGAATTCTTTACGGCTTTTCCAACGGCGACATCTGAAGGTGGGTGTTATGCGCGATTGTGCCTCGCAATACAGTTTCTAATGAACGACATACGACACAATATAGGCTGAGAATCAAGCTGAATCTATATTTGGATATTAGAAATGAATCGTTGTCGCAGCTACTTCTAATGATGGATATATCTTAACTGCGTATTTTATTTGACATATTACTTATATCAGGTTAGATATGTCTTTTTCATTTAGCTGTCGACCAAATGGACGACGGTATTACGAGCAATCTCCCAAGTAGCGAGCGCTCTGGTGAGGCCTATACCACACACCACAACGAGCGATTGCCGGCCCAGTGATAACATTTAATGTCATGGATCGCCTTCCAATATACATTCATGTTGATGAGTGTGCTTTGCTAGACGTAAATAGTAATGCCGCACCGTATTGGCGCGTATGTGGTACATTAGACATCTGTCTACATCCTTACCTTCATGGGGAGGAGGGGATTACATACTATTACCCCTCAACCTTTGGGCTTTCGCTATAAAACACCGTTGGTTCGCTGGCTTTTTGGACGCTTCATTTGCAATTGGTTTTCCATTCCTTGGAGATTAATAGTAGTTGAGTGGTGCGTAAATAAATCGTGTGCACTTAATACATGTAATAGTGCGCCCAACTTTCGTCATATGTTTCGCTCTTTTATGATGACAGGAAGTTGTGATTGTAAGTTCGGCACGGACGCCGATGGGCAGTTTTCAAGGTCAACTCTCCTCGCTTTCGGGTCCTCAACTCGGAGCATGCGCGATAAAGGCGGCCATCGACCGCGCAGGTAAGGATCGCAGGAAATAATGTGCTTTTGATTAGTGGTTATATTTTTTATTGTCAATGACGCGTTCAATGTTTATCTACAACGCTACTTATTTACGAACGACATTTTATGTGAAACGTGACATTAGTATTTGAGCTATTTGACTATATTGGTCAAGGTCGCAATTCCAAGGTCAAGGTCACGAAACATGTTTTTCCGCGTAACTTCGTTATTATTGGGTCTAGAGATCCGCTGTATGTTTGAGAGTGTTCATCAGTTGCAAAAGACGGGCAAACGTCGGCTTGGGTGAGGAATCCAAATTTCGCTTTTTTTAGCCTATCACGCTTAGTTTCGCCGCTAGGGGGCTCCGTAATTCAGCAATGAAGAGTCTGAGAACAGGGATTAGGGCGTGACCAAGCACACGTAGAAAGTCGGGATGTGGACATATTCACTCGAAATGGCGCCCTCGATCTGGGAAAACCGCCCGCGTTGGGCAGCAGTCGTTAGATTGTGCTCGTCCAGCATCCGGATACTAGGAGTCCGATTTGGGCTAAATTTTCATTGGGCAATTTGAGCTCGAACGCCTTCAGATATCGACTTCCAAATTCACCAAGAATTGCGGAATGGCCATGGCCAGGCTAAGTTCCTAGATGGGCGATGTAGGTGGGTCTTAACATGGTCGAATAAGTCCCAAAACTCCGATTTTCGTCTCTTCTCAAGCTCTGCTTGACGCCTCGTTAAGACGAAAATCTCCGATTTTCGTTATTCTGTCTGTTCGTCATGTAAAGCATTATGGTTCGAATGCCTTAAGATATCGACTTCCAAATTCACAAAAAGATGCGGAATGGCCATCGTCAGGCTAAGTTTGTAGATGGATCATGTAGGTCAAAGGTCAAGGTCACAGGAATTTTTCGAAATTGGCTTAACCATTGAAAGATAGGACCAAAAATCGGCACAATCGCTATACCGTTCACAGTTTTCATTTAATGACGCTGCCAATTATTTACGTATTGGGCCTACATGTACCTTGTATACGGTATTTCAAATTTTGCAAATCGCCCAAATAGTTTTTCTGCACACAATTCCCCAATTGAACATGGGACCCTACGAGAGCATTTTGTCGGGAAAACGGTCTCCTTAATTTCTCCATGAAGGAGCAAGTCAAACACACGACCCTTTCGGTGAAGCATGACACTAGTATTTGGGCGCGAAGTATTATATTGATCAAGGTCAAGGTCACAGCAAGGTCAAGGTCACGATATATATTTTCCCGCGTAACACCGTTAATATTGGGTCTAGAAATCCGATGTTTGTTTTAGAGTATTCTTCAGAGAGAGGCGGGAACGCTTTACTGGCTCAGATTCCGGAGACTGAAAGCTTTTCGAGTAATCGGCCAATCAAGTTACAGTGTCCTTAAGACATCTAATCATGACAAGGAACTCCAGTCTTCATAGTATGTGAATTTATTGCTATGGGCAACCAAGTGACTCTGGCTCACCTTGGACTACGATACACACGTCCAACCAACTGTTTTCGGCTGTTGGAAAGCTAACAAATGTTACATCTCACACACATACGCTCTACACAAATTTAGATTTTTTTCCCTGTGCTTTTCGTGAAATCTAAGGCGGAGTAATGTTAAAAATCAGAAAGGCAGAACGGTCAAAGAGCGTGCCAATTATAACCAGAAAAACAAAAAGACCGTCACTTTTTAATTCCAATCCTTGAAACTTGCTATGTTTTCGCTGATTAAGTCATTTTCCAACCTAGATATATGCAGCCGTTTTTTTTAATCGCGCGTTGCCATGGCTACATCGTTTTAGTAAGTCCATGGGGTGGCGGGCAAACGGTGAGGATTTCCTGCCGTGAGTTCAATTTGAGAAAAAAAATTCTCATTTGAATCCACTACTTCATCTTATCCAATCGCCATGTAGCGAATACAACCATATATTTCGATGAGGCAAGAAAAAACTATGTCATTTTATTTTTATTCTAGTTTTCAAGTTATATCTTCGGAAGATAGGTGGCTATAGCAAGCCGCTTGCAACGACGTGATGTGCGTCGCGGTCGCGTCATTCTGACAGGCGGTAGGCCTACTGGCCAGTACAGCACCTCTATAGTACCGCTAGCATCTAGTGACGAATTGTTGTAGTTAGCTGATGAATTGTGCTTCCATCCAGCGGGTCAGTTGGTAACAATTGTAACGGTGTAACGAGAAGAAACCATCAGGCAGGTGGTGGTATAGGTGTCTATGCTGTTGGGAATGCGGGCCAGAAGGGCCAGAAGGGCCAGAAAGGCCAGAAGGGCCAGAAGGAGGATATATTGGTGAAAAAGTTAGTGAAAAAGTGAAGCGGTTACACTATAGCCAGATGTGCCAGGTTAAGCTTTGGTGGGTGTATGTTAGGTTGTATTGGGTTACTCAGTAGTCTATGTGGTATAGGTCTCTATGTCGTAGGGAGGGGCGGGGGCAAGGGGTATTTCCGTTCCTCGGGAATGGGGTTTTCATTTCACCCTGAATTGGGAACTGGGAATTGGGTATTAGCCGACCGCGGTGATCAAGGATCTTCATTAATCGTGAACTGGAAATGTATGCTGGGAGCTTTTTAATTCATATTTTGGGTTTTTGACATATTTTGAAATTATTTATGGGTATCCTCTCGAATGTAAATTTTTCTGTCTGCCTATCGGGTTTCCATCTTCACACTTTTTATAATTTTGTCTCTCTGGTTTACAACTTTGCGGAACTGAAATCTGACTCTATTGATCGCGAAATACGTTTGCTATTTATGGCTTTCAAAGTATTTTGTTGAAGTGACATCGATGAGGTACTTTTGGAGCACCAAGGCGTGTCACGTCAAGTGGCCTTATCCAGAATTCATTAGCGCTGTTCTCAAATTCCCTTTGGACATGATAAAACTAAAAGGCGGACTTTCTTTGCCCAGCAATGAAAGTTGTGGCAGGTGAATAATAGAGAGCCGCGTCGAGGAAAGCGGTAGGCAGCAGACACCCGGCACGTCTTTTCAATGTATTTGATGTGTCTGCATGTCCTTGCCTTTCCATTAAATGCATGAAAGCAATGTCGTGTGAACGCACTGTGGCATAATGGAACGGGTCACGACCTTGGAACGCCAATATGACGCCTCTTCGTGTGTCGCGATATTATGCTTGAAATCAATTTTCTTTTTAGATATTGTGCAAAGCTGTAGCCCGGATAGTTTCATGATTAATACCGTTTTCGTGTGACCTTTAATTAGCACGTCTTTTCGGCTTAGACGCCAGTTTAGCGGCGTGACATATCGCCCAAAGCACCGAAGACCCTGTGAAGACATTGGTGGCTCGGGGAATGATGGTACTGGTTGCTGGACGGCACCCTGCCATCCCCGTGTCCCCCGCTAGACTAGTTCGGCCTGTTGACCTGCGGACCGGATCACATATCTCGTTAATTGTCACACTCCCTTTCAAATCGCCACTGTCAGGTGGCTACAGTGTGCGGCTAAGTGAATACAACTATAGGTCAGGTGGCTACAGTGTGCGGCTAAGTGAATACAGCTATAGGTCAGGTGGCTGCAGTGTGCCGCTAAGTGAATACAGCTAAAGATCAGGTGGCTGCGGTGTGCGGCTAAATAAATACAGCTAAAAGTCAGGTGGCTACAGTGTGCGGCTAAGTGAATACAACTATAGGTCAGATGGCTACAGTGTGCGGCTAAGTGAATACAACTATAGGTCAGGTGGCTGCAGTGTGCGGCTAACTGAATACAGCTATAGGTCAGGTGGCTGCAGTGTGCCGCTAAGTGAATACAGCTAAAGGTCAGGTGGCTGCGGCGTGCGGATAAGTGAATACAACTATAGGTCAGGTGGCTACAGTGTGCGGCTAAGTGAATATAAAATTGGGTCAGGTGGCTACAGTGTGCGGCTAAATGAATACAGCTATAGGTCAGGTGGCTACAGTTTGCGGCTAAGTGAATACAGCTATAGGTCAGGTGGCAACAGTTTAATCATAGTTAGTCTTCACTGGCAGATTGTGTTTCCAGTCTTCAAGCACATTGCAAGGTGGTACTGTTCACCAGTTCACCATTACCGGTACACATTTATGGCAAGCCCTTTGTATCGTAATTCGAGAAACTTAGTTTCTCGTCAAGAAACCTAGTTTCTTGCTCGAGAAACCCGGTTTCTCCGCCGAAAATCCCGGTTTCTCGACAAGAAACTAGGATTCTTGGCGGGAAACTAAGTTTTTAGCGCTAAAATGGGGGTTATAGCCAGAATCCCTGTTTCCAGAGATATAACCCTAGTTTTAGCGACATCCCCAGTTTTTACAGCGCCGATTGTATCTTAATGTTTATACCTCCATTATTGGTCAGGAAACTGGCTTTCTTGCCTTCAAATCCCACTTTCTCGCCAAGAAACCAGGATTCCAGGTTAAAACCACAGTTTTAACCTCCATAACCGCAGTTTCAGCGAGAAACCTAGTTTCCTGGCGAGAAACCAGGTTTCCTGTCGAGAAACCAGGTTTCCTGCCGAGAAACTAGGTTTCTTCGTTGCTAAGGTCCGTATCTAGGATTCCTGAACGTCACACTTCGCACCGCACATTCAGCCAATAAGAGCGCAGGGTCTGTGGAGGACCCAGCCCAGTAGGAGATTGCCCGGGAATTCCCTCACTCACATGCGCTCTCATTGGCTGAATGTGCGGTGCGAAGTGTGACGTTCAGGAATCCTAGATACGGACCTTAGCAACGAAGAAACCTGGATTCTCGACAGGAAACCTGGTTTCTCGACAGGAAACTAGGTTTCTCGCTGAAACTGCGGTTATGGAGGTTAAAACTGTGGTTTTAACCCGGAATCCTGGTTTCTTGGCGAGAAAGTAGGATTTGAAGGCAAGAAAGCCAGTTTCCTGACCATTAATGAAGGCATAGACATTAAGATACAATCGGCACTGTAAAAACTGGGGTTGTCGCTAAAACTAGGGTTATATCTCTGGAAACCGGGATTCTAGCTATAACCCCCATTTTAGCGCTAACAACTTAGTTTCCCGCCAAGAATCCTAGTTTCTTGTCGAGAAACCGGGATTTTCGGCGAAGAAACCGGGTTTCTCGAGCAAGAAACTAGGTTTCTTGTCGAGAAACTAAGTTTCTCGAATTACGATACAAAGGGCTTGCCATACACATTACACTTACTAACCCCTATTTCTTTCCCCCGCCTCTTGTATTATCCCTAACCGTCTTCCGTTTGTCTTTTGTGCCAGGGCCACTGTGCTGAGAACACCAACCGCAAGATGGGAATCTCTCGGCAGGACCAGGACGACTTCTGCCTCGGCAGCTACGCCAAGGCCAGACAGGCATGGGAGACTGGGGTCTATAAGGACCAGGTCGTTCCGGTCACCGTCACGCACAAGACAGGTGCGTTCACCACCACCACCGCCACCCCTCCCCGCCACTCCCTGCAGCCCTAGCCCATCCTTCTACTCTCACGCGGACTCAGGTGTTAATAACCGCAACCCACCTAAACGAAGCCGTTTATTTCAAAGGAAGCGTCGTTGGCGGTGGGTATAATACTCGACCGCCGATCACGAGGTGGCCTAGCGGCTTCTGAACCCGGCCTGGGCAATCTAATCTCGCCGGTAGGCGGACGTTTCGGTCAACGGACGTTTCGGCCTATAGATATCTATCCTTTTGGGCAAAATCGTTTATTGTACCAGAAAGTACCTTGGTCTACTTTAGCCCTCGTCTGCCCAAAAAGGGACGTAAAGACCCCATGAGACCATTTATACTACTTGGCAGATCTGCAAAGACATTCCCGTCACAATATGGGTCATCCTGACTGTTTATTTTAGCAATTTTTACAAAATCTACAAAAAAAACATTTTTTGACGAATTTGAAGAACTCGCGCCAAAAAATTATTGGGGATCTTGGCCAGAGACCGAAACCGGATATGACGTCTTGTACTGGAGTGCGTTCAAGGGGGTTCCCCATGCGGGCCGTTGTGTAGAGTGACAACCGGAGTCTGTCTCGCCGATTGTCAGTGATTCAATTGCCACCTAGGATCTTTCATTGGCCTTGGACCTTATTCTTATTATTATAACATAATGATCAATATTTGTTGTACAGCTGAATGCTAATAGAAACCCAAGTGACCAGGTGACGGTGTCAGTTCGTACTGGCCAAGCGCGGAGCAGACTGTGCAACGGTATCGGTGAACGACCGGACCGCAACCTTTTGGACGAAGTGGAATGGCCAAGGAAATATTCATTTATAACTGTAAAGGCCATGTAAGCCTAGTTAACATTTCAAGCTCAGTCAATGGTCCACCCGCCCTCAACTCAAAGACAACGAGGAACGTCCGTCGTGTAACAGCGCAAATGTACATTGTCTGCACAGCAAATAGTTCGGCCAGAGGCTGAGGGTCGAAGCGTTGAATGGCCCAAGCGAAAGAGAAAATAAGATTTTCATATGTTTGCAAACCTATAGAACAGTTTGGGGTAGGCCTTACTGACTGGTTTAATTTTCTTTGTTATTAATATAGAGACAGGCCATAAATATATATTCGTGGAAGCTTGTCTCCTACCCTCTTTTATTTCACTCTGATAAAAGAATGCCAAAAATTGATTGACTCTAATGAACATATTGTTTACACTTTCTAAATGTCCTTATCAAACCAAGCATATACAAGCTTACATTGGAAATAATATAGGGATCGAGAATGACCCAGAAGATATAATTGCAGTGAAAACTCAGGTTCTAGACTTTTGGCCCTCAGGATTATTCACTTTCAGTCATTAATTTTAATCTCGCTTCAAATGATCTGTTGAGGGAAGGTATAAAAATGAAACAATGATTGGAGGAAAACAAGGTTTTATTGTCAATATAAAAATGTCCTTACAATTTAAGGAATATAATTTCAATTTAGATATTAAAATTAATATTAAATTTTCCACAGAGGTAAAATAAATATAGTCAATATGCAATGTCTGCTTTTCATATTTATCATAATTAAACGAATTACTGAATAATGTAATTTATGTAATGAGTTATAGAGCTAAGTTGTGTTAATTGATCAAACAATTATTTTGCTAAAACTTGGATTAAATAATAAAACTTTATATAGGAACAATACAATTAAATTAATTGTACAAAATAGAACTAATAATATAAGTTGTATGGCATTTTTGATAATCTATTTAAAAAATAAAAATTACCAGAAATACCGGTATGTATGAAAAATAATAAATACATATTTAAATGAAATCGATAAATATTTCTCTCTTGGTAAACCTGGTAGTTCTGCTTTCACATTTTTGAGATACATAAAAATATGTACAGTAATTCTGAATATAAATTGCAAATTTAGTAGCTTGAGCATTGACACTTTTAATTAAAACTTGATTTCACTTTCAGGTAATATTTGTAGATTTTAATAATAAAACAACTGAATACTGTTTGTGCTTCATTATTTTTAAACCAAAAACAATCCATAGAATCAGATATAATAGTATCAATACATTTTCTGTTGTATCCTGGAATGACATTTTTGTATGATATATTTCATTTTACATGTCAATGAAATATATTAGATTAAAAAAAATCTTTATTTTAAATGTGATCCAAATACCATCAAATGATATTTAACAAAAGTAAATCTATCTTGCTCTTCATCCAATAAATTAAAAAAGGCAAAAGGTATTCTTCTGTGAAATGTGAATTGTTTATTCCACCTAATCGGGTGGCATAAAACATAATCATTCATATATTCCATTCACTTTTGAAATACATATTCGAAATACATATTCGTGATAATCAAGCAGAATATCATATAAGTACAGGGCAGTGGCAGGGTAGACCATGTTCTCAGATCACGAAGAAGAATTTTCTTTATTACCAGGTCACAATCAATTAAAAAAAGAGAACTAAAGGATGGTTGGCTGCATGTTATGAGATGGCGATTTCCTGATTCATGGTTATTTAATATGGAAATCCTTGATCACGAAGGGCCAATTAATACCCTATTGTTGATGCATGCAACTTGACAAATAATTAAATAATTATTTCCCTTATTACCAGTTCATGGTGAAATGAAAAGCTCATCCTGGGGAATGTAAACACCCCTTGCCACAGCCCAAAAATAATCTCAGCTTAGTTATACTTATAGATCAGTCAAACTATACAGGCCTAAGTTTTCATAAGTTAAGTTTATAAAAAATAATAAGCTTACATAAAATTTAAAAATAGAATAAGATCCATTTTTTTCATTGTAATTAGTAGTTTACATTTTGTGACATATATAGCTCTAATACTGAATATATACAGACATTTCATAGCTTTATCACTAAAAATAAATGATAAAACTCCCATACTGGCCATAGATATAAAATCTCAATTAAGCTTAATCAATGCCATCATTTTTTATTTATTATTAGTCTAGTTTGTAATTAGTTTTCTTATATATATATTCGGATAAAACTCTAGTTTGGACTTAAACAATTAGGGACATTATTCCACGGATTTGACATGCTTTTCAAGTTCTGCAGAAGATAACTGTCAGTGAACAGTGAGCAGGTGAGTGACCGCGTTCTGTCATCTGTCGATCTGTCATTCGCCAGCTCCGCGGCCATGCTCAGTTTCGACTCAGTTATCTTCCCCATCTACGCGCTTCCACTCAAATCTATCAGGAAGAATTTTACCAGAACTGTCTTTGAAAACAAAAGGATCAAATTCCACTTCGTTGTCACATCTATTGAACTCATTCGAACAAACTTCTCGCTCTAGCTCATCCCAAACTCGAATCACTCGTGGCCATTTCACACGTTTGTTATTGTTGCATGAAATTAGCGAGTCGTGAAAAAATAGAGCCAGCCCGACTCGCTTTTTTCACGCAGTTTCTTTTCGGACTCGGCTTTTTAACGGCGACAAACGGTTGGGTAAACCATGCCGCCGACAATCACTGTCCTAGTGCAGTTGCAACGAAATTTGTCTACAGTACAAACCGTAGCTGGGCGAATATGGAAATGTCCAACTTTGCCTAGGGCACAGAACTCTTAGTGGGGTGGGAATGGATCAGCCCTGATACATGACTCTCATACGCGCTGGTACTCGACGCGCGAGAGAGTCATGAAGTACAACCCGCATGAGACCAGGAATTGGTGGGGGTGCATGTGCATCATGTAGCTATTTGCCCTTATCACTAGATACCCTACCACCAAAAGTGATGAAAAGTAATTCCACAAGTGTTAAACTTTTCTTTCGTGGCTTCATATTCAATGTCAGCCTTTTATACATGCACTAAATAGCAAGTTTACGCAAACTCGCTCCGTCACTTTGAGAACCTCGCAACGGAAGATAAGCCAAAATGGCGGAGCGAGTGTCGAGAAAAACGTGTTGTTTATTGCAGGAATGACACTTTTTTAAATGCCCCCAGCGAATATAAGACAACGAAAGAAAAGTTCAACAATTGTGGAATTACCTTTTATCGCGTTGGAAGGTAGACGATTTATTGATAAGGGCAAAAGCCTACAAGATGCACAAACCCCCACCAATTCCTGGCCTCATGTGGGGTGCACTTCATGGCTCTCTCGCGTGTCGGGTACCAGCGCGTATGAGCAGCCATGTATCAGGGCCAGGAATGGATGGGGGAGAGCGGTAATAACCATTGTTATGTGTCCCTTTTTCTGACGGGTTCTGCTGCCGAGTGCTGCGAGCGAGTGTACATGGTGCGAGCAGCGTGTATTTAGGCAGTGGCAGAGGCGTGACAGAGGCGACAGAAAGCCTGGGACTTGTCAATCCATCGCTGTGCTCTATTTCTCCACGCACTTCCCCCTACACAGTGTAGTGGTCTCGCCCGGAACTTTCACGCTCACTCGTCGTGGAGAAGGCGAGTTCAACTCCCTCTCTACAGTGCAGGGGTCTCGCATATTTCACGGCTTGCTTGCTGTGAAAAGCCCGGGACACCCTACCCAATGACTGTGCTCTATTTTTCCACGGTCGCCCCCCGTTGTAAATGCGAGTACGTGCCCTCTCTATACCACATAGTGCAGTGGTCTCGCATATTTCACGGCTTGCTTGCCGTGAAAACCCCGGGACACCCTACCCAATGACTGTGCTCCATTTCTCCACGCTCGCCCTCCGTTGTAAATGCGAGTCCGTGCTCTCTCTATACCACATAGTGCAGCGGTCTCGCTTATTTCACGGCTTGCCTGCCGTGAAAAGCCCGAGACATCCTACCCAATGACTGCTCTATTTCTCCACGCTCGCCCCCCGTTGTAAATGCGAGTCCGTGCTTTCTCTATGCCACATAGAGCAACGGTCTCGCATATTTCACGGCTTGGTTGCGTGAAAAGCCCGGGACACCTCATCGCATGGCTGTGCTCTACTTCTCCACGCACGTTCGCCGTGGAGAATTAGGGTACATCTCTCTATACTACATGATGCATCTAAATGACTGCTCTATTTCTCCACGCTGCCGCCCGTTGTAAATGCGAGTCCTATGGCAAGCCAAATTGGAATTTAATAGAGTATTTGCACATATGTTGGAATATTTGCTCATATGTCCAAATGAATTATGCATGTGTAATTCCATTGTACATATGTCCAAATGAATTTAACACATGTTCAATTCAATTAAAGATATTTTTAAAGACCCCTATTTAGACATATGTCCTAGTGAATTGTACATATGTGCTAATGAATTGTACATATGTGCTAATGAATTGTACATATGTGCTAAGGAATTGTACATATGTGCTAAGGAATTGTACATATGTGCAATTCATTTGGACATATGTGCAATTGAATTAAACATATGTACTAATTATTTGAACATATGTGCATGTGCAAATATTTGAACATATGCGCATGTGCAAATATTTGAACCTACGTGCAAATTATTTGCACATATGTACAATTCATTATTTTACTTTGGCTTGCCATACGCTTTTCTTGCTTGGTGAGCAAACACTAACCTTGAGTAGTAAAAAATCACTTTCTAACCACCCCGGGCTCCCCCCTCCCCCCCCCCCCCCCCCCCAACCCCTCCTTCTCATGCACTATGCCACCCCCACACCTATCCACAGTCTCCCCTCTTGGGCCCAACGTCATAACATCACACGCCACATGCCGAGTTTCAGGACTGGGTCACATGATCCCCTTTGATCTTGGCCCAATGAGTTCAAAAACAACTTACTGCCCGTCTTTCCTGTCAATCATATCAGCTCATTGCAGCTTATTTCTCATGGACAAAGGGCGAGTCTAATTCTGCCAAGAGAGGGAGAGTATGGCTGTCATACGTTAAAAGTTGTATAATTTACTGATGAAATGTGCCTAATTTATTAGCACTGTGCATTCAGGTACTAGAAGTTTAATTGATATCTCTAAAACATTGGAAAGGAAAGGAGAATTATCTTAAGATAAGTTGACATGTTACGTCTTCACGGACGCCGCCGCCCCTACCAAAACTGGCCTAAGTAACAATGGGACAACCCGGCGAGTGACTAAACGCGTAAGAATATCGCGTAACCAACCATTTTGCCTAATTAGGCCAGGTCATGCTCTGACCTATATTTCCAATTTGGATAATCTAATTTGTGCAATTTAAATGTTGGGTCTCGTAGTAGACTGGCTGCACTGCCTAATAATGAGAGAACCGTGCTTGCGTCCTCCACGGGCACAGCCGTGCGATGAACTGTCCCGGCCTTTTCACGACAACCAAGCCGTTGAATATGCGAGACCACTGCATCATGCAGTATAGAGAACCTAATTCTCCACGGTGACCGGGCGTGGAGAAATAGGGCACAGCCATGCGATGAGGTGTCCCGGGCTTTTCACGCAAGCAAGCCGTGAAATATGCGAGACAAATGCATCATGTAGTATAAAGAGATGGACCCTAATTCTCCACGGTGAACGTGCGTGGAGAAATAAGGCACAGCCATGCGATGAGGTGCCCCGGGCTTTTCACGCAACCAAGCCGTGAAATATGCGAGACCAATGCATCATGTAGTACAAAGAGATGGACCCTAATTCTCCACGGTGAACGTGCGTGGAGAAATAGAGCACAGCCATGCGATGAGGTGTCCCGGGCTCTTCACGGCAAGCAAGCCGTGAAATATGCGAGACCAATGCATCATGTAGTGTGAAGAGATGGACCCTAGTTCTCCACGGTGACCGGACGTGGAGAAATAGGGCACGGCCATGCGATGAGGTGTCCCGGGCTCTTCACGGCAAGCAAGCCGTGAAATATGCGAGACCAATGCATCATGTAGTATAAAGAGATGGAACCTATTTCTCCACGGTGAACGTGCGTGGAGAAATAGGGCACAGCCATGCGATGAGGTGTCCCGGGCTTTTCACGCAACCAAGCCGTGAAATATGCGAGACCAATGCATCATGTTGTATAGCGAGATGGACCCTAATTCTCCACGGTGGCCGTGCGTTGAGAAATAGAGCACAGCCATGCGATGAGGTGTCCCGGGCTTTTCACGCAACCAAACCGTGAAATATGCGAGACCAATGCATCATGTAGTATAGAGAACCTAATTCTCCACGATGAACGTGCGTGGAGAAATAGGGTACAGCCATGCGATGAGGTTTCCCGGGCTTTTCACGCAAGCAAGCCGTGAAATATGCGAGATCAATGCATCATGTAGTATAAAGAGATGGACCCTAATTCTCCACGGTGAACGTGCGTGGAGAAATAGGGCACAGCCATGCGATGAGGTGTCCCGGGCTTTTCACGCAATCAAACCGTGAAATATGCGAGACGAATGCATCATGTAGTATAGAGAACCTAATTCTCCACGGTGACGGGGCGTGGAGAAATAGGGCACAGCCATGCGATGAGGTGTCCCGGGCTTTTCACGCAAGCAAGCCGTGAAATATGCGAGACCAATGCATCATGTAGTATAGAGAACCTAATTCTCCACGGTGAACGTGCGTGGAGAAATAGGGCACAGCCATGCGATGAGGTGTCCCGGGCTCTTCACGGCAAGCAAGTCGTGAAATATGCGAGACCAATGCATCATGCAGTGTGAAGAAATGGACCCTAATTCTCCACGGTGACCGGGCGTGGAGAAATAGGGCACAGCCATGCGATGAGGTGTCCCGGGCTTTTCACGCAAGCAAGCCGTGAAATATGCGAGACCAATGCATCATGTAGTATAGAGAGATGGACCCTAATTCTCTACGTTGAACGTGCGTGGAGAAATAGGGTACAGCCATGCGATGAGGTTTCCCGGGCTTTTCACGCAAGCAAGCCGTGAAATATGCGAGACCAATGCATCATGTAGTATAGAGAACCTAATTCTCCACGGTGACCGGGCGTGGAGAAATAGGGCACAGCCATGCGATGAGGTGTCCCGGGCTTTTCACGCAAGCAAGCCGTGAAATATGCAAGATCAATGCATCATGTAGTATAAAGAGATGGACCCTAATTCTCCACGGTGAACGTGTGTGGAGAAATAGGGCACAGCCATGCGATGAGGTGTCCCGGGCTTATCACGCAAGTAAGCCGTGAAATATGCGAGACCACTGCACTGTGTGGTACAGAGATAGCACGGAGATAGCTTGCACCTGTGGATGGATAATACTAAGCTGAGTCATAATCTATCAACATGGTTCCATAGCCACATTACTTTTTGGTATATAGTCGAAATCGTTTAACATGGGATCCTATGGGAAAAAATGAACTTGATCGAATATGACCTACTTCCGCTCAAACTATTTCAGTCTCCTTCGCCACACAGTGAGGTAATATCACCTTAAAGCAAGTTATAAGAAAAACACGGCGATATCTGTATTACTTTTTGTTTCCATGGCAACAAAGCCACTGGTCTAATGATAAACATACAGATTCTTGCCATTGAAAGAAAAATCGTCAAAAATCAGATAAAAATGCTAAAATTGCATTCTTTTCGCCAACTAGTTGCCAATACGCATCTACAGATCACTTAATGCTTCAATCAGGTGTCCCGGTTTTCCTGACAAGCAAGCCGTGAAATATGCGAGACCACTGCACTATGTGGTACAGAGAGAGAACGGACTCGCCTTTACAACGGGGGGCGAGCGTGGAGAAATGGAGCACAGTCAGTGGGTATAGCGTGTCTCGGGCTTTTCACGGCAAGCAAGCCGTAAAATATGCGAGACCATTCACTGTGTACTGAGAGGGAGCAGGACTCGCCTTCTCCGCGGGGAGCGAGCGTGAAAAAATAAAGCACAGCCAAGGGGTGGGCTCTACCGATCCATGTGGGTTAAGGGACCTGGGGGGTGGCGCCGGGGGGGGGGGGGCGGGAGGGGAGAGGATCAAGATAGCCATGACCAAATTTCCCCCATTGCTTAGCATGAGAGACAGCGTGAGCGACAGGATCATCGCCATATTCAGTCTATGACAATCTGTCCCCCCACCCATCCCCATGTCCCTAAACCCACGTGGATATCATGTACACCCATGCCAAGCCGCAATGATCTCTTTCAGATTCTTTGTTCTCCGAGCCAAATTTGTACTATAGGTGTCACTGGCGTGTAACGAATATGTCACTTCCGATTTCTTTATTCACAGGCGATAATATGGACTTTTGAGGCATTGTTGGCGATAAAAGATGAAGCTTCTGATTTTCACGTGAGAATACCGGGACTTTCACACGCTCTCTGTCTCTACGTTTTCACGCGACCCTCGCGTGAAAAAATGAAGTCCGTGGAAACAGCGAGACGGCACTCAGAACTCGCCTTTTTCACGTAAAGAACTCGGGTTCTCCACGGACTCGCGTTTTTAACGCAGTAAATTTGGGTGGTCTCGTACTTTTCACGTGAAAGTCCCGGGCTTTGCACGGACTCGCGATTTTCATGCAACATTATGACGAAAATTTTCAATTTTCGTCACATGTCGGTCGGTCGTGTTTGTTTGTCTGTTTCTATATATATATGTATGTATGTATGTATGTATGT
This sequence comes from Arenicola marina, assembly GCA_964019135.1. Classification (NCBI taxonomy): domain Eukaryota; kingdom Metazoa; phylum Annelida; class Polychaeta; family Arenicolidae; genus Arenicola; species Arenicola marina. Next base: position 23,252,064 of record OZ025248.1, on the reverse strand, counting down.
ATGTATGTATGTATGTATGTATGTATGTATGTATGTATGTTTCACGCAAAAACGGGAAGTCTTCTTATGGCCTAACAACTGCATACATCGATTCGCAGTCTTCAGTACCTTATAGCCACGCAGTAGGGCTAGAACATACACGTCACCCAGGTCAAAAGGTCAAAGGTCAAAGTCACAGCGATTTTTTGAAAAAAAAATAAGAATGCATATATCTCCGTTAATATTAAAGCTAGAGATTCCGGGTGAGTTGCAAAATGTGCTACACTTTAAGGCGCAGTTTTCAGGTATTGTTCACTTTTTGATGCGTAATGGTCATTTCGAGTAAAATGAGGTCGTACGTTTTGCGGAAAACGCCCTAAATGACCTCTGTCAGTTTTCTCGCTTTTGGGTACATTTGCCATCAAGCTATCGCTATGATGTTCTAATATGCCATAGAAATATGAATTGAGATGAGTTGTGTCGAATCTTAGAGTTCTCTGGTGCGTCACGTGACGTCACGATGACGTCATTTTTGGTACTTAAAAAAATCGTCAAAAATCAGAAAAAAATCCCACAAATGAGTGAGTAGCATCATATTGTAGGAAACGTAGTTCCTCGTATAGCTGCAAACTAAAAACAACATGTTCCTATCTTACTTCCGGTTCCAGGGCCGATGGCAGTTCTCTATGGGACTTCCCATGTTAAAGCGCTGTATCTTTAGGCTGGGAAAAATGTTTTGTCGTGTATTTCACAAGTGCCTACATCAAGCGACACCGGCATTTTTTTCTTAGTTAAACATGATACATAGTAGCTTATCGCATGCGATTGGAGCAAATAGTGACGTCACAGGATTTTTTTGAAATTTGGCCAATAGTGAAAGGCTTTTGGGTGTTAGCAGAGGCTCCCACGGGTGTCCTATTCAAGCCATCACTCAATGCTTGCACCTGTGGATGGATAATACTAAGCTGAGTCATAATCTATCAACATGGTTCCATAGCCACATTACTTTTCGGTATATAGTCGAAATCGTTTAACATGGGATCCTATGGGGAAAAATGAACTTGATCAAATATGACCTACTTCCGCTCAAACTATTTTAGTCTCCTTCGCCACACAGTGAGATAATATCACCTTAAAGCAAGTTATAAGAAAAACACGGCGATATCTGTATTACTTTTTGTTTCCATGGCAACGAAACCACTGGCCTAATGATAAACATACAGATTCTTGCCATTGAAAGAAAAATCGTCAAAAATCAGATAAAAATGATAAAATTGCATTCTTTTTGCCAAATAGTTGCCAATAAGCATCTACAGATCACTTAATGCTTCAATCAGGCGGATGTTGCTCAGTTATGGCGCTAGAGCGCTTCAAAGTGGGACGACACCTTTGAGGGCCACCAATGATGAGTGAATGGAGATTGTGTCCATCTTTAAAACAACGTCAAAATTAAGAAAAACATGCCAGAGCTGTGATCTTTACGCCAAATGGTAGGGACCATCGATCGGCAGAGAACTAGTAAAAGAAACAAATGAGTTGCTATATCACTTCGCATGCAGTGTTCTTTGCTCTCGTCCTAGGTCTCCGTGTCTCCGCAATGATGAACTAATGCAACTTTTGGCCATTTCGTCAAGCCATAGCTATTCTTTCTATCGCCTAGCTCTTCAATCGAATAGGTTGTGGCAGTAAACCTTGGCGTATTGCCACTTGGACGTTGTCATGCGTCACGTCATAACGTCACTATGACGTCATGACGTCACACATCGTACGTAAGCTATTACTCAGCTATTATAAGGTATGGCGACTTTCGGGTCGCTTTACGTTGCAGGTCGTGTTCAGGGACAGTTTGTGCCGTGTGTAACTGTTTTGGCGCAGGGGATAAGTATGCGTCCAAAATGACGTCATAGCTAACGTGCCCCTACGAAATGTTGGGTTTGCTTTACTTTTAGCCACTTTGGCAATAGCTGTCATAACCCGAGTTGATAAGTAGACATATTAAAGAAATAGAAGCGATCTTTAGCATTTGCGCGAACGTCAAATGACGTCATGTCACGTCACGATGACGCATTATTAGATAAAAAGTAAAATTCGTAGCGCCATTCATAATGAGTCAAGCAATCGCTCTTGAGAACAAAATTTCATGTTCACTTAAACACATCGTCTTCAGAGACATCTATGGCGAGGGGGCTAAGTGTGCGTCAACGTCATAGCTTACGTGCTCCTACGAACGTTTGGGCCTGCTTGATGTTCAGCTAATTTGACAATAGCTACCATCACCCACAAGTTCATGAGTTCACCCATGATTTCGTAAGCATGTATATTTAACAAAATAGAAGCCATCGCGAATATTGTCGTGATCGTCAAATAAAGTTCGTGAAGTCACGAAGACATAATAAATAAAAGATACGAAAGTACCGTTAATATTGCTTCAAGAGAAGCGCCTTGGCTTCAAACTGGATGTCCAATTAAGCTCCGCCTACAGTGCCACACTACCTGTCGAAGGCAGCATTTAGCCCAAATTGCCCCTATAAGGCCCTTTAGCCAAAATTGGCCCTGACGACTCGTAACGTCGCCATTAATACAGCTTCCAAATGTACTTATGTATTTGCGTCCTCGACCTATGGTCGAATATCTCTTGTTTATTTTGCGAGTCCAGTACAAAACGTCATTTCCGGTATATTCATGAGATATTCATGAGCTTGCGAATGGTGAAAAATCCGCGCTGGTCGTACCGAAATATCGTGTTTTAAGTGGTGAAATGAAACACTCCGATAAATAATTCGGCCATACAATATAATTTTAATGTAATTATAGACCCCAAAATTATTATTTCTGGTATTAATAGCGCGTGTAATTCCGTTCTCATGGGGTCTTTAAACCACTATCGTTTCATTTTAAATTCTTGAGTTTCACCCAAGGTTTGTGTCACGTTCACATGCTGAGCGACCAGGCTGAAGAAAAGTGAAGTCAAAATTCATTTCTCACACAAGATGCACCACTGCTTTTATTATTTTTTGCATGCAGTTTTTTTTTTGAGGGGGGGGGGGGACGCTCTGGCTCATGAGATCACAGAGCAGTAATGAAGCTTTAGAATGGTGAATTTCGCGGTTTATTTATATGAAAGAAGAAGTGAAAACCATGACGTCGCCACTGGGAATCCAAACCCAGGATTCCCGGTGGCGACATCATTATTTTTCATCGAGAGCAGCAATCTCTCTCACCACTGATCTAGTGACCCCCTATAGCTATCCATGGCCTTTAACACCTTCGATCTTATTGATACACAAACGACCTAAACACATCATTTCCATCGAAAACGTGTTAAATTTGTTGAAAGGGAAACCTGTTGCTGTATGAGTAATTGAACATGGAAGATAACCCAGCAGTGTCCTCCGGGTGTTTTTTTTCTGCCACCATTCTCGCATCCCGAGACCTGTGTTTCATCGGCCATCGCCAACATATCGTCCTGCCATATACGCCTATACACGGGAAAGGCAGACTTGGATTATTCTATCCACATTCAAAAACTATTCAATCCGGTTCAGTAGTGGGAGGGGAATTAGCAAGCCAGACCAGGAGGCCAGACACAGGCTATTTGTGGAGAGCAGTGAGTGGTGATTCAGTGTATCGCTCGCACACCTGCCTATTCCAAGACGACAAAGACTCGCCACAAGACTAATCGGGTGGGGGTGCGAGGGAAGACGGATAGGTATAGCCTAGGATGGAGTGGCTGAATATAAACATTTAGCGGGGAAGAGGCAGCGTCTCAGACAAAGGTGGGGTCAATTACTTGGTGTGTCTGAAATCTCGTAACAATGATGACTGCCAGTCCCATGAAAGGGCGCGAAGCATCATGGGTAGCAAGAGTACCACCGTCCCCACTCCTCCACCCCACTCCTCCACCCCAGCCCCCACACCTCCACCCCACTCCTCCATCCCCCCCCTCACCTCTACCCTCATCCTGCACCCTCCCCTCACCCACCCTCCTCCTCCACCCCTCACCCGCTCCTCCATCCCCCTCCTCCACCCCCCACTCCTCCACCCCCCACCCCACACTTCCACCCCCTCCCCCCACCAGAGAAATTGTCTGTGATACTGTTAGAGGTAAATGCGCGTTTTTGTGTGCATTGCGTCATCAAACTTTGCCACTAACGCTCAAAGTAGTAAATGTATGCAGGTTTTAGCACTGAAAGAAAGCGTCGAGGTCAGTAGGCTACAATATGTTGCAATACTATCCAGAAAGTGAAGCAATAAACAACACTCATGTACAATGTGTTGCAATACTCTCCAGAAAGTGATGAAATAAACAACACTCATGTACAATGTGTTGCAATACTCTCCAGAATGTGAAGACATAACCAACACTCATGTATGAATTTGTTCTGTGACTATCAGAATACGGCCCGAAGTCCGCCTTGCCCGACTGGACCACACTGAACCTAGGCCCCAGACGTAAGTACGGTAATTCACACGTGCCTTGTCGTAACTGAAATATTCTTAACACGTCCGCACGTTGCTGTTTTTAATAAGGGGAGAGACAGCCTCCCTAGTTCAGTTCAGATACGTATGTATCTGGGGCATGTCACCTTCACCCAGCCACATAACAATGTCCCGAGAGGTTTATTCGGCATGATTTCGCTTCCATGCTACAGCTATATTGCTACACCGTTTTATCGTATTTTGTTTTCGTTTTTTGCAAAAATCTCGAGGGCTATACGCTACCGAGAATTATCTTGCATGCGGTTTTGAAACAGCATTCTTTTAGTTCTAAATGGGCGTTGTACCATGTCACAATTAAGGTATAGAGTGCGCTCAACTTAATCGCACTTCGGTTAATCGCAACTTCCGCTTAAGCGCAACAAATCTCAAATCCAAACGCCATTTCTTGTGATTGAACATAACTGTGAGTATTTCTTCCACAGGTCAGTCTGTAGTAGCGGAGGATGATGAGTATAAGAAGCTGAAACCAGAAAAAGTCTCCAGGCTTAGACCCATATTTGAAGAAGAAGGTGCGTTTCTTCCTCATTGTAGTTTTCAATGATGAATTGTGGCGTTTGCATTGCCAGTGATTACGTATTTGAAGAAGGTGCGTTTCTTCCTCATTGTAGTTTTCAATGATGAATTGTGGCGTGTGTGTATATGCATTGCCATATGCATTGGATTTTATGTCATAGCAGGGGCGGATCTAGGAATTTGCCAAGGGGGCGTGGGGGGGTTCTCTCTGAAAAACTTGCGACCGAGTGGGGGGGGGTGCTTTCTTTTTGCCAAGGGGGGGGGGTTGCTCTCTGAAAAACTTGCGACCGGGGGGGGGCGGTGCTCTCTGGCTAAAACTTGCGACCGGGGGGGGGCGCTTCTCGGAGAAGCCAACTTTAACAGTGTATGTTCAGGTTCCCAAGGGGGGGTTTACAACCCCCCTACCCCCCCCCCGGATCCGCCCCAAAATAACCCAATTATAATTACAATATTTATCTCATATTTTCCTTCCTGTGACTTCGACTTTTGACCTGGCGTTACGATTTCTCTAAGGTGATAGAGACATTTCTTATTTGTAACAATGGACTGTTTGACCGTCATTACTTCGTTATAAGTGTCCGTCGGAGCCAACAGACAAGTTTTGGTCATATAAAGTTCATTCGACGATAGTGTTCGAAGATAAACATATTTCTGCACTTGGTACATTGTGAATATTCATTTAAGATACCGCTGCACGTTGCTTCGCGAATTCATATAGAGTGGATCGGAGTCTTTGGCAAAATGCCTACCATGCCATGTCGCCATCTAACGGTGCACTAGTAAACAACGCACTCTTGTGTAGAGAGAGATTATGACCGAGATTATCGCAAAAGCTGCGTTGTGAAAGGCAGACTGGCGTCATAGCGTATTCGTGTTATTTGTTGGCCATTCCATCGAATAACAAGCTATGCATTTTGGCGGGATATGTTCTCAATACACGCCAAATCAATACTGCCAACGGGCACATTGTCCACGGACAAAATGCCAACGGACAACATGTAAAAATGACAGAAACGGACAAGATGCCAATGATTTATTACCAAGAATCATTGTGATCGTAGCCAATAATTAAGTCGCTCCCCATGACGGTAATCCGCATCAGGGGGGGGGGGTCACTACATTACTACAGTGATGGGGGTGTGCCGCCAATGCCATAGACAGCATTTGGAGAGCGAGAGAATACGTCATAGGAATAGGAATTTTAGTCAATTAGACACTGATAGAAATTTGTGGTTAGAAAACACTGAAAGAAATGTGTGGTTAAACAACTCTGAAAGAAATGTGTGGTTAAAAACACTGAAAGAAATGTGTGGTTAAAAAGCACTGACAGAAATATATATAGTCAAGAACTGCCATTTGTAGATTTCTGCTTCGGGGATTGAGAGAAAAAAAGGGTCATTTGGGCGGCACATTTGTATATACCTAACCACATGTAGTGCCCCCCCCCTCCCCCCCCCCCCCCCCCCACTCGGAATCTGCCTGGTGTCATGTGCCGCCACAAAGGGGCGCTCTTATCGTTACCCGCAGGGGACATAATGCGAAGATGTCATCCAGCTGTAAACATGTTTTGATACTTCCTTGGCAATAACTCAATTCTCTTTACATGCTGCCAGATGAACCTGCCAGTGTAACCAGATGAAGCTGTGTATACATATTGCCGTTACGGCACCCTTTTCGTTTCCCCCATTGCTTGCGGTAACCTGATGATTAGTGAAGACGGGCCATGTATTAATAACACGTCCTGTGGTCTATGTGTGGTATCCCAGGTCCAATACTATTGCGCCATACTGTAGTTTGCGCGCGTGAGTTACTATAGCAACCACAGCGGTGATGTCACCGCTTGGGTTGAGTTTGAAGTCAGTAAGTCAGTCAGCGGCGTTGCGGGAGGACGGGTTTTAGCTAGCCAGCTAGGAGGGATTTCAGTTGGATTCACCGCCCTGCGGAGCAAGGGGCTGGCAGCAGTTTCACCAACTGCTGCCAGGTAAGTGACACCGATAACGGAGTTCGTGACTTGTGGTTTATTTGAGTTTAAGGATGTATAAATAAATCATTGAAACTTAACCGCTTCGTTTCGCCTCGTTGCCTTCGCCACCACGTGTTAACGTAAGACCGAACTCGGAACGAACACCCAGTTGGGGTTGTCGAAATTAAGTTTAGAAATATTAGAACAACACAACGAGAAGTACATTAAAGTAGAGTAAAGACAACTACTTCATAAAATATCACATATGGAGTAGTGCCGAGCGTCATGGTCATACATCTTTATCAAAGTTGTGTGTGGTATTTTGCCAGTTTTCGTTTGCATTCACCATTCAATGAAATGAAAGTGACGAATAACTTTCTTTTACACTAAGGATTTATTTTCGGCCTTTAGTTGTACCATATATTCAATATAATCGCCTCGTATCCACTTGTACAGATGAATAAATACTGAAAAGGTGTCATTTAATATATTAACCCATAATTACATGTAACCCAAGTACATTTCAGAGTGAGACAATCACTTTCTTGAAAATACATAGTGGCATATTTAGGCAATAAGGCGGTAGAAATGCATGCTATGGTAAGTAGTCTAGTCAGGCTGTCGTGGGCATTGCTGTAACGTTACCGTTTAGTTCGATCGTTTTCTTATGCTTGTTGTTGCCCTTCAAGGGCTTAAAGGTTTATCTTGCGTTAATTGCGTCTCCCGCCTCAGGCACAGTGACCGCAGCCAACGCAAGCAAGAACTCCGACGGCGCATGCGCATTGGTACTGATGTCCGCGAAGGATGCTGATCGCCTGAAACTCAAACCTCTTGCAAGAATCGTATGTAAGTGCTTCATCATAATTTGAATGGTAATCTAATGTCGCTTCCCGAGCTGTAAGGTGAGGTGGGTGTGGAACATCCGGTGCAGAACGGTGCAGAAAAATCCGTCATAAACATGGTTTGCTCATGGTATTGGTGCAAACTCACTCAAGTCACTGTGCACACCGAAAAATCTGTCAAGTCTTGGTGCACACCGAAAAATCTGTCAAGTCTTGGTGCACACCAACAGATCGTTCAAGTCTTGGTGCACACCAACAGATCGCTCAAGATTCGATGCACACCAACAGATCGCTCAAGTCTTGGTGCACACCAACAGATCGCTCAAGTCTTGGTGCACACCTACAGATGACTCAAGTCTTTGTGCACGCTTAGAGATAACTCAGTTCTGTGTGCAGACCTAGAGATGACTCAAGTCTTTATGCACACACAATGGCTGCAGTTTGCCATAACTTGTCTCACCTGTTATGTCTTTGCCGTCGAAGGATAGTCAGTGGCTACATTCATATGTGATCGTTGTACGGGCCTACTAAGCCATTGGGCTATGTAAACAAAGCAATATGCCATTGTCATGGCTTTCTGTCCGCCAAAGAACCCCTTGTGGAGCCACCCATGCCCCAAGATGATGACAAAGAAGAAAGATAAATCTTCTCCTAATCACCCCATCACAGACGGAAGTGCCCCCGCTCACATTCGGTGTGAAGAATCGCGGTTGACAATAGAAAGTGGCGACAGTGTGCGGCTAAATGAATACAGCTATAGGTCAGGTGGCTACAGTATGCGGCTAAGCGAATACAACTATAGGTCAGGTGGCTATAGTGTGCGGCTAAGTGAATACAGCTAAAGGTCAGGTGGCTACAGTGTGCGGCTAAGTGAATACAACTACAGGTCAGGTGGCTACAGTTTGCGGCTAAGTGAATACAACTATAGGTCAGGTGGCTACAGTGTGCGGCTAAGTGAATACAACTCTAGGTCAGGTGGCTACAGTATGCGGCTAAGTGAATACAACTATAGGGCAGGTGGCTACAGTGTGCGGCTAAGTGAATACAGCTAAAGGTCCGGTGGCTACAGTGTGCGGCTAAGTGAATACAGCTAAAGGTCAGGTGGCTACAGTGTGCGGCTAAATGAATACAACTATAGGTCAGGCGGCTACAGTGTACGGCTAAGTGAATACAACTATAGGTCAGGTGGCTGCAGTGTGCCGCTAAGTGAATACATCTAAAGGTCAGGTGGCTACAGTGTGCGGCTAAGTGAATACAACTATAGGTCAGGTGGCTACAGTGTGCGGCTAAGTGAATACAACTATATGTCAGGTGGCTACAGTGTGCGGCTAAGTGAATACAGCTATAGGTCAGGTGGCTGCAGTGTGCCGCTAAGTGAATACAGCTAAAGGTCAGGTGGCTGCGGTGTGCGGCTTAGTAAATACAGCTAAAAGTCAGGTGGCTACAGTGTGCGGCTAAGTGAATACAACTATAGGTCAGGTGGCTACAGTGTGCGGCTAAGTGAATACAACTATAGGTCAGGTGGCTACAGTGTGCGGCTAAGTGAATACAACTATAGGTCAGGTGGCTACAGTGTGCGGCTAAGTGAATACAGCTATAGGTCAGGTGGCTGCAGTGTGCCGCTAAGTGAATACAGCTAAAGGTCAGGTGGCTGCGGTGTGCGGCTAAGTAAATAGAGCTAAAAGTCAGGTGGCTACAGTGTCCGGCTAAGTGAATACAACTATAGCTCAGGTGGCTACAGTGTGCGGCTAAGTGAATACAACTATAGGGCAGGTGGCTACAGTGTGCGGCTAAGTGAATACAGCTATAGGTCAGGTGGCTGCAGTGTGCCGCTAAGTGAATACAGCTAAAGGTCAGGTGGCTGCGGTGTGCGGCTAAGTGAATACAACTATAGGTGAGATATGAGTGCAGAAACTATTTAGGTTTACTGTAGTAGTGTCGATGAATGATACATGAGGGCGGTAGTACTGTCGCCACTACGGGCATATTGCGGATGTATAATCTTTTAATTTAGCCTGGCATAGATTTTAGACCACGGTTCGCTGTATAAGCGCCAGTTGATCTCATTATGAAACCGTATTTCGGAGAATTCTTAGTATAGTTACAAACGGTTCAAGAGAAACAAGTTTGTTCCGATGAAATTCAATAAAGGAAACAGATAATATATCAAAACTATTGCGGACCATAGGGCTGACCATGTGGTCGTCCGGTTTGTCATTACCTCGGTTGTGTTGTACCACATAATCTTTGTACTACATAAGAACTGAGATAAGTTAGGGTGTGTTCATATATATCATGAATTTCCGGTTCATCATGTAATTGCTGGTTACGGTGTATCATTCGTTAATGTGAATAAATACATACTTTCCATCTGCTCTGTCTGTATTTTATGTGGCCAAACAAGCCGCACGGTAATCTGGTAATGACATGGCTCAGATTGCCATTGGCAGCTGCACGGATGTACACCATCAATATCACTCGGCATTCAGTGAGAGTGTAATGCAGCGTCTACGGCCGGCCTTCCACCAATATATGATGCATAGACGAACCACAGGAAGCGTAATATTGCAACCTCCTCCTCGTCTCTTTGCCCTCGGGATATTCAGACCGGAAGACCGCTAGACGTGACGTATTAGAACCTATTACGCTGCGAAAGATGGCTTCAAACGACACCCAAAGTCTGACGGATACCACTCTTGATGCCTATTCATCTTGTGCACATGTAGAGATTGATACCATTTGATATCAATTGCTGAACTACGATGAGACTCGACCTATTGGATAATGTATCATATTTTCCTGTGTTGCAGTCTTCCTTTTTTTGTCGTGTATTGGAGACGGATGATCAAATGCGGTGTGACGTTAACGCGAAATATCTGTCTCTCTCGTGATTCCCTGTGTCAATCAGATCCGTTCTATCGCTGCGGACGACATGTAATAGCTTGCAGTCGTCTTAGACATCTGTCACATCTGTAGGGTATAATATTTCAACTTTTATGTTCTTCCAGTACATATTAAATATGATATTGAAATGATACATACGCGGATAATTGCATGACATCTGGTGAAACGCTATGTTGATGCAGTTTGATAGGGAAGCAATACTTAGCAATGACATGATGTTGTGGTTAGCATAGATTTCGAAAGTGCGCTAATGGTAGGACGTCTTTGAACATAATAAGATTACAATTGAAAATGTGTCAACATGGTACATCGCGAAGACATTATTGGCTTTACTCTATTATGATTGGCCGATATTCTAAGATGACGCCACCTTCTCGTTTGGGATGAGGAAATGATGCAGCCTGATTGCACTTGTCAACAGGACTTCATATGTGGAGAAAAATCATTTCTGTTCACTGATTTGTGGCGATGATGGTGATTGTTCTAAGCATAGCGGTAGTGGGGACTATAGTGATAACCGTGACGGTAGGGTAGTGCTGACCTGGTGGTGGGGAATATGGCGACAACTGTGATGGTGCCGATGATGTTAATTATAGTGGGGGTGGGGACTATGGTGAAAACCGTGACGGTGAGGCAGTGCTGACCATAGTGGTGGTGGGGAGTATGGCGACAACTGTGATGGTGCCGATGATGTTAATTATAGTGGGGGTGGGGACTATGGTGAAAACCGATGGTGGGGATGATTCTAATCCTATCGATGATGGTGACTATGGTGATAACTGATGGGGGATGAGGGCTCTAACCATAGTGGTGGTGGAGACTATGGCGATAACTGATGGGGGATGAGGGTTCTAACCATAGTGGTGGTGGAGACTATGGCGACAACTGATGGGGGATGAGGGTTCTAACCATAGTGGTGGTGGAGACTATGGCGATAACTGATGGGGGATGAGGGCTCTAACCATAGTGGTGGTGGGGACAATGGGGGTAACTGTGATAGTGGGAATGGTTCTAACCATAGTGGTGGTGGGGACAATGGGGGTAACTGTGATAGTGGGAATGGTTCTAACCATAGTGGTGGTGGGGACAATGGGGGTAACTGTGATAGTGGGAATGGTTCTAACCATAGTGGTGGTGGGGACAATGGGGGTAACTGTGATAGTGGGAATGGTTCTAACCATAGTGGTGGTGGAGACTATGGTGATAATTGATAGTGGCGATGGTTCTAAACATAGTGGTGATGGGGACCATGGTGATAACTGATGGTGGCGATGGTTCTAATCATAGCGGTGTTGGCGACTATAGTGATAACCGTGACGGTAGGGTAGTGCTGACCATAGTGGTGGCGGGGAGTATGGCGACAACTGTGATGGTGGTGATGGATGTTAATTATAGTGGTGGTGGGGACTATGGTGAAAACTGTGATGGTGGCGATGGTTCTACTCATATTGGTGGTGGGGACTATAGTGATAACTGATGGTGGCGATGGTTCTAATTATAGTCTTGATTGGGACTATGGCGACAACTGTGATGGTAGTAATGGTGAGGCTGGTCATTTATTTGTTTCATATGAGAGGTTTTCCAACGAGCCAGAGTTGTTCTCTCACAGAATTGGTACTCCAATATACAAAGCTCTCACCGGGATATTGCCACAATGAAACTAATTTAAACCCGGAGCGCGCTACCTGACACTTATATCATTGAACGTTTGCGTAGAGTGTGTTTCATATTCCGATGCGCGACATATAACTTGGCGATCAAAAAAGGTCGGCATTTAAATTTATCCTTTCACGAAGGGGCTATATATATATGCCACAGGGTGCATTTTCAACTGGTCGAGGCAGAGGACGTCGAGTCGCAAGCTCACTTTTTGCTCATTTTGTGACGTGAAATCTACACAAAGAACTGCTATTATGCCTACCTAACAATGGATACATTTGTAGAGCTGATGGCCACACACAACGAGCAAGTATTGTTTAATTTATGATAATTTGTAAGCTTGGCTCTCCAAAGGAAAAGTCAGAGAGGTTACTGAAGATTTGCGTATTCACTTTTCATATCTCATTTAAGTATTGTTATGACTGTGTTTTGTGTTTTCGTATCTTTGTATGTACCTTGACTGGAGGCCAGCCTAAAATACGAATGGTGATGGTTGTTGTGATGGTGATAATGCTGATGGTAATGCTTGCTTCAGATGATGATGATTCTGGTGCTGCCTGTACTTGTGGTAATATTAATGGGAAGGATGACGTTGATGGTGAGTGTGCATCTTATGTCTCACCGAATCAAACTAGGTAAAATTTGTCACTTCAGCTCCTCCAGCTCAATAGTCAATAGATGTGTAGCCCTCGCACACAAGGATAGTCCCTCTTATCTGTCTGTGTTTAAACATACTCCTTGGCACACCGGTGTATTGAAAGCATATTAACAGGGCATTAATTGGTGACACTTCATGGTTGCAAACGACGTTTTCTACTCGTAGAAAAATATGGGCTTGGATTCAATTGCAGTTTTGGTTGATTAAATAAGCTTCATCACATCCAACCCCAAGACTTACCTTTTTGCAGTTGAACCAAGTTTACGACATACGTCTCGGCAATCTCTGTGGCTAACGATGTCCCTTTGAGCCAGCCTTTATCAGCACATCCAGCAATGTGTACCGTCTTACCCCCACCCCACCCCGGCCCTAGCCTCCCCACCACCCATACACCGCCCTTCCTTATCTCACCTCCTTCCTCCTTCCCTCCTGACTACACCCCGTTTCCCGGCTGACCTTATTCGTGTTTTCTTACCCCTCGGAACCCGGGGGGAGAACGTCGCTTGGGCGGCGACGACACAGACCGCCTGTAATCCTGGGAGACAGCCTGCACCCTCCTGGAATAACTCACCCCTACCGCTGACACCTCAACACTAACGTCGCGCAGCCACAGTCAGTTGGCGCTAAGCACGTCGGCTCGATGCATTGTGTTTTCCAGCCAAAAATCTACAGCGATTATATACGCTCGCAACAACCGCGCTTCCTCCTTGCTTTCCTTTCCTCCATCTGTGTTACGTTATTCTCGCATTCACTTCCCTCTTCGCTCTTCATCTGGTAACATTTCTCGCCGACTCGTCGCAAATTCCCCTATTTCTTTCCGTCTTTCTCTTTTTTTCTCTTTGTATCTGTTTCTCTTTCCTTGCTTCTGCACTCGATAGTTGTCGCTGCTTCCTTCAATTCCCATGTAAAAGTACATCGTTCTTGTCTATATTTTTTTAGTTTTTCCTTCGGGTCGTGTTTTCTCTTTTCCTGCCTTAGTGACATCGCCAATCGTTTTTTACCAGTTTTCATAGTACTGCCTTTCTCGTCCATATCTTTTACTCTCTTGCCTATATTATCATCTCGTTCTCTTTCTCATTCGTGGGTGCTTTTGATATTTGCTACCGCCTCCCCCGGCCACCCCCCAAATGTGTTCTGGCGGAGCGGATCGGACCCATCCCCATCTCCATCTCCATCTCCATCCCCATCCCCATCCTCATCCCTATCCCCATCCCCATCCTCATCCCCATCCCCATCCCCATCCTCATCCCTTCCCTACCCCCGCCCCGCCCCTAATGGACTCGTCTCACTTATCATCTGATACCGTCATGATGTCAGGGGCTGTAGCAGATGTTGGCAACCGGAAGCGGTCGCTCTGGTCTTGTTTGGCGTCGGCGGCGGCTTTAAACCGCACGACCCGAGGTTTTTTTCTTCGCTTGAAAAGCACGGTTCACAATGTGATACATCCACTTGAATTACTTAGATGGCATGACTTTCTATGGTGGTGTCGCTTGCCAGACAATGCCTGATTTAGAGAGTAAAAGAATGAAGAAGAGAGCGATGAAAAAGATATCATATCATATTGTGCATTGGTCGCGTATTCGTGCGGCAAAAAAGCTAATGGCTTCATTGTTTAGCTTCTGATCTGGTCTCATAAGAAGGATGTTTACATGTATGACGATATATGCACCACACTTATATTTTGATTCCAATTGGTATATGTTATATTTTTCCACTAAGCCTATGTTGCCCCAGTGTGAGACATCGCCAGATAGCGACCAAATGCCCAGACCTCCTGGAACACGGTTAAAACCAGTTTGGTGTTCTTAGCACTGATGACGTAAATATTGAACATTTTTGGCGTTTAGACACACATTCTTAATGGGCCACCATCCCGCATCCCTGTGGACCATCGAACCCCGCCATAGCACTTCATTTTCAAGAATTCTTGAACCATAAACTCCAGGTACGCATCTGAAAATTTATTTCTGCATTTATTCTTTCTCTGGCTCGGTCTCCACCATTTATGTACCCGTGTCAATTCCCGTCTCCCTGACTATAATGTGGGTCTTTCGCTGTCTTGTTTTCTGGGGGTTTTCCATTTGTTATTCCCGTAATAATTCCCTTCAGAAATGCTTATTGCAATATATATGTTCCCTACGCACATACGAACGCCGTGGGCCGACCCGCCACGTATCTGTTGATGGTGATCACTCGCAGCCAATGACTAATTCTAATGCCTTTCGGGGCCCTGATGTCACGTCAGCTTGGCAGTGTTCATGGTCGCCTCCAGTGACCTTGGCGAGCCAGTGAAATATGGCCTTGAACACGGGTGGAAGACGTTTCAAATAAATTGGACCAAAGTTGACTGATCCGGACGACGATGCGGAAAGTAGACTCCACGTACGGACATCCGTGCCAGCCAATAGTGTATTGCTGCATCCAATTTTCGACAGCTGCGCCCTCTGTCGGTAGCTGGATATAACTGGTTTCATATATTCTGCCCAAGGACTTTGGCCGCTAACGTTGCATGATGAGCGACGCGGTAGGCGGTGGGCCGCGGGAGTACTGTAAGGGCCAAATGGGGATGGGGGAAGGGGGAGACACGGCGGTGGGTGGGATGGGGGAATGGGGGAAGGGGGTGACACGGGAGGGGTGGGATGGGGGATGCGGCAATGTGGGTGGGATGTCGTCTGTGATTATATATATATGACATCCGGGTCCATATATCAGCCACTTGGCTGGATGTATGGCTAGAGGCGTGAGAGATGTGACGCCGGGGATCATCCCGAGGGGCAGGATAGGCAGTGGGTGTGGACGGCAGCGGGGTAGGACACATGTGTGTGTGTGCGGGCGTGAGAGGGTGTGAATGTGGGCATGGGGTGGACGTGAGGGGAGAGGAGAGGAGAAGGAAGGGAGGGGGGGTGGCTGAAATTAGACGTGGTGGGTAGGGCGGGGGTGTAGAATATATGTGTGTGTGTGCGGTTGTGAGGGCGTGTGAGTGGGGCCTGGGCGTGACGGGAGAGGAGAAGAGAAGGGGGGGGGGGGGAGGGGCAGCGGTGGCTCAAATGAGGCGCAGCGGGACCACGAAGGTCACGATATTTCAAAATGCATCTGTAAATTAGGAGGCATTGGAATAAATGAGAGACACCAGGCAGATCTTCGGTCGCCAAGGTGGAACGACCGTCTGTCTCATTACAGCCTATCTCATCAGTCCTTGTCAGTCGACTATGGAACTCAAGTTGATTAACAAACGAGATATCGATAAGATAATAGACAAACTCAAACTGAAGCATAGTAGTGGAGTGGACGACATATCTGTTACAATGCTCAAATCGATTAAAAATGAAGTAAGTGATGCAATTGCGTTAATAATAAACCAATCCTTAACTACGGGCATCTTCCCGGATTAACTAAAAATTGCAAAAGTTATATCAATATTTAAAACAGGTGATGCTCAATCAGTAGATAACTATCGCCCTATATCACTACTCCCAGCTATCTCAAAAAGTATTTGAAAGGGTTATGTTTGAACAAATATTTAATCATTTTGACTCACATAAGTTATTAAGCTGTAGCCAATACGGATTTAGGGAAAATCATTCTGCTGAGCTAGCTTTAATTGAATTGGTAGATTGAACAATTGAAAAAATGGACAAAGGAGACATCCCAATCAATATTTACTTAGATCTTGCCAAAGCTTTTGATACGCTTGATCATAGAATAGTAATACATAAACTTATGCACTATGGCACAGTTGGGACAGCTGGGAAACTTGTGGAAAGTTATCTGTTTAACCGTAAACAATTTGTACAGTTAGACAATGCAAACTCTTCTTTATTAAATATAACCACTGGGGTTCCCCAAGGATCTATCCTTGGGCCGCTTTTGTTTATAATATATATTAATGACATTACAAGAGCTAGCGAGATATTTAAAACCATAATATATGCAGACGACACAACATTGTCAAGCACACTAAGCGTGTTAAATAGTAATTCCGTAGAAAACAATGGAAATAGTGTAATAAATAACGAATTAGAAAAAAATAGTGAATGGTTAAATTTAAACAAATTATCGCTAAACATTCAAACGTCGAAGTTTAGGATTTTCCATGTACCTCAAAAAAAAGTTTGTGTACCCGAAATAATTATAAATGATACCAGGCTAGAGTGTGTTAAAACCTTCAAAATATTGGGCATCACAATAGACTGTTCCCTCTCCTGGAATGATCACCTACATATTTTGTCCCATAATGTATCCAAAAAGATTCTGAACAAATTGAAATATACTGTACCAAAGAAAATTATTGCCATGCTATATAACTCCCTCGTCCTATCTAGCTTAAAATACGGAATATTGATCTGGGGTTACAGAGGGGATCAATTACTTAAATTGCAACAGGAAGGCTATGAGAATACTTAATCTCAGCGCTTACAATGCACACACTGAACCGTTATTCAAAGAATTAAGATCATTAAGGATAGATGACATTCATAAATTACAACAGTTACAATTTTATTACAAGCTGGTAAACAATAAATTACCTAACTATTTCTCGTCAATGTCCTTAAACCCACACTCTGCCATACATAACTACAACACCAGAAATAAAAGTGCCTTCTGCTTTAATCCAATTAACCATGAGTTTGCAAGGAAATGTCTTAGGAACAGTCTACCAAATCTTCTCAATTCTACTCCAGAAATAGTCAAAAGCAAGGTCACGACACACAGTTTGCTCGGTTTTAGTCGCTACGTCAAACAATACTATATTGACCACTATTGTGATGTATGTACCATCCTAAATTGTTACATTTGTGAAGTGACATAACATATCTGGATATGATCAAGAACCAAACCTCCCGCCCCCCACCATTTTTTTTTTTTTTTTTTTTTTAATAATAATCGCACCTTTCAATAATGTATATGACCGCTCTCCCCTATTTCTCCTAAACAACACCCTTTGTAAATATGCTACTGAAAAGAAAGAAGTATAAGAATAAGTATTAAGGTGGCACCCATGACAGCGACCGATTTGGTCTTAATGGGTGTCCCCCGATCATTTTCGAATATTATGTTAGTTTATTTTGTGATGTGTATGTATGTGTGAATTTGATCAAATAAATGATTTCAATTTCAATTTCAATTTCTCAGGGTCATAACTAATCAGGCAATAAAAGGATCATTTATTGATCGCCGTCTATGCTCCATATGTATTTGAAATGTGTTTTTGCTGTAGCCAATTCCTGATCAGGTGGTATATTGCATGCAAACTTTCGTTCAATTCATTCGCCGTCGCCATTGCAAATCTGATTGTGATGTTGCATGTGGATAATGATCTAACGGCAACTTGATCCGTCCCAGCGAGACCCTCGCGACGCTTCTTAGTCAGATCGGCCGTGTCTGATAGGGCGATAGGGGCTGGATTTTGACAACACTCTCATTGCCTGGCAACGAGCTTGACCCCTTGTCGCCGTTTCTTGACATCCACTCTCATCGTTGCCATGACGGACACAAAACGGGTCGGAGTGCACCCTGACGCCATTTTGACCTCTACTGTGACGTGGAAGACGCCATGTTGCTTTTCACCTAGCACTCTGCTCTTGTCCCCATAAAGCTGCCTACTTTTTTTGCCCGATCTTAGATTTTTTACATTTTCGAATCAAGACTAAAAGTCTTATATCTCGTTGTGTCTGTAAAACAACAATTTCAACATCAAACGCGAGTCACGGTCGACATCCAGCAGAATACCGAACAGCCAACATGGGTATAAAGCCGGCCACCAACTTCTGCCCCGGTGAACAAATTCGCTTCTCTCCGGATAGCCCACGGGCTTTCAGGATTTAATTTCAAGAAAGAATAAAATTATTTGACACGGAGCACATGTTACTTTAAAGGTGCTGCCAACGCGATAAAGGACTGTTATCCCATACAAAGGTGAAGATAGCCCTTTAGTAGAGACTACCGGCCGATGGGCTGGTCCATTGTAGCTCACAGTATAAAGGATCGTCATACCACCATGATATGACCTGATATAACTCGGAAATACATATGAAGAAGAGGAGAAAATAAGATCTTTTTTGTAAATACCAAAATAGCCGCTCTTCTGCCAGCATACATCATACATGCATGCGTCATCAATCTTCTAAAGAATTGTATCTCGAAATTAACTTCCATTGTCATCTTGGCCTATAGCTGTTTTTTTCTGGCATTACAGACTACGTCTGTAAGTCATATTTTTGGTATAATGACAGAGCATGATTAGCCAGTTTTTGTCATGCGTGAATTCACTCCGTTTGATCCGTTGCTTGAAGCGGTCTGGTCTGGTCACAATATCACCATGAACCGCTAATTAGGGAGACTCTGAATCCGCAAACAGAGGGCGAGGAAGTAGCGCACCCCCCCCCCCCTCCCCCTCTCCCATCCCACCCTCTCCCTCCACTTCAGCTCCATCCTGTCGTCCCTTCCTATCTCAATACCCTTCCCCCTCTCCCTCCATAGCCCCCTTCCCCATCCTTCCCTCCACATCCAGCTCCCGCATCCCTCCCTCCACATTTTCCTTCCCTCCACAGTCCGTTCCTCCTCTCCCTCGCCTCCCCCAACCCTCACTCTAAATTCCGCTTCTTCATCCCTCCGTCCACAGTTCCATCCCTTTCCTCCCTCCACAGACCCCTTTCAACCTCCCTCCCTCCACAGTCGGCTCTCCCTTCCTCCCTCGTCTGTCGGAGGGAGGCTCCTAGAAACGCGTGCCTGCCGGACATATTTTATTATGTTATCCTCTGTCGGAGGATATACTGCTCCACACAGGAGCTGGGAAATTCACCTCGGTTAAGTCTGACGAACGCAAAAAAATGTCAGCGATTGTATTACCATGTCCACTGACTGGGCGGAAATTACAAACACCTGGGTTAAAGCCTTCGTATTATTGGTACCAAGAAAAGCGTTATTTATTTCGGAAATTACCACAACGGTTATCAGGACGTGTCAGCGCTTGGACAGCAACCCAGGTGTACTGGAATTTGTCGGCCAGCGGTCACCGCCCAGACAGCAGCGACCTGAGTGGTTGTGCCAAAGGCCAGAAATGACGCTACGTTATATGGTTACCTTCCTATTTGACCTATTGTTTTTATTTCATATGAGCCTGTGAATAGCTGGACCCCTACAGTTTAATGGCCACCCACAGGGATGTTGTGAAAGACACCCCCCCCCCCCCCACCCTCGCACGACAGGGAGGCTCTTCTTTCGGAACTTTCAACCGGCCAAAGATAGACAGTTCTAGACTGTTTTTCCAACATAAGAAAGGTTTTTCTGTCAGTTAATGTCACTTTGGGATTGGATGACCAGCCCAGAAGCCGCATTAATTATATCGCCATAAATTACCCACAACAAATGGCTTTTTCCATCACAAATGTTTCCGAACCGCTAATTATTGCTTCAGCATATCTCATGTATTAATTACGCCTAGTGTGACGCAGTGTATGCGTGGGGATACACATACATTGATGGTCTCAGATACATCCATGCTATCCCGTATCATCGCTTCAATAGCTCAATCCTAGCATGACGGGGAATTTATTGAGGATAAAGAACACTTGGCGTTTTTGTAAATTAGTATGCTTACACAAAGGCATGGACAGCTCTGAGCCTTGAGCCGTCGGCCCTGTACGTGGGACGGATCACGTGACGGGTCATGTGATGCCCACCGCACGCGTGGTCACAGCCCCGGTAATGGGGCGAGTAAATGTCAACTGGTCTCTGTCCGCCAGGGGGCATTGCTATGTCCCGGAAGTCAGAGACCGCGCATCATAAATGCCGGCTGGGCCCTCAGTTGTGTGTGGGCGTGGTGTGGGGGGAAAGGGGGCGGTGGGGGGGTGGGCGGTTACCTTGTTTAACCTGTGATCGAGCCCCGGGGTCATTGAGGGGATATCCCTGTCACAAGCACCAGCACTTTGGAGGGCCTTTTAGCAAAGTTTGCAGATACCATTGAGATGCATTGATCAGATAGTAATGCGGTCCATTCCGCTTGTGTAAGACACGAGGCCGCATTAGGCCAAGATAAGTCTGTCAGTGCTCCTGTAGTGACCGCTGTCATCACGAAGGCGGACGCGGCGTCAAACCCATCAAAAGTAGATCCGGTCCGAGGAAAAAGTGCGCTCCTCGGGACCGCCTCACTGGGAATTAAATATCTATTAAATTAAATATATTCGCCCGGAAAGATAACCAGCCGCCTCGGTAGACCAAGGAAGCGAGCGTCGTAAAAATGGACGCCAACCATTCGCGCAAAAATGTTCTAATTATGGGACATTTATTGCCAGCATTGTTTGTAGGCCAGAAATACATCGGTGATCTATACGTAGTTAGGCGAAAAAAACCTCTATGCTCTTCGTCTTTGTTGCCTGGATCATTTCTGCAACATAACACATGTGTGAGACAATGCCGGACTGCAAAACATGCTGGCATTATAAACACAGACGTCTTCGGTGATGGAACATGGTATGTAGGATGAGCGAATCCCCAAAGGATAGGCTCCATGCCGAAGGGGAACATGGCCAACGACCTCATGCTCCAGAATGCATGCAAATGCAATATGAACATTTTCGTTATCGATTCGAAAACCGAGTGGGCTCTGGCAATCCTTAAGAGACGGTGGGAATTTTTCGCCTGGGTCGGAATGGTCCTATGAGATATGGCCATACTCCGGAGCAAACGACAGTACAACGACTTCGGCATGCTCTGCTTGTCTCCAATTCCGCTTTTTCCGCCATAAGGAGCAAATGTCGCGGAATCAATAGAAATATCGCAATGCAATGGAATAAGCCGCAACTCCATCGTCCATATCGACCGATGGATACCAGCCACAAACATCCAAGTCAAGTTCCAGGAAATTGATTATCGGATTACTGACGTATGAAGATGTACATAAATTCTGAACTTTCATGTGAACACCATGCAAATAACAATTCTTGGAAATCCCTCGAGCTACACAATCTCACCTTACTAAAGCCTTTATATTAATGACCTGGGGACATCGGAGCGGTTACCGTGATTGGACGACGAGGTAACGACGCAGTTCAAATCCATCCTTAAGGTTAACGTCCCGGTGTCACTTCGTACCCGTTCCGATCAAGCGGCGCTCTATGGTCGCGAAGAGACGTCACGGGGCACGTGTGGGCGGTCACCCAGTGTAATGGGCCGACAATAGCCTGGAAATGGGACCTTGATTGCTACACGAGAGGAGAGCGACCTTGTGGCGCTTCAGGGTAGGACATCACAGGTCACACTCACAAAGGGAGAGCAATAAAATGATATTGGCTGGGGGCAGGAGTCAAGAGTTGACAGTTTGATAGCGTTAAGTCATAATACAGAGGGATCAACATTGGCTGGTGTTAAAAGCATTAACTCTGAATTCAGCGAA
This sequence comes from Arenicola marina, assembly GCA_964019135.1. Taxonomy (NCBI): domain Eukaryota; kingdom Metazoa; phylum Annelida; class Polychaeta; family Arenicolidae; genus Arenicola; species Arenicola marina. Next base: position 23,229,652 of record OZ025248.1, on the reverse strand, counting down.
TAAAGAGGCCATATCGTGATGACGTGTGTCATAGATTCACCAATCCACCAGAGAAGGAGCACGGAATCAACGCGGCGAGTATCGGACAGTGAGATGGAACCAGGAGCCAGGGAAAGCATAGTAAAGGGAACGACCAAGGGGCTATGGGAGCCAGGCTACAATATATCGCCCACCACCGTGAACTGGTGCCCTAGTTACCACGCTAAATGGATAGGTAAAAGTGCAGGAGCAAAGCGCTGGGTGCCAGCTTACGGAGAGACACGGCTGATTAGTAAGATATTGAGACCGTGCCGAGATGAGACCTGGGTGCCATCTTACAGGGCGACACGGGTCATCAATAAGACACCAGACATGGCATGATGAGAGCTGGGTGCCATCTTACAGAGCAACCAGGGTCATCAATAAGACATCAAACATGGCATGATGAGAGCTGGGTGCCATCTTACAGAGCGACACGGATCATCAGCAAGACACCAACCATGGCATGATGAAAACTGGGTGCCGTCTTACAGAGCAACCAGGGTCATCAATAAGACATCAAACATGGCATGATGAGAGCTGGGTGCCGTCTTACAGGGCGACACGGGTCATCAGCAAGACACCAACCATGCCATGATGAAAGCTGGGTGCCATCTTACAGAGCAACCAGGGTCATCAATAAGGCATCAAACAGGGCATGATTAGAGCTGGGTGCCGTCTTACAGGGCGACACGGGTCATCAGCAAGACACCAACCATGCCATGATGAAAGCTGAAAACCATCTTACAGAGCGACACGGGTCACTAGTAAGACACCAAACATGGCATGATGAGAGCTGGGCGCCATCTTACAGAGCGACACGGGTCATCAGCAAGACCTCTAACATGCCATGATGAGAGCTGAAAACCATCTTACAGAGCAACACGGGTCATCAGTAAGACATCAGACATGGCATGATGAGAGCTGGTGCCGTCTTACAGAGCGACACGGGTCATCAGAAAGACACCAAACATGGCATGATGAGAGGTGGGTGCCATCTTACAGAGCGACACGGATCATCAGTAAGACACCAAACATGGCATGATGAGAGCTGGAAACCATCTTACAGAGCGACACGGGTCATCAGTATGACATCAGACATGGCATGATGAGAGCTGGGTGCCGTCTTACAGAGCGACACGGGTCATCAGTAAGACATCAAACATGGCATGATGAGAGGTGGCTACCACCTTACCGGACAGAATGAAACATGGATACCATTTTTAAGATACCGGGTCCATACCCACGGCAGGTGATAAGTGTCCTACATTTCCGTCGAACGGATGTCTATCATGGAAGCAATGGTCTAAATAATGAACGCCATGGCGTTCCTCAATGCGTAGTTGTGGCGACGTCATTTCGTGACAGCAGTCAGGCAGGGTCCTGGTCGTCGCTACTGCTGGACCGATAGCAACAGATGATGTAAGTGCCAGTGAATTGAAAAGGATGGGGGAGGGGGGGGGAGGGGGAGGGGGGAGGGGCAAGGGGGAGGGCTTCACTTTGCGTTCGAAATTCTTACGACCGGGGTTGGGGGTGGGGTGGCATAAAATATACGGGGGAGGGGGGAATGCACTGCAAAATGATATGAGGGATCCAGTTTGAAAAGGGGGATGCAGGGAGAGGTTCACATCACGGCGTACAGTTAACAGCGAAGAAGAGAATCCTCGTTCACAAAAGAGGCCATGATACCAGCTTGGACAAAGGAACGGCATGAGATGAAACATGCCTCAGATGCAGGCACCAGGGCCCATGTAACTATATCACCGCCAGGGCGATAAAAACGACTCTGGACCCATAAATTGCCCCATATGTCAAAGTTCGTCTTGATTCAGCGCGCTTCAAATAGCGGCTCTTACAAGTTTCAGAGCCAAAATCTGGGCGGAATCGGGGTCTTTTTTTTGAGCTAACCAAATTGAGGCGAACATTTCGTGAATAGCGAAATCGGGGGGAAGTCACAAAAAAACATTCAGCACTCGTCGATCCCCCCCCCCCCCCACCCCCCCACCACCACACACACATATATATCATATGGTCAGTCCCTAAGCATGATAGAACGTGATTCTGGCCTCTCGCCATCGATGGCGGACGGACGATATAGTGACCTCAGCGATTTTATCTCAGTTGCCCTTTAGGGCTCTTGACTTACTGTTCTTTCGCAGAAAAGGTCCTTCTGAAGGGCTATTAGTCTAAGGTATTAATAAAGATTCACATCGCAACGTCGGGGCTTGAATAATACCGGTGTGACCCCAGGTTTGAATTGTGATCAATGACAATGATCAGCCAGATATGTCAGTGGTTTAATAGTTATAATGATCATCCCGTAATGTCAGGGTTTTAATATTAATAATGATCAGCCCGTGATATCAGGGTTTTATATTGATAATGATCAGCCCGTGATGTCAGGGGTTTAATATTGATAATGATCAGCCCGTGATGTCAGGGGTTTAATATTAATAATGATCAGCCCGTGATGTCAGGGGTTTAATATTAATAATGATCAGCCCGTGATGTCAGGGGTTTAATATTAATAATGATCAGTCCGTGATGTCAGGGGTTTAATATTGATAACGATCAGCTCATGGTATCAGGGGTTTAATATTGATAATGATCAGCCCATGATATCAGGGATTTAATATTGATGATAATCAACCCGTGATGTCAGTGGTTTAATAGTGATAATGATCAGCCCGTGATATCAGGGTTTTATATTGATAATGATCAGCCCGTGATGTCAGGGGTTTAATTTTGATAATGATCAGTCCGTGATGTCAGGGGTTTAATATTGATAACGATCAGCTCATGGTATCAGGGGTTTAATATTGATAATGATCAGCCCATGATATCAGGGATTTAATATTGATGATAATCAACCCGTGATGTCAGTGGTTTAATAGTGATAATGATCAGCCCGTGATGTCAGTGTTTAATATTGATAATGATCAGCCCGTGATGTCAGGGGTTTAATAGTGATAATGATCAGTCCGTGATGTCAGGGGTTTAATATTGATAATGATCAGCCCGTGATGTCAGGGGTTTAATATTAATAATGATCAGCCCGTGATGTCAGGGGTTTAATTTTGATAATGATCAGCCCGTGATGTCAGGGGTTTAATTTTGATAATGATCAGTCCGTGATGTCAGTGTTTAATATTAATAATGATCAGCCCGTGATGTCAGGGGTTTAATTTTGATAATGATCAGTCCGTGATGTCAGGGGTTTAATATTGATAACGATCAGCTCATGGTATCAGGGGTTTAATATTGATAATGATCAGCCCATGATATCAGGGATTTAATATTGATGATAATCAGCCCGTGATGTCAGGGTTTTAATATTGATAATGATCAGCCCGTGATGTCAGGGGTTTAATATTGATAATAATCAACCCGTGATATCAAGGTTTTAATATTGAGAATGATCAGCCCGTGATATCAGGGTTATAATATTAATAATGATCAGCCCGTGTCTAAGTGTTTAATATTGATAATGATCAGCCCATGATATCAGGGATTTAATATTGATGATAATCAACCCGTGATGTCAGTGTTTAATAGTGATAACGATCAGCTCATGGTATCAGGGGTTTAATATTGATAATGATCAGCCCATGATATCAGGGATTTAATATTGATGATAATCAACCCGTGATGTCAGTGTTTAATATTGATAATGATCAGCCCATGATATCAGGGATTTAATAGTGATAATAATCAACCCGTGATGTCAGTGTTTAATAGTGATAATGATCAGCCCGAGATATCAGGGGTTTAATATTGAGAATGATCAGCCCGTGATATCAGGGTTATAATATTAATAATGATCAGCCCGTGTCTAAGTGTTTAATAGTGATAATGATCAACCCGTGATGTCAGGGTTTAATAGTGATAATGATCAACCCGTGATGTCAGGGTTTTAATATTGATAATGATCAGCCCGTGATGTCAGTGTTTAATATTGATAATGATCAGCCAGTGATGTCAGGGTTTAATAGTGATAATGATCAGCCCGTGTCTAAGTGTTTAATAGTGATAATGATCAACCCGTGATGTCAGGGTTTAATAGTGATAATGATCAGCCAGTGATGTCAGTGTTTAATAGTGATAATGATCAACCCGTGTCTAAGTGTTTAATAGTGATAATGATCAACCCGTGATGTCAGGGGTTTAATAGTGATAATGATCAACCCGTGATGTCAGGGTTTTAATATTGATAATGATCAGCCCGTGATGTCAGTGTTTAATATTGATAATGATCAGCCAGTGATGTCAGGGTTTAATAGTGATAATGATCAACCCGTGATGTCAGGGTTTTAATATTGATAATGATCAGCCCGTGATGTCAGTGTTTAATATTGATAATGATCAGCCAGTGATGTCAGGGTTTAATAGTGATAATGATCAGCCCGTGATGTCAGGGGTTTAATATTGATAATGATCAACCCGTGATGTCAGGGTTTTAATATTGATAATGATCAGCCCGTGATGTCAGTGTTTAATATTGATAATGATCAGCCAGTGATGTCAGGGTTTAATAGTGATAATGATCAGCCCGTGTCTAAGTGTTTAATAGTGATAATGATCAATCCGTGATGTCAGGGGTTTAATAGTGATAATGATCAACCCGTGATGTCAGGGTTTTAATATTGATAATGATCAGCCCGTGATGTCAGTGTTTAATATTGATAATGATCAGCCAGTGATGTCAGGGTTTAATAGTGATAATGATCAGCCCGTGTCTAAGTGTTTAATAGTGATAATGATCAACCCGTGATGTCAGGGTTTAATAGTGATAATGATCAGCCAGTGATGTCAGTGTTTAATAGTGATAATGATCAACCCGTGATGTCAGGGTTTAATAGTGATAATGATCAACCCGTGATGTCAGGGTTTAATAGTGATAATGATCAGCCCGTGATGTCAGTGTTTAATATTGATAATGATCAGCCCGTGATGTCAGTGTTTAATAGTGATAATGATCAGCCCGTGATGTCAGGGTTTTAATATTAATAATGATTAGCCCGTGATGTCAGTGTTTAATAGTGATAATAATCTGGAACCGTATTCATAAACCACACGTAGCGTGCGCATGACATTTCCAAGCGTAATTTCACAGCTACTGATGGACAGACAGCGCTGAAGCACATACCAGATATGTTAGTAATAACAATAGATACGGCAGACACAATGGTCACAACGTTAGTGACTGGGTGAGCCACGTGTGGTTTATGAAGGCCTCGTGCCGCCGCGGCCCCGGGCCACCCCCGCACCCCCGGGCCAGGGTAAAGCACATCTCGAAGACTGCAGGGTAAACCATTGTATATAGTTTATCTGTTGCTATGCCCGGTCCGACCCGGCCGGGGCAAAGCCATACTTTGTGCTCAGCGCTCATCAGATCGTGCGTCATTGCTTGCAACAGCAGCCGCAGACACCAGTCCTCGGTTTATCGATCTCATCCGGGCTCCCATGGCTAACATGGAGGATGGATCACAAATGGCGTTTGCACTTCATTATGACGAAAATTTCCAATTTTCGTCATATGTCGGTCGGTCGTGTTTGTCTGTTTGTATGCCTGTTTCACGCAAAAAACGGAAAGTCTTTTTATGGCTCAACAACTGCATGCATCGGTTCCCAGTCTTTAGTACCTAATAGCTACGCAATAGGGCTACAACATATTGGTCACGCAAAAGTTCAAAGGTCAGGGTCACAGCGATTTTTTGAAAAAATAACTAGAAACGCTTATATCTCCGTAAATATTGAAGTAAAGATCTCTGGCTAGTTTCAGAATGTGCTACGCCCCAAGGCGCAGTTTTCGTGTATTGTTCACTTTTTGATGCGTAACACACATTTTCGAGCAAAAGGAGTTTTCTGACACGTCACGTGACGTCACCATGACGTCACTTTTGGTACTTACAAAAAGTCGTCAAAAATCAGGAAAAAATCCCAAGAATGCGAGTGTAGCATCGTCTTGTAGAAAATGAAGTTCCTCGTATAGCTGTCATCTAAAAACGATACGTTCTTATCTTACTTCCGGTTCCAGGGCCGACGGCATTTCCCTATGGGACTTCCCATGTTAAAGCGCTGGATCTTCAGGCTGGGAAAAATGTTTTGTCGTGTATTTCTCAAGTGCCTCCATCAAGCGACACCGGGATTTTTTTTCTTAGTTGAACATGATAAATAGTAGCCTCAGTGCTTACTATATGCGATTGGAGCAAAAAGTGACGTCACAGGATTTTGTTTTAATTTGGCCAATGGTGAAAGATACGGCTTTTTGGTGCTAGCAGAGGCTCACACGGGCGTCCTGTTCAAGCCAGCACTCAATGCCTGCAGCTGTGGATGGACAATACTAAGCTTAGTCATAATCTGTCAACATGGTTCCATAGCCAAATTACTTACCGGTATATAGTCGAAATCGTTTAACATAGGATCCTATGGGGTAAAATAAAATTTAGTGAATATGACCTACTTCCGCTCAAGCTATTTCAGTCTCCTTCGCCACACAGTGAGGTAATATCACCTTAAAGCAAGTTATTAGAAAAACACGGCGATCTCTGTATAATTTCTGTATTCTGTAATTTCTGTATATTTTTGTTTTCATGGCAACGAAGCCACTGGCCTAACGATAAACATACAGATTCTTGCCATTAAAAGAAAAATCGTCAAAATTCAGATAAAAATGCTACAGTTGCAATCTTTTGGCCAACTAGTTGCCAATAAGCATCTACAGATCACTTAATGCTCTAATCAGGCGGATGTTGTCTAGTTACGGCGCTAGAGCGCTTCAAAATAGGATGACCCCTTTGCGGAGCCGCCAATGATGAGTGAATGGAGATTGTGTAAACCATGAAAAAATCGTAAATCAGAAAAACATGCCAGAGCTGTGATCTTTGCGCCAAATGGTAGGGAACATTGACCGTCAGAAAAATAGTAAAAGAAACAAATTACTTGCTATATCACTTCGCCTACAGTGTTCTTTTTCGTTGGTCTCCGTGTTTCCGCAATGATAAACTAATGCAATTTTCGGCCACTTTGCCAAGCCATAGCTGAAGGACTAGTCATTCTATCGCCTGGCTCTTCATAGCGAATGAATTGTGACAGTCAATTTTGGCCCACTGCTACTTGAACGTTGTCGTACGTCACATCATGACGTCACCATGACGTCATGACGTCATAGTTTTAGAAAGGCCATTACTCGGTTATTATACGTCATGGCGACTTCCGATTTATTTGACGTTGTACCTTATATCCAGGGACAAATTCTGCCGTGGGTAACTTTCTTCGCAGTACCAAAACGTGTGCGTCAAAAATGACGTAGAAGTTGACGTTACCCGACGAAATTGTGAAAGCAATTCATTTTCACCTATTTAGCCACTAGGTAATATCACTATAAGTTTATAAGTAGGTAACATGAGCAGTTGGAAAGCCAATTTGTTTCATTTGGTAAGCGTCAGTGACGTCATGTGCGCCCAATGGCATCGATGTGACAGCAATAGTTGACGTGCACCTCGCGTTAAGTGGCGTTTTGACGTTTAAAGGGCCATAACTCGGTTAATATTTGAGCTAGGGAACCCAGATTTGGCATGAAGCGAGAGGAAAATCTATGGTTAACCAGCGAACATCGCGATATAATTGCTTTAGGACGCTCAGTTTGGCAGCTAGAGAGCTCGCAAGAGGTGCACCCGTCTTTGCTGAGGCTTCCATTATGAGTCATCGGCGATATTGACCGGCACTCCTTCGGGTTGCGATGGCCGCCGTTCGCTTAATAGCGACGCTAGAGAGTCGGGACTGGTTGCAAAAGACACGCTCTTTGACCCGAAGTCGATTTTCGTCATCATCAGTATCTCACTGAGTTCTTGTTTACATATCCCCCGTTCGGTCGGCTGCCGTATAGCGACGCCAGTGTAAAAGTCATAACATTATTTATGTTACGCGGGCGTAGCGGGGGAACATAGTGATATGAAAACATCCGTGTGGCATATAGGTCTTGGTTTATTGCAAAAGGGTAAACCGGCGTAATGTTACGCGAGTTTACGTAGCCGCATATAAACATTATACATCGACTAAATGAGCATAAATGAGCAACGTTGCAAGACTGAATTAAAATTGGTAGACTGGCGGAGTGTTATGTGAGTATACGTAGCAACGCCCGGGAAAGATATAACCATGACTAACCAAGCAAAACTGGCAACGTTCCAAGACTGATGTCAACCGTTGAGATGACGCTGCATAGAGAACCTTTACTTCGCGTCGACAGCAATAATTACCTTATATAAAGAGGTGGCGTTAAAAACCTATCTAAGAGATATTCCGTAAAGGATTGAGGCAGCGTAACTTAATGAACCAATCTGACTATCGTGGTCACCTTGGGGTAAATTCGAGTGTGGCATTACGTGCCACAATAACAACTGTTGATCTGACGTTACATCATGAATAGATTAACGTCGACGTTGTCTACATAACATGGCGTGACAACCATCCAATTACAAAATCTAGCAGGTTATGCAACAGAAAATTGACACCGTTTTGGGGGCATACGACCGAAATATACGAGGTGGTGAGGGAAGGCGGAGGGAAATTCTCTCGCCAAACGATCCTTTCGGGTACCCCCGTTAAAATGGCTCACACAAACCCGATAAAGACACGCTAGAAGATGATACTAAATCCTCGTTGAAAAGACGCCAAGGAGAGCGTGTCCTGCTATGCCAGTGCTCCTTAGGAAGGTCAAGGCGTCCGTCGCGCCTTTGGATTGTACCGCGAAAACGCACGCGGGCACGATTTATGCAGAAATAATCAATGGCCAGCGGCCGGGGGAAAGAGTTCGCCGGTAGGCCCGGGTCGTATAAATCCGCCTACAGCTTTTGTTATTGGCTCGCTTATAATGATGATTTCGGTGGTCTAGTCAGTGGAGTAATATAAAAAAATCCTTCGGTCGGTACTTATAACATTCTCCGTCAAGCTGATACCTCAACACGTGTAAAAAAAATGTGTGACGTCACGCTTTTTTTGTAAGTGTGCGTTGTTTAAATAAAGAACGGTAAAACTGTACATTTTCTTGAGAATGAACAGTTGTTGTTCATATTTATTTAGCTTAATGTCACGGTGTAATCAATCGAGCCGAGCTGAGCTGAGCCGAGCTAGCTGGTCTGATCTTGTCAGACCTTGCAAATTTCAAGGCAATGAATTGTCACCGTTAATCCTCAGGCCGGGTGGTGGTGGGGGGGGGGGGTGCATTAGATCAGAAAACACAAAATATATGGAAATTCGAAAAGTTTTCGATGGCATATATAGCCGGTGCCGCATATGAACGGACACATTCCCCCGGGTGCCACATGTGGGCGATATAAGTAAAGTAAAAGCGTTGATTGCCTTAATCTGCGGCATTATGATGTGTATATTTTCCCGACTGATACAGCCGGTCGTGTAGGAAAGTGTGATGCTCTAACATCATCCTGGGATAACATGGTACAGTGCAAGCTCTAACATCACCCTGGGCTAACATGGTAAAGTGCAAGCTCTAACATCATCCTGGGATAACATGGTACAGTGTAAGCTCTAACATCACCCTGGGATAACATGGTGCAGTGCAAGCACTAACATCACCCTGGGCTAACATGGTACAGTGTAAGCTCTGTCATCACCCCGGGCGAACATGGTACAGTGTAAGCTCTAACAACACCCTGGGCTAACATGGTACAGTGCAAGTTCTAACATCACCCTGGGCTAACATGGTACAGTGCAAGATCTAACATCACCCTGGGCTAACATTGTACGGTGTAAGCTCTAACATCACCCTGGGCTAACATGGTACAGTGCAAGCTCTAACATCATCCTGGGATAACATGGTACAGTGCAAGGTCTAACAACACCCTGGGCTAACATGGTACAGTGCAAACTCTAACAACACCCTGGGCTAACATGGTACAGTGCAAGCTCTAACAACACCCTGGGCTAACATGGTACAGTGCGAGCTCTAACATCACCCTGGGCTAACATGGTACAGTGCAAGCCCTAACATCACCCTGGGCTAACATGGTACAGTGTAAGCTCTAACATCACCCTGGGCTAACATGGTACAGTGCAAGCTCTAACATCATCCTGGGGTAACATGGTACAGTGCAAGCTCTAACAACACCCTGGGCTAACATGGTACAGTGCAAACTCTAACAACACCCTGGGCTACCATGGTACAGTGCAAGCTCTAACAACACCCTGGGCTAACATGGTACAGTGCAAGCTCTAACATCACCCTGGGCTAACATGGTACAGTGCAAGCTCTAACATCACCCTGGGCTAACATGGTACAGTGTAAGCTCTAACGTCACCATGGGCTAATGGTGACGTTAGAGCTCTAACGTCACCCTGGGCTAACATGGTACAGTGTAGGCTCTAACATCAACCTGGGCTAGCATGGTACAGTGCAAGATCTAACATTAACCCGGGCCAACATGATACAGTGTAACCTCTAACGTCACTCTGGGCTAACATGGTACAGTGAAATCTTCATGAAACTAATGTCGTTCGAACTGTGAGACGAAGTCGATTTTCGGCATAGGCGCCACAGATCCACTGATACAGGCGGGGGGGGGGTGGGGTCGCGCACCGCCTACATAGACCCCCTACGGACCCCCGCCGCCCACACCCCATCCCGGCCTGTGTCAGCCGATCTGCGGCGCCTGTTGTTTTCGGTATATCAAGGCTTAGTTACGGAATCACCAAAAATCGATTCGATCCAGGATTTTGTTTTGTCTGTGGTGGGCCCCCTTACAAGCACGCCGTCGTCACTCAACCACAAAGTGGTGTTATGCTAAAGGGTCAACAGTGAGGATGGAGGACCCGTTTGTTCCAGTGGTTAGGGCATTTGCCACTTCCAGTACAGTATGTTATCGATGTAAACCAAAAAAGTTAAATCGAAGTTATTGTCTATAGGCTTGAACGTATTGCTGCCTTGCTTACCAGGCTAATGGTCTCTGGTACCCAGAGAAGATGTGTGCTGCGTGCCACACGAATGGTCTGATGGTAAGCGCCTTGTCGAGTGAGCTCTGCCAGGCCAGCCATCGTACCGGAGTTCACGCCCCGCTGTGCGAATAACTAACACAGGTATTAGCACAGTCGCGCAGGAAGAAAGTAGAAGGTAAATGCATACGTATGGTATATACCCGATGAATGCATTTACATGACACATACACATATATAAATAGCGTATACAATAACGTTTTTGGATGTATGACTTATGCAACTTCTGGGTGCATGACATTATCCATGTACATATATATCTATGAAATCGTCATACATATACGTACAGAAAATTATGTATACGATCCGCATATGGGCCTATGCCTGACATACATATGCATGACATACATATGCATGACATACATACATGCATGACATACATATGCATGACATACATATGCATGACATACATATGCATGACATAGTCATTTAAACGACACAAACGTTTGCATGACGCCAGTTTGGCACCCCAAGTTGCCCCACTTTTTTCTCGGTCTGTCGTCGTCGGTAGTTAAACTACATTTTAATTTTTTCGCGCTTCACGCTGGCGTTCTGATACGCCTCCCTGCCGCTACAGGGCCCTCTGGTGGCCTTGTTTATTTATGCATATATGCCCAAGACCCGGGGGGAGGGGACACTATTATACAAGTCTGGTGGCGGGGGGTTGAAGGGGGGGGGGGCGAGGGGCTGGGTGCCCCGTGATGCCTAGGGGAGCGGACATTTGTGACGAAAAAGAGAGGGAGTTTGGAGGCGAAAAGGGGGGATTTTACCGCGAAAACGTTCCAACCCTAGTATTGTATTACAGATTAGGCGATTGTCTTAGGCAAATGTAGAGTATGTCACTCCATCGCCCAGAAGCCCATGATGGCCAGGATCATTATTATGACGAATAGCCTCGAACAAGTCATCCGTGTCGCACATATGTCTTACTTCAGTCTTTTAAAAGAAAAAGGAAAGTCACGGTAATTACGGGTAATTACAAAGCTGAGGATTTGGAAAGCCAATAATTCGTTGAAGTAACGTTACATGCCATACGAAAGACGAGAAATTCCCGTAAACCTGCCAAGGTCTACTCCGTCCATATATCAATATACCGTTGTTGTTCCTTACTTTTGCAGATTGCCCAGGGTCGGCGAGGGAACAGTAAACGTCGGGAAGATGTATTACACATTCAGGATGGTGGTCGACCATCTGCGGTTCTTCACCTACCTTCTTCTCAACTACATCGTCGGGATCTTGCGCGCCATCTACTGGTGGCTGACGGGACGAGCGGCTCAGATCTCGGCGGCCAAGGCCACTTACGAGACTTCCGGTCACAAGATGGGCATCGCCTACAAACACATCCTGGACTTTATGGACGTCCTGCGCATGCGCAACTTCGGCCTGTACCACGAAGAGTTCGTCCACCCGGAGTACGTCCTCAGGGATGAAGTGACCCTGATGCAACTGGAGGGCAAGGACGCCGTCTTGGTGGATAGTGTCAAGGAAGGGGAGCCCGTGCACAAGGCGTTTTACTCTTTCTTGTTCGTCGGCCAGTTCATCAAGGCCAAGCGGATCATCACCATGCCATCTCGTCGCTGCTCCGTCTGTCAGAGGAGATGAAGGATGACGGCGGCAAGCTCATCTTCCTCCACAATCAGGCTCGTTGCGGATCCACGCTGTTGACCAGCATCTTCAACCACTCCCAGCGATGTGTGGCCCTTTCCGAACCCTTGGCCCTCACCACGGTCGTCCGGCAAATAATTGTCGACAAGATCTGGAACGAGGACGAATCCAGACGGATTCTGCGAGCCGTCATCAGGATCTTGTGCAAGCCCTACCGCAGCGCCCAGCATCCGGTCCTCGCCTACGTTGTCAAGCCGTCAGCCACCGTCCTGGCCGCCGCCGACATGATCCATGAGTTGTTTCCGGATCACACGCCGCTGTTCATCTATCGGGAGCCCACCGCCGTCGGGATCTCCTTCCGCAGGATGGGCCAGGTCCTTCCGTCCTTGAAGCTCATGTACCTCCTCATGAAGTGGAAAGTCCCCGAGATCGCCTACAGGGCTCTCGACGACTGCGGTGAGATCCCGACAGCTTTCAAAGGATTCACACCTCAATCCGGAACCGGGATCGAATTCAGCTACTACCTGGCGCTCCAGATGCTGCCGGGAGCGAGGGATCGACATGCCGTCCATCCGGTTCAAGGAATCTGATCAGTAATCCCCGGGCGATGGTTGAGAAGATCTTCGCGGTGTGTGTTCTGCCGCAGTCGGCAGTGGACACCGCCATGGAAGCCATGAAGAAGGACTCGCAGAGCGCCACCAACGTCAACCAGGCCGAACTGAAGAAAGCCATGCCTGTAGCCCCAAAACCCACTCCGGCCTTCATAGAGGAGATGAGAGCCGTGGCCCAGAAACTCGGCCTTCCGGAGCCCGAGGATTGGACCGACGACCTGCGGATGGCCAACAGAAATCCTGCCTTAAATGTATCTGATCAGCGTAAAGCTGATCAATGGAAACAGATGGCCTCAATACTCAAAGGAATTTTGTTTGCGTAGTTTCATTTATTGAGAGATTTACAGCGATGCATTATAAAGATCTGAATAAAATTATAACAAGATATGCTGTCGCGTATTTTCCGCCATATTTATGACGAAGATTGATATGATTTGTGGGACAAATGTTCGCCACATTAAATGTAGTGCATTTTGTCGTAAACCACTATCAGGAATTTTGCGCGACGTCGTAGTTGCAAATATGCATTATTTAAATGCATATTTCATATGCAGGTTTTGAAACTTTTTTTATTTATATGTATTTGTAACTATTATGATACGGGAGCCAGACCGGAAGCAAAACTCGCGAGAACTGACATGCCCTATGGGGAATTAGAGAAACAGCCATTCCCAAGGTGTGCTAGCGGTCCTTATTCTTCACTTCCTGTGCTGTCACTTATTGCTTTCGTCGTCTGTAAATGGGTTAGGGGGCGGGGCTTCTGTGTTGGGTCCTTTCGAACGGAGGTTTTCACATAATATGCGGACACAAAAGTAACATAACTGCGGAGTAGAGACAGCAAACGGGAAACAGTACGCTCGACCGGCTGTGGTATCACTAGACTGGATGAGGCCATGCAGTTAAGGTAACAAAAGACTTGCGTTATGGATGTAAACAGGGAAAACCCACACAGCACATTAGCTCGCCTGACACTGACAATCACTTATGAAACAGCCGCCCACTGGCTTATCATCCGTCTAACCGCGCATCTATTACAATAACCTGCTCTGATGGTTATAAAGCGGATTTACGTATTCAATTCAGTGGCTAGTTGTGCATCCAAGGACAGCGTTTGCCGATGTTTTGTGCGAAGCGAGTGACTTCGAACAAACAACGACCGGAAGGTACGCAGCACAGGTCGTGGATGCTATAGCACTGAAGTAGAGCCTAGGTATCCCCGTCTCGTGAAGTCTCCATCAGATCCCGTAGTGACTGTAGAGCCCTATAGCAAGCAGCTCGCTCGATCACGCACCGCATTTTAAATAATAAAAGGCTGGTATTACTGAAACAGTGTATCTGATGGAGCTTGTAATGCGACGAAATAGTTACAAGACCGGCCGGTCCAGTGTCTCAGCATTAACACTCGACCGACCAGGACAAAAACCCACTCGGTCCTCCGGTCGAGCGTTGGTGTCGCACACAGCCGTATTGTGGCATAGCTCACCATACGGGGCTACGGAACCACGCAAAAGGACGACGGTCTTGGAACAAAAACGGCTTTAGGCAGACGAGGGCTCTCTTGTTGAAAAAGTACATCTGAAAAAGGGGGACTTTTGGAGTTAGTTACATCATTCCTAGAAATAATATAATATTTCGTTCCCGCGGCATTAATCTTCCAGGTGTGATCGAGTGCTCCCTTGCACCCCCGGGCTTGTATCTCTCCCATCCCTAATATATGTGAACACATTTTGCTGACTCCTATTTAACTGCACCAAAACATTATTCATCGTAATCCTTGCTATGATAAGCATAACAAGGTTTTTGTGGCTGTATGGCTGTATAGTCACCACGGGATCTGATCTAGCCTGAAAATCAGACGTCAATGTCGTTCCCTCAAAACTGTCTCACGACATTAACGTCTGATTTTCAGGCCAGATCTGATCGAGACCTCACGAGACAGGGATGCTTCACGAGACAGGGATGCTTCAGGAGACAGGAATGCTTCACGTGACAGGGATGCTTCACGTGACAGGGATGCTTTACGTGACAGGGATGCTTCACGTGACAGGGATGCTTTACGTGACAGGGATGCTTCACGAGACAGGGATGCTTCACGGGACAGGGATGCTTCACGAGATAGGGATGCTTCACGAGACAGGGATGCTTCACGAGACAGGGATGCTTCAGGAGACCGGGATGATTAACGAGACAGGGATGCTTCACGAGACAGGGATGCTTTACGTGACAGGGATGCTTCACGAGACAGGGATGCTTCACGTGACAGGGATGCTTTACGTGACAGGGATGCTTCACGAGACAGGGATGCTTCACGGGACAGGGATGCTTCACGAGATAGGGATGCTTCACGAGACAGGCATGCTTCACGAGACAGGGATGCTTCACGAGACCGGGATGATTCACGAGACAGGGATGCTTCACGAGACAGGGATGCTTCACGAGACAGGGATGCTTCACGTGACAGGGATGCTTTACGTGACAGGGATGCTTCACGTGACAGGGATGCTTTACGTGACAGGGATGCTTCACGGGACGGGGATGCTTCACGAGACAGGGATGCTTCACGAGACCGGGCTGCTTCACGAGACAGGGATGCTTCACGGGACAGGGATGCTTTACGTGACTGGGATGCTTCACCAGACCGGGATGCTTCACGAGACAGGGATGCTTCACGAGACCGGGATGCTTCACGAGACCGGGATGCTTTACGAGACAGGGATGCTTCACGAGACCGGGATGCTTCACGAGACAGGGATGCTTTACGTGACAGGGATGCTTTACGTGACTGGGATGCTTCACGAGACCGGGATGCTTCACGAGACAGGGATGCTTCACGAGACCCGGATGCTTCACGAGACAGGGATGCTTCACGAGACAGGGATGCTTCACGAGACCGGGATGCTTCACGAGACCGGGATGCTTCACGAGACAGGGATGCTTCACGTGACAGGGATGCTTTACGTGACTGGGATGCTTCACGAGACCGGGATGCTTCACGAGACCGGGATGCTTCACGAGACAGGGATGCTTCACGAGACCGGGATGCTTCACGAGACCGGGATGCTTCACGAGACAGGGATGCTTTACGTGACAGGGATGCTTTACGTAACAGGGATGCTTTACGTGACTGGGATGCTTCACGAGACAGGGATGCTTCACGAGACCGGGATGCTTCACGTGACAGGGATGCTTTACGTGACTGGGATGCTTCACGAGACAGGGATGCTTCACGGGACAGGGATGATTCACGGGATAGGGATGATTCACGGGACAGGGATGCTTCACGGGACAGGGATGCTTCACGGGACAGGGATGATTCACGGGACAGGGATGCTTCACGGGACAGTGATGCTTCACGGGACGGGGATGCTTCACGAGACCGGGATGCTTCACGAGACAGGGATGCTTCACGAGACCGGGATGCTTCACGTGACAGGGATGCTTCACGGGACAGGGATGATTCACGGGACAGGGATGATTCACGGGACAGGGATGCCTCACGGGACAGGGATGCTTCACGGGACAGGATGCTTCGCGGGACAGGGATGCTTCACGGGACAGGGATGATTCACGGGACAGGGATGCTTAACGGGACAGGGATGCTTCACGGGACAGGGATGATTCACGGGACAGGGATGCTTCACGGGACAGGGATGCTTCACGGGACGGGGATGCTTCACGGGACAGGGATGATTCACGGGACAGGGATGCTTCACGGGACAGGGATGCTTCACGGGACAGGGATGCTTCACGGGACAGGGATGATTCACGGGACGGGGATGCTTCACGGGACAGGGATGCTTCACGGGACAGGGATGATTCACGGGGCAGGGATGCTTCACGGGACAGGGATGCTTCACGGGACAGGGATGATTCACGGGACAGGGATGATTCACGAGACAGGGATGCTTCACGGGACAGGGATGATTCACGGGACAGGGATGATTCACGAGACAGGGATGCTTCACGGGACAGGGATGATTCACGGGACAGGGATGCTTCACGGGACAGGGATGCTTCACGGGACAGGGATGATTCACGAGACAGGGATGATTCACGGGACAGGGATGCTTCACGGGACAGGGATGATTCACGGGACGGGGATGCTTCACGGGACAGGGATGATTCACGGGACAGGGATGCTTCACGGGACAGGGATGCTTCACGGGACAGGGATGCTTCACGGGTCAGGGATGATTCACGGGACGGGGATGCTTCACGGGACAGGGATGCTTCACGGGACAGGGATGATTCACGGGACAGGGATGCTTCACGGGACAGGGATGCTTCACGGGACAGGGATGATTCACGGGACAGGGATGATTCACGAGACAGGGAAGCTTCACGGGACAGGGATGATTCACGGGACAGGGATGCTTCACGGGACAGGGATGCTTCACGGGACAGGGATGATTCACGAGACAGGGATGCTTCACGGGACAGGGATGCTTCACGGGACAGGGATGCTTCACGTGACAGGGATGCTTCACGTGACAGGGATGCTTCACGCGACAGGGATGCTTCACGAGACCGGGATGCTTCACGTGACAGGGATGCTTCACGGGACAGGGATGCTTCACGAGACCGGGATGCTTCACGAGACAGGGATGCTTCACGAGACCGGGATGCTTCACGTGACAGGGATGCTTCACGGGACAGGGATGATTCACGAGACAGGGATGATTCACGGGACAGGGATGCTTCACGTGACAGGGATGATTCACGAGACAGGGATGATTCACGGGACAGGGATGATTCACGGGACAGGGATGCTTCACGGGACAGGGATGCTTCACGGGACGGGGATGCTTTACGTGACAGGGATGATTCACGGGACAGGGATGCTTCACGGGACAGGGATGATTCACGGGACAGGGATGCTTCACGGGACAGGGATGCTTCACGGGACGGGGATGCTTCACGGGACAGGGATGATTCACGGGACAGGGATGCTTCACGGGACAGGGATGCTTCACGGGACAGGGATGCTTCACGGGACAGGGATGATTCACGGGACGGCGACGCTTCTCGGGACAGGGATGCTTCACGTGACAGGGATGCTTCACGGGACAGGGATGATTCACGGGACAGGGATGCTTCACGGGACAGGGATGCTTCACGAGACCGGGATGCTTCACGGGACAGGGATGCTTCACGGGACAGGGATGATTCACGAGACAGGGATGCTTCACGGGACAGGGATGCTTCACGGGACAGGGATGCTTCACGTGACAGGGATGCTTCACGAGACCGGGATGCTTCACGGGACAGGGATGCTTCACGGGACAGGGATGATTCACGAGACAGGGATGCTTCACGGGACAGGGATGCTTAACGGGACAGGGATGCTTCACGGGACAGGGATGATTCACGAGACAGGGATGCTTCACGGGACAGGGATGCTTCACGAGACAGGGATGCTTCCCCGGACAGGGATGCTTCACGGGACAGGGATGATTCACGGGACAGGGATGCTTCACGGGACAGGGATGATTCACGGGACAGGGATGCTTCACGGGACAGGGATGATTCACGGGACAGGGATGCTTCACGTGACAGGGATGCTTCACGAGACAGGGATGCTTCACGGGACAGGGATGCTTCACGAGACAGGGATGCTTCACGGGACAGGGATGCTTCACGTGACAGGGATGCTTCACGAGACAGGGATGCTTCACGGGACAGGGATGCTTCACGTGACAGGGATGCTTCACGGGACAGGGATGCTTCACGGGACAGGGATGCTTCACGTGACAGGGATGCTTCACGAGACAGGAATGCTTCACGGGACAGGGATGCTTCACGTGACAGGGATGCTTCACGAGACAGGGATGCTTCACGGGACAGGAATGCTTCACGGGACAGGGATGATTCACGGGACAGGGATGATTCACGAGACAGGGATGCTTCACGTGACAGGGATGATTCACGGGACAGGAATGCTTCACGTGACAGGGATGCTTCACGAGACAGGAATGCTTCACGGGACAGGGATGCTTCACGTGACAGGGATGCTTCACGAGACAGGAATGCTTCACGGGACAGGGATGCTTCACGTGACAGGGATGCTTCACGAGACAGGGATGCTTCACGGGACAGGAATGCTTCACGGGACAGGGATGATTCACGGGACAGGGATGCTTCACGAGACAGGGATGCTTCACGTGACAGGGATGCTTCACGGGACAGGGATGCTTCACGTGACAGGGATGCTTCACGGGACAGGGATGCTTCACGGGACAGGGATGCTTCACGGGACAGGGATGCTTCACGGGACAGGGATGATTCACGGGACAGGGATGCTTCACGGGACAGGGATGCTTCACGGGACAGGGATGCTTCACGGGACAGGGATGATTCACGGGACAGGGATGCTTCACGGGACAGGGATGCTTCACGGGACAGGAATGCTTCACGTGACAGGGATGCTTCACGAGACAGGAATGCTTCACGGGACAGGGATGCTTCACGGGACAGGGATGATTCACGGGACAGGAATGCTTCACGGGACAGGGATGCTTCACGTGACAGGGATGCTTCACGAGACAGGGATGCTTCACGGGACAGGGATGATTCACGGGACAGGGATGCTTCACGGGACAGGGATGCTTCACGGGACAGGGATGCTTCACGGGACAGGGATGATTCACGGGACAGGGATGCTTCACGGGACAGGGATGCTTCACGGGACAGGAATGCTTCACGTGACAGGGATGCTTCACGAGACAGGAATGCTTCACGGGACAGGGATGCTTCACGGGACAGGGATGATTCACGGGACAGGAATGCTTCACGGGACAGGGATGCTTCACGTGACAGGGATGCTTCACGAGACAGGGATGCTTCACGGGACATGGATGCTTCACGGGACAGGGATGATTCACGGGACAGAAATGCTTCACGTGACAGGGATGCTTCACGAGACAGGAATGCTTCACGGGACAGGGATGCTTCACGTGACAGGGATGCTTCACGAGACAGGGATGCTTCACGGGACAGGGATGCTTCACGGGACAGGGATGATTCACGGGACAGGGATGCTTCACGAGACAGGGATGCTTCACGTGACAGGGATGCTTCACGGGACAGGGATGCTTCACGTGACAGGGATGCTTCACGAGACAGGGATGCTTCACGGGACAGGGATGCTTCACGAGACAGGGATGCTTCACGGGACAGGGATGCTTCACGAGACAGGGATGCTTCACGGGACAGGGATCCTTCACGAGACAGGGATGCTTTACGTGACAGGGATGCTTCACGGGACAGGGATGCTTCACGGGACGGGGATGCTTCACGGGACAGGGATGCTTCACGAGACAAGGATGCTTCACGAGACAGGGATGCTTCACGTGACAGGGATGCTTCACGAGACAAGGATGCTTCACGAGACAGGGATGCTTCACGAGACAGGGATGCTTCACGGGACAGGGATGCTTCACGGGACAGGGAATCGTTGTTTAGCAGTAGTTGCCATTGATCACAACTAAAACAGTGGAACCGAGACGTCAGCACAAGCACGCACTACTAGTATGCATCATAACCGACGTCTGTATTGTTCGAGTGGAACTGCCTAGGTATGTCACTGTGATAAAATAGACCAAGCTCTCTCTTTAATATCGACGAGCGTGTTCCCTACTCAAATAATAATAATAATATCTTTATTGTCATGTAAAGAGGTTGCATGATACAGTGTTGCGGTAATAGTACGCGATATGAAATATGACAAAAGCTAAAGCCCGAAGCTTATACGGATTGTACGTGATTATGAAAATGCGATATTGACACACAGAAACTCCGATCTTCCGAAAAAACAAACCAACAGCAACATATATACATATATATACAACATATATACCAATCCTCTTGACATTTTCCCGTTGCTATATGATATATGGTATTCCCATTCTAACCCACTCTCTATATACACACCCAAGAACTTGATAGATATTCTATGTTTAGTGTTATAATCGCGGTAATTCACTCTTGCAATTTTCAATTCCTCCGGAAAGTGACCCTGTTAAAAAGAGAGATTAAATATGTGTCTAAGAGGTTGCGCAATTTTACTCTTAACTCCCGTAATTACTTTCGGAATGTATAATGAAATAATGGAATCCCACCCAGCAGAGTTACTTTTCAGTGCTCCAGTGATTTCATCTTTTGTGACGGGGCTTAAAAACATACTCTTTGGGTTATCTTTACTTATACAGGTCAGTGGCGAATCTTCGCTCTTCGCAACTCTTTCAAATACAGAGAAGCCCCACATTTGCAAAAAAGTTATTAAATTTACTGGTAATAGTATTCCCATCAGAAACTAGTCATTTATTTCAAATGTTGATTACCGCTTTCGTATCTTGTCTCTGTTGACGACTTATTTAGAAACTTGAAAGTCCTCGCCATATTACCTTGATACACTTTTAACAAAGACTGATAATGAAGATTTTCAGCTTGTTTGAACGTGCGTAACAACGCGTTCTTTACTTTCTATATTTTTTATTCGTAGTGTTTAGTATCTTGCATTTATGAACTAGTTTTAGACATTTTCAGACCTTGGGTGCGCCAGGGTTTTCGGTTCTAGTACTTCGAGGTGGATTTTATGACTGTAAAGCAGTCATCATAGTGTTCGATCCATGTACTGTGCAGCTTAGTGTATGCTTCCTGCGTGTCTTCCGTTGTTACTACATCACCTCAATTGTGATTTGATAAGATATGTTTAAATTTATTCAGATTAATTGCACTAAAATTTCGCTTGATCAATAGTTGGTTACGCTCTATGATCTGGTTATGGCTGGATATGTAAAAATGAGAAAGTGATCAGTAATATCGGTATACATGATGCCTGGAAAGATTCGTATTACGGCTATCATATAAAAATAATATGGATAGGTGCTACCTAAAAAAAGCGAGCGTATATTTATTAATTCAGATATTCCGAGGGGATACATCTAGATTAATATTCAACATTAATATCGCTTTGACTTGCCATAAAGAATGTCTTTTGGCGGGATGACGTATGCCATGCACGTGCTTGTCATATCATTCGGTTGCTTAGGAACTCCCATTGTAACGTCACAACTATTCACTATGACAGAAGCTGATGGGCGGTCACCAAGAGCGTTCTGCTTTGCAACAGACATTGTCATTTAGCCCGTCGCTTATAAATTAACTTTAATTTGAAGTATACATCCAGTGTTATCATTGAATAATTTATTCGTTAATTTTGTGGGGCAGCTGATTTAATTATGAAAGACATGACATAATACGTTTCGACCTCTCTTTGCTTGAATACATTTGTGTACAGCTGATATTTACTCCGAATCCGAAAACGCCTCATGGGGGTTGTTATGCGAAATGAAAGTCCTAAGCCTATGCTTGAAATGGACTTTGAATATGCATGCACGTTACCTAAAGAGCTCGCTTGCGCTCGCTATTATCAATGAAAGTTGCAGTCTTGCTTGTAACTCTTGTTGACTTACTAATGATCACTAATGGAAAGAATGAATAGCTGAACATAGTAAGCCTTACTTAAGAAATCAGCAGTAGCTTTATAGGACTCATTATTAGGTAAATTAATCCATGCTGGTATCCGGTGGGCAGTATACCACCCCGGCGACACAGTCCACTCGTTTGTTATATTACACTTGTCTAATTCGATAAATACCGCTTCCGTATTAGGAGTAAACACTTCAAGTTCCTTTTCAATGGTAAACTGTACATCTTTCTAATGAACAAGGACACACCGCCTCCCCTTGTGCGATAATTGTTCACTGAATTGTACCCTTTATTATCGTGTAATTCGGCGTTGTCGTCATTGAACTATGTCTCAGTGAGCGCGTATACAGTGAAATCGTAAGATATCTTACTGAGGTAACCTTGAAATGCGATGTTTTTTAGCACTTCTTGCAGTATATATCTGTATCACTGAGATAGTTGTGCTATTGAATTCCTGTAACGTTATTGCGTTATGACGTGTGGCGTGTGTCTATGTGTGGGGCCCGGGGGGGGGGGACTAGACACTTTTCTTTCTTGAATATTTGCTCAGGCTAGTTATGCGCAATGTTCAGAAACAAATTTACTCCAACCCAAGGCATAACCAGTATCATCCATAAAGAGGTGATGAGATCAAAATGTAACCAGTATCATCCATATAGGGTTGATGAGATCAAAAGCTAACCAGTATCATCCATAAAGGGGTGATGAGATCAAAAGATAACCAGTATCATTCATAGAGGGGTGGTGAGATCAAAAGGTAACCAGTATCATCCATAAAGGGCTGACGAGAACAACAGGTAACCAGTATCATCCATATAGAATTGATGAGATCAAAAAAGTAAATAGTAGCATTCATAGTCAAAAGGTAACCTTACGCGGTACCATCTACAGTCAAAAGGTAGCCTTACCCAGCACCACCTAAAGTCAAATTGTAACCTTACCCAGTAAAATCTACAGTCAAAACGTAACCTTACCAAATGCCATCTGCAGTCAAAACGCAATCTTATCATGTGCCTTGACAGTCAAAACGTAACCATACCCTGTACCATCTACAGTCAAAACGCAACCTTACCCTATGCCACCTACAGTCAAAACGTTACCTTATCAAGTACCATCTATAGTCAAAACGTAACCTTACCCAGTACCATCTACAGTCAAAACGTAACCTTATCCTATGCCACCTACAGTCAAATCGTTACCTTACCCAGTACAACCTACAGTCAAAACGTAACCTTACCCAGTAAAATGTACAGTCAAAACGTAACCTTACCAAATGCCATCTGCAGTCAAAACGCAATCTTATCATGTGCCTTGACAGTCAAAACGTAACTATACCCTGTACCATCTACAGTCAAAACGCAACCTTACCCTATGCCACCTACAGTCAAAACGTTACCTTATCAAGTACCATCTATAGTCAAAACGTAACCTTACCCAGTACCATCTACAGTCAAAACGTAACCTTATCCTATGCCACCTACAGTCAAATCGTTACCTTATCAAGTACCATCTATAGTCAAAACGTAACCTTAACCAGTGCCATCTACAGTCAAAACGTAACCTTACCCAGCACAACGTACAGTCAAAACGTAACCTTACCCAGTACAACCTACAGTCAAAAGGTAACCTTACCCAGTGCCACCCACTGTCAAAACGCAACCTTACCCAGTGCCACCCACGGTCAAAACGTAACCTTACCCAGTACCATCTAGTAAAAACGTAACCTTACCCAGTACCACCTACAGTCAATACGTAACTTTACCCAGTACCACCTACAGTCAAAAGGTAACCTTACCCAGTGCCACCCACTGTCAAAACGTAACCTTACCCAGTACCATCTAGTAAAAACGTAACCTTACCCAGTACCACCTACAGTCAATACGTAACTTTACCCAGAACCACCTACAGTCAAAAGGTAACCTTACCCTGTGCCATCTACAGTCAAAACGTAACCCTACCAGTACCATCTACAGTCAAAAGGTAACCTTACCAGTACCATCTAGTCAAAAGGTAACCTACCTAGTATCATCAACAGTCAAAAGGTAACCTTACCTTGCACCATCTAAAGTCAAAACGTAACCTGACCCAGTAAAATCTACGGTCAAAACGTAACCTTACCCACTACCATCCACTGTCAAAACATAACCTTACCCAGTACCACCTAGTCAAAGCATAACCTTACCCAGTACCACCTAGTCAAAACATAACCTTACCCAGTACCACCTAGTCAACGCATAACCTTACCCAGTACCACCTAGTCAAAGCATAACCTTACCCAGTACCACCTAGTCAAAATATAACCTTACCAAGTACCACCTAGTCAAAACATAACCTTACCCAGTACCACCTACAATCAAAAGGTAACCTTATCCAGTACCATCCACAGAGAAAGGTACCCGATGTTGTTATGTACCTGTCGAATTGACTAATGATTTGGTAAGGAAAACAGGTAAAAAAAAAAAAAAAAAAAAAATTATAAGTAGGCTAATGAACTCGCAGTCGCACATTCGCTAAATAAAACACACGACTCCACCTAGTTCGTTAACCAGCAGGCTACATGGAACCCGCATAAACTCTCAAAGGCTTTCAGGCGAGTGTTTTGTGGGGCGACATCTCGACTGAGTTACGCCGAAATGTGCACGATAACGTACAAGGTATTGCGACTGTAGGCCTGTATATACACATTGGCGTGTGCAAGAAGGTCAAGTAAGAGGATCATACTCTCCGTCCCTCATTTACCCCTCGTAATAAATAACGTAACCACTAATGTGGGTCGGCTACATTTCACTTTGTTGGCTTTATTGGGCAAGTATAGCACAACGAATATGTACAGTTGTATGGCCGACAAGAGCGGTACGGTCAACACAAGGAATACGCGCCAAGTGTCCAACATTCGACGGTATAAATACTATCCTGATCTCCGTGTGTTGACCTACATCTGATACAATATACGCGATTGTGTACATGTATTAATATAGCTCGAATGAGATGCACGCCATATTTAATTGTTCAGCAATTGTAGATTTCACTTAAGTACAAGCTAATTATTAGCGAATGAACTCGACACACTTGACACTTGACCCTCTCGACGTGGAAGACAAGCAATGCATTACAGGGTATGGCCGAGTAGTGAAACCTTGTATTCTTAATAACGACAAATATATTTCAATATATTCATAACTACAAATAGGCAATGTTTCTACAACTGTCAATATAATAACAACAGTGTTATATATATATATATAGCCAGGGGGTGGAAACTACTGCGTTTGAACAAAAGCCAGTCATCTCTTGTAGTATATTTAGAAGTACACGGGAACAATAGGCGTGATATATTGCTATTGTCAAGATGCCAATAGCGTATTGTCTGTTTTTAGAATAGATAAGTTATTGCCCTGATCTGATTAAGTTCATTTTGCTATACCTTCCACTTTCTTTGATTGATAAATGACTAAGATCATAGTTGTAAGGTCAACAATTATGTAAAAACACATATAAAATGGCAATGTATCCACATTTCATGATTATATCACATGATTATATTATTTTGCAGTTCATGTTTGCGGGCGGCTTGAGGTTGACGATCTGGTCGAAGTTGTAAGACCAAATATATTATATTATTATACATTATATTCATCCTCCCCGGGCATGGGGATGAAGACCCATTTGGAGTTTTTTTCAATTTTTCAGACACATGCTGTTTTCCAGTCGGAAGTCCTTGGTCCATTTCACGGGTTCCGGAAGCGACAACTTGCGGGCGAGGGTCGTCATCTCCTGGATAAAGAGCGGGGTCGGGGTCGGGGGGTGGGGCATCAGTCTCCGTATGTTGTCCTGGTTGATATCCGTGGCGTGCTGCGAGTCGCCCTTCATGGCAGCCACAGCGGGCGGGACGAGGGACTCCGGAAGGCCGCAAAACTGGAAGATCTGGCTCATGATATCCTGAGGATTGGTTCTCAGGTCATCGAAGTTGATGGCGGGTATGTTAATCCCCTTCGCGCGGGCTTGCTCTCTGGCGTGCAGGGTCGCTAGCGCTAAGAAGTACCCGACTTCCAAGCCAGTTCTGGCCTGGGAGGTGTACCCGTCATAGGGGGTCCCGATTATTCCGAATAAACTCCACCCGTGATGGATGCCACTGGGAAACCCCTTCTCCACCATGTAGTACACGAGTTTAACGGTGGGAAGCGCCTCGCCAATGCGCCGGGCCGACTGCGCCAGATTGACAGGGTCTCGGTAGAGGAAGATCGACTTGCACTCCGGGACCGCCTCGTAGATCAAGTCCAGGGCTGCCGTCGTCATGGCGGTCGGCTTGATCGCGTAGGCCAAGATCGGATCTGACAGACCTCTGTACGGTTTGCACAGAAGACGGACGACTGCTCGAATTATCGGGATCCCCCTCGCCGGAGAATAGCGCTTCTCCTGGAAGACATGCAGGCAGATGGCGTTAAGCGCGAAGGGCTCCGATATGGCCATAACCCGATTAGTGTGCTCGAAAATACTGGTCATCAGGGTGGAACCGACTCGGCCCTGGTTGAAGATCATGACCTTTTTGGCACCATCGTCTTTCATCTCTTCGGACAGCCTCAGTAGAGACGACAGAGGCATGACAATCACCCTGTGCGCTGTCTTGTACTGACCTGCTATCGAGAAGGAGTAGGTGGACTTGAACGGATGGTTCATGCCTGGTTTGGATTCGATAAAGATGGCTTCCGTGTGTGTGATTTGAAACAGGGTCACCTCGTCCTTGAGGACGTATTCTGGGTGGACAAAGTCATCGTGGTAGAGAAGGAAGTTGAGACGGCTGACTGGGTAGGCCAGGTCAAAAAAGAACATGTGGTAGAAGCCCATCTTGTGGGCCGACGTCTCATACAGTGTCTGGGCTGCATCAATCTGAGCTTGTCGTCCCGTCAACACCCAGCAAATGGAGCGCAGTATGGCAAAGATCTTGCAGAGGAGTAAGTACCCGAGAAGATACAGAAAGGCTCCACACATTCCTAATTTCCGCTCCATGCTTTTTGTTTGGTCTTCGTCCTGATCTTTCGTGACCTGTGAACAAGATGGTATAACGTCATGCAACGTTCAATTTGTAAATGCTAGATCCACGCGTGGTCTTACTGTATTAAAAGCAGCGGCGAAAGTGTGACATGGCTAACTGAAACGGCGCTTCAACGTCTGATGATACAGCCGCTCCACCGAATACTGGTATGTAGATTTTAAAAAGCAAAAGACATCTCCACTGAATAGCTGTGAAAGAAATCCCGGAATTGATAGATTCCTGGGGCGCGCGAATAGTTTGCCCACCGCCTTTTGTATAATCGGAGTCATCACTCCGTCGGTGGTTCACTTTGCATCTAGGATAGAACAGATTTAGGAGGATTTGTTGTCAGAAGCCATTGCAGGCAAACAACAACCGGAAGATACGCAGTACAGACCGCTGATGCTACAAGCATCGACGTGGGGCATAAGTGTCCCTGTCACGTGCGGTTTCGATTAGATCCCGTAGAATCCGTGCAGCCTTATTACTTTTCAAAAATGCAATAACACATCAGTGCGCATCACTCAAATACATAGTGATTAAATTATATATGGATCTGTGACGCCGGACGATGATGACTTACCGTAAAGAGGGTAGCACACGTCCACGTATCCTGTCCCAGGCACCAACCAACAGTCCACCAGCCAGCAGCCAACAACACACGCTGAGCCTAAGCATGCGGGTCTCCGCTATTTAACGGCGGGTCGCCGGGGAATTAGGTCATAGATTAGTAAGCAACCGCCAGCATCTAGCCCCTACTCACCCCCACCCCCGCCCCCCCCCGCACCCCCGAGACCCCTACAGGCCACCTTCACCCCGTGTCCCTCTTGTCCCACCACACAGCACCCCCCAACCCTCCCACCCTCCCCTCCGAGACCCATACAGGCCCCCTCCACCCCGTGTCTCTCTCTCCCCACCACTACCACACAGTGCCCCTCATATGCCCCCCCCCCCGTACCGCCACGTCATGTCACAGTCGAGTCCCTTTCGGAGAAAAGAAAAAGTCCAAGGCTCAGGCACTCACACCTCGCCGTAAGCCGTCGCCGATACATTCCCACGATCGAAGGCTCACTGAAAACTCACTCACTCCTAACTTACTGATAAGAAAATTCGCCGAAAAATCGCCATGGTTTACGGATAGAACAGAGAGGGCTGACAGGCTTGACGGACAGAACAGAGACGGCCGACAGGGCTGATGGAGGGGATAGAGACGGCCGACAAGGTTGATGGAGGGATAGAAACGGCCGACAAGGTTGACGAAGGGGATAGAGACGTCCGACAGGTTTGAAGGAGGGATAGAGGCGTCCGACAGGGTTGATGGAGGGGATAGAGATGGCCGACGGACGACATGGCTGATGGAGAGGATAGAGACGGCTGACAGGGTTGATGGAGGGATAGAGACGGCCGAAAAGGTTGATGGAGGGATGAAGAGGGCTGGCATGGCTGATCAAGGCGATAGAGATGGCCGACAGGGTTGATGGAAGGGATAGAGATGGCCGACATGATTGATGGAGGGATAGAGACGGCCGACATGGCTGATGGAGAGGATAGAGACGGCCGACAGGGTTGATGGAGGGGATAGAGACGGCCAACAGGACTGATGGAGGGATACATACGGCTCATAGAGTTGATGGAGGGGATAGAAACGGCTCAGACTTGATGTAGGGGATAGAGATGGCTGACAGAGTTCACGGAGGGGATAGAGACGCAAGACAGGGTTGATGGAGGGGATAGAGATGGCCGACAGGGTTGATGGAGGGGATAGAGACGGACGACATGGCTGATGGAGAGGATAGAGACGGCTGACAGGGTTGATGGAGGGATAGAGACGGCCGAAAAGGTTGATGGAGGGATGAAGAGGGCTGGCATGGCTGATCAAGGCGATAGAGATGGCCGACAGGGTTGATGGAAGGGATAGGGATGGCCGACATGATTGATGGAGGGGATAGAGACGGCCGACAGGGCTGATGGAGCTGACAGAGACGGCCGACACAGCTGATGGAGGGGATAGATCTGGCCGACAAGGTTGATGAAGGGACAGAGACGGCCGACAGGGCTGATAGAGGGGATAGAGACGGCCGACAGGGTTGATGAGGGTGGGGGGTAGAGACGGCCGACAAGGTTGATGTAGGGATAGAGACGGCCGGCAGGGTTGATGGAGGGGATAGAGACGGCCGACAGGGTTGATGGAGGGGACAGAGACGGCCGACAGGGCTGATGGAGGGGATAGATCTGGCCGACATGGTTGATGGAGGGGATAGAGACGTCCGACAGGGTTGAAGGAGGGGATAGGGGCGTCCAACAGGGTTGATGGAGGGATAGGGACGGCTCACAGAGTTGATGGAGGGGATAGACAAGGCTGACAGGGATGATGGAGGGATAGGGACGGCTCACAGAGTTGATGGGGGGGATAGAGACAGCCGACAGGGTTGATGGAGGGATAGGGACGGCTCACAGAGTTGATGGAGGGGATCGAGACGGCTCACAGAGTTGATGGAGGGGATAGAGAAGGATGATGGAGGGATATAGACCGTCGAAAGGGTTGACGGAAGGGGATAGAGGCGGCTCACATAGTTGATGGAGGGATAGAGACGGCTCACAGAGTTGATGGAGGGGATAGAGACGGCTCACAGAGTTGATGGAGGGGATAGAGAAGGATGATGGAGGGATAGAGACCGTCGAAAGAGTTGACGGAAGGGGATAGAGGCGGCTCACATAGTTGATGGAGGGATAGAGACGGCCGACAAGGTTGTTGGAACGATAGAGACGGGCGACAAGGTTAATGGAGGGGATGGAGACGGCTCACAGGTTAATGGAGGGGGTGGAGACGGCTCACAGGGTTAATGGAGGGGATGGAGACGGCTCACAGGGTGAATGGAGGGGATGGAGACGGCTCACAGGGTGAATGGAGGGGATGGAGACGGCTCACAGGGTTAATGGAGGTGTTGGAGACGGCTCACAGGGTTAATGGAGGGGATAGAGACGGCCGACAGGGTTTATGAAGGGGATAGAGACGGCCGACAGAGTTGATGAAGGGATAGGGACGGCCGAATTGGTCAAATTATTTTTTGTGATCTTGATGCGGCACTGGTATGGTACAAATATTCACAATTATGACTGACACCCAATGATCATGGCCTTCACGTTCACTCGCTCGCATCAGGGCGAGTAAAGCATGCAGAACGAGGGTTACCGATCGGATGGCTATCAGTGTCCCATATATTGGCATGGAGGCGGCCAGTAAATGGACTGTTTTTTTACAATCTTATGTCTATCCAAACAATGGATTAGAACACTTATTCCTAAAAATATTCGGCCAGCCGTTGTCACCCATTCATTAAACATGTTAAAACCCATTGAATGGCGGGCACTCCAGCCTTATCTGTAAGTTGAAGGATGAGTGATCATGCACGTCACTCTGTGCCTTCGACTCACTCCGCTAGGGCTCCATTATATCTCTGTTGTCGCCTACGTCCTCAATGCAATTTTACACTCGCTCGCTAGGGCGGCGCTGCGCAAATCTATAGGAAAAATGCGTCGCGCATTTCTACAAATTAGTGCTGGGACCCAGCCTAAGCCTAATAAGACATGAAATCAGGCGATGAAAAAAAAGCGTTCTGTCACAATTTTCGAAAGGGTACAAGATGTCTTTGGTTGTATTAAATACACAAAGCTCGTTATTTTTATGTTTTATTCTTCAAAATTATAATGTTGCAGCAAATTACAGCTGACTTGACCGTTTTTCAAGAATCTTGAAATTTGCCCCCGGCCGACAACAGCGGTAAAAGCGGAGCTTGCGTAGCGCCACCGTGCGGGGAGCTTGCATGCACATGTTCAACATATTTGTTGTTGCGAACACAAAATAACTCAGTCTGAAGTGGGTTGAGATAAGGTTTTCGTGGAAGTGGAAGCCGTTTTATTGGTAGCAAATGAATAAGGTAAGGACCGAAACACGAACTGTAGTATCTAAGCATTTGATGTATACATAGTTGTCTAGTAACGATATGGCCACTCGTTGCCTGGGGTGGAAGTGCGGTCAGGAGTTCACACAAATCGGCGTTCATTTCATGGCAAAAAGAAAGATTGGTAGAGTTAATTTCCGTTTTTCCATTTCCGTCAATTTTGTATAACGCAATGTAAAAGCTCTTTGGAATGCGTCCGTCCCCGTATGAAGAAGTTTTAACTAACATTTGGTAACAGGTGACAAATATAGGGTAACGACCGCATTCACCTAACACGGCTGCCGTGGTTGTTTATGAGGAAACAAAAAGAAAGATATTGGATCATCATCACTCGAATGCATGAATCTTTTGTTTATGAAAATGTTTCTCGCTAATGAAAATGAGTTTGGGGTTTCTGCCACTTTTGTCCGCACAAGGCTTAAACTTGGACATCCCGGGACAATGAAGGATAAAACACGCACCAGGTCTGATGCAGCCGGGGACGGATTCGATCCCAGGACCTATGGATCTGCGATCCAGAGCGCTAACCACTGCACCAGCTACCTTCGCTAAGGGGACTGCGTCATATTTGATGTTTGGTTTATCGGCTGACATGAGAGAATATGATGGATAATGAACTGATGATGTTTTACAATCAGTTACCTGCCTTACAGACTTACTCACGCTGTGTAAACGTTATATTACCCTGACCCGAAGCTCGTCTTGCAGTCTCCGGACCGGAAGCTCGTGTGACAGTCTCCTGACCGGAAGCTCGTCTGACAGTCTCCGGACCGAAAGCTCGTCTGGCAGTCTCCTGACCGGAAGCTCGTCTGACAGTCTCCGGACCGAAAGCTCGTCTTGCAGTCTCCGGACCGGAAGCTCGTGTGACAGTCTCCTGACCGGAAGCTCGTCTGACAGTCTCCGGACCGAAAGCTCGTCTGGCAGTCTCCTGACCGGAAGCTCGTCTGACAGTCTCCGGACCGAAAGCTCGTGTGACAGTCTCCTGACCGGAAGCTCGTCTGACAGTCTCCGGACCGGAAGCTCGTGTGACAGTCTCCTGACCGGAAGCTCGTCTGACAGTCTCCGGACCGAAAGCTCGTCTGGCAATCTCCTGACCGGAAGCTCGTCTGACAGTCTCCGGACCGAAAGCTCGTCTGGCAATCTCCTGACCGGAAGCTCGTCTGACAGGTTCCGGACCGGAAGCTCGTCTGGCAGTCTCCTGACCGAAAGCTCGTCTGACAGTCTCCGGACCGGAAGCTCGTCTGGCAGTCTCCTTGTGAGCAATATCCCCCTTAATATCAGATGGGAGCAAGAACCCTGTTCATATCAGACTTGGGCCTACAATTGTATACCAAGGCCGGTATAATGACAGATTGTACATAACAGTGTTAATACGCATTTGATTTTAAATAGAGCGAAGAACAAAATCTCTCTTGGTTTGTCGGGAAAGACAGAGCAACATACAAATGCGGATCTTTGTTGACCTTATGCATCTACTTCAACATCCCCCAAGCTACCTAGTTTTTTAAGAGATCCTATTTTGTAACCTCACACAAACGTTTGCACTAGTTCCTCCGAAAGGTTTGCCTTACAATGTAATCTGCTACATCGTGACTGCCTTCCACTCCGCGCCTGGCTGCCTCGACGGGGCGCCTCTCTCGCGAAATGGACGCACTCGATACTTAGTTAGGCCGAAGTCTAACCAGTTTTTGCAGCGAAAGTCCTTCTGTCAGGTCATGTTTGCTTAGCTAGTATAAGAGCCTGTTTGTGAGCGAGCATTTGTAGTGGGTGCGGGTGAAATCTCACTCATTTGGTGACGAGCGGAGGGTTGGTTCTCTCACGGAGATGAAGGTCAACTATTAATAAGTCGCGTGATAAATTATTGGTTTATGTGGCACGTAGTAACCTAGAAACGCAGCACCGAATTCTAAGTGTTGCTGCCTACCCCGGGATTCTCAGGTGCAGCCACAACAGGCGCGAGTCCAGGAATTGAAAAGCATGGGGGAGGAGTGGGGGAGGGCTTCACTTTGCGTTCGAAATTCTTACGACCGGGGTTGGGGTGGGGTGGTATAAAATCTACGGGGGAGGGGGGGAGGCACTGCAAAATGATATGAGGGATCCAGTATGAAAGGGGGCTGCAAAACACGAACAGTTAACAGCGAAGGAGAGAATCCTCGTTGACAAGATGGGGTCACGATACCAGCTTGGAACGGCATGAGATAAAACATGCCCCAGATGCCGTCACCTGTGGCCTATTTCACGTACATCGGTAAGCTCTTAGCCGTCTAGCTCCCCTTAGCCGTCTACGGTAAGCCGTCTAAGATTCTAGCCGACAAACCCGTTTCAGGAACGATTTTGCCAGCTGGCTTACCGTAGACGACTAAGCGTAGTCGGCTAAATCGTTCTCAAGAAAAGCGGTGTTGGAGGGAAATTTTCGCCAGGCCTGACGAAAAGTCACAAGCAGCCAGCGTGGCAAGAGGTGCAGACACCTTGAAACGGCGGACGATATAGTGACCTCAGTGATTTTATCTTAGTTGCGCTTTAGGGCTCTTGACCTACTGTTATTTCGCAGAAACGGTCCTTCTGAAGGGCTATTAGTCCAAGGTATTAAGTATTAGATAAGGAATGTAGATCCCAATAAGGACCTACAACTCATTCCTTCTTTGGCTTAATGTTTATTTCTATTGTTTCCTCCGAGGAGGCGGCGATGGCATGGAGTATGTGAGCGAGGGGTCATTATTGTGACGGAACTATAATGACCCGCTCTGGAAAAATAATGACCTCCTGCTCGTGGTCCGCAGGTCCTTACCGGCATGGACAGACATGGACAGACAGCGCTGAAGAACATACCAGATATGATAGTAATAACAATAGGTACGGCAGACACAATGGTCATGATGGTGGGTGAGCCACGTGTGTTTTATAAAGGCCTCGTGCCGCCGCGGCCCCGGGCCACCCCCGCCCCCCAGGGGCACCCCCGCCCACCCGGGCCACCCCCGCCCTCCCCCCCCCCCCCAATCCGGGCCACACCCGCCCCTGGCCACCCCCGCCCTGGCCACCGACGACGCTATAGCCAAAAAACTAACAATTACTGGAAATTTTCCGATGTTAGGCTTGATCGGTGCGTTTTATTTTCGTCCGAACACCGGACAATAGCATCAATACATCATGTACGGGGTTCAGTAATATGTGTTCATGTTGTTGACTTAATCGTCCGCCTTAGACCGGTGGCAGTAGTAAACGATGCACGACTTGCGGTCGGCCCCATGCCTGGTCCCGCAGTATGACGAGATGCAGTCATACAGCGAGAGCCGGTAGCGCTTCTGAACCGACAGCGCTTTCCGCCCGTCAACCGGCAAGTCATCATCATCATCATCATCGCCCACCGGCGACCTCACTGACATTGAGCGCAAAGCATCGCGGGAAGACTCGTACTCCAGTGACTTCCTTTGTGACGGCGCCGCCGCTGCGCATGCGTGGACGCACTGCCGCCATCTGGCCGGAGTGGCGTTACTGGCGCAGACGACACCACAGCGCCCCGACTTACAAGACGTCAGCAGTTTGTTGGTGGCTTCGGGGTAAGGATCACAGTTGTCGGGGCCATCACAGGGCTGTGGGTTGCGGTACTCCGCCCTGGCCCTGGAGGAGTACTTACTGGCGTTCACTCGGCAGTAAACGTCGCTCAAGAAGCCCTCCATGACACCCAGCCGGTTGGACTTGAGCAGATGGTTGCTCAGCCACAGTTCAAACGTCTCCTCTGGGGGTTCCTGCCGGCCGGGAAAAAACTTGAGCTGCTCTGTCTCTGACCCGACGTCAGCCCTGGCCGGGAGGAACGCCGCAGAGGATAAGGCTGAAAGAATATTGGGGGGAAGGGGGTGAATATGGCATGTATACACATGAAATATGAAATACATAACAAGCAGTGGAATAGTAATAGAGCTTATGGTGTGATTCTGCAGGGAAGGGCAGGATGGCCTCTGTTTTAGCAGACAGTACTCGGCTCTAATAACGGCCCTAATAACGGATTCAGGCAGGGTGTGGGTTCGCTTCTTGTGTAGAAACCACCCCCCCCCCCCCAACATGCTACTACCCAAAGCCCCCCCCCCCCCATTACTTTTTTGCAGAATCCTTGATCCGAGTCTTGCCACGTGTTGAGTTGCAGTCCGTTGTAGCCCGAATGATAGAGACCTACACAATATTTGTTGGGCTCTGACATGGAAGCCGGACCCAAAGCGGCCTAAATGGCAATTATATTCTTCTTTGTTTCCTCTCAGAATATAATAACGAGCCTCTCCTTAGATTATTTACTTCCTAAAAACTGCCACGAATGTCTACTTATTGTGCTACTGTTATTATTATAATTATTGTAAGACAAAGACAAATGTACAAATAAATTTAATTATGGCATTGAATTATAGAAGCAGCTACGCATAAGGGATACTGCACAGCACTCAATACAGATATTAATATATTGTTTTTCCATGGACTACCATTCGCGGGTTATAACCCACTGTCCGCCACGCTCCCCTGTGGTATATGAAATGTGATGAGCATCTCCCGATGTCCGTATGAGTGCGTGTATGTATCTACTGTACCACTAGACAGTACGTCATAACGCCCGCGTGTACGGCATGACAAGTGAGTGTCATGCTCAGAAACTGGTTGAGATGCAGCCGCATACCACAGCCCAGCCTCCCCACCCACCCCTTGCATTCACAGGCAGTACCATCCTGTCTATAGACGGTGGTGTTACTCCGTTGGCTGATGGAAACGATCCTATTGGTTCGGACTGGGCACGACTTTAAATCCAAAATATGTTGGGTGGGATATAATAATTAAAGAAACCCTTTGGCCGTCTTATATTACATTGATATGCATGTTTCGCATCGCCTATCATGCATCAAATTGAACAATAAATCATCTGGGATTGAATACAGGTGTTTGTATCATAAAAACAGCCTGTATGGCCAAACAATGGGGAAGGCAACCGTACGCTCAACTGCAGTGAACAAAAAACCTGCGGAAAAAATCACATTATTAGTTTTGTCAGTAATCGGTTAATCACTTGTATTTCTTGAACACAAATGCACGACATGATAATTGAATCGTGCGCTGTGAAAGTTGCTGGATTCCCGGAGCTCTAGCTTCGTTGTCCGCAAGGTAAAACTCTTTTGTCTTGTTCACCATAGATCGTCAGGTATTTATGAGGCGCAGGAAACAGTTCTTTATCGTAACTGGCAGATGCAAGATGAGCGTTGAACTTGAAATCTCTACTTTTCTCTTTCCGGAATGCTTCGTGTGACGCAGGACGCATGCGCAATAGCCTCCACTCCCACGTGCCGGGACATCCCCTCAGCCCCCCACTCCCCACCTTCTACCGCCCCGACCGATTGGGGGTGTTCGCACCCGCCCAAGGTGGGGCAAGCTGAACGTTAAATCATTCGCTAAATGTGCCTATAAAACAATATGAAACCTATTTGGGGGGGGGGGGGGGCAAGGGGCCCTCGTGTTACCAGATCACGAAGAATAAATTTTCTTATTCACAGGTCACGATGAATTAACAAGGATAACTTTCAGTATACATAGGAAGCGTGGATGCATGACATCGATTTCTCGATTCACCGTTATTTACCATTAAAATTCACGATTAACGAAAATCATTGATCACGACGGTCGGCTGATACCCCATTCTTTGTCACCCCCCCCCCCCCCCCCGCTGCCCCTAACTGTCCGGTTCATCTCCAGCCCTCTGCCGCCCACCCCTCTACCGCCTAGTCATTTCTCTCATTTCGCTCCCGTTTAAAGCGGTATATTCTGTAATCTTTTGTATTACCAACCTCTTCTCCATGTCACATAAGTATATTCTGTCTTGAATTTAAATCCTGAAAGCCTGTGGACTATCCGGAGAGAACCAATTTGTTCATCGGAGCAGAAGTTGGGGGCCCGCTATATATCTCTGCGCACCTGTTCTTACGTTCTTACGGTATTCTGTGCGGTCTCACTTTATAGCGAAAAGACACTAATCTCGCGAAAAGACATGCCAAATGCCAATTAACCCTGATTTGAAGCTGTTGAACCGGCTGATTCGGGTTGTAATAGCTTTACTGCGGGCAGGAATGCAAATATGTATTGTTTAATCGGGCTCATATGCATATTTAACAAATATTTCAACACGGACGCCGTTCAGCGATCTGTACGGCTGTCGCCATGTTGGATAGACACTTGCCCGTTGCCTCACTAGATGGCGTAACGCGACAAATTATGTTACATACATGTTTGCGTTATGAGGTCTTTTCGCGAATAGACGGTTACATCGGCGTAAAAGGGACATGTATCGCTGCTAAAAAACACTTAAAGCATTAATCTTAGTAGATGTGTACAGTTTATTTACAAACATCACACCACACACATGACGCTTTCTTCTTACTTGTCGTCGTCCTTTTAGCGGAACGCTTCCGTTCGCGCTGGCATGGCTTCTTGCCGCCAGTGGGTGCCGTGACCATGAGTTGACCGTCTGTTGAGCGGACACAGCCTGAGCAGTCCCGACTTCTACCCAATTATTATTTACCTTTTGCTTCAAACCTCTCGACACAGTCATGTAACAAGCCAAGTGATGAGAAGCCTTTGCTGAACTAAACTGCCCTTAGATGTAAACTCGATGTAACAAACTAATTGGTGTTAACTGATTAGCTTCATAACGCAAACATGTATACGATACTGCACGCCATCTAGTGAGGCAACGGGCAAGTGTCTATCCAACATGGCGGCAGCTGTGCCGATCGCTGAACGGCGTCCGTGTTGAAATAGCGATGTAAATAAACCGCGCAGTTTTATGTTGAAATTGTTGTTTTACAGACTCAAAGAGATATAAAACATATGCATCATAACTTTGAGACACCTTTAATCTTGATTCTAAAACGTAAAATATCCAAGATGGCCCATGTAAGTATATTGCTTTAATGTGTGCTTATCTCTGATACGTACCCTCCAACGAATAGTTAGTAGCTTATTTTCTATGCGAATTAAGGTCATGTTCAAGAAAAATAGGTCTGATCCTGTAGGGCCACCTTAATTAAAGTATTAATGATCACGCCTGCGCCCCATAATTTCAGAGAGCTGGAACGTTAAAGTAATAATGATCACGCATGCGCCCCATAATTTCAGAGAGCCGGAACCTTGACCATAAAGTACTTTCAATCTCTTGCTGCAGATCCAACGCAACGTCAACCGCCATTTTGGTTCAGACAACGGTGTCTCCAACAGGGAGATTGCAAATTCGATTTTTCAATATTGCAAATTCGATTTTTCAATATTGCAAATTAGATTTTTCAATATTGCAAATTCGATTTTTCAATATTGCAAATTCGATTTTTTAATATTGATAATTCGATTTTCCAATATTGATAATTCGATTCTTCAATATTGCTAATTCGATTTTTCAATATTGATAAATGATTTTGCAATATTAAAAAGTCATTGCAAAATAAGTTTATTTTTAATATTACTCAATAATAATATTGATAAAAAAAAAAGATTTTTCAATATTTAAAAATAGCCACCTTCAGTTTTTAATATTGAAAAATTCATTTTCCTATATTACAAATTCATTTTCCAATATTGATAAATCTATTTTTTAATATTGATGAATCTAGTTTTTAATATTGCTATTTCATTTTTCAATATTGCAAAATAGGTATTAAAAACATGGATGGCGTTCCATATAAGGGGCATTTAGTGTTAGAGGACGAATACCATTTTTTATTGAGATGCCCACTGTATAACGAGTTAAGAAACAAATATATAGATGCGAAATACCAAAGTAAAACATCAACTACGAAATCTAGCCGTATATATTCTAAAAGCAGAAGAGCTAAATTCATTGTATATATATAAGCAATGATAGCGATATGATATTTGCGTTTATACACATTGTCACAACTCCTTTCTTCTTCTCCCAAGGGGGATGGGCACGTCGTTTCAACGGATGTGGGTATTAATAGTTCGTGTTTTGCTCTGTTCAAAGCAGTTTTCGTGATCATCACCGGTCACGCGTTTCGACACAACACGGAATTGTAACACGAAGTAGCCTAATTACCAGCAATGTTTATGCAAGCGCCGTGTTTTCCACAAATGTAAAAGCTCCAATGATATATATACTCCAGTCCAGGGAATTTTAGGTGTTTCTATTAAGCAGTTGTGGCCTTTTAAGCAGGATGACTTCCTGGCGATTCAGAGACTACTTCCTTTATTCCCAGTGGAGGTCAAAGATCATATTAAGCGGACGTTTAAACAGCTGCTCCACATCGCCAGGGAGATCTCAAACGCGCAAAGGATTATGTTTTAGGGGCTGCGATTCACCCCATGATTCGCTGACGTATCGCTATAAAATATATCAATAACCCCATTGCATACGTGTATAACTGCAGCAACGTAAATGAGCACCTAGTCCTAGTGGGTCGACACATTCCTCCAAAAGTAACCAATATCATCAGTAAAATTCGGCCCCACCCGTCAAAGCAATGCGGCGTTACTTGTACCCACTGCGCAGCTTTTGGTGCGCAGCTTGTGATGCTGGTGTCAATATATTCGTGATTACATTAACGTCTGTTGTAATATAATTATGTGAGCCTTGCAATCGGCGCATAGCCTTTGTCTTACAAATGTATAGGGCTGTCCGTCTGACCTGAACCTATTTTCGTCCCCCTCTCGTGCTTATGTTGAGGATGATTGAAATGGAAATGCTATATGATAAGAGCCTCTAACAACACATCCACAGCTCGTGCATCGATTACAAATGGTAGCCATGTTTGTTACAAGAATCGGTTTATAGAATTTGCCAAGCCGAACTAGTTATGTGAGTTGTTTGGAATTAATTTGACTGGCAAATGCGACTCGCATTAAAATGACACGAAATACTTCGCGGCCACCAAGTGGTCCTGTGGCTGTGTTTCCTATTATCCTTCGAGACGGTACCTACATATTTAAAGTGTAGTGTTTACAGAATAGTTACCTTCGTAAGTTTCCGTTATCACAAGTGAAGGTCTTAGGAGAACGACGAAATTCACCGATGCTTACGAAGTTAATTCCCTCAGGGCCGCCCAAATGATCCCTCTTTTCGCCTTTTTTTCGGTCAATGCCAGGAGCTGAAATATGTATTTCTCTCGATGTGGCCATCTGATATATATTTTCTTTCTTCAAAATTGCAGCTCTTGACTATATATTCCAGTTGATATCGAAAGTGTTCAAATACAATTTCAGCTATTGACTACATATTTTAGAGGATACTCAAGTGTTCAACGGAAATTTCAGCTCTTGACAATATATTTCGGTTTATGTCGAAAGTGTTCAAATAAATGTTTCGAATGCCTTTTAAGCAAAAAATTAGCTCTCAACGACTCTCACAAAATATTTGTTCTCTCTTTCTAAATATGTACTCTATGGCATGGGCGGCACCGCCCCCCCCCCCCCCCCCCCCAACCCGCCATATCAATTATGTGGGATTCTAAATTAATGCCTCATACTTCTGGATTTCTAAAAGAAAAATAACTGACCTCCGCATCGGTCTATTGTGAGTTGCTCTTGGGTGAGCAAATACCTCGCCTCTTAATAACTGCATCTTCACACAGTTTATTGCGGTGGGGATAACGAAACCGCATTTACTAACAATAAGTTGTTACAACATAATTTGGTATTTGTATAAGCCGTTGACAAGGCGATACGTATCATTTGGATCACTTATGTTGTTCACTATTTGATATATGTTGATCCACGACTAAGAAGATGCGCCATTCATCCAGATCGCATCATCCCACCCCGTCACCAGAACAAGTTCCAGTCGTCTTGGAAGGATTCCTGTTGGCATATGACTGGGTGAATGGGGAAGTTATGAATGGGGAAGGTATCTCAAGGGTGTGTTACAAGAAGGGTGGTCAGGTCCGAGCCGAGCACTTCCATCACGTCGGTATGCCTACCGGCGTCAGCCCCTTCCCCCAATTTCTACCCGGGTTCCACAATGACCAACCTGGGAACACAATGGATGCCATTGTCGATGTATCGAGAATTTGGAGATGGTGCTAATTAAATGTACTAAGACCCCGAAGGATCTCACTGTGATATGTTGAGTGACTTGGCCCAACCTAGGACCAGGGGCAGCCTTTCAACGTCTCGCAATCAATCACGACTATAGCAGATAACAATAGATTTGTGGACTCAAATCTATTAATTTATGAACAGATTATATCTGGCATATCTGTAGTTTAAGTAAAGCATCAAAACTCAAATTTCCTTTGGCATCATAGAGTGGTTTTCAAATAGCGCTCCTATGCAAAGCTCCCAAAAATTAAAAAAGAGTCGCACCTCACATTTACTTAGTTTTGATCAATGCGTTTTAGGGATTTCATGGATAAAAAAAAAAGTTTTATTGAAGAATTTTACGAGCCGCAATATTTGGGTTCGCGAGTGACTTTAATCGGTTAATCGCGTTCCCAACCGAGAAAAAAGGTAAAAATACATCCAAGACCCCAAACACGCAATGTACAGCAACGTAGATTCTGATTTGTTCACAGTCGCTACCCCCGGGTACATTGATTGATTCCTTTGGCGTCGCATGTGTGTTATAAGCAGTCGATCACAATGCTCACCACATCGGGTGCAGCGGACATAACGTAAGTGACTTTACAGAAGATAAAGCAAATACGCCACGATAACGTGATAGAATGGCACTTACCTATTATTAGAAAGGAGTAGCTACAGGCTCGTCTAGCTGGAATATCTGCCATCGCAGAGAAGACGAGAGGTGACTGCCAATGGAGAGATTTACACAGCGCAGTGGTCA
Source organism: Arenicola marina (assembly GCA_964019135.1). Taxonomy (NCBI): domain Eukaryota; kingdom Metazoa; phylum Annelida; class Polychaeta; family Arenicolidae; genus Arenicola; species Arenicola marina. Next base: position 23,187,112 of record OZ025248.1, on the reverse strand, counting down.
TCGTATTGCTGCCTGGACGATTTTATAGTCAGTCAGCGCTTGAGATATTCATCAGCATAGGCTGCGGTTGTCGGCCAGACAGACATACGCCTCGGAAAGTTACACCTTCATATGTGTGATTGTCTTACCTGCCACCGGTGTATGGCATTAATGCATATTCATGAAGTATAGACGCAGGTGGCCTGAAAGCCGAGGCGCCAGGAAGGAGCGGTTTCCTCTCGCACGAGGCGGACTCGAATGTCTCGATGGTCACACGTTTATCATAATTAGATTTCCGTGACCGCCGCTCGCTATCTGTATGGTGATACGGTGCGGGGAAGCGGCGATAAAGCGATTCACTTCAGTTTAACATGAAAGGAGACACGATAGGAATAAATAGTATGCGAGGGGGAGCGAACTGGCGGCGGACACGACTGACTTGCTGGTTTCTCGGGATCGCTTTTCCACCCTGTGACTAAGTCCTTCTTTTAGGCATATATATGTGGTGTAACTTCTTTCCATAACCACACCTATGTGGCTTAACTTATTCGCGTTGCCACACCTATCAGGTTTAACTCATTCCTGTAGCCACACATATGAGGTTTGTTTCCCAATAGTCATTTTAATTGTCATATACTCTACTTTACAGTTTTGCTTAAAGCATATCTTTGTTTTGTAATGTGGTGTGGTGCAGACCTCCATTTACGGTTCTGCGTAGAAGATCTTCTAACTTTAAAACAAGTGGTCTTCGTCCAATTAGTAAACAGAAGAGTTCTTCCGCGAAACGGAAACTGTTCAACCAAATGGGTTGACAGAAGCAGTCATCATCATTCATACTTTCCGTTCGCCTTTTAACTACACATCGACCGCAACCAGAGCATCATAATAGAAACTTAGAATACGTTTTTTCAACTCATTGTGTTTGCTACCATTAAAGTTGAATCTTGGGTGAAACTGGAGAGACACACCCACCCGTTTTGTAGGTCAAATTCAATACATTATGCGTCACTGTTGCTCGTGGCGCGTTGACCATGTTGCAAAAATCAACCATTCCAACAAATCCCTCTTCGATTGGGGGAATAAGAATATTATACTCTATCTTTCTTTCTCCATACAAATGAAATGATAAGCTATTTATGGCTATTTGCTCGAGTCGAGTGGGGTTAGAATTTCAGTTAAGATCTCCATGTATATGATTTCTGGATCATAGGGATTGAACAAAACGCTGAAATTCGCAAAAAGCACTCCGCTATCAAATGCAAATTGGTCTTTGATATATAATAACTAGGCTCGGGGTGAGCCTGTACAGTTTTCAACAGAATTTAAGTTGTTGAAAGAAATTGCGAATAATTTGAAACATTAGGAAAAACAAAACAGTAAGGACACGTCCGACCTGTTCGACACCGGAATCAGAATAGGATGTTGAACACTCGTGAGTTTTAGACCTTGGTGTCTCTTTGGGGATCGGTACCCGCTCCGTTTCAACAGAATTATCCCCCGGCATATAGCCGGAAGACACATTATAAATCGCGGGCACGCCTTCATAAATAAACTTGCAGCTAATCACAAGTTCATTAATAGGTATATTTATGAATTGAATGCCGCATGTTGCTTCGACCGAGTCTTTGAATGGGCCAAACATTTCTTCACATTTACCTTTATTTAACCTCGGCCTTGCGACCTTGCTGAAGTTCATGATCCACGGACTTATTCTGAGTCAGCATTCTTCAATAGTTGAATATCATTGTCTTGCACGTCTTGCATGTCATTGAAGCATTTGTTTAACTGGTGCCAGACGACTTGCTAAAATATGTGCGTCAAATCATCCAGTCTTGGCGATTTACTTTTTTTACCTTGTTCGCAATTACACGTAATTAAGTTCTGATTCATGTACCATCACACTGTTACGCATCGTCACTAATGCTGGGAATAGTAGATTCATGTAGATATATAATTATTTCATCATGTGATGAGTCATTTGAAGTGTACAGAAAAAAGCGGCTCGGTTTATTTTTATTTTATAGTGAGGCTGTGCCTTACCCTAAAATCTTATGGATGTACTTTACCCTGCAGTCTTCTGACTGTGCCTTATCCTGCAGTCTTCTGAATGTGCTTTACCCCACCGTCTTCTGACTGCGCCTTACCCTGCAGTCTATTGGATGTACTTTACCCTGCAGTCTTCTGTATGTACTTTACCCCACAGTCTTATGACTGTGATTTACCCTGCAGTCTTCTAAATGTGTCTTACCCTGCAGTCTTCTGACTTTTCTTTACCCTAAAGTCTTCTGACCGTGCTTTACCCTGCAGTCTTTTGACTGTGCTTTACCCTGAAGTCTTCTGACTGTTCTTTATTCCACGGTCTGATGACTGTGATTTACCCTGCAGTCTTCTAATTGTGCTTTATCCTGCAGTTTTCTGACTGTGCTTCACCCCACAGTCTTCTGACTGTGCTTTACCCTGCAGTCTTATGACTGTGATTTACCCTGCAGTCTTCTGACTGTGCTTTACCCTGCAGTCTTCTGACTGTGCTTCACCCCACAGTCTTCTGACTGTGCCGTACCCTACAATCTTATGACTGTGATTTACCCCCACAGTCTTCTGACTGTGATTTGCCCTGCAGTCTTCTGAATGTGCCTTACCCTGCAGTCTTCTGAGTGTGTTTTATCCTGCAGTCTTCTGACTGTGCTTCACCCCACAGTCTTCTGACTGTGCCGTACCCTACAATCTTATGACTGTGATTTACCCCCACAGTCTTCTGACTGTGATTTGCCCTGCAGTCTTCTGAATGTGCCTTACCCTGCAGTCTTCTGAGTGTGTTTTATCCTGCAGTCTTCTGACTGTGGTTTAGCCCCACAGTCTTATGACTGTGATTTACCCTGCAGTCTTCTGAATCTGCCTTACCCTTTAGTCGTCTGACTTTGTTTTACCTGGAGTCGTCTGACCGTGCAGTCTTCTGAATCTGCCTTACCCTTTAGTCTTGTGACTGTGTTTTACCTGGAGTCGTCTGACCGTGCAGTCTTCTGAATCTGCCTTACCCTGCAGTCTTCTGAATGTGCCTTACCCTGCAGTCTTCTGAGTGTGTTTTATCCTGCAGTCTTCTGACTGTGATTTAGCCCCACAGTCTTATGACTGTGATTTACCCTGCAGTCGTCTGAATCTGCCTTACCCTTTAGTCTTCTGACTGTGTTTTACCTGGAGTCGTCTGACCGTGCAGTCTTCTGAATCTGCCTTACCCCGAAGTCTTCTGACTGTGCTTCACCCTGCAGTCTTCTGACTGTGCTTTACCCCACCGCCTTCTGACTGTGCCTTATCCTGGAGTGTTTTGGATGTACTTTATCCTGCAGTCTTCTGGATGTACTTTACTCCACAGTCTTATGACTGTGATGTACCCTGCGGTCTTCTGAATGTGCCTTACCTGCAGTCTTCTGACTGTGCTTTACCCTGCAGTCTTCTGGCTGTGCCTGATGCTGCAGTCTTCTGACTGTGTTTTACCAGGCAGTTTTCTGACTGTGCTTTACCCCACCGTCTTCTGACTGTGCCTTACCCTACAGTCTTATGACTGTGATTTACCCCCACAGTCTTCTGACGGTGCTTTACCCTGCAGTCGTCTGACTGTGTTTTACCCTGCGGTCTTCTGAATGTGCCTTACCTGCAGTCTTCTGACTGTGCTTTACCCTGCAGTCTTCTGACTCTGCTTTACCCTGCAGTCTTCTGACTGTGCTTTACCCCCACAGTCTTCTGACTGTGCCTTACTCTACAGTCTTATGACTGTGATTCACCCTGCAGTCTTCTGAATCTGCCTTACCCTGCAGTCTTCTGTGTTTCACCTGGAGTCGTCTGACCGTGCTTTACCCTGCAGTCTTCTGAATCTGCCTTACCCTGCAGTCTTCTGACTGTGCTTTATCCTGCAGTCTTCTGACTGTGCTTCACCCCACATTCTTATGACTGTGATTTACCCTGCAGTCTTCTGACTGTGCTTTACCCTGCAGTCTTCTGACTGTGCTTCACCCCACAGTCTTCTGACTGTGCTTTACCCTGCAGTCTTCTGACTGTGCTTCACCCCACAGTCTTCTGACTGTGCCGTACCCTACAATCTTATGACTGTGATTTACCCCCACAGTCTTCTGACTGTGATTTGCCCTGCAGTCTTCTGAATGTGCCTTACCCTGCAGTCTTCTGAGTGTGTTTTATCCTGCAGTCTTCTGACTGTGCTTCACCCCACAGTCTTCTGACTGTGCCGTACCCTACAATCTTATGACTGTGATTTACCCCCACAGTCTTCTGACTGTGATTTGCCCTGCAGTCTTCTGAATGTGCCTTACCCTGCAGTCTTCTGAGTGTGTTTTATCCTGCAGTCTTCTGACTGTGGTTTAGCCCCACAGTCTTATGACTGTGATTTACCCTGCAGTCTTCTGAATGTGCCTTACCCTGCAGTCTTCTGAGTGTGTTTTATCCTGCAGTCTTCTGACTGTGCTTCACCCCACAGTCTTCTGACTGTGCCGTACCCTACAATCTTATGACTGTGATTTACCCCCACAGTCTTCTGACTGTGATTTGCCCTGCAGTCTTCTGAATGTGCCTTACCCTGCAGTCTTCTGAGTGTGTTTTATCCTGCAGTCTTCTGACTGTGGTTTAGCCCCACAGTCTTATGACTGTGATTTACCCTGCAGTCTTCTGAATCTGCCTTACCCTTTAGTCTTCTGACTTTGTTTTACCTGGAGTCGTCTGACCGTGCAGTCTTCTGAATCTGCCTTACCCTTTAGTCTTGTGACTGTGTTTTACCTGGAGTCGTCTGACCGTGCAGTCTTCTGAATCTGCCTTACCCTGCAGTCTTCTGAATGTGCCTTACCCTGCAGTCTTCTGAGTGTGTTTTATCCTGCAGTCTTCTGACTGTGATTTAGCCCTGCAGTCTTCTGACTGTGATTTAGCCCCACAGTCTTATGACTGTGATTTACCCTGCAGTCTTCTGAATCTGCCTTACCCTTTAGTCTTCTGACTGTGTTTTACCTGGAGTCGTCTGACCGTGCAGTCTTCTGAATCTGCCTTACCCCGAAGTCTTCTGACTGTGCTTCACCCTGCAGTCTTCTGACTGTGCTTTACCCCACCGCCTTCTGACTGTGCCTTATCCTGGAGTGTTTTGGATGTACTTTATCCTGCAGTCTTCTGGATGTACTTTACTCCACAGTCTTATGACTGTGATGTACCCTGCGGTCTTCTGAATGTGCCTTACCTGCAGTCTTCTGACTGTGCTTTACCCTGCAGTCTTCTGGCTGTGCCTTATGCTGCAGTCTTCTGACTGTGTTTTACCAGGCAGTTTTCTGACTGTGCTTTACCCCACCGTCTTCTGACTGTGCCTTACCCTACAGTCTTATGACTGTGATTTACCCCCACAGTCTTCTGACGGTGCTTTACCCTGCAGTCGTCTGACTGTGTTTTACCCTGCGGTCTTCTGAATGTGCCTTACCTGCAGTCTTCTGACTGTGCTTTACCCTGCAGTCTTCTGACTCTGCTTTACCCTGCAGTCTTCTGACTGTGCTTTACCCCCACAGTCTTCTGACTGTGCCTTACTCTACAGTCTTATGACTGTGATTCACCCTGCAGTCTTCTGAATCTGCCTTACCCTGCAGTCTTCTGTGTTTCACCTGGAGTCATCTGACCGTGCTTTACCCTGCAGTCTTCTGAATCTGCCTTACCCTGCAGTCTTCTGACTGTGCTTTATCCTGCAGTCTTCTGACTGTGCTTCACCCCACATTCTTATGACTGTGATTTACCCTCCAGTCTTCTGACTGTGCTTTACCCTGCAGTCTTCTGACTGTGCTTTACCCTGCAGTCTTCTGACTGTGCTTTACCCTGCAGTCTTCTGACTGTGCTTTACCCCGCAGTCTTTTAACTGTGCCTTACCCTGCAGTCTTCTGACTGTGCTTTACCCTGCAGTCTTCTGACTGTGCTTTACCTTGCAGTCTTCTGACTGTGCTTTACCCCGCAGTCTTCTGACTGTGCCTTACCCTGCAGTCTTTTGGATGTACTTTAGCCTGCAGTCTTCTGGATGTACTTTACCCCCACAGTCTTATGACTGTGATTTACCCGACAGTTTTCTGAATGTGCCTTACCCTGCAGTCGTCCGACTGTGCTTTACCCTACAGTCGTCTGAACGTGCCTTACCCTGCAATCTTGTGACTGTGCTTTACCCTGAAGTCTTCTGACTGTTCTTTATTCCACAATCTGATGACTGTTCTTTACCCTAAAGTCTTCTGATTTCTTTAGTCCACAGTCTGATGACTGTGATTTACCCTGAAGTCTTTTGACTGTTGTTTACCCCAGTTTTATGACTGTTCTTTACCCCAGTCTTATGACTGTGATTTACCCTGCAGTCTTCTGAATGTGCCTTACCCTGCACTCTTCTGACTGTGCTTTACCCTGCAGTCTTCTGGCCGTGCCTTACCCTGCAGTCTTCTGACTGTGCTTTACCCTGAAGTCTTCTGACTGTGCTTTACCCTGCAGTCTTCTCAGTGTGTCTTACCCTGCAGTCTTCTGGCTGTGCTTTACCCCACTCTTCTGACTGTGCTTTACTCTGCAGTCTTCAGATTGTGCTTTACTCCACAGTCTTTTGACTGTGCTTTACCCCCACAGTCTTCTGACTGTGCTTTATCCCACAGTCTTATGACTGTGGTTTACCCTGCAGTCTTCTGAATGTGCCTTACCCTGTAGTTATCTGACTGTGCTTTACCCTACAGCTTTTGACTGTAGTTTTCCTTTCATTCTTCTGGATGTACTTTATGCTGCAGTCGTCTGGGTGAACTTTACGCCGAAGTCTCCTGGCAACGCAATGGTTGCCCTCTACTCTCAGCATTGGATATCCTATAAAATTCACATTTTTCATGAATGTAGGCCTACCTGCAACGCGTTTGCCGCATTTGTATACACTGCCAGTAGCTGTGGCAGATTGGTTGTTCTCCTATTGTATATATATTTTTATGATTAGCCCATTTCCAAATAAATGTTTACCGCATATAGCTGTGTAGTCTGCTGATGCACGACTTCAACTGTTTGTGATCTTGGAAACCCAGCTTTAAATCAGCAAAAAAGAGAGGCTGCAAATCCATCGTTTTCCGCAGACGAACACATGCCAACGAAGCCATGGGCTCCATATCTGTTCCTGGAATGGTCAATTTCTACGTTTTGTCAATGACGATTAAAGTCTATGTACTTCGTTACTTCTCAGTGTTAACTGCCACAAGTGTTAGGTTTGAATAAATAATAACCCTTATGGTATTGATCAGAGCTCGATTAAACTACACCCCTACGAATAAATGTCAACACTTTTTTTTAATAATGTCTTTGTTTTACCACCACACAGAGCATCAACGTACGTCCAAAATCAATAAGTAACACATAACATCAATATATTTGGAGGTTCATATTGAGGCAAACATCCCTGTAAGTTTTTCCATTTATATGTATATCACCGGCTTTGTTTGATTCCAAAGTTCCATGCGCTTATACAGGTCTCAATACAATAGATTTCCATAGTTAACACTTATTTTTTTCCAGTACATCTAGCTCCATAAATATATCTTTTGAAAATGAGGAACATATGGTCTGTCAGTTGATTGTGTGTATCTGTTACCCCCAAAATGAACCTAACCTTTGATAAATAGCTACTGATGTCAATACATGGCCATAGATGAGTTTTACTTGCTGCTATAGTTGCGGCGTTTGTTGGCAGTCCCCAAAAAAGGCGTTCAATTGTTTCGGGTTCCCTTTTGCAACATGAGCATAAATTTTCTTCAGTTATTCCCCATTGATACAGTTGGTCCTTTGAAGGTAAGATAAATTTCAGAATCTTATATTAAAAGCATGTTTGTTTAATATATAATCACAAGGAATCTTCCAGATTGTCACTTAAAGCGGATGTTGATATGCGGAAACACAAAGTTTCCGGTTCCTGATGTGACCATGTGATACGTGACATGCGTCAAGTGGCAGAAAACGTCGCGGAAATATTCATGACTTCCTTATGTGTGTCATCGTCACGACATGGAGGCGTTAACGAAGAGTGGCGGAGAGTGATCAGTCGAGACGAGCGGCGAATGGCGCTCTGATCCGGGCATCAGCATCAGCGCGAAATATAATCCCACCGCTAATCTGCTGTAGGTCCCCCGGGGGAGGCATGGAAACTCGAAGACGGCCGCGGGAGGGAGGAGGGCGTGGATGGGGACAGTACAGAGGCCTACATTATTATTCATGCAAAGGCAACCGTAATAGATAACTTGGAAATGCTGTGTGTGGGTGATGACGTGGGACGGATAGGTCTCCGAGGCAGAAAGCATCGGGCCTGGGTCTTCCCACACAATGATGTGTAACACTAGTACAACGCGCACGTGCAACATCTAAACATTGGCTTAACTTAATCTTAACTTTAGGTGCATAAAGAGTTTCACGATTTCGTGACCGTATCGTTTACGCACCACTGTGCACACTACTAGATGAATACCTGCATAATTACATGGAGTAAAGGATTGATAGTAGGCTACAGAACAGAGCAATATTCAATAAAATCTCTAATTTTCAAATATAAACAGGAACCATGCAAAGTTGTATTAAAATTATGGACATAAAAAAAGACTTCGCTGCGCTGGTATAATTTCATCCCTTCTTCTGTTAAAAAATGGATTCACTCCACTGCTCTTCTTTATTAGCTGATCGAATGTTATTGCGGAAAAAGGGGATTCTCACCATAGCAAAGAGCTCATATATTTGTCATACGGAACCATTGTTCAAACATTTAAGTGTGTTGAAGTTGGCTGACATAACGTTTATCACAAACTAAAATTGTATTACAAGCATTTCCACGGTGATCTACTAGATTATTTTTTAACAAATATATCTATATCCAAAGTGTCGGATCTTATTATTATAACACAAGACGATCTGTCGATTTGCTAGAAGTATAAACGAAACGCCTGATATTATATTAGATAAGGTTAAGACCCATGGATTGGACGGATTTTCGAATATGTCAAAAATGTCTTGCTAAATCGGCAAGCATTGGTATGTGATATGGTTAGTTGTTATATTTGCCACAGAAATAGTTAGAATATTACAGGTTTTCTTTCTTTGTTTATTTCTTGGTAAGAGCTATGTGTTAATCTTTTATCTAATTCTCGCAAGACTTTCGCATTTACACACATGTAAGTTGTCCCCCAACTTTTGCATCTTTGTGATGACGCGGGGATTTTGGCTTTAGTCTTTGTGATGACACGATGATTTTAGTTGAGTTCTTTCTTTCTATCTTTTTCTTTTGGTGGCTCCTATGCTAGCGGCCTTCTTGGTCTTATTGGAAGTCCCCAGGGCGAGAACTGTCTACGCTGCCATATTTTGCCTTTAATGTTTGTATTTAGTTTAAACATAATAAACATGTTTGTATTTGTTCATCTTGCTCAAATAAATTATATTGAATCTGAATCTATTAGTATTTGTGCCCCCTCCCACCCTGTTGAAGCACAGGCCTACATGGCCCCTCCCTTTTGAGGCCCCAGTTGGAGAGCGACTACGCTCCACCCCCGACCACCGGGCGTCAGCTTTACTGCCCCTATAATAGGGCTATACAGTATGTACCAAAACTTCAGTTTTGGGGACTAACAAACACACGTGCTCCATGTTGAAGTATAGGCAGCTATAAGTCAATTTCTTTCCAGGTTTCTTTCTAAAGATTATGAGTACCATTTCACTAAAACATGGCTATAGGAGATATACGTTAAAATATTTGGCGGCGATGAAGCGCAGAATACACAAGGACAAATCCGTCTTCAAAACGCTCGAAAGCTAAAAATAACGTCCTAAATTTAGCCCCGCACCCAGGCTTTCGCAAGTTCACCAAACAGCGAGTGACGTCACAGAGTTTCGCGTGCCTCCGCGGTAACAAAAATGGCGAGAGCAAGTGATCGACTTAACCATTCCGCTGTCAAAATGTGCCGTGCATGTAGTAACAACACACGGGTGCGTCAATAAACCACATGGTAACGATAAAATAAGACCAGTTGGATGTTTTCGTATCACTTTTGGATCACGAAAAGACCAAGTTTCTTCATTTTTGTAAGTTGTCTGTTTCAAGCGTTGCGCCAACCTTGTCACCAGAGAGAATCCGTGGGACGTCATAATGCCTCGTTTTCGTAGGAAATGCAAAAACAACGTTAGTTTCTCAGTCGTATGGTCCCGTCGTAACAAATATTCGTCATTGTGAAGACGCAAACGAATACAAAATATGTCACATATCCGTTTTGTGAAGCTATATTTCTTAAATATTCTTAATCATAGCGCAGCCCCTCGTCGCCTGGCTTTTGCGCAGGTAGTCTGGTTCCCAGTCTCTCTCATTGCGTAACATACACGTCACGCCTACGTCACAGATATTAAGGATACCAGTGTGCGCAGAGTTTCTAAACTCGTTCCGAACACGTGCTTCGTTTGTTTGTCCCCAAAATGAGTAAACCGGAAGTCTAAGCGAACGAGACTTTATAGCCATATATGGGCCTCTGTTGAGTTCTTTCATAGAGATTAGACAGGAGGGCTTGACCCTTGGATGGACATTTAGATAATAGGATTTTCACAATGTCTACTTCCCCCATGTCATAAAAGGATACAATAGTCGATTGCCTGTGTCATAACATGGAAAATGAACCACCCATATCATGAGCAAAACTGTTGCCTCGTTACAACAATTTTATCACAAGCGATTCGAGTAATAGATATCAGTATAATAGACCTACGGAACTTTGTTATCGCTGTACAAACATGGCCACCGTCGTTCTATGATTCAATGCAGGCTGCGGGGCCGGAGGGGAGAGGGGTATGGAGAGACCAACTGCACGCAGTTGTACTCATTTAACAGAACGAGACTCGAGCAGCATCGGGCAACACTGAGTCACGTCGCTTCACCACAGAATAATGCGACTGCTTTATAATAGTGAAAGTTATTCAAACAGATATTTTCCGCCAATTAAAAAAATCTGCATAGGATAATGACATAAAATGTCAGCATTCACATTTAACAAAACTGTTTGCTTATAACTGTCGTGGTGAACCTGCCACAAATAGTATTTTGTGAAAGGCATAAAAGCTTATCGTAAGTTGGACGCTGCGTGCGCCCCATCAAAGATTTGTCTGGCGCATTCCGGTTTATCACAGTTTTTTAGGGGTGTTGGGCGGACTTCAGGCAATTTTTGCACCAATCAGGCCATAATATGTAACAATTTTATACCCCGACATGGTTTTGGCGGCAAACAATTGTTGGAATAGCTTTAATGAGTGTTTAGTCCATCAAGGCAATTCTGGGTTACGTAGAACCAATGAAACTAAATATGTCTTTGATTGTTTTTCGAAAGCGTAAAAACATTTCATTTCAACAAGGAAGGGGCAGGACGCCCACATTAAGCCAGAAACCGTCCTTCTTCTGTCCTGTCAACAAGGGTGGGACACGACGCCCACATTAAGCCAGAAACCGTCCTTCTTCTGTCTTTCAACAAGGGTAGGGCACGACGCCCACATTAAGCCAGAAACCGTCCTTCTTCTGTCCTGTCAACACGGATGGGGCACGACGCCCACATTAAGCCAGAAACCGTCTTTCTTCTGTCTTGTCAACAAGGGTGGGGTACGACGCCCACATTAAGCCAGAAACCATCCTTCTTCTGTCTTGTCAACAAGGGTGGGGCACGACGCCCACATTAAGCCAGAAACCGTCTTTCTTCTGTCCTGTCAACAAGGGTGAGGCACGACGCCCACATTAAGCCAGAAACCGTCCTTCTTCTGTCCTGTCAACAAGGGTGGGGCACGACGCCCACATTAAGCCAGAAACCGTCCTTCTTCTGTCCTGTCAACAAGGGTGGGGTACGACGCCCACATTAAGCCAGAAACCGTCCTTCTTCTGTCCTGTCAACAAGGGTGGGGCACGACGATCACATTAAGCCAGAAACCGTCCTTCTTCTGTCCTGTCAACAAGGGTGGGGTACGACGCCCACATTAAGCCAGAAACCGTCCTTCTTCTGTCCTGTCAACAAGGGTGGGGCACGACGCCCACATTAAGCCAGAAACCGTCCTTCTTCTGTCCTGTCAACAAGGGTGGGGTACGACGCCCACATTAAGCCAGAAACCGTCCTTCTTCTGTCCTGTAAATTCGTAGCAAACCTTAGCTACACGTCTGCTAACTGTAAACCTGTCTGTCAGGGCCCATCTCGCTCCCGAAAGCAATAAAATAGCTGACTGAAGCCGGTCTATCTTCCGCTTAGAGCCCACAAAATGTATCATTGCAGTACATAGCAGGCCAGAGTCATACGTGAGCTATGCTGAAACAATGGTTCGCCCTAACATGGAAGAACCATCGGACCCTGCAGCCACAAGTCACTTCAGTTCATCTTCAGATTGCAATAATCAAGTGTTTCGAATCAAGTTTGGACGGTTGTATATTCAGGACGCTTTAACCACTTCTGGTCATATCGCGTCAATGGGAGAAGAACGGGAGAGTAGAGCCATGTTCCCGGGGGCAACCCCCTACTCTTTGCACAGAAAGACCGGGCCGGCCCCGTTTCACATCAAGGCATGTAGGTTACTTTAGTGGATTATGCGCCGATCATAGACGATCATAGTCAATTGAAGGTGGAATATGGTGCCATACTGCAAATTAATTATTGGATACTAAAAGGATATAATACAGCGATGTTGCAATTATTTACTGAAGGACATAAGGAAATGTCTGTATTTAATTTGCATAGGAAATTACATACGATTTCGATTTCAGTTTCTAAAAAAAAATTGTGATCAACGCTCTGTTTTTGCTAGATTGCGAGCACATAACGAAATGTAGATCGCAATAAGTTTACTGCCTTATGGAAAGGCAAATATAATGTAGCAAATTCGCGAGAGCATTTTATCGGGCGTCAATCTTCCAGTTCTGTAGTTTTTAGGCTTTAAGTGACGACGCGACCATTGCGATCGGTGTCCAGGCCCAAAGTGAGTCTGCATTTATTCAAAAACGCTGTCATAATTTTAACAAACGACGAGGCTACATGATAGCTTCCGGTCTGGTGTCCATTCGCCAGGGTCGCCACAATTTCATCATCTAGTGTGGTTGTGACTTGTCGATTTCGTAATATAGAAGGAAGATTGTCGAACGGGAATATAGTTTGGTCTCGTTGAGTCCTTCTCAAATTCTCAGCTCGCCAAAACAGTACTTTCTTGAGTAGGATTACGTCATAATAGTAGTTTAAAGCAATATATTCCGTAATTTTTTGTGTTACCAACCTCTTCTCCATGTCAAATAAGCACACTCGGTCTTGAGTTTAAATCCTGAAAGCCTGCGGGCCAACCGGAGAGAAGCATTTTGGTCAACGGAGCAGAAGTTGGTGGCCGGCTTTATATCCCTACGCGCTTCGCAGTTCGCTATTTTGTGTGTGATGTCGACCGCGGCTCGCTATCACGTCCGCGCGCGATAAAAAATAACCGCGCAGTTTAATGTTGAAATGTTTGTTTTACAGACTAAAAGAGATATAAAAACATATGCATCATAAATTTTGAGATACTGTAATGTTGATTCTAAAATGTAAAAATCTAAGATGGCGCATGTAAGCATATTGCTTTAATGAGGGTCTACTTCGGATAAAAACCAATATATTGTTGTGTCGAAATCCTACTTAAACTTCGACACATCCTAATTATTCTGTGTTCTGTTGCATTATGAGTGCATTGCCAGAAGTAGAAAATACATAATTACCATCTGGACAATAAGCAGGATTTGTTAGGTGGGAAACGTTGGAAAGACCCACTCCCCTTGCTGTATCTTGTGGCATCCGTCAGTCTGCGTAAAACGCTGGATGCAGTATGTACCAATGTTACTGAGAGGTTGTGATAATGTGATCGTATGGACGTGTTTTCAATATGGGAATATGTGGGCGTGTTTTGAATATGGGACCCCATGGACATGTTTGTAATATGGGACCCCATGGATGTGTTTTTAATATGGGACCCCATTGACTTGTTTTTAATATGGGACCCCATGGATGTGTTTTTAATATGGGACCCCATGAACATGTTTTTAATATGGGACCCCATGGACGTGTTTTTAATATGGGACCCCATGTATGTTAATATGGGACCCCATTGACGTATTTTAATATGGGAATCTATGGGCGTGTTTTAATATGGGACCCCATGGATGTGTTTTTAATATGGGACCCTATGGACGTGTTTGTAATATGGGACCCCATTGACGTGTTTTTAATATGGGACCCCATGGACGTGTTTTTAATATGGGACCCCATGAACATGTTTTTAATATGGGACCCCATGGATGTGTTTTTAATATGGGACCACATTGACGTGTTTTTTTAAATATGGGACCCCATGGACGTGTTTTTAATATGGGACCCCATTGACGTGTTTTTAATATGGGTCCCCATGGACGTGTTTTTAATATGGGACCCCACGGACGGGTTTTTAACATGAGAATCTGTGGGCGTGGTTTTAATATGGACCCTATGGGCGTTTTATTTTAGGTGGCGTGACCGCGGCCTCTCGCTGACCAGAGAACCTGCCGGGAGGAATCCGGCTCCACCCATGGCTGATGTCTGGTTCAGACAAACAAGACCTCGTAGGATTGCGGGTAACTCTATAAGCTAGTCCCGGGGTGGGGGGGGGGGCAGTACTTAATCCATTGCTGGGTCTGTTGGTGTTCCAGTTCGCAAGGGCCGTTTTATCTCGAAACTCGAAGCTCGGAAGGGGTATTTTTATCCGCTGTCCCACTCTATGTCGCAGTTCCATGCAGACACGCTCGGTTTACTAAAAAAAACAAAAAAACACAACTCTGTGAACGCACATTTTGTCCCCGAGTCCCTTTGCCCCCTCCCCCGCGCCCCGCAAGTTTTTCAAATATCCGCTCTATGGGGGCATTTTTTCATCACAAAGCCTAGCTCTGTCAGACACCAATGGGCACCCGCAGAACCCAAACCAAAGTGCCCACTGGGCCCCCTCCCCCGTCGCAATATGCCATATTCCGGCGCCGCCTATGATTTTTAACGTTACAAGATTTGACTGTTATATAACACCTGTGAATCCGCCGTGACAATGTGAATGTCGAGACAATGCACGGTCAGTCATCAAATTTCGACCATGTAGAACCGACGAAATGGAGTATTGTTGTAAATGGTAGGTGTGAGCCATACGCGAGCTATGCCGAAATATTGGCGGGCCACTACAGAACGACGGACATATCAATGACGATGACGGACGTGGTCACCAGTCCATCTTCCATGTTATGATACGCCGAATCGGTTAGGTAGGCCCGGGCTTTGCGTGAGTAGTACATGAGCTATGGCGACTCTGAAACAGTGGTTCGCTCAGGCTGACAAGACTCGTATCGACCACCGTTCTAACGTAAATCTAGGCTAGGGGAATAAGTACTGCACATGCGTTTGGTTATGTCATTTCTAGCTTGACGTTTGCGTTTTGTAATCTTACCCTTCACGCACACTTGCCAACTCCTCGGGCAAAGGCCTACATTTACCTATTATGAAAGACCTCATCTCGCTATCTACCAACGCATGACCCTTCAGTGGCCCCATACAGCAGCCCGATCGGACTTGGCCCAGGCGAACATTACAGTTTGTAACTCCCGAGAGTGCACTGGGGTTGAGAGGGAGGGGGCGCTAGGAGGTGAAGTGCCGCTGAAGACAGCTGTGACTGCAGGAGGATTCGCATACTGCAGTGCACATCATTATATTATAGGATAGCGTCACTACAACCAGGATTTGAAATCGGATGGTATTACATGAAGTTTCCTTCGTGCGTTGCATTACTTGACATTGCTGTATTGTGTCTCTGGTGAGACTTCTGATTCAATATCTCATGCAGCGAGTACAGGCCTATACACTGCAGTCAAAGAGCCGTGGTGCAAACTGAACTTATATCAGACTTGCCAGCTTATACTTTGGAACCCTCGATCGTCTCTGGGGTAGGTAGATAACTGTCACCCGAATCACAACATATAGCTCGACTGCGACAATATAGGCTTAATCCATACGCATCCAGTCAACAACAGTTCAGCATCTTTACTTGGACCTGAATTTGAGGTGTGCGACCTTCATAAACATGTATGGGGCGCCGTAAACGTCATTTGTTTAGATTTTTATTTTTTTGCAGGTTGAAATTTATAATTTAGACCTACAGACTGCCCCTGGTTAAGCCCTCGTTGATGGGTACTCTCATGTTTACTAGCATAATGTAGCGTTATTATTTGATTTCATTGGGGATTAACGGCACTTTCAGCTTGTAAGGCTATATCGTGCCATAGCTACATATATGTCGCATTATCAGGCCTATTTAGACCTAAAGACTGCCCCTGGTGAGCCGTCGTTGGTGGTTAATTCTATGTTTATTATCATAATGTAGCGTTTTCATTTGATTTTATTTGGGGATTAGCGGCACTTTCAGCCTAAGTTATTAGGCGTTTACCAGATTGCATGCAAGGCACTCAGGCCATTGTTTGAAGGAAACCAGGATCACGCCAAATGTGTCTGATTGATGTCCGATGACCTTTGACACTGCGTACCGGAATTAATGCATGTTATCTGGTCTGGTCTCAAAGTGATTAGTGATTCATCCGGTGGTAAGTGTAAAAGTCATCCCGGGGGGTACTTAATACATTGCTGTGGGCGGGGGGGGGGGGGGGGTCCGCGGTGAGCCGCCCCTCCTTTTTCACCGTCGAAATCCGCTCGGTCGGAGCGTTTTACGACCAAAATCCGCTCGGAAGGGGTATTGTTCGCGGCAATCCGCTCTATGAACGCACATTTTCAGAGCGCCCCCCCCCCCCTCCCCCACACACACCCTTTCGGTCGCAAGTTTTCACATATCCGCTCTATATGGGTATCTTTTTCATCACAAATGTCCGCTCCCTCGAGCATCAAGAAGCACTGGCGGAACCCCCTCACCAAATTCGTATAACAGTGCCCCCCCCCCCTACTTTGTTTCCTGGGGTCTCTACTTGATCTCCTACTTTTCTGGCATATGTAGCCCTATTTTAGCCCTACTTTTCTGGCATAAATAGCCCTATGTTAGCCCTACTTTTTGTCAAGGGTCAGTCACATGCATTATCTCTTTCATAGGTTGCAATAAGTCATTGTACGACGATTTATTGTTCTCCTTCATATGTTTGAATGAATTGTTTATTATAGTGACACAGTATGCATTACATAAGAACATAAACAACAGTACGATAGGCAGACCCATCCCTACTAGACGTGTACGCCACTTTGAGATCATTGGTTTATACATGGTTGTGTGTTGAATAGTGAATAAAAATATAATTCTGGCTTTCAATAACATTAACTGTAATATTTAACGACTAAAACATTCGATTACACATTTGCTATGAAATTATGTCTGATTATGGCATAAAAAAAAAATTAAACAGAAATTTACAGAAGATTAAAGCACCATAGTATACACTATGTTCAGATGTACCTGCAATTTCATAGCAGTGAAACGAGACAACAAGTTAGCATGAGTTATGTACAGCTACGACAACTATATATACGGCAAAAGCTCAGCTAG
Organism: Arenicola marina; assembly: GCA_964019135.1. NCBI lineage: Eukaryota > Metazoa > Annelida > Polychaeta > Arenicolidae > Arenicola > Arenicola marina. The sequence goes on along the minus strand of OZ025248.1, from coordinate 23,169,538 downwards.
TAATGCATTAACCGAAATGGAATGTTTAGTTTTTACAAATAGGTATTTGCCCTTCTTTTTCCCCATGCAACGTCTCTCCAACTGGATTTTTCAAGTGGATTGCTTTGGCACATATCGCATATTCTTTCTGCTGCAATTATACCTTTAGATCTGTCAGATTCGCTTATATGCCCTGCTCACATAGACCCACCGACGCCTCGGCCGCGCTAAAAAGGGGGAAATTGGCCCCAAATCGGCCCCAAATCGGCCGTGACCTCGGCCGACCTCGGCCGAGCATTGCTGCTCGGTGGCTCATTTCAGGTGCTCGGCCGAGGCCTTTCCAGTTTTAATGCAGACATTAAAACCAGGCCGAGCTCGGCCAATTTCCTTAGGTCGGGGGAGGTCGGCCGACCTCTCGGCCGAGCTCGGCCGAGTAGTCGGCCGAGTAGTCACCTAGCTCGGCCGATTTCTATGAAAGCTCGGTGGGAAAGTTGAAGAACTCCGTGGCGAGGGCGAGCTCTGACGTCGGCCGACCAGTCTTAGTCTATGTGAGCAGGGCATTAAGAGGGAGGATACCGTGTTTCAACTGGGCTAAAAACGAGCGGCTACGCCTCGACATATTACCTTTGACATAAGTTTCCGTATCTAAATCGGACTTAAATATAGACGGTCTTAATTTTGCGCTCTTGCTAAGACCACCAGACCAGATTTAGCTAGTCATATTTTTGCAGCTCTTTGTTAATATAGCGTGTTATTATACAATTTTCCCGTTCCAGGAAGCACAATTTGAACGATGAATTCTTTACGGCTTTTCCAACGGCGACATCTTAAGGTGGGTGTTATGCACGATTGTGCCTCGCAATACAGTTTCTAATGAACGACATACGACACAATATCGGCTAAGAATCAAGCAGAATCTATATTTGGATATTAGAAATGTATCGTTGTCGCAGCTACTTCTAATGATGAATATATCTTAACTGCGTATTTTATTTGACATATTACTTACCTCAGGTTAGATATGTCTTTTTTCATTTAGCTGTCGACCAAATGGACGACGGTATTACGAGCATTCTCCCAAGTAGCGAGCGCCCAGGTGAGGCCTATACCACACATCACAACGAGCGATTGCCGGCCCAGTGATAACAACTAACGTCATGGATCGCCTTCCAATATACATTCATGTTGATGAGTGTGCTTTGCTAGACGTAAATAGTAATGCCGCACCGTATTGGCGCGTATGTGATACATTAGACATCTGTCTACATCCTTACCTTCATGGGGAGGAGAGGGGTTACATACTATTACCCCTCAACCTTTGGGCTTGCGCTATGAAACACCGATGGTTCGCTGGCTTTTTGGACGCTTCATTTGCAATTGGTTCTCCATGCCTTGGAGATTAATAGTAGTTGAGTAGTGCGTAAATAAAATCGTGTACACTTAATACATGTAATAGTGCACCCAGCTTTCGTCATATGTTTCGCTCTTTTATGATGACAGGAAGTTGTGATTGTAAGTTCGGCACGGACGCCGATAGGCAGTTTTCAAGGTCAACTCTCCTCGCTTTCGGGTCCTCAACTCGGAGCATGCGCGATAAAGGCGGCCATCGACCGCGCAGGTAAGGACCGCAGTAAATAATGTGTCTTTGATTAGTGGTTATATTTTTAATTGTCAATGACGCGTTCAATGTTTATCTACAACGCTACTTATTTACGAACGACATTTTATGTGAAACGTGACATTAGTATTTGAGCTATTTGACTATATTATAGTGACATCAAGGTCGCAATTCCAAGGTCAAGGTCACGAAACATGTTTTTTCGCGTAACTTCGTTATTATTGGGTCTAGAGATCCGCTGTTTGTTTGAGAGTATTCATCAGTTCCAAAAGACAGGCAAACGTCGACTTGGGTGAGGAATCAAAATTTCGCTTTTTTTAGCCTATCACGCTTAGTTTCGCCGCTAGGGGGCTCCGTAATTCAGCAATGAAGAGTCTGAGAACAGGGATTAGGGCGTGACAAGCACACGTAGAAAGTCGGGATGTGGACATATTCACTCGAAATGGCGCCCTCGATCTGGGAAAACCGCCCACGTTGGGCAGCAGTCGTTAGATTGTGCTCGTCCAGCATCCGGATACTAGGAGTCCGATTTGGGCTAAATTTTCATTGGGCAATTTTAGCTCGAACGCCTTCAGATATCGACTTCCAAATTCACCAAGAATTGCGGAATGGCCATGGTCAGGCTACGTTCGTAGATGGGCGATGTACGTGGGTCTTAACATGGTCGAATAAGTCCCAAAACTCCGATTTTCGTCTCTTCTCAAGCTCTGCTTGACGCCTCGTTAAGACGAAAATCTCCGATTTTCGTTATTCTGTCTGTTCGTCATGTAAAGCATTATGGTTCCAATGCCTTAAGATATCGACTTCCAAATTCACAAAAAGATGCGGAATGGCCATCGTCAGGCTAAGTTCGTAGATGGATCATGTAGGTCAAAGGTCAAGGTCACAGGATTTTTTCGAAATTGGCTTAACCATTGAAAGATAGGACCAAAAATCGGCACAATCGCTATACCGTTCACAGTTTTCATTTAATCACGCTGCCAATTATTTACGTATTGGGCCTACATGTGCCTTGTATACGGTATTTCAATTTTGCAAATCGCCCAAATAGTTTTTCTGCACAAAATTCCCCAATTGAACATGGGACCCTACGAGAGCATTTTGGCGGGAAAATGGTCTCCTTAATTTCTCCATGAAGGAGCAAGTCAAACACACGACCCTTTCGGTGAAGCATGACACTAGTATTTGGGCGCGAAGTATTATATTGATCAAGGTCAAGGTCACAGCAAGGTCAAGGTTATGATATATGTTTTCCCGCGTAACACCGTTAATATTGGGTCTAGAAATCCGATGTTTGTTTTAGAGTATTCTTCAGAGAGAAGCGGGAACGCTTTACTGGCTCAGATTCCGGATACTGAAAGCTTTTCGAGTAATCGGCCAATCAAGTTACAGTGTCCTTAAAACATCTAATCATGACAAGGAACTCCAGTCTTCATAGTATGTGAATTTATTGCTATGGGCAACCAAGTGACTCTGGCTCACCTTGGACTACGATACACACGTCCAACCAACTGTTTTCGGCTGTGGGAATGCTAACAAATGTTACATCTCACACACATAGGCTCTACACAAATTTAGATTTTTTTTCCCTGTGCTTTTGGTGAAATCTAAGGCGGAGTAAAGTTAAAAATCAGTAAGGCAGAACGGTCAAAGAGCGTGCCAATGATAACCAGAAAAACAAAAAGACCGTCACTTTTTAATCCCAATCCTTGAAACTTGCCATATTTTCGCTGATTAAATCATTGTCCAACCTAGATATATGCAGCCCTTTTTTTGAATCGCGCGTTGCCATGGCTACATCGTTTTAGTAAGTCCATGGGGTGGCGGGCAAACGGTGAGGATTTCCTGCCGTGAGTTCCATTTGAGAAAAAAAAATTTCATTTGAATCCACTACATTATCTTATCCAATCGCCATGTAGCGAATACAACCATATATTTCGATGAGGCAAGAAAAAACTATGTCATTTTATTTTTATTCTAGTTTTCAAGTTATATCTTCGGAATAGGTGGCTGTAGCAGGTCGCTTGCAACGGCGTGATGGGTGTCGCCTTCGCGTCATTCTGACAGGCGGTAGGCCTACTGGCCAGCACAGCACGCCTATAGTACCGCTAGCATCTAGTGACGAATTGTTGTAGTTAGCTGATGCATTGTGCTTCCATCCAGCGGGTCAGTTGGTAACAATTGTAACGGTGTAACGAGAAGAAACCATCAGGCAGGTGGTGGTATAGGTGTCTATGCTGTTGGGAATGCGGGCCAGAAGGGCCAGAAGGGCCAGAAGGGCCAGAAGGATGACATATTGGTGAAAACGTTAGTGAAAAAGTGAAGCGGTTACACTATAACCAGATGTGCCAGGTTAAGCTTTTGTGGGCTATGTTAGGTTGTATTGGGTTACTTAGTAGTCTATGTGGTATAGGTCTCTATGTCGTAGGGAGGGGCGGGGACAAGGGGTATTTCCGTTCCTCGGGAATGGGGTTTTCATTTCACCGTGAATTGGGAATGAGGCAAATAATTGTTCGTGAACTGGGAACGGGGTATTAGCCGACCGCCGTGATCAAGGATCTTCATTAATCGTGAACTGGAAATGTATGCTGGGAGTTATGCTTTTTAATTCATATTTTGGGTTATTTGACATATTTTGAAATTATTTATGGCGTATCCTAATTTTTCTGTTTGCCTATCGGGTTTCCATCTTCACACTTTTTATCATTTTGTCTCTCTGGTTTCCATCTTCGTGGAACTGAAATCTGACTCTATTGATCGCGAAATACATTTTTAAAGTATTTTGTTGAAGTGACATCGATGAGATACTTTTGGAGCACCAAGGTGTGTCACGTCAAGTGGCCTTATATACAAGACCAATCGTGACAACATTATGTCTCGTTATATCTGTGTCCCAGACCTGTAACTATCATAATTGGACTAATCACACAAATGAGAGACAAAGAACCTTTTAGTAAACGCGACTTACGTCCAACAGTTATAATTTATACCATAACAGATATTCGATATTTTCCCGACATATGCTCTACCTGGTATGCCACCCACAACCCATCTAGTGTTACCAATTAGGCGTCTAGGTACTTACAGGATTTATGTCGTCAACAACATATTTTTGCCTGTGAATGAATAATTGTAAAGACAGAAACCGGTCGTGATGAATGTCCTTCTAACTTGTTTGTCTGTGACTTTATCCTATTATTATCACGATATTGCATATTCCAGAATTCATTAGCGCTAGGTCATTCATATAACATGTTTTCAAATTCCATTTGGACATGACTAAAACTAAAAGGCGGTCTTTCTTTGCCCAGCAATGAAAGTTGTGACAGGTGAATAATAGAGAGCCGCGTCGAGGAAAGCGGTAGGCAGCAGACACCCGGCACGTCTTTCAATGTATTTGATGTGTTTGCATGTCCTTGCCTTTCCATTAAATGCATGAAAGCAATGTCGTGTGAACGCACTGTGGCATAATGGAACGGGTCACGACCTTGGAACGCCAATATGACGCCTCTTCGTGTGTCGCGATCTTATGCTTGAAATCAATTTTCTTTTAGATATTGTGCAAAGCTGTAGCCCAGATAGTTTCATGATTAATACCGTGTTCATGTGACCTTTAATTAGCACGTCTTTTCGGCCTAGACGCTCGCCAGTTTAGCGGCGTGACATATCGCCAAAAGCACCGAAGACCCTGCGAAGACATTACATGGTGGCTCGGGGAATGATGGTACTGTTTGCTGGACGGCACCCTGCCATCCCCGTGTCCCCCGCTGGACTAGCTCGGCCTGCTGACCTGCGGACCGGATCACATATCTCGTTAATTGTCACACTCCCTTTCAAATCGGCGCGTCACGTTTTTCGGGCTTAATTAATGTCGGACCTCGCATTAATTATACTTTTGTTTATAGATCTATTGTAGTTTCGTCGTTACTAGTTTCAAACTTCATCCTTTTGTTGACTACCACTATTCACCGATCGTTGGACACCCGAGCTCGCACATTACTTTATCCTTAGCGCAGCCAAATAGCACCGCGTTACACACGGGAAAAACTATTCACCTTCATAGAATGGAGAACATAATTTCATCCCTGTATTTGTTTCTTCTTGACCTTTAAAAACATTCAATGAAAATACTCATGTGCCTGTTCGTAAAAACACGTAATAAACGATCGTGATTTTAATGTCGCGCAAGCGTAAAGACTGGGCCGACGGAGACGGCCCCTCGAGCTCTGCCTGCCATTCCGATTGTCGTGATATGACTTACAATGCGTCCTGCTTAAACCAGCCAATACACCTCTCTCTGAGGTATCATCCACCCAACTTACCCATCGCACGGAGTGTTTCCGTGAGATTTGAGAAGGAAATATGAAAGTGTTTATACATTCATGCCTTGTCTGATGTACGTTGTTTTGAAAAATATGACGTTGGGTTTTCTGTTTTTCTCCTGGAGGGGTCAACCCGTGGCCTAGTAGGTAGCACGTTCGATTCTTGCCATTGTGCTCTGCTGGGCGGTGCATGGTTCCATCCTCACCTGTGCAAATGTCTATGTCTGTGAATGATACAGTTCCAATCTGTGTCTTCGCAAAGAGTAGGGGGGATTCTCCCGGAGACATGGATCCCCTCTACTGATCCTTCCCAATATGTAGCGATATGACCTACAGAGGTACCATACTTCCTGCTTAAACCAGCCAGCACCCTGTGTAATGGCCGTACGCCTCACGTGTCTTAGACAGGTACACGGCGGGCGGTTGCCGGTTGCGAGAAGCAGGACCGCGGCAGCTGTTGAGCCTAATTACCCTCTGTTCCCCCTTTAGGTGTGAGCGGGCAGGAGATTGAAGATGTCTACATGGGCTCGGCACTCCAGATGGCCCTGGGACAGTCACCCACCAGACAGGCCGCCATCTTCGCAGGTAATATCTCTCAGTGAAGCCCAATGAAGCCAAAACCAACCCAATGAAGCTCAGTGAAGTCCAGTGAAGCTCAGTGAAGCCTAGTGAAGCCTAATAAATCGAATGAACCATAAAGAGGCCAAAAGAACCCCAATGAATTCAGTGAAACTTAATGAAGCCACCAAACCATATAAAGCCAAAAGAAGCCAAATTAATTCAGTGAAGCTTAATGAAGCCACCGAACCCTATTGAAGCCAAAAAAGCCCAATTAATTCTGTGAAGCCTAATGAATCCAGTGAACCATATGAAGCCAAAAGAAGCCCAATGAACTCAGTGAAGCTTAATGAATCCAGTGAACCATATGAAGCCAAAAGAAACTCAATGAACTCAGTGAAGCTTAATGAAGCCACTGAACTATATGAAGCCAAAAGAAGACCAAAGATCACCTAATATCACATTGTAACTGCCCTTCTATCCCTGATATCACGCTTATTCCTAATCTCACATTGTAACTGCCATCCGGTGTGTAACCATATTGAATCAGCCCGTGTGTTGTCAGGTTTGTCGGAGACCACGGAGGCCACCATGGTGAACAAGGCGTGTGCGTCCGGCATGAAAGCCATCATGTTAGCTGCCCAGAACATTATGGTGGGACACCGGGTAAGTTCAATCAACACCGCACTGGGACACCGCGTAAGTCGAATCAAACCCGTGCTGGGACACATGATAAGTGCAATCAATGCCGTGATGGCACACAGGTAAGTCCAATCAACATCGCACCGGGACACCGCGTAAGTCCAATCAACACTGTACCGGGACACCGCGTAAGTCCAATCAACACCGTACCGGGACACCGCGTAGGTCCAATCAACTCCGTTATGGGACACCTGGTACGTCCAATCAACACCGTGCCGGGACATCTTGTAATTCCAATCAACCTCGTGATTGGATACCTGGTAAGTCCAATCAACACCGTGCTGGGACACCTGGTAAGCCCAATCAACCCCGTGATAGGACACCTGGTACGTCCAATCAACACCGTGCCGGGACTCCGCGTAAGTCCAATCAACACCGTGCCGGGGACACCTGGTAAGTCAAATCAACATCGTGATTGGATACCTGGTAAGTCCAATCAACACCGTGTTGGGACACCTGGTAAGTCCAATCAGCACCGTGATGGGACACCTTGTAAGTCCAATCAACACCGTCTTGGGACACCTGGTAAGTCTAATCAGCACGGTCAGCTTAGTGTTTCATCATATGATATACTATTAGGCATTGTGTGTTTATATTATCTTGAGCTCGGCGTCTTGTTGCAGGACACTATGAGGTATTATTTCGTCGTAACTGTTTCGGTGTAAACCTTTGCAGAACGTGATGGTCGCAGGCGGAATGGAGAGCATGTCAAACGCCCCTTACATCCTGCACCGAGAGGGAGTCCGCATCGGCAACGTCACGCTACACGTGAGTGGTTATGACCCGCCTGATCACGTGATCAAGTGATCATTCTGTAGGCTGTCGCCAAGCAGCCAATGGGATGGTGCGCCTTGATCACGTGTTCTGCACGTGATTGGTGTGTATCTCCGCCAATTAGAGTGATCCAGACACGTGACGCTGCACGTGATTGTTGGCTACCTCCGCCAATGGGCGTGATCCAGACACGTGACGCTTCACATGATTGTTGTGTCCCTCCGCCAATGGGATTGATCCAGACACGTGACGCTGCACGTGATTGGTGTGTACCTTCGCCAATGGGAGTGATCCAGACACGTGACGCTGGGCGTGATTGGTGGGTACCTCCGCCAATGGGAGTGATCCAGACACGTGACGCTGCACGTGATTGGTGTGAACCTTCGCCAATGGGAGTGATCCAGACACGTGACCCTGCACGTGATTGGTGTGTACCATTCCAATGAAATGCCGGTGCACGTAGGGGCAGTGTAACCAAACTAAAGTGTATCACCTTTCAATCAGCCGCCTTCTCCCGAATGGACCATGTGGTTTCATGCCGCTTGAATGCGCGCGCACCAAACTCGTGCGTACAAATGCCGGGAGCTTAACGTGCGTATACCGGGGTACCAAAGACATGCGCCATGAGGGCTCAAGTTCTTCTCGCCAGCACTTTATTTCCTCCAATAGCGTGTGAGTATTACAGCTTCACATGTACTCGATACGCGTGTTCTGTTATCGTACATCACGTCACCTGACACGTGTTTTTTCTTATTGCAGGATACTTTGTTTCATGATGGACTCGGATGCCCCTTCAACAAAGGTCTTTTAATGGTAAGATGTCCTCACCCTCAAACAGTCGGGGGGGGGGGCTTTAACTTTAACTGACTTAAAGCATGAAAACGCCCGTGTAGCTAACGGACGAATAATGCCCGTGTAGCTAACGGGGGAATAACGCTCGTGTAGCTAACGGAGGAATAACGCCGGTGTAGCTAACAGACGAATAATGCCCTTTTGTTTTTCAAAATTGCAGCTCTCGACTACATATTTTAGTTGATATCGAAAGTGTTTACATGATTAACCTTCATATACGGACGCCCACCTGACTTGATACCAACCGCGTGACGCTCAAATAATGTTCGCGCAGAGAAACCGGGACTTTAAAAACAAATGTGATAATCACTGAATACATAATTACTCTAGACAACTAGATCAGCCGGTTGTTGTGACATACGGTTTTGGTGGCTGCAGTCTACGGCTAAGTGAATACATCTATAGGTCAGGTGGCTACAGTGTACGGCTAAGTTAATACAACTATAGGGCAGGTGGCTACAGTGTGCGGCTAAGTGAATACAGCTAAAGGTCAGGTGGCTACAGTGTGCGGCTAAGTGAATACAGCTAAAGGTCAGGTGGCTACAGTGTGCGGCTAAGTGAATACAACTATAGGTCAGGTGGCCACGGTGTGCGGCCAAGTGAATACAGCTAAAGGTCAGGTGGCTACAGTGTACGGCTAAGTTAATACAACTATAGGGCAGGTGGCTACAGTGTGGCTATGTGAATACAGCTATAGGTCAGGTGGCTACGGTGTACGGCTAAGTGAATACAGCTATAGGTCAGGTGGCTACACTATGCGGCTAAGTGAATACAGCTATAGGTCAGGTGGTTACAGTTTGCGGCTAAGTGAATACAGCTATAGGTCAGGTGGCTACAGTGTACGGCTAAGTGAATACAACTATAGGTCAGGTGGCTACAGTGTGCGGCTAAGTGAATACAGCTATAGGTCAGGTGGCTACAGTGTGCGGCTAAGTGAATACAGCTATAGGTCAGGTGGCTACGGTGTAGGCTAAGTGAATACAATTTTAGTTGATATCGAAAGTGTTTAGATGATTAACCTTCATATACGGACGCCCACCTGACTTGATACCAACCGCGTGACGCCCAAATAATGTTCGCGCAGAGAAACCGGGACTTTAAAAACAAATGTGATAATCACTGAATACATAATTACTCAAGACAACTAGATCAGCCGGTTGTTGTGACATACGGTTTTGGTGGCTGCAGTCTACGGCTAAGTGAATACATCTATAGGTCAGGTGGCTACAGTGTACGGCTAAGGTAATACAACTATAGGGCAGGTGGCTACAGTGTGCGGCTAAGTGAATACAGCTATAGGTCAGGTGGCTACAGTTTGCGGCTAAGTGAATACAGCTATAGGTCAGGTGGCTACAGTGTGCGTCTAAGTGGGTACAGCTATAGGTCAGGTGGCTACAGTTTGCGGGTAAGTGAATACAGCTATAGGTCAGGTGGCTACAGTTTGCGGCTAAGTGAATACAGCTAGAGGTCAGGTGGCTACAGTTTGCGTCTAAGTGAATACAGCTATAGGTCAAGTGGCTACAGTGTGCGTCTAAGTGAATACAGCTATAGGTCAGGTGGCTATGGTGTACGGCTAAGTGAATACAGCTATAGGTCAGGTGGCAACAGTGTGCGTCTAAGTGAATATACAGCTATAGGTCAGGTGGCTACAGTTTGCGGCTAAGTGAATACAGCTATAGGTCAGGTGGCAACAGTTTAATCATAGTTAGTCTTCACTGGCAGATTGTGTTTCCAGTCTTCAAGCACATTGCAAGGTGATACTGTTCACCAGTTCACCATTACCGGTACACATTACACTTACTAACCCCTATTTCTTTCCACCGCCTCTTGTATTATCCCTAACCGTCTTCAGTTTGCCTTTTGTGCCAGGGCCACTGTGCTGAGAACACCAACCGCAAGATGGGAATCTCTCGGCAGGACCAGGACGACTTCTGCCTCGGCAGCTACGCCAAGGCCAGACAAGCATGGGAGACTGGGGTCTATAAGGACCAGGTCGTTCCGGTCACCGTCACGCACAAGACAGGTGCGTCCACCACCACAACCGCCACCCCTACCCGCCACTCCCTGCAGCCCTAGCCCATCCTTCTACTCTCACGCGGACTCAGGTGTTAATAACCGCAACCCACCTAAACGAAGCCGTTTATTTCAAAGGGAGCGTCGTTGGCGGTGGGTATAATACTTGACCACCGATCACGAGGTGGCCTAGCGGCTTCTAAACCCGGCCTGGGCAATCTAATCTCGCCGGTGGGCGGACGTTTCGGTCAACGGACGTTTCGGCCTATAGATATCTATCCTTTTGGACAAAATCGTTTATTGTACCAGAAAGTACCTTGGTCTCATTTTGCCCTCGTCTGCCCCAAAAGGACTTAAACCACAATTATTTCATTTTAAATACTTGAGTTTTACCCAAGGTTTGTGTCACGTTCACATGCTGGGCGACCAGGCTGAAGACAAGTCAAGTCAAAATTCATTCCTCGCACAAGATGCACCAGTTTAGCTCAACAAAATGCTTTGTTATTTCTTGCATGCAATGAGTTTTTTTTTGGAGAAACGCTCTGGCACATGAGATCACAGAGCAGTAATTGAGCTTTAGAATGGTCAATTTCGAGGTTCATTTAGAAGTGAAAATCATGACGTCGCCACTGGGAATGCAAACCCGGGACATCAAGGGACTTTTCATCGAGAGCAGCAATCTCTCTAACCACTGATCTACAGCGACCCCCTAGCTATCCAGGGCCTTCACACCTTCGATCTTATTGATACACAAACGACCTAAATACATCATTTCCATCAAAAAGGTGTTAGATTTGTTGAAAGGAAACATGTTGCTGTTTGAGTAATTTAACATGGAAGATAACCCAGCAAATTCCCCCGGGTGTTTTTTGTCAGCCACCATTCTCGCGTCCTGAGAGCTGTGTTTTATCGGCCATTGCCAACGTATCGTCGTGCCATATAAGCATATAAACTGGAAAGGCAGACTTTGATTATTCTACCCACAGTCAAAAACTATTCAATCCGGTTCAGTAGTGGGAGGGGGATTAGCAAGCCAAACCAGGAGGCCAGACACAGGCCTTTTGTGGAGAGCAGTGAGTGGTGATTCAGTGTATCGCTCGCACACCTGCCTATTCCAAGACGACAAAGACTCGTCACAAGACTAATCGGGTGGGGGTGCGAGGGAGGACGGATAGGTATAGCATAGGATGGAGTGGCTGAATATAAACATTTGGCGGGGGAGAGGCAGCGTCTCAGACAAACGTGGAGTCGATTACTTGGTCTGTCTGAAATCTCGTACAATGATGACTGCCATTCCAATGACAGGGCGCGAAGCATCATGGGTAGCAAGAGTACCACCGTCCCACTCCTCCACCCCCAACCTGCACCCCCATCCTCCATCTCCACCCTCCACCCCCTCCCCCACTCATCCACCCCCTCCCCCGCTCCTTCATCGCCCTACTCCACCCCTCCACTCCTCCACTCCTCCACCCCCCCCCCACACTTCCACCCACCAGGTTCGTCCAGGTTGCTAGTTTAACCCTACCACCCCCGGTCGTCAACTTAACGAGAGATTATTACTGGAGGATGGAGCCCATGTGAAAAAGAGGGTGCTGCAAAAGTGTGAGGGAGGGGGTGGGGAGAACGGTACTGTAAGGATATATGGATAACAATTTGTTAATGATCTGACGTAAAACCTGTCCTTTCATGGTGATATGACTTTAAATCAGATCTGTTAAAGCAATATACTTACATGCGCCATCTTAGATTGTTTACATGTTAGAATCAAGACTAGAAGTATCTCAAAATTATGATGCATATATGCTTTACATCTCTGAGAGTCTGTAAAACAACAATTTCAACATAAAACTGCGCGATTTATTTTTATCCCGCGCGTACGTGATAGCGATCCGCGGTCCACATAACACACAAAATAGCGAACTGCGAACAGGCGCGCAGGGATATAAAGCCGGCCACCAACTTCTGCTCCGTTGACCAAAATGCTTCTCTCCGGATAGCCCGCAGGCTTTCAGGATTCAAATTGAAGACAGAATATGCATATAAATAAAGCGGCAAAGCGTATCCTCCAAGACTGATATACAGATATCCACTGGATCCGCCTTGAACATAATTTGGTCAAGGGTATATGTTAAACATATTCTCTGATACTAATTCTGCGTACAAGTATGATAAATGTATCCATTCTTAAGCGTGAGCACACGGCAATTTTCCATTGAGAAACGTTTTAAATATTTAATGTAGACATCATTTATTGAGGTCCTCATTGCATAAAGGCAATGCTATAGTGTACAAGAACTAACAAGTACATGTTTCTACAGAAATTTTCTGTGATACTATATATGCACGAGGAAGGGGCGTTTTTTGTGTACGTTACGTCATCAAACTGAGAATTGTTGATACATTTTGCCACTAATACTCAAAGTAAATCTGAAAATGTATGCAGGTTTTAAAGAGTTAGCACTGAAAGAAAGCGTCGAGGTCAGTACAATGTGTTGCAATATTCTCCTGAACCTGAACAAATAAACAACACTCATGTACAATGTGTTGCAATACTCTCCAGAAAGTGAAGACATAACCAACACTCGTGTATGAATTTGTTCTGTGCCTATCAGAATACGGCCCGAAGTCCGCCTTGCCCGACTGGACCACACTGAACCTAGGCCCCAGACGTAAGTACGGTAATTCACACGTGCCTTGTCGTAACTGAAATATTCTTAACACGTCCGCACGTTGCTGTTTTTAATAAGGGGAGAGACAGCCTCCCTAGTTCAGTTCAGATACGTATGTATCTGGGGCATGTCACCTTCACCCAGCCACATAACAATGTCCCGAGAGGTTTATTCGGCATGATTTCGCTTCCATGCTACAGCTATATTGCTACACCGTTTTATCGTGTTTTGTTTTTGTTTTTGCAAAAATCTCGAGGGCTATACGTTACCGAGGATTATCTTGCATGCGGTTTTGAAACAGCATTCTTTTAGTTCTAAATGGGCGTCGTACCATGGCACAATGTATACAGTGCGCTCCACTTAATAGCACTTCGGTTAATCGCAACTTCCGCTTAAGCGCAGCAAATCTCAAATCCAAACGCCATTTCTTGTGATTGAACATAACTGTGAGTATTTCTTCCACAGGTCAGTCTGTAGTAGCGGAGGACGAGGAGTATAAGAAGCTGAAACCAGAAAATGTCTCCAGGCTTAGACCCATATTTGAAGAAGAAGGTGCGTTTCTTCCTCATTGTAGTTTTCAATGATGAATTGTGGCGTTTGTGTATATGCATTGCCAGTGATTACGTTGTAATCATTATTTTGCGTTAACTGTTAATTAAGGCCCAGTTATTTGAAGTCGTACTTGGTTTTATGTCATAGCAGGGGCGGATCTAGGAATTTGCCAAGGGGGGGGGGGGGGTGCTATCTGAAAAACTTGCGACCGAGGGGGGTTGCTTTCTTTTTGCCAAGGGGGGGGGGTTGCTCTCTGAAAAACTTGCGACCGGGGGGGGCGCTGCTCGGAGAAGCCGACTTTAACAGTGTATGTTCAGGTTCCCAAGGGGGGGGGGGGGGGTAGCAACCCCCCTACCCCCCCCCCCCAGGAACCGCCCCTGCATAGATATGTCTATGAAATATTACAATTAAGCGTACTTTCAAACATGTTTAATTTAAAATGGAAAGGTTTAATCCACCGATCGATAGCTATTGGATAATTCTTCATTGTGAGTCGTGAAACTTGTTCATTATGGCGTGCTGCTCTTGGCATCATCACAATCAACGCAAAAAGGCGATTATGCAGTTTTCAGCTGTTAAACTATTTGTACCCAAAATAACCCAATTATAATTACAATATTTATCTCATATTTTCCTTGCTGTGACTTAGACTTTTGACTTGGCGTTACGATTTCTCTAGGGTGATAAAGACATTTCTTATTTGTAACAACGGACTGTTTGACCGTCATTACTTCGTTATAAGTGTCCGTCGGAGCCCACAGACAAGTTTTGGTCATATAAAGTTCATTCGACGATAGTGTTCGAAGATAAACATATTTCTGCACTTGGTACATTGTGAATATTCATTTAAGATAGCGCTGCACGTTGCTCCGCGAATTCATATAGAGTGGATCGGAGTGTCTGGCAAGATGCCTACCATGCGATGTCGCCATCTAACGGTGCACTAGCAAACAACGCACTCTTGTGTAGAGAGAGATTATAACCGAGATTATCGCAAAAGCTGCGTTGTGAAAGGCAGACTGGCGTCATAGCGTATTCGTGTTATTTGTTGGCCATTCCATCAAATAACAAGCTATGAATTTTTGCGGGATATGTTCTCAATACAGGCCAAATCAATACTGCCAACGGGCACAGTGTCCACGGACAAAATGCCAATGGACAACATGTAAAAATGACAGAAACGGACAAGATGCCAATGATTTATTACCAAGAATCATTGTGATCATAGTGGCATATTTAAGCAATAAGGCGGTAGAAATGCATGCTATGGTAAGTAGTCTAGTCAGGCTGTCGTGGGCATTGCTGTAACGTTACCGTTTAGTTCGATCGTTTTCTTATGCTTGTTGCCCTTCAAGGGCTTCATGGTTTATCTTTAACGTTAATTGCGTCTCCCGCCTCAGGCACAGTGACCGCAGCCAACGCAAGCAAGAACTCCGACGGCGCATGCGCATTGGTACTGATGTCAGCGAAGGATGCTGATCGCCTGAAACTCAAACCTCTTGCAAGAATCGTGTGTAAGTGCTTCATCATAAATTGAGCTGTAAGGTGAGGTGGGTGTGGAGCATCCGGTGCAGAACGGTGCAGAAAAATCCGTCATAAACATGGTTTGCTCATGGTATTGGTGCAAACTCACTCAAGTCACTGTGCACACCGAAAAATCTGTCAAGTCTTGGTGCACACCGAAAAATCTGTCAAGTCTTGGTGCACACCAACAGATCGCTCAAGTCTTGGTGCACACCAACAGATCGCTCAAGATTCGGTGCACACCAACAAATCGCTCAAGTCTTGGTGCACACCAACAGATCGATCAAGTCTTGGTGCACACCTACAGATGACCCAGTCTGTGTGCACACTTAGAGATGACTCATGTCTTTGTGCACGCTTAGAGATGACTCAGTTCTGTGTGCAGACCTAGAGATAACTCAAGTCTTTATGCACACACAATGGCTGCAGTTTGCCATGACTTGTCTCACCTGTTATGTCTTTGCCGTCGAAGGATAGTCGGTGGCTACATTCATATGTGATCGGTGTACGGGCCTACTAAGCCATTGGGCTATGTAAACAAGACAATATGCCATTGCCCTGGCTTTCTGTCCGCCAAAGAACTCTTTGTGGAGCCAGCCATGCCCCAAGATGATGACAAAGAAGAAAGATAAATCTTCTCCTAACCATTCCATCACAGACGGAAGTGCCCCCGCTCACATTCGGTGTAAAGAATCGCGGTTGACAATAGAAAGTGGCGAAGTATTGTGTTCTTTGTTTGTTGTTGTCTCGCTGGAACCGCGTCATCTGAGACCGGCAGACAGTGACGCATCTTGACAAATGTAACATGATGGTGGTTATATTTGAACGTTATTCCTGATTCTGGACACTCACCCCGTTTTCTTTTGCGCCAAAGAAATGATCGGTACATGTTAAGTGTAAAAATGCCATATTCTGTTTAAGGGCAGGTATGTGATCTGTTTATTGGATATGTCATGTTAAAGTGACGGGAATTAAAGAGTATGTATCAAGGTGGAGACTGATTGAGAAAGAAACTTAATGAATAGGAAAGTAATACTAGGTTCTCTTTATAATATCGTCACGAGATTAGCTGGTCACCGTGCTGTGTGGCCGCTATTCTAGTTCAGCACCATTCTAGCTGTTGGTTTTACATATATGTTTGACACTGTCATTATGTCATTATGCTCTAGTTAGTGTACTAGCTGGTCACTACACTAGCTGGACACTATGCTTTCTGGTCACTACTACCCAATCATCAAGAACTGGTCACTACTAGCCGGCACACTGATCACTAGTAACTGGTCACAAATAACTGGTCACTACTAGCCGGCACACTGGTCACTAATAACTGGTCACTACTAGCCGGCACACTGGTCACTAGTAACTGGTCACTAATAGCCGGCACACTGGTCACTAGTAACTGGTCACTAAGAACTGGTCACTAGTGACTGGTCACTGCTAGCCGATCATTAATAATTGGTCACTACTAGCCAGTCACTAATAACTAGTCACTACTAGCCAGTCACTAGTAACTGGTCACTAGTGACTGGTCACTAGTAACTGGTCACTAGTAACTGGTCACTAGTAACTGGTCACTAGTAACTGGTCAATAGTAACTGGTCACTGGTCACCATTAACTGGTTACTAGTAACTGGTCAATAGTAACTGGTCACTGGTCACCATTAACTGGTTACTAGTAACTGGTCAATAGTAACTGCTCACTGGTCACCATTAACTGGTTACTAGTAACTGGTCAATAGTAACTGCTCACTGGTCACCATTAACTGGTGACTAGTAACTGGTCACTAGTAACTGGTCACTAGTAACTGGTCACAATATCCGGCCGTTAGTAACTGGTCACTACTTGATTGTCACGGCTACCTGGTAACAATAACTTAACAAACTTATAATGATACCTCATTGTCTATAACATTTGTGTTTGATAAAGTGTCAACCATTTTGGATTTTCCGTAGCATTTGCGGATGCAGCGACGGCTCCCATAGACTACCCCCTGGCGCCCTCCATGGGGATTCGAACCTTGCTGCAACAAACCGGTATTCATCGGAATGACGTCAGCATCTGGGAGATCAACGAAGCCTTCAGCACCGTCGTCTTGGCAACCAACAAAATTCTGGACCTGGATCCGAGTAAAGTAAATCCGCACGGTGGCGCTGTCAGTCTGGGACATCCGGTGGGGTGAGTCCTATCGTCACATGCATACAGTATACAAATTAACATAAATGGCATAGATTAGAAAATAATACACACTAATATCGTGTTCTGATATATTTTTCGATTTTTGCTGCCAGGTTCTGACCTCTCATGATTTGGTTTGTGGGGGTTCTAATCAAGTAATTAGAAAGCCGCCGCGAAAGTAGTGCTACGCATACGCTACGCTACACGACTGCAGCCTTTCAAAGGTATCAAACAACAATTACCTTTATTGTAAGTACTTCCGCTTCCGTTTTAGGTCGTCAGGGGCGCGGCTGGTGGCCCAGCTGGCCCACACGCTTCAGCCCGGCCAGTACGGGGTGGCCAGCATCTGTAACGCGGGGGGTGCGTCCTCTTCACTCATGGTGCAGAGACTGTAGAGACTACCTATAGACATGATGGGACAGAGGCTGTAGAGACTACCTATAGACATCATGGTGCAGAGGCTGTAGAGACTATCTATAGACATCATGGGGCAGAGGCTGTAGAGACTAACTATAGACATCATGGGGGCAGAGGCTGTAGAGACTACCTTTAGACATCATGGGACAGAGGCTGTAGAGACTACCTATAGACATCATGGAGCGGAGGCTGTAGAGACTACCTATAGACATCATGGGGCAGAGGCTGTAGAGACTACCTATAAACATCATGGGGCAGAGGCTGTAGAGACTACCTATAGAAATCATGGGGCAGAGGCTGTAGAGACTACCCATAGACATCATGGGGGTAGAGGCTGTAGAGACTACCTATAGACATCATGGGGCAGAGGCTGTAGAGACTACCTATAGACATTATGGGACAGAGGCTGTAGAGACTACCTCTAGACATCATGGGGCAGAGGCTGTAGAGACTACCCATAGACATCATGGGGCAGAGGTTGTAGAGACTACCCATAGACATCATGGGACAGAGGCTGTAGAGACTATCTATAGACATCATGGGGCGGAGGCTGTAGTGACTACCTATAGACATCATGGGGCAGAGGCTGTAGAGACTACCTATAGACATCATGGGGCAGAGGCTGTAGAGACTATACCTACATAATATATCTGCATATACATCTTTATAAAGTACGGCGTCACACACAGGCTGTATTTGTCTTGGGATTGTGTCTCGTTGTCCTTTTTGAGCGAGAACCCTATTTTTGTGGACCCCCCTTCCCCCCCGTTCGTAATATTTTAAAACATACTAAACAAGCTTTGCAAAATCCTGGCTCGGCGCCTGCCCTGAATGCAAGAATATATTGACTGTCTCCATGTAGATTGTATGATGCAACCAAGTGGACAACAACAAGAACAATGCAATTATCCTGTTTCAGGATTGTAAAAAATATGAAATCAGTTGAGATGAAAATTTACGTTGGTATAATAAATGAAATACCACGGCTGTTTTCGGTAAATGCGAGATTGGTATATTTCAGCGAACTGGCTACATATTTATGTTTTTTACTTGTGTGCAAACGAGTTAATAAATACTTCTATGCAAGTTGTTTGATTGGGTATGTCTTCTATATATTACGTATTGTTGGTAAAAGATAATTAACAGTGTAAGTTCTCACTATGTCATTCAATCTCAAACACCTATTATACACACATACATATTACAAAATTATTTCCTTCGACTATTTAAATAGATACGAACATCAGCGGGCCTCAAGGATTGTCACTAATTGAAATCAATCAGCGTTCAACCGAGACGTACATGTCACGGGCTCCAGACAGTGTTTAGCACTTTCCAATAAACAGTGTTACTTACAGTGTTATTTACACCGGAAATGTCCGTTTCGAGATTGAACGGAGAGACGCCATTTCGCCTATTCTGCCTTTCTGATTAGCATAGATCTGAATGTGTTTTAGCTATGCATTTGACATTGGTTCGAGTGCGAGATGGGTTTATCTCAGCACAAGTATCCCATGTCCTACCCGAGCTTTTAGGCGAGCATTGGATATGAGATTTGTGCTTAGACAAACACATCTTGCACGAGAATTAGTGTCATGTGCATTTCTGGGACGAACCGTAGTCAAATTTCTCCCTTGGCAAATCTAACCTTTTCGAAGAGTGCGCGATGAGTTTCTCCCAGACCTGGTGTCACAATGGTGCCATCATCGTCGTGCCCCCCCCCCCCCCCTCCCCCAACTCCACGACATACCTGTTGTGAAGCGGTTGATGCAATATGTAATGAGAAGCGTACTGATTGTTCACACCAACGTTTTCTTCTATTACTTACGTGTCATCACGTGGTCTCCCACTCTTCTTTCTGCGATCTCTTCCTGCGACTATCGTTATAACGTGCAGAAAGGCCTTCTCCCTTAAAAGATTCTCCAGAAATGAACATGTAGTGGCTCCGTGACTTGTTAACGTGCGTGCGACTCACGTACTATTCGTCTAAGACGATCCCTTTTATCTGCGCAGTCTATAGCCTAAAGTCTACTTTTTGAACTACCAATTACAGACAAACAAAGATTGCGCTCAATTCGTCTTGAGTCGACAATTGTTGACAATGCAATATATATCATAATAAATTATCTCGTTCCTATTTGTGGACAAAATATCATATAATTAACTGGAAAATTGTCTTATAAAGATGAAAGAAGTGTTTCCGTTCATCGGGAATGTGCTTTTCATTTTACCGTGAACTGGGAATGAGGCAAATAATTCTGCGTGAACTGGGAATGGGGTATTGGTATTTGTGTTTTATTTCAAATCAACAATTCGACAACATGGTACATAAAAGCATATAACAGCCCTAAAGCGGGGTCACATCGAGATGTCTATACGTGGGAATACATTTTCGTATATACGTGTATCATCCCTGTGGAAGGGATAGAAATATATAACGAGGAATACATCAATATATCAGAAGGCTGTTGGGGGAAGTGGGGATACATGCTGTAATGTTTCCACCTACAGTTTTGCTTTATTTTCAGGGGGTTGTGTTGGGCATGGACTCGGCTATTGATTAATGCATTCTGTAATTCTGAATCCACGTTTTTCCGTTTTTGTGGGCGGCTGAAAGGTACTAACGTTACATGTTATAATTTCTCTGTTTTATTATAGCCGACCGTGGTGATCAAGGAATTCATTAATCGTGAATTAGGAATTTTAATATTAAATAACCGTGAATCGGGTGAATATGAGTGAGCTCGCAAGGTGATAGGGGGAGGGGCGCCTGCTCTTCAACGAGAGGGTTTCCCCGCAATTAAGCCCTTCCCTTGCTGCTCAATCTAACGGCAATACATCATATATACAGGAAATGACCATCGGCCTGGAAGGAAAACATTTATAAACATAACAAATGCTTTCTTGGCATGCCAGACCTTTACGACGGGTGTGTTGTTGTTGTTGTTCTGGCTTTGTCCGCCTTTGTTTGTGACATTGGAACACCCCGGGGGGGGGGGGGGGGTGGCTTCGCGGTCACTTGCGCTCGATCGCTCGCTCGCTCGCTCGCTCGTCGGGCCCGAGCTCCGTCGGCGCTGTCTGTGACGATAACAAACAGCTCACGCGACGCCCTCTGTCGACAGACTCGCTTAGTGAATGAAGGTCGTGACTCGCGCATCCTTGGGTGGCCAATGGCACGTGAAGTACGACGTCATTGGAGCGTCGTTCACGGTTGTGAGAGGCGTTCAACCGTTCAACCGGTGTGTGATAACTCTTGGAATGCATGTGGAGAATGCTGGTTATTGGTATTCGGAGGGCCCGGTGGGGTTGGGTGGTTTGATGTGTAGGGTGGTTTGGCTTTAATGAGGGTGGGGTGGCGCAGGAGGCGTTGGTGGAGGCAATTAAAGGATAGTTATTATGTATGTATAGGACCTGGAGTGTTAAGAGTAAATGTGTCACCGGGGTTACCATAATTGCCTCTCAGTGAACCCCTAATATGAAGGGACTAATTCGCCCACGCATATAGACAGTCACACCGTAAGTGACTGGCTGATTATTGTTCAAATTTCTGTTCATATATTATTTTGGCTTCGTCTACGCAATTACATAATTATGGACAAAAATTGCGGCCGATCCAGGGGTTGCCTTAATTGAGCCGGTGCTATCAAGTGAATGACCCTTAATGAATAGTTCCGTTACGTGGCACACCACAAAGTACAGCACAACGGAACCTTGAAACAACTGGCCTAAATACTAAAAGGTCCAGGGGGGATTATATTCACTTCGCATTTAAACTAACATCCGGAATGTACCACACATTGGCTGCGCATCATATCACGTAGTGAAGCCTGGGACCCACTTTGTGACAGACTGCAATTTTTACATGGCCCCATCATTTAATTACACCTATGTAGGCCTATCGTTGACATGCTAGTATATGTCAGTGAAATACAGATGAGTGCGATACATCCGAGTTTGTCCTTGGAATGAAGCAGTGTAACACATCTCTTCACCTTTGTAAAAATATTATAACAATGTTACAGAAGCACTTATTGTAACAGTTGCACCAAAAACAAATACAACACTGCCTCCACACGTTTATAAAGCTTGGATCTAAAAGGTTATTGCACTTCTTGCTCCACTTTTTTATTAGACACAAAACTGCGATGGTTATTAGGAGTTATAAAATGAAGCAATTAAGTTGTTATATATATGTCGCCTGGGCTTATAAGATTTGGCGCGAAAAGCTCGGGAAGCAGCCTTAACATGCTTGTCTTTATCATTATAAAGCGTCTTGAGAGATCTTCCATCCAATTATAACCGGTTACATGTTACCAGGTTACAGATAAGATCTACAGTCAAGGAGCGCCATAACATTGCAGCTAGCGAAATATTAAATCGTAATCATATTTCGCGAATAAAGCACGCCATTTGTCGACTGAAGGGACTGCCGAAAACTATGCATTACTGAATTGTCCCTAAATTACGTAGCCTATGGACACGTGTTGTTAGGGGGGGGGGGGTATCAAGGGGTATTTCCGTTCTTCTTCTTTCCGTATTTCTCGGGAATGGGCTTTCATTTCACAGTAAACTGGGAATGAGGAAAATTCTTCGTGAACATGGAATATGATATTAGCCGACCGCCGTGATCAAGAATTTTCATTAATCTTGAACTGTGAATTTTATATTAAATAACCGTGAATTGGGAAATGCCCAATAATTTATATCATGTATCCGTCTCTTCCATTGTATACGGGGACTGGAAATAAAGAACTGATATTCTTCGGAACACAACCCACTCCCCTTGCGCCCCCCCCCCCCCACCCCCCCACCCCGCCTTGTTAGTAAGTAGGAGAAGACATTTTGCATAACAATGTATTGTCAATTGTTTAGATTTATTTTTATTTTGCCAACATCCTTTTTTTTTATTTTGCCAACATAATTTTTCTGGTATTATAGCCAACATCAGTATCACGTGGACCTCTTTAAGGGCACATTACCTGAGATTGGTGCTTCTATGATCCAACAAACATGTTTACCAGACGCGCCAGTGTTTACCAGTGGCACTGACCGTCTCTTGTAATCATTTGTCTACCGCTAAGTTAGTCATACGATGGACGCTAGTGCCTCCGAAAGATCTATATTCAAGTGCAATATTTTGCACGTGTCAGTGTTTGTTCTGCAGTGGCCGTGACCTTGACCGTGACCGTGAGACGGGGCGTAATATTGTACGCACCTTTTATCCTGCTATACATGTAAGCCTAAAGGGTTTGAATGTTTAACGTTGTTGTACTCACCGATAAGAATCGAACCTAATCGCTAGATGACTGTTTTAATAACATTTAATATTATATGTATGTAGAATCATAAAAAGATATGCATATGGCATTGCGTCGAGTGCGAGATGGGTTTATCTCAGCACAAGTCTCCAAAATTTCGGATTTCGGAGATGCGTGCTGAGATAAACCCATCTCGCACGAGAAGCAATGCCATATGTATTTTCTCGCTCGAATAGAACTTCAAACGTCGCCATTAATTCAACACGGAGATCTAACGATGACAATGATACTCACAACCACGAGCGCTTAACTTCTTCGTTCACTATTATAATTAGTCCCCACGCGGTCATCTGCACTAAGCCCCACCTCTCATAGTCTATATAAACTTATAGCAAAGAGTACGCAACATAAAACCGGCGCTGCCAATGCCGCCTCAACTTCCAAGTCCCTCGGCAAGCTAAAATGCCATTATCCCACCATACGTCTCCATTTCCAACATCACAAATAGTTTATCTTCTTAACTAAACTTACTTTAGATCATAATATTCGCAGTTACTACGGCAAAATGACGCATTTGTGCAGAACACCACACAATCCTACTTTTCACAGAGGGATCGCGATAGACGGAACACGCATTGTTGACAATCGAACGACGCAGGCGAGCTGTGACTGGACGAAACGAGACACACCCACTAGGTACGGAATCGCACGCGCGTGCTGGGAAATGGACTGTTCATTTCAAATCCGCAGGGGGAGCAATAGATCTGGAAAATTTAATAGACTGCCAACAAAACAAAAGGCACGCGCTTAAGAAAAATCTCATCTTATGAGTATCTTGGATCGATTGAGATTTGTCCATTTCTCTTTCATAGAGAGAATAAAATAAGTATTTCACGCATTTCATTTCAATACTATAAAATGCCTCCCCCCCCCCTCCTCCTTAAGCTATTCCGATGATAAATGACAAGTCCCTAAATTTCATCATCAACAATGCGCGTTCCGTCTATCGCGATCCCTCTGTGAAAAGTGGGATTGTGTGGTGTTCTGCACAAATGCGTCATTTTGCCGCAGTACCTGCGCATATTATGATCTAAAGTAGATCTAAGTATATTTAAGAAGATAAACTATTTGTGATGTTGGAAATGGAGACGTGTGGTGGGATAAGGGGATTTTCGCTTGCCGAGGGACTTGGAAGTTGAGGCGGTATTGGCAGCGCCGGTTTTTTGTTGCGTACTCTTTGTTATATAGATCTATAGACTGAGAGGTGGGGCTTAGTGCAGATGACCGCGCGTGGACTAATAATGAACGAAGAAGTTAAGCGCTCGTGCTCACAACTGCACCTAAATATTTGGTCGAAATCATAACAGTGGCGCTCAATAGCACCTGTAACTAAGTGTTGCGCGCGACGTGTTTCCTTGGAGATATGACGTCGTCAAAGTGATTACGCCTCTGCGGCGGAGATAGGTCTAACGAACATATTGTTTTGGGCGAAATGGTATCTATTTGTAAGATGAACCTTTTGTTTTCGTAAATTGTGGCTGTATTTCTATAGTTGGAGTTCATATGATTTAGGTCTAGTCTATAGCTATTAAGTTCGGTTGGTTTGTTGGAACTATTTATGTAAATATCAGTTACGCGCATTGACACCGCGGTAACAATTGAGTGACAAGATCTGTAACGTGAATGGCGGCAGCAAAACAACGCACGATTGGAAAACTAAAATGGATCTTACACAGTAAGTTTCAGCGTTTAAGCCGCCAAACTTCGCCACATAAACTAAATTGTCAAACTGTAACATAATATGATTAAATCTCAATTTCTGACACGTATACCGGGATGGGTTTTTCCCGGAACTGGTGTCAACATTGGGCACTGACAACAGTGAACAGAGTGCGAGAAGACTGAAGAATTGCGTCATTTCATGCTATAATTACGCCTCCGCGTTGAACCGTACCACAGCGACCGCTTTATATATAATACGGCACTTTCGGAACAGGTCGTTTCCGCTTGCAAGCCAAATCTTTCAGTGTGTAGTCAGGTTCAACACTCGTGTTGAACGCGATGCAGAACGTGAAAGCCAATGGTGTCCGCTAACCAAGCCAATAAGTGTTATTGTCCCTGTCACTGACCGCTCGAGAAGGCAAACAGACCCGTAATTAACTGCCGTGTCCACCCTTTCCACTCCACAGACCAGGAGAGAGGGGTACTCACAGGAATGAACAGACGCCATCAACCCTGTGGCTGCGGTGACCACCAAGGAAGACACCTTTGTTTATGAGTTATTTATGCATCGGTAGACGTGAGGGTCACAATTAAGGGTCGGTGATGCATATTCCTAGTGACTCATCCTCTGCTACCGCTACCCTCCTACCCTCCTACCCGACCCGACCCCCCCCCCCCATTACACATGCCTATAAAACCCCTACCGATGTGTGGGTTCCAAGCATCACACGATCAGCACTGGTGGCAGACACAGAGGACAAGGCTGCAGGAGGAAAACCTTGCTAGATATCCAAAGCTAGAGAAGCACATCGATTCCGATCGCAAGCGACATCGCACTGAGGAAGATCGGCGACATCTGCAAGTAAGTCACCCTCGCATTATTACTTCAAGAGTGTGAAAGGCCTTGAGATGAGGAACATGTGGACTGTGTGCTGCAGTTTGGTGTAAATTTCAGCAAATCATACAGCAGTATTCGGCCTAGGTATACCGATCATAACAGTAAATGCTATTATTTAAAGCAGTTTTAGGTGCAGTTCTTCACTCTGCCTTCGACTCTGGCTCCGTTATATCTCTGTTGTCGCCTACTGCCCCAGTGCATTTTCACACTCGCTCGCCAGGGCGGCGCTGCGCAAATTGATAGGAAAAATGCGCCGCACATTTCCACAAATTAGTGCTGGGACCCCGCCTAAGCCTAATAACACACCGTATGAGGTGATGAAAAGAAAGAGTTCAGTCTCAATTATAACTTTTTTGAAACGGTACAAGATGTTTTTTGCTGTATTAAATACACAGAGCTCGTTATCTTAATGCTTTTTGCTTGTAAATTATAATCTTGCAAGAAATTAAAACTGATTTGACCGATTTTCAAGACTCTTGAAATTTGCCCCCGGCCGACAGGAACGGTAAAAGCTAGCTTGCGTAGCGCCACCGTGCGGGGAGCTTGGCAGTACTGCTATACCACATAACGAAGAAGTTGAAGAAATCATTACATAGGCAGAAATATATGTTGTCTAATATTAGCTCCTGGAACTGTATACGATGCCATAGTTGTGTTCAAGTTATAGACACCAAACGGTAGCGACACACATATTATGATGACGTAGTACACATTAAAGCCACACTTTCCAACATGAAATGCGCCATTCTTGCGAACAAGTCTTCAGCAACATGTTCTTTTATTTACTGGGCACTGTATATGTGTATTGGTGAAATAATGATTGAAATACATCCGTTGCACCAGAATCTAATCCATTCGACATCAATGGTCCTGGCACCAAAAGTCCACATATTAATTTATTTACATACATAGTCATATGGCAGTTACTAACAAAATTGCAGCGTAGGTTCGAATTTTGATTCAGTCATGTTTTTTTTTTCAAAAATGATTCCGATCTGAACATGTCACGGCCAATGCAGAACATATTTACATTTTTGAATATCATTCCTGCATTGCACTAGGTTTAAGCTTTCCAAATAGCTATTACTGATGACATTGACTTAATATTGAGCTGAATTGTAGGAAAATTACATATTCGTGTTGGTGTCAAGTTTTGGTCATTTTGTGAAATAGGGGTATACTAGGAAAATGGACAATATTTTTTTAACGGGACATTAATGAATCCTAAAAATTCACCAGAAGGTGTGTAATTGGGTATACTTTCATAAAATAATCACAAATACAGAGTTCTTTTACCTTGTTATTATGGGTAGCTTACCTTATAAGTGGGATTGCGAATATCGAGGAATTCCCATACTGCTATAACGGAGCCCGGTAAATAGGGAAAGGGTCTTTAATTCGCGTTGAACCAGGAATCGTACGGATAACGATCCCCAAAAATTGCCACCAGCTGATCGCGAAACCAAGAATGCCAATCGCGGAGATGGCAAAAGTTTTCCCTTCCCTCTATATATTGCCCCATATTGTCAGGTATTGTCATGCTTTGCTGTACTTCGTCATTTACTTCACCACGAAGTAAACGCGATGCCGTCAGACTGAGCTCGAGCCTACGTAACCATAGTGACTCTTTCAATACTGCGCCGAAAACTCCTGTAAGTCATGGAATACCTGATACTCTACATGTCTGGTTATATGGCGGGTGTGACAGGGTCATGCAAGACATGTCATCATTAAAACGGCTTGAATTGTTACCAAGACCGATGGCGTATGACAATGCTGAGCTGTCGACCAGATAATTAGTCCTGCATTGTCCGGCGAGCAGACGCTTTAAGTGTTTTATGTTATACATAAGTTCCTTTTATTGACGTACATATTCCGTTTATATTTCTCTACCGCGAAACAATGCAATGACTAAGGTATATCGAGCTCAAATATGAAAGCGCGGCGACGGTTCTCAGTGATGTTTCAATGCCTATCAAAACCCGTGCGTGCTGCTAGCCCAGCAGGTATTTTTGACACAACATATTAGCCTTCTCATTTCAGTTTCTTCATATTTGTTTTCCGACCATTAGTTTTGTAATTAATAACAAAAACGGATGAGTGAACACGCCTACAGACAATTAAAGCAAAAAGTTAAATTCTAATTAGAAACTGTAACAAGAAAAATATCTCTTGGAAAACCCCCCAGTACGATTATTGATTAGAAGACAAGATGGCATATTGGATTTTTATGACACACGTCAAGTACGAATCAATCAGAAAAAAATGAACGAAAGAAAGGAAATTCAAATAATGGAAACGATTCACATAGAATTTAGCAATGTGCAATAAGACAAGGCGGTTTAACACGAGACGTGAAGATACACACGAAATGGCAGCCAATTTTTGCTTGAAGGAATACCAAGTTAACATTCCTATCGTTCTTGGAACATAGTTCGAAGTTTGAAACACAAGTATTTTATAAACAGAACGCGTTGTTGTCACCTGACCTGCCAGCAACCAATCAGACGCGTTTGTAACATAAGCACAATCGATCTCCCAGCAGAGGCATCTGCCCCACGTCAAATTTAATCATCTGAACTATCCTTCATACACGAAAGTTGAAAATGAATCTAATCGAAGATATATTCGCAGTTAGACATCTGTGTAGCATGTATTGGGTTACTGCTACCGTACCAGACGAATTCATTCGATTTTGAGTATTAAGAGTCGCCTAATTCTTCCATGGTGATCGTACGACAACGGAATGTTTAAATTGTTCAAATTTTGCATCCAAAAAAACACCCTCTCAAACCCTCTAAAACCTTTTGTGGCCCCAGGGGACCGTTTCACTGGGAGTTACGAGCTCGTAACCCTATCTTTTACACGCTAATTTAACGACAGATCCGAATTATGCGAGGAACGGAAATGAGCATTATACTGCGATTACTGGGGGGCAGCCATCTTCGTGAAATTTATTTTCAGCCAATATTATTCAAAAACGTGTTTTCCATATATTGATGATAAATACACATTTTTCAATTTTACGGGCAATAGTTACGAGATCTTAGTTAAATGACACCCAGCACTGTTGAGGTCAACCGTGAGGTTGGCGGATACGTCGGGCAGAGGTGATATGAGGAATGAGATCCCTCTGCAGCAGCATGTGACGAATCACGGCCGTTCATGCTATAGAGTTTGTCGATCTCCCGGCAGAGGGCGTTACGCTTGCGCCATAGTCGTGAGGAACGAGCTCCCTCTGCCGGCAGAGTGAGAGTGTCACGTTCATTCAAATGCAATATTATTGCGCAATAGAGCGAGCGCAGTATAGGCGCCCCCCCCCCCCCCCCCCCACACCTTCGGGATTCGATACTTAATACAAAGGCTGGGTTTGGGAGGAGGCAGCGGTAACATTTTCACATCCTGAATCCGCTCGGAGGGGGTATCTTTTTCCATAGACCCGCTCTCTGTCGCCGCTCCATGCAGACCCGCTCGGTTTATTTTATTCTCTTTTGCCCGACTCACTCGCTTTATTTTACGGACGCAGGCTGCCCCCCCCCCCCTTCCCGCCCAGGTTTTTTCATCAAAAATATGTCCGCTCTCTAAGGCATCAAGGGGCACCCAGGTAACCCCCTCCCCCCAGGGCTAAAGCGTTGACTGGTACGAAAATTCCGCCGTCATGACTGATCCAAATTTGTTATTTTTGATTAACTTCAAGAACGTTTTCGAGGGTGAGGTGTGGTGGGGGGGTAGGGGGGCATGTGATGTGATGAACCTCTTGTTCATAGTGTGCGGTATAGAGATGTTGCGCTGTACTTACTATATTTACGTTGATATCTTTCAACATAATTTGAAAATATGTAGTGTTCACGCTGAGAATGACAGGAGAGAATTGCTAAAAGTAAAATGTGTGAAGTTTAAACTTGACCGCCTTCCCCTCCCCTACCACCTCCCCGCCCCTCGCCTAATGTTAATTTATTAGCAACGCCCATATCAAATTCATCAAAGGCTCTATAAGAGAATGGAAGAAAGGGAGGAGTAGATAAAAAAAAAGCCAAGGGAGAGACTGCAAACAGATACCATCGTTACATGATAGCCCTGGAAAGTCAAACAATAGGCATATTTTATTCGAAGACACATTGTTTGGTCCGTTCCACATTGTGAAGCACATGCGAGGGTGCTTATACTTGTTATGTCGACGTCACCCAAAGTATATAGGCTGCATCCAATACAAAACCGATTGGTATTATATTGAGATTACCTCAGCTATCATATTTGCCTCACCCACACTGGCATCAGTTTTGTGGCAGTTTAATGCTGGACATACAGCAAATTTTCACTTACATTATGATTTTTGAAATATTTTGGAAAAAACGTTCTGGACGCATTGTCTCACTGTGTACATGTTAAATCGAGAAATAGATGTGTCATCATATGTTTTAAAAGTAAAAAAAAATGCTGTAATGTACATAACTTGATGACATACTTAGTACACAAGAAAGCCACAATTTTCCACATGAGATACACTAATTGACAAAAAAAATGGGGGATTATACAACATGTGTGGGTTTTTTATTGCATGCAATATATGTGTACTTATATGCTAAAAATATAAATACATCATTCCAGTAAAAATATATGTTTCTCGAGACAAATATTACTGTATGAGTGGCTTTAATTATTCGTCAGCCAGCGAGACCCCCAGGGCCCGTCGTTTGGACACGTGGAGTGTTTAGGACAGGCTGGTAGTGCAGCTACCATCTCGATCACCCCATTCTTAAAAACCTTCCTTCCCACCAGCTAAGGTCACCATAATGCTATGCAGATACTATCGTGGAGATTCATGCATAACGGTGGGCGTAACTGGCATTGTTCATTGCGCTTTCTGCTCCGGTCCACGAACCACAAACACAACAGATGCTGTATTGTCGGCAACCATTGTACCATTGCCGCACGCACCACGCCCTCGTGGTCAACCTACCGTAACCCAAAGCTACTGGGGCTTCCCGCTATTACTCCCGGCCTCAAATATCGTCCGTGCCAAGGGTAGTTGTCCTAAGCCAAGGTTCGTCTCCGTCGACACCACTCTGATGTTTCGGTCTCGGCTACTTGGAGCAGAGGCTCAGTAAATCGACGGACGCAGATGGGCGAGCAGGGCCGGGGGCGGGGGTGGGGGTTGGGGGGAGGTGCGCTCAAATAGTTGTGCCCCCCCGTCCCCATGTTTGTATCCCTGTACGTAACAAAACCCAGATTTTTTTGTCGCTGAAAATTTGATATCTTTAAGTGTATTAATAGTGGGAATCGTGTATTTTATATATAGGTAGATATCTATATATAGGTATATCTTAGCGGCAGGTTTTAGGTACAAAATTACACTATAAATCAATGATTCATCCTCAATTGTTGTTTCTTTGCTGTTTTCCATCGTTATCTGCGTCTATCGTATCTCAAACACTAATGCTACCTAAAGGCTTACCTGAATAAAAGTCGTTTTTCAATTTCGTTAAGTCAAGAGGAACGAGTCTGGCATATGAAGCAGCTTGAACCAGCATAGCAGGATGACGTTCACATTACAGCACAGCTTAAAGTTAATCATCCAGCAATATTTTTCTTGATGAATGTACAAATTATTATGATTGGAAATGATGTATTTATATTCTTAGCATAGAAGTATGCAATAAAAACCCAGATATGTTGTTAAACCTCTATTTTTGGCAAAATTAGTGCATCCCATGTGAAAAAGTGTGGCTTTCTTGTGTAGGCTACTACATCATTGAAATATGCACATTGCGGCAGTTTTATACCTTTCATCATGCGATGACAGATGTATTTCTCATGAAGGTTACATTTATACAGTCAGACAATGTGTTCTAAATGTGTTTCCAAAATACTTCGAAAACCATAATTTAAGAAAAAAAAAGGCTGCGTGAGCAGTTTTAACTTGACGAGTGTGATGTGACTCCTAATAGTCTGTCCAGTACCAGTAACTTGACGAGTGTGATGTGACTCCTAATAGTCTGTCCAGTACCAGAGAACTGGTAATATAATTGTTTCAACGGTTCCAATATTTAGTGACTTTAATGCCAACACAAGACTGATAAGAAAACAATATTAGGTGTTTCTAAATACACGTACACAACTTTTACCCGCCATCCCATTATGTCCAAAAAAAGCCCGTCCACTCATTCCTTCTAGTCTGTTGTAATAGCATTAAATGAACATCAGGGGTGTAAGTCGGTTAACGTTGCTGAACGTCACTGTATGTAAACGCCGCTATATATGCGTACCTTCCTGGGGACGATTTTATGGGCCGCCGTGACCGCCAAAAATACAAACACGCACTGACTTAATGAAAGTTCAAATCAAACAGACAACAATCACCAAGCCAAACATACTATTTCGGAACCAAACATACTATTTCGGGACCAAACATACTATTTCGGGAGCAAGTATGGTAACTTCAAATGAAACAGACATCATTTACCATTCAAAGTGTACAATAAAGTAACGGACGAGTCAACGATGAATTGGAGAGGTAAGACTACAAGTCGTCTAATCTACTTCCATTTGAACAATGATCGAATTGCCAATCAATCGAAGCTACTTTCAAACCAACGAGGGAAAACCAGATCCTACAATACGGTTCCCAAACCATTTCACGCTAACCCAAATCATACAGTCATCGCATGCCACACGAAGTAGTCAAACGCCGAATGAATGAGCGACGCGCAAATCATAACGTCGTTTTCCAAGCGAACACCCTTTGCCAAACCAGACGATCAAACTCCAAGTGAAACAAGCTAACTTCGAATAGACAACAGAGGGCGCTGCGAGCTGCGGGTATTCGTGGGCACGCATGCGCACATCTGTAACACTGAAACTCCAGAAAGTCCATTCGAAGCAGGTCCCACGCGGGGGCCCAGGCACTGGGCTAGTGACATTTATATCTGTAAGTTGTTAGTTGTATCGCCCAAAGTTATCTTTCGCGCATAATTATGTCGTTGGTAATAAAGCAATACGTTAAAGCAATATATTCCGTAATTTTTTGTATTACCAACCTCTTCCCCATGTCAAATAAGTATATTCTGTCTTGAATTTGAATCCTGAAAGCATGTGGGCTATCCGGAGAGAAGCATTTTGGTCAACGGAGCAGAAGTTGGTGGCCGGCTTTATATCCTTGCGCGCCTGTTCGCAGTTCGCTATTTTGTGTGCGAGGTCGACCGCGGGTCGCTATCACGTCCGCGCGCGATAAAAATAAACCGCGCAGTTTTATGTTGAAATTGTTGTTTTACAGACTCTCAGAGATCTAAAACATATATGCATCATAATTTTGAGATACTTTTAGTCTTGATTCTAACATGTAAACAATCTAAGATGGCGCATGTAAGTATATTGCTTTAATAATGCTCAACATTACGGTCTAAGACTAGATAGTATATGGCCTGGAGTAGAGATACACTAATGTTTCAAGTCAGTGTCATTTCTCACACTGACACGTCTGAGGCTATATAATGCATGCCGGTTGGTGTTTCGGTACGCGCTGGTATATCCCTCACTCGTCTGGTACGAGCGCGGATGCCAACTGAGAGCCATGTATTTATCGTATGATGTGCTCGCAGCAGTCTTCGCACTACTTAATAACTTGCCGTTGTAAAACCAAAACTTCAATGGCTCATTATCACGGCTAGACGGCCCCTTAAGGTTAAGAGATATACCCCTTAAAATATACCTGTTAAACAAGACCCCCCCCCCTCCCCCTTCCCCGCATGTTTTGAAGGAGGATGCCTTTATTCGTCGTTTTCAAGGACAAAATGCTCTTGGTCGATAGTTTTCATAACTTACAATCCTGGGTTGGTGCCTGTATATATGTAGCCGGGTTCTGATTATCGATTCAGAAGAGACATCGTATTGTGATGCAATACATTGCTGGGCTGTAAGTGGACATGAAATCACATGGCACACGTACATTTTAAATAAAAAAGCGAAATAGAACCCCAGACGCATAAGAGGGCTTAACTATATGTACACAAACCTAAGTGGTGGAAATATTGATTGTAAACCAAGTGGATCGACGCGGGCATGCATTTGTCGAAGACCAAATCGTTGGGGGGGGGGGGGGGTATCATTTCCGCGTGGTGTATTGACATATCCAGTTTAATCCAAATTATGTTGTTATTATTATGAAAGTATGGGATATGAGCCAATATTGTTTATTGTAGGAAACCCAGAATTTAATATGGATCCCCGGATCCCAGTGGAGCATAGTGTTTACTTAGTTAGCTATAGCGAGTAAGTCACCCCGGGGGCGTAGGGTCAGGGTCGATGGGTGGGGAGCTATACCGAGATAAGTAACTACGGGCCGGTAGGGTTTACGACCGCTGACCAGCGGGGGGTCGTCCGGTGCCTAACGAGGTGACCTGGATTCAGAGATGCAGGCCGCGTATGTTTAGCGCTAGCGAGGGCGGTCAACATGCAGTTTATTTAAACACGAGGGGGGCTAGTAAAAAGATATCTTGGACGAACACGTTGCACGTGCTGGGATTAGTTTGGAAGTGGGGGGAAAACGAGAAGAGTATTTTAGGGATATACAAAAAGAGGTCTGGAAGGGGACACGCATATTTGAAAAATCGACATTCGACATTGACCCCAAATTCCGACACCGAGGATCTGAAAAAGCGACATCAACACAGATATTGGCATTTTAGGAAAAAAACGACACTGAACTTAGCCAAAACGCCGTGAAAAATAGACATTCGACACTGAGAATTTTTGAGAACTCAACACTGGATCCCCCGCCCCCTTCTTCTTCCAGACCCCTCTAAAGGGGTGCGGGAATGCAAAGGAGACCGAAGAAATAGGTGTCAGTTGGCAACCCTACCCATGGTTTCAGAATTGGGATCCGGTAACCCCTTCAGCGAGAAACATGATATTATCATTGTCAACTCTGCATTGATATCTACCCCCACCCCTTCACCCCCTCAGCAGTCCACATCTCCGCCAGCGCACGTCATATACAACGTGCAACATTTGTTGGTGGGGCGTTAGCGTGTCCGGTAATTTTTGGTAAGGCACCCGCGGGGATAGAAGTCCAGCGAGGTCGCCCAGTGCGCGGGTCCGAGTGGGGTGGAGTGACCACTGAATGGAGCCAGGGTGGTCCCCGAGCGCTGGAAGGGGGTGGGGGGAGGGCCCCAGCCGCTTGAGAGGAAGACCCCCCTGGGTTGGAGGCGGTACATCTTTAGCGGGAACACCAACCGGGGACACCAGGCCAGCAGAGGGGCGGTGCCAGCCCGGATTGTAACAGGGTGGTCCTCTGGGGGTGGGGCGGCTAGATCCAGATGTGGCCAGAGGGGATGAGAAGTTCTGATGGTGCCAGGGTGTCCTAGGGGGTGAGGCGGGCCCTATGCAAAAAGTCTAGCATGATGTGGCCAAGGTACTCCCGAGAGAGGGGGAGGAATTCTGATGGTGCCGGGGTACCCCAGGGGGAGGGGGGGGGGGAGGTTTGAGGAATGGGGGGCGGGCTTAAAGGAGCGGGGCAAGAGGAGCGGAGGGGGACTAGTGGGATTCACGACAAAGAGTAGAGAAAATCAGACACAAAGCACACGGTTGAAAAAAGGACATAAGCTGATGAATCATTTACTTCCATTCATTTACTTCATTTACTTCCGGTTTCAATCATTTACTCCCTGTTTTAAGCATTTATTCCCGGTTTGAATAATTAATTCCCGGTTTGACCTGACCGAGCGACTCATCGTCACAAAGAAAATACAACCCTTGTCGCCCCCCACCTCCCCCCCTAGCCCGTCCTGCCCCTGGATTTTGTAAAGGAACACCGCGACGCGTGTACACCACTACGCACTGTGCAGCCGTCAAGCCAGTCTGACTAGTGAAGCCAGTTTGTATCCAAACCCCATTTACCATGTCTACACCATTCATTCTGTTGCTAGGCTGGTGATTTTGCGTGTAGAATGACAAGATACGACAACAGACGCACCTCCATAAGCTTGAAGTCATGGGGAGTGTGTGTGTGTGTGGGGGGGGGGGGTTACTAGCTGGAGATTGCCAGTGAAGTTAATTAGCGGAGGGTGGGGGGGGTGCAACGGGCTTTTTTTAAACCGTGAATTGGGAATGAGGAAAATAATTCTTTGATACTGGGAATGACACATTAGCCGATCGTCGTGATCAATGATTTTCATTAATCGTGAACTGAGCATTTTAATACCGCAAAAAACTGGCTGAGAATTGGGACATCGCCAATTTATATCATTTATCCGCCCCTTCCATTGCATGGGATTGCATGCGAAGTTCTCCATTTAATTTTTCGTGACCTAGGGATACAGATATTTGTTCTTTGTGATTTTGAAACACGACCTCCCTTTGCCCCCTACCTCCCACCCTAAATCGCCATATACTTTACTAATACGTTGAGTGCCGTGTCAGGAGTAGGAAAATATGCGCGCGCCCACAAGGACCCGCAGCTCGCAGCGCCCTCTGTTGTCTATTCGAAGTTAGCTTGTTTCACTTGGAGTTTGATCGTCTGGTTCGGCAAAGGGTGTTCGCTTGGAAAACGACGTTATGATTTGCGCGTCGCTCATTCATTCGGCGTTTGACTACTTCGTGTGGCATGCGATGACTGTATGATTTGGGTTAGCGTGAAATGGTTTTGGGAACTGTATTATTGGATATGGTTTTCCCTCGTTGGTTTGAAAGTAGCTTCGATTGATTGGAAATTCGATCATTGTTCAAATGGAAGTAGATTAGACGACTTGTAGTCTTACCTCTCCAATTCATCGTTGACTCGTCCGTTACTTTATTGTACACTTTGAATGGTAAATGATGTCTGTTTCATTTGAAGTTACCATACTTGGTCCCGAAATAGTATGTTTGGCCCCGAAATAGTATGTTTGGCTTGGTGATTGTTGTCTGCTTGATTTGAACTTTCATTAAGTCAGTGCGTGTTTGTATTTTTGGCGGTCACGGCGGCCCATACGATTTCCCTAACGGTTACGGTGTGGTGATCTGTTTCAGCGCCATGAGGACCGCGCAGCTGCTGTTACTGCTGTGCGTGGGCCGCAGCTTCTGCTGCGAGGAGGCGAAGACCGCGGCGGACAGCGAACTCCGCAAGAACTTCAACACGCTCCTCCGCCAGGTCATGCTGCAGCAGCTGTACATGGAGGAAGGCCGGCGAGCGGATGGCCACTCCGGCATGAAGGACATCCGGGCCGATGAATTCGGGACAAGGCCTTACCACGGTAACTCCCACGTCGGTGGCACCATCGCCTCCCTACATAACCACGCCAACAACGTGCGTACGGTCGGCATGGGCGAGTACATCGCAGTCCTCAACGGTGTGGAGTTCCGAACGCGGCATAACGACTACGAATTGACGATGAAGTGCAAGAGGTGCTCCACCTATGGCGCGACCCAGGACATCGAATACCCCGGGGTACCGAACAGGGTGACCGAGAAGGCGACTCTAGAGGAACAGATCGTCGAGATGCGAGAGTGGTTCCGAGCGTGGAAGGAACAAGATTACTCCAGGAGGGACTACAGGAAGTTCTTCAAACCCGTCCTGTGTTATCTGGAAGGCGCTTGGACCTACTCGGACATGGAATCCATCGAGGAGTCCTTCGAGAGCGACCGGCATTTCCTGGATGCCACCAGCTGGTTGGACCTCCAGGATAAGATCCGCTTCGCATCCTACGCCGGGACCAAGAGCAACTTGGAGAACTTCGCCTACCTGCCGACGGCGATCATGTCCATCATCAACGAGACCGTGCCCCAGCTGGCGCAGTGGAATTACAAGATCCTGTGCCACCCGGTCGAACGGGACATACCGCTCAAGTGGTTCCGGGTGATCGATGACCTGAAGACCCGGATGATGACGCAGAAGACGCTGAGCGCGCTGGAGGAGTCCCGGGCAGCGCGATTCCAGCTCAACTACAACGACAGCAATGAGAACCCCTGGATCGAGCAAGCCGGACACTGGAGCCTCCTGGATACCCTGATGGGTGAAATACCGGGCATGGACAACTACCGCGGCATCCAGAACGATACGGTCCTGGGGCTGACGGCCCACGCCTACCTGAGTCCCGCCGACAACCCACAGACCCTGAACAC
Organism: Arenicola marina; assembly: GCA_964019135.1. Classification (NCBI taxonomy): domain Eukaryota; kingdom Metazoa; phylum Annelida; class Polychaeta; family Arenicolidae; genus Arenicola; species Arenicola marina. Next base: position 23,131,408 of record OZ025248.1, on the reverse strand, counting down.
CGCTTTCTACCACAGACGGTACGTCGTCGATAAGAAAGACGCCATGGGGCTGAGTTCGCGCGCGCGCGGTTACAACGACGAGAACCTTTTCATGGCGATGACGTCACAGCCCAAAGTGGCCGGCATGGATCTGCACCACTGCCGCAACCCGGATCGGCCGCAGACCTGCACGACGACGCACCAGAAGTGGACGTACGCTATCCCGCTGGAGATCATCTACCTGACGCCGCTCCACACCTGGAACCCTTACGACATCGACTTCAAGGGCATTGCCGACACCCCCGAGGGCGACATGGTCTACGGGTTGAACAACGACCGCGACGGCCGCGAGGAGAACTCTCGCTCAGCCCTGGACGGCGTCAACAGCAAGGCCTATTACATCACGCCAGCGGCCTTCTACGCCAGCGCCGAGCAGGACCGCGACCCCGCCGACACCACAAAGAACAACGTGTACGTCCTGTCCCGAGACGGCAAGGTGCGCCACGTCATGGCCTCGGGAACGCGCATCCACCTTCCGGCCATCCCCGAGCTGGGAACCCTGCGCCAGCGCTACCCCATCATGCCCGTGTACGGCGAGGGGGGCGCCGTCTGGCGGGAGCTGGAGGCACTCAAGGACATAGTGATGGAACCTTATAGGTATGACGCCGGGTCCTCCTTCTAACTAACCTCAGGAAAACCATTTATTATGTTTTATTTAAGGCGCTTTCAAATTTAATAGCTGCTTAATTTAATGCTAAATGTTAATGATTAATGTCACCAAGTATCCCTCGAATATGTACCTAGAATATCGCTAAAATAACATAATTATAACATATATAACACACTAACTACAGCCAACGGAATAACATGTACGCTACACTGAGCATTATTATATTCACCCTACCGACAAAAAAATTACACTGATGTGTGGATTAAGTGATTTGGAAAATGTTTTTATCTTTTAAGATATGCCAGGCTACTCCGGCAACAGGAGGAAACCCCGACGCCCGAGTCTCGCTCAATGCCGGAAGTCTCCAGCGAGACCGAGGACCACGAGATGCCTCAAAAGCGAACGCTGAATGAGCGATCTCTGGAGCTTCTCCGAGAGACCGAGCGATCTCTGGAGGTTCTCAGAGAGGCCAAGGGACAGTTCGAACAGACCCAATACCGACTGGTGCCGAGCTCTCCGAGGTACGGCGCTCATGCTCATGACGTCATAATCAGCGCCCAACAGATGAGAGTCCTCTACGATGGCGACGCGGTTGTCTTGGTAACCGCGGAGGCAGAAGGCCATACGCACGAGCTGATTGTGCGACGCTCCAACCCGGATATGACGACAGACCGCGTAATGACCGTGGTCTCCTGCGATCGAGGCGCCCCCACGTGTGACGGCGACCACTCAAGTACCTTGGTGGAAGTGACCAACTGAAGAGCAACGATCGGATTATCATGGTACTTTGAAAAAAATCTATTCGCTCCACTACTCGCCCATTTGATACCAGTGCTTGATGATCCAATACATCAACGTTGATGACATGTCTCACCTGACAATCAGGTTGATAATGCACATATACTAGTCTTTAGTTGTCTCACTGTGTGCACAGCGCACTCCAGTATGTTGGGTACTGCACAAAGCACAAGCTATGCAGTCCATACACTGGCAGTGCCAGCTCATATTCTGTTTTCTTCTTTTTTTGTTTCTTGCACACGTTGTAATGCAGTCATTGTTCAAAGTATTTTACAAGTCTTGTGAGAGATTTGCGTAGTCACTTGCGGCGTATTTGTGTTCAGTTTGGTTGTGGAAAAATAAATAAAATTGAAAAACAAAAACTGTTTTTACAACGCTATTTCATCACTGTTTAGATCGCAGTGCAATGATTGACATCAGACAAGAAGTCGATTGAAATTTTTTATTCAGAGTCATTGTGAAGTGTGAGTAACATTCTAGTATTTAGGGACAGCATCTCCTGCTGGGGTTGTGCTACTCATTTGATCACATCGCCACCACAGCCGTGTTATTTGGTCAGCCATTGCTACAATAATAATCTCTAACCACCCCAGGTTATCAGTTTTAACCTGTCGGGGTTGCATTAATCTACATTAACGAGTAGGGTTGATACGGTGATCCTCGTAATAAATGACCAAACATATACGCACGATTTTTCCTTTGGTGATAGCCAAAAAAATGTGGAGCGGTTTAGCCATAAGGGTGGTGGGGGAGCAGGGGGAGGTGAGGGATGGGTTAAATTGTGGATTAATGCGGGTCGCGAAGCCGTAACATAGCAATAATGAAGCCGCTCGTTTCTACACACAGCCGAGGCTGCCCGTCCCCAGATGGTTGTATATTCAGGACGCTGCAACCAATTCTGGTCCTATCGCCTCAACGGGAGAAGGAAGGGAAGAGCGGAGCCATTCCCGCGGGGTAACCCCCTACTCCCTGCGAAGAAGGACATGAGCTCTTTATCCAGCGATCACGCAGACATGGCCACAGCCGGGCTCGAACCACCGATCCACATGTCGTTAGGCGCTTAGATGGCCAGAGCGCTGAATAGCAGCGTTACAACTCAATGAGCTATCGGGCGGTCCCACCGTCCCCAGAAGTTTAGCTTTCCCATTTCATTCGTATTTTGACATCTAAAGCTATAACGTGCGATCTAAGTCTTGCATGCAAAGCTATCCGATGTTAGCCTAATAGGTACAAGTCCAGTCATTGACAGGGGCACGCTACCACCTCGATCATTGGCAGCTATCGAACGAGAGATAAAGCGTTCAAAGCTTCACTAAACTGATGACTGACATTACATCTACAAGAGTCTAAAACTGCGGTGAAACTGATCATAAATACAATCATGAAACACTTCCCGAAAAGAATAGCAAAATAATCATCCGCTATATGTATAGCTGAATTATGCGCGATATATAACACACAAGTGAATTATAAGAACGTTTCGTATTTTCGGAATGAACGATCGGCCAACGATTCGTGCATATAAAAATATAAGTACTGCTTAACACGACTTATCTAAATAATCTATTCCACTTTATACTCCAATAAACATAAATTCCAACAAAAAAATAATTGTACGATTTAACTCATAAAACAAAATGTCAAGAAAGAAAAATGGTCTCCATACATATAAACTTTAACGTCCGGTTTCCGTATCCATGTCTTCGTCGCTGTCCAAATGACGCGCATCAAAGACAAACACAAGTGGCCTGGACATACGTGATATGGTTATCAATTACCTTAAGCACACGGCAGAGTCACGAACCTGTTTTTCTCAATACGAAATACACAAGTAACGTTTAAGAGAATAGGGCATAGAGCAGCCAACAACTAAATGTTCACTTATTTCTCACTCGGAAGGGCCTCTCCACTTCCACTTATGACTCAGATTTGCACTCATTCACAGACCAATTTAGTTCAGCATATCTCAGATTTTATTATTTTTCTCAATTCTAGCTTAGCATTTATCGCTATACGCCACTGTAACAACACACATGAACGAGTTTAAATGTCAATAGCTCGTTGAGAAAGTCGGTAATCTCATCGGCAAGTAAGAAAGCTGGTTATTTGAACAACCAGAACCATGCAATGAATAGTCGATATCAAACGATGGAGAAAAACACAATATACGTACGTCATAACAGCACTTGCATACATAAAAATAACAACACAGTTGATTATATGGAAGCGAACATGAGGTACACACAGTATCTTAACACCAGGAAACTACTTTTGTCGGACATTATGTTTTGAAATTGCCCAATACAGTCAACCTAAGGTACTGGCTAATCAACGCAAGGTACTGGCTAGTCAACCTAAGGTACTGGCTAGTCAACCTAAGGTACTGGCTAGTCAACGCAAGGTACTGGCTAGTCAACCTAAGGTACTGGCTAGTCAACGCAAGGTACTGGCTAGTCAACCTAAGGTACTGGCTAGTCAACCTAAGGTACTGGCTAGTCAACGCAAGGTACTGGCTAGTCAACGCAAGGTACTGACTAGTCAACCTAAGGTACTGGCTTGTCAACCAAAGGTACTGATAGTCAACCAAAGGTATTGACTAGTCAACCAAAGGTACTGAATAGTCAACCTAAGGTACTGGCTAGTCAACCTAAGGTACTGAATAGTCAACCTAAGGTACTGAATAGTCAACCTAAGTCACTGGCTATTCAACGCAAGGTACTGACTAGTCAACCAAAGGTACTGAATAGTCAACCTAAGGTACTGGCTAGTCAACCTAAGGTACTGACTAGTCAACCTAAGGTACTGAATAGTCAACCTAAGGCACTGGCTAGTCAACCCTAGGTACTAGCTAGTCAACCTAAGGTACTGACTAGTCAACCTAAGGTACTGACTAGTCAACCTAAGGTACTGACTAGTCAACCTAAGGTACTGACTGATTGGCTAGTCAACCCTAGGTACTAGCTAGTCGACCTAAGGTACTGACTAGTCAACCTAAGGTACTGACTAGTCAACCTAAGGTACTGAATAGTCAACCTAAGGCACTGGCTAGTCAACCCTAGGTACTAGCTAGTCAACCTAAGGTACTGACTAGTCAACCTAAAGTACAGGCGACAGTCAACCTAAGGTACTGACTAGTCAACCTAAGGTACCGACTAGTCAACCTAAGGTACTGACTAGACAACCTAAAGTACAGGCGACAGTCAACCTAAGCTATTTCAGGACCAGAAAGGGTCGGCCTGAACACAGGTAAGACAACCATGGACACCACCACAAAGACAAAATAATGCCCACCGTGTGGCTTTCAATCCATAACAATGATGGGCGAAGACCAAATAATAAAAGAGAGCGAACAATAATCACAACCTGCCCTCACAACAACAAAAACAACAATTTTATTTGATATATATATATGTAAATATATTTATATATATCGTCATGATCGAGCCGAATCACATATCACATAGCAAAGGTGAGCTTGTCATTTGACGTCGCCGCGTTACAATAAAGTACAAATTCTAGTACATCCTACGTTACAGTATTGGCACAGTTGGCCCTGAAGACCCCGTCTCCGCGAATGTTGAAGCCGGTGCTTCTCTCTCTGGGAGTCGGTCTCACACGGAGGGAAGGACATTGACCAGGAACTTGGGGTCATAGTCCGGCCAGAAATTAGGGTACAGCGAGGAGGCCTGGGTGCCATACACGTCCAGCAGTTTGCGATTCATCTCCTTGAACCTGCGCCCCAACATATCAGGATATTTATTGACTGAACCAGCCATATGTACTACGCTAACGAGTGTACACTGGATATCATTAATAACATTGTCATATGGTCTGGTAAAACGCTAAAATTATATTCTTTTTTTTTAATACTACTTTAAAAGTATCTGAAAGAAAACGTTTATTACATGTATTTATTTTCGAGAACATAAGATATTATTTTATTATTTAAGGAAGACTGGGCGATTAGGTGCATATCACACGAAACAATTTGCTAGTCATATGTCAGTATAGACATAGACGTAAAGACGTATTTTTACGTCAATATACAAAAAGAGACAACTTACACGAAACAATAATGAGATGAATCTATAAATAGATATGTGTTTTAGGAAGGTGGACACCGCTTACCTGTCACCTGTCAGACCTAGGAGGAACCTCCAGTACCCTTGTCTCAGGTTGTGCGGTTCGTACACAGCCTGTAGTACCACGTCGGATTGTAAATGTGAAATATAAGCTCGATATACATATATAACATGCAGCATCTGCCCCTCCTTTCAGGTAGTTTACCACTAAATTAAAAACCATGTTGCTAAGAACAGGTTAGTGCCAGACTGCCGCATCTTACGTGGCCTACTTTATCTTAAAATCCGATTGTTTGAAAGTACTTCAATTAATGCATAAGACCATATTACAATGATTAACAACAAAGTGAGTTGCACATAGTTGTCATAACGCCACCATAAGCAGATTCGTAGATGACACCAAACCAGCTGGACAATGTAACCCACAAAAATAATGATTATTTGATTTCATTTGTGAGAAGAATCTTTGCATTTTTTTTAAACCAGAAAACTTACCGAGTGCAGAACGAAGGCAGTGGATAAGGTGTAAATTATCACATCGGCGTACTTAAACTTGGGGACGACCCCAGCATCAATTCCATTGAAGTACACCACCTTGGAGAGCAAATACTTAAACTCAAACCTTTAACCCGTTTGATTAAGCTCATCAATAACATATCTCACACGCCGTATCAAATAACTGAATGTCACTTACACAGATATGTTAACATTGTAAAACTGTAGAAGCTTCTTTCGCTTATTATATGTGCCCCTCATACCACAAAATGAACACCATGTACTACAGGTATTAATACACACAATATTACCCTTAACTTTACGGGTTTTACGTACTGGAGGACTTATATATATTCATTCATAAATATAGAAAAGCAGGAAGGTTAATACCAACACTTGATAAACAGTGCAATCAGACTGGTTGTCACGGAAACAGTAGTATGTAACCTTGCACCGTGTGCGGGCGTTACAACGCCTACACCAGCTGTGGCGTGCATTTTTGACCCACCTCTGCCAGCTTGGTGGCTGCGTACATGGCGATGGTAGTGCTCTTGTACCACAGCATGGCCCATCCGGCCACGAAGCCTGACACCAGACCGTGCAGCTGGCTGTCCCTGTTGGTCAACCAGCGCAGCAGGCAGTTCGTCATCTGTGCAAACATACCAACAACCTAATTAACGCTACCTACCATCAATTTAGGTACATTGCATACGAAGAATTAATATCGCCCCAACTTGGCTTTTTTGGCGTTTTTTGCGAACTATCATGAAGACATTGTATTGGCGATGACCAATGCGTTGCATACGATAAGGGACAAATCAAAGAATTCATAATTCAGCCATTAAGTTGGGTATTGGAAAATGTGATTGTTCATGCAAAAAATAAATTAAATTAGCATTTGTAATTAATGCATTCATTTAGTCGTTAATATTGAAAATATATCATCATTTAAATGAAATTATTTAGCATGCTTATTCATTTTTAACTCCCAGGCAACGAACATGAAAAAGGTTTGCTATCGCTTTTATTACAGCATTTGTTATGTGCCTTGGCGACTATATCATTATTAACACTGTTCATTATAGTCTAAGGTATCAACCTTTATTCAAGCAGAACGACAGACGTCGACAGCAAATCCATTTTTACTCTCACGAGAGACTCATACTTTTCTGATACTGGATTGTGTTTGAGTCAATATGTTGAGATCACGTACAAGGCTGTCTGACTTACCCTCATGAGCAGAGCGAAGCTGCCGAGGAAGAGACCGCAGTACATGTTGTCGGAATGTTTGAGAGCCTCCCACAAGGCACGTGGTCTCCGGAAGACCAAGGTCAAGGCCTTCACCAGACGCAGCGTTCCCTGAACCATATACCCTATCACAAAGTACTTGAGTCCCGCCTGTTGGGAGACGAAATACACAGAACGAATTAAAGGCAATGTTAAGCAGCCGCTAGTATCTATCTCTCATATTATAACTTGCCATGTACGTTAGCCGTCTTTACCATTTTATTTTATTCATAGTAAGCGTGACGCATACTGATATATTACTAGAATTAAAGGCACATCAAGTGACATGCATTTAACATGTAGACATGACATGCATTTAACTATAGATAGTAAATGGCAACATAGAAGAAAGGTGATCAAGACGTAAAATCAATCAAATTCATCTCATGCTTATGTAGTTTTACTTTTTTTAACAAGGCTATCAGTCTCACCTCGATGGAATGCGATGAACAACTGTTGCTATGGCGACAGAGCCGATGTTTCGGAGCTTGTCTCCACAGCGTGAGCAAAACCTGGATTTCCTTGGGCAGAAAGCTCCACGCCGTGTTGAGCATGGACTTGACGGAGCTAGTTCTACTCTGCGGAGCGCCAGTGGAACGGACCTCCGTGTCGGCAGGGGGTGAGCGTCCATTGCTCGGGGTGGCCGAATCCAGGCTGCGAGCAGGTTGCTCTGAGGGACCCATGAACACTCTACAGCCAAAGTAAAAAAACATCCGACTGAAAACGCTGGCTACACCCTTCTTTTTCACAACTATATATGTATAATAAACATTTGCCTCAAGCTGCTGTTCGCCAGTATTGTTGCATTGATTGCTCCGATAAGGATTCCAGTCACTGATGGGGGGTCGGGAGGGGGGGGGGGGTGACCACGGACGTGGTTATGCATTAATATAAATGACTATTTGCACAAACATACATATTCATATACAATCAATATGTATGTGATAAGTTCTGTATTCACGTGTATAGCCGTGTCAGAATATTTAGCCTGGAGGTTCACTTTTTTTTTTTACATTTACAAGTCAAGGTCAAAGTTACATTTTCATTTACTCAAACCAAGTGTAAAAAAAATGAGAACCTGCATACATCAAGTCAAAATAAAAAATTAAGTACACACTTGTTTTAGGAGACGCCAACTAAAAACTTAGCTGTGTTGCTGGCGTTGCAGCCACCCAATGCTTAGAAGTGTAACGTTAAGTTAAGCATACTCACGCAAACATTCTCCTGATATTGTCCTTCAGGTTTCCGCTCCTTGTAAAGATATAGCACCATTACAACAGGTCGTTAAACCAAACTACGTATCCATGCAAAGTTATATACCATAGCATATTGTGTAACTAATCTGACATAAAGCACATGCAATTTGTCCGACTCATGGTAACATGGCGTACAGATGTCATAATCATACATAAATAGATTCTGAACTCATTATAAACATATTTACCCATCGCAACATTTGTATGAGACACTTCGCAGACTTGGAAAATCAGTTTCGTATGAACGATACAAAAGATATCTACAATCCATGATGTGAAGCATTGCTCCGGACAGCACTGGATACTAACCTGTACAGGTAACCATAGACACCCATTGCTATACTGAAAAGCAATACCTGCAATAAAAAGAGAATAAATAAGTTCGAACCGCGCTCCGTTTGCAAGACTCACGTGCCGCACGTAAGAACTTAAGCCTGGGTCTCATGACTCATGATATCAAACTTGAATCGTTTTAGGTTAGTGGACGATGAGGATACGGTGAAGAGGGGGGGGGGGGGGATCTCTTACACTTTATGGCATTATTCGGAACTTTCTCCTAGCGTATATCGGGTCATGTATTAAGTTCATTTATAGAAGTCGCACGTGAATACTACTGATGTTGCTATAAAATATGAAGCATATTGCAATTTAATAACACAAACATTTCAATTCAATATAAACAACAATATTACAATATGCAACTCAATATCACAAATATTGTAGTTTAAAGACAGGAACATCCTAGTTTAATATCGAAACTATGTCACTTCAATATCGAGAGTATCACACTTTAACATCAAACATAATACAATTCAGTACCAAGAGTATTGCAATTCGTTAGCAAGGCAGGAGGAACGTACGGCTTACCTCTCCATGAGCAATTGGCTTAACCCATCCCCGGGATACACAGATACGAAAGGCAGTCTCTATGGCCTGAAAGTCAATAGGTATGCATTTCAAAGTTGCCATGCCAAAACTCCAATTACTCCAAAGCAGTGTCTAGTGTATGTGCGAAAGACGCTACATTGGCAGTGTGCACACCAGAAACGGTGCTAAAGAATATCAAATGAAGGTATCGTCAATAATACATAATATAACATACCTATGATATGACATAATTTGCTTCATATAAGTAACTTTATGCAAGTAATTGTTTTATAAGTTTCAGAAAGAAGCCTACCAGATTCATCAGATACAAGGCGAGCATACCCCTCCTGCAAAGATATAATATCAAAGTGGCAATCGTTCGTGCGTACAAGGGACACTTACAACTTTTATATTGTGATAACATAGCCACATGAGTTATCCAGCTGTTGTCTTATCATTAAATTAGCCAATATAATATGTTTACCTTATCCCAATGTGATCATTAACGCAGCATAGGGCCGCATAAATTTCTCTTCTTATTGAAAAAAGGCGTTTCAGTCGGTATTATGCACACATTACTAACAAAAGTACATTTTCATTAACACCATGTGATGGGAAAATAAAGAAAATTCTAAACATATAACATCTGTTTTCTATGAAGTATAAACGTAAGTTACATAAACACACTGATAGTATGTTACTGTACAGAAAACTAAGTACATAAAGACATTAATGTTCAAAATGTTCAACTGAGAATTAACCTAGATAGCAACAGAGTAAAGATGAAGGGAAAGGTTTGACGCGGACATCCAACAGCACGTTTTTTACCTACCGGGCAACAATCGTATCAGAATTACAAGACAGAAGCCACGTAAGCGAAGCAGAGATAACAGAAATACCGGTAGGCAGATATTTTCTTTTATTTTAAGGAGGATTTAGGTCAAAAGCGAGGTGACTTCGACGCATCATAAGATATTGTTAACTTCGCTCACAGCAATATTCATGTTGAATTAGACAGAGACAAACACCGAGGGCAACACTAAATCGAACGCAATGTCGAATTATTCGATGGGAATGGGACTTTTTGATGTTAAACAGCTGCACCAGCTCTATAGCATTGATGCAGACCCACGGAGCGGACCTACCTGGCCTTTCGCTCCATGATGATTGCCAGGTAAGAGCCAGTGACTGCGGCCAGGTACGGGATGGGGTAGACATACTTCCCTATCAACTGTCTGTGATAGGTGGTCCCCAAGCGTAACAGGCCACAGAGTCAAGGCCAGGTAACCATACAACAACATAGATGAACGAGAAAAGATAAGAATAAATAATATGAAAGAATCACCCTAAAGGAAAAAAAGGAAGGTAAGAAGTATGAGTATATACGATGACCTCCCTCAGAGGAATGAGTGCACAGCATGGGGGAATCCTAACCATATGTGATGTGTGACGTCACAGACGGAGGAGTGTTGTGCAGAGACTAATCTCGTCGAAGGAATAAGTTTACATTGATTTCTGGCGGAACATAATTCTAGCGTATCTAGCGTGGTTAATCATCCTTTCATGCTCTGGTGGCCCCTAAACCTACTGCTTGCCTCACTTGCTTTAGTAAGTCGATTGCCTGCTGTGGCATTGCGTCCGCTATGATCATGTTTTGGAATCTTGATTAAGTGTAGCTAATAGAAATTCATTGACGTAATTTAGTGAAAACTCATGGGTTTAATTAGGTGAGTTCTCACATTAGCTAGCAGCCATAAATATATGTGAGGGTTATGGTCAACTACAAAAACTCATCTACACAGCGGGCAACGCACACGGTTGAAGAATACCAAAGAGTTGAAGAATACCATAGTGTTGAAGAATACCAAAGAGTCCAAGCATACCAAGTGATACTAGACATATACTTGAGTTCAATATATGGACAGTTTTCGAGTTCAAAAAGCAGAAGAACTTTCTTGAAAATGACCATGTAAACCCGGAATGGAAAGGCGAGAAATCACACCATCCTGAAGCAGTTCCAGATGCAGTTCCAAGTGAACATACTACAGCGACTCGTTGAGCCATAACGGTAGAGGAAGGTCGGCCGTGGTCCGAAGGGGCAGGTTTTCAGAAGCGCAGGCGTTTCACAAGACCAAGGGAGAGACCAGCCAAGCACAGCTCCCAACCACACAATTTAGCCAATGCGCTATCCCGTTCCCACCGCAATACAGCCAATATTACGACTAGACTACAAGAGCTATTCCAGGGTTCACCCAAACCCAGACATCAACTTAAATAATTAGCGGGGCATGCTTGCGGAAATAAAACAACAACAAGGAAGAGTGAAACGCAACTGTTATAATTATATAGCAGAACAATGCTTCGGCGCTGAGGTTAATATTTGTTGAAAGAACATGTATATATGCATGTCTGTCTCGCATAATATAGGGATAAAGTAGAACCTGAGATAGACAAGCAAAGTGTATGTTAGTAAAACGCAGGAGTTAATTATAATCGCAGAATGTTAGTGTCACAATGTGTGCTATAATGTAATGCTGATCGCTGCATTGAAGATTGTAGTGTTCATGTACACAACCAGCATTTCATGTGTGGCTTCAGCTACATTCATTATCTGGGCTATTGTATGGCTTGCGCGCACATGCTACATCACATTTGACACTGACACACAACATGAAGAAACAGCAGACGGATAGGAGTGTATGTCACTATGACTACCTGTCCCTTCGCTCAATGGCTACAGCAATGGCGGCGGCGGGAACGCCGCAGATAAAAGTATTGAGGTAGAAGTAACAGGGGAATATCTTCCTGGAATTCACAAACCAAAGAGACAATATATTATGTGTACAACATGACATGTAACACAATAATGAACAGAGGACATCGCATTGAGCAGTTCCAGTAATGGCGGTCTATGCTTGTAGTTCATTATCAAGGAGGAAAATGAGCAAGCATTTAGAGGTGAGACATGAACCACTGTATCCACAATGTCACCATGCAGGTTATTAGGATACATTATAACATGTGAACCAAACTAAATATTGCATTTATCATTTATGGGGCAATTGCACATTCATTTCCATTATTTATTCAAACGCCCATCATGCATAGATATTTTAAGTTCACTAGGTAGTGCTAAAAAAATCACACCCTGATTATCTCAGTTGTTCATAGTCGCTAGCCATAGGTACTTGTCAGGTATCATGTCTACGGTTCTAATGTGATGTTGGCCACGCATGGCTACATCATTCAAGAGAGTGGATGTTTGCACAACAAATGGTTAGCTCATAGCCAATCTGATTTGATGCCACTATCATGCCATGAGCTAATACTGAGACCTGGAGGTGCCAGTTGTAGGAGTTGTATAAGGCCCAACAATCGGCCATAAGATGTGTCACATTATCAAGGGAATTCAGCAAGTGTTCTGAGTATGGTGGCAAGCCTATCTAAAAGAGAGAGTTGTATAACGCAGGGACTACTGTAAGTGACTAGTGGTGCCTGGGACTCAATGCATGACCAATCCCTTCTCAATAGGATAGACATATCCTGAACAAACCCACCAAGCAAATGAGAAGTACCAGTGCTCAGGTTGTTCAACTAAAGACAACAACTGGCATACACATCAATAAACCAGGGCACAGCTATCATCACCATAACAGTTTAAAGATATAACTATGACAGTATAGGTACTCCTAACACAAGATTAAAATACTGTCTTTCAAGAGCTGTGTTATTTTCTACAAAAAAATTTCAATACAATACTCATCATACTAACATATATAATACAGGATCACAAAAGTATATATCTTTAATCTTGTTATATTTATTATATATACACCAGTCACTCCTAAATGACAGCAATGTAATAAATATACCTTGATATATAGGCTTGAATTTGGTGATACAAGCAAAGATCAAAATTAAATCTAATATCAATATCCTTCTTTGAAACAAGGTTTTGAGATAAGAATATAAATTATAATTACTTTATATTAGTGGATAAGTGATAGTTTAACCAGCAAATAAATGTGAAATATTGATATTAAATCTTTACTTATGTTAATAAAGTTTCTTACCTCCATAAACAAAATGAACCAAGAAATATAACACCATTGCTGCCAAGAAAAATTGCTGAGCGAACTGTTTGTGGAATGAACCTCTTGATATAATATTCTTTCTTTTTCCGTCTAACAATGGCTGTCACCTGTTAAAATATAAAATAATTTATTACTCAAGTATTTATGCTGCATAAAAAAAAAGTAGAAAAAAAAAATCATATATAAAGTTAAGAGCTAAAGCTAATTAATTAAAAGTACTCATACAGTAAATTACAACTTAATTTTTTTAAGAGTTTTTAAACTCTTTTAGAAAAATTTATTGCCATTATCTGACTGTATAAATGTTAGCCATAAATTCCTACACAAGATCCACCAGTTTGGCCTGCAGAAGTAGCCTAATAATATGTCTAGTTATTTATTACTTATAATTTTACAGTAAATTCCAACTTAATTATGATTTATGAACCTATCCACCATCTTGTTTGTTGATAACAATATCTGCAGTGGCGCTATCTGGCATTGTTGAATCTAAGTATAAACAATATCTGCAGTGATCCCATCTAGCAAAAAGTACCTGCAGTGGCGCCATCTGGCATTGCTAAATCCAAGCAAATACATTCTTAATGAGTTTAATTAACTTATTTCTTTATGCATAACCCCTAATACACAAACTCTATATTATATACAATGTGTGCGATATTTGCTGCCTAGTAGTTGTTTGCATCCTGAAATCTTGAGTCATGGATTTAGCAACACCAGATGGCACCACTGCTGATATTGTTATCAACAAACAAGATGGCAGATGGGTTTGGTGGGGAAAGACATTACGGCTAGAAAATGCTTGGGTTTCCCCCTTCACCAATGGATATAGATATTATATAATTAGATCATAAGTAATACTTCGTAGTTTACAATGTCGCACTACCAATACCACCAAAATAGCCACCAATCACTCTATTTCGCCTAACAGACGTTACAGTCTTGACACTTGTCCTCTGACACTTGTCCTCCTGTACAGTCACAAGAACAAGTGTCAAGACTGTAACGTCTGAACATTCAGGCTAAGTTTACCCATACCGTTAATAATATGTCTAGTTATTTATTAGACTTCTACTTATAATTGGTAAATCACTATTATTGTTATAAGCTTGCTTTTATATAACTTTTCTTGATATCTTCAACCCATAGCCATGGAGCTTCAACTTATATTTTTCTCCTGAAATATTTCATTTAAAATAAGCAGAGATGGCAATTCATTAATGAAATCCTACTTCAATCCAATAACTTTTTGAGGTTGAAATGGGACAGCCCTGGATCACTCCACCTGTTTGTTTACATGTTCGAGTGGTGTAACACGGACACAGAGTGTGGTTCAGATTGTACTTGTACTGTTGTACCAAGAGCAAAGACAAGACTAAAGTACATAATCGAGACGAAAGTCCAAGGATGAGGACACACCAACAACTGCTCGTAATATCGCCCATGCCGTAGATGCTCCGTCGCGCAAAGCAAATGGTTGTCCTTACCAGGTATAAAGTGCCGTATATTTTCACAGAATACAAAAATGCATCCCATGCTAGCGGACCTAAAGCTTTTGCACAGCTGGGTTCCCATGTATGACCAAGTTCGTAACAATTGTACGGGACAGATTTACTCCAACCTGTCATATTTGTTGTTATCACTCACTACAGAATAGATTTAGTCGCTGATATCGGCCAGATGAAAGTTTTTCGATTGGCCAGGCACATCGATCTCAGCACCCGCTCCGGGTGACTCGATGGTTGCCATACGTCCGTCGCGGTAAGACGAATCAACAGCCATTTTGTTGTACTATATTCATTCCTAATGATTTATGCGACGTTTGTGCTAGCAGAACTTTCTTATTACAAACATCGCAACGGATATGGGATATGCCCCATACCGTATATGGAATATGGCACATATCAAAGAGTCTGCATCCAATATGTCCAGTGTCGATTTTTCAAATTTCTTGGTGTCGAATGTCGATTTTTCACTACGTTCCGTGTAGCATTTTGGCCACGTTCTGTGAGGTTTTTTTCTCTAAAATGCCACTTTTTCACGGTGTCGATGTCGCTTTTTCAGATCCTCAGTGTCGCAAGTTAAGGGTCAATGCACATGTACGTCGAATGTCGATTTTCAAATATGCCTGCGTCGCGTGTTGCCATTTACCCCTTCCAAGCCCGTCTATATCAATGGCAACCAATACCATACCATCAGTGAGAAGGGGGAACCTACGGAAGCGCGAGAGACGATTAAATTTTTCCTTCTCACTTAATTCTTAAGTCGAAGGTCCTCGACGAGATTTTTTTGCAGACGGTGTGAATGGTCGCTTTATCATGACCGTCAGAGGGCTTGGCAGACAGTATGAGGACTTGCATGGTTTATCATGACTATCAGAGGGCTTGGCAGACCGTGTTAATGCTTGGTTTGTTATGAGCGTGAGAGGGCTAGGCAAACGACGGGAAAGTTTGGTTTGTGAAAAGGCTTGGCAGACGGTGTGTATGCGGGCCCGTGTGTGTGCTAGGTTTATCATGACATATGCAGTCAGAGGGTTAGCTTGACAGATCGCAGGAGTACTTGGTTTGTCATCAGTATAAAATGCCTTGGCAGCTAGACGATGTGGATGCTGGGTGAGAGGGCTTGGCAGACGGTGGAATTGCTTGTTTTGTCATGACCGTCAGCGGGCTTGGCAGACGCTGTAAATGTTTGGTTTGTCATCAGCTTGAGAGGGCTTGGCAACTTGACAGACCACTAAATTATAATTTTTAGATCTCATAATTATAATGTTTAGATCTCATAATTATAATGTTTAGATCTTATAATCATAATTGTTATATCTTATAATTATAATTTGTCATTAGAATTATCATCATAATTCTTATCGCCATTGGTATAATTATACTTTGTAATAGCAGGATGAACCACACGAGTGGGCCTAACGTACAATTAAAGCACAATACACATGTCTCTATCTTGCCAGCGGTGGCGCCACCTTGTGCTCATATCGGCAACGTAGGTATAAATAGTAAATAGGCCTAGACGAAGTTTTTACATCGAAGGTGTTCTCTTGTCTTTATTCATTAGTCTCAACAACTTCAATCTGGCAAAGACGGCTGACAAACGCGTGTGTTATATCAAGTGCTAAAAAAGGGCAAGTTGCATCGCTGTTTAAACAGGTTCAATCAACTGGTTCAGACAAATCAACCACTTGACTTGTCAATTTGACCATTTAACTGCGGTCTGCGCTGACGGGGTTTGACTCTGTGCGCCAGGCTATGGCTCTGTGGCCTATTTCACGAAACCTATTTCACGAACATAATCCATATATAGCCGGCTCATTAATTGGTAGGCCATATGCATACCATGTAGTGCCAGTGCGGGGTTGGGTGTTAAAATTGATTAATTGGCATTCTTTGATAATAACTCAACCTGAGAAAATTAAGATAAGCCAAGGATTTTCTAACTTATTTAGTATAGACATTTACAGGTCCTGCCTGTCTAGGACCTGAGGATTCCAATTCAAAGCTCTTCCTCCACCACCTCCTCCCTCCACCCTAGTCCCATATGAGGCAGTTATTGTGTGAAACCAACAACGTCACATGGGAGACCATACACTGATACAGCCTTTCTGCTTGTGCAGCCATCGTGTCCACTATAAACCACAGTATATGGCTCGATCTATGTACTTGGTTATGGCTCTGGTTGCTGGATATGGCTCTATGCGTTGGGCTACGCATCGCTCTGGCCTGCAGATCCTGACAGGTCCCCCAATTATCCAAAGTATCTCATAAAATTTCATAGTGCTGGATATGTAATATCCCCCAAAATTTCATAATATTGGATATATAATATCCTCTAAAATTTCATAGTGCTGGATATATATGTAATATTCTCCAAAATTTTATAGTGCTGGATATGTAATATCCTCCAAAGTTTCATAGTGTCCCCCATTTAAAATCTGTAGCACCCCTTACAATCTATAGACAGGTCAGCAAAATCAGATACTTGAGTAGGCACTACTTCTCTCCCTATCCCCCAGGTATTAATTATATACTACAGCAACACCAATATATATTTATATCTGTATAGAGGCCTACTAGCCTAACAAGGTTTAGAATAAGATATACAGTATTTATTATTGTTTTTCTAGAAACTAGACTTTATCTTACTTCATCTTCCCTCCCTCAACCTAGTTCTGACTGGAAATGGATCAAGAACAATATTAGCCATTTTTCTTTATTCTAATTATTTATGACTAATATTACTTTATTACCTAACATGTTATCTCTAATAAAATGCTGCATTTTATTTTTTCTGTACTATAGCCTATTAAAAATAATACAAATCTGGAATGTATGTATCTTTATATAAATCAAGAGCTATATATATTCTATGTAATTTACTGTATATATTCCAGGCAGTGGATTGTAGCATGAAGTATTTGGTGTACCGGTAATCAATCAAACAAGATGGATTCAGAAGAAGAAACAGGTAACTTGCCATTCGTTTGTGTATACATGCATGTAATCTAAACCATCTTTCTAGCTAACTAAGTTAGGGGACTGGTTGCAAACTGTGATATATTGGCTTTTAATTAGTGACAATATGTGTGCATGAGCGCTGAGTTGATGTCTGTGCTAGCAGGTCCAAGAGTTTCAGAGTTCAGATTTCTGTTATTTATGGATGTGTTGACAAAAGTAATAACTTAATGAGTAAATATGATCTGATCAGAACAGCACAACATTTCTTCCACACTACCTTAATTGTACATAATTGTCAACTACTAGTAAGTATATCTAACAGATCTAGGCTCATTTTAGTCCTTGATGCAGAGCATATTTGTAAGTTTGCCCTTGAATGTTATGCTATAGTAGGTACCGTGTAGATACCAAGATACTTACAGTCTTGCCTGTATTTTTGGAGGAGAAATTACCCTTTTCAATCTCCGCGATTAGCATCCCGAAATTCGTTGTGATTCGCTGTTGACAATTTTTGGGGATCATTATCCATACAATCCAAAATAGCATCCCGAAATTTTTTGTGATTTGCTGTTGACAATTTTTGGGGATCGTTATCCATACAATCCGGTGCCGGCTCGGTAACTCAGTGAGCTAGAACGCTCGCATTGAGTCCTCTGGTCACCTGAGAGCCTAACGGCATGTGGATCGATGGTTTCGAGCCCCACTGTGGTCTGTGTGGTCACATAATAAAGATCCCATGTCCTTCTTCGCAAAGAGTAGGGGGTTACCCCCAGGGACATAGCTCCACTCTCCTTTCCTTCTCCCATTGACACAGTATGATCAAAAGTGGTTAAAGCCTCCTGAATATACAACCAACCAACTTCACAATTCCTGGTTCAATGTGAATACTCTTTCTCTTTTTACCATGATCTGTTATGGCAGTCAGTGAATTCCTCAATATTCATGATATCACCTTTAATGTGGGTCTTTCAGCGATCAGTCTTGGGCAGATCTCATCTTGGAGATTTGATATTACTCTCACTAATTCTTGGGGATTCGCAATTCAGAGGGGGTATTTCCACCTCCCCCCCCCCCTCCCTTTTTTTTTGATGAATGGTGTATCAGAGACACTTCTCAGGGCACCCCTTGAGGCTTTTTCTATTTCTGATATTGCATGCCTGGACATGGCTTAAAACCCCCCAGTTATGTGGCTGTAGGATGGGCAAAAATTGGGGTTAGACATGGCTTTGCTATTACCATGTCACACATGTGCACACAGAATGCCTAGCATACCAACGAAGCAATACCGGCACTGGTCTAAACTATTTCCAGTATCACAGAGGAACATGGTTCTTCTTAGGTAGTAAATTCTGTAAGTCATAATCGCAATTGTTTTAGTTAATGTTATACATTGTATATGCGAATATATTGCACAGCAGATCTGTTACTGATTCCTTACATGTATTTCATGAATTATTTGATATACAAAGAAATTTATATCAGGTAACTACAATATTATCCTATTTTTAGAAATTTCAGTTGCACAAAATATATATGGCTATGGTGTAGGTTTAGGGTTGCATGTTCATGGTAATGTCTACCCGACACAGAATTTACACTTGTAGAGGCACCCTTGCAGTTGCGGAGAGAGACAAAGTCACATGATCAAATCAGAAATCTCATTGGTTTTTGGTAAGCATCCCTATGCTCTTTGTGTTCATTTTTAAGTTACCTAGTAGTAATTCATTCATATATCATTATATTCACATCTGAAACACATGTAGCCTAAATAATTTGCTGTGGCATTTCCAATGTAGAGCAATGGTCGGTGATCATGATTCATGTTTCATGTGGAAATAATATACAGGATGGTAGTTACCATTTTCTGTAATAATAATAATAATAATTCAATAATAATAGATGAAATTAGACCATCTATGGATAATACTTGAGTAAAAAAATTTCGAGGCCCAAGGCACCAACATATTTTACCTGAATATATATATATATATATTACTCCGTGCTGTAGCCATTGTCTCTCCATTGTTTTCAGGTTACTGGGGTTAACCAACAACTTTGCCTACGTGATAATGCTCAGCGCTGCTCATGATGTTCTCAAGCATGAAGAAAATACTCCAAATGTAAATGCGCTGCATGTGCTCTCCATAATTATCTTTTGGTTTTGGAAAAAAAGATTTGGTATAAAATTTAACCTGAGACATCCCTTGATTAATGTTAATGGTAAGATAAAGTAATTTATGTTGGATGATCTTGCAACTGAATCTAGTCTTTCTGTTGGTTTTGCAAAACTGATGATACATACCAATGTATATATACCACATTTGTTATACAACGTAACATTGCTTATTACCAGTAGTAAGCTATGTACGGTTGAGCTACGAAACCACATGTAACATAAACCAGTAGTAGTTACTTTCAAAAACTGTATGATGAGAGGTATCATAGTTGTCGTTATATGCATGTTTTTCTTCGGTTATTGTACAAAGGGGACCAACATCACAGATTTTGATAACGTTCTTCAAGAAAATCGCTCTGGAAAACTAGTTCCTGAATGCAATCAAATAGGTACCGGGGTAAGTGTTTTAAGATTACCACCTTATAGAGTCCTGATTAAAAATAATAGTAAACATTTTAAATATAGTTTATATATGTGTTTATGAGGATTGTTCCGAGTACCGATAGAGATGTCAGCAAGGGTGTGTGGTCACCCAAGTGGTCTTGTTTGTAGCCCGCTCGGCACTCTCGACTGAGGCCAGCCATTGTGCCGGAGATTGGGGCTTCATTTATCTGAATCCCGCATTCATGGGTTAAATTATTCCTCTAAGGCCAACTATTAAGTGTTTTAAGATTACCACCTTATAGAGTCCTGATTAAAAATAATAGTAAACATTTTAAATATAGTTTATATATGTGTTTATGAGGATTGTTCCGAGTACCGATAGAGATGTCAGCAAGGGTGTGTGGTCACCCAAGTGGTCTTGTTTGTAGCCCGCTCGGCACTCTCGACTGAGGCCAGCTATTGTGCCGGAGATTGGGGCTTCATTTATCTGAATCCCGCATTCATGGGTTAAATTATTCCTCTAAGGCCAACTATTGAGAGTGAATAAATCATATACCCGGTACATGTATATAAAAAACACATTGAGAGTGTATGTATATCCAGTGTATACGTTGTCTTTAGGCGATTCTGCTTGCTGACATCTTACCGAGCTTGATAATCAAGTTGACGGCACCATGGTATATGCAAGCCCTACCTTACAAGTAAGTTTTTTTTTTGCTAATGCTTGGTTTAACGAACAGTTTGGTTAGACCTTGAATTTAATTTATCTAAAATCGAAGCGATCCATTACCAGAGACTTTTTGCCAATGTTTTTATTATGTTATATGCTACATATAACTATTTCTTTACAAGCATATGGCAATTAGCTAAATCCAATGGGATGCAAGGAGTGAGCTAATTTGATCAGTATGTAAACACATTAACTGGAGGACGTTTCAGGAGAGCGATCCTATTTTTGTTTTACCTATACCCCCCTGCTTTCTTCCGTTAACCAGTGTCCGCGTGGCGCTGGTGGCGCTCCTAGCGGCCGCCAGTTTTCCCGTCGTGGCGCTCTCCCACTACGTGTGGCTCACTCTCCTAGGTAAGCGTCCTGCATCCTCCCGCCGGCGGGGGGTCAAACTCCGCCCGTGCAAGTGCGTAGTGTTTCAATGTGCAGGATAATGTTCGCATGTCTCCTCTTTGCTGCAGTGGTCCTTGACATCGTCACGATACATAACCTTATAATGTTACAGCGTTCTGTCTGAAGTCGCCTACTAATCTACGATGTGTGTAATGAGATGTCTCGCTCCATGTAACAACATTGCCGTGCACGTTATAATTGTAAGACATGGAGAGGATGCTCAGTATGAGAAAGCCCTATAGCGTTATACAAATGTTGTCATGCTTTCCCTTGTTTAAAATCATATTTATGCAAGTGTAGAATTTTTCTCCTTGTTATATAGGGATGAGCCAGTGGCTTAGTAGATAATGCGTTAGTCTATTCTCGATGGTGCTCTGCTAGGTTAGCCCTGCGGCCGGTGGGTGGGTTCTAACCCCATCCGTGCAAATATCCATGTCTGTGCTGTATAAATATCCCACGCCTTTCTTTGAAACAAGTAGGGCCAGGTAACCCGGGTCATGACTCATTTTTAAATGATTTAAATCCTTCCTATTGTCACGGTAGAATCTTACAGGTTACAGCGTACTACCTAAACCAACCCACCGACCTCGCTATGTGTTGCAGGTGTGGCTCTGGCCAGTGCGGGCGCTGGTCTTGGTGAAATCACATTCCTCAGCCTCACTTCTCACTTTGACAAGTAAGTGGGTGATGCTTCGCTGTTTAATTGAGAGCGTGGTAAGCTTTAAGTAACTTAAGAGCTAAGGTAAAGCGTACAGCGAGTTATAAGATCCTTGTTGAGAGTGGAGTTTGTAGTATTAAAGGAGGAGTAATTTTGTGATACTATTAATATGTTATCATTGATTGTTTTATTCCTTTGTATATATGAACTTTATTTTTCAACGATGTTCACAACAGCGAATTCACATGATAATGATCACTTCGGAATTCGCAGATTTCTTTTTGCACCCTCTACT
Source organism: Arenicola marina (assembly GCA_964019135.1). Classification (NCBI taxonomy): domain Eukaryota; kingdom Metazoa; phylum Annelida; class Polychaeta; family Arenicolidae; genus Arenicola; species Arenicola marina. The sequence goes on along the minus strand of OZ025248.1, from coordinate 23,108,784 downwards.
CTTAAGTGCATGTTTCCGCTGGGAACCGTCTACTTTGTTGAATATTTCATATTTCAACCTTACATTTGTGATGAAAAACAGAAGACATATACCCGTATAGCCCGAAGTCATCTTGATCAATATGTGTGTATCTGTACATACGGGAATAAGAACACGTGTCTTTGTTGTAACTGCAGGAACTCTGTGTCCACGTGGAGCTCTGGGACCGGGGCGGCGGGGGTGGCGGGGGCGCTGTCCTACGCGGGGCTGACAGCGGCCGGCCTCTCCCCCCGGGTCACCGTCCTCATCATGTTGGTCATCCCCGCCATACTGGCCGCTAGGTGAGTACCCTGCCTTCTCACCCCCCCCCCCCCTCTCCCCCTCAAACCCTTACCCGCACAAGAAAGCCCGGGAGTATGTGGCTTTTCATATATAGCGATCATTGGACATTAATTAATGAATTGGGCTTCACGGCCAACCTGATATAAGCCATCTGTCCGACGGTTAAGGGCTACATAATATGGGCTGTGTGGGAGAACGACGTGGCGCTGAACGATATCTGTATGAATATAGAATATGTAAATATATTATATGAGTCATACAATGGGATTTTGTATAGGAGTTACATGTATTAAAACTGCGTAATTTGGCAAGTAAACACACTTCTTTTATCAGATCACCTGTTGCTATCGAGATTATTTCCTTGCAGTTATTTCGTGCTTCTCGTGAAACCTTCGCTAGGGAATTGCACCTCTTCGGTGAACGTGGAGCGCCAGCAACTGTTGGACGATGAGCCTCCCCTGGGTGAGTCGCTAACTCGTCTGACCTCACGCCCCGGTTGTCACTGTGGGAACTAGCTTAGTAAGTAAACAGACTGAGCTACAGATCAACAGGTCGTGGGTTCGCGCTCTGGCACCTCCATCTGGATTGGTTGACTGAAATGCTGACGTCACTCCCCGGTGGTTATGCTGATTGGTTGACTGAAATGCTGACGTCACACCCTGGTGGTGAGGCTGATTGGTTGACTGAAATGCTGACGTCACTCCCCGGTGGTTATGCTGATTGGTTGACTGAAATGCTGACGTCACTCCCCGGTGGGGACGCGGATTGGTTGACTGAAATACTGACGTCACTCCCCGGTGGTTATGCTGATTGGTTGACTGAAATACTGACGTCACACCCTGGTGGTGAGGCTGATTGGTTGACTGAAATGCTGACGTCACACCCTGGTGGTGAGGCTGATTGGTTGACTGAAATACTGACGTCACACCCTGGTGGTGAGGCTGATTGGTTGACTGAAATACTGACGTCACGCCCTGGTGGTGACGCTGATTGGTTGACTGAAATGCTGACGTCACACACTGGTGGTGAGGCTGATTGGTTGACTGAAATGCTGACGTCACACCCTGGTGGTGAGGCTGATTGGTTGACTGAAATACTGACGTCACGCCCTGGTGGTGATGCTGATTGGTTGACTGAAATGCTGACGTCACGCTTTGGTGTTGATGCCGATTGGTCTTTCTGATGTGCTTGTTTTTATTTTTCAGAAATAGCCGTAAAAGATATGTCCCTGCGCGGTCGTATTTCACTTGTCCAGGTTGGTATTACAATTTATATTGTTTGGTAGGTAACTAACGTTGTGGGCAAATATTACTTCCAGAAATGTTTTAATTTAGTTTTCTTGTTTAAAGTTACTATTTCAACAAATTTTGCGGCGGGGGTGTTCCGTCAGATCACGTGAGGCGCCGCGGCTGTTGGAACAGCTGTAAACACTGTATAACACTCTGCCTCAAGGAGGCGCTGCCAGTCGCGAATCCTGGCCAATAACGTCTAGTATATATATGGTTGGTACCAGTGACTTCCGGAAAGTTAGTCGTTGGCGCTCGCCCTGGCGGAGATTACTTCATGCGTGTTACGTCACCAGCACATCAACGTCACTGTACACACGTTTTTTCTCCGCCAGATTTGGATCACAATGAATGTTTATTTTTTGTTGTAATAGTAACTTTAAGTTGCCTAATCAGGGCAACTGTATGATCATTTCCATATCTTAGTAGCAACAAAAAGATTATAATGCACCAAAGTCTTAATTTTTTTTTTTTTTTCATTTCGCCATAACAAATTCACACATTGAAAGAAACCATCATATCACATAAATGGGTGCCACTTAAATATAAAGGATGACATGTTTTCACTATCGCTGATGCACTGTTTTTGCTTGATCTTGAAATAATACAAAATATTGTTCTGGACCCCCTGGAGATTAGGGATTTCATTAAGCCATTTACATCTATACACATATCTCTTCGTAATTAAACAATATGATTAATAAGTCGCTCATGCGAAGAGTGTACCTAATAAACAGGATTAACGCGTTGGAGTCAGAGATGTCAAGCATATGTCATTTAACCAATAAAATACCCTGAACCATAGACTCCTTACATAAATACAATCGCCGGCGCGACAGCTCAGTGGGCTAGAGCGCTCGCATTGAGTGCTCTGGTCACCTGAGAGCCTAACGGCGCGTGGGTCGGTGGTTCGAGCCCTGTTGTGGCCCTGTCTGTGTGGTCGCAGGATAAAGATCCCATGTCTTTCTTCGTAAAGCGTAGGGAGTTACCCCCGGGGACATGGCTCCACTCTCCACTCTCTACTCTCCCTTCCAACCAACCATAAATACAATCAAAAAGTAAGTCCTGAATAGTTCCAGTCTCAATCCTGCAAGTATTATTTTACTTTCATGCAAAAACTGGTTTGTGACCAATGCTAACTTCAGTAACAGGAACTGAAAGCTTCTGTTTTTTTTTTCTCAACCGTACAGTGCAATGGTAACTTATACTACTGGCACTAATTGGGTTCCTCTATATCAATTTCTAGATACTGACACCTCCGTTCTTCGTTTTTTTCTACTGAAGCTTAAAGACTTGACCAGTAAGTTATGACTATAATTGCATAACCGCGCCGTTCTTGTTATCCAATTCGCCCACTTGCGAGTTCCGTTACCCAGTTTTTTACCTGACGTCGTTATTTGGTATCTCCAGTCTCGCGGTATGCAGCGGACAAGACCATAGAAATCAACCAAGTTAATATTTATTTGATATTTCTTTCTAAATTCTTCCCATCCTAACATGAAACCATGTTCGTCAACTATATCATTATTAAAGACAACCCCCTTCGTAATCATTGCGTCCTTTCTGCGATTCAGATTTGGATTTTTCATAAAATAGGTATTCCAAATTGGGTATTCTAAAACCTTGATATCCCCATTTTGTGTTCCCCAGAATTTATTCCACGCCTTAAAGACGTCGCCCCAAAAGGGGTTTGATGTCAAAGAGAACTCATTTAGAGACATAGCACCACCTGTCTTAATTGAAACAACTGAATGAATTTATTTCGCAGCCTCTACTGAAGTATATGATTCCACTGGGAGCGGTCTACTTTGCGGAATATTTCATCAACCAAGCACTGGTACGTTGACATTATCAGTTTTGGGTAGTTTTATAATTCGGAAGTGGGCTTTTCTTTAAATCTTCTCTTTCAACTGGCCGAGTTTAGTTGATAGATGTAGTTCCTATAGCCTGATGGAAAAAGGAGAATACAAAACTAATTGTTTATGCGTTTCATATATTTGCCATAGTTACAACATCTTTTGTAAATGTACTCTTTTCAGTTTGAACTTATTTACTTCGAGAACATATGGTTGCCAACGGACCAACAGTATAGGTGGTAAGGTTTACGACTCCATCAAAAACTCCTACTTTTCCTATGCCTAATTCGAGTAGTTACTGATACGTTGTTAGATCACGATTCAACGAAACATTGAAATGCAGTGGTCATATTGGCACGACATAAAGTTATATGGAGGGCTTCAGCGAAATAAGCGAGTTTAGTGTTTGTGTTTTAAGAGTTGACACAACCATCCGCGGTGATTCTGTTAGTGTTTTTGTTTAAGGAGGTGATACCACCATCCTCGGTGATTCTGTGAGTGTTTGTGTTTTAGGAGGGGATACGGCAATCCTCAGTGATCCTGTCAACGTTTGTGTTTTAGGAGGTGATACCACCATCCTCGGCTATTCTCTGACATGGTTGTTGATTTCAGGTACCAAGTTACATATCAGATTGGCGTGCTCATTTCACGATCATCTGTGAATGTGGTACAGATCAAGAACATATGGATCCTCGCTATTCTCCAGGTAATATACGACGCTCAGTTCGGGATCATGGGCCGCCTCGATAGCTCAGTGGGTTAGAGAACTCGCCTTGAGTGCTCTGGCCACCTGAGGGCGTAACGGCACGTGGATCGGTTGTTCGCGCCCCGCTGTGGCCACGTTTGTGTGGTGACAGAATAAAGATCCCATGTCCTTCTTCGCAAAGAGTAGGGGGTTACACCCGGGGACATGGTTCAACTATCCCTTCCTTCTCCCATTGACGCGATATGACCAAATGAGGTTATAAGCGTCATGAATATACAAACAACCAACCAATCAGGTCGGATCAATACGAATCTATATAAAGTGTGAAAACGATGAAAATAAAGGATGTTACATACGACAATCTAATGCTAACGTTTTTTACGTCACGGTTTGACAACTACAATATAACTTGACTTACATATTATTGTTTTTCGCTTTCAGTTCCTGAACGTAGCGATCTTACTGCTGCAGATCTTCTTCCGCTTCCTGCCCAGCTTGTGGCTGGTGCTGGTCCTCATCCTCTTTGAAGGTCTCCTGGGAGGGGGCGCTTACGTCAACACATTCTACAGGATTACAAAAGAGGTCATTTGGTTTGCGCTAGAATATACCTGAGTTAATTGTGAAGTACGGGTACACTAGGCCAGTGGTGTAACGTGGTCATAGCTCACCAGCGATGATATATATATATTATCGATATTTTGATTATTAATGACTTTTCGGACGACTAAAAAATCTTTTTATTTTTTGTTAAGTCAATAGCCTAATAAGTTATTAAGTTAATTCAAGTATGTCTACAGTGGACATTCAATTTGTGTCGCTTCAGATAACGAATACAGACCATCGCGAGTTCAGCATGGGAGTGGCCAGTATTTCGGACTCTGCGGGTATTGCTGTGGCTGGGGGCGTGGCTATACCCGTCCACAACTTCATCTGTACCCTGTAGACGGCAGGAGTGGTGGCTGTACCAGTCCACAACTTTATCTGTACCCTGTAGACGGCAGGAGTGGTGGCTCTGCCCGTCCACAACTTTATCTGCACCCTATAGACGGCAGGAGTGGTGGCTATACCCGTCCACAACTTTATCTGCACCCTATAGACCGCAGGAGTGGTGGCTATACCTGTCCACAACTTTATCTGTACCCTATAGACGGCAGGAGTGGTGGCTATACCCGTCCACAACTTTATCTGTACCCTATAGACGGCAGGAGTGGTGGCTATACGCGTCCACAACTTTATCTGCACCCTATAGACGGCTAGAGTGGTGGCTATACCCGTCCACAACCGTATCTATACCCTATAGACGGCAGGAGTGGTGGCTATACCCGTCCACAACTTTATCTGTACCCTATAGACGGCAGGAGTGGTGGCTATACCCGTCCACAACTTTATCTGTACCCTATAGACGGCTGGAGTGGTGACTATACCCGTCCACAACTTTATCTGTACCCTATAGACGGCAGGAGTGGTGGCTATACCCGTCCACAACTTTATCTGCACCCTATAGACGGCAGGAGTGGTGGCCATACCCGTCCACAACTTTATCTGTACCCTATAGACGGCAGGAGTGGTGGCTATACCCGTCCACAACTTTATCTGCACCCTATAGACGGCTAGAGTGGTGGCTATACCCGTCCACAACCGTATCTATACCCTATAGACGGCAGGAGTGGTGGCTATACCCGTCCACAATTTTACCTGTACCCTATAGACGGCAAGAGTGGTGGCTATACCGGTCCACAACTTTATCTGCACCCTATAGACGGGAGGAGTGGTGGCTATACCCGTCCACAACTTTATCTGTACCCTATAGACGGCAGGAGTGGTGGCTATACCCGTCCACAACCGTATCTATACCCTATAGACGGCAGGAGTGGTGGCTATACCCGTCCACAACCGTATCTATACCCTATAGACGGCAGAAGTGGTGGCTATACCCGTCCACAACTTTATCTGTACCCTATAGACGCCAGGAGTGGTGGCTATACCCGTCCACAACCGTATCTATACCCTATAGACGGCAGGAGTGGTGGCTATACCCGTCCACAACTTTATCTGTACCCTATAGATGGCAGGAGTGGTGGCTATACCCGTCCACAACTTTATCTGTACCCTATAGACGGCAAGAGTGGTGGCTATACCGGTCCACAACTTTATCTGCACCCTATAGACGGCAGGAGTGGTGGCTATACCCGTCCACAACTTTATCTGTACCCTATAGACGGCAGGAGTGGTGGCTGTACCCGTCTACAAGCAAGACCAGCAATCTTTATCCATAAATTGCTTGGTTTTTAACGCCTAGAATAATGCTCGAATTAGTACTTTCTTTATTGATACATGTGTAGAATTTGTATAAACATGTAATTGTAGTAATATACTATCGCGTATACCTGTAAATTGAACAGACACGCGCGCAGGTACATTCAGCACTGATTGGAAGTCCGTTCGTCTGCTTAAGACGATGACATTTGTTGTAGCTTATTTGCAACTAACGTTAGCAGAAAGATAAACTAGCAAGAATGCTGTAATCGTGAAACCCTATGTTGCTAATAAACACTGATCACTATCTTGCCTTTTAAATACATCGTAGTCTTTCATACACGTAAAAAACAACATTTGGACCCATTATCTTTCTCATAATATGTATTTCTCCACTGAACTGGATAAAAACTCCAAATCGGTGATTTGAATGGTGTCGAATGTCTCCACCTCTGATATGTTAGGAGGCGTACATGGAGCAACCTTTTGGGTAAAGTCCTTAACCATTGTCACATAATAATTTTGGGCGTGGGGTATCGAAAATGGGTGATTCGTATCTCAACAAATATGAAAAAGGTCTGTCGAATGGGAGTTGTATCTACACTTATTTTAAAGGAAGCCGCCAGCCTGGCCTCTAACGAAGCTTGGCCGATTCATATAATACACAAGTGTTTTATCCACCAAATTACCGAATTTTCCGTCCTGTGTAGCTCACAATAACATTTAAAACTTACCGCCAGTCACGATTACGCCGCTTAACCAGGCTGCAGCCCTTTTTGGAGGTGTGTCCACGATTGACCAATCTGGAGGCGATAAATATATTTTAACCGGAAATGACTCCTACTGCGTGAAAAAAACAAGAGCACGTGATAATTACTACTATAAATAGCTGCGATTCTAACTCCAATCATTTTTTTACGGAGACAATGGTCGCAAGATCTTGGTCTACTGCGTGGCTTGGAACTGCCGCTAGTCATCCGTAAATCCCGGCCCTGATCTCGTTTCACCCGTTTTCCTGGATGGCTACATCCACTGTCAAGAGTTCTCTCCGCGAGATAACTTCCAGTTATATCGTAAGGCGGCGCCACATGAAGGGTCACAATATACGTCACTTGCTTCGGCAAAATGGCGCGCTGATCGACATTGTTGGGGCGGGTTGCCTCTCCTTAACAGTCGGCCGAAACGAAGCGTTAACACTCGCCATTTAATTTTAAGATGTAAACTTTCGGTGCAGATCGTGATAAGATTAGGTTGGAAACCCGCTTTAAAATAAAATATAAAAGTTCTCAAAGTTTCAAGTGATTTCTAAGCGTGATTTGACGTTGCGTCACCGTTTACACGTTAATTTCGTAACCACTTAATTGAGGCACCTTCCACTTTGAACAGGGGGTACATTTCTCTTCCCCGCCCCTACCCCAAAAAGAAGATGCCCTGATGAAAACTCCGAACTTATCTCTAAATGCAGTCTTTCATTCGAGCGGGGGAGGGGGGGCGGTGTTTACATACAACGCACCTCCCAACCTAGACTAACCTGGCAGTGGATTTTATCCTAAATAGATGTACCTAAATTTAAATACAACAGACGAAAAACTATGTGTCCTAGCCTGAAAACAAGACGTTACTGTCGTAGGAAAGTTTGGGAACGGGACGATATGTTACATGTCGTCCACTAAGTTAAACGTTTTGCTTTCAGACTATATGCGTCCCTACTAGCTACACGCTGCCTCCCATGACTAATGACCTTTCACTTTGAAGAGCTTCTGACAGCTGTTACTTCTCAGGTGATGAGGCAATGCGTATTTTTAAGGTTTTTTTAGGGTCAACCTGTCGAGGGTCCCAGCAGAGATAGCCAAGGCCTGTGGATACATAGATATAACTGACGAGGGTGCATCGCAACTTTGTTGGAGTTACGGAATTAATTTACAGCGAACAGAATCCGCGAAGATGTTGGCGCATCACGTCTTGCTTGTCGTCGCCTCCGCTGTGGTTTATTCAAGGGCCCATCCGGTAAGCAACCCCCTCGCCGCTGGGGACGTCTTTCCCACTCGCAAGGGATGGTGGGTCAAACAAATGTCGGATGATCTCTACACTTCCGGAAGATTGACGGAGACCCAGATCAAGTACGCCGCCGAGGTCGGTTTCCGGTCCGTCATCTCCCTCGTGTACTTCGCTTCCGACGACACCCAGGGCAGCGAAGTCTATCCGAGTACGCCCAGCGAAGAAGACATCGTCACTCGTTTGAGCGGACTATATTACGGCCTTGTTCCTCCGCCGGGGGAAAGCGTCAGTTACACCGATGTATCGACGGTTGCGCGGCTTACGGCACTGTTGGCGGAGGCACCCAGGCCCGTACTATTTCACTGCGTGACGTCCTACACCTCTACATATGACGCGCTGGCTTATTTAGCCAATCAAACGGCATTTGACCCGGCGTTTGAGCCACGAGTGAACAGCAGCGAGTTCTACAGAATAGCGGCGTCCACGGTATTATATTACGATGATCTCGCGGAGAGAACGACCGTGGCCCAGCTGACAGGGGAAGCCATCGTGGAGAGCCCGCCCAAGCCTGACGTCACCCTCGACAACTGGAACAATATATACTGGCTGGTGAAACCGGTCTACAAGAACTGGTACATAGCGGGACAGATTCAGGAGAACTACTTGCAGGACCTGACCGGATCATTTGACGTCATCATTAACGCGCGGACGGCGGTGACGACGCCTCCGGGGGACACGCCGTCCCAGGAGGAGGTGACGCTCCTGAACATACAGGATTCCACGGGCACCTACAACGGGACGGGGCGTCAGTCCGAGGAACGCCTTCTGGAGACGCGACTGGATCCAGCGAAACCCAATGAATACGTCAGTCCGGACTCGGACAAGAACTACGTGTCATGAAACCCTCTGCAGTTCGGGGACGACATTGGGTACAATGAGACGACTGAGCGCTTGGCACTGGGCCCAGGCTTCGTCTATTATAACACACCCATAGGTAGGTCTGTACGACACTGGGCCCAGGCTTTGTCTATTACAATACACCCATAGGTAGATCTTACGACACTGGGCCCAGCCTTCGTCTATAATAACACACCCATGCATAGGTAGGTCTTAATTACGACACTGGGCCCAGCCTTCGTCTATTATAACACGCCCATAGGTAGGTCTGTATGACACTGGGCCCAGCCTTCGTCTAGCTATTATAACACACCCATAGGTGGGTTTGTACGGTAGACACTGGGCTAAGCCCTCGTCTATATTAACACACCCATAGGTAGGTCTGTATGACACGAGGCCCAGGCTTAGTCTATTATAACACACCCATAGGTAGGTCTGTACGACACTGGGCCAAGCCTTAGTCTATTATAACACACCCATAGGTAGGTCTGTACGACACTGGGCCAAGCCTTCGTCGAATATAACACACCCATAGGTAGGTCTGTACGACACTGGCTCAGCCTTTATCTATTATAACACACCCATAGGTAGGTCTGTATGACACGAGGCCCAGGCTTAGTCTATTACAACACACCCATAGATAGGTATGTACGACACTGGCACAGCCTTTATCTATTATAACACACCCATAGGTAGGTCTGTACGACACTGGGCCCAGCCTTCGTCTATTATAACACACCCATAGGTGGGTCGTTTGGACACTGGGTTCAGCCTTCGTCTATTATACCACACCCATAGGCCGGTGGGTCTTTTAGACACTAGGTCCAGCCTTCGTTTATTAATTGTGACACACCCATAGGTTGGTCTGTACAACACTGGCCCAGCCTTCGCCTATTATAAAACACCCATAGGTGGGTCTTTTCGACACTGGGTCCAGACTTCGTCTATTATAACACACCCATAGGTAGGTCTTTTTGACACTGGGTCCAGCCTTCGTCTATTATAACACACCCATAGGTAGGTCTTTTTGACACTGGGTCCAGCCTTCTTCTATTATAACACACCCATAGGTAGGTTTTTTCGACACTGGGTCCAGACTTCGTCTATTATAACACACCCATAGGTAGGTTTTTTTGACACTGGGTCCAGCCTTCGTCTATTATAACACACCCATAGGTAGGTCTTTTCGACACTGGGTCCAGCCTTCGTATCTTATAACACACCTATAGGTAGGTCTGTACGACACTGGGCCCAACCTTCGTTTATTGTGACACCTATACAGGGATGTTTGTAAATAAGCAACAGAACATGAATATTTTCGTAGACAATAATATTAGGTTACATTTATAACTTTCCGTCCATTGAGTTAATTTGCAAGCGTTAGATAATATGCGCTGACCATACATGCAATACGCGCCCGGGCGCTTAATTACTAGAGCAAACATGATAAATATGATCACATTATGGGTCAAATTAAAATTCCTATTTCGTCAGTATTTACCCGTACGCTGTCGTGGTTGCAGAGGGTGAGTACGGGTACGACCTGGCCATGTGGGACGCCTATCGGGACACCTGGATGGCGGCAGGCAGCTACAACGCGGTGCTCGTCCACTGCCGCATAGGCTGGAGGGCAGGTCAGTACGTGGCATGGTCACGTGTTTTTAATTAAATATACATGTACTATGATAATATTTTTTTTTTAACTAACCATATGCCCACAGCCCGGCCGTCACGTACGGCATGGCCGAGAAAGTGAGCTAGCGATCTTTAGTTTTTAATTAGCTTGGAACCTTAAGTAATGCATTTTAATTAAGGAAAAGAAGTTTTTTTTTGTTATTGCAATGCCACGTTAGTGTCGAATCAAAATATAATACAAATGCATACACCAGATGTATCAATTAATACCGCGGTACTCGGTAGGAGATTAGGATAAAAACAAAAGTCGGCCGAATCTTGTAGGAATTATACCCCCCACTCCCCCCCCCCCCTCACCACGAAACCCCTGGTTCCCTGGCGTTCCAATGTTATGTTTAGATCATGAGTGAGGTGTGGGTGTGTTAGGGCGGCCGGGGGGGGGGGGGTGGCTAGGAGGGGTAACGAAACGATTGAACGATTCGTCGGCATTCTGCATTAATGTTGATGCGTGTTTTGGCCACTAGGAGTGGCGGCGCTGCTGTCGGCTGGCTACCAGTACGGACTGAGCAGTGACTGGGCCATCCAGAGGTCTCTGGAGCTGGGATACGTGTACGACCCGCAGATCATCCAACTCTTCATCGACGTCCTCGGCTGATCCAGGAGGCACCAAGCTCCGGATCTCCCCCCGGGAATCCCGCCATTTGTGTCGTGTACATTAGTTGATTATAATTTATCAGCTTAGGGTCAGGTTAAAGTAGTACGCGACATGGCACAACTTACTGTGAACAATTTTAGCATATTGTATCAGACATGTTCTTTACTGATCTTAGGGCAACCAAAACATAAAATGTCTGCTGGCTACTTTTTGGGGTTGGTTGTTGGCGGGTTGTATATTCAGGACGCTTAACCACTTTTGGTCATATATCGCGTCAATAGAAGGATTAAATGAGAGACGAGCCATGTCTCCGGGGGTAACCCCTACTCTTTGCGAAGAAAGACATGGAACCTTTATCTTGCGACCACATCGACATGGTAACAGCGGGACTTTATTTGTGGAATGTGAAGGCTTATTACCCCTTCCCACCACACCCTATGAATTTCACTATTATATAATGGCTAAACTAAAGCCCCCCCAACTTAGGCAAATGTCCCAAACACATTTCAACCACCCGGTCCCCTCCAGGGGGCAGGAGAAAAAAAGAGAGTACGGTGTGTGTGTGTGTGGGGGGGGATCTATCCGTTTGGATTATACATCCCTGATGGTAGTGGGTTCTTATCCCACCCGTGCAATCATGAGCGGCATTCTGATGGCCTGGACCACCCACCCACATACGTGGACAACACAAGCAACAAACTCATTGGGCAAGCTGCAGTCACAAATTGTATATTTATATATAAAACAATCAATCAATTTGTACACATTTCACTAATTCAGCCATTCAGTTACAATCTACAGAACTTAACCACCATCAACAATAAATAGTTTACCGTCATTACTATTAAGTAGTTTAAGTAGACCAGAGCTTAAGTAGACCACAAAGATACCGTAACTTAGTTCATCTAACTCAGGAAACGAAGGAAAATATACGCATACCCCACAAAGTTATCAACCGATGAACATTACTCATTAAACACAAGACAAAGATTTAGCCCAGCACAGTAAGAGTAACGCATAAAGATGTGAAGACTACCAAGTTGGACACAGAAACTGTCTCAACACAAGCACACATTGTTTCTTTTCCCCCTTTTTTTGTTGTAGTGATAATTGTTACATTTATTTGTGTGTGTACGGGTACTGTGTGTCTGTGAGGCTTTGAGTTAGACCAGACGAACGAAGCATCACAGACACAGTGCGCTCTATATATATACCACAGCGAACCCCACCCCACTCATTACGTACATCACAACTTCAGTAACAACATAGCACTCGCTCCCCCGTAACAACCCAGGGTGAGCCCGGGAAGCGCACGCCAGGTCACATGACCAGCATGCTAGCACGAAGCAGCCAAACACTTTTTACGACATTATTTAGGTCAGGTCAGGTCAGGTTAGGTCATGTCATATACGCAGTTAGCACATCGTTCAGCGTAGATACTCGAGGCAGCAGACACAATAAATAGTCAACAACTATACGGATACACAATGTACTGTGGTTCATCTGGAGCCAGACGGCCCGTCTAATTAGGTCAGGTCAGTGTTCAGGTCACAGGGAGTTGAATGGTTGATAGAATTTATCCCCCAAAACGTACGTAATGTTTACATACGTACTATGTTGAGATGGACACTACGCAAGCGTGTCAGTAACGACGGATACATAACGACGTTACCAAAAGGGGGAGAGGAGGGTGAATGGGGAAGATGGTGGTGGGGGGGGGGGGGGATGGCAGGGGGTAGATCAGCTTAACCACGACCACTATACCTGGTACATGTACACCAAACATTCACATTACTTACACAACCAGACATTGAAGAGTGCTTTGTTCGTCGCTTGTGTGTGATGTCGAGAGATGCCCTTGGCGGCACCCTAGTGTTCCAGTCATATTACACCCCGAGAACCCCCCACCCCCCACACAACAAAACAGCGGTAACACAGGAAAGACGAAGACGATAACGGGTGATTTTGACATACAGGATTAGGGTTCATTGGCAAAGTACATGTGCAGGGAAGGTACGGGTGTAAGCGAAGCACACGTTCAGTGTCAACAGACGACGCTGTTTGATATGTTTCATCAGCCTTGGAAGGGTTGCGGAAACCCAGACACGCGACCGAAACTGGTCAGCAATAAATGCCTCTTTTACAATGACCACAAACGCCGGAGTCAGCAAACGTCACACGAACTACGGCACAAAGCTCTACCCTCTACAATTGGCAATGGTCAGTCACACGGTCTGAACCGCTTGCTGTTTGGTCTGAGTGAAGTCCTCCCACCCCAATCCGCACAACAGCACGCGGTGGTCCATATCTATGGTATATAATGTACATATATAATCATTGACGTCGCAATAGCTATGTCGTCATAAGCTACATAGTTCCTCTTGCCGACTGCCCACAACGTGTATTTACCTACATACTGACTACAAAGGTACCTTCTCGATTGTTTAAGTAAGGCAATAAGGTAAAGACGAGGACGCGCCAAGCAGAAAGTTGTTCACCTCTGTGTCACCTTGACGACTGACCAAAACGCCACCACGGTCACGTGATGACTGTCACGTGGCTACAATACACCACGTGGATTTAGACCGGTTGACCCCTAAATCACCTTCCTCCAGAGGGGACAAATCCAAATGATACAGACCGCGAAGTATTATCTGTACGTCTTGTTGCACTTTGTACATATATATACTTTGTATAGACTGCCTATACGTATTGCATGCATACACTACCTCTACATACTCGTTGTACATACTGTATGTATAAACCGTCCTTACAAAGGGTGATAATAGTGGCACTCAGCGTGTATATGCTGTCTGTGCGAAACAGATTGTGTGTAGACTGTTTGAACACAGTGTACGCTTTATACGACTCGAGATGTACTGGGTGTACGTACAAACTGTCTGTACCGATGTACATATCGTGTGTACCAGTGTAGCCGGTATCTACAGTGTGTATATAGCATCCGTGCACTCATTTTGCATACAGTCTGTGTACACACGCTGTAAACAATCTCTACATACTGTTTGACAAACCGAGCAGTAGGCAGAATGTATACAGCCTGTATCTCTATCTGCATACATCATGCAAACTTGTTCAGACAGTAACATAGCCCGTCAACAAAACATGTACACAACCCGAACACAAGATGTACAGTCTGTAGACAAACTGTACACAACATGCACAGTCCGTAGACAAACTGTACACAACATGCACACATTAAGTACACATTTGTAAACTGCACACATTAAGTACACATTTTGTAAACTGCCTGTACGCAGCCTGTAGACTGCGTGTACGTCCTATACACATCCTGTACACAGCGTGTACGCAGCCTGTAGTCCCGCACACATCCTGTACACATGCTGCACATAGCGTTACACGGCGTGTACGCAGCCTATACGTCTTGTACACATCCTGTACACATGTACACAACCTGTACACGGCGTGTACACTGCCTGTATACAGCCTGTACGTCCTGTTTACGTCCTGTACACATCCTGTATAAACCCTGTACACAACCTGTACACAGGCTGTACACAGCCTGTACACAGTCTGTACACAGCCTGTACACAACCTGTACACAACCTGTACACAACCTGTACACAGCCTGTACACACTGTCACTGCGATATGGGACATTGGTCATAGGTGACGGGCCGGTAACCCACCACACGTTTTGCAGGTGTCTCACACGGTGGCCAGTGGTCAGCGGTCAGTGCAAGTTGCTAGTCAGTATAGCACATTAATAGTTAGGGCACCACCGGTACCGAAGATACCAATATCATACACGCCTTCTTAAACAGGCCTCTTAGCACTAGATCTCTAATTAGGTGAACAGATCGCGCATATCACAGGGTAACGGCTACCCTTAAGCACCCCAAGCAACACCAGGCTCTGGCATCCTCCACCACCCTCCCCTCCCCCCCGCCCCATCTCCGGCTACCCTCAACGAATCGAACCCGGCCCAAGTCTCAAGCACCTCCCCCGCCCAACCCCCTCACATAGTCAAACCGCTCATTTTTCGCACTAGTTAATATATATCATATAATAACATACATCGGAACAATAAGCACAGTTTTAACTGTTTATATAAATATACTGTCATGTCAAAGTGATTGTTTCAAATCGCCCACCCCCCACCAGTAAATGAATTAATCCCAGCGAGTCATACGAGGAATGTGATCCTTACAACATATTTATAAGTATATGGTATAGTAGTTTCTTTAATAGAGAAATTAAGATTATCACTGAAGTTATGCTCTTCGTATAAATAGAACAGCCTTAGTTTAAAATACGAAGCTGTCAATAGACTTAGTATATTGCGCTGCATCTTTCCATTAACAGGTTCTAGATTAACCAAATACCACCTCTCATTAGCCTAGTATATTAAAACGTCATAAATAATCGAGGCTAATTAACGTGTACTATCAAACATAGTAATCTGCAGCTCAAAAACTACTATAACGCACTATAACGGCAGTGACATACCGTCTTATTCCAAATGGAAATACGCCACACGTCACAATAACACAAAGGGGGGGTAGTTCAGGTCAAAAGTAGTATATATATCTATATATACCCCTTTACATTTGATTGCTGAGGCATGGCAGGACCATGACCTTGCCCTCCACAGATGGCGCTGGCGTCTGCTGCGATGGACAGAGCATAGCGCTCTATACGAGTGTCGCTATTCCACCACGGGGTCACTTCCGGGTTACGAGCAATCAACGGGCAGGCCAGCGGTACTCTACCACAAATGACACCAATTACCACAGTTATACCAAAGTATGGTACCTAACAACGCTCGCTTACAAGTCGTTCCACAACAAAAATCAACGAAACAAACAAACAACAAATAATATCAATAACGCGCTAAAAGTCGATATCATTTCACGGGATTGTCACAGGATACACACGAGAAAAAAAAAACCGTTATTTGTGGTGTTCCTCGGCAGCTCCTGGTCTCTCGATTACCCGGTCACGTAGGTCACGCGTAAGTCGGCGTGGTCTGTGGCAAAAGGATCCATCCAGTAGCGCCCTCAGCCGCCCCACTTCATCACCACACGGACGCACCGGTGCGCGTGCCGGTGCCGGTGCACGTCACGTGTGTAGAAACTCGCCACAGCGCCACCTATTGGTCAGTGGTACGCTGGGACTACTACGTCGCTCGCGCGTACCTTTCCCGAGATGCAATGCGACGTGGTCACGTGGCATAACAGGATTGATCACGTGATCTGCAGGGGGTGACTCTTCCGAAAGGCGGATGCTGCGGGTTCAGAACAGCATGCTCTGTCGGCGCGCCTTACCTGCGACCGAAGACATGTCAACATCTAACACGAGGAAAGTGATAAGAAAGGACAAAGCGGCGTAAAAGAAGATATCGCAATGTACGCAGATCCACTATTAACTATCCAGACTATTCGTGTGGACTGACAATAGACATGGAAGTGGGAGTGAGACGGAATGACAGGGTTAGGGAGTGGGAAGCGGGCACGTCGAAGGAGGGGCGAAAACATCTGTGAACTTTATATAACATAATTTACATCATACTTTATATAATGTTATTATATATTAAATAATAAATGATCGTAGAACACTTATTTAATGTCACAATACTTATTATGTATTGAAGATTGCTAAGTTATTAACCGTAACCCTTCTCACAAACCAGATTAGAATAAATAACTCAAGCGCATAAGCAAAGAAGATCACGATTATTAGGATAATAATTAATATTTGTATCGGACAATTGGACCACACTTACAGAAAAAAACATTCATACAGCCTCACCCCGTTCTATGACACCCCCGCCCTGCGACACCCCCGCCCTGCGACCCCCCCGCCCGGCGACACCCCCGCCCTGCGACACCCTCGCCCTGCGACACCCCCGCCCTGCGACACCCCCGCCCGGCGACACCCCCGCCCTGCGACATCCTCGCCCTGCGACACCCCCGCCCTGCGACACCCCCGCCCTGCGACATCCTCGCCCTACGACATCCCGTCATGTCAAAGCCCTCTCCTGACACTCCCGCCCGGTAACACCCCAGTCCTGTGACACCCGTATCGTCTGCCACCATCACCACCTCGGTGCCACCTCCTCCACTCACTACCCAGTGGTGCCACCCATTAAACGGGCCACACCCTCCCTCGCCACCACCCTCGGGTGCCACCCCCTCCCCGCCACCATCCGCGGGTGCCACCCCCTCCCCCGGGCGCCACCACTTCCTCAGCCATCACCCCCCGGCGCCACCCCCTCCCCAGCCACCGCCACCGCCACCACCCGTGGGCTCCACCATCGCCAGTGCCACCCCCGGTCACCACCCATCTCCCACCGCCACCACCCGCGGGCGCGCCACCCACCTTGTGGGTAGTGTTAGTATGAGCGTGAAGGGTGAGTAAGCGGCCAGGCCAGGTCAGGGTCATACACGCACGCACACATACAGGGGGAGTGTTAACAAGAGGGTGCATGCCAAGAAGCAGAGTGTTACTTGCCTTGTTTATGCCTACCTGAGGCGGTAACGGATGAGGATCTGAGGCCGGGGTCCTTCTGTAGCGATATCCCGGCGAGCGTGAAGATGGACGTGGCTGTCAATGCAAACAGCCAGAACCAAGTCAGACACAAGCATAAAGACAATGATATTGCTTCTCCGCGACAAGTTGCACGCGACATAATACGAAATAACCTTCTTGGACCCAATCACGAGTCAACGGTCAACGCACTCCAGATCTACGAGGTATCCATAGTACAGGGTGCACAACCCCCAGTATACTGACACAAAGATATACCAATCCAGTATATACACTAACTTGCATACTTACACAAAGATGTACCAATCAAGAATACTAACTGACATACTAACTTCTCTCAGGGTAACATAACGACGCTACGAATGGCGTCTATTTAGATGCGGATCAATGCAACCATCCCAAAAATGGGCACCAGGCTTAGAAGGGCAGCCCAGCCCACTGGCTGGTGCAGCCACACATGGACACCGGGCTGAGAAGGGCAGCCCAGGCTGGTGCAGCCACACATGGACACCGGGCTGAGAAGGGCAGCCCAGGCTGGTGCAGCCACACATGGACACCGGGCTGAGAAGGGCAGCCCAGGCTGGTGCAGCCACACATGGACACCGGGCTGAGAAGGGCAGCCCACTGGCTGGTGCAGCCACACATGGACACCGGGCTGAGAAGGGCAGCCCAGGCTGGTGCAGCCACACATGGACACCGGGCTGAGAAGGGCAGCCCAGGCTGGTGCAGCCACACATGGACACCGGGCTGAGAAGGGCAGCCCAGGCTGGTGCAGCCACACATGGACACCGGGCTGAGAAGGGCAGCCCAGCCCACTGGCTGGTGCAGCCACACATGGACACCGGGCTGAGAAGGGCAGCCCAGGCTGGTGCAGCCACACATGGACACCGGGCTGAGAAGGGCAGCCCAGGCTGGTGCAGCCACACATGGACACCGGGCTGAGAAGGGCAGCCCAGGCTGGTGCAGCCACACATGGACACCGGGCTGAGAAGGGCAGCCCAGGCTGGTGCAGCCACACATGGACACCGGGCTGAGAAGGGGTAGCACAGCCCGCTGACCGTCCAGGATACTCACTGTCCGGCAGTTTGTAGACACTTGGACCCAGAGACTCGAAGTAGCGGTGTCTTTTGGCCATCGCTGCCGACACCCGCTTACGTGCGTCATACTGGAGGCGAGAAAACAACAACATTGACGAGGGTGAACATTTCTCGTGCGACACCTCTCTATGCCACACCGGAAGTAACAATAATATGAGGCTACTAACGACGCGACGCATGTTTTACCTGTTTACTAACACCTAATTAATATTTTTATAACATGCGCCATATCAACTTGTTCGGTAACAATAACTGTATCTGACTATAGAGCGGTATTTCGGTGATAGTATACCGAATGAAACCATTACCTGACACCGTTCCATCATCACGTGTGTTATATCAAATGGACGCGAGCAACAAGCCACAAGGTGCTAACATTATCTGAGTACAGTATATAAGTTACTTACCCGTAGGAACTGGGACAAGAGGTCCAAACCATCTGTATCCAGCCTGTAACAGATATCCATTGAGATATAAGTTTATGTCCCAAACTACTTTTCTACAGATAATATTTACATCTACAAAAAAAGTACATACCGGCAGACAAGTTTTAATTTTTTTTAAAACCTTATATCGATAAGGCTTATTTCCCAAACGAAACTTATACATATAGGTACGGTTTATTTCCAAAACAAAACACAATTTCCAAACGAAAAATTACATAGATACGGTTGCTTTCTAAACAAATACAGTCTATGAGGCAGTCAGTCAATCACAACCACCGACACAACTCTGTGTTATGAGCAGTCGACCAATCACAACCACCGAGACCGCGCAAATCACGGCCAAGGAGACACGGGGGGGGGGGGGACTAACCTTGGCGCATGGTTGATGAGGGGCTCCGGCTGGTAGCGCGGGAAGCCATAGGACAGGAACTCGGCGTTTTGAAAGATGCCCGGACAGGTGTGCTCCGTGGGGGTTCCCAGCGTCTTAAAGATGAGGTGAAGTTCATCCTCGACGGTGGAGCCGGGGAACAGGGGCCGTCCGCACGCCGTCTCGTAGAATATACACCCCACGCCCCTGGAGAGAGACGCGAACATTGAGGGGTCAGGCAGGGGGGGGGGGCTGTCTGTAGGGTCAGGCAGGGGGAGGGTTGTCTGTAGTGTACTGGCTAAAGCGGCCATTTGTGGGGTATTGATTAGAGAGAGCCGAGAGAGGTAGGGTTGTTTCTAGGACAGACAGAGGTAAAAATGTCTGTGGTGTACTGACTAGAGGGACCTGTTGCATCTGGAGTGACAGAGGTAGGGCTATCTTTTACATACTGGCTCGAAAAAGAGACAGGGATACAGTTGCGACCGTAGTGTACTGGGTTAGAGGGGCAGGCAGGCAGGACAGCGGCTGTCTGTAGTACTGGGGGGGGGGTCTAGATGGGTAGAGGTAGGGCTGTCTAGTATATTGAGGAGGGGGGGAGGGGGGGTGGGCTAGAAGGGCGGAGAGATGGAAGGGTTGTCTGTGGTCAAGTACTAACCACATGTCTATCTGTGTCGAGTACTCCGTGGACCCCAGTAAGACGTCTGAAGGCCGATACCTGCGGAACAAGTACCACAATTAGTAACTTATACAGAAGAACCGACACAGTATAAACATACCTCACAGCAGACGGCGCCATTTTGTGAATGACCGGAGCGGCCGGTAGGAGGCACTTCCACTGATTGCCAGCCTGATCTGTGGAGGTCACCTTTACTATAGTCGCCTAAAAGAATCTAATTGAAGACTAGAACTAAGTAATATGGCTACAATGGTACAGAGTCTATTTCGTCATAATAATAGAACTACAATGGTACAATATCAGCATTGCTCATTTTATGAAATAGACTCCATGTATGTATTTACCATTGTCTACCTACAAAACAGCATATAATGATTGAGTTGAGGTTTTCGCTCGTCCATCAATTGAACTGCAGAGTATATCATGAAACACGAAACACGTGAACGAAATACCAGGTACACATTATTCCGGTAAATCGTACAGAAATCCTGCTTGTCGTTTACACATGTCACACTGAACCTATCGGTCACTGGCTCGGTCGTGTTTCACGGCTTCTACTCACCACAATGTGACCACTTCGTTTGAATAAGTTTTTGTCGGTATGGACTTGGCTCTGGCCAGACCTGCAAGAAGGAGAAGATAACCATGCATAGTCCAAGCACAAACACCAAACCCCCTTTAAATATCAATGGAAGGTCGTTTAAATTGAGTTATGTCCGTGAATATTACTAATAACCATATTATGTTGAAATGCATGGGTTTGCGTATACGTCCCCGTAAACGGCTGATATGCATTATTTTGTCCAGACGTTCTCTCAGATATATTACCCGGTATATTCCCCAACCGATATATGCCTTGCCCCCCACCCTCCCACCCCCGGGGAATGTAATGTAGGACCCCCAACCCCCGAAGAAACTTTTAATAATACTAATAATAATTACTGCAACTACAACTACTAATAATAAAAATGATTATAATTCAATCCATTTCTTCCGATGGGTTGATAATGATATTTATTACTACTACTACAACTAATAATATAATGATAATAATTTAATCCATTTATTTCGATGGTTTGATAATAATATTACTACTACTAGATCTACTAAAACTAATAAGATAATAATAGTAATAATCATAATGATTTAATCCATTTACTTGATTGGGTTGATAATAACAATTACAATTATTGCTACTACTACTACTACTAGTAATAATAATAATAATAATAATAATAATAATAATAATAAAGTAATAAACTAATCCATATGTCTCATTGCGTGCCACGTGGCCGTACCGAAGTCGGCCAGCTTGAGTTCGCCTCGCTCGTTGATGAGAAGGTTCTGGGGCTTGAGGTCGCGGTGCAGGACCCGCCTCTTGTGGCAGTACTCCAGGCCGCGCAGCAGTTGGAACAGAAACAGCTGCAAACAGAAGCCAAGGGTGCCATTGACTGCAGCAGGAGGGGGTGGGGGGGAGGGCTAAAGCAGTTGGAACAGAAACAGCTGCAAACAGCAGCCAAGGGTACTATTGACTGCAGCAGGATGGAGGTGGGGGGGGGCTAAAGCAATTGGAACATCTGGAGAGAGATTGGTTGTATATTCAGGACGCTTTAACCACTTTTGGTCATATCGCGTCAATGGGAGAAGGAAGGGAGACTGGAGCCATGTCCCCGGGGATAACCCCCTACTCTTTGCGAAGGACATGGGATATTTATCCTGCGACCACAGACATTGCCACAGCGGAGCTCGAACCACTGATCCACGTGCCGTTAGGCTCTCAGGTGGCCAGAACACTCAAGGCGAGCGCTCTAGCCCACTGAGCTACCGCTGGAGAGAGAAGCCAAGGGTGTCATTGACTGCAGTAGGGTGGGGGGGGGCTAAAGTAATTGGAACAGAAACAGCTGGAGAGGGAAGTCAAGGAAGTGTTATTGAATGGAATGGGTCGGGGGGGGGGGCTATAGCAACTGGAACAGAAACAACTGGAGAGAGAAGCCAAAGAAGTGTTACTGAATGGAATGGGGGGGGGCTATAGCAACTGGAACAGAAACAACTGGAGAGAGAAGCCATGGAAGTGTTACTGAATGGCATGGGGGGGGGGGCTATAGCAACTGGAACAGAAACAACTGGAGAGAGAAGCCAAGGAAGTATTACTGAATGGAATGGGGGGGGGGCTATAGCAACTGGAACAGAAACAACTGGAGAGAGAAGCCAAGGAAGTATTACTGAATGGAATGGGGGGGGGGGGGCTAAAGCAATTGGAATCGGAAACAGCTACAAATAGGAGTCAATGGAGTTTTATCGATGGAGCAGGGTGGGGGCTATGAGGTCGAAAGGCAGGAAGACAGAAAGAGATATAAAGATAGGCCAGTGGATATCTCATTGACTGGATTGGGGGGGGGGCTAAATGGGTGAATGGCAGGAGGAACAGCTGGCGGATTGTTTAACCTGTTATCTGGTTATGTTTTATCATTAGTAAGAGTTCTGGGGAAGGTATAAATGTTAACACGCTCTCACCTTGACGTTTGTCATGCTCATGATGTTCCCACAATCGTCCATGTATTGCTTGAGATCTTTTTCCTGCAAAACATTTCTAAAAGTGTTATCAGATGGGTGTCTTTTGGCGGTGGGGAGTGTTGCGCGCGCAGGAGCAGGATGCCGCAGACGAACAGCGATGTACGCGTAGAATAGAACGCGATAGCAGTTTATTGTACCATATGGCCTCAGGTCCATAGTACATTGAAAAGATGCACGCGTAACTTAGCAACTAATCAGTGTCCTTCACGGTTTTAAGTAGGAACCAGTAACGGGCAGGTCAGTTGACACCAATGATTTTGAAATTAATTAGTTACATTTTAAAAGTTAAATTTTAAAAGTTAATTTTAAATGGACTTAACAATGTTAGAAGGAAATCGGTATATAATCACGGTGAACCGGTAGCTGTGGTATCTCAACTACAGGAACACTGTAAACCATTATTTTAACAAATTAACAGACGAAACGGAAATTGCTTTTCGGTTACAGCAAAAGGAGTAAAAACAGCCCATCATGAGTACTTACCAAATATTCAAAGACTAGAGTTAATGACTTTTCTGTGTGTATGATGTCGTGCAGGGTGACTATGTTCGCATGTTTTAATTCCCTAAGTAAAGAAACTGGAAGAAGGAAACAAGAACATCTTAATATCAACTTCGGGTGAATAAACATAAATATCGCAAAACCACTTTCTACACATAAAAAATGTTCATTTACATTTTTATATGCACATCAATCTACAGATATCTGCGTATAGTAGTATGCATATTATGCGGGCACTGCGTGCTGGCACTGAGTGCGGGCACTGAGTGCTGGCACCGAGTGCTGGCGCGGAGTGCTGGCACCGAGTGCTGGCACTGAGTGCGGGCACTGAGTGCGGGCATTGAGAGTTGGCACCGAGTGCTGACACTGAGTGCGGGCGCTGAGTGCGGGCACTGAGTGCGGGCACTGAGTGCGGGCATTGAGAGTTGGCACCGAGTGCTGGCACCGAGTGCTGGCGCGGAGTGCTGGCACTGAGTGCGGGCACTGAGTGCGGGCACTGAGTGCGGGCACTGAGTGCGGGCACTGAGTGCGGGCATTGAGAGTTGGCACCGAGTGCTGGCACTGAGTGCGGGCGCTGAGTGCGGGCACTGAGTGCGGGCACTGAGTGCGGGCATTGAGGGCTACCCACCTTCTCTTATAGCTGTGCAGGGGGCGCCTTCTTCGTGCTCCAGCCTGATCTCCTTCAGGGCCACCAAGTTGTCCGTCAACAGACTCTTACCCTTAAACACGGTGGCGTACGTGCCCTGCAACATACAGGCGGGGGTGGGTGAGATGGCGGGGGGTCTTAGCAAATTCGTTGTCATGGCAACCAGAGGAGCATCGTGGGTAGACTAGCGCTAATCACACGAGCATTGATTAGTTTGGGGCCACGCGAGAAAATGTACTATAACATATTAACAATTAGATAGTCCTTTACATAGTCGTGGTTCTGAAGGAACTGAGTGATATCAGATCTGTATACACTCATCTCTTGTTCGGTATTAGCGTTCAGACTTACATTAATAAGGCAAATAATAATAGTATATACCAATTATACGGCTACGTAGATCGTCAAATGCAGATCACTTACCTCTCCTAATTTGTCCAATTTTGTATAAGATTCAATTTTACCGAAGCCAATTTCAGACTGAAACGAAGAAATTCATGTGTCGTGTTAGAGCGACAAAACTATCATCGGTACGACGGGATACATAGGACAATAGATTGTACCAAGAGACAGCATTCAAAATGCCAAATATTGTGATAACAATTTCACATAAATAAATTTCTATCTTTACCGTGTAATTCAAGGAAAACTCGCAAACAACAGAGAAAGTTTTTGTGTTACCGTATCACAGAAAATGTCTGTATTACCGTGCATGTGAGATTGTCGTAGATTAGTGTGAAACACGTATTGGAAGTATAGCAAACTGGACCGATGGACTAGCCCAGGAGTGTAAGAATGAGGGTGAGAGAGCGAGTCAGGCTGAGGGTCGGATATAGTGAGTGAGAATGAAGGACCGAGGCTGGGAGCGAGACTGACTGTGAGACTGAGAGTAAGGCTGAGAATAAGGGAGAGTGAGAGTACGAGAATCAGTGTGTCACTGAGACTGAGAGTGGCAGTGAGGGTAAGACTGAGACTGAGACTGGCAGTGAGAGTAAGACTGAGACTGAGAGTGGCAGTGAGAGTGAGACTGAGACTGAGAGTGGCATTGAGAGTAAGACTGAGACTGAGACTGGCAGTGAGAGTAAGACTGAGACTGAGAGTGGCATTGAGAGTGAGACTGAGACTGAGAGTGGCAGTGAGAGTGAGACTGAGACTGAGAGTGGCAGTGAGAGTAAGACTGAGACTGAGAGTGGCATTGAGAGTGAGACTGAGACTGAGAGTGGCATTGAGAGTGAGACTGAGACTGAGAGTGGCAGTGAGAGTGAGACTGAGACTGAGAGTGGCAGTGAGAGTAAGACTGAGACTGAGAGTGGCAGTGAGAGTAAGACTGAGACTGAGAGTGGCAGTGAGAGTGAGACTGAGACTGAGAGTGGCAGTGAGAGTAAGACTGACACTGAGAGTGGCAGTGAGAGTGAGACTGAGACTGAGAGTCGCAGTGAGAGTAAGACTGAGACTGAGAGTGGCATTGAGAGTAAGACTGAGACTGAGAGTGGCAGTAAGACTGAGACTGAAACTAAAAGTTGCAGTGAGAGTGAGACTGGGACTAAGAGTGGCATTGAGAGTGAGATTGGGACTAAGAGTGGCATTGAGAGTAAGACTGAGACTGAGAGTGGCAGTGAGAGTAAGACTGAGACTGAGAGTGGCAGTGAGAGTAAGACTGACACTGAGAGTGGCAGTGAGACTGAGACTGAGAGTCGCAGTGAGAGTAAGACTGAGACTGAGAGTGGCATTGAGAGTAAGACTGAGACTGAGAGTGGCAGTGAGAGTGGGACTGAGACTGAGAGTGGCAGTGAGAGTAAGACTGAGACTGAGAGTGGCAGTGAGAGTGAGATTGGGACTAAGAGTGGCATTGAGAGTAAGACTGAGACTGAGAGTGGCAGTGAGAGTAAGACTGAGACTGAGAGTGGCAGTGAGAGTGAGACTGAGACTGAGAGTGGCAGTGAGAGTAAGACTGAGACTGAGAGTGGCAGTGAGAGTAAGACTGCGACTGAGAGTGGCAGTGAGAGTAAGACTGGGACTAAGAGTGGGATTGAGAGTAAGACTGAGACTGAAAGTGCCAGTAAGACTGAGACTGAGACTGAAAGTGGCAGTTAGAGTGAGACTGAGACTGAAAGTGCCAGTAAGACTGAGACTGAGACTGAGAGTGGCAGTAAGACTGAGACTGAGACTGAAAGTGGCAGTGAGAGTGAGACTGGAACTAAGAGTGGCATTGAGAGTAGTACTGAGACTGAGAGTGGCATTGAGAGTAAGACTGGGACTAAGAGTGGCATTGAGAGTAAGACTGAGACTGAGAGTGGCATTGAGAGTAAGACTCAGACTGAGAGTGGCAGTGAGAGTGAGACTGAGACTGAGAGTGGCAGTGAGAGTGAGACTGGGACTATGAGTGGCAGTGAGAGTGGGACTGAGACTGAGAGTGGCATTGAGAGTAAGACTCAGACTGAGAGTGGCAGTGAGAGTGAGACTGAGACTGAGAGTGGCATTGAGAGTAAGACTGAGACTGAGAGTGGCAGTGAGAGTGGGACTGAGACTGAGAGTGGCATTGAGAGTAAGACTGAGACTGAGAGTGGCATTGAGAGTAAGACTCAAACTGAGAGTGGCAGTGAGAGTGAGACTGAGACTGAGAGTGGCAGTGAGAGTGAGACTGGGACTAAGAGTGGCAGTGAGAGTAAGACTGAGACTGAGAGTGGCAGTGAAAGTGAGACTGAGACTGAGAGTGGCAGTGAGAGGGAGACTGGAACTAACAGTGGCATTGAGAGTAAGACTGAGACTGAGAGTGGCATTGAGAGTAAGACTGAGACTGAGAGTGGCAGTGAGAGTGAGACTGGGACTATGAGTGGCAGTGAGAGTAAGACTGAGACTGAGAGTGGCAGTGAAAGTGAGACTGAGACTGAGAGTGGCAGTGAGAGGGAGACTGGAACTAACAGTGGCATTGAGAGTAAGACTGAGACTGAGAGTGGCAGTGAGAGTAAGACTGAGACTGAGAGTGGCAGTGAGAGTAAGACTGAGACTGAGAGTGGCAGTGAGAGTAAGACTGAGACTGAGAGTGGCATTGAGAGTAAGACTCAGACTGAGAGTGGCAGTGAGAGTGAGACTGAGACTGAGAGTGGCAGTGAAAGTGAGACTGAGACTGAGAGTGGCAGTGAGAGGGAGACTGGAACTAACAGTGGCATTGAGAGTAAGACTGAGACTGAGAGTGGCATTGAGAGTAAGACTGAGACTGAGAGTGGCAGTGAGAGTGAGACTGGGACTATGAGTGGCAGTGAGAGTAAGACTGAGACTGAGAGTGGCAGTGAAAGTGAGACTGAGACTGAGAGTGGCAGTGAGAGGGAGACTGGAACTAACAGTGGCATTGAGAGTAAGACTGAGACTGAGAGTGGCAGTGAGAGTGAGACTGAGACTGAGAGTGGCAGTGAGAGTGAGACTGGGACTATGAGTGGCAGTGAGAGTAAGACTGAGACTGAGAGTGGCAGTGAAAGTGAGACTGAGACTGAGAGTGGCAGTGAGAGGGAGACTGGAACTATGAGTGGCAGTGAGAGTAAGACTGAGACTGAGAGTGGCATTGAGAGTAAGACTGAGACTGAGAGTGGCATTGAGAGTAAGACTGGGACTAAGAGTGGCATTGAGAGTAAGACTGAGACTGAGAGTGGCAGTAAGACTGAGACTGAGACTGAAAGTAGCAGTGAGAGTGAGACTGGAACTAAGAGTGGCATTGAGAGTAAGACTGAGACTGAGAGTGGCAGTGAGAGTGAGACTGAGACTGAGAGTGGCAGTGAGAGTGAGACTGGGACTATGAGTGGCAGTGAGAGTAAGACTGAGACTGAGAGTGGCAGTGAGAGTGAGACTGAGACTGAGAGTGGCAGTGAGAGTGAGACTGGGACTATGAGTGGCAGTGAGAGTAAGACTGAGACTGAGAGTGGCAGTGAAAGTGAGACTGAGACTGAGAGTGGCAGTGAGAGGGAGACTGGAACTATGAGTGGCAGTGAGAGTAAGACTGAGACTGAGAGTGGCATTGAGAGTAAGACTGAGACTGAGAGTGGCATTGAGAGTAAGACTGAGACTGAGAGTGGCATTGAGAGTAAGACTGAGACTGAGAGTGGCATTGAGAGTAAGACTGTGACTGAGAGTGGCATTGAGAGTAAGACTGTGACTGAGAGTGGCATTGAGAGTAAGACTGGGACTAAGAGTGGCATTGAGAGTAAGACTGAGACTGAGAGTGGCAGTAAGACTGAGACTGAGACTGAAAGTAGCAGTGAGAGTGAGACTGGGACTAAAAGTGGCGGTGAGAGTAAGACTGAGACTGAGAGTGGCATTGAGAGTAAGACTGGGACTGAAAGTGGCAGTGAGAGTAAGACTGGGACTAAGAGTGGCATTGAGAGTAAGACTGAGACTGAGAGTGGCAGTAAGACTGAGACTGAGACTGAAAGTAGCAGTGAGAGTGAGACTGGGACTAAAAGTTGCAGTGAGAGTGAGACTGGGACTAAAAGTGGCATTGAGAGTAAGACTGAGACTGAGAGTGGCATTGAGAGTAAGACTGGGACTGACAGTGGCAATGCCAGTGACAGAGAGTGAGCTTACCAGCGAGGCCCGCCGTATCCGCCGGTTGATCGGGCCGTCCAGGGTCGGACTCAGACTCTGCTTGACTAGAAAACTGTCCGGAAGTCGGATGTCGGCCGGAAGTGACAGCCGCTTGTTGATGTCCTGCGGGAAAAGAGGTAGATGGCGTGAATCTCTGGCCAACACAAACAACGGAGTGAGACCGTAGAACCTCTCTGCGTACACCCAAATATCTGACGGACACGAACACAACATCCGGTTTATAAAGGTGTTACTATATGTGCGTCTTCAACACTGCGATATACATTCTGAGATGCAGCATGAAAAACAAAATAAATGTTAACTTATAAACGTTTTCCAAAAAAGGGATTATCGAGAAATAAGAGCCTGTTGCAAAGCGTTACATCTAACATAAGGGAGTCATGCAACAATATCATCTTTGAGAAACGTTCTGAGTGGTAATGTTTTGAATGGAAATGATGTATTTATGTATTTAATATATAAGAACACACTTATTGCACGCAATAACTAACAGGGTAGTCGGAATACAGTTGGAAAATTGCTGTACGAGCACCTTTAAATAGATCAATGTATATAAACTACTACTTGTAATTGAAATTACGGACGGCCATGTTGATACGCGTGTCCGATTGGCCTTACTGAATTACTGCGCTGGGAGCGGCGAGTCGGGTGCCACAATTACTTTCAACCATTAGATATAACATATTGCAGTACGTTTATATGAATCAGTGAACACAGATAGCATCGTCTGCGTAAAGACACTTGGCAGGTGGTCAGACTGGGTTCAGTGTAGAAGAGCTTGAAAACACGTTCTGGTTTTCTAATGTAACCCATAAGCAGTGCATGGTAGTCTAGAGCTGTGGCAGCACGTGACGTCTGGGAGACGGCGGCATTATGTGTACCACGTGGGTACCCGGCCTTGACCTTCAGCGAGCACGTAACGAACACGTAATCAGGCATGGGATGCCATGATCGTCAATTATTGAGAGCATTTGACTGTGGTTCATTAAGAGGCAATCTTGACACGTGGACACATTAAAGACAAGCCATCTGAAGATGATCTTCATCTAAGATCGTCATAAGCCTTCGTGTGTCACTCGGTGGAACTACAAGCAACACTCCGGGAGGGTGAGATGAAGAGGAATGAAAAACAAACCCCAGGATTCCAGTGGCGGATTTCACGAACGCAATTTAGACCTCTACGGGGCTCAGTCGGCTAACTAACGTTACCATGTAAATGATGGGCGATTTTAGATTTGGGGTCGGGCTCATAATTTGTCGCAGAACTACAGGACACACAGAATGTGGTGGAAACGAATAGTTGGAGTGGGGACGGCGCAGAATCCTTCAGATCTGAAAATCCGATCTGAAAACACCTCCCAGTTTAAAATGAACAGCTGCTCTTTAAATAACACATAGCCTACAAATTGTAAAATCGTTCGGTGTATTACAAATAGGGAAGGAGATAATAGCGAATGCTGAATACAACAAAAAAAGAGGAGAGAATTTGCGATGCTGGAAAGCCTGATGTAGCCATCTGGCCAAACTGTGTCCTTACCATCTTCCAGTTTTATAATGTCATTATTAAATACAATGTAATATCGTATTAATAGGGTTATCCAGTAACACGACGGGTTGACATGCTGTGTGAGCAGCTCTAACCACTCACTCACCATAATCCGGTCTGTCTGGACGTTGAGGGTGACAGACTTGCTCAGCTTGATCCCCCCCTTCGGGCGGGGCAGCGTGGACGCTCGCTCCTTCATCTTTAACACTCTACACCTGTCCGTTAGATGGCGACTCTGGCGTGTCACCACGCCGTCCACTCAGTCACTGACTGTGAGCGACTAAAACGCTTTCAGAGACGCCGGCCGACAATGTAAACAATGGCGCACGCCCAGTGACGTCATCAACTATTTTTGCTGTACAGGGATGCCTTTGTCGATACCCGCGTTCCGGTATATAAATATATTCATCAGCTGTGGGATAATGCGGATGCCAGCAGACCAATTTCAATCCACCAGGACATCATGGCCACAGCTGTCAGATTGTTTTGTTACACGTTTTCCTCGCGTGGGTTCAAATATTGTCTAGACAATCTTTGGTGGTATAACCAGTGTGTCCCAGGGGTACGTCTTACTTGTGGTTTCCTTTAATCGTTGTTTTTCTTAAACATGCTACTCCATATATTCTCTGAAGTGATAAAATATACCATCAACCAATGATCAAATAGTATTTTCATCTATTTCTTAAACATCTTAGATTGACGGTCCTCATGTTCCTTGATCTGACCTATTCCCCCAATGCCTTGAGTTGGCGAACGGCCTATTTCACATATTTACTTGAGCTGGGTGAATAGCTTATCCCCATATTCCATGAGCTGGGTGAATAGCCTATTCCCACTATTCCTTGAGATGGGTGAATATGCGATCCCACATATTGCTAAAGCTGGATGAGTTGGTTACCCAAAATATTCCCTGCCCTCACCCACCCGACCCCCAGCCACACCTCCCCCGAAGTACCGGGCTGGAGCTGGAGATTTCCCCGCGCCGAGTGAACGGTTCATCCCACGGGAGCGCCTTGTTGACAGACACCCCCCGCCCAGCACCCACCGACCTGGCACCCACACCCCTGGCCTGTTATCTCAACACCGGCTTGACGTGTTGTTGTATCGTCAGGAGACGGCGGCTCACGACTAATCCACTCTCGTGCCAAGGCTCTCACCCTAAAGGCTCTCACTCTAAAGGCTCTCGCGCTAAAGGCTCTCACCCTAAAGGCACTCGCGCTAAAGGCTCTCGTGCTAAGGCTCTCGCGCTAAAGGCTCTCACCCTAAAGGCTCTCACCCTAAAGGCTCCCGTGCTAAGGCTCTCGCGCTAAAAGCTCTCGCGCTAAAGGCTCTCGCGCTGAAGGCTCTCGGGTTAAGGCTCTCACCCCAAAGACTCACACCCTAAAGGCTTACACCCCAAAGACTCTCACACTAAAGGTTCTGGGGCTAAAGGCTCTCGTGCCGTGATAAAGACTCGCGGTAAAGGCTCTCACCCTAAAGGCTCTCGTGCTAAGGCTCTCGCGCTGAAGGCTCTCGCGCTGAAGGCTCTCGTGCTAAGGCTCTCCCCCCAAAGACTCCCACCCTAAAGGCTTTCACCCCAAAGACTCACACTAAAGGTTCTGGGGCTAAAGGCTCTCGTGCCGTGATAAAGACTCGCGGTAAAGGCTCTCGTGCTAAGGCTCTCACCCCAAAGACTCACACCCTAAAGGCTCTCACCCCAAAGACTCACACCCTAAAGGCTTTCACCCCAAAGACTCACACACTAAAGGTTCTCGCGCTAAAGGCTCTCGTTCCGTGATAAAGACTCGCGCTAAAGGCTCTCGTGCTAAGGCTCTCGCGCTAAGGGCTGCAGTGCTAAAGACCGTCACAATAAAGGCTCTCACCTTAAAGGCTCTCCTGCTAAAGGCTTTTGAGCTAAAGGCTCTAGCGCTGAAGGCCCCCGTGCTAAAGGCTCTCGCGCTAAAGGCTCTCGTGCTAAAGACCGTCACCATAAAGGCTCACCTTAAAGGATCTCCTGCTAAAGGCTTTTGAGCTAAAGGCTCTAGCGCTGAAGGCCCCCGTGCTAAAGGCTCTCGCGCTAAAGGCTCTCGTGCTAAAGACCGTCACCATAAAGGCTCACCTTAAAGGATCTCCTGCTAAAGGCTTTTGAGCTAAAGGCTCTAGCGCTGAAGGCCCCCGTGCTAAAGGCTCTCGCGCTAAAGTCTCGCGGTAAAGGCTCTTGCGGTAACGGGTCTCGTGCTAAAGGCTCCAGTGCTTCAGGTTGTCATCATAAAGGCTCATCTTAAAGGTTCTAACCCTAAAGGCTCTCGCGCTAAAGGCTCTCGCGCTTAAGGCTCTCGAGCTAAAGGCTCTCGTGCTAAAGCATTGACGATTCTCGTGCTAGATGCTCTCATGCTCAGGTTCCTATGCTCCGAGCCGACACCTAGGCTTATTACATCTACGGTCTAACACCCAGGCGTACCATTATAGGCTGCAACACCTACAGAGACTCCCAACACCCCAGATACTCCTGATATCCACTGTAGGACGAATATACAGCCCAAAATACAGTTTACAATTCAGTGTAGGCGTTTACAATAAACTTTCAGAACGCACGAGATTTAACCGGTGCTAGTTGTAGCTGCTCTCATTCAACTTCACTCGCCGCACCAGACACACGAAGATTTCTCCACAGCATGTCTACACAATATCCAGAGAGATATCCAATTTCACACATAATCCATCAACGAGACAAAACGACGCTTTAACAGTTCGCCCCCAGCCCGTAAAGGACGTTTCTTATCCGTAACGGCGATCCATTCACCGGACCGGTTTGGCGTATCACGCAGCACCCAGCGAATCAGCTGGCCGGGACAGTGGCTGTCCCCACGGTGACGTGAGAGAGGTGAGGAGGCACACTGGGAGCGGTGGAGGTGAGCTATTTATCCCTGCGGTAGATGCGAGGGCAGGTCTCATGCCATCGGGGAGAGCCGTCACTGCCTTCAGTGCCACTGCAGCCGCCGCCGCCGCCTCAACTATAGTCTAGAGAGATGCGAACCGGAAGTCCGCGCCGCCTTCCTCTAATGCCACGTGACGTGGGCGGCGGGGGAGGCGGGAAGTACTTTAGTGCGCTCGTTCTGCGGCGGATCTCGGGAGCAATGAGCCATTTTCTTTTACATTCACACATCCGCGGATACACGCAGGCCCGGCGGCGGCACCCATGCAACAGCAGCAGCAGCAGCAGCACCCGCAGCAGCAGCAGCCGCAGCAACAATCTGTCTGTCTGTCAGTGTGAGGCACAACACAACCCCCAACCTTACCTCTCTCTCTATCCGAGTCCCACTCCCTTACAGCAAACCATCACTCCAGCCGACCCAATTCCACATGGTCTCTCCCCCACCCCACCCCACCCCACCCCCACCCGTCTAACCCAACGCGGTCCCCACGAGCCAGCCGCGCGCGAGCCGCCGAGTAGTGTGCACGTAACTCTTCACCTGGTTGGGCTGACATAACACCCCGGCCGAAAGCCCTCCAAACCAGAGCCATTGCAACCAACCATCGGCTTCCTGTCTGCCAACAAGCAACGCTTTCCACGTGCTTTTTTTTTACCTCTCCACCTCCCTTCGCTCATTATACGCACATCTAGACTTGCCGGCAATATTATTCAGTCACAGCCATACTTATGGCCGATATAATAACCCGTATGGCCGCCCCTCAGGTAGACCCTTTACGTCACATCAGAGGACTAGTGAACGCGATACACCTGTGTACTTGGTTTTTCATGGACCAACCACACAGGGAAAGGGTAGGAAACAAAAAAGGGGAAAACCCGAACAGTGAAGAGCAGAAGAACCGCGTTGCCAACGGTAACAACTCTTCGCAAAAGAGAACATGCACCCCCGGCGGCCTCCGCCCAGCGATGTGAGTACACATGCTAGCACATAGAAACCCGTATCGGAGAACAGATTGCACTTTTTTTCTTAACTTTTCCAGGATAAGCCACATCGGCGATAGGGGAGACAAAAAACCAGCCTTCCACCACCCCCCCCCCCTTGTTGGCATGGTATGTGGAGCGGCGGTCTGTCTGAGAGGCCGGCGTTGGCCAAGACCCACCAGACCGGCCATGGCTTAGCGGCCCTGATGAATGCGCTCAGTTACCTGGCCAACCAAACACCAATGGAGACGGCTTGAGAAATAGAGCGATGCCGGCGTATATTTTTAAAAAGAACAAACAACAGTACGTCAGGTGATGCGGTCGTCCGCAATCATGGCTAAACGGATAATGGTTACTTAGAAGACAGAACAAGTCCACTTTTACCATTCATTCTAAGGAAGACGATGTCATCTAAACATGATCATCTAAATCGCGTACATAGATATTGCAACTTGTACTTAGATGTCTGAGATATCTGAAATAAGAGTACGCCAGGGTTGACAAATGACAGACGCCTTCAAAATATAAAAAAAGTTACAAAATAGACAAAACATTCATATTCCAGAATATCAGACTTCAATTAGTAGACATCATATTTCCAGACACGAGGTAGATATGCCTTGACCTACTTTATCAGGTCTATTTTGAACGGTAGACAAAAACATGGCTGGTTGGCAGTAGAAAATCACCTTTCTGCACTCATGAGCCAAGCGCGTTTCCATTCAGCAACTGCGACCTGTTATGACGTATGTCCTATATCTTACAGTACATAAATCAGACTTGATGACCCTCACCAGAAAACGGTAACGCGGGATTTACTCTGTGCGTCGCTACACGCCCCCCGCCCCCCTCCCCCACGCACACACACATACACAACGACCGAAACCTCAAAATACACCAGAAAAAATGAGACCACTCATTAGCACATGAGGGATGCACGACCGGAAAAATAATAAGCATAAACAAATAATAAACACCGGCATAAATTAGTTTTCTTTAACCATAATGGAGGACATGTTTATGGATCTACAAAATGTGTACACGTGAGGTAGGTGTACACGTGAGGTGGGTGTACACGTGAGGTAGGTGTACACGTAAGGTAGGTGTACACGTGGGGTAGGTGTACACGTGGGGTAGGTGTACACGTGAGGTAGGTGTACACGTGAGGTGGGTGTACACGTGAGGTAGGTGTACATGTGAGGTAGATGTACACGTGAGGTGGGTGTACACGTGAGGTAGGTGTACACGTGAGGTGGGTGTACACGTGAGGTAAGTGTACACGTGAGGAGGTGTACACGTGAGGTAGGTGTACACGTGAGGTAGGTGTACACGTGGGGTAGGTGTACACGTGAGGTAGGTGTACACGAGTAGAGTTATTGCCCTACGTTTTCAATTGAACGTATCCCTAAACGTAACCCGATGAGCAATTACGTCATGAGAACTCGTGGTGTTTCCTGGCTGAAAGGTATTTCCTCCATACCTTCAGCGCAGTGGCCAGTTCATCCCGGGATATACCGTTTATTCGTTTTTCCTTTTGCTTCTGGACAGTATAAAAGCAGAATTTTCCCTTTTTCAATTGTCTGTCTCACAAACGGTAAAGCAAAAAAGGGACTCGGCAATTCCTTTTCCCATTATCGTTTTGAAAAATGAAAAAGCAAAAAGGTAAAAGTCATAAGAAACCGTTTGCCCTTATCTCTTACGTGAGCTTCGAGCTACTGCTCCGGGCGTCGGGTTATAGCTCCGCGCGTGGGCTATGGCTCCGTGCGCTAGACTATGGATCTGTGCGCCGCGCTGAAATCGAGAAATCGCGTTCTCGCTATCTCGCCCTTGCGTTCTTGCGATCTAGCCCTCGCGATCTCGCTGTCACGTTCTCAATTTCAGCGCAGCGCACAGAGCCATTTTCCAGCGCACTGAGCCATAGATTGTGCACAGAGCCATAGCCCGACGCTCAAAACCATAGCCCGCAGCCATGGCCCGGCACCGAGAGCAAAAGCCCGGCACCAGGAGCCATAGCCCGGCACCGAGAGCCATACTCAAGCACCGAGAGCCGTAGCCCGGCACCGAGAGCCATAGCCCGGCACCGAGAGCCATAGCCCGGGCACCGACAGCCATAGCCCGGGCACAGAGAGCCATATCCCGGCACCGAGAGCCATAGCCCGGAGCCATAGCCCGGCACCGACAGCCATAGCCGGAAGCCATAGCCCGGCACCGACAGCCATAGCCGGAAGCCATAGCCCAGCACCGAGAGCCATAGCCGGCCCTGAGCCTGAGCCCGGAGCCATAGCCCGGATCTAGAAACAAATTCGCTCGAGCGTTACTCATTTTCCCTTTGAAGTTCAAGGAAAGGATAAAACGGTATCGCGTGAGTGTTACCTATTTCCGTTTTGCACTTTTCAAAAGAGTAAAAGGTATCGCGCGAGTGTTACCTATTTCCGTTTTGCAGTTTACAAAAGGGTAAAAGGTATCGCGCGACTGTTACCTATTTTCGTTTTGCTCTTTTCAAAAAGGGCAAACGGTTTCTGAGGACTTTTACCTGTTTTGCTTTTTTCATGTTTCAACACGGTAATGGGAAAAGGAACTGCTGAAACCCATTTCTGCTTTACCTTTTGTGAAACAGAAAATTGAAAGAGGGAAAATTTTCCTTTAATAATGTTCAGAAGCAAAAGGAAAAACGAATAAACGGTATATCCCGGGATTCCAGTTCACCCAGTGCACAATGCCGCACAGACCAGTAAAACTCTACCGTCAGCGTTGTTGGAAACATACATGTGTGTTTATATCTGCGACTAACACTGACTGTGCTATATAGAACGAGAGACAATGGATGATGTTGGGTTGCTTATAATTTCAGCAACTCAAGTTTCGTGTAAACATTTTCCTCACAAAGAAGCATTAACAATTTCATTTAAAAAAAGGAAGGTGGAAACTTCGCAAACAGAACGTTAAATAAATAGCATTGACGTAATACTTTCATACATTCAGGTTTAACCGTAATTCACTACTACATTAGGAAATATCATTGGCCAGGCCAGATTCTGATTAGTGGTCAGAATCTATATGAAAAGTAATTGTTCAATGAAGATGTAAACTGTTTAGATGATTTCACATTTATTATAGAAGTATTGTTTCAATAAGAAGTTTCAACTTGAAATCTGTTTGTTGAGGAACTTGTCAGATGTGAAAACATTTTCATCAATGTAAGTTTCAATGAAAAAAAATTTGAAATAACCATTTTCAGAAGAAACTGGTTGCTTCATCATCTGTCCTAATCCATCACAGAATTAGTTCTGAAGAAACTGCTCTGTTACAGTTTGTGCTTTTGGCTGATTAAGGTATGATACGAAAGAAGTAATATAAAGATAAATAACACTAAGACAGATATTAACATTTTAAACAAAACTGTTTAAACTCGCTTTTCCTGTTGTATTCAATTCGGTTTCTATTGTGGTCGCCTTCGTAAATTGTCAAGAACGCCGGCTGTTGCTTTACGGTTGTCGACTGAACACCGACCGGAATAACTCATTTGTGCGCCGCGCGAGAGTGCAAAACCGAAACGTAAACGTATCGGCGCTAACGGATCGGCCAACAGCCAACAGCTCTGGGGGAGTTGGCTCTATCAGTGCGGGTCCTACAGCCAACAGGTCTGGGGGAGTTGGCCCAAACAGTG
This sequence comes from Arenicola marina, assembly GCA_964019135.1. Classification (NCBI taxonomy): domain Eukaryota; kingdom Metazoa; phylum Annelida; class Polychaeta; family Arenicolidae; genus Arenicola; species Arenicola marina. Next base: position 23,070,639 of record OZ025248.1, on the reverse strand, counting down.
TGGGCCCTACAGCCAACAGGTCTGGGGGGGTTGGCCCTAACAGTGTGGGGCCCTTCAGCCAACAGCTCTGGGGGAGTTGGCTCTATCAGTGTGGGTCCTACAGCCAACAGGTCTGGGGGAGTTGGCCCTAACAGTGTGGGCCCTACAGCCAACAGGTCTGAGGGAGTTGGCTCTAACAGTGTGGGGCCCTGCAGCCAACAGCTCCGGGGGAGTTGGCCCTAACAGTGTGGGTCCTGCAGCCAACAGCTCCGGGGGAGTTGGCCCTAACAGTGTGGTGACTCCAGTCATTCACCTGTCAGTTAATATACCACACTACACCAGCGTCGATGGCCCCACCAGTGACCCCAACCCCCTCCCCCCAGGTCAATGTGACAGTTTTAGATCAAGAAGAATGTTACCGTAAATCATTAGACTTAGCGCCCGAGCGCAAGATGCCACCACGACAGCACCAAGTAACAGCGAGCCGTGGACGCGCTGACTTATGACACATGTCATAACAGAGCCTTAATTACGACCGTATAACTCACATCGCTCGCTGTGGGCTTGGCTTGCCCCATCCCAACATCAGTCTCCCCATGCGACCACTGGCGGGGAAGCCGATAACTAGGGAAGATGGGTCCAAAACCCCAGAGACAAAATAAATAACGAAGATTCGCTGAACAGATGGGAGGTATAGGACGTAGCGAGCAGATGGGAGATATAGGACAGTGAGCAGATGGAGATATAGGAACGACTCAGTCAACCGCTCGCGGACCACGTTCTGTGACGTCACGCCAGTCATTGAACCTACCAACGAGAGCCGACAGCAGACGCCGTGACGTCATAAGAAATGCAGACGGCAGACCTGATTGCGTCATGATGCCACACATGTAGGTAACCCCTCCTCTCGCCTCACAAGACAAAACCGCTGACGTCCAGAGACAAGCAATGGGAGTCAGGGGGTGGTGTGGGGGGGGTGGTGTGGGGGGGGGGGCAGTGTCGGGGCGCTACATCGGCGCGACCCTCAATGAGGATCATTTAACGCCACGCCGACTCTTAATGAGTCTCGACAAGTCGCCATGACTATAGCTCTACTATCGTAACGAGCTGCCTAATAACTACATCAGCCACGTGGTAATCATACCCCCCCCCCCCCACGCAATCACCTGAAGTCTTGATGCCTTGTCCAACCACAGACCGGTGCGGGGTGGCAAATGGGTTGGAGCTTGGGTGTGGGAGGGTGGCGGAGGGGGATGGGGCTAGGAGTGGGAGGGTGGCGCAGGGGGTGGAGACTGAGGCTCGAGGGGGTGGGGTTGGGAGTTGGGAGTGGCAGGTTGATAGAGGTAATAACGAGGACGAGAGTGAGCGGTGGGAGGGGGGGGGGTATTAGGGCGACTGTCTACGTACGGTTATAACATGTTATCATGTTATAACTCAACCACTGTGATGTAGCTATCATAGTGTTATAACTAAACCAATGTGAACTAGCTATCATAGTGTAACCCTAGTTATGTAATAACTCAGCCACTGTGAGGTAGCTATCATAGTGTTATAACTCAACCACTGTGATGTAGCTATCATAGTGTTATAACTCAACCAATGTGAAGTAGCTATCATAATGTAACCCCAGTTATAACTCAACCAATATGAAGTCGCTATCATAATGTAACCCCAGTTATAACTCAACCAATGTGAAGTAGCTATCATAATGTAACCCCAGTTATAACTCAACCAATGTGAAGTAAACGAATGTGATGCAGCTATCATATTGTAACCCCAGTTATGTATAACTCAACCAATGTGAAGCAGCTATCAAAATGTAACCCCAGTTATATTAGAACTCGACGAATGTGATGCAGCTATCATAATGTAACCCCAGTTATCTTATAACTCAACGAATGTGATGTAGCTATCATTATGTAACCTCAGTTAACTAATAACTCGACCAGTGATGTAGCATCAGCGAGTAACCATCGTTTCATACATTTACAAAACAAACAGACGTAACAACTAGAATGTAACCGGGTAAACATCTCAAACCAACGTGACGTAGCAACGAGAATGAAGCACACGATCATAATAAATAACCCAACAAAACGTGACTATCGGCGTGCAACCCCAGATCTTAAATAACCCGCAGTGACGCAGGTACGCAGGCCGCACCCGCCGCAGGAAACCAGTTCAGTCCATCGCTGTGTATCTATCGCAACAAGACCCAGCGGGCCGCTACCAAGCAGCCTCGGCACAAAACAGGTCGACGTATCGCCAGTCAGTCAGTCGGTCGAGCGGTCTGTCGGGTGGCGAGTGCCGCCATAATACAAACCACGTGGGCCTCCGTCAGCTCAAACGGTGTCTCGCAGAATGAGCCTCTCCGACAAAAAGGATGTAAACAGAGGAAGTGCAACCGCGGCAGCGCCACCCAGCATCACCTGACCCCATATGTGAGAAGTGTAACGGGCAACAACCTCGGCAGAGCGGAGCATATTAGACAGTTTAAAGGACTGTTAAAAGCAAAATAATGCCGGTGATGTTGGCATTGGTGCGTTTTTTACCCAATGAACGTGGTTACATCCGTTATCACGGGGCTCTTCGGTGCTGGTTGGTCACAACATGAGGCTTGTTTTGTTAACAGATATCGTGGTTGGTCGTCACTTACAAATGCAAAAGCTGTGGTAAAAATGTTGATGATGGTCAAAATGGACCGATATATCACACAAAATCCACTAAAACTTCAATCCTTAAGTCTTAAAATGATCGTTCCAAAAACAAATCTCATAATAGCTCACGTACTGCTCAGGTCTAACGTTTATGCCAATACTCGATTATGTGGAGAATTACATGGAAAATGGAACTCAGAAGACCATTAAAGCACAGGGGCAGTCTTCAGCTATGGATGGAGAATAAGCTGTCTCTCGAGGGACGAAACGGATGACGCAGAGAACCCCCCCCCCCCCCCCATCCTATCAACCCGCCACCCAACATATCAGAGACACGTCACGTGACCGGGCGGCTAAATGACAACAGAGGTAAACAGGATGCGCTTGGAAAGAAAGAGCGTTCGAGAAAGATATATATATATATATATAATATCTAAGAGAAAGAAACAGAAAACGAAAGAAATTAATTTGATGAAGAGGCGTGGAAGAAGAGAGATGTGGATGAGTACAAGACGGGTGGGTGAGGTGGGAAAAGGATAACAGAGGGGAGAGGAAGTGGAAGAGAAGAGAGGATGGCAGTGGGGATGTAGAAGAAAGAAAAGTGTGGGGGGAAGAAATGGGAGAGGTGTAGACACAGGAAGAGGCAGGAAGTAGAAGAGACATGAGGAAGTGGGAGGGAAGTAAATAAGACAGGATAATTGTAAACGCATGACGAGTTACTAAACGGGCGACACATCAATGCCTTCCTGACTAAATATTCGTGAACACAACAGTCACCCACACCTGTATGAATACTTTTAGCAAAAACAAGTCACAAACGGTAAGAGACCGTAACTATTGGGAACCAGGCGGAAGTTTTTCACGTTTTGAGCCGCGAGGGCGAGAGGAGTCTGGCGATACTTACTCGCATCAGTTGTTTTTGTCGCTTCTCGTGACAGACACTCCAGAAAGAGCCCATCCTGCATGATATCCTCATCTTGTGTGAGTGCCTCTCATTGGACAGCCACGGGTGTGGACAGTCAGTCAGTCAGTTAATCGGTCACCAGCCGTATCCATCCAGTCGTCACCGAGATCTATCTATTTGTTTATCTATACCTTTATACGTATCCGTTGTGTGGTACATGCTTTCTGGCTGATCTCCACACCGAGTAGATACCCTACATAAGGCATAACCGCCAATATCCGCTGCCTATATCGGCGGTGCCTGGTCGACCGGAGGCGCGGTGCGCAATGGCCAAAGCTCGCGGGTATTTCCTCATTGGGGGCTCTGTGGTGATGTTGCGCTTACTGCCTGACTGTGTGTGCACTTCGCTACCGGCCACCCGGACTCTCCTCCTCCACCCGGCAGTGGCACGGGGGATGCTAGCGGGCGGGGGGGGGGGGGCGAGGTTTATAGCGCAAGCGTGTCGCGTGTCCTGGCGGGAGTCGTAGGGGATGAGAGGAGCAGCTCAAGAGTTGTTTTGGACCGGAAGCACTACGGTGACATCCATGCTGCCCCCCCCCCACCCTTTCCACCCCCCCCCCCCTTTCCACCCCCCCCCCCCCCCCCCCCTTACACACCGGTCCTGATTCCGGTGCACCGAGTGCACGCAGCCTTGTGATAGTCGAGGAATCGTAACGTCACATCCGAAGTGACATCATGGCGGCGTTCTCCAGACCTGGCGACAGGCACGGCTGGACACCAGTGACCGTTATACCGAGACACGAGTCGTCACCCCGAGACTCTCGCCGTCACCCAGACTCTCGCCGTGACCCCGAGACTCGTACCGTTACCCCGAGACTCCCGCCGTCACCCCGAGACTCGCGCCGTCACCCCGAGACTCTCGCCAATTACCCCGAGACTCGCGCTGTGACCCAGAGACTCGCGCTGTGACCCCGAGACTCGTGCTGTGACCCCGAGACTACGCCATCACCCCGAGACTCGCGCTGTGACCCCGAGACTCTCGCTGTGACCCCGAGACTCTCGCCGTCACACCGAGACTCTCGCCGTGACCCCAAGACTCGCGCCGTGACCCCGAGACTCTCGCCGTAACCCCAAGACTCGCGCCGATCCTGTGAGAAGCGGGAGTTGTAATCCACGTCAGTTGGCGCTGGCATGGGAATGATTTGTTTTGTTCTCACACGCCATCCAGACCTCCCCACTGTGCCGTTCCCGGGGAGAGTGGCCAGGCTGCCAGCCCACACGGCCCGCGGCTTGAGCCCAGGGACTTAATGCCTTCCTCAATGCCCGCGTTAAAAGGCAGTCAGGACTTCTTAGCTTGAGTAAGACGGAGGTCCTGCTGTCGTAACAAACAAAACACGTCGGGTGTTTAAAGCCACGTTGGAATTTAAGGCTAAGTTGGACGCAGGTGCCAGGACGGCGGGGTGGGGGGGGGGGGTGACCCACGACCCGCTGGTCTGCAGCTCAGCTCTCTGACCCATCAAATGAAATGCCGATGTTTGAGGCCACTTTTCGGTACACGCGGAGTCACCCGTGGGCCACTTAACACAAAAAAGTCGCCAAGTTAACAATGGCTACCGTATTTCGCAGTTTTTAAAACATCATCGACACATTTCGAACAAAGCGTCCAAGTCATTTCTACGAAACAATCTCAAATGTATTATTCAGAGCGACACAACTCTTCCTCGCCAATAGTCCACACCAGCCATCACGGGTCTCGGAAATATAAGTACACATATAACACATCGATTCGAACATGTTTAAAACTGCTTATGCTGCAATATTCTAGCTATATGACTTTCACCATCTTACACATTTGCTGGTCACACAGTTTGATATTGATCATGTCAACTAGTTAATAAAACTGTGGGTGATTATATCTCTCTTTGTGTTAAAACGCAAACAACGGCATCGATGCTCAACGTTTGATGACGAAGTACACAGGAAAGCCACACTTTCTGACATGCACCAACATGGTGAAAGAATCGTTAATTTTAACACACTATATGTGTGATGTAATAAAACCATAACGACCTGACTACATCACTGCCATGTCTTAGTATATATGTTTGTCGGGCGAACGAATTGTTGTGTGAGTAACCTTAACCGTTCCGTGGTATCAGCAGTTCACCAGAAACCGGCCATCGGACACCAGCCAGACGTCAGTCGGCCTTTGTCACGTGACAAAGGCCGACTGACGTCACAAAAACAAACGCCGTATCCCCCAGAGACTCATTAGCGGCGTCCGTTAACCCAGCACCGGTTAGTTATGAAAACTGATATCCATATGAAATATAATAACAGAAGGTCCATTGCAGCTACTCCAGGGAGACCCACCACGCCAGGGCTACTCTAGCGAGACCCCACCACGACAAGGCTACTCTAGCGAGACCCCACCACGCCAGGGCTACTCTAGCGAGACCCCACCACGACAGGGCTACTCTAGCGAGACCCCACCACGACAGGGCTACTCTAGCGAGACCCCACCACGACAGGGCTACTCTAGCGAGACCCCACCAAGACAAGGCTACTCTAGCGAGACCCCACCAAGGCAGGGCTACTCTAGCGAGACCCCACCAAGGCAGGGCTACTCTAGCGAGACCCCACCACGGCAGGGCTACTCCAGTGAGACCCCACGGCGACAGGGCTACTCTAGTGAGACCCCATCACGGCAGGGCTACTCCAGTGAGACCCCACCACGGCAGGGCTACTCCAGTGAGACCCCACGGCGAAAGGGCTACTCTAGCGAGACCCCACCACCATAGCGGTACCCTGGCGAGACCCCACCAAGAGAGGGCTACTCTAGCGATACCCCACTACGGCAGGGCTAATCTAGTGAGACCCCACCACGCCAGGGCTACTCCATTGAGACCCCACCACGACAGGGCTACTCTAGTGAGACCCCAGCACGCCAGGGCTAGTTCATTGAGACCCCACTACGCCAGGGCTACTCCAGTGAGACCCCACCACGGCAGGGCTACTCCGGTGAGACCCCAACACGCCAGGACTATTCCAGTGAGACCCCACTACGCCAGGGCTACTCCGGTGAGACCCCACCACGCCAGGGCTACTCCATTGAGACCCCACCACGACAGGGCTACTCTAGTGAGACCCCAGCACGCCAGGGCTAGTCCATTGAGACCCCACTACGCAAGGGCTACTCCAGTGAGACCCCACCACGGCAGGGCTACTCCGGTGAGACCCCAACACGCCAGGACTATTCCAGTGAGACCCCACTACGCCAGGGCTACTCCGGTGAGACCCCACCACGCCAGGGCTACTCCATTGAGACCCCACAACGCCAGGGCTACTCCATTGAGACCCCACCAGGCCAGGGCTACTCCAGTGAGACCCCACCACGCCAGGGCTACTCCGGTGAGACCCCACCAGGCCAGGGCTACTCCATTGAGACCCCACCAGGCCAGGGCTACTCCATTGAGACCCCACCACGACAGGGCTACTCTAGTGAGACCCCAGCACGCCAGGGCTAGTCCATTGAGACCCCACTACGCAAGGGCTACTCCAGTGAGACCCCACCACGGCAGGGCTACTCCGGTGAGACCCCAACACGCCAGGACTATTCCAGTGAGACCCCACTACGCCAGGGCTACTCCGGTGAGACCCCACCACGCCAGGGCTACTCCATTGAGACCCCACCAGGCCAGGGCTACTCAAGCGAGACCCCACCAGGCCAGGGCTACTCCAGTGAGACCCCACCAGGCCAGGGCTACTCCGGTGAGACCCCAACACGCCAGGACTACTCCAGTGAGACCCCACCACGCCAGGGCTACTCCGGTGAGACCCCACCAGGCCAGGGCTACTCCATTGAGACCCAACCAGGCCAGGGCTACTCCGGTGAGACCCCACCAGGCCAGGGCTGCTCCATTGAGACCCCACCAGGCCAGGGCTACTCCAGTCAGACCCCACGACGACAGGGCTACTCCAGTGAGACCCCACTACGCCAGGGCTACTCCGGTGAGACCCTACGACGACAGGGCTACTCTAGTGAGACCCCACCAAGCCAGGGCTACTCCAGTGAGACCCCAGCATTGCCGCTGGCCCTGTATGCGGCCAGGTTGCCCTCCCTCGGTTCTCCTTCTTGACGGGTATGGCGCCTTCCGAGATTAGACCCGGCGGCTGGGCAGACAGGGGGAGGGGTAGGGTCAGGGGGGGTAGGGGGGGGGTATAGGGAGGGCCAGGAGTGGGGGGGGGGGGGCACGGAGGGAATCGAAGCGAGATCGTGGTGTGAGGGGCGGTGGGGATGGGGTGCAGATGGCGTAAGACTTATCGAGAGCTAGGCTGTTGCGAGAATTCCGTCTTTGTGAATGAGCGGCTGCCGACAGGGGGCGTCGTCGTCTTTGCCACCACGCGCCAGGTAATAGCCTCAGACCCGTCTCCTCGCTCCTCCACCCCACGCAGCGGATAATGGCTTTGTATCTCCCTCTCTCCACCACCCCCACTCAGCACAGAATAGATTCCCCTCCCTCGCCCACCCCACAAGGCATATAATAGCTTTGGATTGCCCCCCACCCCCCTCGCCCACCCCACAAGGCATATAATAGCTTTGGATTGCCCCCCACCCCCCTCGCCCACCCCACAAGGCATATAATAGCTTTGGATTGCCCGCCACCCCCCTCGCCCACCCCACAAGGCATATAATAGCTTTGGATTGCCCCCCACCCCCCTCGCCCACCCCACAAGACATATAAAAATAGCTTTGTATACCCCAGGAGCGACTGTCATGCAGAGTTGTCAAGAGCCGTTTTCATGAACAGAGCTGCTGTCAGGAGTGACTGTCAGATGCAGCTTTCTGCAACATCTGTCAAGAGCGGCTGTCAGGAACGGCTGTCATGAGTGGGTTGCCAGGTACAGTTGTCAAGAGCATGTAGTCAGGAGCCGTTGTCACGAACTGTCACAGCTGTCACCGTGAGCAGCTATCAGGAATGGCCGTCAGGAGCGGCTGTCAGAAACGGTTGCCGTGAGTGGCTGTCAGGAATGGCTGTCAGGGGCGGCCGCCTATTAGCTCACCCATACACACGGACATGCTCAACCGATCCTCATCTCTTCAACCCTGACCCTTATCTGCAGCTTCTTATTTGACCTCCCCACCCCCCGCCCTACTGCGTGCCCCACACAGTAGGGCCAACACAAACCACCGTCCCCTTCCCCCTCCCACAAAGGAACACCCTGGAGGGGTTGGCACCAGTCACCCCAGCGACCGACAGGTAAGGGCCGATGTGGGGGCAGCAGCAGCAGCGGCAGCAACCGAAGCCCTGTAAATGGAGGCGTCCACGTCAGACCTCCTCAGGGATCCACACGTAGCAACGACCAAAGAGGCACACTGGGAAGAATATCTTTAAATAGGTCCACCTTCTACAGGCCCTCTCACGGAAAGGTCAAGGCCGGGCCACCGTCCATATCCTATTTGTGACATCGACCCTCCCGCGGTCGTCTGCTACCTCTCTGATTGTCGTCTGCTCGTCGGCTTATCTTCTTGTCTTTTTCTCAGCGTCTGCTCGCCATCTTCTTGCCTTTTTCGCGTCGTCTTCTCGCCATCTTCTTGTCTTCGTGTCGTCGTCTCGTCATCTTTTTGTCTTCTCGCCGTCTTCTCGCCATCTTCTTTTCTTCGCATCGTCTTCTCGCCATCTTGTTTTCGCATCGTCTTCTCGCCATCTTCTTGTCTTCGCGTCGTCGTCTCGTCATCTTCTATTCTTCTCGCCATCTTCTTGTCTTTGCGTCGGCTGCGCGCCATCTTCTTGTCTTCTCGTCGTCTGCTCGCCATCTTCTCGTATATTTCTGTACTATTGTCTTCTTGTCGTTCCTTGATCACCTTCTGGTTATCTTCTCGTGGATGGAGCATCCGCAGCCAAATGGCTTGGGTCATCTAATCTCGGGCATATCTCCTTCATGCCATGCATTGTCCAGACAGGTTCATTGGTCTAATTCAGCCTCGTGCGCACCAAACGGGCCTTAGACAACAATCGTTTCATTTCTCGTCGTCTCCTTGTCGAGATGGTTTCCCGGGGTGTCAACAACACACGACTGACTGGGGACACGACACAGTCACTCCAGTCATTGACCGGGCTGACGGAGATGGGGTGAGGGGGGAGGGGGGGTCACGGAAAGCTTTATGTATCGATATGTGCACCCCCCCCCCCTTGCCCATGTCATTATACATACGGCTCTTCTGGCAGTACTGCACTACTTGATAAATAATAGAAGGTTCATCCCATGGCAATCACCTAACACACCTTTACAACAAAATGACAAAAGTCCACCTATTCATCAAGGAACAGACATACCGGGCCAATTCCTACTTAGTCCCCTACGCCCCCCCCCCCCCTCCACCTACCTAACACAAACGAACATATACTTCACTTATATATATATATATAATAATACATTGAATAGTTTGGCAGGCTTGAGCTGCATCCAATGGTATCTTCCAAGCGGTAGCTAATGATCATGAAAACGCCACTAGGAATAACGCAGAAAGGTTCTCTCCGCAAGGGTATTTTTCAAATGATTCATTATTTCCAGGGTCGTTCGATGCTGGAGGCGCTGAGTGGCGCAACAGGCAACGACCGTTTAGCAACAGGAACTTGCTATGCTCATTACATAATTACAGAATACACATAATAAAGAAACGCGGAAAGCTAAACGTCGAGATGATAACACTAAAATAATGATGTCGATGAGTTGGGGCGCGGGAGCGGGGGGTACATGGGGGGAGGATGGGGGCAACCCTGGAAACAGGAGCGACGGAGAGGGGTGGGAAGGGGGGGAAAGCCCGAAAACAGGAGCGACGGAGGGGACCAGATTAGACACAGGATGCAGACGCGCGTAGATACCAAGAGCGTGGGTTGATTAAATAGCTGCTTGCCTAGACTGTGTCCGGGCCGATATACAACAGGCCATAATACAATAGAACCTCGGGAAACCAATAATTCGATATCTGGCCCGTTGAACAGTTCTGTGGGGTCGGTTTCCACACGGTCGTCCGGCCAGTTTAACCTTCGACACTTCCATCCGACCGGTTCAATCAGGTCCCTGGGCCAGTATCAACACGTCCATGCGGCCGGTTTAACCAGGTCTATGGGGTCAGTTTCAACACGGTCATCCGGCCGGTTTAACCAGATCTATAGGGTCGGTTTCAACACGGCCATCCGACAGGTTCAACCAGATCTATAGGGTCGGTTTCAACACGGCCATCCGACAGGTTCAACCAGATCTATAGGGTCGGTTTCAACACGGCCATCCGACAGGTTCAACCAGATCTATAGGGTCGGTTTCAACACTGTCATCCGACCGGTTTAACCAGATCTATAGGGTCGGTTTTAACACGGTCATCCGGCCGGTTGAACCAGGTCTATCCCGCCGGCATAGACATGTATATCCCCTCCTTCGTATGTGGCGGTTGTACTGTGTTACTAGAACCGTTGGATGGGCATACTGAGGAATGGCAGTGCCATTCACATTTCTACAGTGGCATTCGCCGTATAGAAGTACATGTAATACCAAAGAACTTGTATGGAAAAGTTCTATAAATTCTTTGGTAATACTAAATGAGTGTCACAATAGTCTATGTGATATATGCATAATACAACACACTAACAAACCGCATCACATCTTGGCGCCACGCACAGTGGCCAATCAGTAATCCAGTAAGGAGCGAATTGGTTTCTCGTCACTCGCTGCGGGGGACGTGACATTGGTCGGCGACGTTATGAGCAGACGGCGACGGTCATAACGGCACCCTATACCAATACCCTGCAGCGGTTGTACAATTATAACAGGACGCGACTCGAACGACAAAGACCAAACAGGCAGCAGAGACCCAGTAACTACACCAGACATGGACAGGTAACGCGTAAACCAGGACAGACAGCGATACAGCAGGGGGTACCGCCTGTTACATGGAATACAACACGGCCAATCTCACAGACGTTTGGCGCTGATGGTCGAGTGGCGGAGAATGAGAACTAACCTCGGTGGCCCTGCGCGTCCGGTGTGGCCGGAGTTTGACAGGCGAGGGGTGAGCCAGTGCCTCCTTGTCGTCCGAGGTCCCGGAGACCTCCTCGCTCTCCCCGTCCGACCCGATCCGCAGATTCTCGTGTCCCACTCCTGGAAAGACATCAATTTAATCAACAAATCAAAAATACATAAATATTTAGGATTTCGGGAGCAATAACGCCCGCGGTACAGATGCAACGCGTGGCTAAATGTTCAGATGGCTCCACTAGCTTTTTACACGCGCAATTATCACATTCCATTGTCAACAAACAAGTCAACGGGGGACAGAATTGCGTACCACATGAATAAGGCACTACACAGGCCGACACGTCATAATGCGCCCATGTGGGTTCGAATATCGACAGAGAAATTCCGTATGACTCCACGAATAACGACTCCACGAACCCAGGACTCCAGCAAGACAGATCCGTGAAGCTAAAGCTGATGAGAACCCCCCTCCCCCATCCGCCTCCACACACACAGCAGTTTCGCAGAGACTATGAAGCTTCCAGGATGATGAGATGACTCGCGAGTGCAAATATAAGAACAACCAAACATTGGGCGGTAACTATGCAGTAAGCCAGGAACGAAGTCTCACTGCAGCCGAGCCCGCTCCCTGCCACCATCGCTGCGTGGGGGGCCCACGTCATACGGTACAGTGCACGGTTCTGCCCATCATTAACTATACGAAGTGCAGTCATGGTGTGTTAAGTCAATTCTGGGAAGATCATGGCTAAAGTGGGTCACGACGCCTGTGGGTCACGATGTAATTGAGTTGGATGCGCCATTATGATTATATACACCATTATGATATATACACCATTATGATATATACACCATTATGATATATACACCATTATGATATATACACCATTATGATATTTATATACGCGTATTTATTACGGGCGGAGCTTCGCATGAACTGTAAGCAAGGCAGTCAACCGCTGGCCCCCGATGACGTCACACCCATCGGCCACGCCTCGCGCGTTGGAAGGCCCAGGGCGTGGGAAGGGTTAAGCGTGGAGCGGAGCCTTGTCCCGGGGTACTCCCCTCTCTCCCCTAGCACTCTCTACCAATGAGGATGCGGAATATGTATCCAGTACATAGTGGAACAGAGAAATGTATAGTGGGGAGCGAACCTAAACGACTAAACAGATCGATTTCGCTGGCCTGGTAGATATTTGGAGGGCGAATGAATGTTAAATGCACAATTCTCAAGGAAACCTCTCAGAATATCCGGCATTAAGTGTAAGCATCTCACTGTTACCCGGTACCCACCTCGCTGACGGTAGCTGCCATTCGAGGCAATGTTGCGCATGCGTTTTCTGCCGTAGCATATCCATAAGTTAAGGAACATTCCAAGCCTCGAATGAGAAGAACTAAACGAATCCGCAAATAGAAATCAGCATAAAATAAATGCCCAAAACTCGTCTCCTTAGCTCGATATCAAAAGTTACTGAGGAGAAATTTAACAGCGCTTGGGAGATTGCGATCGTGTCCCTGACAACAATACGCTCTCTTTCAGAATCTGGGTCTGATATGATGCGGGATGCAGACGCCCAGTCTCAGCAGCGGGATCTGGCTCCAGGAGGGTGAGTGACGGGGTGTCTGACCTGTGGCTCCGCTAGGCGGTCGTTACGGAGGGTACTGACCAGCGCATAGTGCGGCGGTGTTACAGCGCCGTCGCTGACACTAAAACTGGTGTCGTTTTGCTCCCGACGCCGACGATGGGGGCGGCGGTGTCGCTGACACTTAACCCGGACCACGTGTCACCAGCCACATGTCGGCGACAAACTGACAAATGTCGTGACAAGGGGGGGGGGGGGGGAGGTGGGTGGGGGGGGGGGCGGCGGCAGGGGAAGAGGGAGGAGGGGCGGCGACAGGGGAAGATAGGGGAAGGGCGGCGACAGGGGAAGAGGTAGGAGGGGCAGCGACAGGGGAAGAGGGGGGAGGGAAGGCGACAAGGGAAGAGGAAGGAGGGGGGCGACAGGGAAACAGTGGGGTGGGGTGGCGACAGGGTAAGAGGCAGGAGGGACGGTGACAGGAGAAGAGGCAGGAGGGGGCGACAGGGGAAGGGGGGGGGTGGGGCGGCGACGGGGGAAGAGGGAGGTGGGGCGGCGACAGGGGAATAGGGAGGAAGGGCGACGACAGGGGAAGAGGGTGGAGGGGCGGCGACAGGGGAAAAGGGAGGAGGGGGCGGCGACAGGGGAAGAGGGAGGAGGGGCGGCGACAGGGGAAGAGGGAGGAGGGGCGGCGACAGGGAAAGAGGGTGGAGGGGCGGCGACAGGGGAAGAGGGAGAAGGGGCGGCGACAGGGGAAGAGGGAGGAGGGGCGGCGACAGGGGGAGAGGAAGGTGGGGCGGCGACAGGGGAAGAGGGAGGTGTGGCGAGGACAGGGGAAGAGGGAGGTGGGGCGGCGACAGGGGAAGAGGGAGGAAGGGGGCGACAGGGGAAGAGGGAGGTGGGGCGGCGACAGGGGAAGAGGGAGGAAGGGCGGCGACAGGGGAAGAGGGAGGAGGGGCGGCGACAGGGGAAGAGGGGGGAGAGCGGCGACAGGGGAAGAGGGTGGAGGGCGGGGATAGGGGAAGAGGGAGGTGGGGCGGCGACAGGGGAATAGGGAGGAGGGGCGGCGACAGGGGAAGAGGGAGGTGGGGCGGCGACAGGGGAAGAGGGAGGAGGGGCGGCGACAGGGGAAGAGGGAGGAGGGGCGGCGACAGGGGAAGATGGGGGAGGGGCGGCGACAGAGGAAGAGGGAGGTGGGGCGGCGACAGGGGAATAGGGAGGAGGGGCGGCGACAGGGGAAGAGGGGCGGCGACAGGGGAAGAGAGAGGAGGGACGGCGACAGGGGAAGAGGCAGGAGGGGCGGCGACAGGGGAAGAGGGAGGAGGGGCGGCGACAGGGGAAGAGGGCGGAGAGGCGGCGACAGTGGCAGAGGGAGGATTGGGCGACAGGGGAAGAGTGAGGAGGGGGCGACAGGGAAAGAGGGGGTAGGGCGGCGACAGAAGAGGGAGATGGGGCGGCGACAGGGGAAGAGTGGGGAGGGTCGGCGACAGGGGAAGAGGGAGGAGGGCCGGCGACAGGGGCAGAGGGGGGAGGGGCGGCGACAGGGGAAGAGGGCGGAGAGGCGGCGACAGTGGCAGAGGGAGGAGGGGGCGACAGGGGAAGAGGGTGGAGGGGCGGCGACAGGGGAAGAGGGAGGAGAGCGGCGACAGGGGAAGAGGGAGGTGGGGCGGCGACAGGGGAAGAGGGAAGAGGGGCGGCGACAGGGGAAGAGGGAGGAGAGGCGGCGACAGGGGAAGAGGTAGGGGCGGCGACAGGGGAAGAGGGAGAAGGGGCGGCGACAGGGGAAGAGGGGGGAGCGGCGGCGACAGGGGACGAGGGAGAAGGGGCGGCGACAGGAGAAGAGAGAGGAGGGGCGGCGACAGGGAAATAGGGAGGAGGGAGCGACAGGGGAAGAGGGAGGAGGGAGCGACAGGGGAAGAGGGAGGTGGGGCGGCGACAGGGGAAGATTGAGGAGGGGCGGCGACAGGGGAAGAGGGAGGTGGGGCGGCGACAGAGGAAGAGGGAGGAGGGGGCGACAGGGGAAGAGGGAGGTGGGGCGGCGACAGGGGAAGAGGGAGGAGAGGCGGCGACAGGGGAAGAGGGAGGATGGGGCGACAGGGGAAGAGGGAGGAGGGGGCGACAGGGGAAGAGGGAGGAGGGGCGGCGACAGGGGAAGAGGGAGGGGCGGCGACAGGGGAAGAGGGAGGAGGGGCGGCGACAGGGGAAGAAGGAAGAGGGGGCGACAGGGGAAGAGGGGGGAGGGGCGGCGACAGGGGAAGAGGGAGAAGGGGCGGCGACAGGGGAAGAGGGAGGTGGGGCGGCGACAGGGGAAGAGGGAGGAGGGGCGGCGACAGGGGAAGAGTGAAGAGGGGGGAGGGGCGCCGACAGGGGAAGAGGGAGAAGGGGCGGCGACAGGGGAAGAGGGAGGTGGGGCGGCGACAGGGGAAGAGGGAGGAGGGGCGGCGACAGGGGAAGAGTGAGGAGGGGCGGCGACAGGGGAAGAGGAAGGTGGGGCGGCGACAGGGGAAGAGGGAGGTGTGGCGAGGACGTTAGAATGCCCGGAAGCGGTAAGGGTGGCCGGCCAGAGCGGAAGAGGGACGGAAGGTGGATACCTGACACTGCTGTAGAGTGTCGATCTCAAGGCCGACACAGGACGGGTCGGCGAGGATGATGTTGAAAGAGTATCTAAGAAAACATTGGTGTTACAAGGCCAGCGTGGTACTGTGGTTGGCTGGGTGGCGCAGGAAGTGGGGTAGGGGGGAGGAGGGGTAGCGACGGGAGATCCGAGGGGCATTCGGCTAGCGCTGCATGGAGGGTTATCGGGACTCTCCAGGATGATCACAGTTACCAGGTCTACAGCGTCATAAATATAATGACGTAAGTACGGGGCGAGGGGATCAGTGCACTCCTGTACCACACCGACCAACGTGACCAGCCACCCTGACCAGTCACCCTAATCGGCCACCCACCCTGACCAGTCACCCTAATCGGCCACCCACCCTGACCAGTCACCTTAATCAGCCATCCATCCTGACCAGCCATCCTAACCGGCCACCCACCCTGATCAGCCACCCTGTTCAGTCACCCTCCCAAGTCACCATGACTAGCCCCCCTCACCACACTGACCAACCAGGCCAGCCCGATGGTTGTTCGTCCACCATGCTCATTGAAACATTCTTCACCAAGCAACAGGAGTTAGACGACGATATTGATTTTGTCTGACTGACACGCACCTCCCTCCCACCCCCCCCCCCCCCCATAACCGCCCGTCCCTCCCACCCTGCCCCAATCAATCCCCTCTGCGATCACCCCTCTCTCTCCCCAACACCCCTGTCCATCCTGGCCGCCCGTCTCCGCCGACCTCCCCCCCACCCCCACCCCCGCCCATCCTGGCCGTCCGGCGTATTATTTGTGTCCAGTGCATTAGGTACACAGGTGGAGCGGTGTGCGGCGTACCGTCGGGGCCCCGCAGGAATGGACACTAGGTAGACCAGGGGACTGATTGATGGGTGTGTGTGAGGGGAGGGGGTGGGGGAGGGGGAGGGCAAGGAACCAGCATCCGTGTCCAGGTGCGACAATCTGGTCAAAAGAAAAAGGCATTCCAGAAAAACGGGCAAAGCTGTCGCAACATTTATGTGTCTGCGGTATTGTGTAGCGTACGCTTGTCGGGTCGGGGGCCTTCGTCGGTGAGCAATACCGAACGGCTGTCCCATGGCATCACCGCCACCAATATAACACCGCCACAATGGCATCACCGTCACCATAGTAACACCGCCACTATGGTAACACCGCCACCATGGTAATACCGCCACCGTGTAACATCGCCACCATAGTCACATCGCAACCATGGTAACACCGCCACCGTGTAACACCGCCACCATGGTAACACAGCCACCGTGTAACACCGCCACTATGGTAACACCGCCACCATGGTAATATCGCCACCATATAACACCGCTACCATAGTAACACCGCCACCGTGTAACACCGCCACCATGGTAATACCGCCACCGTGGTAACACCGTCACCATAGTAACACCGTTACCATGATATCACCGCAACCATGATATCACCGTCACCATAGTAACACCGTTACCATGATATCACCGCAACCATGATATCACCGTCACCATAGTAACACCGCCATCATGGTAATACCGCCACCATAGTAACACCGCCACCGTGTAACACCGCCACTATGGTAACACCGCCACCATGGTAATACCGCCACCGTGGTAACACCGTCACCATAGTAACACCGCCACCATGGTAACATTGCCACCGTGTAACACCGCCACCATAGTATCATCGCAACCATGGTAACACCGCCACTATGGTAACGCCGCCACCATGGTGATACCGCCACCGTGGTAATTTAACACCGCCACCATGGTAACATCGCCACCGTGGTAACACTGCCACCGTGGTAACACCGCTACCATAGTAACACCGCTACCATGTTAACACCGTAACCATAGTAACACCGCCACCATGTCAACACCACAACCATGGTAACACCGCCACCCTGGTAACACCGGCACCATGTTTACACCGCCATCATGGTAACGCCGCTACCATGGTAACACCGCCACCGTGGTAACGCCGCCACCATGGTAACACAGCCACCATAGTAACATCGCAACCATGGTAACACCGTGACCACAGTAACACCGCTACAATGTTAACACCGCCACCATGGTAACACCGCCAGCAGGGTAACCAGCATGGTAACACCGCCACCATGGTAAGACAGCCATCATACTGACACCCCCACCATGGTAACATCGTCACCATGGCAACACCGCCACCATGGTAACACCGCCACCATGGTGACACCACTAGCAGGGTAAGGGTAACACCGCACGCTCAAACCGAGGTAACACGCTCAAACCAAGGTCACGGCATGGTAACACACGCACCAAAGTGACGGCATGGTAACACTCACCCCAAGGTCATGGTATGGTAACACACACACCAAGGTCACGGCATGGTAACACTCAAACCAAGTTCACGGCATGGTAACACCCACACCAAGGTCACAGCATGGTAACACCCACACCAAGGTCATGGCATGGTAACACTTAAACCAAGGTCACGCATGGTCACACTCAGACCAAGGTCACGGCATGGAAACACTTAAACCAAGGTCACGCATGGTCACACTCAGACCAAGGTCACGGCATGGTAACACTCACACCAAGGTCACGGCATGGTAACACCCACACCAAGGTCACGG
This sequence comes from Arenicola marina, assembly GCA_964019135.1. Taxonomy (NCBI): domain Eukaryota; kingdom Metazoa; phylum Annelida; class Polychaeta; family Arenicolidae; genus Arenicola; species Arenicola marina. The sequence goes on along the minus strand of OZ025248.1, from coordinate 23,052,273 downwards.
CATGGTAACACTTAAACCAAGGTCACGCATGGTCACACTCAGACCAAGGTTACGGCATGGAAACACTCAAACCAAGGTCATGGCATGGTGACACCCACACCAAGGTCACGGCATGGTAACACTCACACCAAGGTCACGGCATGGTAACACCCACACCAAGGTCACGGCATGGTAACACTCACACCAAGGTCACGGCATGGTAAGACCCAAGTATACGCTGGAGAGTTCGGCATTAATAAAGAAGATTTGGGGCCAATATGAGCGTGACAATGGGGGGCGGGAGGAGGGGCGGGGGGGGGGCAACAGAACTATCCAGAGCCCAACCGCGTCAACAAAAATCTCGGACTTGATCCCACGTCCCACTCACGGCGTAATTATACATGATAACCAGCCAATCAGTCACCGTGAATCCATCCCCTCCACAGCGGCGTCACGGTGACCTTCGCTCAAGGCCACTCCGAAGTGTGGTCTGCTTATTTTGGGCAGGGTAACTACCACGGCTTTGGGTGCCTATATACATATATACAAGGAAAAGTTTCCCAGGCCGTCAGTTTCGTACTCAACCGGGGGAGCCTCTCCAGCCTCCCTTGCTCATTCAGTAAGCAGGATAAGCGGCAGACCAACAAGCGCATGTTACATCCAACACCATTTCATTGTCCCAGTTTAGCTAGCCCCAAGCGCACTAAAGTGGCCTAAAATCCGAAATTTTATTTCGAGTTCAAGTGCATTGTTGCGCAATCTTGCCGTCTGTCTGAAAGGATAATTAAGGGGCCTGGTTGATTGGTTTCAAAAGCCACTTCAATGTCGTAAAGTGTCCCAAGCGGGGGTCCAGATAGTGTCCCATTGTGAGACGCCACAAGCTATCAGGTCCTGTCGCGACTGTGGGGATCAAGACTCAAGTGTAGAGAGGAGACTCGAGTGTGGAGAGGAGCCACTCCCCCCACAGTGACACATCCTACTCATCTCCTACCTACAGCAACAGATGTATTTGGTTCTAATAGACTAAAAACATTTGGTTCTGCGGCTTTTGCAAACATACAAGATATATAGTTAGTTCTGCTGCCGTATTCAACAGACTAGATTCTGCATGTGGTTCTGCTGTCTTTGCCAACATATTAAATACACTTTTCGTTCCTTTACAAACATATTAGAGCCCCTCCCCCCTATTAACTCGGTGTTGCCGCCTTTACAAACGAACTAGATACAGTTGGTTCTTTCCCTTTACAAACACAACAGAGATAGCTACATACTCAGTTCACGTTCCCGCCACCTCTCGACGGGACGACCGCCCCCCCCCCCGCCCCTTACATTCCACCCCCGCACCGTTCCAGATACAGCTACAAGGTACATACACAAATAAAGGGACCGGATCTCAGTGCTTGATAACACCCACTTCTGTATTCTTATCGGGCGTTAGCCGACACTAGCGCCCTCTAGGGGTAGACCTCATCCTCATCCCGGCTCCACCCCCCTCGACCACGTGGGGGGAAGGTTCGGGGGGAGGGGGAGGCAGAGTTTGCCCATTATCGCAGTACATCCGCCCATTGAGGGTCAGCTAGTCCTCCAATTGATTCGCAGTTCTGTCGCGTGGTGACTGACACGTTCGAGTATGTACCGCGCTTCCCAATCTAGCGTGGCGGCTCGAGCTCCATGGAGTATAGAACTCACCTAGCCGGAGACTAACTAACAAGATCGCGAGGCAGTGTCAGCCGTTTTTTTGGGGGGTTACAAATTGACAGGAGGCCGCTATGGAGTTACGATAGCTAACCCTGCATGGGTTTACACAATAGGGGTATGTGTGGGTGAGATATGAGTAAGGGCTTAGGCACTTGAAATAAACATACCGGTACCCCCCCCCCCCCGCACCCCACCCCCCCAATCCCGCCCATGTTACTCTAATCTACCTGATTGCAATAATTCTAAACTCCAATAAAACCAACACATTCCTCAAATTAAATATGCATTCCAATCATTGTAACCTGAGTCTACCTCTTAATGCCAACATGTACATCCTAGTCACCCATTTCAAACCCACATACTCATCATCCCATCTGTCTATTCAGACCTGAAGCCATTCCACATTGTCTAAACTATCAGTACCCACTATCCACTGATACCCTTCAGTTTTTGAAGTTGTACCTCCCGGTACTTCATATCCGCCAGTGTTTCTGACCTGCCGGCCGTCCATAGCCTCTGTTCTACAGCCAACCTTATATTGATTTGGTCTGATTGTGTGCCCACAGTTATCTACTGAAGGCCATGTCTCTATATAACCACTATTTCTCGGAAAGGGACATGCAATCGTAACAGGGTTGACAATAGACTAGGCAAGACGAGTATTGATTGCTAGGGGAGCTGTGATTATAACAGGTAAAAACAGGAATAGCTTCAAACGATGATTCAGGGGTTACAACAGGTAAAACTATGCAATGACAAATGGATAACCTCAATAAAGATTGGTCAATGGTTATGACAAGTGAAACTATAAATTATGACATGAATAACCTCATTTCGTTATATAAAAAGGTCTTACCATTTTCTTTGATGCCTCCGTTTTCTTCAATGGTAAGGTTGTCTGCAAGTTCCGACAGACTCTCATCAATACTGCTCTGTCTGTTGGGTCTTAGCGTCAATGAAAGTCGCCGCTTCAAGTGCTTTAGGGACAACTTCCTTCTGCAATACATCCGCAAAAGATGAACATGTGAAAGTGATAAAAAAAACAGATAGTAGTGTTTTGGTAATTTAATTTTTTGCATCTAAAGTTGGTACACCCCCATTTTTAAGGTTGCAGCCATGAAGATGTAAAACATAACATTGAAACCGGTCTCAGTAGTTTATTTACTGTGGCACCTGCATCTACTTTAAGGAAAAGGTGAGTAGCAGCACCCAATCCAGTGCATCTTTGATTACCCTGCTCATCAATCATTTAATATCCTTAGAGATACTCAAAGAGAGGATGGATAGTAAAGTAAAGGAGTTATGTTTGTTTCAATGTAATTCACAACTTGTGGGTGGGATCCTTTGGTATATTGTATATAAACCCACTACCCCTCTCTGCAACCCCCCTAAGTTAGTTGATGCACATTTCTTTACTCTTTAATCTCGCTGGTTGATTTGACAGTAATTCCCACTCCACTCCCCCTCCCCCATCATCACCCTCACCTTATCTCAGTTGGCCAAGCACGCGCAGTGATGATGAGGCTAATTTTGTGACCCCTCCTGCTCCTTTTTCACCTATCCCCTTACACTTCACTGAAACAGCTAACAGCCAGATTTTTTTGGGGGTTATTTTTTGGCACACCCAGGTTTATAAATATTTTCTCGTGTACCAAAACAAATAACAGTAGTCAAGAGACTTACACCATCAAGTTCTGATGAACTGAGTATTTACAGAATCTATTCAGTGCCAATTCTATTAATTATTATGAAATTATATAAAAGAGGTAGATCTAAAGGGTTTATTTCTTATATGTATCTCTTTTATAAAACTATCCTTACCTCTCCATGGCATTACCCAACCCTTGAGTACTTTTAGTTTCAGCAATATACTCAGGCTTGATTCAGGCTACTAATTTGTTATTTGCTGTTGATTACATCATATCATGCATATTGAGGAATCTTTCAACTGTGAAAAATAGTTCTAATTTCTGGTTAAAATTTATGTTGTTTAGATAGTGGCCAAAGGGTAAATGTGTAGGGGAGCCTCCCCCCTCCCCCTAATAACTCTTCAATCCCACAGCTCTCATAAAATAATTGGCTTCTAGACAACTGGACCCGAAACCAAGTCAACCCACACCCCCTAGACCCAACACATATGCAACTGCCAGAAGTGTAATTTTACAATATATTTTGTTCGTGGATATACCAGTTGGACAAAGATCAGATAAATTTTATGTTGAGATATTTATTCTGGAATTATGCCAGTAACTTTCATAATAGCCTTATTTTCATTCTAGATCTTGTCCTTATTATAGCTCTCATTCTCGTTAGTGCCCCAGTTACAGTGATTCTGATAGGTAGGCCAGTGGATGGGTCCAAGTGTCCCTGATCTCCTTAAAATTATAGGACATCCAAAAAATATGAATATGAAAAATTGTAAATAAAATATATTGCGTAGTCTGTGTCACCATGTCTCCTCACGCCTCAATGAATTGCAGCATTTGAATTTTTTGTGCGATAAATGATGCAGGATGCGTACCTATCAGAATCGCTGTGGTTATTATCAAATACATTGCCTGGGCATGCTATGACAAGGTTTTGACAACAGGTATATAATGACGGCAATAGATAACAATAAGAAAAGTGGCAACTCTACCCCATCAATATACATGGACATAGAAAAAAATTGATGACGTAATTTTATTTTTTATATTCTTGATATAGGTTAAGATAGTAATACTGGAAGAGGTGTGGTGGGGAGGTAAGCAGGTAAGGCTAAGTTAAGATACTGAACACTATCCTTTTATATATTAATAAAACATTTAATACCATATAATATTGATTATGCGCAAGTTGCTAATAAAGGGACTATCAATAATTTTGGATGTCATACTTGACTGGGGTCGAACTTCTAGTGGATTGAGTTGGCTAAATACCAAATAATTTGAGTTTTTTCATGTTCCTGCATATTAACTGTTATTTAACACTGTGACAGACCAGACAGTAATCAGGTAATACAGTTGGCGCAAATGCCCCCAGCAGGCAAGCCTGCTTCTCTAATGTAGAGAAGTGGGCTTGCCTGGGGGCACTTAATTACGACAAGTAATACAGTAACATTCTTATGAAATATAAAGCAAGATACTACTTGGTATATATGCCATCCTTAAAACTGATATGAGTCACATATGTTCAGATATCAGACTATGTACCCTACAGATTTCAAGGAAGAGGTGGAACTTCTCTCAGACAATCATGACAAGCTGAATCAGCTAATGTAAACAAATAGGGTGGCAAGAAGTTCTGACGCGTGACCAGTACAGACAAGACGGTCCGATCGCGCCGGTTAGCCGATCGCAAAAGTCCACTCTTTGCAGGTAAACCGTTTCACGATATAAACTTCGGAGATGGCCTCGCCATTTTTTAGTATTATCCAATACCGCATTTACCTTCGAGGTTTTACCTCCTCCATTTTCTTTTGTAGATTTGGCTCCCTACTCTAGATTATTGTCAACACCCTAAGCGATGGGTCACAAAATATCCGCAGATTTCCAGCATAGGGAATGCATCGACAATGCTGCATCAAATGATGGCTTAACAATTGTAATAATAACAATAAAACAGGCTAAAAGTTATAGTTTCACAGTGTCCGTCGTCCAGGAAAAACATAAAATAATTTGTTATTGTATTAAGCGGCATCAAGGTGCGCGCAGCTCGACCTTGACCTTGTGAATGCAGCGGCACCGGAAGTCACAGCCTGCGCACCACCGCAACACATATCCAGACCGTCATGCTTGGCAAAAAGGCGTTTGTGTCCGTGATAAACTTCCTGGCAGCTGTTAGAAAAACTTAACCATGCATTCTTTACTTCCAATACTTTTTGTATTCGTGGGGTGTTGCTCCAACGTTGTATTTTTAGAACTAATTGTCAGGTAAGAAAATGGAATCAAGAAAATAAACAACTTATTTTCTACTAAATGTGTGTATCGATTTCACGAGTTCTATTTTTGCATAAAGACACTGTGAGAATTCATTCATCTTTATTCAATTTTATTTCAGGTTTTTTTTAGGTGAAAATTTAAAACAAAGTATTTTCACGTTATTTATGTCTTCCACTTCACTTTAAGACCTGTACACGATCTGTGCCACTTGTTATCCACTGAAAATAACAGTACACGATCCACTTGTCAGGTCTTCCATTTCACGCCCTGAAAATATCAGTACACGATCTGTGCCTTGAAGTCCACTTGTCAGGTCTTCGGTTTCACGCCCTAAAAATAACAATACACAATCTGTGCCTTGAAGTCCACTTATCAGATCTTCCACTTCACGCCCTGAAAATAACTACACGATTAGCGCTATTAGATAACACCCTGCCGCGCCGGTCCGCGCTAATCCCCGGACACCCCCCCTCCCCCTTCCTGCTACCTCAACCCCCCCCCGTGGCGGCTACAGTCTATGGCGGATCTATATCCGCCAGTAAATGGGTGAAAACCAGAAATTAAACGAGAATTCATAATTATAAACGAAAGTGCATGAAATTTGGGCCGCATAAATATCCGCAAAAATCCATGCTCTATACCCTCATTACGATTAAAATTCCGCATTGTCAACGCTCATTATGGTGCTCCCCACGGTATATTGGCTGTGTGCAAAAATCTGCATTATCCATCTTCATTACGGAGCTCTAAGTGATATTCCCCCGGGAAGCCAAGCCCGACTACCCACCCCCTATCAGCCGGGTGAGACCCAATCATCCAGGCGCGCAGACTCCAATCCGCTGACTCACTACATCTCCCACCCCCACCCCATCCGCCACCCCATCCCCCATCCCCCCTACCCCCCTTAAATCCTTCAGCTGTTTGGCCGTTCGGCCATTATGAGTGTACACCAGTGATACATCCGCACTTGGTATACAGTATGGCAGTGTGTAGCCCATGTCTATTGAAGGATAAAAAACTAATTGAAGGTGTATTACTTCAGGCATTAAAATTGGTACATGGCTTAAAAGATGTACCATACAAAGAGTGATTAGCAAAATTGAAGTTACCCAGCATGAGCTATAGGAGAGCTAGGGGCGATATGAGAAGGCCCTATATGTACATAGTCCATGACAACCAAGGGAGATTAACTAGGTAACTATTTCAATTTGATGATGACCACACAACAAGAGGCCACCCATTCAAGTTGAGGAAGCCCTTTTGCAATACAAGGCGCCGTCAACACTTCTTATCTAACAGAATCGTTCAAACCTAGAATTCCCTCCCAGCCAACATTGTAATGGCACCAACGATGAATACATTCAAAAACCGACTTGACAAATTATGGAGGAGATATTGGTATGAAAAAGAAGTCTGCCTTCAGCTCAATGCATAAATAGTCTACATGAACAAGAACTAGGAAAACGAAATACAGCTTACTCATTGCTTACTATCTTTCTGACTTTTATCAAACTTTTGCATTTGGAAGCTAAAGTACCTGTTAGTTTGTGAAATGTGTATGGACAAATAATGCTCTGTCCCCTTTGCTTGTTCCTGATATTAGATTCTTCCACAGGCCTACTTCAAAAACCAGGGTATTAGCCAGAGACCCGCCTGCCCGCCGGATGGGCGGGAAGATTTTCAGTTTGGCGAGCAGTCACGTGCTGGTTACCCGAAGAAAATCATAGTGCTCAGAATTTTATATGAACATTTTGCTTACCAGCCGAAATTTTGGCTGGCAACAAAAAAAATCTGGCTAATACCCTGCTTCTTTTAACCAATGAAAATGCAGTAATATGACCTTCACCTTATGACTTCAAAAAAACTGTCAACACACTTTCGTCTGCTATACTTTATGCTGGAGACTATCGTGTTGTGCTGTTATTAAACGAGATGCACTTTTAAGTAAGTTACAATCACAAGGGTCTTCTGTAATGGAGTACTTAAATGCATAAATTGTGGCTGCAGATGGTGCACAGACAAAACAATTCACGAAAGCGAGGCGGCAGATATTAAACATGCTGATTATAAAACTCATGCATATTCTATATTGAATGAAAGGGGCTGCCAGGCAACTTGGATTAAAATGAAATAAAAAGACTAATTGGCAAATCACTCATTTATTTACTTTACTAATCTGTATTAGCCAGAGCCAGAGACCCTACCAACCAGCCTACCATCACCCATCCAACCAACCAGCCTACCATCACCCACCCTACCAACCAGTGCACCATCACCCACCCCACCAACCAGTCTACCATCACCCACCCTACCAACCAGTGCGCCATCACCTACCCCACCATCCAATCCATCATTCCCATACTATTGGTATTGCTATCTCCCTGATTTGTCACCCATTGTTTAGCACATTTCTATATGCTTTGTCTTTTTCTCCTATAAAGTGATGTCCCAACGGCAGGCAATATCATCACATTTGCTCAATTCCTTTTCATCGCATTGGATGGATTTATACGTTCATCCAAATTTGGAACTGTCAAACCAAAAATACCTATCAAGTGAGTATTTCGGTTTTCTACTGTAAGAATTAAGATATTCATTACATAGAAACATTTTTATATGATCATTAAAACTACCGGGTATGCCTTAAAAATAACTATAGCCCCATACCAGTTGCATTAAACAGAGTTGCATACATATGACATTTTGCATTTCATTTAAACTGGAATGTTCTATATGTCAATTACCCCACTGTCGAGGGGCAGCTATATATTATATGCAACTGAGGTTATTGTGCTTGATCATCAGCTATATATCAGATATATTAGATAATAACATGCACATGTTAGACACATACTGCGCCAGACATGTGAGGACCTTAATGGAATAGATATGATCGGATATTGTATTTTAACTTTTCTTTGTGCTTTCAGAGTGTATGCTGTTATGGTGACACTTTTTTTCATAGTTAGTGTCGCTAACAATGCTGCATTTTCCTTCGACATTCCAATGCCACTACACATGATATTCAGAGCAGTGAGTGATCGGTGTCTTTCATACTGAGTGTGAATCAATGTTTTAAAGGGTTTTAACTTGATCAACTGCCTACTTGCCTTTAAATTAAAATATAGATAATAAATTTACAAAGCAATATCAAGTGAAGATTTGTGGCTTTATATCTACATTCTCTCTTCTTAATTTCAAGTTGGTTGCTTTTAGTGTAAAATGTCATTCCGGCTAAATTATGATTCTGTGTCAGTTTTATAGGCATGTTAATTTTTAAGTTCCATTTGTGTGTTCTTGCTGTATGAATTTCATGCACCATCACCCACCTTACCAACCAGACTACCATCACCCACCCTACCAACCAGACTACCATCACCCACCCCACCAACCAGTCTACCATCACTCACCCTACCAACCAGTTTACCATCTCCCACCCTACCAATCAGACTACCCTCACCCACCCCACCAACCAGACTACAATCACCCACCCTACCAACCAGTGCACCATCACCCACCCCACCAACCAGTGAACCATCACCCACCCCACCAACCAGACTACCCTCACCCACCCCACCAACCAGACTACCATCACCCTACCAACCAGTGCACCATCACCCCCATCACCAACCAGTCTACCATCACTCACCCTACCAACCAGACTACCATCACCCATCCCACCAACCAGTCTACCATCACCCACCCCACCAACCAGTGGACCATCACCCACCCCACCAACCAGTCTACCATCACCCACCCTACCAACCAGTGCGCCATCACCTACCCCACCATCCAATCCATCATTGCCATACTATTGGTATTGCTATCTCCCTGATTTGTCACCCATTGTTTAGCACCTTTAGTTTTGTGTCCTACTATGTCTGCACTGTTTCTATTTCAGGGATCATTAATGGCAAGTTTGATGCTTGGAAGGTTGATTTTGAAGAGAAGGTAAATAAGTAAAGGATTCCGGCATTTCCCCTGTGTGGGATGCCAGGGACACCATAACCAGTGTTATGTTCCATAAACGCTTGCGACAAATACAATGCGGTATGGGACATGTGGGAGGTGATGACATATGTTTGTCTTGCATTGGAGACCATGCAGATTCCATACAGTGGCTGTGTTGAAAGTACTGTACACCTGTATTGTAACCAGAGATATTACGGGTATACAGTGGCACAGTACACACGGTGGACACACTCTAGGGAATCTGCATTTATATTGTGATTGTCTGTGACGGGGTGGACACCGAAAGAAGAACTTTACAGTGATAGTGTGACTGGGTTGAGGGGTTAAATCAGGGGTTAAGAGCGACTTTGTTTTCTTCCAGTTATCCACTCTTTCACCCTATACTGTCAGTGGGAATGAAGACTGGTTGAAAGCCAATTCCCGAGCACAGTTTTAGTGAGTATTAAGCCACTGTTGTTACTCACTGTAGTGTCACTCATATGAGTTGTCACTAGATGGCAGGTCACTCGCTATGTGGACGCTGCAGAAAGCCCCGTCGTCACTATTAGTTAAGTAGATTACTTCAATCATTACACAGTGAGATGTGTTTGGCTGACGACCGTTTCCTGGTTCCCCAGATATCCGATGTACAAGGTGATTTCGGTAGTGATGATCTCCTTGGGAATCACCATCGCGACGGTAGCATCCGCCGGTGACATGGTAAGTCCTACTCCACCGTCTATCTACCTCCCCGCCGGTCTGTCTACCTCCCCGACAGTCAGTCTACCTCCCCAACAGTCCGTCTACCTCCCCGCCGGTCAGCCTACCTCCCCGCCGGTCAGTCTACCTCCCCGACAGTCAGTCTACCTCCCCGCCGGTCAGTCTACCTGCCCGACAGTCAGCCTACCTCCCCGCCGGTCAGTCTACCTCCCCGCTGGTCAGTCTACCTCCCCGACAGTCAGTCTACCTCCCCGACAGTCAGCCTACCGCCCCGCCGGTCAGTCTACCTCCCCGCCGGTCAGTCTACCTCCCCGACAGTCAGTCTACCTCCCCGACAGTCAGTCTACCTCCCCGACAGTCAGTCTACCTCCCCGCCGGTCAGTCTACCTCCCCGACAGTCAGTCTACCTTCCCGACAGTCAGTCTACCTCCCCGACAGTCAGTCTACCTTCCCGACAGTCAGTCTACCTCCCCGACAGTCAGCCTACCGCCCCGCCGGTCAGTCTACCTCCCCGCCGGTCAGTCTACCTCCCCGACAGTCAGTCTACCTCCCCGACAGTCTGTCTACCTCCCCGCCGGTCAGTCTACCTCCCCGACAGTCAGTCTACCTCCCCGACAGTCAGCCTACCGCCCCGCCGGTCAGTCTACCTCCCCGCCGGTCAGTCTACCTCCCCGACAGTCAGTCTACCTCCCCGCCGGTCAGTCTACCTTCCCGACAGTCAGTCTACCTCCCCGACAGTCAGCCTACCGCCCCGCCGGTCAGTCTACCTCCCCGCCGGTCAGTCTACCTCCCCGACAGTCAGTCTACCTCCCCGACAGTCAGTCTACCTTCCCGACAGTCAGTCTACCTCCCCGACAGTCAGCCTACCGCCCCGCCGGTCAGTCTACCTCCCCGCCGGTCAGTCTACCTTCCCGACAGTCAGTCTACCTCCCCGACAGTCAGTCTACCTTCCCGACAGTCAGTCTACCTCCCCGCCGGTCAGTCTGCCTCCCCGACAGTCAGTCTACCTCCCCGACAGTCAGTCTACCTCCCCAACAGTCAGTCTACCTCCCCGACAGTCAGTCTACCTCCCCGCCGGTCAGTCTACCTCCCCGCCGGTCAGTCTACCTCCCCGCCGGTCAGTCTACCTCCCCGCCGGTCAGTCTACCTCCCCGCCGGTCAGTCTACCTCCCCGCCGGTCAGTCTACCGCCCCGACAGTCAGTCTACCTCCCCGCCGGTCAGTCTACCTCCCCGACAGTCAGTCTACCTCCCCGACAGTCTGTCTACCTCCCCGCCGGTCAGTCTACCTCCCCGACAGTCAGTCTACCTTCCCGACAGTCAGTCTACCTCCCCGCCGGTCAGTCTACCTCCCCGACAGTCAGTCTACCTCCCCGACAGTCAGTCTACCTCCCCGACAGTCTGTCTACCTCCCCGCCGGTCAGTCTACCTCCCCGACAGTTAGTCTACCTCCCCGACAGTCAGCCTACCGCCCCGCCGGTCAGTCTACCTCCCCGCCGGTCAGTCTACCTCCCCGACAGTCAGTCTACCTCCCCGCCGGTCAGTCTACCTTCCCGACAGTCAGTCTACCTCCCCGACAGTCAGCCTACCGCCCCGCCGGTCAGTCTACCTCCCCGCCGGTCAGTCTACCTCCCCGACAGTCAGTCTACCTCCCCGACAGTCAGTCTACCTCCCCGACAGTCAGCCTACCGCCCCGCCGGTCAGTCTACCTCCCCGCCTGTCAGTCTACCTTCCCGACAGTCAGTCTACCTCCCCGACAGTCAGTCTACCTTCCCGACAGTCAGTCTACCTCCCCGCCGGTCAGTCTACCTCCCCGACAGTCAGTCTACCTCCCCGACAGTCAGTCTACCTCCCCGACAGTCAGTCTACCTCCCCGCCGGTCAGTCTACCTCCCCGACAGTCAGTCTACCTCCCCGCCGGTCAGTCTACCTCCCCGCCGGTCAGTCTACCTCCCCGCCGGTCAGTCTACCGCCCCGACAGTCAGTCTACCTCCCCGCCGGTCAGTCTACCTCCCCGCCGGTCAGTCTACCTCCCCGACAGTCAGTCTACCTCCCCGACAGTCAGTCTACCTTCCCGACAGTCAGTCTACCTCCCCGACAGTCAGCCTACCGCCCCGCCGGTCAGTCTACCTCCCCGCCGGTCAGTCTACCTCCCCGACAGTCAGTCTACCTCCCCGACAGTCTGTCTACCTCCCCGCCGGTCTGTCTACCTCCCCGACAGTCAGTCTACCTCCCCGACAGTCAGTCTACCTTCCCGACAGTCAGTCTACCTCCCCGACAGTCAGCCTACCGCCCCGCCGGTCATTCTACCTCCCCGCCGGTCAGTCTACCTTCCCGACAGTCAGTCTACCTCCGCGACAGTCAGCCTACCGCCCCGCCGGTCAGTCTACCTCCCCGCCGGTCAGTCTACCTCCCCGACAGTCAGTCTACCTCCCCGCCGGTCAGTCTACCTCCCCGACAGTCAGTCTACCTCCCCGCCGGTCAGTCTACCTCCCCGCCGGTCAGTCTACCTTCCCGACAGTCAGTCTACCTCCCCGACAGTCAGTCTACCTTCCCGACAGTCAGTCTACCTCCCCGACAGTCAGCCTACCGCCCCGCCGGTCAGTCTACCTCCCCGCCGGTCAGTCTACCTTCCCGACAGTCAGTCTACCTCCCCGCCGGTCAGTCTACCTTCCCGACAGTCAGTCTACCTCCCCGCCGGTCAGTCTACCTTCCCGACAGTCAGTCTACCTCCCCGCCGGTCAGTCTACCTTCCCGACAGTCAGTCTACCTCCCCGCCGGTCAGTCTACCTCCCCGCCGGTCAGTCTACCTTCCCGACAGTCAGTCTACCTCCCCGCCGGTCAGTCTACCTTCCCGACAGTCAGTCTACCTCCCCGCCGGTCAGTCTACCTCCCCGCCGGTCAGTCTAGCTCCCCGCCGGTCAGTCTACCTTCCCGACAGTCAGTCTACCTCCCCGACAGTCAGTCTACCTTCCCGACAGTCAGTCTACCTCCCCGACAGTCAGCCTACCGCCCCGCCGGTCAGTCTACCTCCCCGCCGGTCAGTCTACCTTCCCGACAGTCAGTCTACCTCCCCGCCGGTCAGTCTACCTTCCCGACAGTCAGTCTACCTCCCCGCCGGTCAGTCTACCTTCCCGACAGTCAGTCTGCCTCCCCGCCGGTCAGTCTACCTTCCCGACAGTCAGTCTACCTCCCCGACAGTCAGCCTACCGCCCCGCCGGTCAGTCTACCTCCCCGCCGGTCAGTCTACCTTCCCGACAGTCAGTCTACCTCCCCGCCGGTCAGTCTACCTTCCCGACAGTCAGTCTACCTCCCCGCCGGTCAGTCTACCTTCCCGACAGTCAGTCTACCTCCCCGCCGGTCAGTCTACCTTCCCGACAGTCAGTCTACCTCCCCGCCGGTCAGTCTACCTTCCCGACAGTCAGTCTACCTCCCCGCCGGTCAGTCTACCTTCCCGACAGTCAGTCTACCTCCCCGCCGGTCAGTCTACCTTCCCGACAGTCAGTCTACCTCCCCGCCGGTCAGTCTAGCTCCCCGCCGGTCAGTCTACCTTCCCGACAGTCAGTCTACCTCCCCGACAGTCAGTCTACCTTCCCGACAGTCAGTCTACCTCCCCTGACATTCAGCCTACCGCCCCGCCGGTCAGTCTACCTCCCCGCCGGTCAGTCTACCTTCCCGACAGTCAGTCTACCTCCCCGCCGGTCAGTCTACCTTCCCGACAGTCAGTCTACCTCCCCGCCGGTCAGTCTACCTTCCCGACAGTCAGTCTACCTCCCCGCCGGTCAGTCTACCTCCCCGACAGTCAGTCTACCTTCCCGACAGTCAGTCTACCTCCCCGACAGTCAGCCTACCGCCCCGCCGGTCAGTCTACCTTCCCGCCGGTCAGTCTACCTTCCCGACAGTCAGTCTACCTCCCCGCCGGTCAGTCTACCTTCCCGACAGTCAGTCTACCTCCCCGCCGGTCAGTCTACCTTCCCGACAGTCAGTCTACCTCCCCGCCGGTCAGTCTACCTTCCCGACAGTCAGTCTACCTCCCCGCCGGTCAGTCTACCTCCCCGCCGGTCAGTCTACCTTCCCGACAGTCAGTCTACCTCCCCGCCGGTCAGTCTACCTTCCCGACAGTCAGTCTACCTCCCCGCCGGTCAGTCTACCTCCCCGCCGGTCAGTCTAGCTCCCCGCCGGTCAGTCTACCTTCCCGACAGTCAGTCTACCTCCCCGACAGTCAGTCTACCTTCCCGACAGTCAGTCTACCTCCCCGACAGTCAGCCTACCGCCCCGCCGGTCAGTCTACCTCCCCGCCGGTCAGTCTACCTTCCCGACAGTCAGTCTACCTCCCCGCCGGTCAGTCTACCTTCCCGACAGTCAGTCTACCTCCCCGCCGGTCAGTCTACCTTCCCGACAGTCAGTCTACCTCCCCGCCGGTCAGTCTACCTTCCCGACAGTCAGTCTACCTCCCCGACAGTCAGCCTACCGCCCCGCCGGTCAGTCTACCTCCCCGCCGGTCAGTCTACCTTCCCGACAGTCAGTCTACCTCCCCGCCGGTCAGTCTACCTTCCCGACAGTCAGTCTACCTCCCCGCCGGTCAGTCTACCTTCCCGACAGTCAGTCTACCTCCCCGCCGGTCAGTCTACCTTCCCGACAGTCAGTCTACCTCCCCGCCGGTCAGTCTACCTTCCCGACAGTCAGTCTACCTCCCCGCCGGTCAGTCTACCTTCCCGACAGTCAGTCTACCTCCCCGCCGGTCAGTCTACCTTCCCGACAGTCAGTCTACCTCCCCGCCGGTCAGTCTAGCTCCCCGCCGGTCAGTCTACCTTCCCGACAGTCAGTCTACCTCCCCGACAGTCAGTCTACCTTCCCGACAGTCAGTCTACCTCCCCGACAGTCAGCCTACCGCCCCGCCGGTCAGTCTACCTCCCCGCCGGTCAGTCTACCTTCCCGACAGTCAGTCTACCTCCCCGCCGGTCAGTCTACCTTCCCGACAGTCAGTCTACCTCCCCGCCGGTCAGTCTACCTTCCCGACAGTCAGTCTACCTCCCCGCCGGTCAGTCTACCTTCCCGACAGTCAGTCTACCTCCCCGACAGTCAGCCTACCGCCCCGCCGGTCAGTCTACCTCCCCGCCGGTCAGTCTACCTTCCCGACAGTCAGTCTACCTCCCCAGCCGGTCAGTCTACCTTCCCGACAGCCAGTCTACCTCCCCGACAGTCAGTCTACCTTCCCGACAGTCAGTCTACCTCCCCGACAGTCAGTCTACCTTCCCGACAGTCAGTCTACCTCCCCGACAGCCAGTCTACCTCCCCGACAGTCAGTCTACCTTCCCGACAGTCAGTCTACCTCCCCGACAGTCAGCCTACCGCCCCGCCGGTCAGTCTACCTCCCCGCCGGTCAGTCTACCTTCCCGACAGTCAGTCTACCTCCCCGCCGGTCAGTCTACCTTCCCGACAGTCAGTCTACCTCCCCGCCGGTCAGTCTACCTGCCCGACAGTCAGCCTACCTCCCCGCCGGTCAGTCTACCTCCCCGCTGGTCAGTCTACCTCCCCGACAGTCAGTCTACCTCCCCGACAGTCAGCCTACCGCCCCGCCGGTCAGTCTACCACCCCGCCGGTCAGTCTACCTCCCCGACAGTCAGTCTACCTCCCCGACAGTCAGTCTACCTCCCCGACAGTCAGTCTACCTCCCCGCCGGTCAGTCTACCTCCCCGACAGTCAGTCTACCTTCCCGACAGTCAGTCTACCTCCCCGACAGTCAGTCTACCTTCCCGACAGTCAGTCTACCTCCCCGACAGTCAGCCTACCGCCCCGCCGGTCAGTCTACCTCCCCGCCGGTCAGTCTACCTCCCCGACAGTCAGTCTACCTCCCCGACAGTCTGTCTACCTCCCCGCCGGTCAGTCTACCTCCCCGACAGTCAGTCTACCTCCCCGACAGTCAGCCTACCGCCCCGCCGGTCAGTCTACCTCCCCGCCGGTCAGTCTACCTCCCCGACAGTCAGTCTACCTCCCCGCCGGTCAGTCTACCTTCCCGACAGTCAGTCTACCTCCCCGACAGTCAGCCTACCGCCCCGCCGGTCAGTCTACCTCCCCGCCGGTCAGTCTACCTCCCCGACAGTCAGTCTACCTCCCCGACAGTCAGTCTACCTTCCCGACAGTCAGTCTACCTCCCCGACAGTCAGCCTACCGCCCCGCCGGTCAGTCTACCTCCCCGCCGGTCAGTCTACCTTCCCGACAGTCAGTCTACCTCCCCGACAGTCAGTCTACCTTCCCGACAGTCAGTCTACCTCCCCGCCGGTCAGTCTACCTCCCCGACAGTCAGTCTACCTCCCCGACAGTCAGTCTACCTCCCCAACAGTCAGTCTACCTCCCCGACAGTCAGTCTACCTCCCCGCCGGTCAGTCTACCTCCCCGCCGGTCAGTCTACCTCCCCGCCGGTCAGTCTACCTCCCCGCCGGTCAGTCTACCTCCCCGCCGGTCAGTCTACCTCCCCGCCGGTCAGTCTACCTCCCCGCCGGTCAGTCTACCGCCCCGACAGTCAGTCTACCTCCCCGCCGGTCAGTCTACCTCCCCGACAGTCAGTCTACCTCCCCGACAGTCTGTCTACCTCCCCGCCGGTCAGTCTACCTCCCCGACAGTCAGTCTACCTTCCCGACAGTCAGTCTACCTCCCCGCCGGTCAGTCTACCTCCCCGACAGTCAGTCTACCTCCCCGACAGTCAGTCTACCTCCCCGCCGGTCAGTCTACCTTCCCGACAGTCAGTCTACCTCCCCGCCGGTCAGTCTACCTTCCCGACAGTCAGTCTACCTCCCCGACAGTCAGCCTACCGCCCCGCCGGTCAGTCTACCTCCCCGCCGGTCAGTCTACCTTCCCGACAGTCAGTCTACCTCCCCGCCGGTCAGTCTACCTTCCCGACAGTCAGTCTACCTCCCCGCCGGTCAGTCTACCTTCCCGACAGTCAGTCTACCTCCCCGCCGGTCAGTCTACCTTCCCGACAGTCAGTCTACCTCCCCGCCGGTCAGTCTACCTTCCCGACAGTCAGTCTACCTCCCCGCCGGTCAGTCTACCTTCCCGACAGTCAGTCTACCTCCCCGCCGGTCAGTCTACCTTCCCGACAGTCAGTCTACCTCCCCGCCGGTCAGTCTAGCTCCCCGCCGGTCAGTCTACCTTCCCGACAGTCAGTCTACCTCCCCGACAGTCAGTCTACCTTCCCGACAGTCAGTCTATCTCCCCGACAGTCAGCCTACCGCCCCGCCGGTCAGTCTACCTCCCCGCCGGTCAGTCTACCTTCCCGACAGTCAGTCTACCTCCCCGCCGGTCAGTCTACCTTCCCGACAGTCAGTCTACCTCCCCGCCGGTCAGTCTACCTTCCCGACAGTCAGTCTACCTCCCCGCCGGTCAGTCTACCTTCCCGACAGTCAGTCTACCTCCCCGACAGTCAGCCTACCGCCCCGCCGGTCAGTCTACCTCCCCGCCGGTCAGTCTACCTTCCCGACAGTCAGTCTACCTCCCCAGCCGGTCAGTCTACCTTCCCGACAGCCAGTCTACCTCCCCGACAGTCAGTCTACCTTCCCGACAGTCAGTCTACCTCCCCGACAGTCAGTCTACCTTCCCGACAGTCAGTCTACCTCCCCGACAGCCAGTCTACCTCCCCGACAGTCAGTCTACCTTCCCGACAGTCAGTCTACCTCCCCGACAGTCAGCCTACCGCCCCGCCGGTCAGTCTACCTCCCCGCCGGTCAGTCTACCTTCCCGACAGTCAGTCTACCTCCCCGCCGGTCAGTCTACCTTCCCGACAGTCAGTCTACCTCCCCGCCGGTCAGTCTACCTGCCCGACAGTCAGCCTACCTCCCCGCCGGTCAGTCTACCTCCCCGCTGGTCAGTCTACCTCCCCGACAGTCAGTCTACCTCCCCGACAGTCAGCCTACCGCCCCGCCGGTCAGTCTACCTCCCCGCCGGTCAGTCTACCTCCCCGACAGTCAGTCTACCTCCCCGACAGTCAGTCTACCTCCCCGACAGTCAGTCTACCTCCCCGCCGGTCAGTCTACCTCCCCGACAGTCAGTCTACCTTCCCGACAGTCAGTCTACCTCCCCGACAGTCAGTCTACCTTCCCGACAGTCAGTCTACCTCCCCGACAGTCAGCCTACCGCCCCGCCGGTCAGTCTACCTCCCCGCCGGTCAGTCTACCTCCCCGACAGTCAGTCTACCTCCCCGACAGTCTGTCTACCTCCCCGCCGGTCAGTCTACCTCCCCGACAGTCAGTCTACCTCCCCGACAGTCAGCCTACCGCCCCGCCGGTCAGTCTACCTCCCCGCCGGTCAGTCTACCTCCCCGACAGTCAGTCTACCTCCCCGCCGGTCAGTCTACCTTCCCGACAGTCAGTCTACCTCCCCGACAGTCAGCCTACCGCCCCGCCGGTCAGTCTACCTCCCCGCCGGTCAGTCTACCTCCCCGACAGTCAGTCTACCTCCCCGACAGTCAGTCTACCTTCCCGACAGTCAGTCTACCTCCCCGACAGTCAGCCTACCGCCCCGCCGGTCAGTCTACCTCCCCGCCGGTCAGTCTACCTTCCCGACAGTCAGTCTACCTCCCCGACAGTCAGTCTACCTTCCCGACAGTCAGTCTACCTCCCCGCCGGTCAGTCTACCTCCCCGACAGTCAGTCTACCTCCCCGACAGTCAGTCTACCTCCCCAACAGTCAGTCTACCTCCCCGACAGTCAGTCTACCTCCCCGCCGGTCAGTCTACCTCCCCGCCGGTCAGTCTACCTCCCCGCCGGTCAGTCTACCTCCCCGCCGGTCAGTCTACCTCCCCGCCGGTCAGTCTACCTCCCCGCCGGTCAGTCTACCTCCCCGCCGGTCAGTCTACCGCCCCGACAGTCAGTCTACCTCCCCGCCGGTCAGTCTACCTCCCCGACAGTCAGTCTACCTCCCCGACAGTCTGTCTACCTCCCCGCCGGTCAGTCTACCTCCCCGACAGTCAGTCTACCTTCCCGACAGTCAGTCTACCTCCCCGCCGGTCAGTCTACCTCCCCGACAGTCAGTCTACCTCCCCGACAGTCAGTCTACCTCCCCGACAGTCTGTCTACCTCCCCGCCGGTCAGTCTACCTCCCCGACAGTTAGTCTACCTCCCCGACAGTCAGCCTACCGCCCCGCCGGTCAGTCTACCTCCCCGCCGGTCAGTCTACCTCCCCGACAGTCAGTCTACCTCCCCGCCGGTCAGTCTACCTTCCCGACAGTCAGTCTACCTCCCCGACAGTCAGCCTACCGCCCCGCCGGTCAGTCTACCTCCCCGCCGGTCAGTCTACCTCCCCGACAGTCAGTCTACCTCCCCGACAGTCAGTCTACCTCCCCGACAGTCAGCCTACCGCCCCGCCGGTCAGTCTACCTCCCCGCCTGTCAGTCTACCTTCCCGACAGTCAGTCTACCTCCCCGACAGTCAGTCTACCTTCCCGACAGTCAGTCTACCTCCCCGCCGGTCAGTCTACCTCCCCGACAGTCAGTCTACCTCCCCGACAGTCAGTCTACCTCCCCGACAGTCAGTCTACCTCCCCGCCGGTCAGTCTACCTCCCCGACAGTCAGTCTACCTCCCCGCCGGTCAGTCTACCTCCCCGCCGGTCAGTCTACCTCCCCGCCGGTCAGTCTACCGCCCCGACAGTCAGTCTACCTCCCCGCCGGTCAGTCTACCTCCCCGCCGGTCAGTCTACCTCCCCGACAGTCAGTCTACCTCCCCGACAGTCAGTCTACCTTCCCGACAGTCAGTCTACCTCCCCGACAGTCAGCCTACCGCCCCGCCGGTCAGTCTACCTCCCCGCCGGTCAGTCTACCTCCCCGACAGTCAGTCTACCTCCCCGACAGTCTGTCTACCTCCCCGCCGGTCTGTCTACCTCCCCGACAGTCAGTCTACCTCCCCGACAGTCAGTCTACCTTCCCGACAGTCAGTCTACCTCCCCGACAGTCAGCCTACCGCCCCGCCGGTCATTCTACCTCCCCGCCGGTCAGTCTACCTTCCCGACAGTCAGTCTACCTCCGCGACAGTCAGCCTACCGCCCCGCCGGTCAGTCTACCTCCCCGCCGGTCAGTCTACCTCCCCGACAGTCAGTCTACCTCCCCGCCGGTCAGTCTACCTCCCCGACAGTCAGTCTACCTCCCCGCCGGTCAGTCTACCTCCCCGCCGGTCAGTCTACCTTCCCGACAGTCAGTCTACCTCCCCGACAGTCAGTCTACCTTCCCGACAGTCAGTCTACCTCCCCGACAGTCAGCCTACCGCCCCGCCGGTCAGTCTACCTCCCCGCCGGTCAGTCTACCTTCCCGACAGTCAGTCTACCTCCCCGCCGGTCAGTCTACCTTCCCGACAGTCAGTCTACCTCCCCGCCGGTCAGTCTACCTTCCCGACAGTCAGTCTACCTCCCCGCCGGTCAGTCTACCTTCCCGACAGTCAGTCTACCTCCCCGCCGGTCAGTCTACCTCCCCGCCGGTCAGTCTACCTTCCCGACAGTCAGTCTACCTCCCCGCCGGTCAGTCTACCTTCCCGACAGTCAGTCTACCTCCCCGCCGGTCAGTCTACCTCCCCGCCGGTCAGTCTAGCTCCCCGCCGGTCAGTCTACCTTCCCGACAGTCAGTCTACCTCCCCGACAGTCAGTCTACCTTCCCGACAGTCAGTCTACCTCCCCGACAGTCAGCCTACCGCCCCGCCGGTCAGTCTACCTCCCCGCCGGTCAGTCTACCTTCCCGACAGTCAGTCTACCTCCCCGCCGGTCAGTCTACCTTCCCGACAGTCAGTCTACCTCCCCGCCGGTCAGTCTACCTTCCCGACAGTCAGTCTGCCTCCCCGCCGGTCAGTCTACCTTCCCGACAGTCAGTCTACCTCCCCGACAGTCAGCCTACCGCCCCGCCGGTCAGTCTACCTCCCCGCCGGTCAGTCTACCTTCCCGACAGTCAGTCTACCTCCCCGCCGGTCAGTCTACCTTCCCGACAGTCAGTCTACCTCCCCGCCGGTCAGTCTACCTTCCCGACAGTCAGTCTACCTCCCCGCCGGTCAGTCTACCTTCCCGACAGTCAGTCTACCTCCCCGCCGGTCAGTCTACCTTCCCGACAGTCAGTCTACCTCCCCGCCGGTCAGTCTACCTTCCCGACAGTCAGTCTACCTCCCCGCCGGTCAGTCTACCTTCCCGACAGTCAGTCTACCTCCCCGCCGGTCAGTCTAGCTCCCCGCCGGTCAGTCTACCTTCCCGACAGTCAGTCTACCTCCCCGACAGTCAGTCTACCTTCCCGACAGTCAGTCTACCTCCCCGACAGTCAGCCTACCGCCCCGCCGGTCAGTCTACCTCCCCGCCGGTCAGTCTACCTTCCCGACAGTCAGTCTACCTCCCCGCCGGTCAGTCTACCTTCCCGACAGTCAGTCTACCTCCCCGCCGGTCAGTCTACCTTCCCGACAGTCAGTCTACCTCCCCGCCGGTCAGTCTACCTCCCCGACAGTCAGTCTACCTTCCCGACAGTCAGTCTACCTCCCCGACAGTCAGCCTACCGCCCCGCCGGTCAGTCTACCTTCCCGCCGGTCAGTCTACCTTCCCGACAGTCAGTCTACCTCCCCGCCGGTCAGTCTACCTTCCCGACAGTCAGTCTACCTCCCCGCCGGTCAGTCTACCTTCCCGACAGTCAGTCTACCTCCCCGCCGGTCAGTCTACCTTCCCGACAGTCAGTCTACCTCCCCGCCGGTCAGTCTACCTCCCCGCCGGTCAGTCTACCTTCCCGACAGTCAGTCTACCTCCCCGCCGGTCAGTCTACCTTCCCGACAGTCAGTCTACCTCCCCGCCGGTCAGTCTACCTCCCCGCCGGTCAGTCTAGCTCCCCGCCGGTCAGTCTACCTTCCCGACAGTCAGTCTACCTCCCCGACAGTCAGTCTACCTTCCCGACAGTCAGTCTACCTCCCCGACAGTCAGCCTACCGCCCCGCCGGTCAGTCTACCTCCCCGCCGGTCAGTCTACCTTCCCGACAGTCAGTCTACCTCCCCGCCGGTCAGTCTACCTTCCCGACAGTCAGTCTACCTCCCCGCCGGTCAGTCTACCTTCCCGACAGTCAGTCTACCTCCCCGCCGGTCAGTCTACCTTCCCGACAGTCAGTCTACCTCCCCGACAGTCAGCCTACCGCCCCGCCGGTCAGTCTACCTCCCCGCCGGTCAGTCTACCTTCCCGACAGTCAGTCTACCTCCCCGCCGGTCAGTCTACCTTCCCGACAGTCAGTCTACCTCCCCGCCGGTCAGTCTACCTTCCCGACAGTCAGTCTACCTCCCCGCCGGTCAGTCTACCTTCCCGACAGTCAGTCTACCTCCCCGCCGGTCAGTCTACCTTCCCGACAGTCAGTCTACCTCCCCGCCGGTCAGTCTACCTTCCCGACAGTCAGTCTACCTCCCCGCCGGTCAGTCTACCTTCCCGACAGTCAGTCTACCTCCCCGCCGGTCAGTCTAGCTCCCCGCCGGTCAGTCTACCTTCCCGACAGTCAGTCTACCTCCCCGACAGTCAGTCTACCTTCCCGACAGTCAGTCTACCTCCCCGACAGTCAGCCTACCGCCCCGCCGGTCAGTCTACCTCCCCGCCGGTCAGTCTACCTTCCCGACAGTCAGTCTACCTCCCCGCCGGTCAGTCTACCTTCCCGACAGTCAGTCTACCTCCCCGCCGGTCAGTCTACCTTCCCGACAGTCAGTCTACCTCCCCGCCGGTCAGTCTACCTTCCCGACAGTCAGTCTACCTCCCCGACAGTCAGCCTACCGCCCCGCCGGTCAGTCTACCTCCCCGCCGGTCAGTCTACCTTCCCGACAGTCAGTCTACCTCCCCAGCCGGTCAGTCTACCTTCCCGACAGCCAGTCTACCTCCCCGACAGTCAGTCTACCTTCCCGACAGTCAGTCTACCTCCCCGACAGTCAGTCTACCTTCCCGACAGTCAGTCTACCTCCCCGACAGCCAGTCTACCTCCCCGACAGTCAGTCTACCTTCCCGACAGTCAGTCTACCTCCCCGACAGTCAGCCTACCGCCCCGCCGGTCAGTCTACCTCCCCGCCGGTCAGTCTACCTTCCCGACAGTCAGTCTACCTCCCCGCCGGTCAGTCTACCTTCCCGACAGTCAGTCTACCTCCCCGCCGGTCAGTCTACCTTCCCGACAGTCAGTCTACCTCCCCGCCGGTCAGTCTACCTCCCCGCCGGTCAGTCTACCTTCCCGACAGTCAGTCTACCTCCCCGCCGGTCAGTCTACCTTCCCGACAGTCAGTCTACCTCCCCGCCGGTCAGTCTACCTCCCCGCCGGTCAGTCTAGCTCCCCGCCGGTCAGTCTACCTTCCCGACAGTCAGTCTACCTCCCCGACAGTCAGTCTACCTTCCCGACAGTCAGTCTACCTCCCCGACAGCCAGCCTACCGCCCCGCCGGTCAGTCTACCTCCCCGCCGGTCAGTCTACCTTCCCGACAGTCAGTCTACCTCCCCGCCGGTCAGTCTACCTTCCCGACAGTCAGTCTACCTCCCCGCCGGTCAGTCTACCTTCCCGACAGTCAGTCTACCTCCCCGCCGGTCAGTCTACCTTCCCGACAGTCAGTCTACCTCCCCGACAGTCAGCCTACCGCCCCGCCGGTCAGTCTACCTCCCCGCCGGTCAGTCTACCTTCCCGACAGTCAGTCTACCTCCCCGCCGGTCAGTCTACCTTCCCGACAGTCAGTCTACCTCCCCGCCGGTCAGTCTACCTTCCCGACAGTCAGTCTACCTCCCCGCCGGTCAGTCTACCTTCCCGACAGTCAGTCTACCTCCCCGCCGGTCAGTCTACCTTCCCGACAGTCAGTCTACCTCCCCGCCGGTCAGTCTACCTTCCCGACAGTCAGTCTACCTCCCCGCCGGTCAGTCTACCTTCCCGACAGTCAGTCTACCTCCCCGCCGGTCAGTCTAGCTCCCCGCCGGTCAGTCTACCTTCCCGACAGTCAGTCTACCTCCCCGACAGTCAGTCTACCTTCCCGACAGTCAGTCTACCTCCCCGACAGTCAGCCTACCGCCCCGCCGGTCAGTCTACCTCCCCGCCGGTCAGTCTACCTTCCCGACAGTCAGTCTACCTCCCCGCCGGTCAGTCTACCTTCCCGACAGTCAGTCTACCTCCCCGCCGGTCAGTCTACCTTCCCGACAGTCAGTCTACCTCCCCGCCGGTCAGTCTACCTTCCCGACAGTCAGTCTACCTCCCCGACAGTCAGCCTACCGCCCCGCCGGTCAGTCTACCTCCCCGCCGGTCAGTCTACCTTCCCGACAGTCAGTCTACCTCCCCAGCCGGTCAGTCTACCTTCCCGACAGCCAGTCTACCTCCCCGACAGTCAGTCTACCTTCCCGACAGTCAGTCTACCTCCCCGACAGTCAGTCTACCTTCCCGACAGTCAGTCTACCTCCCCGACAGCCAGTCTACCTCCCCGACAGTCAGTCTACCTTCCCGACAGTCAGTCTACCTCCCCGACAGTCAGCCTACCGCCCCGCCGGTCAGTCTACCTCCCCGCCGGTCAGTCTACCTTCCCGACAGTCAGTCTACCTCCCCAGCCGGTCAGTCTACCTTCCCGACAGTCAGTCTACCTCCCCGACAGTCAGCCTACCGCCCCGCCGGTCAGTCTACCTCCCCGCCGGTCAGTCTACCTTCCCGACAGTCAGTCTACCTCCCCAGCCGGTCAGTCTACCTTCCCGACAGTCAGTCTACCTCCCCGACAGTCAGTCTACCTCCCCGACAGTCAGTCTACCTCCCCGCCGGTCAGTCTACCTCCCCGCCGGTCAGTCTACTTCCCCGACAGTCAGTCTACCTCCCCGACAGTCTGTCTACCTCCCCGCCGGTCAGTCTACCTCCCCGCCGGTCAGTCTACCTCCCCGCCGGTCAGTCTACCTCCCCGCCGGTCAGTCTACCTCCCCGACAGTCAGTCTACCTCCCCGCCGGTCAGTCTATCTCCCCGCCGGTCAGTCTACCTCCCCGCCGGTCAGTCTACCTCCCCGACAGTCAGTCTACCTCCCCGACAGTCAGTCTACCTCCCCGCCGGTCAGTCTACCTCCCCGACAGTCAGCCTACCTCCCCGCCGGTCAGCCTACCGCCCCGCCGGTCAGTCTACCTCCCCGACAGTCAGTCTACCTTCCCGCCGGTCAGTCTACCTCCCCGCCGGTCAGTCTATCTCCCCGCCGGTCAGTCTAGCTCCCCGCCGGTCAGTCTACCTTCCCGACAGTCAGTCTACCTCCCCGACAGTCAGTCTACCTTCCCGACAGTCAGTCTACCTCCCCGACAGTCAGCCTACCGCCCCGCCGGTCAGTCTACCTCCCCGCCGGTCAGTCTACCTTCCCGACAGTCAGTCTACCTCCCCGCCGGTCAGTCTACCTTCCCGACAGTCAGTCTACCTCCCCGCCGGTCAGTCTACCTTCCCGACAGTCAGTCTACCTCCCCGCCGGTCAGTCTACCTTCCCGACAGTCAGTCTACCTCCCCGACAGTCAGCCTACCGCCCCGCCGGTCAGTCTACCTCCCCGCCGGTCAGTCTACCTTCCCGACAGTCAGTCTACCTCCCCGCCGGTCAGTCTACCTTCCCGACAGTCAGTCTACCTCCCCGCCGGTCAGTCTACCTTCCCGACAGTCAGTCTACCTCCCCGCCGGTCAGTCTACCTTCCCGACAGTCAGTCTACCTCCCCGCCGGTCAGTCTACCTTCCCGACAGTCAGTCTACCTCCCCGCCGGTCAGTCTACCTTCCCGACAGTCAGTCTACCTCCGCGCCGGTCAGTCTACCTTCCCGACAGTCAGTCTACCTCCCCGCCGGTCAGTCTAGCTCCCCGCCGGTCAGTCTACCTTCCCGACAGTCAGTCTACCTCCCCGACAGTCAGTCTACCTTCCCGACAGTCAGTCTACCTCCCCGACAGTCAGCCTACCGCCCCGCCGGTCAGTCTACCTCCCCGCCGGTCAGTCTACCTTCCCGACAGTCAGTCTACCTCCCCGCCGGTCAGTCTACCTTCCCGACAGTCAGTCTACCTCCCCGCCGGTCAGTCTACCTTCCCGACAGTCAGTCTACCTCCCCGCCGGTCAGTCTACCTTCC
The DNA here is from genome assembly GCA_964019135.1 of Arenicola marina. Taxonomy (NCBI): domain Eukaryota; kingdom Metazoa; phylum Annelida; class Polychaeta; family Arenicolidae; genus Arenicola; species Arenicola marina. Next base: position 23,025,946 of record OZ025248.1, on the reverse strand, counting down.
CGACAGTCAGTCTACCTCCCCGACAGTCAGCCTACCGCCCCGCCGGTCAGTCTACCTCCCCGCCGGTCAGTCTACCTTCCCGACAGTCAGTCTACCTCCCCAGCCGGTCAGTCTACCTTCCCGACAGCCAGTCTACCTCCCCGACAGTCAGTCTACCTTCCCGACAGTCAGTCTACCTCCCCGACAGTCAGTCTACCTTCCCGACAGTCAGTCTACCTCCCCGACAGCCAGTCTACCTCCCCGACAGTCAGTCTACCTTCCCGACAGTCAGTCTACCTCCCCGACAGTCAGCCTACCGCCCCGCCGGTCAGTCTACCTCCCCGCCGGTCAGTCTACCTTCCCGACAGTCAGTCTACCTCCCCAGCCGGTCAGTCTACCTTCCCGACAGTCAGTCTACCTCCCCGACAGTCAGCCTACCGCCCCGCCGGTCAGTCTACCTCCCCGCCGGTCAGTCTACCTTCCCGACAGTCAGTCTACCTCCCCAGCCGGTCAGTCTACCTTCCCGACAGTCAGTCTACCTCCCCGACAGTCAGTCTACCTCCCCGACAGTCAGTCTACCTCCCCGCCGGTCAGTCTACCTCCCCGCCGGTCAGTCTACTTCCCCGACAGTCAGTCTACCTCCCCGACAGTCTGTCTACCTCCCCGCCGGTCAGTCTACCTCCCCGCCGGTCAGTCTACCTCCCCGCCGGTCAGTCTACCTCCCCGCCGGTCAGTCTACCTCCCCGACAGTCAGTCTACCTCCCCGCCGGTCAGTCTATCTCCCCGCCGGTCAGTCTACCTCCCCGCCGGTCAGTCTACCTCCCCGACAGTCAGTCTACCTCCCCGACAGTCAGTCTACCTCCCCGCCGGTCAGTCTACCTCCCCGACAGTCAGCCTACCTCCCCGCCGGTCAGCCTACCGCCCCGCCGGTCAGTCTACCTCCCCGACAGTCAGTCTACCTCCCCGCCGGTCAGTCTACCTCCCCGCCGGTCAGTCTATCTCCCCGCCGGTCAGTCTACCTCCCCGCCGGTCAGTCTACCTCCCCGACAGTCAGTCTACCTCCCCGACAGTCAGTCTACCTTCCCGACAGTCTGTCTACCTCCCCGCTGGTCTGTCTACCTCCCCGCCGGTCAGGCTACCTCCCCGCCGGTCAGGCTACCTCCCCGACAGTCAGTCTACCTCCCCGCCGGTCAGGCTACCTCCCCGACAGTCACTCTACCTCCCCGCCGGTCGGGCTACCTCCCCGACAGTCAGTCTACCTCCCCGCCGGTCAGGCTACCTCCCCGCCGGTCAGTCTACCTCCCCGCCGGTCAGTCTACCTCCCCGCCGGTCTGTCTACCTCCCCGACAGTCAGTCTACCTCCCCGCCGGTCAGTCTACCTCCCCGCCGGTCAGTCTACCTCCCCGACAGTCAGTTTACCTCCCCGCCGGTCAATCTACCTCCCCGCCGGTCAGTCTACCTCCCCGACAATCCCCCATCAACACTAGATATGATTTTCATGATGTGAGTACGCCCCATTGTCGGTCTACACGTGGTTAAACCGTTTATATCACTGACCACAATAGTGATAAGCCTGATATTTTGTTAAACCAATACCTTTTTTCCCCCAGGCTGACCCCCACAAGGGTGGAGAAGACGTTACGCTCAACTCGTTATTGTACTGGATAGCAGGTAAATCCATGTCACATTACTCCGCAAGATAGGAGATAAAAGCATACATAATGAGACTTCCTTATGGTATCACTATTTTTGCTGGATACAAAGATTAACTTTTAACACATAGGGTTATCTGGCATGAGGCAAGTTAACGCTGGATTCATTCCTTACTGCATTTCTTTATGGGATATCAGACTTGAATACATTACGTCATTGGATATTCGGTTTGACTAAAACACACTACGGCATGAACAATATCAGCTGTATAAGTTCATATATATCTAGTTAAAGTTCAAATATAAACATATATACATGATACACAATAGTAAATATCAGGTTGGCCAGCCCTACGGGCTTACAAGTCACTCTAGTTTAAGAAAATATATTAGCTTTCACAAATTTAATTAATTTGATATTGTACGGACTTCAGTTATATATATGTATATACCGGTATTAAATGAGTCATTTCTTTACATGGCGCACCATGGTCGTAACCGGTTAAAGTAGATTAATGACTGGTCACCCTGTAGCTCGTATCTAGGTGAGTTCCGCTGTGCACGGGTTACAGTGGCTTGCTTCTGTTTTATTTTGTAGGCCTGGCTCTGCTACTCTTCGCCCTGTTCATGACTGCCGGCATGGGCATCTACCAGGAAACCGTCTACAAAAAGCACGGCAAACACCCATCCGAAGCCCTCTTCTATAATGTAAACACTTCTTCCATTTTGTTAACACAGAATCACTGGTCTGTCTAGTTATCTTATGTAGACGACCGGCATTTAGTAGAACATTAGTAGATAGCCCTGCTATATTTTGTCGTACAGACAATCTGTGCTGGCCTGACATATAGTTATAACGTGAAGACCTAGATAGTCCTGCTATATCTTGTTGTACAGACAATCTGTGCTGGCCTGACATAGTTATAATGTTAAGACCTGGATAGCCCTGCTATATCTTGTTGTACAGACAATCTGTGCTGGCCTGACATAGTTATAACGTGAAGACCTAGATAAGCCTGCTATATCTTGTTGTATAGACAATCTGTGCTGGCCAGACATAGTTATAATGTTAAGACCTAGATAGCCCTGCTGTATCTTGTTGTACAGACAATCTGTGCTGGCCTGACATAGTTATAATGTTAAGACCTAGATAGCCCTGTTATATCTTGTTGTGTAGACAATCTGTGCTGGCCTGACATAGTTATAATGTTAAGACCTAGATAGCCCTGCTGTATCTTGTTGTACAGACAATCTGTGCTGGCCTGACATAGTTATAACGTGAAGACCTAGATAGCCCTGCTGTATCTTGTTGTGTAGACAATCTGTGCTGGCCTGACATAGTTATAATGTTAAGACCTAGATAGCCCTGCTGTATTTTGTTGTATAGACAATCTGTGCTGGCCTGACATAGTTATAATGTTAAGACCTAGATAGCCCTGTTATATCTTGTTGTGTAGACAATCTGTGCTGGCCTGACATAGTTATAATGTTAAGACCTAGATAGCCCTGCTGTATCTTGTTGTACAGACAATCTGTGCTGGCCTGACATAGTTATAATGTTAAGACCTAGATAGCCCTGCTGTATCTTGTTGTATAGACAATCTGTGCTGGCCTGACATAGTTATAATGTTAAGACCTAGATAGCCCCGTTATATCTTGTTGTACAGACAATCTGTGCTGGCCTGACATACTTATAACGTGAAGACCTAGATAGCCCTGCTGTATCTTGTACAGACAATCTGTGCTGGCCTGACATAGTTATAATGTTAAGACCTAGATAGCCCTGCTGTATCTTGTTGTATAGACAATCTGTGCTGGCCTGACATAGTTATAATGTTAAGACCTAGATAGCCCCGTTATATCTTGTTGTGTAGACAATCTGTGCTGGCCTGACATACTTATAACGTGAAGACCTAGATAGCCCTGCTGTATCTTGTTGTATAGACAATCTGTGCTGGCCTGACATACTTATAACGTGAAGACCTAGATAGCCCTGTTATATCTTGTTGTGTAGACAATCTGTGCTGGCCTGACATAGTTATAACGTAAAGACCTAGATAGCCCTGCTGTATCTTGTTGTGTAGACAATCTGTGCTGGCCTGACATAGTTATAATGTTAAGACCTAGATAGCCCTGCTGTATCTTGTTGTACAGACAATCTGTGCTGGCCTGACATAGTTATAATGTTAAGACCTAGATAGCCCTGCTGTATCTTGTTGTACAGACAATCTGTGCTGGCCTGACATAGTTATAATGTTAAGACCTAGATAGCCCTGCTGTATCTTGTTGTACAGACAATCTGTGCTGGCCTGACATAGTTATAATGTTAAGACCTAGATAGCCCTGCTATATCTTGTTGTGTAGACAATCTGTGCTGGCCTGACATAGTTATAACGTAAAGACCTAGATAGCCCTGCTGTATCTTGTTGTATAGACAATCTGTGCTGGCCTGACATAGTTATAATGTTAAGACCTAGATAGCCCTGTTATATCTTGTTGTGTGGACAATCTGTGCTGGCCTGACATAGTTATAATGTTAAGACCTAGATAGCCCTGCTGTATCTTGTTGTATAGACAATCTGTGCTGGCCTGACATAGTTATAATGTTAAGACCTAGATAGCCCTGTTATATCTTGTTGTGTAGACAATCTGTGCTGGCCTGACATAGTTATAACGTGAAGACCTAGATAGCCCTGCTGTATCTTGTTGTATAGACAATCTGTGCTGGCCTGACATAGTTATAATGTTAAGACCTAGATAGCCCTGTTATATCTTGTTGTGTGGACAATCTGTGCTGGCCTGACATAGTTATAATGTTAAGACCTAGATAGCCCTGCTGTATCTTGTTGTACAGGCAATCTGTGCTGGCCTGACATAGTTATAATGTTAAGACCTAGATAGCCCTGCTATATCTTGTTGTGTAGACAATCTGTGCTGGCCTGACATAGTTATAACGTAAAGACCTAGATAGCCCTGCTGTATCTTGTTGTATAGACAATCTGTGCTGGCCTGACATAGTTATAATGTTAAGACCTAGATAGCCCTGTTATATCTTGTTGTGTGGACAATCTGTGCTGGCCTGACATAGTTATAATGTTAAGACCTAGATAGCCCTGCTGTATCTTGTTGTATAGACAATCTGTGCTGGCCTGACATAGTTATAATGTTAAGACCTAGATAGCCCTGTTATATCTTGTTGTGTGGACAATCTGTGCTGGCCTGACATAGTTATAACGTAAAGACCTAGATAGCCCTGCTGTATCTTGTTGTACAGACAATCTGTGCTGGCCTGACATAGTTATAACGTAAAGACCTAGATAGCCCTGCTGTATCTTGTTGTACAGACAATCTGTGCTGGCCTGACATAGTTATAACGTGAAGACCTAGATAGCCCTGCTGTATCTTGTTGTATAGACAATCTGTGCTGGCCTGACATAGTTATAATGTTAAGACCTAGATAGCCCTGTTATATCTTGTTGTGTAGACAATCTGTGCTGGCCTGACATAATTATAATGTTAAGACCTAGATAGCCCCGTTATATCTTGTTGTGTAGACAATCTGTGCTTGCCTGACATAGTTATAACGTTAAGACCTGGATAGCCCTGCTATATCTTGTTGTACAGATAATCTGTGCTGGCCTGACATAGTTATAATGTTAAGACCTGGATAGCCCTGCTATATCTTGTTGTATAGACAATCTGTGCTGGCCTGACATAGTTATAATGTTAAGACCTAGATAGCCCTGTTATATCTTGTTGTGTAGACAATCTGTGCTGGCCTGACATAGTTATAATGTTAAGACCTAGATAGCCCTGCTATATCTTTTTGTACAGACAATCTGTGCTGGCCTGACATTTAGTCATTCGAAGTATTTTGTATCAATTCACCAATATTCTTGTCCAGTCAACAACTGTTAAACATTTAAATTCGTAGACTGCATTGGCATTACTGACATTGATTAAACCAGCTTCGCGATGTATGATAGAAGTCATTGTCCGTGGGTAAAGTACCAGACCAATCGAACGTTAAATAGTTTGTATGATGCTAATCTCAAACACGTTCTTTGTTTTCAGCACGCTTTACCACTTCCAGGGTATCTGTTTTTGGCGAAGGACATCTATAGACACGTAGCCATCTTCAGTGCCTCAGGTTAGTCACTCTGTCAGGGGACGCCATCCGCTATTTATAGCCCACTAGAGGACCATTAAGTAACTAAAAAAACAAAGCCATCGTGGAAGTCATGGCCTTTTTTTTATTTTTAAGTAATCCCGGAAAGTTATTAGGTCCTGTAATCCTATCCTTCATCACACGGTTTTAACACTCCTCAAACAGCTTGGGTTTAATGCAACGTAAGACGCCTTCAATATCTTGGGTTTTATTGTCACGAAAAGGGTTATTGTCTATGGCAGTTTTCCACGGTACAAATGATGCAATACTCTATTTTCTTACTTTTTAGAAATATAGTAGTTGACGTAGGCACAGTTACGCAGGTGTAGTAGTATGAAAAACGGAGAGGGTGTATTTGCAATATATAATCGCTACAATGGGAGTGGGTGACTTTCAGTGTACGCCCAGCGTACTGCTGGTATTTCACTGCCCAAGTACTAAAAGTCACACAAGCTTCACGTCCAATGCTAAGGCTGAACTAATCTTCCGGGGCCGTATTCATAATCGCCTCGTATGTTACGCACGAAAAGTGGATGTTCGCCTTAGCCTCACCAGCTCGTTGTGATGGTGCTCATGATTAAGAAATCCTCGTTAATATAATTTTAGCACCTTCTTAATTCAGAAGATTCACTTCTTATGTGACCACTAATGTATTTGGAACCGCTTCTGTATAGCGTTCTGGTGTGTAGTCTTCAGTTACAATTATCGTTTCAGATAGATTATAATTCGTTTAGCACCATATATGCAGCAGTCGAAGTTTCTGTGTGCCATGTATAACAAATACAAAGTGGGTGAATCTGACAACTAGGAGGTATGGAGGAGACCATATTTCAAAAATGCTAACGGGTTTCTTACCTGCACCTGTAAATCACCGTTATATGATTAGGGTGACTGATACAACGGTGGTGGTTAGGTGGTGTTTCGCCGCTCTCTTTCTGACAGTCGGTAACTTCGAGTAAGGCTGGCCAGGACTACGTTGTGACTGTTTTCATTGTCTATTGAATAGATGCCGTGCTGCTTCCACTGATCGGCCTCGGCGTGCCAAAGATGTGGCTGTATCTGCTGGCAAACTGCGTCACCCAGTATCCTTTCCTCTCGTGGTAGCAAGCGTTGACTTAGCTCCATGTTTAACACGCTCAAGGACTAAAACACAGACAACCTTAATTTGCATACAACAAATATCCCGGTATATATTATTAGTTGACAAACTGATGGGACGACAAGACCTTCATTGTTCGTTATTAGCGAACTGTGTTTGCGTTTACTGTGTACTGTCGTAGTCATAGGCATCTGACTGATCGTTTCACGCGGTGTTTCAGTAAAAGTAGACTTCTCTTGTGCTCTTCATTAAGAAACACAAACGAGCAGTTCTATCAACCAGTAAGAATGGTAAACGTGCACAGATACTCGATGAAGGACATTGGTGTAGTCAATTATAATAGGTAACTGTCCACACATTTTCGATGAAGGATATTGCAGCTGTTTATCTCCATTGTGAAAGGTCAAATATATTCCTTGTGAGGAGATTGCTCCCGCTTTGAATGACAGTGTTGCAGGTAATGTTCATTTTAGACCAGTTTAGATCACAAATGATATTGCCTTAACTGATTTCAGATATGTTTGTATCCGTTCCGTATTCGTCCTGACCACGGAATGCACGGCGCTCACGGTGACCTTGATAGTCACCTTGAGAAAGTTCACTTCTCTGGTTTTCTCGATATATTACTTCCAGAATACCTTTACGTTATACCATTGGCTCGGGGCGGCATTTGTGTTTGGTGGAACGCTGTTGTTTACGGACGTCTTCAGTCGACTGAGGGATTTAATGCACAAGAAGGACGAGAAAGTCGAATAGTTCAGTTTTGTTCCGTTCGGCGTTTGTTGGTTTAAAAGATATTTTTATTTGGCTCTCGCTGGGTATGATGAACTGCGATAAAATTGTTGGCTCTCGCTGTGCATAATGGTATGACGAAGTAGTGTCATCTTATCAGTCAGGAATGCGTGAACCAATTCGGCGTTCGTTATTAATTATGTGATAAGAAGTCCTTATTCGCACATCTACTGTTTTATTATTGTCTCATGGACCAGGATATGAAAAAAAAATCGATATATTTTGTTTACTCTAGAGGCGCAAAATATCGCGAGCACAATAATCAATAAAACGTAGTTTTATTTACAAGTGTGTTGTTTGTGATGGAACACCGATATGAATTTCGCTGCATTTTGATCGTAGAGTGAGCTCTGCCAGGCCAGCCATCGTGGGGGCCAGGCAGGTTGGCGTTGTACAGTGAGCTCTGCCAGGCCAGCCATCGTGGGGGCCAGGGAGGTTGGCGGCGTTGTACAGTGAGCTCTGCCAGGCCAGCCATCGTGGGGGCCAGGGAGGTTGGCGGCGTTGTACAGTGAGCTCTGCCAGGCCAGCCATCGTGGGGGCCAGGGAGGTTGGCGGCGTTGTACAGTGAGCTCTGCCAGGCCAGCCATCGTGGGGGCCAGGGAGGTTGACGGCGTTGTACAGTGAGCTCTGCCAGGCCAGCCATCGTGGGGGCCAGGGAGGTTGGCGGCGTTGTACAGTGAGCTCTGCCAGGCCAGCCATCGTGGGGGCCAGGGAGGTTGGCGGCGTTGTACAGTGAGCTCTGCCAGGCCAGCCATCGTGGGGGCCAGGGAGGTTGGCGGCGTTGTACAGTGAGCTCTGCCAGGCCAGCCATCGTGGGGGCCAGGGAGGTTGACGGCGTTGTACAGTGAGCTCTGCCAGGCCAGCCATCGTGGGGGCCAGGGAGGTTGGCGGCGTTGTACAGTGAGCTCTGCCAGGCCAGCCATCGTGGGGGCCAAGGAAGGTTGACGGCGTTGTACAGTGAGCTCTGCCAGGCCAGCCATCGTGGGGGCCAGGGAGGTTGGCGGCATTGTACAGTGAGCTCTGCCAGGCCAGCCATCGTGGGGGCCAAGGAAGGTTGGCGGCGTTGTACAGTGAGCTCTGCCAGGCCAGCCATCGTGGGGGCCAGGGAGGTTGGCGGCGTTGTACAGTGAGCTCTGCCAGGCCAGCCATCGTGGGGGCCAGTGAGGTTGGTTGGCTCGTTATGTGATATCGGCCTCCGCGCTCGCCACGTGGACCCACCACTCGCTGGAAGCATGGTACACACACTACTGACACTGATCTACGGGCACTCCATTTTATTGGCAACGGGACACCGTATATAACAAATCCAAACCGAGAACCCTGTTCAAATGATATGAAATGAACATGTATTGTTTATCCATGCTTGACTGATAAGACATACATTGGCTAGCGTAACAGTTCCATTCCAGCCCTACTATCTTACTACTAGCACCAAGACATTCTGCAGAGTGGGCCAAACAGACCGGTCTCAAAGACTCTATAAGCACAGGACATCACAGACGTTTCACTCCAGTTTCACTTTAATCCTATGCCATCAAACTATACGGATTCATTTCTTGCGCTGCTACACTTTAAAAAAGGCTTTCTATTTGCTGCAAATCACATGTCTTTATAAGAAACCAATACAATGGGACAATAATTGAAGGCCTGTATAACCAACATGTCAATAGTATAGACTGGGATAGCATCCAGACATATAGCAGAGTCACTGTGACCAGATCACCATACAGACATCTAAGTATAACAAGGAAAAAAACAATCTATTTGTATAACGCTGAGCAATGGGAAACTATATATATATAAAAAAACATTACTGAGACATACAATTATATACCCTGTGTCCATGCATTTCATCTTCACTCAACTCCACCCATGGCATGCCCACGGACACCTACCAGCTCTGTACTTGTGCTAAGATAGAACTCTACCCCACAAGTCCCTCCATGGCCCGTCTATCGACACACACCAGCTCTATACTTGTGCTAAGATAGCTTTTGACCCCACAAGTTCCTCCATGGCCAGTCGACGAACAGCTACTAGTTCTGTTCTTGTGCTAAGATAGATCTCTACCCCACAAGTCCCTCCATGGCCCATCTACGGACACACACCAGCTCTATACTTGTGCTAAGATAGATTTTTACCCCAGAAGTTCCACCATGGCCAGTCGACGGACAGCTACTAGTTCTGCTCTTGTGCTAAGATAGATTCTACCCCACAAGTCCCTCCATGACCCGTCTACGGACACACACCAGCTCTATACTTTTGCTAAGATAGATTTTCACCCCACAAATCCCTCCATGGCCCGTCTACGGACACACACCAGCTCAGTACGGCGTCGCTTGGCCTACAGGCTGACCAGGGGCGGTGGCAGGAGTTTCTCGGGGACGGTGATGCCGTAGAGGTAGCAGGCGTTCTTGTAGGTCTGGGCGAGGACGGCGTCGCTTGGCCTACAGGCTGACCAGGGGCGGTGGCAGGAGTTTCTCGGGGACGGTGATGCCGTAGAGGTAGCAGGCGTTCTTGTAGGTCTGGGCGAGGACGGCGTCGCTTGGCCTACAGGCTGACCAGGGGCGGTGGCAGGAGTTTCTCGGGGACGGTGATGCCGTAGAGGTAGCAGGCGTTCTTGTAGGTCTGGGCGAGGACGGCGTCGCTTGGCCTACAGGCTGACCAGGAGCGGTGGCAGGAGTTTCTCGGGGACGGTGATGCCGTAGAGGTAGCAGACGTTCTTGTAGGTCTGGGCGAGGACGGCGTCGCTTGGCCTACAGGTTGACCAGGGGCGGTGGCAGGAGTTTCTCGGGGACGGTGATGCCGTAGAGGTAGCAGGCGTTCTTGTAGGTCTGGGCGAGGACGGCGTCGCTTGGCCTACAGGCTGACCAGGGGCGGTGGCAGGAGTTTCTCGGGGACGGTGATGCCGTAGAGGTAGCAGGCGTTCTTGTAGGTCTGGGCGAGGACGGCGTCGCTTGGCCTACAGGCTGACCAGGGGCGGTGGCAGGAGTTTCTCGGGGACGGTGATGCCGTAGAGGTAGCAGACGTTCTTGTAGGTCTGGGCGAGGACGGCGTCGCTTGGCCTACAGGCTGACCAGGGGCGGTGGCAGGAGTTTCTCGGGGACGGTGATGCCGTAGAGGTAGCAGACGTTCTTGTAGGTCTGGGCGAGGACGGCGCCGCTTGGCCTACAGGCTGACCAGGGGCGGTGGCAGGAGTTTCTCGGGGACGGTGATGCCGTAGAGGTAGCAGACGTTCTTGTAGGTCTGGGCGAGGACGGCGCCGCTTGGCCTACAGGCTGACCAGGGGCGGTGGCAGGAGTTTCTCGGGGACGGTGATGCCGTAGAGGTAGCAGACGTTCTTGTAGGTCTGGGCGAGGACGGCGTCGCTTGGCCTACAGGCTGACCAGGGGCGGTGGCAGGAGTTTCTCGGGGACGGTGATGCCGTAGAGGTAGCAGACGTTCTTGTAGGTCTGGGCGAGGACGGCGTCGCTTGGCCTACAGGTTGACCAGGGGCGGTGGCAGGAGTTTCTCGGGGACGGTGATGCCGTAGAGGTAGCAGGCGTTCTTGTAGGTCTGGGCGAGGACGGCGTCGCTTGGCCTACAGGCTGACCAGGGGCGGTGGCAGGAGTTTCTCGGGGACGGTGATGCCGTAGAGGTAGCAGGCGTTCTTGTAGGTCTGGGCGAGGACGGCGTCGCTTGGCCTACAGGCTGACCAGGGGCGGTGGCAGGAGTTTCTCGGGGACGGTGATGCCGTAGAGGTAGCAGACGTTCTTGTAGGTCTGGGCGAGGACGGCGTCGCTTGGCCTACAGGCTGACCAGGGGCGGTGGCAGGAGTTTCTCGGGGACGGTGATGCCGTAGAGGTAGCAGACGTTCTTGTAGGTCTGGGCGAGGACGGCGCCGCTTGGCCTACAGGCTGACCAGGGGCGGTGGCAGGAGTTTCTCGGGGACGGTGATGCCGTAGAGGTAGCAGACGTTCTTGTAGGTCTGGGCGAGGACGGCGCCGCTTGGCCTACAGGCTGACCAGGGGCGGTGGCAGGAGTTTCTCGGGGACGGTGATGCCGTAGAGGTAGCAGACGTTCTTGTAGGTCTGGGCGAGGACGGCGCCGCTTGGCCTACAGGCTGACCAGGGGCGGTGGCAGGAGTTTCTCGGGGACGGTGATGCCGTAGAGGTAGCAGACGTTCTTGTAGGTCTGGGCGAGGACGGCGTCGCTTGGCCTACAGGCTGACCAGGGGCGGTGGCAGGAGTTTCTCGGGGACGGTGATGCCGTAGAGGTAGCAGACGTTCTTGTAGGTCTGGGCGAGGACGGCGCCGCTTGGCCTACAGGCTGACCAGGGGCGGTGGCAGGAGTTTCTCGGGGACGGTGATGCCGTAGAGGTAGCAGACGTTCTTGTAGGTCTGGGCGAGGACGGCGTCGCTTGGCCTACAGGCTGACCAGGGGCGGTGGCAGGAGTTTCTCGGGGACGGTGATGCCGTAGAGGTAGCAGACGTTCTTGTAGGTCTGGGCGAGGACGGCGTCGCTTGGCCTACAGGTTGACCAGGGGCGGTGGCAGGAGTTTCCCGGGGACGGTGATGCCGTAGAGGTAGCAGGCGTTCTTGTAGGTCTGGGCGAGGACGGCGTCGCTTGGCCTACAGGCTGACCAGGGGCGGTGGCAGGAGTTTCTCGGGGACGGTGATGCCGTAGAGGTAGCAGGCGTTCTTGTAGGTCTGGGCGAGGACGGCGCCGCTTGGCCTACAGGCTGACCAGGGGCGGTGGCAGGAGTTTCTCGGGGACGGTGATGCCGTAGAGGTAGCAGGCGTTCTTGTAGGTCTGGGCGAGGACGGCGTCGCTTGGCCTACAGGCTGACCAGGGGCGGTGGCAGGAGTTTCTCGGGGACGGTGATGCCGTAGAGGTAGCAGACGTTCTTGTAGGTCTGGGCGAGGACGGCGTCGCTTGGCCTACAGGCTGACCAGGGGCGGTGGCAGGAGTTTCTCGGGGACGGTGATGCCGTAGAGGTAGCAGACGTTCTTGTAGGTCTGGGCGAGGACGGCGTCGCTTGGCCTACAGGCTGACCAGGGGCGGTGGCAGGAGTTTCTCGGGGACGGTGATGCCGTAGAGGTAGCAGACGTTCTTGTAGGTCTGGGCGAGGACGGCGCCGCTTGGCCTACAGGCTGACCAGGGGCGGTGGCAGGAGTTTCTCGGGGACGGTGATGCCGTAGAGGTAGCAGACGTTCTTGTAGGTCTGGGCGAGGACGGCGCCGCTTGGCCTACAGGCTGACCAGGGGCGGTGGCAGGAGTTTCTCGGGGACGGTGATGCCGTAGAGGTAGCAGACGTTCTTGTAGGTCTGGGCGAGGACGGCGCCGCTTGGCCTACAGGCTGACCAGGGGCGGTGGCAGGAGTTTCTCGGGGACGGTGATGCCGTAGAGGTAGCAGACGTTCTTGTAGGTCTGGGCGAGGACGGCGTCGCTTGGCCTACAGGCTGACCAGGGGCGGTGGCAGGAGTTTCTCGGGGACGGTGATGCCGTAGAGGTAGCAGACGTTCTTGTAGGTCTGGGCGAGGACGGCGCCGCTTGGCCTACAGGCTGACCAGGGGCGGTGGCAGGAGTTTCTCGGGGACGGTGATGCCGTAGAGGTAGCAGACGTTCTTGTAGGTCTGGGCGAGGACGGCGTCGCTTGGCCTACAGGCTGACCAGGGGCGGTGGCAGGAGTTTCTCGGGGACGGTGATGCCGTAGAGGTAGCAGACGTTCTTGTAGGTCTGGGCGAGGACGGCGTCGCTTGGCCTACAGGTTGACCAGGGGCGGTGGCAGGAGTTTCTCGGGGACGGTGATGCCGTAGAGGTAGCAGGCGTTCTTGTAGGTCTGGGCGAGGACGGCGTCGCTTGGCCTACAGGCTGACCAGGGGCGGTGGCAGGAGTTTCTCGGGGACGGTGATGCCGTAGAGGTAGCAGGCGTTCTTGTAGGTCTGGGCGAGGACGGCGCCGCTTGGCCTACAGGCTGACCAGGGGCGGTGGCAGGAGTTTCTCGGGGACGGTGATGCCGTAGAGGTAGCAGGCGTTCTTGTAGGTCTGGGCGAGGACGGCGTCGCTTGGCCTACAGGCTGACCAGGGGCGGTGGCAGGAGTTTCTCGGGGACGGTGATGCCGTAGAGGTAGCAGACGTTCTTGTAGGTCTGGGCGAGGACGGCGTCGCTTGGCCTACAGGCTGACCAGAGGCGGTGGCAGGAGTTTCTCGGGGACGGTGATGCCGTAGAGGTAGCAGACGTTCTTGTAGGTCTGGGCGAGGACGGCGTCGCTTGGCCTACAGGCTGACCAGGGGCGGTGGCAGGAGTTTCTCGGGGACGGTGATGCCGTAGAGGTAGCAGACGTTCTTGTAGGTCTGGGCGAGGACGGCGTCGCTTGGCCTACAGGTTGACCAGGGGCGGTGGCAGGAGTTTCTCGGGGACGGTGATGCCGTAGAGGTAGCAGACGTTCTTGTAGGTCTGGGCGAGGACGGCGTCGCTTGGCCTACAGGCTGACCAGGGGCGGTGGCAGGAGTTTCTCGGGGACGGTGATGCCGTAGAGGTAGCAGGCGTTCTTGTAGGTCTGGGCGAGGACGGCGTCGCTTGGCCTACAGGCTGACCAGGGGCGGTGGCAGGAGTTTCTCGGGGACGGTGATGCCGTAGAGGTAGCAGACGTTCTTGTAGGTCTGGGCGAGGACGGCGTCGCTTGGCCTACAGGCTGACCAGGGGCGGTGGCAGGAGTTTCTCGGGGACGGTGATGCCGTAGAGGTAGCAGGCGTTCTTGTAGGTCTGGGCGAGGACGGCGTCGCTTGGCCTACAGGCTGACCAGGGGCGGTGGCAGGAGTTTCTCGGGGACGGTGATGCCGTAGAGGTAGCAGACGTTCTTGTAGGTCTGGGCGAGGACGGCGCCGCTTGGCCTACAGGCTGACCAGAGGCGGTGGCAGGAGTTTCTCGGGGACGGTGATGCCGTAGAGGTAGCAGACGTTCTTGTAGGTCTGGGCGAGGACGGCGTCGCTTGGCCTACAGGCTGACCAGGGGCGGTGGCAGGAGTTTCTCGGGGACGGTGATGCCGTAGAGGTAGCAGGCGTTCTTGTAGGTCTGGGCGAGGACGGCGTCGCTTGGCCTACAGGCTGACCAGGGGCGGTGGCAAGAGTTTCTCGGGGACGGTGATGCCGTAGAGGTAGCAGACGTTCTTGTAGGTCTGGGCGAGGACGGCGCCGCTTGGCCTACAAGCTGACCAGAGGCGGTGGCAGGAGTTTCTCGGGGACGGTGATGCCGTAGAGGTAGCAGACGTTCTTGTAGGTCTGGGCGAGGACGGCGTCGCTTGGCCTACAGGCTGACCAGGGGCGGTGGCAGGAGTTTCTCGGGGACGGTGATGCCGTAGAGGTAGCAGACGTTCTTGTAGGTCTGGGCGAGGACGGCGTCGCTTGGCCTACAGGCTGACCAGGGGCGGTGGCAGGAGTTTCTCGGGGACGGTGATGCCGTAGAGGTAGCAGACGTTCTTGTAGGTCTGGGCGAGGACGGCGCCGCTTGGCCTACAGGCTGACCAGAGGCGGTGGCAGGAGTTTCTCGGGGACGGTGATGCCGTAGAGGTAGCAGACGTTCTTGTAGGTCTGGGCGAGGACGGCGTCGCTTGGCCTACAGGCTGACCAGGGGCGGTGGCAGGAGTTTCTCGGGGACGGTGATGCCGTAGAGGTAGCAGGCGTTCTTGTAGGTCTGGGCGAGGACGGCGTCGCTTGGCCTACAGGCTGACCAGGGGCGGTGGCAGGAGTTTCTCGGGGACGGTGATGCCGTAGAGGTAGCAGGCGTTCTTGTAGGTCTGGGCGAGGACGGCGCCGCTTGGCCTACAGGCTGACCAGAGGCGGTGGCAGGAGTTTTTCGGGGACGGTGATGCCGTAGAGGTAGCAGGCGTTCTTGTAGGTCTGGGCGAGGACGGCGTCGCTTGGCCTACAGGCTGACCAGGGGCGGTGGCAGGAGTTTCTCGGGGACGGTGATGCCGTAGAGGTAGCAGGCGTTCTTGTAGGTCTGGGCGAGGACGGCGTCGCTTGGCCTACAGGCTGACCAGGGGCGGTGGCAGGAGTTTCTCGGGGACGGTGATGCCGTAGAGATAGCAGACGTTCTTGTAGGTCTGGGCGAGGACGGCGCCGCTTGGCCTACAGGCTGACCAGGGGCGGTGGCAGGAGTTTCTCGGGGACGGTGATGCCGTAGAGGTAGCAGGCGTTCTTGTAGGTCTGGGCGAGGACGGCGCCGCTTGGCCTACAGGCTGACCAGGGGCGGTGGCAGGAGTTTCTCGGGGACGGTGATGCCGTAGAGGTAGCAGACGTTCTTGTAGGTCTGGGCGAGGACGGCGTCGCTTGGCCTACAGGTTGACCAGGGGCGGTGGCAGGAGTTTCTCGGGGACGGTGATGCCGTAGAGGTAGCAGACGTTCTTGTAGGTCTGGGCGAGGACGGCGTCGCTTGGCCTACAGGCTGACCAGGAGCGGTGGCAGGAGTTTCTCGGGGACGGTGATGCCGTAGAGGTAGCAGGTGTTCTTGTAGGTCTGGGCGAGGACGGCGTCGCTTGGCCTACAGGCTGACCAGGGGCGGTGGCAGGAGTTTCTCGGGGACGGTGATGCCGTAGAGGTAGCAGACGTTCTTGTAGGTCTGGGCGAGGACGGCGCCGCTTGGCCTACAGGCTGACCAGGGGCGGTGGCAGGAGTTTCTCGGGGACGGTGATGCCGTAGAGGTAGCAGGCGTTCTTGTAGGTCTGGGCGAGGACGGCGCCGCTTGGCCTACAGGCTGACCAGGGGCGGTGGCAGGAGTTTCTCGGGGACGGTGATGCCGTAGAGGTAGCAGGCGTTCTTGTAGGTCTGGGCGAGGACGGCGCCGCTTGGCCTACAGGCTGACCAGGGGCGGTGGCAGGAGTTTCTCGGGGACGGTGATGCCGTAGAGGTAGCAGGCGTTCTTGTAGGTCTGGGCGAGGACGGCGCCGCTTGGCCTACAGGCTGACCAGGGGCGGTGGCAGGAGTTTCTCGGGGACGGTGATGCCGTAGAGGTAGCAGACGTTCTTGTAGGTCTGGGCGAGGACGGCGTCGCTTGGCCTACAGGCTGACCAGGGGCGGTGGCAGGAGTTTCTCGGGGACGGTGATGCCGTAGAGGTAGCAGACGTTCTTGTAGGTCTGGGCGAGGACGGCGCCGCTTGGCCTACAGGCTGACCAGGGGCGGTGGCAGGAGTTTCTCGGGGACGGTGATGCCGTAGAGGTAGCAGGCGTTCTTGTAGGTCTGGGCGAGGACGGCGCCGCTTGGCCTACAGGCTGACCAGGGGCGGTGGCAGGAGTTTCTCGGGGACGGTGATGCCGTAGAGGTAGCAGGCGTTCTTGTAGGTCTGGGCGAGGACGGCGCCGCTTGGCCTACAGGCTGACCAGGGGCGATGGCAGAAGTTTCTCGGGGACGGTGATGCCGTAGAGGTAGCAGGCGTTCTTGTAGGTCTGGGCGAGGACGGCGCCGCTTGGCCTACAGGCTGACCAGGGGCGGTGGCAGGAGTTTCTCGGGGACGGTGATGCCGTAGAGATAGCAGACGTTCTTGTAGGTCTGGGCGAGGACGGCGTCGCTTGGCCTACAGGCTGACCAGGGGCGGTGGCAGGAGTTTCTCGGGGACGGTGATGCCGTAGAGGTAGCAGACGTTCTTGTAGGTCTGGGCGAGGACGGCGTCGCTTGGCCTACAGGCTGACCAGGGGCGGTGGCAGGAGTTTCTCGGGGACGGTGATGCCGTAGAGATAGCAGACGTTCTTGTAGGTCTGGGCGAGGACGGCGTCGCTTGGCCTACAGGCTGACCAGGGGCGGTGGCAGGAGTTTCTCGGGGACGGTGATGCCGTAGAGGTAGCAGACGTTCTTGTAGGTCTGAGCGAGGACGGCGTCGCTTGGCCTACAGGCTGACCAGGGGCGGTGGCAGGAGTTTCTCGGGGACGGTGATGCCGTAGAGATAGCAGACGTTCTTGTAGGTCTGGGCGAGGACGGCGTCGCTTGGCCTACAGGCTGACCAGGGGCGGTGGCAGGAGTTTCTCGGGGACGGTGATGCCGTAGAGGTAGCAGACGTTCTTGTAGGTCTGGGCGAGGACGGCGTCGCTTGGCCTACAGGCTGACCAGGGGCGGTGGCAGGAGTTTCTCGGGGACGGTGATGCCGTAGAGGTAGCAGGCGTTCTTGTAGGTCTGGGCGAGGACGGCGCCGCTTGGCCTACAGGCTGACCAGGGGCGGTGGCAGGAGTTTCTCGGGGACGGTGATGCCGTAGAGGTAGCAGGCGTTCTTGTAGGTCTGGGCGAGGACGGCGTCGCTTGGCCTACAGGCTGACCAGGGGCGGTGGCAGGAGTTTCTCGGGGACGGTGATGCCGTAGAGATAGCAGACGTTCTTGTAGGTCTGGGCGAGGACGGCGTCGCTTGGCCTACAGGCTGACCAGGGGCGGTGGCAGGAGTTTCTCGGGGACGGTGATGCCGTAGAGATAGCAGACGTTCTTGTAGGTCTGGGCGAGGACGGCGTCGCTTGGCCTACAGGCTGACCAGGGGCGGTGGCAGGAGTTTCTCGGGGACGGTGATGCCGTAGAGATAGCAGACGTTCTTGTAGGTCTGGGCGAGGACGGCGTCGCTTGGCCTACAGGCTGACCAGGGGCGGTGGCAGGAGTTTCTCGGGGACGGTGATGCCGTAGAGGTAGCAGACGTTCTTGTAGGTCTGGGCGAGGACGGCGTCGCTTGGCCTACAGGCTGACCAGGGGCGGTGGCAGGAGTTTCTCGGGGACGGTGATGCCGTAGAGGTAGCAGGCGTTCTTGTAGGTCTGGGCGAGGACGGCGCCGCTTGGCCTACAGGCTGACCAGGGGCGGTGGCAGGAGTTTCTCGGGGACGGTGATGCCGTAGAGGTAGCAGGCGTTCTTGTAGGTCTGGGCGAGGACGGCGTCGCTTGGCCTACAGGCTGACCAGGGGCGGTGGCAGGAGTTTCTCGGGGACGGTGATGCCGTAGAGGTAGCAGACGTTCTTGTAGGTCTGGGCGAGGACGGCGTCGCTTGGCCTACAGGCTGACCAGGGGCGGTGGCAGGAGTTTCTCGGGGACGGTGATGCCGTAGAGGTAGCAGGCGTTCTTGTAGGTCTGGGCGAGGACGGCGCCGCTTGGCCTACAGGCTGACCAGGGGCGGTGGCAGGAGTTTCTCGGGGACGGTGATGCCGTAGAGGTAGCAGGCGTTCTTGTAGGTCTGGGCGAGGACGGCGCCGCTTGGCCTACAGGCTGACCAGGGGCGGTGGCAGGAGTTTCTCGGGGACGGTGATGCCGTAGAGGTAGCAGGCGTTCTTGTAGGTCTGGGCGAGGACGGCGTCGCTTGGCCTGCAGGCTGACCAGGGGCGGTGGCAGGAGTTTCTCGGGGACGGTGATGCCGTAGAGGTAGCAGGCGTTCTTGTAGGTCTGGGCGAGGACGGCGCCGCTTGGCCTACAGGCTGACCAGGGGCGGTGGCAGGAGTTTCTCGGGGACGGTGATGCCGTAGAGGTAGCAGGCGTTCTTGTAGGTCTGGGCGAGGACGGCGTCGATGGGCACTCCCTGCAGCCTGGCCACCTCTTCGGCCACCGTGATGGCCATCCCGGGGTGGGACAGCGGCATCTCCTCACGGGGGACCTGCCCGGGACACACAGACAGACACATGGGATGTTTGGGTGAGTGTCATACGCAAACAATGGGAGAATTAAATTACATGAATGAGTCGCTTTTTCTGGAAACACAAGGGCCAAGAAAACCTCCCAGGACGGTGAAGGATGAACCGATGAAGCAGTCCCCAGATTAGGAGGTGCCTGGGCCCGGATTGCAAACCAGAACCTGTACTACGTTCTGCTGCTTGGCAAGCAAGCCAAGGTACGTTATCATCACTGACAGTTGTACTAACATCGTAAATTATAGTCTCACAGGAAAAACAAGGTTATCTATCGCTACATGACATACGACTTTAACTGGAAACAAATCAAACAAGAGGCAGTCGGTCGTAGGCCCAAGGACACTGACAGAAGTGAGCGACTTCGCTGACACACAACTGAGAAAATACTTTTGAAACGTCTGAACATATTGTGCCTTACGATGCGCCCTCTATCGTCAAGCAGCCAAAGAAACCGACAAACCGGGAAGACCGATATTAGGTGAAATATCGAAAGATTTTCTCCTTAATAAATTCACAAACCGAAGAGAGTAACACACTGTCAGTAACACCGAATTAATATTATTAAGCTACCCGCGACCTCCCGAGCGCCAGTGAATCCCCCCTGGCAGCAGTGTAACGCGAGACGTCACATGAACCGCCATTTCTAGGGGGACGACCCTTACCATGCGCGGCACGAAGTAGGGCGCGTCTGTCTCGAGGACGAGCCTGTCGAGCGGGATCCGGCGGGCCACGTCCCTCATGCCGGCCGCCTTGTGCGTGCCCTCCCACGTCACGCACGGCGTCAGGCCCAGGTACGAGTTGGGGAACTTGGCCAGCCACACCTCCGCCTCCCACCACGGCCCCGTGAAGCAGTGGCGGTGGATCCGGTGGTGCCGAGGCACCATCTGGTTGGGGATAGAGAAGGAGGGAGTAAAATCCGGAGCTTGCCTAGACGTTGTGGGGACAGTATGAACGCCCGATGGGGTCATACTACTACCCACTAGTGAGTGATGTTTCGAACTATTCTTTGGCTAATTTGTTGATATAATGAAATCGACTTTTTTGGCTTGGTACGGTTAATCCATTCTTGTTTTAGGGTTCCTCTGATCCTCATTTTGCTTCAAAGTCATCTTTGCAAATTACCTGGTAATAGCCATATAAGTTTTAGGTAGTGGACATCAAAGTTGTAAATATGTTATAACCAATCTATATAACAAATATGTATGCTTGCTCTTGGGCGTTGATTTTGTGCTGCCTTCATTTGTTTGAGCAGTGTCAAACGAGACCATTTCAACTAGATGTATATGTTGTCCTATCCGGGGCGTGGTTACCTCCTCGATGATGGCGATGTGTTATGTTTTGACTGTATGACTTGGTGTGTGCCAGGTGTCCCCATGGTTACCTCCTCGATGATGGCGATGTGTTATGTTTTCACTGTGTATGACTTGGTGTGTGCCAGGTGTCCCGATGGTTACCTCCTCGATGATGGCGATGTGTTATGTTTTGACTGTATGACTTGGTGTGTGCCAGGTGTCCCGATGGTTACCTCCTCGATGATGGCGATGTGTTATGTTTTCACTGTGTATGACTTGGTGTGTGCCAGGTGTCCCCATGGTTACCTCCTCGATGATGGCGATGTGTTATGTTTTGACTGTATGACTCGGTGTGTGCCAGGTGTCCCCATGGTTACCTCCTCGATGATGGCGATGTGTTATGTTTTCACTGTGTATGACTTGGTGTGTGCCAGGTGTCACCATGGTTACCTCCTCGATGATGGCGATGTGTTATGTTTTGACTGTATGACTTGGTGTGTGCCAGGTGTCCCCATGGTTACCTCCTCGATGATGGCGATGTGTTATGTTTTCACTGTGTATGACTTGGTGTGTGCCAGGTGTCCCCATGGTTACCTCCTCGATGATGGCGATGTGTTATGTTTTGACTGTATGACTCGGTGTGTGCCAGGTGTCCCCATGGTTACCTCCTCGATGATGGCGATGTGTTATGTTTTCACTGTGTATGACTTGGTGTGTGCCAGGTGTCACCATGGTTACCTCCTCGATGATGGCGATGTGTTATGTTTTCACTGTGTATGACTTGGTGTGTGCCAGGTGTCCCCATGGTTACCTCCTCGATGATGGCGATGTGTTATGTTTTCACTGTGTATGACTTGGTGTGTGCCAGGTGTCCCCATGGTTACCTCCTCGATGATGGCGATGTGTTATGTTTTCACTGTGTATGACTTGGTGTGTGCCAGGTGTCCCCATGGTTACCTCCTCGATGATGGCGATGGTGTCCTGCTCTGCGTCTCGGGAGTGGATGACAATGGGCAGGCCGGTCTCCAGCGCCACCGCCACCTGCTGGCGAAACACCGCCTTCTGGATGGCCTCGTGCTGCCGGAAGCTGCCGGGATCAGCGCACATCGCACGTCACTATAGCAACATGGCACTGTAGCCACATGTCAATGTAGCCACACAACACTGTAGCCACATGTCACTGTAGCCACATATCACTATAGCGACACATCAGTGTAGCCACATATCACTGTAGCTACACAACACTGTAGCCACATATCACTACAGCCACACATCACCATAGCCACATATCACTATAGCCACATATCACTATAGCCACATGTCACTATAGCCACATGTCACTGTCGCCACGTATCACTGTCGCCACACATAGCTAAAGCCACATATCACTGTAACCACATATCACTGTAGCCACACATCACAATAGGCACATATCACTGTAGCCACATATCACCGTTGCCACATGACACTATAACCACATATCACTGCAGCCACATGTCACTATAGCCACATATCACTATAGCCACATGTCACTTTAGCCACATGTCACTGTTGCCACATGTCACTATAGCCACACATCACAATAGCCACATATCACTGTAGCCACATGTCACTGTAGCCACATATCACTGCAGCCACATATCACTGTAGCTACATGTCACTATAGCCACATATCACTGCAGCCACCACACATGACTATCAACACCACCGATGGATTTGATGTTTAGGCCACCTTTTTGTAAACATCAGAAATGTTCAGATGAC
Organism: Arenicola marina; assembly: GCA_964019135.1. NCBI lineage: Eukaryota > Metazoa > Annelida > Polychaeta > Arenicolidae > Arenicola > Arenicola marina. Next base: position 23,003,575 of record OZ025248.1, on the reverse strand, counting down.
CGTCAATAACAACACTGCAGCTAATCTGATGGTCAGGACCAGCATGCGCGGCAGCTACTCACGTGCCTGAGTAGTCCAGTCCGATCTCGCCCACCGCCATACACTTCTCGTGCTTCAGCATGGCGCGCATGTGGGTCAGGGCGCGAGGGGTGAAGTCACCCGCGCTCTTAGGGTGGCACCCCACGGCGGCCCACACCCGGTCCTCTCGCACCAAGTCCCGCCACAGCCCGCCTACAATAGACAGCACACGGCGTCACAGCCCGCCTACAACAGACAGTACACGGCGTCACAGCCCGCCTACAACAGACAGCACACGGCGTCACTGCCCGCCTACAACAGACAGTATACGGCGTCACTGCCCGCCTACAACAGACAGTATACGGCGTCACAGCCCGCCTACAACACAGTATACGGCGTCACAGCCCGCCTACAACAGACAGTATACGGCATCACTGCCCGCCTACAACAGACAGTATACGGCATCACTGCCCGCCTACAACAGACAGTATACGGCATCACAGCCCGCCTACAACAGACAGTATACGGCATCACAGCCCGCCTACAACAGACAGTATACGGCATCACTGCCCGCCTACAACAGACAGTATACGGCATCACTGCCCGCCTACAACAGACAGTATACGGAATCACAGCCCGCCTACAACAGACAGTATACGGCATCACTGCCCGCCTACAACAGACAGCACACGGCGTCACAGCCCGCCTACAACAGACAGTATACGGCATCACAGCCCGCCTACAACACACAGTATACGGCATCACTGCCCGCCTACAACAGACAGCACACGGCATCACAGCCCGCCTACAACACACAGTATACGGCATCACTGCCCGCCTACAACACACAGTATACGGCATCACTGCCCGCCTACAACAGACAGCACACGGCGTCACAGCCCGCCTACAACAGACAGTATACGGCATCACAGCCCGCCTACAACACACAGTATACGGCATCACTGCCCGCCTACAACAGACAGTATACGGCGTCACAGCCCGCCTACAACACACAGTATACGGCATCACTGCCCGCCTACAACACACAGTATACGGCATCACTGCCCGCCTACAACAGACAGTATACGGCGTCACAGCCCGCCTACAATAGACAGTATACGACATCACAGCCCGCCTACAACACACAGTAAAAGGCATCACAGCCCGCCTACAACACACAGTACAAGGCATCACAGCCCGCCTACAACACACAGTACAAGGCATCACAACCCGCCTACAACACACAGTAAAAGGCATCACAGCCCGCCTACAACACACAGTACAAGGCATCACAGCCCGCCTACAACACACAGTAAAAGGCATCACAGCCCGCCTACAACACAGTAAAAGGCATCACAGCCCGCCTACAACAGACAGTACTAGGCATCACATCCCGCCTTTTAGACCATACGAAACAACCATTCACAGATTACAGACCATACGAAACAACTATCCACAGAGTATAGACCATACGAACCCCCCCCCCCCAAAGATTGTATTCAGTACCAAACAACAAACCGGAGATTATATTCAGTACCAAACAATCATCGATAAGAATAAACATCTAAAGAATATAATTTTGTAAGTAACAACTACCGACATATTTGTCGGTATAAAACAATGATAAATAGTTCATAGACAGTACGAATCAATTATCAACAGATTACACAGAAGATGAAACAAGAAAACGACAAGTTACAGCGCGTTTGGATATGTGCGGGTTACCCAGACATATCTTAAATATGCACACTCACCTTCTGCATTAAATGTCCGCGGGTTGCAGAAGACGGCTACACATCCAACAAAGTTTCTGGGGAATGTGGCCTCATTAACATTCATAAACTTCGCAAATGTGCCAGCAAATCTGGATCTGAGAAATGGACAAAAATGTAGCGCAAACTTTAAGCAAAGAAAATTTCTCTATATCATAGCGGGCTAGGGGACCAACCTGTCGTAGATATAGTTGAAATCTCTATATCATAGCGGGCTAGGGGACCAACCTGCCGTACATTTAGTTGAAGTCTCTATATCATAGCGGGCTAGGGGACCAACCTGTCGTAGATATAGTTGAAGTCTCTATATCATAGCGGGCTAGGAGACCAACCTGTCGTAGATATAGTTGAAGTCTCTATATCATAGCGGGCTAGTGGACCAACCTGTCGTAGATATAGTTGAAGTCTCTATATCATAGCGGGCTAGGGGACCAACCTGTCGTAGATATAGTTGAAGTCTCTATATCATAGCGGGCTAGGGGACCAACCTGTCGTATATATAGTTGAAGTCTCTATATCATAGCGGGCTAGGGGACCAGCCTGTCGTACATTTAGTTGAAGTCTCTATATCATAGCGGGCTAGGGGACCAACCTGTCGTAGATATAGTTGAAGTCTCTATATCATAGCGGGCTAGTGCACCAACCTGTCGTAGATATAGTTGAAGTCTCTATATCATAGCGGGCTAGGGGACCAACCTGTCGTAGATATAGTTGAAGTCTCTATATCATAGCGGGCTAGTGGACCAACCTGTCGTAGATATAGTTGAAGTCTCTATATCATAGCGGGCTAGGGGACCAACCTGTTGTAGATATAGTTAAAGTCTCTCTATATCATAGCGGGCTAGGGGACCAACCTGTCGTAGATATAGTTGAAGTCTCTATATCATAGCGGGCTAGGGGACCAACCTGTCGTAGATTTAGTTGAAGTCTCTATATCATAGCGGGCTAGGAAACCAACCTGTCGTAGATATAGTTGAAGTCTCTATATCATAGCGGGCTAGTGGACCAACCTGTCGTAGATATAGTTGAAGTCTCTATATCATAGCGGGCTAGGGGACCAACCTGTCGTAGATATAGTTGAAGTCTCTATATCATAGCGGGCTAGGGGACCAACCTTTCGTAGATATAGTTGAAGTCTCTATATCATAGCGGGCTAGGGAACCAACCTGTCGTAGATATAGTTGAAGTCTCTATATCATAGCGGGCTAGGGAACCAACCTGTCGTAGATATAGTTGAAGTCTCTATATCATAGCGGGCTAGGGGACCAACCTGTCGTAGATATAGTTGAAGTCTCTATATCATAGCGGGCTAGGACACCAACCTTTCGTAGATATAGTTGAAGTCTCTATATCATAGCGGGCTAGGAAACCAACCTGTCGTAGATATAGTTGAAGTCTCTATATCATAGCGGGCTAGTGGACCAACCTGTCGTAGATATAGTTGAAGTCTCTATATCATAGCGGGCTAGGGGACCAACCTGTCGTAGATATAGTTGAAGTCTCTATATCATAGCGGGCTAGGGGACCAACCTTTCGTAGATATAGTTGAAGTCTCTATATCATAGCGGGCTAGGGAACCAACCTGTCGTAGATATAGTTGAAGTCTCTATATCATAGCGGGCTAGGGAACCAACCTGTCGTAGATATAGTTGAAGTCTCTATATCATAGCGGGCTAGGGGACCAACCTGTCGTAGATATAGTTGAAGTCTCTATATCATAGCGGGCTAGTGGACCAACCTGTCGTAGATATAGTTGAAGTCTCTATATCATAGCGGGCTAGGGGACCAACCTGTCGTAGATATAGTTGAAGTCTCTATATCATAGCGGGCTAGGGGACCAACCTGTCGTAGATTTAGTTGAAGTCTCTATATCATAGCGGGCTAGGGAACCAACCTGTCGTAGATATAGTTGAAGTCTCTATATCATAGCGGGCTAGTGGACCAACCTGTCGTAGATATAGTTGAAGTCTCTATATCATAGCGGGCTAGGGGACCAACCTGTCGTAGATATAGTTGAAGTCTCTATATCATAGCGGGCTAGGGGACCAACCTGTCGTAGATATAGTTGAAGTCTCTATATCATAGCGGGCTAGGGGACCAACCTGTCGTAGATATAGTTGAAGTCTCTATATCATAGCGGGCTAGTGGACCAACCTGTCGTAGATATAGTTGAAGTCTCTATATCATAGCGGGCTAGGGGACCAACCTGTCGTACATTTAGTTGAAGTCTCTATATCATAGCGGGCTAGGGGACCAACCTGTCGTAGATATAGTTGAAGTCTCTATATCATAGCGGGCTAGGAGACCAACCTGTCGTAGATATAGTTGAAGTCTCTATATCATAGCGGGCTAGGGGACCAACCTGTCGTAGATATAGTTGAAGTCTCTATATCATAGCGGGCTAGGGGACCAACCTGTCGTAGATATAGTTGAAGTCTCTATATCATAGCGGGCTAGGGGACCAACCTGTCGTAGATATAGTTGAAGTCTCTATATCATAGCGGGCTAGGGGACCAACCTGTCGTAGATTTAGTTGAAGTCTCTATATCATAGCGGGCTAGGGGACCAACCTGTCGTAGATATAGTTGAAGTCTCTATATCATAGCGGGCTAGGGGACCAACCTGTCGTAGATATAGTTGAAGTCTCTATATCATAGCGGGCTAGGGGACCAACCTGTCGTAGATTTAGTTGAAGTCTCTATATCATAGCGGGCTAGGGAACCAACCTGTCGTAGATATAGTTGAAGTCTCTATATCATAGCGGGCTAGGGGACCAACCTGTCGTAGACATAGTTGAAGTCTATATATCATAGCGGGCTAGGCGACCAACCTGTCGTAGATATAGTTGAAGTCTCTATATCATAGCGGGCTAGGAGACCAACCTGTCGTAGATATAGTTGAAGTCTCTATATCATAGCGGGCTAGGGGACCAACCTGTCGTAGATATAGTTGAAGTCTCTATATCATAGCGGGCTAGGGGACCAACCTGTCGTAGATATAGTTGAAGTCTCTATATCATAGCGGGCTAGGGGACCAACCTGTCGTAGATTTAGTTGAAGTCTCTATATCATAGCGGGCTAGGGGACCAACCTGTCGTAGATATAGTTGAAGTCTCTATATCATAGCGGGCTAGGGGACCAACCTGTCGTAGATTTAGTTGAAGTCTCTATATCATAGCGGGCTAGGGGACCAACCTGTCGTAGATATAGTTGAAGTCTCTATATCATAGCGGGCTAGGGGACCAACCTGTCGTAGATTTGGTTGAAGTCTCTATATCATAGCGGGCTAGGGGACCAACCTGTCGTAGATTTAGTTGAAGTCTCTATATCATAGCGGGCTAGGGGACCAACATGTCGTAGATATAGTTGAAGTCTATCTATATCATAGCGGGCAAGGGGACCAACCTGTCGTAGACATAGTTGAAGTCTCTATATCATAGCGGGCTAGGGGACCAACCTGTCGTAGATGAAGTCGATGTGACAGTGGGTGTCCATCAATGGACCCGTACACCCCGAGTAGCGCTGTTGAAACTTGTCCTTCCAGTTGGTCCACTGTACGCTCTCCAGTCCCCGCAGCGGGCCGCCGCCCTCCAGGGCGTCCCAGCGTGACGCAGTTTTCACGACGCTTGGGGCGTCCCAGCGAGAGGTCCGCTTGGCGAGGTCACGTGACCGGCCCGTCTCCAGTATGAGGCTGGTGAGGGAGGGCAGCGACCGGCGGCCCTGTACGGCGCCTGGTGACGTCACACAGGTCACAGACAAAAGGGGAGTTCAGTCAAGGAACCTTAAATGGGTGATATGTTTTGCAGTGAATACTCAATGAATATGCATCAGCCACGATCACATCACATAGGTCCGAAGTTCGAAATGCAGCAACGGAAAATGATGTACACTTCTTCAGGCAGAATAAACCAACTGTCTGAACAGTTTAAGATGTATAAGTAAAACGTACAACAACTCGCTTAGGGCCAAACCAACATCATTCTACGAAGTCCACCGGAAGTGTGTTTGCTTATCAATGCGCTTCAGGAAAACCAGCAAATCAGAGGCAATGTGACATATTTAAGGCTGTGGTCGGATTAGAATATGTTTACAACGATAATTTAAAAAGTGTACAGGGATAATTAGAAGGGTCAACGGTTCATAATTGTCCTATAGACATAGTATCTGTATGATAATAACAACAATAACTATCCTGTATGATAATAACAACAATAACTATCCTGTATGATAATAACAACAATAACTATCCTGTATGATAATAACAACAATAACTATCCTATATCCTGTATGCTAATAACAACATAACTATCCTATATGACAATAATAACAGTAACTATCCTATGATAATAATAACAGTAACTATCCTATATCCTGTATGCTAATAACAAAATAACTATCCTATACCCTGTATAGTGATAACAACAGTACCTATCCTATATCCTGTATGCTAATAACAACATAACTATCCTACATGACAATAATAACAGTAACTATCCTATATCCTGTATGCTAATAACAAAATAACTATCCTATATCCTGTATGATAATAACAAAATAACTATCTTATCCTGTAAGATAACAACAATAACTATCCTATATCCTGTATGATAATAACAACATAACTATCCTATACCCTATATGACAATAATAACAGTAACTATCCTATATGCTAATAACATAACTACCCTATATCCTGTATGATAATAACAATAACTATCCTATACCCTGTAAGCTAACAATAACTATCCTACATCCTGTATGATAATAACAACATAACTATCCTATATGACAATAATAACAGTAACTATCCTATATCCTGTTTGCTAATAACATAACTATCCTATATCCTGTATGATAATAACAATAACTATCCTATATCCTGTAAGATAACAATAACTATCCTATATCCTGTAAGATAACAACAATAACTATCCTATATTATGTATGATAATAACAACAATAACTATCCTATATCCTGTATAATAATAACAGTAACTATCCTATATCCTGTATGATAATAACAATAACTATCCTATATCCTGTAAGATAACAACAATAACTATCCTATATCCTATAAGATAACAACAATAACTATCCTATATTATGTATGATAATAACAACAATAACTGTCCTATATCATGTATGATAATAACAGTAAATATCCTATATCCTGTATGCTAATTACAGCCTTGCCTGTCCGCCGTGTCCCGCCGACAGATGTCGCCACCGCGGCGGCTTCCTTGCGCATGATCTCCTGCCGCTTCCGGAGGGCCTCCACGTGACCTTTGCTGGGCCGCTTGGGGCCTCCTTCAAACCAGTCCACCTCCTCGTCTGCCGCGACGCAACGATGAAGGGGCAATCAGTGACTAATGGGGCATCTTAGCTTTAATAACCATTAATACAGCACGGCTGAAGCGTAGTAAATACGACACTTTAACATTAAATGTATCGAGTTTTTGCTATTTATGAATGTCAATTTCAAAAAATGCGCATAAGAAAAACAAACCTAAGGCCTTGTTCATAACAAACAATATAAATATCTATCATATCCAGCACCAATTATCTGCCAATGACCCAAAACAATTCAACTTTTAGAAGTTTCCCTTTACAAGAGTCAAAACTTATAATAAACGTGTGCAGATGTTGTTTACAGATCAGACCAACAGGGAGCGCCCCCAGCCCAAAACTATATCTGACAACAGAAGCGTCCAGAGGGCCACTTCCCCTTGCCGGCGGCCGCTGACACTCAAAAGCGGGAGGTGAAATCAGGTCTAAACGGCCGTTTTCCAGCATCTATCGATCGTTGACACGTCGATCAACCTTTTACTTGCCGCAAACAGCCATTTAGACAATCAAGGAGAACAAGTTTATTTTGGTGCACCCGTTGCAACGATAACCTGCAACGGAGTGTATCTTTAACTGAATACTTCAACGCCCGGAAGTTAAGATTAAATGTTAACGCCGTACAAGATTTTTACAATTCTCTGTCGCGCACCCAAAGTGAAAGGGTACTACAGACAGTGCAGATGTTGGTTGTATATTCAGAACGCTTTAACCCCTTTTGGTCAGATCGCGTCAATGGGACAGGGAAGGGAGAGTGGAGCCATGTCCGAGGGGGTAAACCTCTACTCTTTGCGAAGAAGGACATGGGGACTTTATCCTGCGACCACACAGACATGGCCACAGCGGGGCTCGAACCATCGATCCACGTGCCGTTAGGCTCTGAGGTGATCAGAGTTCCTCCATGGTACTTCAAGGCGAAGCATTGTTTCAGACTTTCAGCATTGCTCACGTATAACTCACGCTTACCGTTTACTACAATAATACATTTCGTGGGTTATAAAAAATGGAAGATGCGCCTGGGATACCCGCGTTATTTTTAGTTTTCCTACTTTTATGTAGCTTCGGAAGTCACAAATATCGCACCAACAATTGACAGGTAACTACCTTCAGTGCCGCTTGTGTTCTGTGTTTCGTCGAGTTCCTGCCTCAGAGCGGTGAGCTTGTGTGCCATGGCCATTACGGTGGGACTCCCCTTCAGTGTCCGCCCCGTGTCCGAGGCGGGGTGGTCGGCCGACGAGGGTGGGGCGTCCGTCAACGACGGTCTCCCGGCGCGCTCCGAGGGTCTCCCCACCACCCTGGCGCCCAGATAGCCACTCCATGAATGCCTCGCCAAGGCCAATGCGCCAATCTTCCGCTGCGCTCTGGAGCCGATGTTCAGTATCCCTGGAGTATTTCCCGATGTAGAAACGTCGTTAAAGGGTTTGTCCACACAAGAGCCGTCGGGCGCGGCTTTTTCGTCCGTGAGCGTTGAAGCGGGGCCGGTCGTGCCGCCCCCGCCCGGTGGCGTACCGGACGTCGTACCCGCCTGGCCCGCGGGTACGCTCTGGAGCCCGGATGAGCGGCGTCCCGTTGCTACGGGCGACGCCTGACGCGTCATAGCCTCCTGTTTATGGCTACTCGGCTTCTGCCGGCGGCTCTCGCACAGTCGACTCACCAGTTCAGAGCTGATCGAATGCGGACGGGACGACGTCGCGTTGCCGCTCACTACAAAGGAGACTTTGGCGCGAGAAGCCGCCGGTATCAGAATGGACTTCTCCCTGGACGGACGACAGCACTCAGGCTCGGCGGGAGGGGAGCCTCGTTTTGAGCCACTCCCGCGGCTGGACGTCGCGGTCGCCTGGGGCGTATCGGAACAGACCCGAGACAGGACGGACGGGGAGTTGTCCCCATAGATAACAGCGGTGTCCTTAACCAGGTTGATATCGTCATGTGCCGCCGATTCCGCTATTACATTACTGTTATAATCCACAGGGGTATGTTTCGTCGGGACGCCCCCCTGGGGTGAATAATCTGGATCCGATACATACCGTCCATCCGCGGAATCTGGCACGGCCACAGTCCGGGGTTCCGGTGTGGAGGAGGATGTCTGGACCTTTCCGGAATCCTCGCCACTCAATGCCGAGAGCTTGTGGCATCCGGACTCCTCGTCAGTCCATCCGGAGCATGATGGCTCAGGGATCCGAGGCGCAGCGGATGTTAACCCAGGAGGCGCCCCGTACGCGCCAACCGATCCGGAACTCAGTCTCCTGGACACGGGGGTCGCCATGAGAGGAGCGACCGTGTCCCGGCAGGGCCCAGGGGTCTCGGGGGGTGGCCCCACGGGCGTCGCCATGGCAACCGATGTGGCGGTGCTGGACGCAGCCGGGGGCGGGTGTCTGCACATCTCGCTCAACAATATGTACCGGGGGTCGACGCCGTCATAGTTATAGGCCCCCCACGGAGACCAGTAGCCCACGCCCTGGGGGCCATAGTAACCGGCGTCGAACACCTGGCAGGCCCCCGAGCCCCCGTGGCGACCCCCCAGCAAGCCCGGGGGTGGGGCGCGCACGGGGGCGTCCCACTGGTACCCGGGGCTGCTCCACTGAGAGGTGACACAGTCGTCCTGCCGGCGCGAGCTCCCCGAAACTGAAATGATAAATGGGAAGAAAGAAAAGCTGCTGCATGAGTCTTGGATTCATTTTCTGAAGGTCTTATTCACGCGCTAATGTTTGAATTTTAACAACAGTATAATATCCAAAAATAATACAGAAATAGATATAACCGTAGTTGCCAGTTGTGTTACGATATTCATGCGAGGAAGGCGAAACTACCTGTTGTGGCGTCTTGTTTGGTACCAGGAGCGGCTGTGTTATAAGCGGCTGGACTGGGGGTGGCGGGACCAGGAGTGGTTGTACAAGGAGTGGCTGGCCTTGGAGTGGCTGGACAAGGATTCTCTTTATCTGGAGTGGCTGGACCAGGAGTGGCTGGCCCTCGAGTGGCTGGACCAGGACTGGCTGGCCCAGGAGTGGTACAAAGATTGGCTGGACTAGGAGTGGCCGGACCAGAAGCGGTTGTACAAGGAGTGGCTGGCCTTGGAGTGGCTGGACCAGGATTCTCTTCATCAGGAGTGGCTGGACCAGGAGTGGCTGGACCAGGAATGGCTGGCCCTCGAGTTGCTGGATCAGGAGTGGCTGGACCAGTAGCTGGATCAGGAGTGGCTGGACCATGAGTGGTTGGACCTCTGTCGCGTCTGGCACCTGCCATACCCGGGTCGTACTGGGCACTAGGGGGCGTGGGTGGCATGTAAGACCGCGGTGTCAGAGACTTGTCTGCGTGACGCTGGTCTGTGGCAGGCACGGTGCCAAACACCTCACACTGCAAGGGAGACCGCTCAAACACCGCGCCTGAAAAGTACAGCCATAGGCGGCCATTTTAAAATAAACTTATTGTTTTCAAGTATTTCCTGACATTAAATTGGAATTAAATGCAATGTATTTCCAGGTATGAAATGTAAAGTATTTCCAGGTATTAAATGTAAAGTATTTCCAGGTATTAAATTGGTATTTAATCTGTACCGTCTCTTTTTATAAACAACACATAAATACACAATACTTGTTCCCGCCTAAGCCATTAGACATTAAAGCTCCGTTTATAGTAAAAATATCTAAACCCAATAATTAAACCGATGCTCCTTCATTCAGTAACCAATTCGTAATAATAGCCGTAGGCGTAGGGAAACTCATTTCAGCTCTTTCAATGAGGTCATTAGTCCGTTTCCCTAATGATCAGAGGTTTCACACTGAGAGCACGGCTTGCTGGGAACAATGACGAACCTTGAGGGAACGTTTCGTCGCTCAACTTCTGTTTCTTCTTGGAGTTGCCCGGGGTGCAATCCGATACATTCCCCGGGTGGAGGTTGTGTGAGTCCTGACTGCCAGTCTGGAGCAAGACAAACTAGAGTAAAATCATGCACACCATATCCGTTATTTGTTGTCCCCAAGGTGCCAACCAAGCACATGTTAGCCCTCTTGATTTAGGACTTGTAGTGCCAGCATCAGTTCAGCTGGTGAAACCCATGCCGCGTTATCAGAACGAGCAGAGGAAAACGCGCGGACATGTGTACAGGGGCGGATCTAGGAATCTGGAAATTTGCGACATTGGGGGGTGGGGGTGGGGGGGGGGGGGCTCTGCTCTCAAAAACTAAAAACTTGCGACCGGGGCACACCTCAGATGATCTTGAAAACCGGTAAGGCTCATGGAAAAAAATATCTATTTGAACAGTCCTGGACATCCTTGCTTGAGTGGGGTGGATTCAACCGCCCCCCCCCCCCCCCGCCCCCGTCACCCCTTGGATCCGCAACTGGGTTGCATCAACATAACGTTACTTCGCGATGTATTTCGTCCTAAAGCCTGACTTTGACAGCGATTGCACGACTTCCCAAGGGAGGGGGTTGCAACCCCCCTAACCCCCCCTCACTAGATCCGCCCCTGGTATAAAATCCAATTAATTCAACCTTAGTTGTCTTTAAAAATGTATTTAAAACAATTGCGCCATTAAAAAGCTAAAATGAACAAACTAGAGAAACTTCACGAGACATACATGTTCTGCTTAGATATGTATAGGTGGCTTCTTACCATATCTACTAGGACTTACCATGTCCAGTAACGTGTATTTAACAGGTAACTTACAGACATGTCAGCCGTGATGGCTCCACGGTCTTCTGCCGCCTGGTGTGTCTGTGTGGAGGCGATGACAGAAAGGTCAAAGGGGGAGACCAATGGGCCCGGGGGCCGCAAATCGCCTGGCTCAGGTACCACGTGACGCGTCCAATCGCCGCCTGGCTCAGGTACCACGTGACGGCTCCAACCACCGCCTGGCTCAGGTACCACGTGACGCTTCCAATCGCCGCCTGGCTCAGGTACCACGTGACGCGTCCAATCGCCGCCTGGCTCAGGTACCACGTGACGGTTCCAATCACCGCCCGGTCGACAGTAACGCCGCGCCTCGGCAGCGGGGTGCTCGCCGGTATAGCGGACGTCGGTGACGTCACGGGTTGAGGTCGGGGGGTCAGCGTGAGGCGGGCGAGCTGGTGCGGGAGAGTTCTCGCGTGGCGGCGGTGGCGGCGGCGGTGGCGGTGGCGGTAGCGGCGGTGAGGTTATACGTTGGGGGGAAGGCAGGGGCGAGGGCGGATGAGTTCGGTGGGGCCCTGGTGCGGGGTACGGCGGTCTCATCAGCGGTGGCGGCAAGGCGTACGCGCCGGGTGGCCGGGGCTCCTTACCGGGTGTACCGGGCGGCATGGCCGGCCCGTCGTTGGCATCGGCGGTTGAGTACTGGCCAGGATACGCTGAGCAGCCCTGCTGGTTCGGCCAGGGCGCAGCTTGCCGTGGCCCCGTGCACGGACAGCGGTGCTGAGCTACTCCACACATATGGCAGGGGGTCCCCCCGACCCGGGGCGGCTGCTGCCCGACCCTGACGGCCCCCTCGGGGTACACCCCGGCAGGTGGGCCCTGTCGGTACAGTTCCCGGCCCCCATAGCTCGTCTCACTTGTGTACGCCGCAGTTCGGCGATGCAAGGGCCTGGAATAGCGCGTCTGAGGGAAGAAGGGTCGCCGGGGCCCGGGGCTCCTGTCGTAGCCTCTGGGGGTCGGCTGATCCGTGCCGAGAGCGTGCGACCTACCTCGGGGGGGCGCCCCCACGCCCCGGCCCACAGTCGGCAACCCACAGCCGCCCTCTAGGTCGTCCACGGATCCGTCCCATGTGCGTCGCCTGGCTGGTCCTGGAGAGAGAGAAAACGGATGTTCGTTACTCTCCAGGGAGAAGACTGTTGGCGCCACGTCAAAGTCACACACATTGTAATCATCAGGTTCGGTTTGTTCTGGGCTTGGCGGCGCTTCCAACGACGGAGACGACGCGCGCGCCCCAATCAACATTAACTTATCCGATTTTCCCTCACCGCGGCCTATATCCCAGGATCCCCTTGCAATCAGGCCGCCATCTTTGGATGCCATAATCGACGGTGGCGACGGTCGCGTTGGCGACGGTTGCCTTGGTGACGGTTGCCTTGGGGACGGTTTAATTGACGACGGCTGCGTTGGCAACTGTCTGGTTGAAGACAGTTGCGCTGGGGGCGGTTTGGTTAACGAAGGTTGCTTTGGCGACGGTCTAGTTGATGACGGTTGTGCTGGTGACGGTCTTTGTGACGGCGCCAATCGCGTTCGCAGCGGTCGCGTTAATGACGAACGCCTTGGGAACGATCGCGTTGGTAACGGTTGTCGTGGCGCCGGTTGTCGTGATGACGGTTGTCGCACTGGACTTGACGACCAATAGCTACCGGCCGCCTCGCTGAACTTCTCGGCTTTGGAATCATCTGAGCTGCTGCAATCGGCGTCCTTGCCCGAGTCAAGGTCACCCAGTGCGTCTCGAGCAAACCAGAGCCTATCTGTTGTTTCCGGAAGTGCGTCATCACTTGATTCAGAGTCTGCCCCAGTGGCGCCCAGACCGCTCACCCGCGCAGCTGCAGTCGTCGAACGAGGTGAAGGACACAACCCGTAATGGTCCATGTTCCAGTCTGTTTCGTCTTCGCAGTAACTTGGGACAAAGTTCTCCCCGTCACCGGAAGTGACTCCCACGTCGGACTTCCATTCCGATGCCGGAGTCTCTGACTGCGGCCGCCTATCTGTCTTCGAGTGCGGCGGCCTATCTGTCTCCGAGGGCGGTCGCCTATCTATCTCCGTGTGCGGCGGCCTATCTGTCTCCGTGTGCGGCGGCCTATCTGTCTCCGAGTGCGGTCGCCTCTCTGTCTCCGTGTGCGGCGGCCTATCTGTCTCCGAGGGCGGCCGCCTATCTGTCTCCGTGTGCGGCGGCCTATCTGTCTCCGAGTGCGGTCGCCTCTCTGTCTCCGAGTGCGGCGGCCTATCTGTCTCCGAGGGCGGTCGCCTATCTGTCTTCGAGTGCGGCCGCCTATCTGTCACCGAGTGCGGTCGCCTATCTATCTCCGAGTGCGGTCGCCTATCTATCTCCGTGTGCGGCGGCCTATCTGTCTCCGTGTGCGGCGGCCTATCTGTCTCCAAGTGCGGTCGCCTATCTATCTCCGAGTGCGGCGGCCTATCTGTCACCGAGTGCGGTCGCCTATCTGTCTCCGCCGCTGCCACAGTACCAGACCCACGTTTACCAGCTTCACATCTGTCTATCGTCCGCGACGTACCCCGCTCAGAGCGATCCTCGCCATGTGTCCATCTCCCTTGGCGCTGTTGTCCACCAGGAGAGGCCTTTAGTGTCCCCATACCTGGACCCTCACCGGTGTATGGTCGCACGTCCTTACGCATTTTGGTCTCTTTCGTCTTCTTCTTTTTCTTCTTTAGCCTATCCGTGTCACGCCCCTCGCCTCCCCCTACATTGCCACCACGGTCACCAGGCCTCGGGTCTGTTACAGCTGGGGGAACACTGCCAGTCACAGCACCGGCAGATCTTGATTGCAAATCTGCGCTCCTATCTTGCCGACAGCGATGAGATGAACGAGCTGGCGTATGGAGGCTCGATCCTTTCTCCGGTCTTCGTGCAGGCCTTTGGGCCCCGGCACCGCGAACCAGGCCCCCGCTCCCCTCCACCTGTACCCGCCCGGCACCGCGAACCAGGCCCCCGCTCCCCTCCACCTGTACTGGCCCAACAGTGAGAGTCACACCCCCGCTCCCCTCCACCTGTACCCGCCCGGCACTGTGAGCTACACCCCCGCTCGGCCCCACCCGTACCCGTCCGGCACTGGGTGTGCCACCCCCGCTCCCCTCCACCCGTACCCGCCCGGCACTGTGAGCTACACCCCCGCTCGGCCCCACCTGTATCCGTCCCGCACTGGGAGTCACCCTCACGCTCCCCTCCACCTGTACCCGCCCGGCACCGCGAACCAGGCCCCCGCTCCCCTCCACCTGTACTGGCCCAACAGTGAGAGTCACACCCCCGCTCCCCTCCACCTGTACCCGCCCGGCACTGTGAGCTACACCCCCGCTCGGCCCCACCCGTACCCGTCCGGCACTGGGTGTGCCACCCCCGCTCCCCTCCACCCGTACCCGCCCGGCACTGTGAGCTACACCCCCGCTCGGCCCCACCTGTATCCGTCCCGCACTGGGAGTCACCCTCACGCTCCCCTCCACCTGTACCCGCCCGGCACTGGGAGTCACACCCCCGCTCGTCTCCACCCGTACCCACCCGGCACTAGGAGTCACAACCCCGCTCCCCTCCACCTGTACCCGTCCGGCACTGGGAGTCACACCCCCGCTCCCCTCCACCTGTACCCGTCCGGCACTGGGAGTCACCCTCCCGCTCCCCTCCACCTGTACCCGCCCGGCACTGGGAGTCACACCCCCGCTCCCCTCCACCTGTACCCGCCCGGCATTGGGAGTCACACCCCCGCTCCCCTCTACCTGTACCCGTCCGGCACTGGGAGTCACACCCCCGCTCCCCTCCACCTGTACCCGCCCGGCATTGGGAGTCACACCCCCGCTTGTCTCCACCTGTACCCGCCCGGCATTGGGAGTCACACCCCCGCTTGTCTCCACCTGTACCCGCCCGGCATTGGGTGTCACCCCCCCGCTCGTCTCCACCTGTACCCGCCCGGCATTGGGTGTCACCCCCCCGCTCGTCTCCACCTGTACCCGCCCGGCATTGGGTGTCACCCCCCCGCTCGTCTCCACCTGTACCCGCCCGGCATTGGGAGGCACACCCCCGCTTGTCTCCACCTGTACCCGCTCTAGGCGCCGACCTAGACTCTCCGTCGGGCACTGCGAACTCCGACCCTCCTTCGGGCGACCATAAGTCTGGCGTTTGTCTCGATAACTCTGGTTACTAGGCTTCCTTGCAGTCACAGATGAGGGGACTTTGTAAACCGCACTCTCAGGCTTACAACGAGAAGATCTACGCGACCGCGACCCGACATGACTTGGCCCCGGGACGACGGCGGACGCAGAGCTGGTCGCGTGATGATCGCTGCCGTGGAGTCCCGGGACGACAGCGGACGCAGAACTGGTCGCGTGATGATCGCTGCCGTGGAGTCCCGGGACGACGGCGGACGCAGAGCTGGTCGCGTGATGATCGCTGCCGTGGAGTCCCGGGACGACGGCGGACGCAGAGCTGGTCGCGTGATGATCGCTGCCGTGGAGTCCCGGGACGACGGCGGACGCAGAGCTGGTCGCGTGATGATCGCTGCCGTGGAGTCCCGGGACGACGGCGGACGCAGAGCTGGTCGCGTGATGATCGCTGCCGTGGAGTCCCGGGACGACGGCGGACGCAGAGCTGGTCGCGTGATGATCGCTGCCGTGGAGTCCCGGGACGACGGCGGACGCAGAGCTGGTCGCGTGATGATCGCTGCCGTGGAGTCCCGGGACGACGGCGGACGCAGAGCTGGTCGCGTGATGATCGCTGCCGTGGAGTCCTGAGACGACGGCGGACGCAGAGCTGGTCGCGTGATGATCGCGGCCGTGGAGTCCTGAGACGACAGCGGACGCAGAACTGGTCGTGTTATGATCGCTGCCGTGGAGTCCCGGCCCAACACGATCACGCCCACACGGCACGCCCGCGGAAGACGACCCCCTCACGCTATATTCCCGCCTTTTAACAGCGCCGTGATGTCGGCTGCTCCTCTCACCATTCGCCGCCCCGCCACAGGCAGCAGACACCGGGACGGCGTCTTTGTCGTCATGATCGACGCAACTGGAATCAGTTTTGATAGGGTGGTCAGTCGGTGGACGCGTGCGAGGCTTCGGGCGAGGCTTGGTACTGTCAGCCGACCGTAAGGCTTCAGTGTTCCTGCCGCTGGTGGAACTTCTAACAGCGGGCTCTTGAAGAATTGGCGATGTTCGGCCACAAGCGCTACGCAGACTCTGTGCGAACAATCTCGCGGGGCCTATGCCGACGGCCTTCCTGTCCATATTAACTAAATGACAGAGTGAGTGCAGATATCATGCGGCATCCCGTGTAATTTGCCCTGAAAACACAATACAAACTTGGTTTGCAATAAAATACAAAAATAAAAGTAAATTGAATGTATAGTAGTAACTTGCACTTATCTAGTTCTCGTCTTTTTGTATCATGGTCTTAAAATTCTTAGAGAGAAGACAACCAAGAGACGCCCGTCTAACAGACCTAGTGATGACGTCAACGCGTCCCCCTCCTCTCCGACAATCAAGAGACGCCCGTCTAACAGACCTAGTGATGACGTCAGCGAGTCCTCTTCCTCCCCAACAACCAAGAGACGCCCACCTAACAGACCTAGTGATGACGTCAACGCGCCCCCCTCCTCCCCGACAACCAAGAGACGCCCATCTAACAGACCTAGTGATGACGTCAACAGGCTCCCTTCTTCCCCGACAACCAAATGGCCTAAAACACCAACATTCCATTCCGACAACCAAAAGACGCCCATCTAACAGACCTAGTGATGACGTCAACGCGCTCCCCTCCTCTCCGACAACCAAGAGACGCCCGTCTAACAGACCTAGTGATGACGTCAACGCCCCCCCCCCCCATTCCAACAACCAAGAGACGCCCGTCTAACAGACCTAGTGATGACGTCAACGCGCTCCCCTCTTCCCCGACAACCAAAAGACGCCCGTCTAACAGACCTAATGATGACGTCAACGCGCCCTCGTCCTCCCCGACAACCAAGAGACGCCCATCTAACAGATCTAGTGATGACGTCAACGCGCTCCCCTCCTCTCCGACAACCAAGAGACGCCCGTCTAACAGACCTAGTGATGACGTCAACGCGCCCCCCTCCATTCCAACAACCAAGAGACGCCCGTCTAACAGACCTAGTGATGACGTCAACGCGCTCCCCTCTTCCCCGACAACCAAAAGACGCCCGTCTAACAGACCTAGTGATGACTTCAACGCGCCCTCGTCCTCCCCGACAACCAAGAGACGCCCATCTAACAGATCTAGTGATGACGTCAACGCGCTCCCCTCCTCTCCGACAACCAAGAGACGCCCGTCTAACAGACCTAGTGATGACGTCAACGCGCTCCCCTCTTCCCCGACAACCAAAAGACGCCCATCTAACAGAACTAATGATGACGTCAACGCGCCCTCGTCCTCCCCGACAACCAAGAGACGCCCGTCTAACAGACCTAGTGATGACGTCAACGCGCCCCCTTCCATTCCAACAACCAAGAGACGCCCGTCTAACAGACCTAGTGATGACGTCAACGCGCCCCCCTCTTCCCCGACAACCAAAAGACGCCCATCTAACAGACCTGATGATGACGTCAACGCGCCCTCGTCCTCCCCGACAGCCAAGAGACGCCCATCTAACAGACCTAGTGATGACGTCAACGCGCTCCCCTCTTCCCCGACAACCAAAAGACGACCATCTAACAGACCTAATGATGACGTCAACGCGCCCTCGTCCTCCCCGACAACCAAGAGACGCTCATCTAACAGACCTAGTGATGACGTCAACGCGCTCCCCTCCTCTCCGACAACCAAGAGACGCCCGTCTAACAGACCTAGTGATGACGTCAACGTGCCTCCCTCCATTCCAACAACCAAGAGACGCCCGTCTAACAGACCTAGTGATGACGTCAACGCGCCCCCCTCCTCCCCGACAACCAAGAGACGCCCATCTAACAGACCTAATGATGACGTCAACGCGCTCCCCACTTCCCCGACAACCAAGAGACGCCCGTCTAACAGACCTAGTGATGACGTCAACGCGCCCCCCTCCTCCCCGACAACCAAGAGACGCCCGTCTAACAGACCTAGTGATGACGTCAACGCGCCCCCCTCCTCCCCGACAACCAAGAGACGCCCATCTAACAGACCTAGTGATGACGTCAACGCGCCCCCCTCCTCCCCGACAACCAAAAGACGCCAATCTAACAGACCTAATGATGACGTCAACGCGCTCCCCACTTCCCCGACAACCAAGAGACGCCCGTCTAACAGACCTGGTGATGACGTCAACGCGCCCCCCTCCTCCCCGACGACCAAGAGACGCCCGTCTAACAGACCTAGTGATGACGTCAACGCGCCCCCCTCCATTCCAACAACCAAGAGACGCCCGTCTAACAGACCTGGTGATGACGTCAACGCGCTCTCCTCTTCCCCGACAACCAAAAGACGACCATCTAACAGACCTAATGATGACGTCAACGCGCCCTCGTCCTCCCCGACAACCAAGAGACGCTCATCTAACAGACCTAGTGATGACGTCAACGCGCTCCCCTCCTCTCCGACAACCAAGAGACGCCCGTCTAACAGACCTAGTGAAGACGTCAACGCGTCTCCCTCCATTCCAACAACCAAGAGACGCCCGTCTAACAGACCTAGTGCTGACGTCAACGCGCTCCCCACTTCCCCGACAACCAAAAGACGCCCATCTAACAGACCGAATGATGACGTCAACGCGCTCCCCTCCTCTCCGACAACCAAGAGACGCCCGTCTAACAGACCTAATGATGACGTCAACGTGCCCTCGTCCTCCCCGACAACCAAGAGACGCCCGTCTAACAGACCTAGTGATGACGTCAACGCGCTCCCCTCCTCTCCGACAACCAAGAGACGCCCGTCTAACAGACCTAGTGATGACGTCAACGTGCCCTCGTCCTCCCCGACAACCAAGAGACGCCCGTCTAACAGACCTAGTGATGACGTCAACGCGCTCCCCTCCTCCCCGACAACCAAGAGACGCCCATCTAACAGACCTAGTGATGACGTCAACGTGCCCTCGTCCTCCCCGACAACCAAGAGACGCCCGTCTAACAGACCTAGTGATGACGTCAACGCGCCCCCCTCCTCCCCGACAACCAAGAGACGCCCGTCTAACAGACCTAGTGATGACGTCAACGCGCCCCCCTCCTCCCCGACAACTAAGAGACGCCCGTCTAACAGACCTAGTGATGACGTCAACGCGCCCCCCTCCTCCCCGACAACCAAGAGACGCCCGTCTAACAGACCTAGTGATGACGTCAACGCGCCCTCGTCCTCTCCGACTACCAATAGACGCCCGTCCAACAGACCTAGCGATGACGTCAACGCGTCCCCCTCCTCTCCGACAACCAATAGACGCCCGTCCAACAGACCTACCCGGTAGTGATGACGTCAACGCGTCCCCCTCCTCTCCGACAACCAAGAGATGCCCGTCTAACAGACCTAGCGATGACGTCAACGCGTCCCTCTCCTCCCCGACAACCAAGAGACGCCCGTCTAACAGACCTAGTGATGAATCTGATGATGTCGACGCGTCCCCCTCCTCCCCGACAACAAATCGACGCCTGTTTAACATCAAGACTTTACTTGATAATGCAAAATTAAGTATGTAAAACCAAAGCTCCCTGGCCTGCGGTATTAAACAATATGGCAGGCTATGCATTGAAAGGATATGAATCCAGGTGCAGATCAGATTAACATCAACATTTGTTTAAACATACAGACAAGAACTTTACAGTCAAGGATTTGATTCCACAGATTTAGGGATGGTAACATGCTGTAGACAATGAACTTTAATGAAAATATAATAGTACAAATCTGCTTCACTATCAGTGCTCTATCGAACTGTGGCTGACCTCAAGCCTGCCTCACAGCCCATGTAATGTCAGTCATTCTCTGTTAACATCTTGAGTAAAAACTCAGTTACACACAAATGTCAGTCAATCTCTGTTAACATCTCGAGTAAAAACTCACAATTACAGTGTGATAAACCAAGTGAAAAATGCACTTGGCACTGACTTCACATGACATAATTTTTAGAATTTTGGGCTGCATATCTTACAAATCATAAAGGAGTACCATACTTTGTCCAGGTATTGACTTTTAATTTCATTGGTATTTCTTTTGATTTATTCCATTGTTGATATATATTATGATATATGGATAGGTAATCATGCAAGCTCAAATATATTTGACAAATTAGACTACTAAAATATAATGAGATAAAACTTATTTATTTGAACTTCTTTGGAACTATATGTAAATAGTTATGTTAAAAATTTACTTTAAATTATAGATATTAAATATAAAACAATATATTACTCTTTAAATTTGCAGCAAATATTTATCATGTACTAAGTCTTAATGTAATATTAGTTTAGTAAAAAAAAATGTTAAAGTGTAAGTGAAATCTTTTAGTGCATCAAACTATACATCAGGTATAAAATAAACAAGGCATTTTATGCATCTGGTGCATCTGGCATAAGAAAATGTAAGTTTCTTGATGACCAAACATATCTATCCACTTCTTCTTTATGACGCTATAAGTTCTGAAATAAAGTTATATTGGCCCTTAAAATCATATCATTTAAATACAATCTTATGGAAAAAATGCTTTAGGTATAACTTAATGTGACCTAGATCTATACATCGTAAATCCCTAGACCTTTTTCTACAATATTAGGCCTAGACCTAATATAGTTTTTATGTGCACAATCTCTTCAATAGTCTTAACTATGTAAATTCTTTCTACCTAATGATAATTTAGATAGATATAGATTTACCTGAGTACAGGTATTTAGATTTATTGACAAAAACAATACCCCAAGGGTCAAGCCTGTGACCCTTGGGGTATTGTTTGTTGACAAATTTACGACAGGCCACTTCATCACTGACATGCTCACCAGCTCTGGTAATTAACAAATCGGACATGTCTGAACGCTTGTGTACACTTAAGCTAGCCTGTTGCATCCCCACTCCCCTCCCCCTCGCCTCTCCATGTGGTATGGTACAAGGTCAAGAGAGGCATATGTCAAGGCTATACCTGAGCATGCACCGCCTACCCCCTTGGGCCGAACCCTTGGGCCTTAAGCTTTTTTTAGGCCTTGAGCCAAGCTGAGGGGAGGGTGGGATCACAGGGAGGGGGAGGGGGGTATCAGTATTCACATAGATAGAATTTACTTTATTAGAAGATTATGCAAGCCTCTCACACTACACATTAAGTTACATATGTTTTTGCACGAGATTCCATTTCATTTTCTTTATTAAAAAAACATCTTGCTTTGTTGTGTGCTAACTTAATCATTAAAATTTAAATCATCAGCATTGACATTACTCATTAGCTGACTTGATTTAACCACAGGTGCCTCAATCGTGCGTGGGTGGGGCGGGAGCTTCACACATATGTCATATAAAGAGACATATGTGTGAAGCCGCCCCCCCCCCCCCCCCCCCACCCCGACGATTGCGGCAACTGTGTCAGTGATTAAACCGCCTACCGTGATAACGCCTAAATCCCCATCCGCCGGGATCGCGAGCTTGACGAAACGACACTGTTCCCTTTCCGTGCGCCCGAAGCATGCCTCCACTTGAACGTCTTGGGTAAATCAAACTCCAACAACAGCCCGGGGGTGTGACAAAACGTGTTCCTCAATCCAAGACGATGAGACGTCCTCAAAAGCCCAAGACGCTGCCTTCAAAATTTAGAGCAGCTTTAGGAACCGTAACTTCCGCCCTCGTGCCTGACAATCCTGCACAAGGTGGCGCTACAGAGACTGCGGGCAGCAATGATATCCGTTGTGAGAAACGGATCCATATCTAAGAGTGTCTAACAGGGCCTAAGAATGTATATCAAATAACATAGTCCATATTTTCTTCTCCAATTTAAATGTTGGCAGTTCCAATGATCCCTCTGACTTGAGGAGAAGAAACTGCGGTCTGATGATAACTCCGCCCCCCCCCCCCCCCCCTTCGTTCGGCCCCTAGCCGCAGGTCACGATGAATTAAATGAAGAACTCCCCACATACAATGGAAGGGGTGGATATACATAATATAAATTGGCGATTTCCCAATTCACGGTTATTTAATATTAACTCCCAGGTCACGATTGATGAAAATCAGCACGACGGTCGACTGATCGGCTAAGATCCCATTCCAGTTTGAACCGTACCCCGGCCGGCGTCCAGAGTAGCGACCCCCCGGAGTAGATGGACTCTGCGGAGTGCATAACCGAACGCAGAGATTGTGTTCCGATAGCACGGTCACGCGGTACATTTTACTTCCGGACCTTACTCCCCACCCAGAGGAAGACCACGATAATTTCCAGCATAGTGTCCAGGCCCCACAATACGTAAATATATACAAAGTAGTATTTCGACCTGCAACCAATATGTAAGTAATATTATAACAAGAGGCCAGTAGACAACGGATAACCGCTCCTCCCGCCTCCAATAGACCACCGATAATCGCTCCTCCTACTTCCAGTAGACCACCGATAACCGCTCCTCCCGCCTCCAGTAGACCAACGATAACCGCTCCTCTTTTCTTTCCAGTAGACCACCGATAACCGCTCCTCCTGCCTCCAGTAGACCACTGATAACCGCTCGTCCCGCCTCCAGTAACCACCGATAACCGCTCCTCCCGCCTCCAGTATACCACGGATAACCGCTCCTCCCGCCTCCAGTAGACCACCGATAACCGCTCCTCCCGCCTTCAATAGACCACCGATAACCGCTCCTCTTAGTTCCAGTAGACCACGGATAACCGCTCCTCCCGCCTCCAGTAGACCACCGATAACCGCTCCTCCCGCCTCCAGTAGACCACCGATAACCGCTCCTCCCGCCTTTAATAGACCACGGATAACCGCGTGTCCCGCCTCCAGTAGACCACCGATAACCGCTCCTCCCGCCTTCAATAGACCACAGATAACCGCTTCTCCCGCCTCCAGTAGATCACTGATAACCGCTCCTCCCGCCTTCAATAGACCACAGATAGCCGCTCCTCCCGCCTCCAGTAGACCACGGATAACCGCTCCTCCCGCCTTCAATAGACCACAGATAACCGCTCCTCCCGCCTCCAGTAGACCACCGATAACAGCTCCTCCCGCCTTCAGTAGACCACCGATAACCGCTCCTCCCGCATTCAGTAGACCACGGATAACCGCTCCTCCCGCCTCCAGTAGACCACCGATAACCGCTCCTCCCGCCTTCAATAGACCACTCCTCCCGCCTCCAGTAGACCACGGATAACCGCTCCTCCCGCTATTCAGTAAACCACCAGCCCCCTTGACCACCCCCTTCCCCCGCCTCCACCAGTACCGTCGATGGTTTACAAAATGCAAACTTCAAAGGGATCTATGGTAGCAATGGACACCCCTACGGCGGGGCTGAGAGTGGTGGACCCAGCAGCAGGAGAAGTTCTGACGGTCCCAATAGACCTATCTAGGTTGTCAATCATTCACTGACGTAACTGCAGCTTTTATCCAATGTGATCAAAAAAGGTCTTCCACCTGCGTCATGTCGGACAAACAAGTCGGAAAAGAAAGCAGCATATCACTTTATTTTCAGTTTCAGAGATGAGTACTGCTCACTTACACCTACCATCAGCTATGATTGCCACACTCACGAATAAATCACAGCAAAAGAAGTGGTGACATAGGTAAAATGCATAGAGCATCGTATAATAAGCTTCGGCGATTTCGTGAAGACCTCGGTATAATCGCTAAACATCGGGGGTGTCACTGAAATGTCACTCGTTACGTCATTGATATGGAATCCCAGTTCGCGACGTCATTCACAGGGTAATTCCCCGAGAATGGCTCTTCGTGAGGAAAAAGCGTGGGCGTGGTGTCGGAGTGTGACTCGATCTATTGCCATGTCTCGATGTTCGGTTTCACAAAAGAAGTTCTCAAGGAGAGCTCAAAAATGTTCAGCAGACGCAGAGCTGGGCCAAAGCACAAAGTGGCGGGAAGTCCCGCTCGCTGATCGACTCAAACTGAGATCTGCGAAGCCAACTTTTACCATCCAGTCTCCTCCACCAGTTGTCTATTACTTCTCATCATAACTGCTATTTCTTTGGATTCTATTTATGGGAGCAGAGAGACACAGGAATTGATCATTGAGTTTCTTACGACAACACATGCAAAGAAGGATGGTCTTATATTCTTTTGGACAACTAGATGTCCAATCAGATTCCAGTGAGTATTACAACCCAGGAGATATCACTGGAGGTTTCTTTTTAGTCTTCGGCATGCGTTTTTTTCTTCGTGCATTTGGTTGGTTGGTTTTATATTCAGGACGCTTTAACCACTTTTGATCATATCGCGTCAGTGGGAGAAGGAAAAGAGAGTGGAACCATGTCCCCGGGGGTAACCCCCTACTCTTTGCGAAGAAGGACATCGGATCTTTATCCTGCGACCACACAGACATGGCCACAGCGGGGCTCGAACCATCGATCCACGTGCCGTTAGGCTCTCAGGTGGCCTGAGCAAGGTGAGAGCCCTTACGCACTGAGCTACTGGCCCCCTCGCGCATTTGAGGCTGAAGTCTTCTTCAACCATGTCAAGTGACTACATCTGATTCGGTAAACTGGGCACGCAGGTCTCTATTATATTTTATATATTTGGCGATGGGATCAATGATGACTATCTTTTATGTAGCCACTGGTCTGAAATATTGAATTTATGAAAATCCTTGGCCGGACTTCCTGGCCTGCTTGTGTATGCCTGATGTATAACATACAGTGGTGACCTGTATATCGCTGTGGTCACTACTTTCTGGTCCCCTGCGCAATTCAAATGTTATTACGATATAAGCATATATAATGTGTCATTGGTTCAATTGCGATATGGTAGCAGGTCCGAGATTAGCTTTGATTACAAAACCCAGAGTGTTTGGGGAATTGACAGTCAAAGCTACTGTAGGTTAGATAGCTATTCCGACAAGTTACTTCGAAAAACTTTGATTTTAAAATATCTCTGGGTGAAAGAGTAAAATTGAATGATGTTCGCACTAGAAGGGCCATCTCCTAAAGTCTCCCAAATGCGTATTATGGTGCGCTGATATCCACACATCTATGACGTTGGTTCGAGTGCGAGATGAGATTATCTCCGCACACGTTTCCCATATGCTGCAGTATCCAATCATGAACTAATTGCTGCGGCTACCCATGGGAGATATGGGATATTGGAGACGGTGCTGAGATAAAACCTGCAGGCGAGACCCCTGGGGCGAGGTCTGAGTATGGGATGTGTCATATGGGCTGCGATAAACCCATCTGGCACGAGACGCAATATCATATATATAGATCTATATATGCATCTTTCGCACAAACTCAATTTCACCCAATTGCATAAGAGATGCATTTTAAATCTTAGGTTTTTAAATGGAGCACAAATGTTCTATCCAATCAGCGCCAAGTTTGGATAGGATAGTGCCGAGACAAGCCCCTCTCGCACTCGAAGTATATCTTATGACTTATGTCTATAATCTCGTCCGTTATTTATTTCATGTTTTTTTTTTCAAAAACAATTTTATTTCAGTTTTATGCAAATATAAGTTTTTGGCCTTGGCGCTTTCCATATACAGTAAAATCTAAATCGACCGACGACGGGACTGCCGCTCATCGATCGTCTTAGAGAGGTGGCCGGGTTACAGAATATTGACATAGCCTTCCAATATCTTACTCGCGGCCAAAAAACAAACAGTGAGAGGTGTCTCCATATCAGTTTTTTTTCTCTTGCTTACATATGATATGCACAAGTGACAAGCAGAACATTAATTAATCTTCAACACTCGATCAGATTGAAGGCGTAACAGATTATCTCATAAAGCGGCCAGACGTGGCAATGTAGTCATGCACTTCTTTAAATATAGCTTGGTTTTCCTATAATTATAGGCTTGGGCGTTCATACAAGATGTTACCGATGGTGGGTGATGTTAATTTCATGACAAAATGGATTAGTTTATCGCCAAGTATAGTGTACATTGGACATTCAAAAAAGCAAAGAAATGGATCCTCTCTAGGCGCGCCGCATATACACTGAGGTTTTTACCTAGTACGTGCATATCATACAGGTGGCCTTCTAATCCATTACAATTCATCCTCATCCGGGCATGGATAACATTAGTGAAGCGATTTACGAATGAATATAACTTGCCACTGTTCTGCGACATAGGAGATTCAAGTTTCAGCCATGTTTTGTTTGAATAATTTCGGGTCCTGAATAAGCCGTGTGTTGCTTGGTAACTCATTCCAAAGCCTGATAGCACTCGGCAAAATTATAGTGAGATATAAGTCTAGCCTTTAAGTGTAGTCACATTCATTGCTTGAGCACTGCGTCATCCATGCGAGGTTCTGGCTGACACGGATTGAGGTAGAAGTTTTACAAATGTAATTTGGAGCCTTATGGTAAAACAGTTTATAAAATAAAACTAATTAAGATCTGTTCCGACGGTTACACAACTTTTTCCATCCAAGCTCCTAGTAGAGAAGACTGTGGCTAATATATTTGTTTTGGTCGCTCCAGATACGAGGCGACCAGCTCTAAGTTACGCCGATTCTCCGCGTACAGCCGACCCATACAGTACATGCATATTCCATGACTCGACGCTCAAATATCCGATACATCAAGTCTAATGAACTGCGACTCCTCACGCTACGTAGCTGCGCTAACATGTCTACTCGCCTGCTGGAACATCTTCCCGTCGCTTACTCGCTCTCACTCAGAGGCACTCACTGACGTTTATAGGTGTCGGTTTAGGTGCGGGGGTGTAGGGGTCGTCGTCGCTTTCAGTCGGTTGTGAAACGTCAGTGAGTTTAGAGACAATCTTATCCTCCGAGTCATCCTTAAGTCATTCCTCCGTGGTCGGTGCTCCATCGTCATATTGTCTCTCAAGTCTTTGAGTAATCGCGCAAGGAGAATATCGTCGGAGTCGTCGTCCTCCTGTAGGTCATTTGCTGTGCTCATATTGAAGCCACTTCTCGCAAAGCATCTGGTCACTGTGGAGGATTTGCATTCGCTGACGGCGCTCGCCACCAACTGAGAACCGTCGAGCACACTGACGCTCTTTGATACGGCTGTTGCGTTGTTGCAGCTGTCAACCTTCGCCACGTACCACAGAAGCCTTTGTTTGTACAAGGACTTAATTGCTTTAATGATTCTGAGGTCTAAATCCTGAAGGCGTGAAGTGGTGTTTGGTGGCAGGAACAAAAACTTCATATTGCATGCCCTGGGTGTGTGAGGACGCGTTATCTAAGAGTGGCAAAATAGTACGCCTTCTGCCAGCATCTTTGCGTTGAAACTCTTATTCCACTCATGAAATAGCGCACTCGTTGTCCATGCGGTCTTGCTTTGAACGCCGATTTCACGGGTAGTTTGTTGAGCGAGATATTCCGAAAACACTTGGGCTTCGCAGACTTTCCGATGCAAAGGGCCGTTCGAAGTCACCTGTCCTGTTGACACAAAATGCCACAGTAATCTTTTCCTTTGAGCGCTCGCCACCCTTACACTGATCACCCTTGATGCTGAGTGACCGGTCCGGTAGCGCAAGGATAAACAAGTCTTCTCCATGTTGACGACGTCACACGCTGAATAGCCACGGATGAGGCTCGGCAGCTGTTTTGTAAGGGGCACATCCCCACTCTCGCCATTTACAACGTTGTGTGTTATGTTATGACGAGAACGAAATTTCTGAAGCCAGCCATTCGGTGGTATTATAAAATCCGACTTTCGGTCGTACTTCCAGGTTAGGCCTACCAACTACTATTTAACACCTCACCTGTGGCTGAGATGAAAGAACAAAGAGT
Organism: Arenicola marina; assembly: GCA_964019135.1. Taxonomy (NCBI): domain Eukaryota; kingdom Metazoa; phylum Annelida; class Polychaeta; family Arenicolidae; genus Arenicola; species Arenicola marina. Next base: position 22,974,962 of record OZ025248.1, on the reverse strand, counting down.
TGATATAGGTTATTATAGATTGATTTCTATAACAATAAAATAGTATAAATAGAATAACCTTGTATATATAAAGTAATAAATGTAAGTATATAGAAGGGGGACCAGTGATTGCTCACTTGCAGAAATGCGTATTTGTAATTTTATTCATACATGCACTTACATCCAAAATGCCACCAGACAGACTTCATATGCATAACAGCTATACCTTGATATCTGAGCACATTTTGTAAGATTCTAAGCGATTTGCACATTATTTTTACCTTCTTTTTCTCAGTGCGCAAATACTGACCTGACTACTCGGGCTGCGGCACGCCTGTGTCATACCGTTTTTAGTTTGTAGGCTATGGTAAACGTTTATTCAGTCCTTATGCACAACGCCCATGCTACATATATACAATTTGCGATACAATAAAGAGATAGATGACATACATGTGAATATACAAACGACTGTATTATATTATCGACTGTTGATCTACTTCCAAAACCAGCTTGTTCTTTCCCAAGGATATGGAGATTCTCCACCCATTCTGTTAATCCGTGTACAATACATACAATTTTCATAAAGACTTTGTTTAACACTGAATGAAATATCGCGTTATGACTATTTTGGTCTTGTTTGACCTTTTTTAATGCAATGGAACAATAAGTGCCTCGGACCGACTGTCTTCAAATGTACCAGAGACCAATATGTGATTAAACAGGGTGGCAAATAACGATGTGATACCATTAATAGTATTCTTTAAAAGTTCTATAACAATTCCGTCGACCCCTGGAGCTTACCATTTAGCCTTTGGGATTTGTGTATTGTCGTCCCCACCTTCGCTCCGCCTCCACCCACCAGCGGCTGAGGCCTGTCTGTCTAGGCAAGTCTGATCGAGGGCTAAGTCGAAGAGCGAAGTGTCGCTTGCAAGCACGGACCACAAGAAATCGACGGACATAGAAGTGGGGCAGTCTTGGCTCTCTCTGTTGGCTGTTTCGGTGTGTCTCTGCTTCGTCCCTGTCATGATATACGAAAGCCTATTTACCTTGTTGGCATCTCTAGCTTCTGTCTCTATCACTTTCCTTTTCTGATTTCCTTTGGTTGATCAGACAATTATTCCGTCGAATTGGCACTGTCACTGACAGTTTCCGGTGGAGATAAGTGAACTGCCCTGCCTGTGTCGATGTCCTGAATATTCATGCTTAAAATATGCAACAATCGAGGACCGGAAGCGCCAACCGGGTGTGAATTATAAAACTGCTTGGTTTCCGTGAAAGTAATCATTTTGGCATCTAGTGAATTAAGTTTGCAGAAGGATTTTGAGAAAGACTAATTCTGGTGGGACTTTGGTTCAAGCTGCCAAATATAACGTGATTTTATGTCTCGCGATGAAATATTTCCTGTGCAATTAGAAAACGAGACGGCAGATGTTTTCCGGCCCTTCTATAGGTGGCGGTCCTATATATTCTCATTTATCATCGTATTATAGACAGTGTCGCCAGCTGGTTGCTATAATGGGGTGGCGTAGTATTGGGAACACGGTGTCCGGGACATGTTTGCTACTGTGGCGATAGGAAGTCACAAAAGTCACAAACGGCTTCTTCCTTTTTGCATTTTCTGTTCTTTGTCTACGTTAGCATTCTACATAAATATTGTTTGGTCGCGTTTTCATTCCAGGGTTTTATATATCGCTTGGCGCTTTTTTGTTATTGTCCCCTCCATGTTGAGGTGTGATCAGCTTATTTCTTCGGCATGTCGTATACTCTACGTGTAGTTATGGCCAAATCAATAAAATAAAAATGGTGCGAGATAGATAGCATGTCTCGTAGAATCGATATCTAGCCGTCGTGGTCGAGAGGGTCGCGTGCTCAACTGTAGACCAACCGGGGTCGTTAACGCTTATTAACATTAAATACAAGCTTACGTGGCAGACTTGCCTATGCGCATCAGCCCACCGCAGTGGCGGATCCAGGGGGGCAACCTTTGGGCACGTGCAACCCCCCCCCCCCCCCGCCCACTGGCACGTGCCTCCCTATTTCTGAAAAAAAAGGGTCCGCGCCTGGATAGTACCTCACCAGCACCCGCCTCTCCCCTGGTCGCAAGATTCTCACTGGATCCGCGCCTGGATAGTACTTCAATAAATGGTGCCCCCCCCCCCCCATTCCCTTTCGTAAATTCCTGGATCCGCCACTGCACCGGCACCGTGACAAGATATTTCGGAGCGTCTAACCAGTCCAGTTTACGCTTGGGGTAGTCGTAATGTTTTATCTGAAGCTATTCTGTTCTATGGTTCTGTCTAAAGCTTTTATAGTCAGCTGTATACTTAGCCAAAAGACAACCCTCTCAGTGAGTGTTGGGTATCTTACGTTTAAATTAGCTTTTTTTTTTGACGCTATTGTGGTAGAAACTACTTGTACACCATTGCTGTAACGTTCTCACCTAGAAATGTGTCGTTGTTTTCGGGCCAGATCAGGTGTGATGGCCGCCAAGATGCCGTGATAATTCGAAAATGCCGAGAATCGCGACAATACGAAGGAAGGCTAAGTCTGTCTAAATAACCGAAGAGACAGATAATCTATCCAACAGAGGGGTTCACACAGTTTAATATTAGATTCAACAAATTTGATATATATATATATATAACTTATAAAATTAAAGTAAATTTAATACGCACATATAATATATAGCGAAGATGATAGCACAGATCCTATATTGATTTAGTTTCTTAGGCTGGAGGTTGGAGGGTCTTCGATCTGGTAATTTTGTGTACGTAGCAAAATCAAAATCTACATCCATTAATTAGTACTACAGTATACAGGGGGCAGGCATCCATAATAGAAAAATCGCATTAAGGGTGCCATCTTGCCCCCCCTCCAGCCCTGCCTTTGCCCCCCTATAACACTTATGTCTGATGTGCATTGCAGGCAGGTACACCCTACCCCCTATGTCAGACAAGCGTAATGGAAGACTTACCTTAGAGCAAACAAGATATGTCTTCCTTTTCTGAACAGCAGCGATTGTGGCCTGCCGCATGCTTTGATCCACTTTTTACAGCGCTCCCATTGTCGCTTCGGCTTCGGTGAAATGTTACATTTAGGACTCACTCGGGGAGTTTTGTGAATACACAGCTTGCCATGTCGGCAACGCTAGCTAGACCACTTGACTTCAGCGCCAAAAGTGCTGGCAAGCAATTCCTGCGCAGGCGCAATCCAGCATCAACTTCTGCAGCTGTGAGTGAACTATTATCGAATGCCATAACACATATGCCACTTCAGATCATGCATGGAACCTTGTTTTTTGTGCTCATCACTTGTTAGAGAAATGGATGTGAGGGCAGTTTATTCTGCACTTGCTCAATGTGGTCAACAGAGTGCACATAGATGTTGCGCCTCTATCCACTTCTTGTCCCGATATTTCTTGTTCCTGACTTGCTTTATATACTTTGGGGCCTCCGTTGATGTGTATTTAAGCAGCATCTGGTTGTAAACGTGGTTTGGTTGCGTGTGTTTAGCTAGGTGTGCCGCTTCCTAAAGAACGTCCCCCCGGACAGCCGTATGTAGAGGTAACCAGTGTCATTCTAATTGCCCCCCCCCCCCTTCTATACGCAACGTTTCTCCACAGCGGCTACCGCCGGTGCAAATCGAGGCGGCGCCGCCAATATCCGTAACATTTGTTTTTTAACGTGGGCTGAGCACGTAATTTACCTGTATATGTGCGCCATATGTAATGGCGACTATGTCCTTGGTGTTTGCTTGGGGCGCGAGTGAAACGTAGTTTTGTTCTTGTTTACAATGCGCTGTATGCAATATACCCGTCACAGTTGCCAGATGGGTGACCACAAAATGGTGCGAGATAGATAGTATGTCTCGTAGAATCGATATCTAGCCGTCGTGGTCGAGAGGGTCGCGTGCTCAACTGTAGACCAACCGGGGTCGTTAACGCTTATTAACATTAAATACAAGCTTACGTGGCAGACTTGCCTATGCGCATCAGCCCACCGCAGTGGCGGATCCAGGGGGGCAACCTTTGAGCACGTGCAACCCCCCCCCCCCCCCGCCCACTGGCACGTGCCTCCCTATTTCTGAAAAAAAAGGGTCCGCGCCTGGATAGTACCTCACCAGCACCCGCCTCTCCCCTGGTCGCAAGATTCTCACTGGATCCGCGCCTGGATAGTACTTCAATAAATGGTGCCCCCCCCCCCCCCACATTCCCTTTCGTAAATTCCTGGATCTGCCACTGCACCGGCACCGTGACAAGATATTTCGGAGCGTCTAACCAGTCCAGTTTACGCTTGGGGTAGTCGTAATGTTTTATCTGAAGCTATTCTGTTCTATGGTTCTGTCTAAAGCTTTTATAGTCAGCTGTATACTTAGCCAAAAGACAACCCTCTCAGTGAGTGTTGGGTATCTTACGTTTAAATTAGCTTTTTTTTTTGACGCTATTGTGGTAGAAACTACTTGTACACCATTGCTGTAACGTTCTCACCTAGAAATGTGTCGTTGTTTTCGGGCCAGATCAGGTGTGATGGCCGCCAAGATGCCGTGATAATTCGAAAATGCCGAGAATCGCGACAATACGAAGGAAGGCTAAGTCTGTCTAAATAACCGAAGAGACAGATAATCTATCCAACAGAGGGGTTCACACAGTTTAATATTAGATTCAACAAATTTGATATATATATATATATAACTTATAAAATTAAAGTAAATTTAATACGCACATATAATATATAGCGAAGATGATAGCACAGATCCTATATTGATTTAGTTTCTTAGGCAGGAGGTTGGAGGGTCTTCGATCTGGTAATTTTGTGTACGTAGCAAAATCAAAATCTACATCCATTAATTAGTACTACAGTATACAGGGGGCAGGCATCCATAATAGAAAAATCGCATTAAGGGTGCCATCTTGCCCCCCCTCCAGCCCTGCCTTTGCCCCCCTATAACACTTATGTCTGATGTGCATTGCAGGCAGGTACACCCTACCCCCTATGTCAGACAAGCGTAATGGAAGACTTACCTTAGAGCAAACAAGATATGTCTTCCTTTTCTGAACAGCAGCGATTGTGGCCTGCCGCATGCTTTGATCCACTTTTTACAGCGCTCCCATTGTCGCTTCGGCTTCGGTGAAATGTTACATTTAGGACTCACTCGGGGAGTTTTGTGAATACACAGCTTGCCATGTCGGCAACGCTAGCTAGACCACTTGACTTCAGCGCCAAAAGTGCTGGCAAGCAATTCCTGCGCAGGCGCAATCCAGCATCAACTTCTGCAGCTGTGAGTGAACTATTATCGAATGCCATAACACATATGCCACTTCAGATCATGCATGGAACCTTGTTTTTTGTGCTCATCACTTGTTAGAGAAATGGATGTGAGGGCAGTTTATTCTGCACTTGCTCAATGTGGTCAACAGAGTGCACATAGATGTTGCGCCTCTATCCACTTCTTGTCCCGATATTTCTTGTTCCTGACTTGCTTTATATACTTTGGGGCCTCCGTTGATGTGTATTTAAGCAGCATCTGGTTGTAAACGTGGTTTGGTGGCGTGTGTTTAGCTAGGTGTGCCGCTTCCTAAAGAACGTCCCCCCGGACAGCCGTATGTAGAGGTAACCAGTGTCATTCTAATTGCCCCCCCCCCCCCTTCTATACGCAACGTTTCTCCACAGCGGCTACCGCCGGTGCAAATCGAGGCGGCGCCGCCAATATCCGTAACATTTGTTTTTTAACGTGGGCTGAGCACGTAATTTACCTGTATATGTGCGCCATATGTAATGGCGACTATGTCCTTGGTGTTTGCTTGGGGCGCGAGTGAAACGTAGTTTTGTTCTTGTTTAAAATGCGCTGTATGCAATATACCCGTCACAGTTGCCAGATGGGTGACCACATATAGTGTCTAGTGAGGGCTCGGTGCTCAGAGCCGCTAGTGTCCCGCACGCCACAATGATCGGGAAACTGCCACCTCTTGCCACTTGCCTAGCGGCGTAAGTTCTGTTCACTGTCTACCAAAAGGACCTGGTTAGTAGTATAGGACATTCGTTTTACCGCTGCGGTATTTTATCTCAAAGTTAAAGTTAGCGAGACCTGAGAGCCAACGGTGTCCGGTAGCATCCGGACGAGCAGTAGTCAAAACCTAAATCATCGGGTCATTGTCCGTTAGGATGACAAACTGGGATCCGAAAAGACAGTCGCGGGATTTATCAGTGACCGCCTACTTAAGAGCTGAGAATTCCAGTTTTTGGGTTAGATACTGCCTCTCTGAACGGGAAAGGCCTCTACTAGCCTATTCAAAAACGTTGTCAATTACTTTTTTTAATAAATTTTCACTTCGTCGTTTTTTTTACATATGGTGGCCTATGGTCTGGAATGTGGCGAGGAGTATCATATCAATAGTTCATTGTGATAATGAGGTAAGCCAGGCAATGTAAGTGAAGGTTATATGATGTTAATTATCATGTTTTCGAAAGTATCTATTGAAATTATGTAGGACATTTGTTTTTGTTAGAATTAACGTATTTTAACAGGGAAAACTTGAACAAACACCATCGCCACTTTAAACTTTCTGACTCGTACTTTCCGGTTTGGGAATGTATCGTGTTGCTGGCTTGGGCGTCTTCCTGAACGCCGGGAATGTTCACTGCGTAGAATAAAAAATATGCTGGGTATCGTTAAATAAACAAAGTTAGCAAATATTATAGCTCCATGTATAATCCAATGGCTGTACTGTATCAATATCGAAAGCCCAGGTCATATCAATAGTTTAATGTGATAATGATGCAACCCAGGCAAAGTAAATAAAGGTTATATGGGAATGTGTATGCGTTTATCCATGTTACATGTATCAATTTTATTGAGCGTCAAGTATATTTTACTTGAAAATTCATCTCCTTGCATTGTCTGTTGGTTTGCCCGAGCTTTCAATGTTGATGAGCCACCAGTAGATTCGTGTTCAATCTGTCTGACCTGCCTAAGGAAAGTCTCGTAGCTGGATGTTTTATCGAAGAAATGCCTTGTGGCCTCTTTCACAGAGTTTTCACAAAGTCCCATCCAGAGTTTTGTTCTTAGCATGGGTTCACTGATGTCATCAGACAAGCTCCCTCGCTCTCTAATCTGGACCAACAGTTCTTCCAACTTACAGCCCCAGGCCGATATCCTCTCTCACTGCTTCTGTTTGGCTGAATACAACTCAAACAGCTGCTCTGTAGTTAACAACACACGAAGGACAGAATCAAAACTTCTTGAAGACAGCGTTAATCGTGGCAGTTTCACCCAAATATCGCAAATACTTGGATGCTGTCCCACGCATAGGCCGACGAACGAACTGAAAAATGGCTTATTTCGCGGGTTTTCGGTAATCAGGCAACGGATCTCGTATTTCCATTCAGCATTTGACAAATTCACCCTTTCCACCGTCACCTGCAAACAGGGGCATATATACGTATGTCTCGACAAAGCGACTGAACACCAGAGTGTGGAACCTGAGCAGGCTGATCCAGATCAGCATTGCTTACAAAGTCCAACTCAGTGTTTGAATCAGGAGCATATGCCCTTCTGGAAGGAGTGAGAAGTCTTTCAAATAACGATCGCCTAACTTCCCCTGGCATAGAAGCCAAACGCTTTTCTAAGTCTGCTTTGCCCTAAATAGCACCCTCTGCGGGCTGTTGTTGATCAGGAATTGCTCACCGATCGCTACTGCATTAGCTCTTCCTGCTGTCGCGCTAGACGTCGCGAGTCGCGTTTCTTTTACCAGCAAATTCACGAAACGAAGACTTGTGTATTGATCTATTTTGACCTCTAGCTACTGGCAAAAGTAGAGTAAACATTTTGCAATAAGCGCCTCCGAGCTGGCTGCAGCGGCCACCGGAATGTGTCAGCTGTCATGAAAATAAGCAAACTAAGTATTATACATTTTTTTTTAAATAATATAGGTACAAACCTTTAAAGTCGTTGAGAAACATTTACAACATCCAATCCAATTTTGCAGCCTTAGCCGCTCTTTAGACTAGCCACCCGTTCCCAGGTTAACTCGTGTTTGAGCCGTTCTGGTAATCCTCCACCGGTGTCAGATTAACGTAAAATAAAAAAAAAATGACCTAGAATAAATAAATAAATAAATAAATGATAATGTCCTTGTATTATAATCAGTATTAATAAACTTATTATATATTATATTATTTTATTCATATTGTACAGAATACTTTTAGATATTACTTACTTGCAAGTAATAAGTGAGATAAAAAATACTGCGGCGGCCTTGCAATGTGACATTGGGGGTGATACTTCTCGAATGCTAAACATTCTTCTCTTCGCGCACCTCGTATCATTTTCCTATCGGCTTGCCCCTTGTACAGCTGGCAGGAGCAGTATGTATTGTCCTAGGAAGCGTGGACTTGTGGCGAACAGTACTTGACCCCTCTTGGCTTATTGCGGACACGCGGCGCAGCACGAGAGTAGTGGAGCCATGCTTCCTCACAAGAACTGCTACCACATTGGACCATGGAGTCTGCTTTGTCAGTAATTGCAATACATGTAGTTTGCGTTATTTGTTTATATTAATTAATACAAAGTTAATGTTATATACACTCTTACGCATATAATATAAAAACATTTATTATAATTATTCAATAACAAATATAATTAACTGCGTTAGTAGGCCTAATAAAATTAGCAGCCGTATTGCCCTTTTGCATGAAAAATTATGTCAAATTTCATAGTTTTTTAGTATTTGCATATCAATCAGAATATAAATATAAATTTATGATACAATAAATAATTATGATCTTACCTTCGCCATAACTGCAATACGCATACTGTTGTGTAACAGGACGTACAGAACCGGCCGGTTGAGTGCCCTACACCAGATCATGCTTGTAGTATCGTTGTCTGTTATATTATCGAAGGACCTTCAAGCTTCTATGTCCCGTTTGTTGGGCTATCAGCTGCTCATGCACTTACTTTCGAAACAACCTAGTGGCTGTTGTAGCTCGCAGAGAGTGATTGGTAAAACTACCTTTTTCAACAATCCCAGCTTCACTCATAACCTTTTGAAATATTTTCTGCCGTGTATTGTGTCCGAAATACTGCTTGCCGAACCAACGAACCAACAGTATAAACCATTCTCCAAGCTACCCGCAGGAGTCAGGGAAATATACCTGTCAAATATGTTGACTAAGCATCTTCCGGGCCATTCAGCCCCGTAACACTTGGCTTCCTGGGGTTTAATGTCTCTGTGGCCCCCTTGATACATTTTGCTTATTGCCTCACGACTTAAGATAAAGCGACACCCCTCGTCATCAAAGTGGAATTCGATTTTTTTTTTAATATCCCCCTTCTCTGCTCATCGCCATCTCGCATGCCAACAAGTACGGCTACGAGCCAGAACATGGCTCGCAGCACCCTCTGGGGGGATTGCCCGACATAATGCCTTTTTCCCACAAAATCTCTTCCATGTCTGGTGTGATGGGATGAGCTTGATGGACCATGAGACCGGGTCCAGCTTTTTCAGAAGCTTTTATCTCCACATTTAAAGCTGTTTGCAAAAATGTGAATTTCTTGTCAGGTAGCAGCTCCACATGTCTGCCGGCCAGCTCCACATGTCTGTATCACACCGTATATTAAATCCACGTCAGTCCGGTTTTTACGGGGATATTCTACCGTCAACCAATTGCTTGTTATATGTGACAATATATATAGAGAACTTGACATCGAAATTGAGGTTACGATGACCAGTGCGTATTTATAGACTTTTGTAAAGCCTTTGACAACGTGAATCCCGCCGGTTTACTATGTAGGCTCCATCGTTATGGTATAAGAGGCCAAACACTCTCGTGGTTGAAGAGTTATTTCTCAAATAGGTTTCAAATCGTTGCACAGCGTAATAGGTCGTCGTCGATGCGTCAAGTTGAAGACGGTGTCCCTCAAGGCTCTGTTTTGGGGCCTTTTCTTTTCTTGGCTTTTGCTACTTTTACGAACGCGTTTATAGTGATATCATGGATCAAAAACTGTAAACTCCCATTAAAACAAATTGTTATTTGTTTATCTTCCCAAAACAAAGTTAACTCTGAGCTAAAAACAATCGTGGCACGAACACTTTAACGATATTAGAGAAAACGTAGACAGCGACACATTCCTCTTCGCTGACGATGTGTCTGTATTCAAGGTCATGGGTTTCGATGCCGAGGCAGACATAAGGGCTTTAAACCGCGAGGGGAGGCACCTCAAGTTTGGGGAGGGGAGACACTAGAGGGCAGAATTAGGCTTTTCATCCACATTCTTCCCTATTACATGCTTTTCGTCAACTTCAACTCTCATCCAGCTTCAGTATCCTCCATCGACAGCACCTATTAAAAACTAAAATTTCACAAGCACACATTTTTCAGGGTATAATATCTGCAGCATGTGAACTCACAATGATTGTAAATCATATCATTGCACTTGGTAAGCAGCCTCAATTACCTCCATTTTCTTGACTTCCTGTGTGGGGCAAAGCAAAGATAAATTGAACCTGAATTAGCATCCTACCTGAAGACACTATAAGATAAGAAAATGGGAATCCAGTTAACTGATAAATGATTTATAGGTGCAAGTACACAGTTAAGCATTTAATATGCCACAGAAACCGATGATAAGCAAGAAATACATACAGAATTTGATGATTGAAACATAGCCAGGGTGCATGTACACCACTAAAGTGTTACTGTATGTGTTATACTGAGACTGGGTCTGGGAGAGAGTCACCAAGTGAAGGTCAGTTGCTCGCCTTGATTTAAAATCAGCACACTTTTGGGCTTCGATTGCAGAATGTTCACAAATAAATAAACCTTATAAAGCTGTCAAGTGGTTATTTTTCGTACGTTTATAGTTCCAAAGGCGACATAGACTGCATAGACATAGAAGGGTGCATAGACTGCAAAGGGGTCAGATATATCTGACGCTGATGGTTGCATTACGTGTTGCTCTCGACGTCTATGGTATTTTTTGGCTGACTTTACGTCCGCTGCGCTTATACTTGCTACCCGTTTGCTTTGCTTTGCTGTTCCCATTTCATTTCATTGCTAGCGGTCATTGTCACTTCTTCTCTCGTCACATTCTCATTTCATTTCACTAGCTGTCATTGGGTCATTGCCATATTGCCATGGCACCGCTATCAGCGATCGTGATCGGCGACTCCATTGTGAAGTACTTCGGTGACAATTTCCCCTTTCGTGTACATCTTTCTCGGAGATCACGATCGAGGAGATTGGCCAACATTTGTTGGTTAACGATTCTCCGGATGTTTGGGTCGTCCATGTCGGGGCGAATGATTTAGCCCCCCGTCACTGTACCATCTCTCCTTTGTTGGAGCGGTACGCCACCCTGGTGGCCATTCTCAGTGAGCTCGCCCGACTTCTCGGGGGATCATATCTCCGGTGTTGCCACGGGCGTTGAACCACTTTCCCGTTGCGTTTAATTCCCCCTACTTTTTGGGGCTAATCGAGTTAATCGAGTTTTGGTATGGCCCATTTCGGGATGGGTTGCATTTGTACTCTACCGGTGTGTCGTACCTCGCTGAGAGGATTATGACTACTATCGACACATCATGTCATCGTACATTTTCTCATACACCTCAGAGTTGGACTGGCCAGCCTTACCTGCAGCCGCACCTCGCGCCGTCCCTGTCGGTGCACCTACTAACCCTCCTTCACCACCTCCATCCCCGCATCGACAACCCAAGGAACATGATTCAAGTTAGCAACATCAAGGCCAAGGTAAATATTTCACGTCGCATTAGTAGAGACTCTTTGACGAACCTGATTGAATTGGCCCACAATTTACTAGACTTAAGTAAATTACAATTGCTCGCCGAAGTTGGGGAAGTATCACTACAGGTACGAAGAAAATACTTCAAACTCAGCTACTTCCACAGAATTAGAACGGGTAAAGCGCCCCCTTATTTGGTGCAACTCTGTCCTCAATTAGTCGGGGAAGCTGTTGACTATAATCTTCGTAATACGGGTGACATTAGAAATTTCAAATGTAGAACTGTATCATTTAAAAGATCATTCTTCCCGTCAGTTATAGATGAATGGAATCGGCTCCCTCGGGGTTCCGAGTTGCTGTCTCTCGGGATATTCAAGGCCAGATTAAAAGCCTGTATGTTTCTCGCTAAACCACCGAATAACAATATTGGTGTTGGCAACGGTGCAATCAATCACGCACGCCTGCGCATGGGGCTGAGCGCTTTAAATTCCCATCGCAAACAGTATAAGTTTATCCAAGACTCGTCATGCCCCCGCTGTTTATTTAGGAATGAAAATATAAGACACTTTTTATTTCACTGTCCAAGCTACAGCATCGACAGAATTACCCTGCTTCTGAATGTATCGCGGTTATCCATACAAACTGACATTACATCTGTTTTGGAACATTCCCTACTTTATGGGTCCCCTGATCTGTCATTCTCTGACAACGAATTATTATTTGGTTTTGTACAAGATTATATTGTGGCATCCAATAGGTTTTAAATTTTCCCTCTGACATGTGAAGCACTGCTTACTAGTCATGAATCTCATACGTATTAATTTTAATTAATCTTAATCTTTAATTTCGTACTTATTTGCTTCCGTTTTGTTGTATGTAACACCAGGTCTGTGTGTATATATGTTTTTGTTAGAGGTGACCCTGCTCGATGGCATCCCTTTCAGGGGAACCTCAGAAAAGAAATGATGTTTAAATAAAAATAAAAAAACAAAAAAAAAACTTAGAGGGGTTCATCAAACAGATGGATGTCTTCCCCAACCTGGGGCCGGTTTTAAGGTGGCGGCCATAAGGCAGTCATAGGGCAAGTTACGACCGGACATGGTCTTAGCGCCAAATCTCGGTTTTATGTAGCGGTCATAGCCGCTTACACTTAGTAAATTGTTTATAGTGGTCCTAACTTATGACTGCTACCCCCCAGTCTTAACGACGCTATGACCGGGAACGAGCCAGTTGTTAACCTGTGCATCACGATGTTGGCAAATAAAACAAGATCGGCTATGCACATATTAGGACAAGTAAATTACAAGTAAGTCTACATTGTATTTTCAAAGTGTGCCATTTAATGCATAACCATAGGCCGGAGCCATAACCCAGAGCCCGGACCCTTAACCCGGAGCCTTAGCCTTAGTCCGGAGCCTTAGCCCGGAGCCTTAGCCCGGCACCCGGAGCCTTAGCCCGGCACCCGGAGCCTTAGCCCGGCACCCGGAGCCTTAGCCCGGCACCCGGAGCCTTAGCCCGGCACCCGGAGCCTTAGCCCGGCACCCGGAGCCTTAGCCCGGCACCCGGAGCCTTAGTCCGGCACCTGGAGCCTTAGTCCGGCACCCGGAGCCTTAGCCCGGCACCCGGAGCCTTAGCCCGGCACCCGGAGCCTTAGCCCGGCGCCCGGAGCCATACCCCGGAACGATGTCCCGAAGCCACAGCCCGAAGCCATAGCCCGGCGCTCAGCGCCATAGCCCAGGGGCCGGAGCCATAGCCCGGCGGCCGGAGCAACAGCTCGGAGCCATATGCCGGAGCCATTGCTCGGCGCCCGGAGCCATAACTCGGCGCCCGGAGCCATTGCCCGGCGCCCTGAGCCTAAGCCCGGCGCCCGGCGCCTAAGCTCGGCGCCCGGAGCCTAAGCTCGGCGCCCGGAGCCATTGCCCAGCGCCCTGAGTCTAAGCCCGGCGCCCGGAGCCTAAGCCCGGTGCCCGGAGCCTAAGCCCGGCGCCTAAGCCCGGCGCCTGGAGCCTAAGCCCGGAGCCACATCCCAGAGTTATATCTCGGAGCCACAGTCCGGAGTCCTAGCCCGGAGTCATAGCCCGGAGTCATAGCCCGGCGACAGGAGCCATAGGCCGGCGCCATAGCCTTGAGCCATAGCCCGGCGCCATAGCCTTGAGCCATAGCCCGGCGCCCGGAGCCATAGCCTGGCGCCATAGCCCGGAGCCATAGCCTTGAGCCATAGCCCGGTTGCCCGGAGCCATAGCTTGGCGCCATATCCCGGCGCCCGGAGCCATAGCCCGCGACCGGAGCCATAGCCCGGCGACCGGAGACATGAATGATGGGATTGTTTATACAGTGAGCGTGACGCTATTTCGAGGAAACACCCAGTCTTGTCTAAAAATAGATGGTTCTCTCTGGTCTTAGTGGCGACCGGCAGCATTTTTGCTTATGAAACGCAGTGAGTCGTTAGTATGATCAATTTAGGGTCTTAGCGCTATGTCCGGTCATACGTTAAGACCAGTCTTCATGAAACCTGCCCCTGGACTGCATCTTGGGATCTGACGAGGTATTTAGTGTACTCTCAACGACTTACTGACCATGCAGTCCGATGAAAGGTTTGTATTGTCGTGTGATACGACGTTTGAGCTTGTTTACCTATCCCCAGTTTGTTTTAGACACCGTTTGTTTCACAGTTCCCCCATTATTCCTCTGGCATCCTGTTCACAGTTCCCCCATTATTCCTCTGGCATCCTGAGTCCACGAACGTAAGTATGAGAAGTCTCGCGAGAAGTTATTCACTTCTGAGGAGGATGTGGCTTCGCAGTCACGGTGGTAAGGTGGCTGAGGACTTGGCGGTTATTTCCGGTCATTTGAGGCAGATTTTGAAGGTAGATACGATTGAACTTTCCGAGGCATTGATAGATGAACTCAACGCTCAATGGAATGCCCCTTTCGTTAGCTATTTCGAAGAGCGAGTCGCACATTGAGGACAAGGACACAGAACAGGTCAGAGAAGAGTCGCACATTGACGACAAGGACACGGAACAGGTCCGTGAAGAGGCGAGTACACATCGTCAGCATATTAGCACACAGTTAGCGATATCAAAAACACATGGCTGGCTAGCACGCCGCACAACCTGAACTGAGCTCGAGAGCCAGAGCACTAGCTAGTCCTGTCAGCTCACCCGACTCATGATTAGCCAATCAGAAGGTGTCTGGAGCTACCCGCCCGCCACCAAAATACTGAAGCCCACTCAATATGGCCAAGAATATCGTTAAGTTTAAGGCCATAGAGGTCATACCGACCCAGGGCTGGTTTATCGTGAAGGGACACACCAGCACAAGGTATGTAGTGGAACTATTTCCGAAGAAGTGTAGCTGTCCATCTACTACCACATGCTACCACATTATGGCAGCGAGATTGTCCGTAGGATTACCCGGGAGTACATCGCAGCGCACGGTTACGTCGGAACAACAGGAAGCGCGCAGACAAGACGTCAGGTAGAAGACTGCCTAGGGATTTCGACCGGTACCAGCACCCACACAGGTAAGGACCATTGGGTTTCTTCGTTCCAAGATGTTGTTGGCGGTCCCGTTTATGTTTTAGATAGCGCCTTCAATGCCGCACTACCCTTGACACCACCGATGGAAATCCAACTGGCACGAATTTATGGACGCGGATTGTCTTCGCTAGACGTTATACTTCCGATGGTGCAGCGACAAGGTAACGGCTACGACTGTAGAGTTTTTGCCACCGCGAATTTAGTCGAGTACTGTTGAGGCGGCTTCAAAGAACTTCTGAAGAACAGCACTGTTTCATTTGAGTATAAGCCAAGGAAGAGGAGACCATTTTTGCGTGATATCGCCAAGTCACGGCAGATAAAGCAATTTTCGAAAGAACACGCTTTATCGAAGAAAGTAAAGCCCAAACAAATCAAGATGCTATTATATTGTTGTTGTCATATGCCAGAGTGCTATGATGACATGATTCAATGCAATTCTTGCGATATTTGGCTATTCCAAATATATGCACAGATTGTTTCCGTGAAAGAGGACTACATCTGTTCCATGTGTAGACGATAATCATACTTTTCTTGGCTTTGTTTATATTGCTTATTTATTATGTTCATTGTTAAGATTTTATAATTTATGATTGTTATTGTTGACTCATATTGTTCGTTATGTTATCGTTGTTGATCTTATTTCACATCACCTGTTTTCATCTTTAGTCGAATAAAAATATAATAAAATGTTAAAGAATAAAATCCACATCGCAATGTTGCTTTTATTCTTCTATTATTGTTCACCCCTACTCTCTTTTGTTTGTGTCGGTTGTGTGACATTAAACAAAACACCTCTTTGAAAAAAAAAATTAATTAGCAACATCAGAAACTAGAGATCATAATGTTACTTGCAAGAACTTTTGATGTGGAACTTCACATATCGCCCAGCCAGTGTATACGGAAATTAGCCGATATGCCGTTATTCACTCTCTCGCTGCGTCGTGTAACATCTGCACCCTCCTCCCCCAACCCGCCCGCGCTTCATCCGACCCCACCCCCCCCCCCAACCCGCCCGCACTTCATCCGACCCCCCCAACCCGCCCGCACTTCATCCGACCCCCCCAACCCCCAACCCCCACCCTCTGCCCCATTCCGGGCTTCACCACCTTCACCACCCCTCCCGGACACCTCGATTTCGGGATGCAAACGAGATTTCCGCACTGACGCAACGTTTTCAGATGGCAAACAAGTAAGTCGTTAGGATCACATCGATTATATGTATGTACATACCACCGTCACTGCCACAGAAAGGTGGTTGGTACTATTCCACAAATCTCCAACCATTCCGCAAGGTATTCCGCGTTTTATTGATAGCCCAGATCATTTGATCATGCACAGAACAGTACATCTTCACCTCGTCAAGGGCCTGATAGACTACAAAAGTTACACATCCTGCCAACTTCATAAGCAACTGATCATATTATTTAAAATGTGATCGTATTGCAGATGTGTGTATATTCTAACTTACCTTCAGTTTTAAAGTTGCACATTGAGCTCTTTCCCGCCAAAACTAAGCCCAGGCGAAATTTATATCAAACTTTGCAGAAAACTCTATTGTTTCATTTTATGAATTCAGAGACCTGATAAACATCGCCGTTTCGGTTGTGATGTGGCAAACGTGTCTATCCCGTGACACCACAGAACTCTGTCTCGGCACTGCTACTTATAACAGAGCATCGCGAAGCACACAAACTGATGACATTTACCACTAAATTGAAAACTTGTGGTAAATTGCTATCACGGGCAAGACCAGGAGATTCCATTTGGCAGTCTGGCATGCGTGGAGAATAGACAAAGGAAATCTTGAACGATTCAAGGACTGATTCTTATTTGTATTTTGACCTCTTTAGTTTTGGCGGGAAAGGGCTCGATATGAAACTGTAAGTTCGTGGCTCTCTTCGAAGAAAACCCATGCCAACTTCCACCAGATTCCACTTCCACTCTCCGACAGAGGGCAGTCGCTTGGGCTTTGATGGAGTTGCGCAAGCTCCCTCGGTTGGGAGTGACGTCAATCAGCCGCCGGGGCCGGAGTGGGGGGGGGGCAGGGGGGAGGGGGGGGGATAATTAATACATTGCTGGGTTGGGGGGGATGGGGGCGTTTCGCGGTAAAGCCCTCTCCCTTTTTCACCAAATTCCGCTCGGTCGGGGCGTTTTATCGCCAAAATCCACTCGAAAGGGGTATTTTTTCCGTTGACTAGCTCTGTCGCAGTTCCATGCACACCCACTTGGTTAATTCTTTTCCCCAGGCAAACCCGCTCTATGGTGAAATTTAAAGAAAAATTGGTAGATCCGGTCGCAATTTTGATCAGAGTCCCCCCCCCCCGTTCCCCCCTCCCCAGGTCGCAATTAAGTTTCAATGGACCCCCCGCATTTTCAAAGTTTTGGATCCGCCCCTACAACCCCATATTTCACAATATGCTGAATGTGTGTTGTAAAATATACATTTCGTAAAAAAAATGTGTTCCGTGCAAGCGTAACATTCGCAGAACCTTCTCATAATTCGTCCGTAACGTAACACGGAAATAAACCTGAGCGAATGTGACGAGAATGTTAGTCCGTAACATAACATTCTGCGAATATTGCGGGAATGTTCGTCCGTAACAGGACACGGAAATAACATTTCGACTATTACGCGAATGTTCTGTGTTTGCTGGGAACGTAGCTCCGTTACGGTAAATGTGAACTACGAGGTTATCATGAGACGACAGAGCTTTACATGCCAGTCAAATACAACTCAAAATTCTCCAGGTATGGAGGGCCACCTCCGCCAAAACTCTCGTCAACCCCTATTTGACCTGTGACCACAAACGATATTCATTGCGCTCTCCACTACCACTACCCCCGATCCTCTAGATCCCTCTCTCCCTTGTTAAAAGAAGAAACGTTCCATAATACCTTTAAAACCTTTAACCTGCATTAATTAAAATGTTAATTACATTTGGTTTTGATTCTGTTATTATGCCTTATTATTAAAAGAAAGCTGATGAATGAGATATTTATGCCACAGTCTTACCTGGTGATGGCGCGGACCTGTACAGCCCATGAGCGCTTAAATCCATTGTACAGTCAGTCTCCAATGGCCGGTGATGGCGCCTGGCCCTGTACAGCCCGTCACCAATGGCCGGTGATGGGGCGCGGACCTGTACAGTCAGTCACCAATGGCCGGTGATGGGGCGCGGACCTGTACAACCCGTCATAAGCCATGGGCCTCCATAGCCTTAGGCTATGGTTCACTGCGTAAATACTACAGGAAGGGTAAATAATTGTGCAATATTTTGAATCTGTGTTAAAATCGGTCAAAACTAAATAAAACATTATCTAAAACTAAATTAGCTCAGACTTAGTTTTTAGTCCACGATATCGCTATAAACGCGTTCGTCAAAGTAGAAAAAGTGAGGTCCTGCGGGTAAAATTCTTAGAGCATTGGATCTGAGCATTATCTAGAAATTCCCCAATGATGTCACAAGATTGACAGGTGAGCTTTGATGCAGTGCGTAGGCATCTGTTGTCGAGGGCGTGTATTGTTCTCATGGTTGAGGGATTTTCGTTGAGCAGAGAGATTCTGAGTCTCAATGTAAAAGCACATGCGTTTGTATTCCCCTTTGACGTCACTTTCCTCGCTCCAAGAATTTAAATTGACATGGGCGAAAAACCCGTGGAAAAAGTTCTCCTTCTACTATTTGGGGTGCTATAGCTCGATAATAGAAACGGGGAAACACAGAAAAATAATATGAGCTAAAGTTGTTTTGGCGGGCACAAGCTCCTTAATGTAATGTTAGATTTTGCTTAGAATGGTTGATATATGGTCTCCAGTTACTTTACTATATTAAATTAACGTTTATTTTTCGTTCGCAAATAAACGTTTGCAAATTAAATTAACGTTAGAAAAACGTTTACAAGATAAACGTTTAGTCGTAGATTTATTGAACAGTCGATTTCCAGTTCTCTGGCTTAATGCATTCTGTATTCAGCATTGTAATGTCCGGTAGGTACCTAATATGTTTGCACTCACCATTTGCAGACTGCCTAACCAGATTACATTTTGTGACTTAAGAGCCACAAACATGAAAGAAAGAAACTGACATAAAATAAACATGTATTCCTTCGTTTGAAGTAGAAAAATATTTATAAGACTTCAAGGAACCGGACTTTGTTCTGTCCATTGAATGTGTCAAGGTAAGTGACCATGCAATACAATGTTTTCCTCGGATTGTAGTGGCCGGTGTGTGAAACGACCTGGGAATGTGGAAGACTCTCAGGTAATGTACATTTCGTGGTACGCTAGATAATTGTACAGTATTACGTTTTGCAACAAAATGCCAAAACAATTAGACCTAATTATCGAATTATGTAATATGGAGGCTAAATTCTTGTCATTTCTGATTATAACGGAGTTTGCATGAACCGAAATGTACGTTACCATTGGTGACGTACATTTCAAATGATAGTCTCGTTCATTTCACAAGTTTTGAAGAGCGCCTGAACGAAAATCAGTTGAATATGACGATGCTTACAAGACTTCTACAGAAATTTAGTATATTTGGAATTTCAGATCGATTTAGCAGTCTTTATTGTCCTGACAGATTATAGTGACCTCATTGAATGATCACCTATGTTAACAAGGTTCAAGTTTCTCTAAAAAGTAGGCCTATGTATGATTAACTGACAAAGAGGAGAAGATTGAACTTTCCAGCCAAGCAGAACGAAGGTGGGCAGTAGAAGTCACATGTTCAGTGAAAGGGAATTTGGATAATGTTTAAACGGTAGTTTCGCATAATTTAGTAACGGACATTTCAATAACGTATGCCTACATTTCATTTTTGCAATAAAAGATGCATGCAAATTGTTGCGGTGTGTTCAAAGAATTCAATTACATGACGTCTTGCACCTTAATGTCATGGCCTCCTTTCGCCCAAAAGGGCAGATCGTCGTCACTATATATTTTAGACCTAAGCATGGGTAAGGAAATTTCACTGCGAAATATACGCTTTTGGAGACCAACCATTTTTCTGCCACAGTTTTATTCATTTAAAGTGAGAGTATACAGTGACCGCATAAAATGACAGTATATTGTGGGATTTTGCTTCCTGTTTCTCTTTATTTATCCTGTTTATTGTGTCATTCAACGCTTACCCATCCAAAATTGACTGAATCAGCGACAACATGTCAATGCGCTGCGGGACACACAATGCGTTATATTTGGTTCTAACACTGTGGTCGCTTGTGAGTTGGAAGAGGCCTTCGACAGAAATATCCACGGGATTTTACTTTGAATCCCCTTTAGTTCTTTTTGACTAACCCCTTTGTAAAAATGGTAAATTGCGACAGTAAAGAACCTTTCACTTTTGAATATACATAAGGCGAGTACGGAAATTTAAAGTGTCAAATGTGCAAACTGGCCGCGCACCCTAAGGCGTCTTATATCGGTTTCTATTATAGTCAAATAACAAGCCGAAAGAATGATATTTAGCATCGTATCACCCTGTACCATAAAAAAACTGAAATTGCACAATGCATGGTATTCGCGCGCGAGGAAACCGGAAACCAGGCCCAAGAATACGAAATTAATCGTCCCCGCACGTACCACCCTCCCCGATAGAGCGGACATTTATAATGAAAAAGATTCAGAGAGGATTTTTACGATAAAATGCCGCTTCCTGGCGGCTTTTGCAGATGAAAAAGAGAGGGGGGGGGGGCTTTATTGCGAAGCCCCCGACCTCCCGCCACCCCCCCCCCCCCCCCGCAACCCCTGCACCCCCCACCGGGCTGCAAGCGGAGGAACTTCCCCACACCGTAGACCCTATCTCCCGGCAGAGGGCGTTACGCTTGCGCCATAGTGATGTGAGGAACGAGCGCCCTCTGCTGACAGTGCGTAAGACCGCCTTCGACTAAGCGGAACGGAACGCCCTCTGCCGGGAGATAGATTCCCCACCCGGCGGATTTTGTCTGTGTGGAGAGGCTAGCCTGGTTCCGCGGTCCCAACTTCGCTCGCTCAGCAAGTTACTTACTTGTATGAGTTTGAGCGGCGGTACCAGCTTATGGAGAGGCTCGCCTCGTGTGGAGAGTGTCTGTCAACATGGCTGCGCCCAGTGCAGACATATGTCGCTCTGAATCTCAAAACAAACTTTGCGAAATAGAATTCACTGTCGTCACTGGTTTTGAGGTGGAGGCGAAGGATGAAATTAAGGAGAAATTTGGTAGATTCAAATCCGAAACGCAACGGGGCAAAGTCATCGCCCACCTGCCAGTCGATTGTATCACTAAGGTGATTTAATTTAATATTTTATGGCCACTGGCAGTGCCATTTCGGCATGACGCATGTGTCTGCCTGGGTTAATCATTATGACGTAAAATCTTCGATTTTATGGCATCTATCACTATGTTGGTTTGTGTGTTTGTGTGCGCACATGCTCTGTAGGTTGCAAAATGCAACATTTTGTTCTGTAACTTTACCTGTTTACCTATCGATAGGTTGACATGGCTCGTTCCAGTTCGTTAGCCGGGTATACAGCTTGTCAGGCAGTAGCGGATCACTTTTGTGTAAGGCTTGATTGAGAAGGTTTTCTAAGAAGCGGGTGCATCATCTTAGGTTCATTCTTTTCAGAAATGAAGGCTCTGTTCATGTGTAGTGAACTTGCTAATTCTCCGGCAACGATCTGTCTAAAAATGGTCCATGTAGCAGGGTACTGTAGTAGGCAGTAACGGATCATTTTAGGCAGTAGCAGATCACGCCATCTAGCGGCCTGTTTTGACAGTGAAGCAGGTATCTTAATGCAAGGACTGTCTCAAAAATCTAAAAGTAGGTTGTCGACAATTTAATATTGCATATATTTTATAGTATGATATAATAATTCACAGCTTATTTTGATATTTTCGGAGTACCGCTACTGATATTGGGCGAATGATTGATGCCATACCACCTGGCAGTAAAACTTGGCATTAAAGCTTGGTGGCAAAGACGAGTGTCACTGATCCATTACTGCAGAGAAAGAGGCGAATGCAATTTGGATGACAACAGCAATTCCGCTATATATATATACATATAAGATATATACAGCTATCTAAAAATTACCTCAGTTATGCACAGATGTATTCACTTTAATAAGAGTGGCCTGTTGAAATAAAAGTTGCTGTTTCGCTCGAGTACGCTCAGAGCAAAGAGCTCGCTACCGGAAGTGCATTTGAGGTAAAAAAGAGTAAACATTGGTAGAACCTCACGTTTTTGGACTTATTTTAAGTCAGTGGTCAATTATCTTTGAAATGAGTCCTAATTTATTACATTTAGTAGCTTTTAATAGAAATGATTCATCGGTAAACATGAAGTGATCTGCTACTGCCCGACAAGCTGTATTCGTCAAAGGTCAAGCTCACAAGATTTTTTTGTTTGTTATTTAACCATTGGTAGATGGGACAAAAAATTGGGAAAGTCGCTATAACGTTCAGTGTTCATTTAATGACGCTATACATTGTCACGTATTGAGCCAGTAAGTAACTTGTATCACATGGTTGAATTATGCAAATCACCTAAATAGTTTGTCTGCAAAAAATTGCTAAACTTTAACATAGGACCCTATGAGA
Source organism: Arenicola marina (assembly GCA_964019135.1). Taxonomy (NCBI): domain Eukaryota; kingdom Metazoa; phylum Annelida; class Polychaeta; family Arenicolidae; genus Arenicola; species Arenicola marina. The sequence goes on along the minus strand of OZ025248.1, from coordinate 22,952,124 downwards.
GCTATTAACTATTAAGAACACCTGGCCAACATCAATGATGTGTGGACCGGGTAATAGTCACTTGGCTTATCAAGATGTCAACATGGCGCAGCCCGCTAATCTTATCATAACAATATACAGCAGGGCTCTTCACTGTCGTGAGCTGTGACAGCGACCGCAGTACCAGTGTAGGCATACTGTTGTAGGGGGTGGGGCGGGGGAGTGGGGGTTCAAGCTGGGGTGGTGGGATGATTGAGGTGGTTGCTATGAAACTAATGTGCATGGTAGGGATGTAGAAACTAGAAATGTAGACCAAAACTAAATAAACAGGCAGTTTGATCTTAGCTGTCCACCGACCGAAATCGTTGAGACTGGGGGCAAAACTAAAGAGTGATTTTACTTTTGGGATACGGCCAACAATTGAGAGAATGCTCACTATAGTGACAGTTTTAGAGCTGCCGGATCTGAAGGGTCAATATGGATCTGAGGTATCAAATATGCTAAATATAGATCTGAGGGGTCAATTTGGATCTAAGGTATCAAATCTGGATCTGAGGGGCTAAATGTGTCACAAATAAAGTCAGGCAAGGCAATTGTAAAATCATTGTAATTGAGCGAAGACATAATCCAGATTTTACATATTACATCATTTTTACCCTAGGAGGGACGCAATCTCATTATTATGTGTCACTGCCACTGGGTCAAACCCTTGGCCACAGCTCAAATCTGTGGATGAAGGGCAGCTTCTGAAACATGCCTCTTTGGGTACTCTTGGTAAAGCAGTTAAGATAGACCTGAAGTTCAGCCTTAGGCTAAAGGCTTAAGAACCCAGGCCTGGCCGAGCGACAGCCCGGCCTGGAATCTTCAGGGCTACAGTTACCAGAGCAACAAATCACTGAGGGACATTTCAGATCTACTGAGGGAAGGAGGGTATGATAGACCCTATATAATATAGGTGCAACCTAGAAAAATGTTGCATGTATATATTAATTCAGTTATTCTATGGGTATATATCTAATGCAATATTCAAAATAAATCTGCTTTAGCTTGCCATAATGTATGTCTTTGGTTGGATGAACTAGCTATGTCAAATATATACGATTATCATTTGTTTTTTTAGGAATTACCATTGTGACAAATTCTTGTTATAATATAGAGGATATATAAAATGAGAGGTTCATTTTTTTAATCAGCAAGTTTTATTAAGATATATGCATATATATTATATATACTGTATACCGTAATACATATTAGAAGCCACACCCCAAGTTTGGCCTCAAAACTGGGTTGGCAGGCACCCAGAACCATTTCCAGAAAACTACATATTGTAAGCCGCACCCAGACTTTGGCCCCTCCCCCCCCCCCCACCCCCATCCCCCTACCCCTGTAGCCCTGCTTAATCCCATCCCGCCAACCAAACCAATTAATTATTTATACAAGCAGTCGCGACCAACATTAACATTCACCTCTCCCTCTCCGATCGCAGCTCTTATCAAGTGTCACACCAGCGGCTGGCTCTCCTGGCTCTTACTGCATGTTTATGAATCACTGTCAAAGCTACCAATGCAGTATCAAGTTTCTGTCTTGCATGATTAACTTATTGCATTTGGTGCGTAGCCAGCGGCACCCGTATCAAAATTATACCTGAAACCTGGGTTCTGATCATTGGTCTACAATAGATGTGGGCGGAGGCGCGTGGCAGTAGTAATAAATAACACAACCGTAGCTCATTGTCAGTCTTGATTGCCACAGGAACACAATGCCTGCCCCCCCTGGTCACTTGAAATCGGCAAATGGCCCTATTTAAAGCCGCACCTTGACTTGCGACTCACACCCGGAAAGTAGAAACTCCAACTTCGAAATATAAGCTGCGGCTTCAAATAGGCAGTTTACGGTAGTAATCAATCTTCAATGAACATAAAAAACCCATACATACGTATATAATATTAAACATCTTCCTCTTTCCCCAATGGATATATATTTCCGGTAGATATCACCACCTCCTAACATAATGTATGGGATTAAAATATAGATTTTATAATTTTTTTAATTATATGTGTTACCTGAAGAATTTTTTTACTTATTTTATCTAAAGAACTCACTAAGGTTGTTATATATAACTGGCATAGTTTATGATCTCCTCTAAGCAAAACATCTAACTTAAGTCTTTTCGATTCATCTCAGTTGATATTCCAAAAGATACTTTGCTGCTTTTACAAGGAGATAAAAAAATATGCCTAGTTTTAAAATTTATGAGATTTAATGTTATCTATTCCTCTGAGGTAAAGTTGTTGCTAAGTCACTGTAGCCACTATATTGTGTACATTGTGTACTATATTATGCCACTATTGTGGCCAGGATGATTATTAGCAGCAGACCTATTTATGAGTAGCCTGAAAGTTTAATATTACGGTCTTGACACTTACTTATAAATAACAGTACAGTCATAAGAACAATTGTCAAGACTGTACCATCTGAACTTTCAGGCTAAGTTATGAGTAAAGCCTTCCCCTGGCTATTTAGCCCTACTTACCTACCTACTGGTTCTTCATCGTCAGAAGTTATTTACTGAAATAGGAAAATATTTAGCTTTCTTGTATAGTATGTCATAAAAATCCAGACATTACTGTTTCTTACCTTTTATTCTATCATGTATAATAACATATGTTTCATTTAGAGTTAACAAACAGGAACATCTTGTGTGGGAAAGTGACTTGCTTATGTACGGTACCACATCATGAACGTTATTTGGGGACTTGGAGGCAACTGCCTGCGGCTGAATGTTATTCATTAAGCTGCTTACAAATCTTGCTACTACTGTAGAATAACAAAGACTAGTAGCAGTAAGGGACACAATATTTAAATTGACAAGCTCTATCAATGCCTGATAAACTTGAGAACAAAAAGCTTTAGAGCAGTGAGGAAGCAATGCCAAAGCCACTGCTGAATCATTCTAATGGGTTTTTTTTTTTAATTTCCCCGTGAAATTTTTTACCTTGGGTTTACCAATAAAAGTACTTGAGATGGGAGTTTAATAAATGGAACAGCCTGCATTGTAATTGGCATACACAAAGTGTATACCCCGGCCTGACCCCTGTTAAGCAAAAGTACTGCACTCCTTGATTCCCTGTGTGACGGCTGGAAAACGTTAAGGTCTTAATTTTTTTTCCTCAGGGAAGATTGCATTTAATGTAATGGTTTAAAGGCTCACTCAGAAGTAAATATAGTATTGTTTCTTAAGACAAAATGGGAATTAAAATGTCTTGTCAAAATAAGGTACCTTGGTCTGAAGATACTTTCATTTGTGTGTAGGTGAGTATAATGTCCAAGGAACATGACATTACCGGATAATAATGGAGTCTGAGGGCGAAGCTAGAGGACCCATTGTGTTATCCAGTAATGTCATTTTGCAAGGACATTAATTTGTGTAAAATCGACATCACAAAACAAACTTACTACATTGCAGCAAAATAATGTTGTGAGAGACCAATGGAGTGATGTCACCAGTGGAGTTTACCATTAACCTAATTATTCTGTCAATGATAATCCTCTTATGTGTACCGTCAATATATATGTTACACAGTATTGATACTGCTGCTTTGGTAACTTATTGTTGAATGCCAATGAGTAATATTTCTTAGCTTAATGCTAAATGTGCCCTGAAAGGGACTGCTTTATTAATATTCATATTTTCCAGATTTTGGAATTGAAGTCTATAGACAATGCATTTGTGGTGCTCCGCCATTACCCATCTTTTGTCTTCAAAGAAAAATTGGTAAGTGGTGCTGATGGTCCTTGCATGTGATCTTTGTTAGCATTGGTTACGAATGAAGTACGTCCCATTCTAAGGTACCCAGTAAGGCATATTTACGATATAATAAAGTTGCTATATGCTGGTACCCTATATGTATGACATGATAGCTGTTACTGATATTAAATAAACATGGCTTGTATGATTTGTAGGAAGATGCTATACAGCAAATAAAGGATTTGGTTCCGGAACTAGACTGGAAGCTTGGCTTGGAAGTATGGAGTCAATTCTTCCATTTCCCATACCCAATATCCGCCGAACCCCAAGCCCAGGTCAAGAAATCTGCCGATCTCCAAGATGAAGGCTGTGTACACAGCGGATCGGCAGCCGATCCCGTCGCCAGCGTCACCCAAGACGCAATCAACGTAGCCGAAACCACTCCCTCCTCCCATGCTGAGTCATTAACAAACGTCGGTCGTCAGGATGAACTGGGGTCCAAACCGGTATCCGCCGCTCTCGACGCCATGACGCTTGAGACTGTAGCCCCCTCGGGGGCGGGGTCGGCTGCGGACGAGGCCCCTCAGCCCGCCAAGGAGTTGAAGGCGGTGGCTGACCCGACCTTGCCCCGGTTCCGAGCCACCTGTTATCGCTCGGGGCCGAAGCACGTATTCCAGTCCCCGCAGGCCGCTGCCGGGTTCGGCGGCGCGCTGCAGGACCACTTCGGCTGGAACGTGGACCTCAGCAACCACGACATCGAGGTCGTGCTCACCGTGGAAACGGACCACGTGTACGTCTCTATCGCCCTCACCAGGTCCAGCCTCCACCGCAGGAATCTCACAAAGTTCGGGCCCACGTCGCTCAAGCCAACCATCGCTTACAACATGCTCCGGTTAGACCATTTTTGTGTTTATTTGTTTCACGTTAGTGATTAGGTACGTTTTGGGTGCCTTGATGTAGTGGGTCGTGGATTCCAATACGTATGAGTGCAGCCCCCCCCCCTCCCCCACCCCGTTGCGGTTTCATTTAAAGGGAACATCTGTAACTTAGTCGGTAGCAAACTGAGGGGCAGACCTGGGTGCCCGGTTCGAGCCTCGGCAGCCCAATGTGCGGGTTATTTTGCAAGCATACCATTATACGCAATCGTACCGTCTCGTGTTCCCGTGAGATTCCTTGTTGAATCTTGATGACTGTTTGGGCGAACTGATATAGATCAACGGTTGCCTTTACGCACTTTTGTCATTCAAATGTTGTGTTCCATATTTTTTGCTGTAATCTGCGTCTTTTTAGATCGTGACTGTTTTTTCTAGGGATGAATTTCCCTGTGATTTCTCACTTTGTGGGAGTCGAACGTATATCTCCACTATATATGAATGGCGATCAGCCTGTCTGATGGTTTCTATAGTTTGATCCTATAATCATGGAACAACCGTGTAAGGTAACTCCTGTACCACGCCCGGACCGTATACATACATCGGCCGGACCTCCCATGTGGGGTGGTTCGCGCACTGGACGGCAGATCAACAGGGACTGGAGGCCTCCCTCGTGTATTGTTTAGCGCACCAGACTGCAGATGAATAATCGAATTCGAGCCCGGGCATCTAATCTGGGGCATTTATCCCTCATCATTCCGGAAGGTTTATTGGCCTAGTTTATTAGCAGAACTGTGGCACAAAAGCAGCCAAAAACATCATTTCCTTTCATTATGCATCGGCCACAGTTCCGCAGCCCCATGCTTATACGGTCTTCCCATAAATTTACGCAGTGTTTATGCCCTTTTTTTGCCATCAATATAGTCGACCATCAAAATAGCCGACCCCATTATCATGAAATTTTTTGTAAACAGAAAATAGTGTTGGAATATGTTGTTATAATGACATTGGTATATTACCCCATATTTTTTGTCTAGACTGTTATTCTAGTTATGACCTTTTATAAATTCAAACCCCGCCACTGAATAAGCCGGTCATACATCGTCACCATGGGCGCTCCACTGTATTTCTATCAGGTGATGTATGTGAGCTGAGCTGTAATTCAATGCCTTGTTGTGTGCAGCATGTGTAAGATCCAGCCTGGAGAAGTCGTCTGCGACCCCATGTGTGGCGGCGGCTCCATCCCCATAGAGGTCAGTCAGTACACTTGGCAATGCCTGTCTTCATCTCCGTTACCCTGGTGTCTTATTGTCAATCGGTCGCGATGTCCGTAAGAGTTGCCGCGTCTGTAAAGATACCTTCGTTAGTACATCAACCAGGTATCCTATCTCGTTATAGATGTTTTTCCCCCAAAGAACAGCTACTCCTTTTTTCCTTCCCCCCCCCCCACACACACCCCCCACCCCACCCCCCACACACACATCCCCCACCCCCAACATCCCCCCCCCCCTCCTTCCCTTTGACCACTCCCTTTCCACCCTCACAATGGCTAATTGCTGATTACCCGGGGGAGTAAAAATCTCTTCCTGTGCCCCTGGGGCTTGCATTTGTCCTGTCGCCAGCGCTTTGAGCGTGATATTATCTGGCAAGTATTGTGTTGCTGAGCCCGACCTCTCTGGGGGAGTGTCCTATTCCGCTCCCGAGACCTATTCATACCTTGATACACTCTACAATTCTATTGTCCGCACGCATCCTTCGTTTCCTTCGACTCCTGTACAATCCTTTTTCGGCACATGTATGCCTGTTTCGACACATATATACCTATTTTGACACATATACAATCCTATTTTGCCTTTCTTCGACACATGTATACGTATTTTGACACAACTACAATCCTATTTTGACACATGTATGCCTTTGTTTGACACATGTACAAACCTATTTCAAACCTATATGTACAATCCTGTTTCGACACATTTAGACCTTTCTTCTACACGTGTAGACCTTTCCTCGATTGGCCTACAGAGCTATCCTCCTTCTCCGGATCCATGTTCCATGTTAGAAGCCACGAAATGGACTAGTGTAGTGGATAGTAGTCGTGAATCATACGTGAGCTATGCTGAAACAATGGTCAGCCCTTACATGCAGTGTTTACTACGAGGTGTGCTTGGTGCCAGGGCGCCCTTAACTGGCCGTCTGATTCCGTATTTTGCTGCCTGCCCAGTGTTTATTACGTGATGTGCTGGCTGCCAAGGCGCCCTGAACTGGCCGTCTGAGTCTGTATTGTGATGGCTGCCCAGTGTTTATTACGAGATGTGCTTTGTGCCAGGGAACCCTGAACTGGCCGTCTGATCCGTATTGTGTTGGCTGCCCAGTGTTTATTACGAGGTGTGCTTTGTGCCAGGGCGCCCTGAACTGGCCGTCTGATTCCGTATTGTGTTAGCTGCCCATGGTGTATTACGAGGTGTGCTTTGTGCCAGGGCGCCCTGAACTGGCCGTCGGATTCCGTATTGTGCTGGCTGCCCATGGTGTATTACGAGATGTGCTTTGTGCCAGGGAACCCTGAACTGGCCGTCTGACCCGTATTGTGTTGGCTGCCCATGGTGTATTACGAGGTGTGCTTTGTGCCTGGGCGCCCTGAACTGGCCGTCTGATTCCGTATTGTGTTGGCTGCCCATGGTGTATTACGAGGTGTGCTTTGTGCCTGGGCGCCCTGAACTGGCCGTCTGATTCCGTATTGTGTTGGCTGCCCATGGTGTATTACGAGGTGTGCTTTGTGTCAGGGCGCCCTAAACTGGCCGTCTGATTCCGTATTGTGTTGGCTGCCCATGGTGTATTACGAGGTGTGCTTTGTGCCAGGGCGCCCTGAACTGGCCGTCTGATTCCGTATTGTGATGGCTGCCCATGGTGTATTACGAGGTGTGCTTTGTGCCAGGGCGCCCTGAACTGGCCGTCTGATTCCGTATTGTGTTGGCTGCCCATGGTGTATTACGAGGTGTGCTTTGTGCCAGGGCGCCCTGAACTGGCCGTCTGATTCCGTATTGTGATGGCTGCCCATGGTGTATTACGAGGTGTGCTTTGTGCCAGGGCGCCCTGAACTGGCCGTCTGCCGCTCACCTGTGCGGGGACAACTATGACGACGCCCCGCCGAGGACACTGGAGAACGTGGCAGGCGTCAACGCGGCGCGAGAACTGGCGGGAAGGTCAGTACATCATCGTGACGTCATTCGTTTATTACAATGGTTGAGTCAACTAGGGATTGAATAACTCAATTTGTGGTTCTCCTTATGATGACTACCGTTGCATGTTTTAACTAAGAGAAAACTCAAACAAAACAAAAGTTGTTGATTTCGTTGTTCAGAATCCGTTCGCCTACCGGCACTCATCCGATTCTGCAGCCGTCCGACAGCGTGCATCCATATTTCAAGTTACATCTACAGCATATTTCTCCCGAGAAACTTGCATTGTTTCTTGTAAAAATGGCCTGGACGCGTTCTTTGACCTGTTTTGACCCTTTTGTGGACAAAAGCTGCCTAATACACCAATGGATTTTATTTCCAGCAAGGGGATCGCTGTGAGTGTGATGCAGTGGGACGCCACTCGCCTCCCGCTTCGGGACGAATCAGTCGATGTCTTCGTCTCCGACTTGGTAAGTAACATCTCCGAGTTAACTCTCGTAACTAACCGGTCCTGGCGAGGTCTTCCTAACTCACTTCCCCGAGTTAACTCCTGTAGCTAACCGATTCTGGCGAGGCCTTCCTGACTCACTTCTCCGAGTTAACTCCTGTAGCTAACCGATCCTGGCGAGGCCTTCCTGACTCACTTCTCCGAGTTAACTCCTGTAGCTAACCGATCCTGGCGAGGCCTTCCTGACTCACTTCTCCGAGTTAACTCTCGTAGCTAACCGGTCCTGGCGAGGCCTTCCTAGCTCACTTCTCCGAGTTAACTCCCGTAGCTAACCAGTCCTTTACAGGACTCCCTAACTCACTTCCCCGAGTTAACTCCTGTAGCTAACCGGTCCTGGCGAGGCCTCCCTAACTCACTTCCCCGAGTTAACTCCTGTAGCTAACCGGTCCTGGCGAGGCCTCCCTACCTCACTTCCCCGAGTTAACTCTCGTAGCTAACCGGTCCTGGCGAGGCCTTCCTAGCTCACTTCTCCGAGTTAACTCCTGTAGCTAACCGATCCTGGCGAGGCCTTCCTGACTCACTTCTCCGAGTTAACTCCTGTAGCTAACCGATTCTGGCGAGGCCTTCCTGACTCACTTCTCCGAGTTAACTCCTGTAGCTAACCGATCCTGGCGAGGCCTTCCTGACTCACTTCTCCGAGTTAACTCCTGTAGCTAACCGATTCTGGCGAGGCCTTCCTGACTCACTTCTCCGAGTTAACTCCTGTAGCTAACCGATCCTGGCGAGGCCTTCCTAGCTCACTTCTCCGAGTTAACTCCCGTAGCTAACCAGTCCTTTACAGGACTCCCTAACTCACTTCCCCGAGTTAACTCCTGTAGCTAACCGGTCCTGGCGAGGCCTCCCTAACTCACTTCCCCGAGTTAACTCCTGTAGCTAACCGGTCCTGGCGAGGCCTCCCTACCTCACTTCCCCGAGTTAACTCTCGTAGCTAACCGGTCCTGGCGAGGCCTTCCTAGCTCACTTCTCCGAGTTAACTCCTGTAGCTAACCGATCCTGGCGAGGCCTTCCTGACTCACTTCTCCGAGTTAACTCCTGTAGCTAACCGATTCTGGCGAGGCCTTCCTGACTCACTTCTCCGAGTTAACTCCTGTAGCTAACCGATCCTGGCGAGGCCTTCCTGACTCACTTCTCCGAGTTAACTCTCGTAGCTAACCGGTCCTGGCGAGGCCTTCCTAGCTCACTTCTCCGAGTTAACTCCCGTAGCTAACCAGTCCTTTACAGGCCTCCCAAACTCACTTCCCCGAGTTAACTCCTGTAGCTAACCGGTCCTGGCGAGGCCTCCCTAACTCACTTCCCCGAGTTAACTCCTGTAGCTAACCGGTCCTGACGAGGCCTCCCTAGCTCACTTCCCCGAGTTAACTCTCGTAGCTAACCAGTCCTGGCGAGGCCTCCCTAGCTCACTTCGAGTTAACTCTCGTAGCTAACCGGTCCTGGCGAGGCCTTCCTAGCTCACTTCTCCGAGTTAACTCCCGTAGCTAACCAGTCCTTTACAGGCCTCCCTAACTCACTTCCCCGAGTTAACTCCTGTAGCTAACCGATCCTGGCGAGGCCTCCCTAGCTCACTTCCCCGAGTTAACTCCTGTAGCTAACCAGTCCTGGCGAGGCCTCCCTAGCTCACTTCCCCGAGTTAACTCCTGCAGCTAACCGGTCCTGGCGAGGCCTCCCTAACTCACTTCTCCGAGTTAACTCTCGTAGCTAACCGCCTTCCTAGCCAGTTCTTAGAGTTGACTCTCGCAGCTAACCAGTCCTGCCGAGGCCTCCCTAGCTCACTTCTCCGAGTTAACTCTCGTAGCTAACCGCCTTCCTAGCCAGTTCTTAGAGTTAACTCTCGTAACGTATCGGTCCTGCACAGGCCTTCCTGGCTCAGCTAGAACGCCAAATTAGATGCCGACTAAAAATTGGTGGGTTTGGCATACCTCATAAAGTCAGTTCGGGTAATGTAACAGCTATGGGTTGTATCCACGATAAGTTAGGCGGAGTACATATGCTTTGTTTTCTCCACAAGGAATGCATCTGTTTGTTTTATTTTCCATGTGGGAAGCAATAAACACAATGCAAAGATGTACCTCAAGGTATATTTATTATATCACTTAGATATGAGTGTCTCGAAATCTTCTTCTCTCGATGAAGGTGTGTGTTTATTTGTTTGGTTTCTAATCAGTGTATTGTTTGTGTTCCCTTTGCAGCCCTTCGGCAAACGGTGAGTAAGCCTCTTGTTACATTCCGTATGCATCGGCGGACACAAGCCAAATATATTTTATCTAATTCGTTGAAGTAAATAGATCATCATTCCAAATGCCAATTTGCAGGAGTTGATGTTTTTATTTTATCCTGTATCATTTCTTATGTTTGTTTATAACGAAGTTGTATATCTATTAGGTTTTTGGTTGTATATTCAGGATGCTTTAACCACTTTCGGTGATATCGCTTTAATAGGAGAAGGAAGGGAGAGTGGAGCCATGTCCCCAGGGGTAACCCCTACTCTTTATCCCGCGACCACACAGACCTGGCCACAGCGGGGCTCGAACCTTAGATCTATTAGGCATCATTTAAACTAAATTTCAGCCTCAAGATATCCCAAATGCAGCTGTTTTTTATTATATATCTTAGTCTTTCTGTTCTCTCGAGTGACATTAATACGCAGAAACAAAGAGGTATGTCCTGGATATCTATGTGGTCATGTGACTCTTGCTTCTTCCGTACAGGAGCGGATCTAAGCTACAGAACTGGCGGATATATCCCGGCGTGCTCCAGGACCTGGCCCGGGTCAGCCGCCGTCACACCGGCCGCGCCTGCTTGCTCACGCTCGACAAGAAATGCTTCCTTAGGGTAAGGTGTCGGCGGGATGATGTGTGTGTGTAGTGAGGGGGTGGGGGGGGCGGAGGGTCGGTTTTGCTAAAATCTCTTAAAATATAGGGTTATGAGCGCGTAACTTGTAGTTTCCTGTGTCACGTGTTTGTGAACGATGTCACGATAATGACTAAGGGGCTAAAAAGTGTCTCGCAATAAGAACTTTTTGTGACGTCTCAGTGTTTGTGGTCATTGCGGGAGAGGGCGTCCTGGTCGTGAGATGTCGGCCATGGCCACTAGGGGGCGTGCTCGGCGCGAGGTAACTTCCGGTCTATTGGCGCCTGTGACACATGCTTCGGATGGTTGGATTGGTATTTAATGCCACCTATTTGCACACATGGGTTAAAGCGGCCCACATCGCTATGAAGAACAAATTATTGGCTAAACGCCTTTGTTGTAAAACATATAGTTATAGTTTTATTCATTATAATGTCTCTGTGTTCCTTGATGTACGTTTGTATGTTGTCGCGTCTCATGCCCCCCCCCCCCCACCACCACCACCACCCGCGGGTGCTTTGAGAGATGAAGGTCAATCGTCCGTCGTTCTTTGCAGAGCCTGCAGGCCGTGGAGAGTCTATGGCGTAGAGGGCCCACCGTGTCCATCAACATCGGGGGTCTAGCCGCCTGTGTCTACCTCCTCCACCGCACTGGCCGCCAGTACCTCAACATCGCTGAGATGAAGGCCTTGCGGGCGCGGCGAGGGGGTGGTGGGGGGGAGGCGGGGGCGCCAGACTGCCCCTCTCCACCCTCCCCCAGTGGAGACCCCCCTCCCACGGTGTGAGAGTGCTTCGGACTAGCGATGGCGATAGCCTATATATACCACCCTCACCACGGGGTTGTCACCCACCGACGGGATATCCGTCAATATATCAAGACGTACAGAGTGGATGGCCCTCAAAACCATGTCTGTTTCCTCGGTATATATATATACTCTGTCGTTCCGCTTTTTATGTCGTGGTACTTGTCTGATTATAAAGTGATTCGAACAGTGTGGCGTAGTTTTTGGTTGTGATTTGTTTTGGGCCACGGGGAGGTGGGGGGTGGGCACATTTGCTGTCTAGTTTTATCAACACACTGTAAGGGCCTGTAAGGTGACATGGTGTGATAACCGGAATGAAGTATCTTTTATATTCTCTGAAAAATATATTCTCTAGAAAATGGCACCTATATGGTTGGAAATCGTCATTTCCGAAGTTAAAAGTGGGATTTTCGCTTCAAAATATTTTCAAGCGCAGGTACATAAAGCATCGTTGGCTTACAGTCAGTGTCCATTGAACTGTCGAGACAGGGTAAACACGGTGTCAGATATTCAGATCGTCACTTTTGCAATGCAAATTCGAGTAAAGCTAAATGTTTTTCAGACCACAGAAATTCAAATTGGCCGACGGGACCAAATTTTGAAGTGTTCTTTCTCTAAAGGTGCGCTTCTCGCGGTCGGTAATATGGTTCTTACAGAAGGTTCATCACTATTGCATCTTCAACATGTCCGACAAAGTACTGTTACGACAACACACCACTTTTATTCTGATGTTCCTCGATCACATACAGTTTTTCTTTATAAATTCAGTTCCGAAATTTCAATATATATATTTGTCAGAAGGGGAATGTTCGCTTTGTTTCCTTCCGTACTGTACTGTACAATGCTGCCTATACTGACGTTTACACTGACACTACAACAACTATCTACCATCTCTGTTGGTATGCCTCATACCCAGTCTAAAGGTGAAGTTGCAATCGCGGTCAAGTCACTCCTTATAAATTACGCAGCTGAATGTCCTACATTCCTAACAACTCAACAAAAGCGACAGTTATCCTCTCGGAGTAGTTGAAAAAAAATGAATCTATGCAACTGCGAGTTTTAACCAACTGAACAATTCCTCACAATCAAAATAATATTTATTTCGACTTGTTTGGTGCAATCAGCCACTGGTCAAATCCAGTCTAGAACGACGGGGATGTCTGGGCGAAATCCCGTTGAAGGTCCAGGGGCAACAAGGACACCATTCGGATTCTGTCACTCGTTAGTCATGACTCGCTGTAACTGCTCCGGGCATGACGTCATCTCGTACGCCACTCATGCAATATGGCGCCCCTTGCGCGTTAGACGTGTGGCGAGCACCTGTTGGGATTCTAGTCCGGGTCCAGGGCTCTGTAAAGACAAGCGATCCGGCATTATACCAAAAAAACGAATGATCGCGTAAATTGTCTTATTTTTGTTAACAAGCGCCACCGCCTCTGGTATTCATATCGATTGGTCTTTATCATTGCACGTTTGTGTGTGAACATACACATTCTGGGCGCCCCGGTAGATGGCGACACTATCAAGGGGGCCTAATCCGGGCCGTGGTATCCGTTACGGCCGTTCCCGTTGCCCTTGGCGTATATCTTCTGGAGCATGAGATCCCGAACGCGGTCGTTGATGTCGCTGAAATGCATGCGACACTGGACCAGTTTGCGGACCTCCCTGCGGAACTGTCGCCCGGTCAGGCCGTAGAGGACGAAGTTCATGGAGTAATTGATCATGCGGACCATCTGAAAGGGCGTGTCGAACATGAGGAGGCGGCAGTAGAGCGCAGAGCGGCGGTAGATGAAGAACTCGCTGACGAGGATGATGGAGATGATGGCGTTGGGGAAGAGCGTGAGGACGAACACGGCACTGACGACGTACAGCGTGTAGATGGCCATGCTGGCGTTGCGGGCCTTGTCCCGCTCCCGGGTCCCGTGTCGATGGCGCATGCGCTTGATGTGGAAGATGATGAGGCCGTTGCAGACTGCCACGATGAGGAAGGGAGCCATGAAGCGCAGGGTGAAGCTGAACCAGAAGTAGCGCAGGGCGTAGTACTCGGCGCGCAAGACCTGCGGGGCGTGGCACAGGTTCAGGTTGTCCCTGTCCACCCTCTCCACGTACACGAAGACGTAGAACTGGGCGCCCATGGCCAGAAGGACGAGCACGCACATGGTGACCACCGCCCCGGACTCGGTGCAGAGGCGAGCGCGCTGCAGCGGGTGGCACACGGCGATGTAGCGATCCACCGTGAAGCAGACGATGAGCCAGGAGGACACCACGTGGATGACGTCACGCAGAAACTCGGTCAGCTTGCAGCTGAAGCTGGTGTGGTTGTCAAGGATACGGTGGCCCGTCAGCTCGAACGTGGCCTCGTTGACGAGCGCCACTGACATGATGACGAGGGTCAGGGTGTCCGAGACGGCCAGGGCGCGCAGGTAGTAGCTGTAGGACTTGCGGGCGTACACAGGCGAAAACATGACGATGAAGGACAGCGTGTTGCCCACAAGCCCCATAAGGACGAAGAGAGGCACGCACGCCAGCTTGACGAACAACTCCCAGCGCATCTCGCACAGCTGGTCGCGGGAGTCAGACAGCGACGCCGTGGCATTCCAGCGGGACGCGTTGCCGCCCCCCACGCCGCCGCCGCCGCCGCCGCCACTCCAGCTGCCGTTCACCCCAGCCGCCGCCAATCCGCTATCCACGTGATCCGGAAGGAAAGGACCCACGGTCAAATCCTGGTAATCGTGCTCTCCGGAATTATCATAATTATGAGAGATATTGGGGTCGTAGAAGTGGAGCACACCGGGGCCGAATACATCCGCCATGGTGCGGTGTCGCCTTGCTTATTACATACACTGTACCGCTACGCCTTCACGTGACATAACCTACGACACAAGTCAATTGTTATATATGATCAGAAAATAAATATTTGGCAGCCGGCATCCCTAAACACGTGTCCTGTGCTTTAATATGACATCTATTTTTCAGTCAGTCGGTCAGTCAGTATCGACTCGGCGGATGTCGCCATGCGGTGTGAGCAGCAGCCGAAGACCCGCTTGGTGAAGTATCGTTTTTCCCGCCTTTCTTTTCTTCTAAAGTCGATCACTAGGGCGATCGCCCGCCTCGCGAGAGAAAGCAGGACCGGCCCGACCAGTTATCGGCGGGAAAAGGCACTCAGGAATTAATCAAGGCAGCTATATAGAATTATCCGGTCGAAGCCATGGAACCGTCAGGAGCCTTCGGGTATAGGGGTGGGAGGGGGAAGGGGGACCAGCCGGGGTGGGTGACCATAAAACAGTGGGTAGTGGCAGCAAGGGGGTCGGGGGAGGGTTATCTGGCTGTGAGGGGGCTAGGCACGGGGAGGACGCTAGGCGGGGGCTGGTTATCTGGCCGTGAGGGGGCTAGGCACGGGGAGGACGGGGAGGAGGAGGGGCGCGGGCTGGCTGGCTGGCGGCGTCCAGAGGGCGGAGTGGGGTGGTTGTCAGGTGATAGCCCGTTTGGTGGAAGGGGTCCAGCGACGGGCCGGTAAGAGCCTGGCAGCAGGAGAGCACCATGCAAACAGAAACCAACGGTGACCTACGGCTTATTGGACCGGTCGGGGCGGCAACGGCCTAAGGTCACTTTAGAACGGGAAACGCTGATCTCAGCGGGACACCCCGCCCGTGTCGCGGGGTTCTGAATACAACCCCCACCCCCTGCGACCACGACTTGCTGGTAATCAATTTGGTGACACCGCGCGCCCCACAACCCTCTGGCGAATAAGGTGTTGCTTCATGACATATTTATGAGTTTGTTCAGTCCATTCTTCTTTCTGTTTTATCTAGTGTTCCACGTCTGGCGGACACGGTTGGCGGCGTGATCGGTCGATTCGGCTTGTGTCCCCTGACAACGAACTTCGCAACGCGAGCCTCTACATTCCGGGAGACGCGTGATGACGTCAGTGGATCACGTGGCCTTAGGAACAGCCAATGGCGGGCGGCCGGTACTGAGTATGTCCTTATCGGTTACCCCGGACGTCTGAAAAGGAATCAAAGACGTTGACAGACAAAGCGTGAGAGGAAACAAGCACTCCATGCGAGCGATCGGGCTATCACCGATTGCCCTGACATTAACACATGTTCCTGTTTTAAGTCAAGACGTAGCCATTCATTTGGTGCAGCTTGCTTACTGAACTAGACTTAAGACAATCAAATGAAACATTGTAATGCTCATTTTCCATGTGAGGACAAATCCATTCATTCGGTGCAACTTACACTAAAACTAAAACTAAAATTTAAAGGGGCAGAAATAAACACAAATGTCACTTATTATTATATTCTATGTAAGGACAAATACATCCTTTTCGGGTGCCGCTCGCGTACTGAACAAGAATTCGGACAATGAAAATGAACACATATTATATGATATGTCAGAGGCGGATCCAGAGCCCCCCCCCCCTCACCCCTTTAGGAACGAGCCAAGCACTGTGAAAGTCAGAATTTTGAGGAAAAATTTAGTTGTTTAAAATAATCTCACACGGGGTCTGGCGCCCCCCCTTTCACAAATTCCTGGATCCGCCACTGTATGTGGCAATTCGTATATTCTATGCCGAGACGAATCTATCCATATCACTTTGAAATATATTTAGGCAATTATATATACATTTACACAAATATTAAAACATATATATTTACGTCATCTCTGAGTACGAGTTCATCCCTTTGGTGCAGCTTACTCTCTGACATAGAATTTAGACAATTATCTAAATTTTAATAATAATTTATTTAATTAATAAAAAATCAAATAATTATAAATAATCAAATAAGTAATAAAAAATTAAATAAGGAATAAATAAATAAATAATAAATAAATAAATAAATAATAAATAAATAATTAAATAATTAATAAAAATAGTTTAAAAAAAGTAATAACTAATTAAATCAATAATGCAATTTGGATAATACAAATGTTATGTTTTTATATCCGCCGTAAGGACGAATCGATATAATCGGTACAGCTCACGTACTTTCACTAAAATTTAGACAAGTGAATGAACTAATATTTTTGCTTGTATCACATGTATAAAACCGGCCGCATCCGTGCAGCTCAAAACAAGACAGTTAGGTGTAGTTGTCTTCCTCTCCCACATCCCTCATTTCCGTTTGAGAGCAAATTATCTTCTGGGAAGTTCCTTTTTTTTGTTACAGCAGTACGTCTCCACGCCTTGTCAGAACCTCCCCCCCCCCCCCCCCGCTCTCCGCCCAGCAAGCGGTCATGGCAGTCATGAACTCATCAACACAGGGTTTTAAATAGGTGATCCTAGATTACGTGGTAAGCTTTGAAATTTGTTAATTTTTATATCCGCCGTAATGAACCATCTTATATGAGTGCTCCGATGGCGTAAACAGCCTCTATTTATTCAGGCAACCAATATTTGATTAATTAAACAACGCGAAGGGCCAAGGAAGAGAGGAGCCGTGAGTCTTTGTGACACTTTGCGAAGAATGTCATAGGATCCACATTTTGTCTAAACATGGACATTCGCACAGGTGGGATTCGAACCACGCACCGGCCGCATGGTCTGGCTGAGCAGAGCGCACTCCGCCATGAGGTGATCCCATGTAGACAAGACGCACCGCAAGGGAATAGCATGGTGTGCATTATACATGTAGCTGTAGCCCCCCCTGTTTGACCTGAGCCCACAGATGGACTCGTCCCTCTAAGGGGTACTCAACAATGGACCAATAACTGCCGTCTCATGTATGTTATTACTAATAACGGCACCACCACGCCAGTACCCCCCCCCCCCACCCCTCCAACAGCCCCCTTCCCGCCGAGTGCAGTGAGCAACATGACAACCACCAGATGACATTGACAACCCTTCAGACGATCGAGACTACCATGACAACCCCTCAGATTACACTCAGTACCATGACAACCCGTCAGACGACAATGAGTACCATGACAACCCTTCAGACGATAATGAGTTCCATGACAACCCCTCAGATGACAATGAGTGCCATGACAACCCCTCACATGACAATCAGTACCATGACAACCCCTCAGACGACAATCAGTACCGTGACAACCCTTTAGACGACAGTGAGTACCATGATAACCCTTCAGATGACAATGATTATGATGACAACACTTCACACGACAAGGATTACCATGACAACCCCTCAGACAATCAGTACCATGACAACCCATCAGATTACAATCAGTACCATGACAACCCTTCAGATTACAATCAGTACCATATGGTACTGATTGTAATCTGAGGGGTTGTCTCGATATATGACACCCCTCAGACGACAAAGATTATAATGACAACCCCCCAGACGACAATGATTTTCGTGACAACCCCTTAGACGACAATGAATACCATGACAACCCTTCAGACGACAACAAGTACCATGACAACCCTTCAGACGACAACACGTGGAGGTTTACTTGCCTAGAAGAGGACCAAGCGGCCATTGTCGATAGCATTGGCGCCACATCCGTGTCCGACGGATGGGCTTATAGACCCAATCTAATTATACAGAGTCCATATTGGTGCAGACCTCCCATCACGAGGAAGAAGGATGGAGAAGTAATGGGACAGCCTCGACAACTCTTGCGTCTTCCACACGTTTTACCCCCGTCCTCCGCGCCCCCTGTCACCGACAGAGGGGCCAGGAGTTGATCCAAGGGTTATTGAAAGGCATGAAGCCTTGTGAGGGTAGATAGGTTGTGTGGCTAGGTGCCAAGTGTGGGGGTGGGGTGCGGCCTGAAAGGGACTTCCCCAGACCATGACAATATCCATGTTTCAGCGTTTTGCGGCCAACTATTTGTCCACTCTGTCAGCAGAGGGAGCTTGTTCCTCACATCACCTTTGCCTCGCGTAACTGCCAGCCTCACGGTTGACCTCAACGGTGCTGGGCTCACGATTTTTTAGAAGGATGTTTATGTTGAATTTTGTATGTTCGATGCAAAATGTATAAAATGTAGACATTCGACAATGAAATGGTTGCGCGACAAAATATTTTCACGGGGTCAAAGCGCTTCACGCCTTTGACCTCGATGGCAATCACAAGCATTGTTCGAAAGTACATTGGCTTCTAATTAATCAAAATTTAATGAATGCGTCCGGTACGGTACCAATAGCGCAGTAAATGCTAAACTGTGGTGTATCTGAGGTCAAACTGCGAATATATCATCGATTAGATTCATTTTCAAATTTCGCGTATGAAGGATAATTCTGAAGGTTAAATTTGACGAGGGGCAGAGCGACTCCCGGGGGGAGGTACTTAATACATTGGTGGGTTTGAGGAGGTTCCGCGGTAAAGGCCCCCCCCCCTCCTTTTCACGGGCAAAATCCGCTCGGTCGTGGCGTTTTACCGCCAAATTCCGCTCGGTCGGGTTTTTAACGTCAAAATCCGCTCGGTAGGGGCATTTTACTGCCAAAATCCGCTAGGAAGGGGTATTTTTTTAACTATATGAACGCACATTTTCAGACCCCTCCCCTCCTCCCTCTATAGGGGTATTTTTTCATCATAATAGTCCGCTCTATTATCTTTTTCATCACAAATATCCGCCCCCCCTCCCCCCCGGGAGGGACTATAGCGGATCGTCTTCTGCCGGCACAGGACACGTTTCCCATAATAATACAGGGGCGGGTCCAGGAATTTGATTTGAAAAAAACTTGCGACCCGGGGGGACGGGGGGGTGGTGCTTTGAACGAAATTGCGGGAACTGAGGGAGGGCCGGGTCCACGGCGCCTCAAATAGCGTGGTTCACGGAACCACGCCTCAGATGGCCATAATTTTGCATTGAAAAACGGCATTCTTCCTAAAACAAAGGGGGGGGGGGGCGTGGCGATCCCCCTGAACCCCTCCCCTTCGATCCGCCATTGAGAAAAGTAATTGTAAAAACGCTACCCTTCTACCGTACTGATGACCTGCTTCTGACCCCGAGATATTTTTTACAACCATATAGGTCGCACAAGCACTAGCTATTAAAGCTTGTCTGTAGTTTTCCGCTCATCAAAACTTCCGTAACATATTTGAGACTACTTCAGATTCGAGAGGAATCACGCATATCTAGACTGCTAACGACAACATAGACAATGGTGTAATATAGAGTTAATTGTTGACGAAGGAAAGACATTATCGAGAATGTGACAGGTGGCAATGTGAGGAAGCATGCCCCACATGACACAGTACAGGCATAACCAAATTTTGAAACAACAGGTACAAATACGGAGGGAGAGTGGCAACAGACACATTGCGGGTTGCGATATCTTCGACAACATCGCAAGGTTTCGGGTCATATCAGCTAGGTAGCTGTCAATGAGGTTTAGTGCTGACGCCCACTGGACGCGTTCGCGGCGCGGCGACGGAACTGACGCGGCCACGAAACCGAGGCGGCGCGGTTCGGTCGCGGTGGCTATAGCCCACTGCACGCGGTGGTCGCGCGGTGAGTGACCGGCAGCTGTCTGAATTAACGGCTTAGTCTATTTTTAGATACTGGCGGGATTTTGAAACAAATCCAAGATGGATTCTTTTGACGAGGAGGACGCACTCATGCTGTTAGCAAGGGGAAGACGTCGCTCTAAGAGAAAGTATTGGATTCATTCCACTCTTCAAAGAAGACTGGCACTGGGAGAATACCACAGGCTCATACAGGAACTAAAAATTGCAAACGATCAGAGATTTCGGACCTGCTTAAATTGACGCCAATGCAGTTTTAGGAGTTGCTGTATCATGTCTCCACCAACTTTCGCGCGTCTTTGTGTCCAGAGCAAAGACTTTTGCCGCCATGTTGGAGAATGTGCATCTCGCGGAATTTCCTCTTTTTTTGTGATTGGCTGAAATGTCGCCCACCGACGACCGAAAAATAGACCATGTCCTATCTCACCGCGGAGCCTCGACGGTACCGCGACGGCCCCGCCCCGGAGCCGTCCCGCTGACGCGTGCAGTGGGCCTTAGCCAAGCGCAACTCATCTGTCCTATATTTCAACAAGAGATATTCGACCATAGGTCGAGGACGAAAATACATCAGTACATTTGGAAGCTGTATTAATGGCGACGTTACGAGTCGTCAGGGCCAATTTTGGCTAAAGGGCCTTATAGAGGCAATTTGGGCTAAATGCTGCCTTCGACAGGCAGTGTGGCACTGTAGGCGGAGCTTAATTGGACATCCAGTTTGAAGCCAAGGCGCTTCTCTTGAAGCAATATTAACGGTACTTTCGTATCTTTTATTTATTATGTCTTCGTGACTTCACGAACTTTATTTGACGATCACGACAATATTCGCGATGGCTTCTATTTTGTTAAATATACATGCTTACGAAATCATGGGTGAACTCATGAACTTGTGGGTGATGGTAGCTATTGTCAAATTAGCTGAACATCAAGCAGGCCCAAACTTTCGTAGGAGCACGTAAGCTATGACGTTGACGCACACTTAGCCAGCTCGCCATAGGTGTGTCTGAAGACGACGTGTTTAAGTGAACATGAAATGTTGTTCTCAAGAGCGATTGCTTGACTCATTATTGATGGCGCTACGAATTTTACTTTTTATCTAATAATACGTCATCGTGACGTGACATAACGTCATTTGACGTTCGCGCAAATGCTCAAGATGACTTCTATTTCTTTAATTTGTCTACTTATCAACTCGGGTTATGACAGCTATTGCCAAAGTGGCTAAAAGTACAGCAAACCCAACATTTCGTAGGGGCACGTTAGCTATGACGTCATTTTTGACGCATACATAACCCCGGCGCCAAAACAGTTACACACGGCACAAACTGTCCCTGAACACGACCTGCAACGTAAAGCGACCCGAAAGACGCCATACCTTATAATAGCTGAGTAATAGCTTACGTACGATGTGTGACGTCATGACGTCATAGTGACGTTATGACGTGACACACGACAACGTCCAAGTGGCAATACGCCAAGGTTTACTGCCACAACTTATTCCATTGAAGAGCTAGGCGATAGAAAGAATAGTCCTTCAGCTATGGCTTGACGAAATGGCCAAAAGTTGCATTAGCTCATCATTGCGGAGACACGGAGACCTAGGACAAGAACAAAGAACACTGCATGCGAAGTGATATAGCAACTCATTTGTTTCTTTGACTAGTTTTCTGCCGATCGATGGTCCCTACCATTTGGCGTAAAGATCACAGCTCTGGCATGTTTTTCTTAATGTTGACGTTGTTTTAAAGATAGACACAATCTCCATGCACTCATCATTGGTGGCCCCGCAAAGGTGTCGTCCCACTTTGAAGCACTCTAGCGCCATAACTGAGCAACATCCGCCTGATTGAAGCATTAAGAAAAGAATGCAATTTTAGCATTTTTATCTGATTTTTGACGATTTTTCTTTCAATGGCAAGAATCTGTATGTTTATCATTAGGCCAGTGGCTTCGTTGCCATGGAAACAAAAAGTAATACAGATATCGCCGTGTTTTTCTTATAACTTGCTTCAAGGTGATATTACCTCACTGTGTGGCGAAGGAGACTGAAATAGCTTGAGCGGAAGTAGGTCATATTCGATCAAGTTCATTTTTCCCCATAGGATCCCATGTTAAACGATTTCGACTATATACCGAAAAGTAATGTGGCTATGGAACCATGTTGACAGATTATGACTCAGCTTAGTATTATCCATCCACAGGTGCAAGCATTGAGTGGTGGCTTGAATAGGACACCCGTGGGAGCCTCTGCTAACACCCAAAAGCCGTATCTTTCACCATTGGCCAAATTTCAAAACAATTCTGTGACGTCACTATTTGCTCCAATCGCATGCGATAAGCACTAAGGCTACTATGTATCATGTTTAACTAAGAAAAAAATACCGGTGACGCTTGCTGGAGGCACTTGTGAAATACACGACAAAACATTTTTCCCAGCCTAAAGATACAGCGCTTTAACATGGGAAGTCCCATAGAGAACTGCCGTCGGCCCTGGAATAGGAAGTAAGATAGGAACATATTCTTTTTACAGCTATACGAGGAACTACGTTTCCTACAATATGATGCTACTCACTCATTTTTGGAATTTTTTCCTGATTTTTGACGAATTTTTTTAAGTATCAAAAGTGACGTCATCGTGACGTCACGTGGTGCATTAGAGAACTCTAACATTCGACACAACTCATCTTAATTCATATTTCTATGGCATATTAGAACATCATAGCGATAGCTTGATGGCAAATGTGCCCAAAAGCGAGAAAACTGACAGAGGTCATTTAGTGCGTTTTCCGCAAAAAGTACGACCTCATTTTATTCGAAATGACTATTACGCATCAAAATGTGAACAATACCCGAAAACTGCGCCTTAAAGTGTAGCACATTTTGCAACTCACCCGGAATCTCTAGCTTTAATATTAACGGAGATATATGCATTCTTAGTTTTTTCCCCCAAAAAAATCGCTGTGACCTTGACCTTTGACCTTTTGACCTGGGTGACGAGTATGTTCTAGCCCTACTGCGTGGCTATAAGGTACTGAAGGCTGCAAACCGATGCATGCTGTTGTTAGGCCATAAGAAGACTTTCCGTTTTTGCGTGAAACAGACATACATACATACATACATACATACATACATACATACATACATACATACATACATACATATATAGAAACAGACAAACAAACACGACCGACCGACATATGATTTTCGTCATAACAAACGCGTCCAGTGGGCATTAGCACTAACAGTTGGGGAGACGGCTTTGAGCAAGATTTACGCAATATGCAAGACTGAGCAATGGGGGACAGTGTGGGCAATGTCAGATAGTGTCAACAATGTTGATAATGTTAGATAGTTTTGACAATGCTGACAATATCAAGTAGCGTTTACTATGATGATAATGCTAGATATTGTTGACAATGTTGGCAATGTCAGATAGCGTTAACTATGATGATAATGCTAGATAGTGTTGACAATGTTGGCAATGTCAGATAGCGTTAACAATGTTGATAATGGTAGATAGTGTTGACAATGTTAGCAAAGTCAGATGGTGTTAACAATGTTGACAATGGTAGATAGTGTTGACAATGTTAGCAAAGTCAGATGGTGTTAACAATGTTAAACAATGTGCTAACTCTGACGACGCAGACAGCTTTGATAACATCAGATGACATTGAAACTGTCAGACAGCGTTGACAATATGCGGCAGCTTTGTGCAGTAAGCAATGAGAACCGCAAACTATCGCTTTCACCGCTATGGCGCGACATTTCCTGCAAATTGGGCAGAACCAATATTGAGATTGCCGAGCCAAATATAACGGCCTTGCCCAGCTGATCACGACACGGCCCGGGCAGGCTGGGCAGGGCTGGCAAAGGACGGCTGGGTAGGGGATGGCAGGACAGAGCAGGGCAGGGCAGGCCAGCGTAGGGCAGGGCAGGGCCGGGCCGGGCAGGGCGGGGCGGGGCAGGGAAGGGCAGGGCGGGGCGGGGCAAGGCGGGGCAGGGCAGGGCGGGGAAGGGCGGGGCAGGGCGGGGCGGGGCAGGGCATGGCGGGGCGGGGCAGGGCAGGGCGGGGAAGGGCAGGGCAGGGCGGGGCAGGGCATGGCGGGGCAGGGCAGGGCTGGGCAGGGCAGGGCAGGGCGGGGCGGGTCAGGGCAGGGCAGGGCTGGGCAGGGCAGGGCAGGGGAGGGCTGGGCAGGGCAGGGCTGGGCTGGGCAGTGCAGGGCGGGGCAGGGCAGAGCAGGGCAGGGAAGAGCGGGGCGGGGCAGGGCAGAGCAGGGCAGGGCGGGGCGGGGCAGGGCAGGGCAGGGCAGGGCAGGGCAGGTCGGGGCGGGGTAGGATAGGTAGGGCGGGGCAGGGCTGGGCGGAACTGTGCAGGGCTGAGCATTGTATGGGGGAGAGGCTGGGCAGGGCTTAGCGGATGGTGGAGGCTGGGAAGGGTTGGGTAGCAAGGGAAGGCAGCTAGGGAAGCTAGGCCAGGGGCGCCCCTGAGCAATCAAACAAGCGTCACGCCCACGGCCCATTCAGCCGCCGATCGCCGCGCCACTCGCCCTGTTGTCACTTGTAGACCCGGAAGTGACGGGCATTACACTTCTCACGTCTGACCGGAAATGGAACCGTTTTAACTCCGCACTTTTTGGCCCGTTGTCACTGGTCGGAAATTGCCTCGCTTACAGAGAGTCTAATACATCAATTGGCTATCATTTGTCAATATCTCATGTTAGCAAGCATTAGCCGGCCGTCTAAAGGTGTGGCATGGGTTTCTGAACGATTCTATGCACAATGTACAAATACCCTCCATTCAGAGATGTACACGGTCTGACAACTCTTTCTTCATAAATCACTTCCATCAGATAGTATGTCACGTCCATCAGATAGTATGTCACGTCCATCAGGCGGTATGTTACATACATCAGACAGTATGTCACGTCCATTAGGTGGTATGTCACGTCCATCAGACGGTATATTAATCCATCAGACGGTATGTCACGCCCATCAGACGGTATGTCACGTCCATCAGGCGGTATGTCACGTCCATCAGGCGGTATGTGACGTCAATTAGATAGTATGTAACGTCCATCAGATAGTATGTCACGTCCATCAGATCGTATGTCACGTCGATCAGATGGAATGTCACGTCCATCAGATAGTATGTCACGTCCATCAGACGGTATGTTACGTCCATCAGATAGTATGTCACGTCCATCAGGCGGTATTTCACGTCAATCAGGCGGTATGTCACGTCCATCAGGCAGTATGTCACGTCCATCAGGCGGTATGTCACGTCCATCAGGCGATATGTCACGTCCATCAGGCGGTATGTCACGTCCATCAGGCGGTATGTCACGTCTATCAGATCGTATGTCACGTCGATCAGATGGAATGTCACGTCCATCAGATAGTATGTCACGTCCATCAGACGGTATGTTACGTCCATCAGATAGTATGTCACGTCCATCAGGCGGTATGTCACGTCCATCAGATAGTATGCCACGTCCTTCAGCTAGTATGTCACATCCATCACACGGTATGTCACGTCCATTAGATAGTTTGTCTCGTCCATCAGATAGTATGTCACGCCCATCAGACGATATGTCACGTCCATCAGACGGCATGTCACGTCCATCAGACGGTATGTCACGTCCATCAGACGGTATGTCACGTCTATCAGATCGTATGTCACGTCGATCAGATGGAATGTCACGTCCATCAGATAGTATGTCACGTCTATCAGACGGTATGTTACGTCCATCAGATAGTATGTCACGTCCATCAGGCGGTATGTCACGTCCATCAGATAGTATGCCACGTCCTTCAGCTAGTATGTCACATCCATCACACGGTATGTCACGTCCATTAGATAGTTTGTCTCGTCCATCAGATAGTATGTCACGCCCATCAGACGATATGTCACGTCCATCAGACGGCATGTCACGTCCATCAGACGGTATGTCACGTCCATCAGACGGTATGTCACGTCCATTAGATAGTATGTCACGTCCATCAGATAGTATGTCACATCCATCAGATAGTATGTCAGGTCCGTCAGACGGTATGTCACGTCCATCAGATAGTATGTCACGTCCATCAGGCGGTATTTCACGTCAATCAGGCGGTATGTCACGTCCATCAGGCTGTATGTCACGTCCATCAGGCGGTATGTCACGTCCATCAGGCGATATGTCACGTCCATCAGGCGGTATGTCACGTCCATCAGGCGGTATGTCACGTCCATCAGGCGGTATGTCACGTCCATCAGGCGGTATGTCACGTCCATCAGACAGTATGTCACGTCCATCAGATAGCATGTCACGTCCATCAGATAGTATATCACGTCCATCAGATAGTATGTTACGTCCATCAGATAGTATGTCACGTCCATCAGACGGTATGTCACGCCCATCAGACGATATATTAATCCATCAGACGGTATGTCACGTCCATCAGATAGTATGTCACGTCCATCAGATACTATGTCACGTTCATCAGGCGGTATGTCACGCCCATCAGACGGTATATTAATCCATCAGACGGTATATTAATCCATCAGACGGTATGTCACGTCCATCAGATAGTATGTCACGTCCATCAGCATGGTCACAATCGTGTAATAAGTGACGGTTTCGTGATGACGAAACACACGCCAAGACTAGGTACATGTGCCATGTCCAGGAAACACACGCCAAGACTAGGTACATGTGCCATGTCCAGGAAACACACGCCAAGACTAGGTACATGTGCCATGTCCAGGAAACACACGCCAAGACTAGGTACATGTGCCATGTCCAGGAAACACACGCCAAGACTAGGTACATGTGCCATGTCCAGGAAACACACGCCAAGACTAGGTACATGTGCAATGTCCAGGAAACACACGCCAAGACTAGGTACATGTGCCATGTCCAGGAAACACACGCCAAGACTAGGTACATGTGCCATGTCCAGGAAACACACGCCAAGACTAGGTACATGTGCCATGTCCAGGAAACACACGCCAAGACTAGGTACATGTGCCATGTCCAGGAAACACACGCCAAGACTAGGTACATGTGCCATGTCCAGGAAACACACGCCAAGACTAGGTACATGTGCCATGTCCAGGAAACACACGCCAAGACTAGGTACATGTGCAATGTCCAGGAAACACACGCCAAGACTAGGTGCATGTGCCATGTCCAGGAAACACACGCCAAGACTAGGTACATGTGCCATGTCCAGGAAACACACGCCAAGACTAGGTACATGTGCCATGTCCAGGAAACACACGCCAAGACTAGGTGCATGTGCCATGTCCAGGAAACACACGCCAAGACTAGGTGCATGTGCCATGTCCAGGAAACACACGCCAAGACTAGGTGCATGTGCCATGTCCAGGAAACACACGCCAAGACTAGGTACATGTGCCATGTCCAGGAAACACACGCCAAGACTAGGTACATGTGCCATGTCCAGGAAACACACGCCAAGACTAGGTGCATGTGCCATGTCCAGGAAACACACGCCAAGACTAGGTACATGTGCCATGTCCAGGAAACACACGCCAAGACTAGGTACATGTGCCATGTCCAGGAAACTGGTATTTCCAAGAGGCGCAGTACAATCAAGATTATCATACGCCGTTCACTCCCTAGTGACACGTGCGCAAGCAAGTTCTTTTAACAGAAAGAATCTCAAATACAGAAGACTAAAGTGAAAACAATTGTGCATGGGCACAATATATACGTGTGAATTATTTAATTTATGAGACATAATTACTCAAATAAAAATATTTTTGCCGGTAATATTAACCCGATTTAAATTAACATTAAATTGGCTTCAATAACATAAAATTATAGTTTATCTAAGAGTAGTCACGTGTTGACTACCAGCCAATCGTGGCTCATCTTTTATTAGGACATCGTCGGGCAGCCTGACCCCGTTGTCTGGACAACCACCTTGGTTAACCCCGCGTTGGAACGCAATATAGAATGGAAGTAATACCAAAGTTGACCGCAGCTTACCTGGTGGTTGGCACGTCACAAAGTAACACTGTTGCTGCTCCTGATGTTGCTGTTGCTGCTGCTGATGTTGCTGGTGTTGTTTCTGCTGCTGATATTGTTTTTGCTTTAGCTTTTCGTGTTGCAACTGAAGATATTGCTGGTGATGGTGCTGATGTTACTGTTGCTGATGTTGTTGCTGATGTTGTTGCTGTTGTTATTGCTGATGTTGTTGCTGATGTTGTTGCTGATTTTGTTGCTGATGTTGTTGCTGATGTTGTTGCTGATGTTGCTGGTGATGTGGTTGCTGAAGTTTTTGCTGATGTTGTTGCTGATGTGGTTGCTGTTGTTGCTGCTGATGGTGCTGTCGCTGATGTTGCTGATGTTGCCGCTGATGTTGCTGATGTTGTTGTTGCTGTTGATGGTGCTGCTGCTGCGGTTGCTGATGTTGCCGCTGATGTTGCTGGTGTTGCCGCTGATGGCGCTTTTACCGGCGGATGGCCATCAGACGGGGTACATCCGAGTATCACCAGCTCCGCGGCGGCCAGCCTCTTATCGTGGGAGCTCCCGAGCAGAGTGTCAGGCCAGTAGCCCTGGCTTGTTGACCCCAAGCGTCTGAGGCGGGGCCGCCCCTCCGGCCCGACCCCGTCCCCGCCCGCCCACCCCCGCCCGGGCCCGCCTCCGTCCCCGCCCGCCCGCGGCCCTGTCGCGGGGGCGTCCGACCCTACAAGCCGCTGTAACAACCTCGAGGCCAGAATCCGGAGGGAGGGTTGGGAGGGTGGCCGGCGTGCCCCTACATGGCCACCTCGCCTGCCCTGCTTGCCTGCGATTGACTTCCGAGGCGGTTATTTATAGGGTGATTCAGCCCCAACCCCCACTGTGTTCCACCCCCGGCCTCCACCACTCGCAGTTCTCCCTCTCAGACAGACCACAACCCTCTTTTACCGCTCTCGCCTCTCTTTTCTCTCCGCTCTCTCTTTTCTCCTTCCTTTTTCTCCACCCCTGTGTTTTTCTCCTCCTCCAACCCCTTTCCTCCTCTTCTCCCATTTCTCCTCCTCCACCCCTCCCCCTCCCCCACACCTTCTCCCTCAATTTGAGGCCATGATTTGGCGGACGCCCTGGTGATATCAGAGCGTGTCACTTGCCACGAGAGAGGGGTTGTCCGGTACGGCAATGACCGACCCTGTACCACCATCCTCTGCGGCGGCTCGGCTAATCCTTAATGACCCGATATATACCCCGCGGACACCCCGTGGTACTCCTCCAAGGAGCAACAGCGGGAGTCTGTAGAGTAAGGGACGCGTTGGGCCTATTCTGGCTGGCTGGCCACGTCAGCACACCCAGTCCTCTTTTCCCTTCCCGTCAACATTATACACCCCTTTCCGCCCTCGCCCTCTCCCCTCGTCCCCTCCCCTCCCTCTACGGGTTTCCTACATGTTAATATGATTTGGATTCACCTGGGCATGAGGACTGTTTATGGGTATGTATGCTACTGTTGGCAACGGCGTCAACGACACCTTTCCCACCAGCCTTTACCCCTACCTCACAGCGTGCCACCTCTACCTCCCACGTCACTCTGCTTCATCCACTCCACCCTTCCTCCTACAACACCTAACACTATCCACCCGCCCTACCTTTTTTTCACTGCATCTGCCCTCCTATAACATGTCAATTAAGTGAAACATTTATCCACCCTTCTTTGTTCAGTCCGCCCTCCCTTCCACCACCACCCTGCATTATCGGCAGTGCCCCTATGTGTTCCGCCCCATTCACAATCCCATACCCTCCTCATTCATCCTTAATGCTCTTCGCCCCCTCCCCCTTTCCACATCGTCCTGCTTATGGATACAGCGTACACGTGGAGAAACATGCGGAGGCCAGACAGTGACGGTGAGTGCCATTAAGTAAAAAAAACAAAACAGATGAGCAAAGACAATTGACGATTGAAACTATCAAAGACAATCCACAGCACGAACTGTGGAGTCCAGATAACGACGGTTGGTGACATCAGCAGAGAAGACCTGGATTCAAGACAACGATGGTTGATGACATCAGCAGAGAAGACGTGGAGTAAAGACAGCGACGGTTGGTGACATCAGCAGAGAAGACATGGACTAAAGACAACGACGGTTGATGACATCAGCAGAGTAGACGTGGAGTAAAGACAGCGAAGGTTGGTGACATCAGCAGAGAAGACATGGACTAAAGACAACGACGGTTGATGACATCAGCCGAGAAGACGTGGAGTAAAGACAACGACGGTTGGTGACATCAGCAGAGAAGACATGGACTAAAGACAACGACGGTTGATGACATCAACAGAGAAGACGTGGACTAAAGACAACGACGGTTGGGGTTACCATTAGAGAAGACGCGTAAACAAGCGAAGACCCAAGGCAAAGGCGTAGAACAAAAACCCTGTCGGATAATATCATCAGACGAAATATTGCCTGGCGATAGCTCTCCCTTGGGGAAGCTTTCCGGTTGTGGCCATTGGCTGGGGCGGGTGCGCCAGACTTGGATATGGGGTAGCTCCATCCAACAAGTCATAAAATTCTACGCAATACTAGTGCCGCGCCATCGCCATCTTCAGTCTCTCGCTTCGCCATTACCGAGAGCGCCGCCACCCGGTCAGGTCGCGCACTAAAAACCGAGGCCTCCCCTCCCGAAATTTCCCTTGAATACGCCTCTTTAGGCTGGCCACGCGAGCCCCGCCCCACCGGCCACTGGGAGTAAAAGTCCCTTTCATTCCCGTTATCAACGATCTCGGAAAAGCCTTTATGTTTTTAGATTCTATAAAAGGAGGATATACGTGATGGCGAACTGTGAGTCTCCATTATATTGTGTTGATATCTACAGTCTGTGAGTTTATGCCTCGGTGGCGTGGATTCAGCTTGAGGTAAATAAGGATAATAACAGGGGCGTAAAATAAAACGGTTATGGGAGATATAAAACTTGGTATTTCGCTTTGATGTATCGCATATATATATATACGTCTGGGTTGATTAAACTTTATCTCCCTATCATGTGTATTCCATAATCGCGCCAAATTTCCACTCATACAGTGTAATGGCTTAAGGGAAATTGAACAGGACTCTATTGAAGCCATGGTCGCCGTCGGAGACCTTTTGGAGAGAGTGTTATTATGTTTCAAGCTATTTCTTTTTCGAGTTCCTATAAAAATGGTTATAGCATATATGAAGTGATGCACTCGGAGTACATATCATATATATATTTGATATATTGCTCATATAAGAACGGTCTCATGAGAACAGAGTTGCGCAAATTAGCCATTGATCTATCAAATGTGTTATGAATCTGTATAATATATGCCTTCCAAAGAGAAATAGCTGAAACAAATTGAGAAGAAGAGATCGGCGTTGGCTTATCCAATTAAGGACAAGGTGGAGCGACGGGTGGCGCCGCCAAGCGGTTCTCATTACACTGTCGTTGTCGTCTGTGAAGTAATAGCAGAGAGTGTATAGTACATGTACGACACCTTACATAATCTCTGATAACAGGGAATCATGCCTCGTTCAACCTCGGGCCTTGGCAAGACTACTGTTCCCCAAAGGACCCATTTACTGTAAGGAGGCGTGAGAAGAATGTTATAGCTTTTGTTTAATGATTGCGTTTTAAAACGTCCATGAAGTGACAGAAGATGTCATAAATGCCCAGAAAGGACACAAGCACCTGTTCGACGTAATTTCTCTAAATAGATCGTTGCCGATATCTCACACTTGACCAGTCAGCCATTTGCACGAGCAGGCAATCCGGCTTCATGCGAACGTTAAAGAACCTCCCAAGGGCGTTGTAAGTTTCCCTCGCGTGATCCCCATAAGCACAACCGGAGACAGCCTGGGCCGCTGGGTCTGGGTCTTTAGAGCCCGTAGCGCATGGGAACCAGCCAGGTTGGTTGGCTGGTTGGTTGTATATTTAGGACGCTTTAACCAATGTTGGTCACATCGCGTCAATGAGAGAAGGAAGGACAGTGGAGCTATGTCCCCGGGGGTAACCCCCTGCTCTTTGCGAAGAAGGACATGTGATATTGATCGTCCAACCACATGACCACAGGGGGGCGCGAACCACCGATCCACGTGCCGTTAGGCTTTCAGGTGGCCATTGAGCTACCGGGCCGGCCCCTGGGAACCAGTCCGGAGAACGGTCCCTGAAAATATGGCTCGCAGTACCCTCCTGGCAGCAGGAGGGAGCCTCCTTCTCGAGGCCTCCTTCATGGGGCCTCCCTCCCAGGGCCTCCCTCCCGAGACCTCCCACCCGGGGCCTGTCCCCCGGGGCCTCCTTCATGGGGCCTCCCTCCCGGGGCCTCCCTCCCGGGGCCTCCCTCCCGGGGCCTCCCTCCTGGGACCTCCCTCCCTGGGACCTCCCTCCCGGGGCCTCCCTGCTCCCAGACTCAGAGAGACTTGCATATCCACTTGTAAATGGTTCGAGCACTGGCTCCTGCATTTGGGGTACGTTTCATCCAACCCCATTCTATTGTCACGCATAAAAGTGGCATAAAGCACGTGGCAACGGCTTTCTGTCGTGTTCGCCTGGGTGGCGATCCTTATTAAAGCTCCTCATACAACAACTTTTTGAATAATCATTGTGATGAACATGATGATTTGTTATATAAAGACACAAATACATGGTAAAATGTACAATAAATAAAATGGCATGTTGTTACTGATGGGTGCATGCATTTGCGAACTGCTTAAAAAATGCAACGTCTGCAAAATATGCTCAATGGTATATTATTAAGTGTACTCAATAGCCATTATGCAAGTGGACATTTGTAGCGTTAAACAAAGTAAACTAAAATAACTGCCATAGTGGTTATGGACTACCATATGGGGCTAGAATAACGGCTAAAAAAGTAGCTTCCAGATTTACATAGACCTTCAGGCGATTATTGCACCTCCCCCCACCGCCCCCTCCCCCCACTCCAGACCCCGGGACTCGCCAGATGCCCGTTACATTGTTCACAGATGGCTGGCTGGCATCTATGGCGCCGTGGTCGATGGCCGACCCTAGATGACTAAAAGATATGTCATTGCCAAATACATGTAGTCACAAGTAGGGGACTCAACAATGACGTCATGGCGGGTTGTATTGATAACACTGCAGTGACACCTGCATCAAGTCTTTTGAACCATATTTAAGATTTCAATATGGAAGATCATCAGGCCTGTTGCGGGCAAGCTGCATGTACCATCCCTGCTTGCAAAAGTTTGAGCTTCCGTGCAACGTTCATCCTTCAGCTTACGGTCCTTCCGTCCTACGCAACACTAGGTCAACACCCGTTATCTTTCATGCACGAAAATTTAAAACCAATAAATAAATAGTGAAATCACTTAGAACGCTCAATGTGCAATTAATATCGTAACAGGCAAATTTAAACGTTCTTGATTAATTCGGGCCATATTTGGGCCATATTTGGGCCCATATTTATATATAGTTATATATTTTATATATATCATATCGAATGAGGTCAATATCTTACACCTTGACCCCATACTATCTATTCTCTGATTTCTCTTTCCGGGGCATCAGTTGTGGTCATGTGGTGAAGGGTTGTCGACATTTGGTAGATTAAGCCTCGAAAATGAAAGAAAAAACGCAACCAAAACAACACTCGGAAACCGTTCTGTATGCCAACACTGTTGAGGTAAACTGTCAGATTGATAAAATTATATTTACTTGGTGAGAGTGATGCGAGGAACGAGCGACCTCTGTTGGAAGATCGGCGATCGAGGGGTCGTGGCGAAGTGGATATCAAGATGCATGCGTGGCCGTAAAAGTCAATCGCAGAGAGTTACCACTGGTTACATCGCAGGGTGGTAAATGTCAAGGGGGATCTCTTGAAGGTACGCCGAATAACAATGTGTCCCACAATATGGGAAGATTGAGGTCCAGTCACCTTGTGGTCGGCGAGGTGTGGGACTGGCCTGGAAGTCTATTGTTTCGTGTTCGGTACAGTTCATGTTGAGTCGTTCATCCCATGCAGCTCTTCCAGAGGGGTATTCAACGTTTACCCTCCAGGGTGTTTACCGTTGGTGTATCGACGCCAGTGCAGTTGCATGTGGTGGGAGCCCCCACACGAGTAGACAGATGTCCATCGTATCAAGTGTCCCATCTTATAAAAGGAACTTGGAGCTCGTGTTCGCTCAATGTAAGCGATCAATAGACAATATTACCACCGGAACGCGAGGTCTGCCGACATGGGATTTTATGTGACCCCGCGCCGCGTCCCTGTGACCCCGCACCGCGTCCCTGTGACCCCACACCGCGTCCCTGTGACCCCGCACCGCGTCCCTGGGACCCCGTACCGCGTCCATGTGACCCCGCACCGCGTCACTGTGACCCCGCACTGCGTCCATGTGACCCCGCACCGCGTCCCTGTGACCCCGCACCGCGTCCCTGGGACCCCGTACCGCGTCCATGTGACCCCGCACCGCGTCACTGTGACCCCGCACTGCGTCCATATGACCCCGCACCGCGTCACTGTGACCCCGTACCGCGTCCATGTGACCCCGCACCGCGTCCCTGGGACCCCGTACCGCGTCCATGTGACCCCGCACTGCGTCACTGTTACCCGATCCATCCCTGTTAGCCAGCTATGCGTCCCTGTGACCCCGCACTGCGTCACTGTGACCCGACCTATCCCTGTGAACCCGCTATGCGTTCCTGTGACCCCGCACTGCGTCACTGTCACCCCGCACCGCGTCACTGTCACCCCATTCATCCGTGTGACCCTCCACCCATCCCTGCAACCACCACCGGTCCCACCCGTTCCTCTGACCATGAAACGCTCCAATCCTGTACTGCTTACCCGCTTTTTCAGCGCTCGCAAGAGGCTAATTTCCGATGTTTACCCTCAGTGACGTGAATTGTCCTTCGTCATGTCCATTGACAACATGGAGAAACGCCACTGGGTGAAGGGAGGCGCGGAGCCGCACCCCCTCCGTACCCCACCCACCACCCACCATCCCCCATCCACACCCAATTCCGTCAGACCTCGGCCGCCTGGACAGTCATGGCAGACATCGACTCCTCTAAGTACAGTTATCCTCTTCCCTTACTTCCTCTGACGACAATGTGTTTTGTCTGCTTTGCCGTCATCTTGTCATATGTTCTCGATGCCGTAAACCAAAAGGAATGCTAACGTATATATAGTATTACAATTAATTTAGTGTTTGTGCAACGACTTAGTTTAGCTCAAAATTAACTTTGTTTAGAGAAGACAAACAAATAAGAATTTGTTTTAAATGGGAGTTTACAGTTTTTAGTCGACGATATCACTATCATATAAACGCGTTCATCAAAGTAGCAAAAGTGAGGTCCGGCGGGCTTAATTCTGGGAGCATTGCATATGAGCGTTATGAGTGTTTTATTTGAGTTCAAGCCCATGAGCAGAGATAATTTGAGTCTCAATTTAAAAGCACATGCGTTTGTATTCCCCTTTGACGTCAATTTCCTCGCTCCCAGAATTTCAATCGGCACGTGCGAAAACAAGTGGAAAAAGTATTCCCTTCTACTATTTAGGGCGTTATAGCTCGATAATATAAGCGTGGAAACACAGAAAATTAATATGAGCTACAGTTGTTTTGGCGTGGCATCAACTGTTTAAGAAAAAATACTCGGTATATAGGGAAATGCGCTCTTCAATGTCGAATTAGTTCTTTCTGTTTTTAATTTCACTTGTACAACTTGTTTGATGACATTGAGTCGTTGATACGAGAGAATGGGTAAAGGCATAGCTGTTTTCAAACACATTGCCACAATACACTGATGTCTCAAGCGTTATTTACGGGACGACATGCAACGTCGGTTGTGCGATATCAAGATATCGACGACCACGCTAAAATTGAATCAAACAGGACAACTGCTCGGTTTGTTTGCACAATTGACGTCTTCTAATGAAGCTGTCACGCCGCTGTTTGATGTAAGCAATCTGACTGCCCCCCCCCGCTCCACCCCCACCCAGCCTGTCAAGGGCAGGGCCTTCAAGGATGGTCACTTTCAGGGCGTATCGGTAACAATTATAGGCGGCTGGTCTGCCAGAGTTCTGCCAGAGGTCTGCCCGTGGTCGCGGCTTTCTCGTCCCGGTACGCACAGCTGTCCGGCTCCCCCGAGGAGATAGGCAGCTGCTGTGAGAGCCGTTCAAGTGACAGGGCAATATCAGATCCGGCCAACGTTCAGGGTCTATGGCTGTCGCGGGTGTATGAACAAGTCGGTCATTGCCTCCATGCACTCACCCCGGCCCCCCGCCACAGCTACCCCGGCCCCCCGCCACAGCTACCCCGGCCCCCCGCCACAGCCACCCCGGCCCCCCGCCACAGCTACCCCGCCCCCCGCCACAGCTACCCCGGCCCCCCGCCACAGCCACCCCCGGCCCCCCGCCACAGCTACCCCGCCCCCCGCCACAGCTACCCCGCCCCCCGCCACAGCTACCCCGGCCCCCCGCCACAGCCACCCCGGCCCCCCGCCACAGCTACCCCGCCCCCCGCCACAGCTACCCCGGCTCCCCGCCACAGCTACCCCGGCCCCCCGCCACAGCTACCCCGGCCCCCCCGCCACAGCCACCCCGGCCCCCCGCCCCCCGCCACAGCCACCCCGACCTCCCCGCCTTACAGGGGTTTTCCCTCCGCGGGGTGGCGTCAGCGAGTTCTAAGGCTCTGTTATTAGAATTGTCAACAACAGCCTTTTTTTCAAGTCCTTGCTCCGACATGTAGAACAGCTCAAGGGAGGTATACTACATTTTCACTCTTTCAGAATCGCCATATATATATATATATATATCATATCTCCTACGTCATCACTATTGCAGTATACTCCCTCTCGCCGCTTGGGTAATGAATCGTCCTTTCCACATCTTAAAGGAAATAAAAATATTAGCCCTTGTAGCTGACCCAAGCGTGTATTTGCTATCCATGCGTCAACCCTCCAACGCGCAAATTTTGGTGACGCCTCAGTTGGTCGCAATAACTTTTTGAAGTGACCGTCTGTCGAGAAAGCGCAGCTTTCACGGGCGCAGCCGTCTTGGTGGGCGTGGTTGGCGCTCATATTCAACACACTAAAAAAAAACGCACTTTATGGTCAAAGCACTCATATTAGACAGATACAGACTGTTGAACTTTTAGTTGGTAAACCGAAAGTTGTTCTCGGGCCTTTCTAAAAAGATGGTGTACTGTGCGGCTTGGAATTGTAACAATTCCAACGCGAAGCGAGGCCACGGTATATCTTTTCACGCGTTTCTGCTCGCCCCTGGACAAGCGACATAACCCAAATTCAACCGCATGTGGGCGCCACATGTATGATCATCCATGACGTTACGCTCTGTGGCAAAATAGCGCGGCGCTTGAATTTACTGTGGACAGGATTGCAAATTTATTTCTTTGAGCCCGTTGTTCTCTAAGACGTGTCGTGTTTTGCAAAGTTGCTTTCAGGACCAAAACATTACTAAGGCCTCACGGTTATATCAACGTTTTTACCCGCTTTAAGGTAGTATGCTACTTTTGAAAACTTACGGTAAAAATTGGTGGAATGTTCACCAGATATATCTTTTTATAGCTTATTACAAGGTAATAATTTAAAAAATGGGTTTCACAAAAAGTGAGGTAGAAGCCCCCCACCCGCCTAATACACCTTAGCATAGCGGCCGATTGGATTTTCAGGTATTTATATATATTTGTTATTATATATTTAAGAAAAGACGGTAAAACATCCAGATTTTTTAGTAAGGGGTACTTCATTATATTTGTTTATACTTGTTTGTCCGACCTAACGCACGTGGAAGACCTTTTTGCACCACATGATTGGATAAAAGCAACAGTGACGTCAGTGAATGATTGACAGCCTGGATCGGTCTTCTGACACGTGTCGAGTCTAGAGTCGTTGAGTCTAGAGTCTTTGTAAACATGGAATAAGTTGCTGATGTAATTTTATCATCGTATAGGATTAAAACAAAAAGTAAAGTAACCTCATTATTCCCAGTGAAGCCACGTTCTATGTAGTTAAATTTGTCCGAGTAAATAATCATATCGATTGCTTCCCCAATGCCTTAATTATCAGCCCACGTACGTAGGCACCATAGCCAAGACCAAAAAACCCAACGCCGTTTCATGGGAAAACGTTAATGTAATTGACCTACAAACTCGTCCGTGAGACTAGCTTCCAGCTTTGGCCTCGTGGTTGATATACTGCTCATGCTGTGATTGCCCCAGAGCAAAGATGGCGGGGGCTCGCGAAGCCACACAAAAGCCATTTCCGAAACTCATTATCCAGACTTCCTTTTTTTTCAACATGCGTAGGACTTCTCGGTACTCATGTAACCCTGCTTGCCAACAAGCCGCATTTGCTTGTTCCATTACCTTATTGTGGACACAGGAAGAAACAAAGATAAGTGACGGTGACGTCCGGGGGAGGTTTGTTGGCAGACACGATGTCGCATGTCACAAAGTGGTCACGTGATAGCCTGTCAGAGCCGCTGGGGCGACGCTGGGTCAACGCTAGGGCGCCGCTGGGGCGACACTGGGGCGGCCGCGAGAGTGACGCTAGGGCGACCGCGAAAGAAACGCTGGGGCGGCCGCGAGAGTGACGCTGGGGCGACCGCGAAAGAGACGCTGGGGCGGCCGCGAGAGTGACGCTGGGGCGACCGCGAAAGAGACGCTGGGGCGGCCGCGAGAGTGACGCTGGGGCGACCGCGAGATTGACGCTGGGGCGACGCTGGGGCGACCGCGAGAGTGACGCTGGGGCGGCCGCGAGAGTGACGCTGGGGCGACCGCGAAAGAGACGCTGGGGCGGCCGCAAGAGTGACGCTGGGGCGACCGCGAGAGTGAGGCTGGGGCGACGCTGGGGCGACCGCAATAGTGACGCTGGGGCGGCCGCGAGAGTGACGCTGGGGCGACCGCGAGAGTGACGCTGGGGCGGCCGCGAGAGTGACGCTGGGGCGACCGCGAGAGTGACGCTGGGGCGACGCTGGGGCGACCGCAATAGTGACGCTGGGGCGGCCGCGAGAGTGACGCTGGGGCGACCGCGAGAGTGACGCTGGAGCGGCCGCGAGAGTGACGCTGGGGCGGCCGCGAGAGTGACGCTGGGGCGGCCGCGAGAGTGACGCTGGGGCGACCGCGAGAGTGACGCTGGGGCGGCCGCGAGAGTGACGCTGGGGCGACCGCGAAAGAGACGCTGGGGCGGCCGCAAGAGTGACGCTGGGGCGACCGCGAGAGTGACGCTGGGGCGACGCTGGGGCGACCGCAATAGTGACGCTGGGGCGGCCGCGAGAGTGACGCTGGGGCGACCGCGAGAGTGACGCTGGGGCGGCCGCGAGAGTGACGCTGGGCGACCGCGAGAGTGACGCTGGGGCGACGCTGGGGCGACCGCGAGAGTGACGCTGGGGCGGCCGCGAGAGTGACGCTGGGGCGACCGCGAGAGTGACGCTGGGGCGGCCGCGAGAGTGACGCTGGGGCGACCGCGAAAGAGACGCTGGGGCGGCCGCGAGAGTGACGCTGGGACGACCGCGAGAGTGACGTTGGGGCGACGCTGGGGCGACCGCGACAATGACGCTGGGGCGGCCGCAAGAGTGACCCTGGGGCGACCGCGAGAGTGACGCTGGGGCGACCGCGAGAGTGACGCTGGGGCGGCCGCGAGAGTGACGCTGGGGCGACCGCGAGAGTGACGCTGGGGCGGCCGCGAGAGTAACGCTGGGGCGACCGCGAGAGTGACGCTTGGGCGACCACGAGAGTGACGCTGGGGCGGCCGCAAAAGAGACGTTGGGGCGGCCGCGAGAATGACGCTGGGGCGGCCGCGAGAGTGACGTTGGGGCGACGCTGGGGCGACCGCGAGAATGACGCTGGGGCGGCCGCAAGAGTGACCCTGGGGCGACCGCGAGAGTGACGCTGGGGCGACCGCGAGAGTGACGCTGGGGCGGCCGCGAGAGTGACGCTGGGGCGGCCGCGAGAGTGACGTTGGGGCGGCCGCGAGAGTGACCCTGGGGCGACCGCGAGAGTGACGCTGGGGCGACCGCGAGAGTGACGCTGGGGCGGCCGCGAGAGTGACCCTGGGGCGACCGCGAGAGTGACGCTGGGGCGACCGCGAGAGTGACGCTGGGGCGACCGCGAGAGTGACGCTGGGGCGGCCGCGAGAGTGACGTTGGGGCGGCCGCGAGAGTGACCCTGGGGCGACCGCGAGAGTGACGCTGGGGCGACCGCGAGAGTGACGCTGGGGCGGCCGCGAGAGTGACCCTGGGGCGACCGCGAGAGTGACGCTGGGGCGACCGCGAGAGTGACGCTGGGGCGGCCGCGAGAGTGACGCTGGGGCGGCCGCGAGAGTGACGTTGGGGCGGCCGCAAGAGTGACGCTGGGGCGACCGCGAGACTGACGCTGGGGCGACCGCAAAAGTGACGCTGGGGCGGCCGCGAGAGTGACGCTGGGGCGGCCGCGAGAGTGACGCTGGGGCGGCCGCGAGAGTGACGCTGGGGCCACCGTGAGAGTGACGCTGGGGCGACCGCGACAGTGACGCTGGGGCCACCGTGAGAGTGACGCTGGGGCGACCGCGACAGTGACGCTGGGGCAACCGCGTGAGTGACGCTCGGGTGGCCGCGAGAGTGACGCTGGGGCGGCCGCGAGAGTGACGCTGGGGCGGCCGCGAGAGTGACGCTGGGGCGACGCTGGGGCGACCGCGACAGTGACGCTGGGGCGACCGTGAGAGTGACGCTGGGGCGGCCGCGAGAGTGACGCTGGGGCGGCCGCGAGAGTGACGCTGGGGCGACGCTGGGGCGACCGCGACAGTGACGCTGGGGCGATCGTGAGAGTGACGCTGGGGCGGCCGCGAGAGTGACGCTGGGGCGACCCCGAGAGTAACGCAAATTAACTCAACAGTTCCAGGAAAGC
Source organism: Arenicola marina (assembly GCA_964019135.1). Classification (NCBI taxonomy): domain Eukaryota; kingdom Metazoa; phylum Annelida; class Polychaeta; family Arenicolidae; genus Arenicola; species Arenicola marina. The sequence goes on along the minus strand of OZ025248.1, from coordinate 22,910,891 downwards.
TGATTATGTCCTAGGTTCCCTTATCAATCGTATTAAAGCTACATGCCTTCCGGTTCAATCTCGTTTTAAAAGTTATATATGTGAGATACAGTCCCCCACCCCCGCAAGGGTTGGTCATTATGATAAATTAATCATGTGTCATACATGATTAATTTACTTCCTTACACCTGGTATTCTTGCACTAGACGGTTCCTGGAAGGATCATATCTCTATATATATATATCCTTCTAGTGTTACTGCCGCAAAGCATCAACGCCACGTCTTAATAAACGGGGACAGTGAAGACAGGGGCCGCCGCGATAGCTCAGGGGGCATTTTGTGCTCTTTTCCGTCTGAGAGCACGTGGCACGTGGATCGGTAATTCGAGCCCCGCTGTGACCATGGCCCGTAAGTTCGAAACGCCAGGGGCAAAATAGTTCGCCCTAGAATAGGACATTAGCATGGAACGAGGCAAAATATGTGGCCCCCGTCGTTCGAAATTACGGGCCATGCATATCTGTGTGGTCGCAGGATAAAGATCCCATAGCCTTCTTCGCAAAGACTAGGGGGTTTCCCCGGGGGCATGGCTCTGCTATCCTTTTTTTTCTCCCATTGTCGCGATATGACCATGCATAATTGGTTAAAGCGTCCTGAGTATACAGCCAACCAACAGTGACGACATAACCCCTCCCTCCTCGCCTTGCCAACCACTCAGGGCTTATTACTAATGTCAGTCCGACATGGTCTCGATCCATACCTGCTGTTGTCAGGACGACCAGTCAACACTGTGGAAAGTCCCCCGAATGCAGTAAATACCACCCATCGAGTGACATGCCATCTGATTGAGGCCAGTTCAGTGACCTTTTTTGACGTAAGAAGAGGCCACCACAGCTAGGCTTTAAATAAATGGGGTAATGGGAATATTGAATAGCAGGCGAGTGCCGAGCTCAGTGACCGAATCTCCTGCTAATTTTTCCCTGGAAAATGACTTCCCGCAGATCCCCCTCCATGATTCCGTCCGTTGTTTCAGGTCATGACAAACCACAATATTGCGAGACGGGTGAAACTATACGATCAGATCGATGAAACTGCCTCTTTGCCTTCTTTGATGCCGACATGAGTATTAAAAGCCGTATCCCACAGTCGAAGTATTTTTATCCGATATTAGCACGAGTATTTGACTTTCGGAACTTGAGCATACACTGTAAAAGTCGGGTTTTCCGACGATATACAAAAAGTGACATTTTGTAGAAATCCTACCCCCCCCCCCCCCACCCCTCCCCGGTCGCACCGCCCTCTTGTCAATTCCTAGATCTGCCCCTGTATGGGTAAAACTGACTCCCAATATCGTTAATGGCGATTTTCTCTCGATTGTCGCGCACTCTCAGTCATGCCTAGCCCTGGTACATGCCTCTCTTACCACGTGCCGTAAACGGGAGCAAGGGTGAGAGCCATGCCGCTCACCAGGCCTAAAAGTAGACATCGCGGACCGGTGGCTCAAGTTGAAGGTCCGAACAGAATAACTATGCAGTGCCTACCCGTCAAGTTGCTCCATTAGATTCCTGAACATTCCGGACGTCAACAAACGCCGCCTGGCAGCGAGTGCTCACGCTAAGTTTGTTTACTTCCGGCGAGCGGCGGAGCATTCAAAACGAAGCGAGAGGTGACTAAAATCGTCCAGATTACAAGAAAATACACTACCGGCCAAAGAAATGACTGTCCGACGAAAGTCATAAAAGCTTCAGGAACATAGTGGAGCAACTTGACGGGTAGGCACTGCATAGTTATTCTGTTCCGACCTTCAACTTGAGCCACCGGTCCGCGATGTCAACTTTTAGGCCTGGTGAGCGGCATGGCTCTCACCCTTGCTCCGTTTACGGGCGTGGTAAGAGAGGCATGTACCAGGGCTAAGTCATGCCTATCCCCTCAAAAGAATCATATATATGTGTGACGTCAGTGGAATAATGAAATCCCAATTTCATATATAATTAATTCGTCTCCGTCCACTCCTTGTGGCGGATTTCACGAAGACAGTCTAGACGACTACGGGGCTTAGTCGACCTAACGTTACCATGTAAATGATGGGCAATTTTAGCCGACTAAGCCCCGTAGCCGGCTAAACTATATACGTGATCCTATGTGTGACCATGACCGACCTAGATCTTTACGTGTTTATGCCGTTCCGTTGTCGGTAATGCAAGTGTTGCAACAGCAAAACAATGGTGATTTGGGTCTTGAACGTAATGAGATGTCACTCAGAGCAATGGAAGAAGGGCCATATATATAGAACACGTTGGAAGAAGCCATGCATCCGGGCGTTCGGACTTCGCCGTTTGGCGGCCACGGCTAGTCAGTCACAGACTGCTGCTCCAATTTCCTGGCTCACTCTTTGGCAAGGGTTTCGCTAATCGACCTTGGCTTAAATGTGAAACGCCGGGTGTGGAGAGGTGAAGTTCGTTTAACAGTAACTGTGAGACGCCGGGTGTGGAGAGGTAAAGTCCGTTTAATTAACAGTGACTATGATACGCTGCGTCTGAAGAGGTAAAGTCCGTTAAACAGTGACTGTCATACGCCGGGTGTGGAGAGGTGAAGTCCGTTTAACGGTGACTGTGATGCGCCGGGTATGGAGAGGTAAAGTCCGTTGAACAGTGACTGTGATGCGCTGGGTATGGAGAGGTAAAGTCCGTTTAACAGTGACTGTGATGTGCCGGGTGTGGAGAGGTAAAGTCCGTTTAACAGTGACTGTGATGTGCCGGGTGTGGAGAGGTAAAGTCCGTTGAACAGTGACTGATGCGCTGGGTATGGAGAGGTAAAGTCCGTTTAACAGTGACTGTGATGCGCCGGGTGTGGAGAGGTAAAGTCCGTTTAACAGTGACTGATGCGCTGGGTATGGAGAGGTAAAGTCCGTTTAACAGTGACTGTGATGCGCCGGGTGTGGAGAGGTAAAGTCCGTTTAACAGTGACTGATGCGCTGGGTATGGAGAGGTAAAGTCCGTTTAACAGTGACTGTGATGCGCCGGGTGTGGAGAGGTAAAGTCCGTTTAACAGTGACTGTGATGCGCCGGGTGTGGAGAGGTAAAGTCCGTTGAACAGTGAGTGTGATGCGCCGGGTGTGGAGAGGTAAAGTCCGTTTAACAGTGACTGTGATGCGCCGGGTGTGGAGAGGTAAAGTCCGTTGAACAGTGACTGATGCGCTGGGTATGGAGAGGTAAAGTCCGTTTAACAGTGACTGTGATGCGCCGGGTGTGGAGAGGTAAAGTCCGTTTAACAGTGACTGTGATGCGCCGGGTGTGGAGAGGTAAAGTCCGTTGAACAGTGAGTGTGATGCGCCGGGTGTGGAGAGGTAAAGTCCGTTTAACAGTGACTGTGATGCGCCGGGTGGGGAGAGGTAAAGTCCGTTTAACAGTGACTGTGATGCGCCGGGTGTGGAGAGGCGAAGTCCGTTTAACAGTGACTGTGATGCGCCGGGTGTGGAGAGGTAAAGTCCGTTTAACAGTGACTGTGATGCGCTGGGTATGGAGAGTTATTCCGTTTAACAGTGACTGTGATGCGCCGGGTATGGAGAGGTAAAGTCCGTTGAACAGTGACTGTGATGCGCTGGGTATGGAGAGGTAAAGTCCGTTTAACAGTGACTGTGATGCGCCGGGTGTGGAGAGGTAAAGTCCGTTTAACAGTGACTGTGATGCGCCGGGTGTGGAGAGGTAAAGTCCGTTTAACAGTGACTGTGATGCGCTGGGTATGGAGAGGTAAAGTCCGTTTAACAGTGACTGTGATGCGCCGGGTGTGGAGAGGTAAAGTCCGTTTAACAGTGACTGTGATGCGCCGGGTGTGGAGAGGTAAAGTCCGTTTAACAGTGACTGATGCGCCGGGTGTGGAGAGGTAAAGTCCGTTTAACAGTGACTGTGATACGCTGGGTATGGAGAGGTAAAGTCCGTTGAACAGTGACTGTGATGCGCTGGGTATGGAGAGGTAAAGTCCGTTTAACAGTGACTGTGATGCGCCGGGTGTGGAGAGGTAAAGTCCGTTTAACAGTGACTGTGATACGCCGGGTGGGGAGAGGTAAAGTCCGTTTAACAGTGACTGTGATGCGCCGGGTGTGGAGAGGTAAAGTCCGTTTAACAGTGACTGTGATGCGCCGGGTGTGGAGAGGTAAAGTCCGTTGAACAATGAGTGTGATACGCCGGGTGTGGAGAGGTAAAGTCCGTTTAACAGTGACTGTGATGCGCCGGGTGTGGAGAGGTAAAGTCCGTTTAACAGTGACTGTGATGCGCCGGGTGTGGAGAGGTAAAGTCCGTTGAACAGTGACTGATGCGCCGGGTATGGAGAGGTAAAGTCCGTTGAACAATGAGTGTGATACGCCGGGTGTGGAGAGGTAAAGTCCGTTTAACAGTGACTGTGATGCGCCGGGTGTGGAGAGGTAAAGTCCGTTGAACAATGAGTGTGATACGCCGGGTGTGGAGAGGTAAAGTCCGTTTAACAGTGACTGTGATGCGCCGGGTGTGGAGAGGTAAAGTCCGTTGAACAATGAGTGTGATACGCCGGGTGTGGAGAGGTAAAGTCCGTTTAACAGTGACTGTGATGCGCCGGGTATGGAGAGGTAAAGTCCGTTGAACAATGAGTGTGATACGCCGGGTGTGGAGAGGTAAAGTCCGTTTAACAGTGACTGTGATGCGCCGGGTGTGGAGAGGTAAAGTCCGTTTAACAGTGACTGTGATGCGCCGGGTGTGGAGAGGTAAAGTCCGTTGAACAGTGACTGATGCGCCGGGTATGGAGAGGTAAAGTCCGTTGAACAATGAGTGTGATGCGCCGGGTGTGGAGAGGTAAAGTCCGTTGAACAGTGACTGATGCGCCGGGTATGGAGAGGTAAAGTCCGTTTAACAGTGACTGTGATACGCCGGGTGTGGAGAGGTAAAGTCCGTTTAACAGTGACTGTGATGCGCCGGGTATGGAGAGGTAAAGTCCGTTGAACAATGAGTGTGATACGCCGGGTGTGGAGAGGTAAAGTCCGTTTAACAGTGACTGTGATGCGCCGGGTATGGAGAGGTAAAGTCCGTTGAACAATGAGTGTGATACGCCGGGTGTGGAGAGGTAAAGTCCGTTTAACAGTGACTGTGATGCGCCGGGTGTGGAGAGGTAAAGTCCGTTTAACAGTGACTGTGATGCGCCGGGTGTGGAGAGGTAAAGTCCGTTGAACAGTGACTGATGCGCCGGGTGTGGAGAGGTAAAGTCCGTTTAACAGTGACTGTGATACGCTGGGTATGGAGAGGTAAAGTCCGTTGAACAGTGACTGTGATGCGCTGGGTATGGAGAGGTAAAGTCCGTTGAACAATGAGTGTGATACGCCGGGTGTGGAGAGGTAAAGTCCGTTTAACAGTGACTGTGATGCGCCGGGTGTGGAGAGGTAAAGTCCGTTTAACAGTGACTGTGATACGCTGGGTATGGAGAGGTAAAGTCCGTTGAACAGTGACTGTGATGCGCTAGGTATGGAGAGGTAAAGTCCGTTGAACAATGAGTGTGATACGCCGGGTGGGGAGAGGTAAAGTCCGTTTAACAGTGACTGATGCGCCGGGTGTGGAGAGGTAAAGTCCGTTTAACAGTGACTGTGATGCGCCGGGTGTGGAGAGGTAAAGTCCGTTTAACAGTGACTGTGATGCGCCGGGTGTGGAGAGGTAAAGTCCGTTGAACAGTGACTGATGCGCCGGGTGTGGAGAGGTAAAGTCCGTTTAACAGTGACTGTGATACGCTGGGTATGGAGAGGTAAAGTCCGTTGAACAGTGACTGTGATGCGCTGGGTATGGAGAGGTAAAGTCCGTTGAACAATGAGTGTGATACGCCGGGTGTGGAGAGGTAAAGTCCGTTTAACAGTGACTGTGATGCGCCGGGTGTGGAGAGGTAAAGTCCGTTTAACAGTGACTGTGATACGCTGGGTATGGAGAGGTAAAGTCCGTTGAACAGTGACTGTGATGCGCTGGGTATGGAGAGGTAAAGTCCGTTGAACAATGAGTGTGATACGCCGGGTGGGGAGAGGTAAAGTCCGTTTAACAGTGACTGTGATGCGCCGGGTGTGGAGAGGTAAAGTCCGTTTAACAGTGACTGTGATGCGCCGGGTGTGGAGAGGCAAAGTCCGTTTAACAGTGACTGTGATGCGCCGGGTGTGGAGAGGTAAAGTCCGTTTAACAGTGACTGATGCGCCGGGTGTGGAGAGGTAAAGTCCGTTTAACAGTGACTGTGATGCGCCGGGTGTGGAGAGGTAAAGTCCGTTTAACAGTGACTGATGCGCCGGGTGTGGAGAGGTAAAGTCCGTTTAACGGTGACTGTGATGCGCCGGGTGTGGAGAGGTAAAGTCCGTTTAACAGTGACTGTGATGCGCCGGGTATGGAGAGGTAAAGTCCGTTGAACAATGAGTGTGATACGCCGGGTGTGGAGAGGTAAAGTCCGTTTAACAGTGACTGTGATGCGCCGGGTGTGGAGAGGTAAAGTCCGTTTAACAGTGACTGTGATGCGCCGGGTGTGGAGAGGTAAAGTCCGTTTAACAGTGACTGTGATGCGCCGGGTGTGGAGAGGTAAAGTCCGTTGAACAGTGACTGATGCGCCGGGTGTGGAGAGGTAAAGTCCGTTTAACGGTGACTGTGATGCGCCGGGTGTGGAGAGGTAAAGTCCGTTTAACAGTGACTGTGATGCGCCGGGTATGGAGAGGTAAAGTCCGTTGAACAATGAGTGTGATACGCCGGGTGTGGAGAGGTAAAGTCCGTTTAACAGTGACTGTGATGCGCCGGGTGTGGAGAGGTAAAGTCCGTTTAACAGTGACTGTGATGCGCCGGGTGTGGAGAGGTAAAGTCCGTTTAACAGTGACTGTGATGCGCCGGGTATGGAGAGGTAAAGTCCGTTGAACAATGAGTGTGATACGCCGGGTGGGGAGAGGTAAAGTCCGTTTAACAGTGACTGTGATGCGCCGGGTATGGAGAGGTAAAGTCCGTTGAACAGTGACTGTGATGCGCCGGGTATGGAGAGGTAAAGTTCGTTGAACAGTGACTGTGATGCGCCGGGTATGGAGAGGCACAATCCGTTGAACAGTGACTGTGATACGCCGGGTATGGAGAGGTAAAGTCCGTTTAACAGTGACTGTGATGCGCTGGGTATGGAGAGGTAAAGTCCGTTTAACAGTGACTGTGATGCGCCGGGTGTGGAGAGGTAAAGTACGTTGAACAGTGACTGTGATGCGCTGGGTGTGGAGAGGTAAAGTCCGTTGAACAGTGACTGTGATGCGCCGGGTATGGAGAGGTAAAGTCCGTTGAACAGTGACTGATGCGCCGGGTGTGGAGAGGTAAAGTCCGTTTAACGGTGACTGTGATGCGCCGGGTATGGAGAGGTAAAGTCCGTTTAACAGTGACTGTGATGCGCCGGGTATGGAGAGGTAAAGTCCGTTGAACAGTGACTGTGATGCGCCGGGTATGGAGAGGTAAAGTTCGTTGAACAGTGACTGTGATGCGCCGGGTATGGAGAGGCACAATCCGTTGAACAGTGACTGTGATACGCCGGGTATGGAGAGGTAAAGTCCGTTGAACAGTGACTGTGATGCGCTGGGTATGGAGAGGTAAAGTCCGTTTAACAGTGACTGTGATGCGCCGGGTGTGGAGAGGTAAAGTCCGTTTAACAGTGACTGTGATGCGCCGGGTATGGAGAGGTAAAGTCCGTTGAACAGTGACTGATGCGCCGGGTATGGAGAGGTAAAGTCCGTTTAACAGTGACTGTGATGCGCCGGGTATGGAGAGGTAAAGTCCGTTGAACAGTGACTGTGATGCGCCGGGTATGGAGAGGTAAAGTTCGTTGAACAGTGACTGTGATGCGCCGGGTATGGAGAGGCACAATCCGTTGAACAGTGACTGTGATACGCCGGGTATGGAGAGGTAAAGTCCGTTGAACAGTGACTGTGATGCGCTGGGTATGGAGAGGTAAAGTCCGTTTAACAGTGACTGTGATGCGCCGGGTGTGGAGAGGTAAAGTCCGTTTAACAGTGACTGTGATGCGCCGGGTATGGAGAGGTAAAGTCCGTTGAACAGTGACTGATGCGCCGGGTGTGGAGAGGTAAAGTCCGTTTAACGGTGACTGTGATGCGCCGGGTATGGAGAGGTAAAGTCCGTTTAACAGTGACTGTGATGCGCCGGGTATGGAGAGGTAAAGTCCGTTGAACAGTGACTGTGATGCGCCGGGTATGGAGAGGTAAAGTTCGTTGAACAGTGACTGTGATGCGCCGGGTATGGAGAGGCACAATCCGTTGAACAGTGACTGTGATACGCCGGGTATGGAGAGGTAAAGTCCGTTGAACAGTGACTGTGATGCGCTGGGTATGGAGAGGTAAAGTCCGTTTAACAGTGACTGTGATGCGCCGGGTGTGGAGAGGTAAAGTACGTTGAACAGTGACTGTGATGCGCTGGGTATGGAGAGGTAAAGTCCGTTGAACAGTGACTGATGCGCCGGGTGTGGAGAGGTAAAGTCCGTTTAACGGTGACTGTGATGCGCCGGGTATGGAGAGGTAAAGTCCGTTTAACAGTGACTGTGATGCGCTGGGTATGGAGAGGTAAAGTCCGTTTAACAGTGACTGTGATGCGCCGGGTGTGGAGAGGTAAAGTCCGTTTAACGGTGACTGTGATGCGCCGGGTGTGGAGAGGTAAAGTCCGTTTAACAGAGACTGTGATGCGCCGGGTATGGAGAGGTAAAGTCCGTTTCACAGTGACTGTGATGCGCCGGGTATGGAGAGGTAAAGTCCGTTGAACAATGAGTGTGATACGCCGGGTGGGGAGAGGTAAAGTCCGTTTAACAGTGACTGTGATGCGCCGGGTATGGAGAGGTAAAGTCCGTTGAACAGTGACTGTGATGCGCCGGGTATGGAGAGGTAAAGTTCGTTGAACAGTGACTGTGATGCGCCGGGTATGGAGAGGCACAATCCGTTGAACAGTGACTGTGATACGCCGGGTATGGAGAGGTAAAGTCCGTTGAACAGTGACTGTGATGCGCTGGGTATGGAGAGGTAAAGTCCGTTTAACAGTGACTGTGATGCGCCGGGTGTGGAGAGGTAAAGTACGTTGAACAGTGACTGTGATGCGCTGGGTATGGAGAGGTAAAGTCCGTTGAACAGTGACTGATGCGCCGGGTGTGGAGAGGTAAAGTCCGTTTAACGGTGACTGTGATGCGCCGGGTGTGGAGAGGTAAAGTCCGTTTAACGGTGACTGTGATACGCCGGGTGGGGAGAGGTAAAGTCCGTTTAACAGTGACTGTGATGCGCCGGGTATGGAGGTAAAGTCCGTTGAACAATGAGTGTGATACGCCGGGTGGGGAGAGGTAAAGTCCGTTTAACAGTGACTGTGATGCGCCGGGTATGGAGAGGTAAAGTCCGTTGAACAGTGACTGTGATGCGCCGGGTATGGAGAGGTAAAGTTCGTTGAACAGTGACTGTGATGCGCTGGGTATGGAGAGCTAAATTCCGTTAAAAGTGACGGCCAAACGTATGGGCGTTGGGAAGAAGATCAATAACGCAAAGGCGATTTTGATATTTGTGCAACACATTTATTCCGGTAAATGGGACAGAGAACATTCCGGACATATGCTAGCATCCTCTCGGTGCCCTTCTGCTGGAGCTATTGCTTGGCAGCTATGCACGTGGCGAGGGTCCTGTGTCTGTCCCATCCTTCTCAGTCACACCTTCACAGCTGGACGAGTCAATACCTGGAGAAAATATGAGCACACAAACATATGACCAGTGGTCATTGACATGTCACCTAACTCATGTGTACATCGTCTTGGTAGCTGGTCTAAGTAATGAAATGGGTTGCACTGTTATTCTTTGCGGCTGGACTTATCGTACATGCTCCCAGGTGATAACTCCAAGAGTATACTGGTTAGGTAAATGAAATTAAATGTGGGTGTGTTAGGCCGCTATTGATCTGCGGTCTAATGCGCTAACCATTACACACGGGAGGCCACGTAATGGTTAGCAAGTTGTGACCCCTTTGTAGGTCTCCTGGGGTAACGCCTTATCTTTGCAAAGAAAGCCCTGGAATTCGTATTCTGCAGAAACATAGACCTTTAGACATGTGAGACGTGAATGACACCACAGACACTTGGGTAGACTGGCAGTGAAAACTTGACCATTGAGGAACATGCTATCTAAGCCATGGGGTAATCTGAGGCTGTAAGGATTCCAGCACAGAATAACATGCACTTCATCTTGTCATATTTATCAACATGTTATAATGTATTCATCATGTCATAATGTATAGATCTATTATGACGTCAGAATGTATCCATCATCGTCATAATGTGTACATCTTCATGTCATAATGTATACATGTCATAATGTATACATGTCATAATGTATCCATCAACATGTCATAATGTGTACATAATAATGTATCAATCATCATGTCATTATGTGTGTCATCACATGAGCATCATCATGTCATAATGTATATATCATACCTTAATGTACACATCATCATGTCCTACACATCAAGTCATAATATATCTATCATCATGGTCATGTCATAATGTGTACCTCAACATGCCATAATGAGCATCACTTCATTTCATAATATACAATTCATCACATTATAAACATTTTTAAAAACTATGTACATCTGTATAACCTCTACAAGTCTTTACATGTTCAGCAAATAGCAATTAGTTATTAATTCATGTTCTTTCCACAAATGACTCAATGACACACCAGTCCTCAGGAAATATATTTCATAGTAAGCTTCATACTTATACTGGAAGATTATGATTTCTTACCTCAACATTTGTACCAATTGGCAAGACACACAGTAAAGGACAGTTATGCCGGCTGTGGTGGTGCGTTAAGGTCCACACTGGCAATCTCTCTTGCCAAGTATATGCCCAGTGAGAAAAGAGTTACACTCTTGACCATTTGCCTGAAAACAGACATAAGCTGATGAGAGAAATAATATAATTTATAATGAGAATGACTCACATCAGGGTTTTAAAATTATTAATTACAGTTTTATAACATTAATTGAGAAGTTCCTACACTAAACAGAAGCCACTTCTATTACGCTGATAACTACATTAGGTTGTGCATAATTCTATATAGATATAGAACAGTCATGCATCTCTGATATATCTGTTATATTTTGGCAAAGATATGTCCTAGAGAAGTGTGAAGTCCATGGGCATGTTCAGGGGAGGGGGGGTGGGGGGTACAGGGGGCATGAGCCCCCCTCTTTCAGACCCTCAGGTATATCTGTGAACCCCCTCCTTTTCAATTTCTGTGCCTCCTGGCCTATCTTTATATATCACAATGCATGAAGCTCAGTACCAACGATTATAGTATGCAAACAATACATAATATGCATAAGTCACTTTTATCTTAGGCTTAATTTTATGCATTTTTTTTCATGTTTTTGTAGAACAATTTATTGTGCCCCCCTTTTCAAAAATTCCTGCACATACCAATGAAGCCATATATATCACAAGTTATATATGCTAAGGTTACATCAATTCTAATTTTAAATTATAACATATCAATTCTTTTTCTATTACCAAACTTTAGAAATGTGTCTCATTCAGCAGTCAAGATAATTTAATGGGAATAAGTTAATGCTGGAAGCAAGACCTAATGATTCTGGAGCTATCAACTTATCAATTAGCCTATTCAATGCCTAGAGGACTATCCATCCCATCGATATCGTTAGCTATGCAGAAGATATTGGTTGTATTGCCAAGACAAATTTGAAGTGTCAGAGAGACAAGCCATTAACAACCAATGAAAATATTATTGATGTGCAAGAAATAGAGAGCAAACTTTAAAATGAATATATCCTATGCCTGCTCCAAGTAACATTGAATAGATTGCCACAAAAAGGAAAGTATAATTGAATTATCTGGGTCTTCGGGTCTTGCAGCCTGCATGTAAATTTCCAAGCACTCACTTCAATTTTAAAGCTGCTCATGCAGCAATTTTTCTTCATGAGAAATAGATCTGTCATTGCATTTCTTCATGAGAAAAAGATCTATCATTGCATGATAAAAGTTATAAAACTGCTGCAATTTCAATGATGTAATATAAAAGAAAGCTATACTTTTTCACATGGGATGCACTAATTTTGCCCCAAAAAAGAGGCTTAACAACATATCTACTTTTTTATTGCATACAATAGGTGTACTTCTATGCTGAAAATATAAATAGAGTCTACATCATTTCTAATCAAAATAACTTTTACATTTTAAAAGAAAAATCTTACTGGATGAGTAACTTTAACAAAAATATTGGCCAAAAACAGTGTGAACAGCATTAATGAATTTGACTATAAAGAAGAAGGTCAAGACGCTTTGGAGAGGTAGACTCGTCATAATTGACAATCATACACTCCTCGTAATGAGCTGGGTGATGCAATATTAAGTTTTTGACCATGTGTATTGCTTGATCCTTCTGCCTAGTATCAGCTTGTTGTCAGAAGGGTCAAGTTTACTGGGTTATATCATTATCAGTGTATATAGATCTAGCTATAGTATAGGCCTATAATCAGATAATGATCAAAATGGCGCATTTCTTTAGGCCAGATTCAGTTTCCCGCCCCGGGCCCGCAACACGTGACAGTGAACTTCTGAGTATGCCGATAGATCTAGGGATATGCCTATTCCGATGAAATGCACACACCCTTCACATCCGGTGCACATTAAGGCACTGGAACCAACCTACTCTCATCGCCTTTCATTCAAGCGCCATCTTCTCCCGAATGCCCTGTGCTGTTTAGAACAGAGCACATCGGCATACCGAATACATGCCTGCGCATCCATACCCAGGTGAAAGAAGTGTCGGGTGGTGAACCGATGCGTAATGTGCGTATTCGGTCCACCGTAGGGATACACCCGGGGTACCAAAGAAATGCGCCCAGTAAGACTTAGGCCTATAATAAGTTATATGAAAGACTGTTGGATTGCCTTCACGGCTTCAGGATAAGTCAAACCAAAGCAAGGACTAAAGAACTGCATCTTACCATCTAAACGGGTCGTTGTACAAACTTTTAACGAACCCGACGTACTTATTTCCTTGGCCAGAAGGCATTTTGCTGGTATGTCAAATGTCAATGATATAACCTGAAAACGCGTGTTTCGTTTTGGTTCATACACAGCACTGCGGCCGTGTACCACCAGACGTCGCTCTACAAGTATGGTAAGCGAATACAAGCATATTATTTGTAAAAGTATAAGCCGGTGGCTCATCCAGCTGCGTTCAAGCTTTTTCCACGTGCATGAAATTGTAAATTGTATAGTTCATATAGATATATATATAAAGATGACATGTTCTGCTTCTTAAAAAAATCGACTGCATGCACTTATTAAGTTGCAACAAGTTGAGAGGTTTTTTGTCTTATGTTGATCTATGTATGAAAGATTCTCGCAGCTGTGTTATAAATAACGGATTTTTCTCTCAGTTTTTTACCATAACTAGAGGTTGTAGACAAGGGGACCCCTTATCATCATACTTGTTTCTTTTAGCGATTGAACCACTTTCGCGTGCTGTACAAAAACTGTTCATCGTGTAAAGGTATCAGCATAAGAAATATTCTATACAAGATTGGCCATTACGCTGACGACACGTTTCTGCTACTGGACGGCACGAAAGACAGTTTAAGATCAGCACTTACGCTCTTTAATAACTTTGAAAGATGCTCAGGATTAAGACTGAATCTATCTAAAACCAAAGCTGTTTGGCTGGGAAAGAAGCCAAAGTTCAAAGTATGTACAGATGAATCTCTAGAGTGGGTATCAGAATTCAAATTGTTAGGAATCTCTTTCTCTGCCCATATGGATGACATGTATGCTAAGAATTATGATAGTAAATTGGAAGAAATAACACGACTTTGTAATATCTACGCTAAAAGAAAACTATCATTACACGGGAAAGTTACAATTGTGAAATCACTTTTTATCCCGAAATTGGTACATATATTATCGGTGCTTCCATCCCCTTCGAGTGCAGTGATAACGAAATTAGAAAACATCTTCAAAACATTTATTTGGGGCAAAAAATGTAAAATTTCTTTGAATAGATTGGCTCAGGATATTGAATTTGGAGGTGTAAAGTTAACAAACTTGTTGATATTTATTGATGCTTTAAAAATATGCTGGATAAAGCGATTAATTGAAGGTGATGGGAAATGGCAACAACTGTTCTGCAGTGTGGTCTGCACGGAAAAAAACTTATGTTGGGAATTAGACGAAATCTCCCTTAAACACATGGGAGACAAGACCCAAAACCCATTTTGGAAAGAAGTGTTTTACGCCTGGTATAAACATAAACTTGTATTATCAAAGCAAACCGTACCTGAATATCCACTATGGAATTCTAGTTTTATCACATCTTCTAATATTGTTTCGCGTAAACAGGTATTTATCGAACATGGTGTCATGTATGTTAACGACTTATTAGATGACAATGGCTCATTCTTAACTTGGTCACAATTTCAAAAGTACTTTAATATGTCTATGAACTTCCTAGACTACGAAACACTGATTAGAAGCGTACCACTGCAAGCAGGTTCAATGTTTAAAAGTAATAATCAAGGTTGCGAATGTCTAAAGTCAATTATGAGAGTTCCCAAAGTATGTTCTTTTGCTTACCAACACCTTGTACGGACTATTCCATTCACGTGCAATAATGAACAGAGGTGGGAACAAGATCTTAACATGGCAAATATCAACTGGAAGCAGATGTATAAACTGCCATACCTATGTTCAATAGAAAGTAAATTGAGGAGTTTCCAATATCTAATACTGATTAGAACACTGATAACGAAACTATGGCTTAAGAAATGTAATATATTAGACACTGATTCTTGTACCTTTTGCGCGGATAAACCTGAGACAATCTTACATCTCTTCTGGGAGTGTCCGGTTGTAAATGCTGTATGGACTGAGCTTAGTATTGTGTTTGACTCGCTTTGTAATTTCAATGTTGATTTAACGGGACCAAACGTCATACTTGGAAATTTAGCACCCTCTGATAACAAGCTACTGAGTAATCATATTATTTTGATTGTAAAGAGATATATATACATTTGTAAATGCTGTAACACCAATATTTCCTGTCAAGGTGCTCTTTCATTTATAAGATATCATTATAACATCGAAGAACATGTAACGAAATTTTCAAAAGGTATTTTAACATCGCGATATAAACGTATAAAAACGAAGTGGGAGCCCGTAAAATGTTTGCTGATTTCTGTATAAGCTTGTTTGCTATGTATACCAGTTATTATGACTTGCATGTATCTGAATTATCCACATTGATATTGAAATAAATATATTTAAAAAAAAAAAAAAAAAAAAGTTGAGAGGTAGGATTGTGAACTGCATATTTGTTGTGACGTTCGTTACGTACGTATTTGGCACTTGTAGTTTTACTATGATATTCATGACACAGTGTATAGGGTCGCTTGGAATGAACTATAACCCGTCGAAAATCGTGCTGATTTGAATACAGTATATAAGAATTTGATGTGAGTCAACTCCGTGAAAAATTAATATAGGCCTAAGCCTACACGTACGCTAGAGCTCACGCAGTGGTTATATATCGAGCTGCCGCACCCAGCAGATGGGTGGTGGCAGTGGTGACATCACGATGTTGACATTTTTGTTTATATAAATTAAGCTCGAAATGCACTATTTCCAAGCCCATTTGATTGGTTCAGTCTCACCGTTATATTACAATTAATAGTCAAGTATTGAGCAATTTATAATCGATTGCCGGCTTGGGGAATACAAGTGTTTTCTCGTGACAGGGAAAGAAAATGGCGGGCAAAATGTGCTATGTCTATCCTAGGTTTCCAGAAGTAGTGTACATATAAGACCGCGAGTGCCGCGAGTAGTGGATGTAAACTTATCGCTGATATATGTTGGGTAGGCCCCGATGCAGTTATAGGCAACACTGAAGGGCCAATTGGCCTTGCATGTTGTACAGAGTCCGAAGAGGGGGGTGGGGGCAAAGGTTGTTAACATTCCCCAGGAATATATAGGCGTTTAATTAATTTGTTTCAACTAGCTTCAACTAGCCTTAGTTGTTAAAGTTGCATGTCGAGCTCTTTCCCGCCAAAACTAATGAGGTCAAAATACATATAAGAATCAGTCCTTGAATCATTCAAGCCCGGACTTCTTTTATCTATACTCCACCCATACCAGACTGCCAAATAGTGTATCTTAGCCTTGTCCGTGATATCAATTCACCACAAGTTTTCATTTTAGTTGTAAACGTCATCAGTTTGTGTGCTTCGCGATGCTTTGGTATAAGTAGCAGTGCCGCTACCGAGTTCTGTGGTGTCCCGGGATAGACAGGTTTGCCACACCACAGCCGAAACGGCGATGTTTATCAGGTTTCTGAATTTATAGAATGAAACAATCGAGTTTTCTGCAAATTTTGATATAAATTTCGCCTGGGCTTAGTTTTGGCGGGAAAGAACTCCACATGCAACTTTAACACAAATCAATGCCTCATTCAACTCTTTATTCTCTTCTAGTCATTTGTGAGATTTTCAGAGCTATTTACGAATATGGATTTATGTAACTTCTGTGTTCCATACATGCGCCGCTTTGCCATGAACTGAACAGCGCCACATAGCGAACATGTCCGTTACCAGGAAGTGAGAATGGAAAGGTGAAGGACGTAAGTTTGGCCAACCGCGGTGTTTATTTTAGCCTTTATTTTGGCTTACGATTGTAAGCTAATGTTCTTTGAATGACGGAAAATATGAAGATGTAGGTGTACCTACTTGTCATTATTCTTCAGGTGTCCGTTATTTACGTTGGACTGTAAAGTCCTGATCATATCTTGTACGGAATAACCGGTCTCTACCTGGGCGATAATCAGTGAAAACTCGAATCCCTCAGCCTTTTTAGGCTGTCAGTGTCAGTTAAATTGCTGCACAGTATTAGCCAGGATTATAATTTTACTAGCCTTTTGGAAAGTTTTGTTGGTAAAACAAGTTGGTTTCTAGATATATATAAATATGTCTATAGGCATATTTTGAGCTTTGCGCAAGTGCCAGGCAAGCTGTAGAGATTACAGCTAGCCCTTGGCGCAAGTGCCCCCAGGCAAGCCCGCTTGCTAGGGGCACAACGATGTCCATGCAAAGTTCTTTAGACGTCAGTCGCGAATCGCCTGTAGCTTTTATCATAATGTGTGCGAGTATAATGAATAGTCTTCATGTATTCTATATATCTTTTTCTATCTTCTGATATCAAGAAAGTGTATCAATACTAGGTTGGTTTGGTTATATTTTCTCGAAGAAATGTTGGAGCATAGGCTTTTTCCGACCAACCGCCATGCATATGCAGCGCCACCTGGCGAGTCCCGCCATCATTTGAACCATTTATAGCATGGGTCCCAAACTTTGCAACCATGAATTACCTGTGACAGAGGAAGCTGCTATTCTTAAGTTCAAAGTAAGTGACTGAAAACGCCCTCTAGCGGAGAATCATATGTTAACGGAGCAGGGAACCAAGTTGCATTCACAGGTACCAGCATCCGCCAAAAATAAATATGGTGGATGGTTGGTCAGGAAAAGTTGTGTGCTCCAACATTTTTTTGCGAATATATAATCGAAAAAAAACCTAGTATTGACATACTTTCTTGATGTCAGAAGATAGATCAAGGTATATAGAATATGTAAGCACTATGATTGTATGCGCACATATTGTGATAAAAGCTACAGTCGATTCCTGACTGGCGTCTAAAGAACTTTGCATGGACACTGTTGTGCCCCTAGAAAGCGGGCTCGCATAGGGGCACTTGCGCCAAAGCTAGCCCCTGGGTAGATCTATCCAGTGTACAGTATCTATGCTAAATTCTTCAGACGCCAGTCTTCTGACATCATGAAAATGTGTCAACACTGGTTGTTTCAGGTATATTTTAAAGAAGAAATGTTAAAGGGAACCACCAGCCTGGCCTCTAACGCTGCTTTACCGATTCATATAATACTCAATTGTCTATCCACCAAATTACAGAATTTTTCGTCCTACCTATAGCTCACAATAAAATTTAGAAGTGACCGCCAGGCATGATTTCGCTGCCTACCCAGGCGGCACCACTTTTGGAGGTGTGTCCGCGCTTGACCAATCAGGAGGCGATACTCTAATTTATTCAAACCGGAAATTGCGCCTATTGTGTGAGCAAAACAAGAGAGCGTGATCATCGCTAATCTAAATAGCTGCGATTCTAACTCCAATCATGGCATTGTTGCGGAGTCAATTGTCACAAGACGTATATCAATTTGTTTGGACAGTACTTTTCTATGAAACACTAAGATCTTGCGCTGCTGCGAGGCTTAGAACTGCCGCTGTTCATCTGTAAATCGCGGCCCTGATCTCTCTCTCTGCGAGTGACAACGCAAGGCGGTGCCACATGAGTAGTCACAATACGCATCACTGCTCCCAGCAAAATGGCGCTCTGCTTGACATTGCTGGGGGCGGGTTGCCTTAATTTTTTTCTCCTTACCAGTCGGCTGAAGCGTTAACACTCGCCAATTGAATTTAAAGATGTAAACTTTTGGTGCAGATCGCGATTAAATTAGGTTGGACACCCGCTTTAAAGCATATGTCTTTTCCTGACCAGGCTTGCCTGGGAGCAGTTACGCCAAATTCTGAGCTAGTAATTTACAATAAGTAGAAGCAGTTTTCAGTGTCATATAAAATGTTGACTGCTATGAATTTCTTATAGACATTGTGATCAATGATTTTCTGGTAGCCATTCTGGCTTTTAGTTTACTACAATATAATTTTTGGATTTCTCTGGGCCTAAATTTTTTGTAGTCAATCCCTGTGTGAGAAGATTCTTTAGCAATAGATCTGTAATGCTTAGATATATTTTAATAATTTAAAGTTATGGTTTTACTGTATACAAATTATATAGCTATAATAACGTAAAAACATATTTTTGTAGATAAGTAAGCAGCTGAGTGTAGCCAGTCTAAAAAACTGTCTATCGAAACTTAAAACTGTCTTCACATCTTCACATCTTGGCCGTAGCACAGGTACAATAAGTAATATAAGAGGGGGAGGTTGGGAAGAACAAATCAACACCATACCCTCTAAATATAAAATTTATAAGGAGGTGCCTCTGAGAGCCCCAAAATCTTATCCATTTAAATACCAATACTTGCCAGAAAGTAAACAACTTCTGCAAAATCTACTCTGACAAAAATCCTTAGGATTGCATGCTTTATATACTTTATACATAAGAAAGGGTCGAGATGTCATGTAGGTCAGACTGTTCAAGATTTCCAGGTATCAAGAATTAGAGCATAGCTATAAGACATGACATTCCTATTGATTTGATCTATGTA
This sequence comes from Arenicola marina, assembly GCA_964019135.1. Taxonomy (NCBI): domain Eukaryota; kingdom Metazoa; phylum Annelida; class Polychaeta; family Arenicolidae; genus Arenicola; species Arenicola marina. The sequence goes on along the minus strand of OZ025248.1, from coordinate 22,891,557 downwards.
TGTTCTGTATAGCGGTGTGTGAAACTTTAATTTATACATTCTTATTGATTTGATCTATGTATGTTCTGTATAGCAGTGTGTGAAACTTTAATTTATACAAGACCGACTAACAGTTGTGAATCGGCAAACAACATTATCTATTAATTTTTATAGTCACATTAGACTTTCTTTTCCACAATCAACATTCAGTTTTGGTGCATTTGGAGGCTTGCCCCCTTTCATAAAACGCCTTATTTCTTCCCACTGTGTGAGAGAATAATCAAGATATGTCAAATGATGCAAATAGGATGTCAGAGATGCAATGCAATAGGTTGCAAAGGTCTAAGCAGCTCGCTCACGACTGCGATTTATTAATAAAAACAATATTTAGTATTATTAAAACAGTGTACCCTATAGAGCTTATAGGGAGACAAAATAGTTACAAGACCGGCTGGTCCAGTGTCTCAGCATTAACACTCGACCAACCAGTAAAATACTTGACTCTGTCCATCTGTCATGCATTAGTGTCGCACACTGGTATAGTAAATACAAAATCGAAAAGTCCTTGAAATACTAAATAATAAAGTAAAGTTAATGCAAATATTCTGTTTCAGATTGTAAAGGTGGGGACTCCATTGGAGCTTTCCATCACTATGAACAGGATGAACCTAATCAGCACAGAACGTTTGAACCAGAATCATCCCAGTACAAGGACTCATAGGCTCTTCAAATCTGTCTTTGGCTTGCCAATTGTTTGTGCGGCTGAGCCAAGCAGTTCAGACAACAATAATACTGTAACTTCTATTGATAAATTGGGTGAATGTAAGCCCCGAATTTTTGTAACAGATGAAGATGTTCGAACATATCTAGCCCAGGAAACACCAGAAATTCGTTTGAAGCAGATGTTTGCTAAATCGTAAGTTGAAACATTTATACTTATGATTGCCTACTTGTGGGAAATGTGGGAGAGATGTGATGTGAAAGTTATTTTCAACAAACTGTGCAATATTTGATACAATATTTAGCTGTATATGTTATACACATATGTCTTATAGTTTGTAAGCTTAGATGCTATCCAGATGATGACCAATACCCCCCTCGCAATGGACAGTTGATCTGCACAATAGCCTGTCTGTGTTTCAGGGAAGATGGTAGCCTGCATCCAGACCTGGAGAACGTCGTCTCCTCCACCCAGACCTGTGGCATGGTCATGTTCATGTTCACGTCAATCTTTGGGGGTCGCGCTGCTAAGGAAGCATATCTCCAGAAGCAACAACACAAAAAGTTTGACACGAAATTCCGAGCCATGGTAAGCACTGGTCTGTAATGTTTTTGATAAACATGATGCGTTTAACCTTGCTGAGATTCTTTCTTTAATTCTACACTTTCCTACTTTTTATTGCGCTTTTTTTTCACTTTCACTTGAATCTCTGCTTTTGGTATTATCATAGATTTTGTTTTAATTACTAATCACTTGAGTGCAGGTACCTGCATGATCAGCTTTTACGATGGCATTTCAAAAATGTGAATAATGTAATGCCCAAAACTAATTTTTGAAAAATTGTGAAGGGGAAAACATGCATTATTAGCTAACCGGGGTAAGATGCTACCATTTCTCATATGTAAAGTGTTCACAACATCTTTTAGTGTAGTAAATGGAATGCGTGCGTAACAAGTGAGTTACAATAAAACAGCGATAAAACAATGGTGAGGTGTAGAATAACGACTGGTGGTCAATCTGTCAGATCGGGAGTGCCAAGTGTGAGTATTAAGCATGTTGTGAGAGCCGAAGGCGGACACAAATCTGGAAACCCTGCGCACGTATTTTGACTTGAAATGTAAGATATATATACTGCATTTATATACTGGAAGTACTTTGCTGTTTAAAGGTCACTTAGTTCGTCATCGCAATCGGCCTATAAGCTAGCTTCTATTGTTGTCGGTCGGTGCAGCCTGCTGTACAGACACGGTGTACGCCAGCTTGTCGTTCGTCTTGAAGTAAATACACCTCTGCAGACAGCCTTAATTCTTGCTCGGTTGTTTTTTTCAGAGGGCTTACAACGATGCCATTATACTGGGAGGTCTCAAGTTTGGAATGAAATGGGGTTTGAAGACGGCAGTTTTTTGTGGCATCTTCATGTAAGGCTGACAAAACAGTTACCTCATCATTATTTAAAGTGTTATTCTATTGACATGCGCTCCTTCTCTGTGTCGTTTGTTTATCCTTTATGGTTGTCGCTCCGGTAGCTGTACATTTAACGACGTGCCACTCCGGTAGCTGTACATTTAGCGACGTGCCACTCCGGTAGCTGTACATTTAGCGACGTGCCGCTCCGGTAGCTGTACATTTAACGATGTGCCGCTCCGGTAGCTGTACATTTAACGATGTGCCGCTCCGGTAGCTGTACATGTAACGATGTGCCGCTCCGGTAGCTGTACATTTAACGACGTGCCACTCCGGTAGCTGTACATGTAACGACGTGCCGCTCCGGTAGCTGTACATTTAACGATGTGCCGCTCCGGTAGCTGTACATTTAACGATGTGCCACTCCGGTAGCTGTACATGTAACGATGTGCCGCTCCGGTAGCTGTACATTTAACGATGTGCCGCTCCGGTAGCTGTACATTTGACGATGTGCCACTCCGGTAGCTGTACATGTAACGATGTGCCGCTCCGGTAGCTGTACATTTAACGACGTGCCACTCCGGTAGCTGTACATGTAACGACGTGCCGCTCCGGTAGCTGTACATTTAACGATGTGCCGCTCCGGTAGCTGTACATTTAACGATGTGCCACTCCGGTAGCTGTACATGTAACGATGTGCCGCTCCGGTAGCTGTACATTTAACGATGTGCCGCTCCGGTAGCTGTACATTTAACGACGTGCCACTCCGGTAGCTGTACATGTAACGATGTGCCGCTCCGGTAGCTGTACATTTAACGATGTGCCACTCCGGTAGCTGTACATGTAACGATGTGCCGCTCCGGTAGCTGTACATGTAACGATGTGCCCCTCCGGTAGCTGTACATTTAGCGACGTGCCACTCCGGTAGCTGTATATGTAACGATGTGCCACTCCGGTAGCTGTACATGTAACGATGTGCCGCTCCGGTAACTGTACATTTAGCGACGTGCCACTCTGGTAGATGTACATGTAACGATGTGCCGCTCCGGTAGCTGTACATTTAACGATGTGCCGCTCCGGTAGCTGTACATTTAACGATGTGCCGCTCCGGTAGCTGTACATTTAACGATGTGCCACTCCGGTAGCTGTACATTTAACGATGTGCCGCTCCGGTAACTGTACATTTAGCGACGTGCCACTCCGGTAGCTGTACATGTAACGATGTGCCGCTCCGGTAGCTGTACATTTAACGATGTGCCGCTCCGGTAGCTGTACATTTAACGATGTGCCACTCCGGTAGCTGTACATGTAACGATGTGCCGCTCCGGTAACTGTACATTTAGCGACGTGCCACTCCGGTAGCTGTACATGTAACGATGTGCCGCTCCGGCAGCTGTACATTTAACGATGTGCCGCTCCGGTAGCTGTACATTTAACGTGTGCCGCTCCGGTAGCTGTACATTTAACGATGTGCCACTCCGGTAGCTGTACATGTAACGATGTGCCGCTCCGGTAACTGTACATTTAGCGACGTGCCACTCCGGTAGCTGTACATGTAACGATGTGCCGCTCCGGTAGCTGTACATTTAACGATGTGCCGCTCCGGTAGCTGTACATTTAACGATGTGCCGCTCCGGTAGCTGTACATTTAACGATGTGCCGCTCCGGTAGCTGTGCATTTAACGATGTGCCGCTCCGGTAGCTGTACAACTAACTATGTGCATTGGCTTTATTGTCTCATTTTTAGTTAAACTAAATCTGGCTTTGTCTTTCCTCCTACTAGGTTGACGGCCCAGTCCATAGCCACGTATAGGAACAAGTCGAGCGTCTGGGAGTACATTGCAGCCGGATGTAAGTCTAGTTTCAGCTGATTTATTAAAACATGAGCACCTCACTTCCGTAACCTGACATTTTACACTTGATTAACTTAAATAATTTTAGTGATATTGCGCACCATATACTAAAGAGCAAGTAGCTTACAATGCATGTTAAAACATCATTCCCATCCCTTTATCCCTGCAGCATGGTGTTGATCAAGTTAAGAAGTTAAGTTTGAACGTGCTCAAAGTATTGTACGGCTATTTAAGTTTTTATGATTATATGGACATTGGTATGGTGATTTACACACGAAGTGGTGTTTTGAGTCACGCATGTGCGACTCTTTGTCTAACTAGAATTAACCTAAAATCCGCCGTTTCCAGCTGTTTCGGGGTCAATCCTACGTCTGAATCTTGGTCTGAAAGGCTTTTTCGCCGGCGGCGTCATTGGTGCCGTCTTGGGGTAAGTCCTCCGGATAAGTGCTCTGAACCCAGTAACAGAACGATTATCGTAAATCTGTTGTAGATTTCAGTCTTTAAGTCGCTTTAAGATCGAGCCGTCGTGAACGCTTTCAGTGCATCGTATCAATTTTTAAATCATAATTTTACCCTCATGAATCTGACATAGTGGTACTGCGGCGAATGTTGTCGATTAAACATTGAGGGCATGAAGGTGTTGCCGTAAGTATGTCTGCAGCCTAAATTTCGATCGCCCAAGAGGAAGATTAAACAGAAACACTACATGTAGGGATTGATGACTGTTACTGTTTGCGTGTCAGTAGGACAACATGTAAATATATATTGATATAGATATGCGTGTCTTGATGCTGTGTGTGGTCGTAGGTAATCAGTTGGTGTAGTGTTAGTTCTCGCCTGGTAGGACTATCGGGGGCAGCATGATGTATCTGCTACTGCGGACCAGCAGTGAGACTCAGGAGCAGAAGCACTACTGGCGGACTCAATCCTTCATGCTGCGACAAAGGTAAGGCAGGGTAACTCGGCACAGCTAGTTCTTCCTATGTTGTCCTAATATTTATATCAGAGGTGTACAGTCGAAATGGATGGTCTTCTCCGAACCACGCGTATTAATATCTGCAATCGATTTGTCAGTGGTATCTGCCTTATAAATCCAAAGTCTGTACTATTTCCATATTCCGTTTTACGGCCGAAGTCCTGTAGAGTGTCTACATGTATATGATTCAGTCCGACTAAGATACCGCTTCCTTTCGTATCAGGGAGCAAGCAGAACTGTTATCAAATACCGTGTCCAAGGAGTTGGAGTCTTCGCCTAGCTGAGAACATATGTGCAGCCCGACAGCGGTGGCCAATGGATGCTTGTTGCGAAGTGAATGAGCCCGGTATGATTGTGAATGAATGAATGGAAACGCGGTTAGTCATTCAAAACCATGGATATATATTGTAAAATACTGTCAGAGAGGAAGCCGCAAAACTCTGGGAAATGGACGGAAGAATTACCATTCTAGGATAGGAGTGACATGCCTTTAACTTAAGGTAGGAAGTACCAAGTGTATAGAGTTGTCTTTGAATAATTAAACCTTTGCAATACACGATCTTTTGATCCAGGTTTTCTTTTGCGTGTGTGGCCATTATGTGACCAAACTATACAGTGACGCTCAGTATCGGCGGAATGTCTGTCGTATGTTGAGAATATTATCAACCATAACCTGCGGGCGTTATGTATTCCCGAAGATTTACAGGGACTGGCAGTTCGTTGTACCGACAGTTAGTTCATACATCCGTTCGAACACTACTTACACCGGTAATAATCATACTGGTTGTGATGTGAACGGCAACGGTGTCCCGAATTATCAGGACTCAACGCCACGGTTTTCCGCTCAGATCGGCAGGAGCCATTCGAAGCGAAATGAGCAAATTTAATATACGATTACTAGTCAATGAGATACGGAAACGCGTAGACCATAATTGCATTTTCAAACCCATCCTGGCTTGTTCTATCTTTGAAACAAGACTCGACATTTCATTATCACAGCAAATGTAAAGTACATTTGTATCTTATGCTGAGAACCACTTCCAATGCACGTAGGAAGAGCGATACTAATTTCAGACTTACGCAACAACTTGGCATAAGAATATGTTTTTATTAATTCAGGTTCTACATTTTCGCAATATCACTTCTGTGCAAGTCGTGCAACGTATCTACTGCGATAGCGTGAGCCGGCACTTCACTGATGCATTCCCATATTCACCTACCGTTCACCCCACAAGTCCAGGGTGCTTCTCAGTAGACAGCGAGACAGAAATATATTAGTCCTTACTGATCATATTAGCTATATGGCAATCACATAATGACAAATATGCGGCAATGGCATATAAGGAATGTTTGCGTTGCCACCCCACATGTGTAACTGGATAACCCCCAATGTCCACTTTGTTCTGATAGATTAATCTATTACACACATCCCTTGCAACGTTTTGTGATTTGCGGCAATAATTATAGGAGTGGAGGACAAACCCCCCAAATGGGGGAGGTTTGCTTATTTCCAAATCATTGCTGAATTCCATATACCACATTGTACAAAGCTGCCCTCTACTGGCTAAGCCATTTAAAGTCACCCATGCGTGGCGGGCAGACTTTTGTAGTTTGGGATAGCGGGGGGGGGGGGGGGGGGTCCTTCACCAGATAGCACCACTGTGCCAAGCGGTTTCTACGGGACTCCGAAAAGTAACTTCCGATTATCCCCCATTATAAGATATTTTGTACCTAAACCGATCAAATGCCAACTTGGCTTTTGATGAATATAACTCGTTCATCCCATCGGAAACCAGATCCCAACATTAATGTGCAATCATATCCAGGGGCTGGATACGAAATGCTCCTCTGTCATCAACCCTCACGATTTCCGTAAAAATTCGTGCATAGATATTTAGTCCCAGTTCCCGTGAGCAATTTACGGTAGGTGGATATTGTATTTGTACAGAGCAAGGTTAGCCGAGATTAAGTAATCATGGTATCACATGGTGAAGGTAGGTAGGTAGGTGTCTCAGTCGCGGTCGTCTTGTAGTTTGGTGAGACGCTTGGGGCCGCGGCCCGCCGGACCCTTGGGGCGTGCGAACTGGGGCCGAACTATAGTCTTCTTAGGGTGAACCTCGTCATAGAGGAACGCTGGAGACACGTCGCCCCCGTTCTCGATCTCAACCTATGTGGACGAAGCAAACTAATTATATTGACCAAGAGAATGCTGTTGGCTATATAGAGCTGCGGGAAAGTCATCCTCTCCTTGCACGATAAAACAATATGGAATGTATGACGCCCTTGGCCAAATTATATGCTTTTCCGTCAATATGTGGGTTGTTTGATTATTTTGGAGAATAAGGCGATTTGTATACCTCTAGAAATGTACTTGTTGTGCAGAATAGCTTCATGCAAAGTTTTAAGATAATATATCAAACAACGCAAGAAATTCACAATATGAGCCCGAGCTAGCCACGAGGGAAGTATCATGGACAACAGGCAGACAACTATACGGCGTTTACCTTTCTGGCTATTTGTATTCCTAATTGTTCCTCCACAGTTTCTAACAACGGCGCCTTGCAGCTGGAGTAAAGCATCCGCTCCTTCACGGAACACTTGTAACCAGGCATCGAATAAAGAAACACTGCAAAAGAGACAGCGATAAACTATATGAGAAGACGCAGTCTATACTCTATACCCCCCGTTCAGTATGTAGGTACATGTAGCTACAAACTGATACTGGTAGTATAATTTTTGGTAGCTATGAAAGGGGAGGCGTATTCGCAAGCTGTGGAACAAACAGTCTCGTATGTGCAAGATACTACACATTTGGTATATATATTGCATTACTCAACATAATTATCCATTTCACACAATATTTATTCATATTTAAATTCATATTGCTACTCCTATTTAAATTGATATTGCCACTCATATTTAAATTGATATTAGCACTAATTAGGCGACAAGTCCTGGTGTGCACTGCGCGAGTGTCCACACTTTGCAAACCCCCTCACGAGGGGTAGTGATGGAAAACCTGGACCATTCCGTGAGAAGCAATGGACAAGCTACGGTATCAATTCCTAGTATCCCGTATATAGCGGTACCTCACAATTATTAAGACATTATGACGAGCACCATAATGAATGCTACTTCATCTTAACTGGCTTCTGTATATCACGTCTACCATCTCAACTATACAGTAGTATACCACAACTCATGGCCGCTAAATTATACTAGACTAAAGTATACTTTCTGACACGTGATTTACCAATGCTCTCCAAGTAATCGCCTTCGTGCGTGTGTTTGTAATTGAAGAAATGATAGCGCGGATGATCGGAGGGAATTCTGGAGCGCAACGTGTTTTCATCTGTATCCGGGGAAGATTCCAGATTGATTGTTTCTTTTTTCGTGTCTACGCTCTGCAAGCGATATCAGTAGGAGTGATTCCTTATCCATAACCGTTATAGTCAGTCTTCGTTAACTAAAATGACCTGTTGCAAAATATACCACTGTTATGAACGAAATTTTTCTCCCGTATTGTGTCAGTCCTGTACTTCACTTTCCAGGTGTATCAAACCCGACGTAAATGACGGTTAATTTATGGAAGATAACTAAGTGAACGTCTAGTTTTTCAAATTGACGCAGTGTTTTTATGCACGAAATTATTTACTGGGCTCTGCTATTTACCGCACACCCACAATCACTTGCATATATTCATTATGGTACCATGTGGTGAACGGAGACTTTCCACTTACCAGTTGCACATAATTTACCGCGCCATCTCTCATCTGGTTCAACTTTGTCAAGGCATCTTGGGAGATCGGGAAAGCGATTCCCGAGAGTGTTTGGCGCTTCGTGTCCACGCTTATATCCGCATTTACCTGCATTACAAAAAATCTTTTGTCACCAAATATATTATTACTCAACATGCCACAGTACGACCCGAATAAGTAAGTGATCTCCGATGGAACGTAAGACGTGAAATACGGCATAACCATGGCACTCCTCCGCCATACAAGCTCAGTTCCCCCAAAAAAACCAGCCTCCATAAAGTCAGTGCGCCCAATATCACGGAATTCAGTATCAATCACAAGTCTTTCATCTCCCAGACCGTACACATCGTGTACCCACATGTCCGTATTATAACATCTATGTATATCCTTCTTCCGGGTCCAGACAGTGGATTAATGGGAGTCACCAGGACTCACCTCGTTTTTCTTAATCATCTCAAGTTCTTCTTCAGCGAACGTTAAAGGCGCTGGTGCATTTCTGGCCGTTATATGCCTCTTGAAGCCATTCAAGCTGATATCTTGCTGAAAGGTTAGAAGGTTAACTCGTACAGAGAAAGACTTACTTTATAAGTAAACGAGATACATAGCTCATACAGGTACTGTATGTACCGGTAAGCAATAGCAACAAACTTATTTAGGTCTCGTTACGATCGCATTTATTTAGAAGCGCGAATTACTTCAGCTTTCTTCAAATTCCATGCCAAACCTACAAAGGAGTTTGCTTGGATATTCTTCGACGCATAACCTGGTTGAATGCCCAGCTGAACCCACGCACCGGTATTGTTCCAAAGACCTCATCTTTGACTTGACCACCACCGAATTCCATTTTCAAAGTAGATCGCGTCGCAGCATACAACATTTTCTGTCTCACCTAAAATTAGAACATTATTATTACCATGTGCTACCCATCATATAATTGCAATGAACAAGAATGTATCACATACACGCCCTGATATCTTGTAAATGTGGAATTTATAGCCTTTGTGATGTGCAGTGTACATGCCCGCATCTGGTGAGAATGTGGTGTGGTATTTAAGCCAATGAAATCCCAGGCAATTAGTATGGAGGACAAGTTAATTTCACCTACTGCAGAATGGTCCGGTGAGTAGCTTATGAAGACCCATTCATATCCCGTATCTGTTTGCTTGTCCAGTCGGTACATGATGTAACATGGTTGCGCCTCCTCTAACATTGGTAGAATGGTGGAATCCCAATCTGAAAAATGAATAGAGATTAATTTCAAATGAAATAATCTAATAATGATACTTTGCATTTATTGTTGAATCTTTCACGATAGCAACTTATCACAACACTCCCAACCAAAAAAAAACTTTACTTATCTCCATCAGGCAGATCTCAAGTTCATGAACTGTGATACTATTGATATGTCAATTTACACACAAATACCTTGTTCCCAGGTTCCCCGAGGAGGTGCTGTGCCATCTAGGACTAGTTGCTCTGAAAGTAAATTAGAATGTTAAAAGGGTCATACAAAATATTTCCTAGCATCAGTAATACCAATCTAATTATTTATTACAAAATTTAAACCTTTACTTGACACTTTAAAATATGATAAAAACTTCCAATATATTTTTTTTAATATGGTGTAATATGTTTAATACAGTATATATAGAGAATAACACCTTTTCCACTTATCTATGTTCGCTACCTTCAATATGATGGTTTTATACACTAAACATCTATACCCTATAGTTTGGAAATTATTTAATCAATATAAACAGGCAGATACACAGTTGAACATACCATTTTGTATTGCTACTTTGATCAATCTTATATCTCCTTTTTTTGAAACAGCAAAGAAATCCCGGAGATCATCACAGGCTGAAAGGAAAGGCAAAGGACACAGAATCAGAATACTAACAATCTCTTCTTCCTTGAGATGATTACAGCATTTCAGGAATGCATGCATGGGCTGTTCATATATGACTGCAATTTAAATTCATTTAAGATATCTGTACAATCTAGCAATAATATTTATGTTGTCAATGCCACACAGACATAACTCCCACTATTGCAAAGTGACTAGAATTGTTGGGTGTCAATGGGGTTTCATTCAAGTTATTGCATGGCAATAGAAAAAGAGAGCAGAATGAGATTTATAAAGAGGATACAATGACATGCCTGAATAGCAATGCGGATGTTCTACATATGGCAAGTTGTCAAAGGCTTCATATATCAAGGCTTCAAATATAGTGACTATGACCTATTGCTGTCATTTTTCATATAAATAAAATGACTATTATAATATCTTATTACTAAGACATCATTGATTTAAATACATATAAACAAATAATATTTATTTAATCAAACTTTATTACATATTTACCAGGTATGCAGTATAGCATAATGTATAGATTTTATTATAACAGCATTATGTAAAGCAAAAATAATTTTACCCTCTTAAAGCATGTATATTAAACAAATATATATATTAGACCTTAGATATTCATACCATCAATTAATTTAAGACTAGTATCAGTACTTCAGGTTATATTATCTGATTATCAAGCCAGCAATTTCCTTCACAACGTAATTTAAATGGAGAAGCGATTAGGACAGGTAATGTATATAAGACAGTTAAAAATAATTAAGTCCAACCCTGGCAATAGTAGCCTTTAGTGGCCAGGGTATACAGATGCTTCTGCCACATTACCAACTCAGCTATAGATGTCATAGTGGTTAGGGTAGCTCAGAGAAGGGATTGGGGAAGAGGAGGGGGGGCAGCATTGAGTAGGACAGGAAATGGGGGTGTGGAATGGGCTAAGGATAAATCACTGATATACTTTCCGATCTTCTAATCTCTAGTATACGGTGGGGCGATGTTAAAAATAGCACTATATATGGATAGAGTACATATTCATTGCCATTATACTCTGTGTTCAGGACTATATGGTGCATCCAAAGTGAATATTATAGAGCCTTTTTCCAACCAGCCAGACGTTTTTGTATCTATCCGGCCGCTATGTCACTTCTCAAATCTGACTGCAGTGTGACTTCTTTGAGCAGATCTGAGCAGTGTCATGGCAGCCGGATGGGTACAAAAACCAATCAGCAGATTGGAAAGTACATCAGGGATTTACACATGGACTGTGGAATGAGATGCCATCATTCACAAATTTTTTTACGGCAGGTTTGGCGAGAGGGAAGAGATTGTATTGTAGCATTACTTCTATGGGTATTGGCAGACAACCTTGTCCCAGACGGCCGATATGAGGATTGCTACCTCACCAGAGCAGAGGCCCATCAAACTCCACCATTACCTGTCCTAATCACTTCTCCTACCGGACTGCCTAACCCTAATCTAAAACGGTGTATGGACAGAACGGCCGCTTGAGTTAGTGTGGGTGGGGTAGTGGTGTATGGGGGTGTGAGGAAGGGTGGTCTGTGAAGCTAGCAGCCGGGTTGATTGGCGGGCCATATTAATGCATAGTGTGCAGTGGGGGGGGGGGGGGGGGGAGGCAGGGGAGGCTCACACTGAGGTTAGGTGTCAAAATGGACTAATTGGCATTCTTTGAAAACAACTAAACCAAAAAAAGATGATCCGAGGATTTTTCAAAGCAATATTTTATATACATTCACAAATCATGCCTTTCTGATATATGAGGATTCCAATTTAAAGCTCTCAGCCCCCACCACCTCCTCCCCCACCCATACTAAAGGGTGGGGAGACCATACGGCCGTTTTGGTAGTAGGCTACGGCCGTTCTGTCTATAGACCATCTAAAACCAATCTTAATCAAATCACTACCCGGGCAGGTGGGCGTAAATGCCGTAATCTATCGCCGATCGCCAGCAGGTGAGTGTTGCCATTTTCAAGCTGGATCTACGTCGAAACATCATTTCTGACAAAGTTCAAACTCTTTCTATATGCCTTGAAGATTCTTGTTGCTCGGGGCGACAATCATATAGAGACCGTTACCTCGAATTCCGGTTTGATGCGACATCCTTGAAGCAAACCTAGCTCACAACACAAAACGAGCGATATGCGGAAGCGGTAGCCGGAAGCAGTTGAATTAGAACTTGGGGGAACTTGTAACAAATCTTTTCATTCGCTAAATCGCCCATGGACCAATCACATCGCAGTTTACAAATGGCCTTGACCTTTCTTGTCAACAGACCGGTGCATGTTTTCGGTGCGGCAGAAACGTTCCCGTTGGCAATTTATCCCTGTTTAGCCGACGATTGTTAGAGCTACATTGCGTGTCGTCATTGGGAAAACTGTGCCATTGCCTATGTCTTCCAGTTAACCCTGAAGCGATGTCGACTGAGGACATAAAGAAAGCTGTACCTCGAACAGACGATGTGGCTCCCTGTGACAACGTGGATTTCTCCAGTTTGCTGCTGTCCAGTGCAGTCTTGTCAGGACTCACGAAGGCTGGATTCCAGCGACCCTCACCAATTCAACTAAAAGCCATTCCCTTGGGCAGATGTGGTTTGGGTGCGTTAGTTGTGATGATGAACAATCTAATTAGCTATCTTTAAATAGTTATAAATATACCAACATTACACCCATAATACTAGTCTACTAGTTATACCAAAGCTAGCCCAGAACCCTAGGCTGTGTGGGCTATACCAAAGCTGATTGTAAACAGTATTTATGCTGGCTATAGATAATTTACAGGTCCTGCAACCAATAAATCCTTATATCGGAGTGAGCTGTGTTACATCTATAGAACAAGCTTCTTGAGTCCCTGGGTAAAAGTTTAGTGTAAACTTGTTTAGTCTCTAGGGTCTTTGAGAGATTAGAATAAGCTTGCAGAGCAAATGTAGTATCTCAGTACCAGTCCAGTGCGACATACATAAAGCAAAAACAACCTGCGCCAACAGGATTATCCCTTTAGTGCACCGCGTTTGACATTACTCTTTAAACATCCTGGGAAGCGAGAGGTCTGTGTTTCAAGCTCGAAACCAATGGCAGGAACCAAAAACTTTCCCAGTCGGTTCGTGACCCTTCATCCCTGTATACAGGAGTAGGTCCTTGGAGGGGTCTACGGAGGGCCGGGCTGAGAGATATCACAGTGGTGCCGTAACCAGGATTGTCACTCCCCAGATACCTGTAGGAGCCATAGGCTTGGATTCACACACAGGGTGTGGTGGATAGACCGCAAGGTCGCGGTCTAATGGGAAAGGGTGGTATGTAGTATCTTGGTACCAGTCTGGTGTGACATGAATAGACCAAAAACAACCTGCGCCAACAGGATTATCCCTTTGGCGCATCGTGTTTGACGTTACGGTCCGAACGTCCTGGGAAGCGAGAGGTCGGTGGTTCTCGAGCCCGAGCCATGGCAGGTACCAAAAACTTTCAGGGTCAGTTCATGACCCTTGATTCCCGTATACAGGGGTAGGTCCTTGGAGGGATCCACAGAAGGCATGCCAAAAGATATCACACAAGCATGTTGAATCTTTGGGATATTTCAGAGTTTTGGGCAAGCATATTGCGTAACTGGGATCTTAAAGAGCTTAGCATAAGCTTGTTGAGTTCCTGGGGTCTAAAAGAGCTTAGCATAAGCTTTTTGAGTCCCTGGGGTCTTAAAGAGCTTAGCATAAGCTTGTTGAGTCTCTGCAGTCTTAAAGAGCTTAGTATAAGCCTGTTGAGTCCCGGGGGGGTTAGAGTGCTGTACAAAAACCTGTTGAGTCCCTGGGGTACATCCTTGAGAGTTTGGGACAAGCAAATTCAGTCCCTCAGGTCTTTCAGACCTTGGGGCAAGCAAATTCAGTCCCTCAGGTCTTTCAGACCTTGGGGCAAGCAAATTCAGTCCCTCTGGTCTTTCAGACCTTGGGGCAAGCTTGTTAAGTCACTGGGATCTTCAAGCACTAAGGACAAGCTGGTCAAGTCCATGGGGTCCATGGGGTCTTTAAGAGCTTGGGACAAACTTGTCTAGTACAGCGTTCGCCGCAGAGCGCGGCCTTGCGCCATTGTCCCCCTAATAAAGCAAATGTCCCGTATAAATGCGACACATGCGTCCCCGTGTCCGCCTGCGGTTAAGCGTTCAATGGAATTTTCAACTGTAGGGGCCTTTGCAGGCTTTGGTGGCAGCCTTATATTGTACAATTTTTAGTGTGTGTATTATGAGGACGTAATATTTCCTCTGAGCCGAGGGAGTCTGCCGCTAACTTCATAGCATGCACGCAGTCCGTGATACTTGCAGTTCCCGGCCTAATATGTGCCGCTCTCTATCGCGCATTTTCGCCTGTGACAAAACAGGGGCGAGAACGCCAGAATGCGCGTACGCGAGGGCGAAAACATATGGTGGGTTTTACCGTTGCATTCTCGCGTTCTCGCGTTCTCGGTTCCCGACACTCAAGGCGCCGGACTATTGCTCCGTGCGCCGGGATATGGCTCCGAGCACGGGCAATTAATGACTCTGGGAACGGGCAATGGCTCCGTGCGCTGGAGTATGGCTTCGTGCGCTAGACTATGGCTCCGGTCGCGGACTATGGCTCCGTGCGCTGGATTATAGCTCCCGTCGCGGACCATGGCTCCGTGCGCTGGACTATGGCTCCTGTCGCGGGATATGGCTCCGATCAGGGGCAATTAATGACCCGACTGGTTACGGACAATGACCCCGTGTGCTGGACTATGGCTCTGTGCGCTGGACTATGGCCCCGCGCTGGACTATGGCCCCGCGCTGGACTATGGCCCCGCGCTGGACTATAGCTCTGTGCGCTGGACTATGCCTCCGTGCGCCGGGCTATGGCTCTGGCTCCGGTCGCGGACTATGACTCCGGCTCTGGTCGCGGACTATGGCTCCGTGCGTTGGATTATGGCCCCGCGCTGGACTATGCCTCCGTGCGCCGGGCTATGGCTACGGTCGCGGACTATGACTCCGGCTCTGGTCGCGGACTATGGCTCCGTGCGTTGGATTATGGCCCCGCGCTGGACTATGCCTCCGTGCGCCGGGCTATGGCTACGGTCGCGTATTATGGCTCCGGTCGCGGGATATGGCTCAGGTCGTGGGCTATGGATCCCATCGTGAGCTATGGTTCAGTGCGCGCCTATGGCTCAGTGCACGGGCTATGGCTCCGTGCACTGGACTATGGCACCGTGCGCTGGACTATTGCTCCGGTCGTGGGCTATGGCTCCAGTCACGGACTATGGCTCCAGTCACGGACTATGGCTCCAGTCGCGGAATGGCTCCGTCCGCTGGACTACGGTTGCATGAGCCTGTTGTAAACAGCACTTTAACTTTAACAGCAGGACTTTAGCCATATGACCGCTAGACGAACGGCCGACGGCCATCCGAACTGACAGGTCCCCCTATTATCCAAAATGTCCCCCAAAATGTTATAGTGTGGGACACGATGTCCCCCATTTAAAGATTTCCAGGGCAATCACTGCTAGTAGGGTCACTTCACCTAGCCAGTTGAAGCATCATATGACCTTTTATCTGAACCTACCTTCCAACTTTATGGCTAAACATGATCTTTGATGAAAGCCAGCCTGGCCATACCTTGTCAACTGGTATCTAAAAAATCCCATATATAGTAAGTGTTGGTAAATTTGACACGTACATCAAGAGGTGGGTAATGAAGTAAATGATTGCATTCTCTGCAGCTTAGAAATTCCATCATTTAGTATTTGAATTGATTCTACTTTTACATAACCACTGCCAACTATATGTCGATATATGAACTTCAATTTTGATTACCAATATTATAATATATTATTTCAATGACATATATTGCCTACAATATCCTAGATTTATGATATTGCATGCCAGTAACAGTGGTATAGTATATGTACTAATTGTATTTTTTGATATGGATTCTGCTTTTAGATTTGATAGTGCAAGCTAAATCGGGTACAGGAAAGACTTGTGTCTTCTCTGTCATAGCTCTGGAGTCTATCAGTGTTGACACAAATGCAACACAGGTGAGCAAACTGTAACATTCATTATTTTGGATTACGTAATCATATTTCAGACCAGAAGGTGCCATTATTACAGGTATTATATATGAAATTTCCAATGATAACACCATTAACAAAGTTGTTAAACCTATTTAAACAATGTCGATATAGGTGACACTCTAGGATTCAGGTTTAGTCAATAAAATAAAATACAATCATTTTCCTATGCCTTTGCCCGCTTCCTTTCAAGGTCCTTATTTTGGCGCCAACGAGGGAGATAGCTGTTCAGATATGGGAAGTCATTAACACTATTGGTGCTGACATCCCCAAGCTGAGGTGTTACACTTTCATTGGCGGCCTGCCATTGGCAGATGACATACAAAAGTTGAGGAAATGTCACATTGTTGTTGGAACACCGGGTAGGTGCATGGCATAAGCTAAACGCAAAAGTTCATGTAATAGTTTATTTTGATGATATGGCTATCGCCTCATAGTACATGCTCATTAACGATATTTATTATGTAACGTTATAGAATAAGCATATTAAGCGACTTGATACCAAAACCTTGATACAAGTACCTTGTGTCTGCATCAATGCTGGTGAGATATTTGTCAAGATTTAAGTATAAACAAAATCCCGAAGAATACCCCTTAAAAATAATATCTAAAAAATATCGAGGTCCAGTAACTGTAGCAACGTAGATTGAACAAACATTGAACATGATGCAAGAAAATATCCAGTGATTATCCTGCTCGAATTGCTTCCAGGAAGAATCAAGCAGCTGATTGAGTTTCGGGCCCTGAACATCGAAGCTGTTCGTCTTTTTATCTTGGATGAGGCGGATAAATTGTTGGAAGAGAGCTTTCAAGATGTGGTGAAGTACGTCCAAATGGTTTTGAAGCTGGTCGATTGTCAGGAGGCAGAATAATTAAGGTCTCTTCGTAATAATAACAGTATTTGAATTGTATTATTATTATGGTAAAAAGTTACGTAAGGGAATGGTAATTACGTTCTTCAGCTGGATCTTCTCAAGTCTTCAGGAGAACAAGCAGATGTTGGCGTTATCAGCCACGTATCCGGAGGTTCTTGCTCAACACCTCACAGCCTACATGAGGAATCCAACCTTTATAAGACTCAACGTGCAGGATCCAGCTCTCTTAGGTATTGCTATGTACATGTGTATGTTTACTTCTAAAAATGGGTACATTTCTTTTATGCACTTACTGGTATGCATATTAATTGACCAAGGTATAATATATCATAACAGTTAGCTTAGTAGGAAGTGCCAAAATCTAAGAATGCCAAAACAATGTGTCCTCAAGCATAATAAGGCACATTGAGTATCACATACATTTGTAATATCATTCTGTGAAGGTGATAACGTTAAACATGGTAACCCATTTACATATAGCATATAACGGTATCGTATGTTGTCACCTATCTCTAGGAATACGTCAATACGCCAAGACCGTGCCGTTCAGCCCAATGACGCAAAAAGCCTTCGAAATTAAAGCCCAACATTTGATGCATCTGCTATCGTCAGTTGATTTTCAACAGTGCCTTGTGTTTTCAAACTACCAACTCAGGTACTTTTCGACCAAGCCACTTTATTTTGCTTCATATGTGTAATGTACTTAACTACATGACTAAAAGGAATTACTTAGTTTTGTTTGTCTCTTTATATACCTCCATTCTAACAGGGGTGATGGTTTCTTATGGTCAGAGTTTTGTTACGAAATCTAATGTTTTCCAACTTACTAAATTATTTTCTATAATTTCACACTGTCAGGGCTGAGAGTTTGTCGGACTTACTGAACTCTAAAGGGTGGCCTGCAACTTTCATCAGCGGCAGTCAGGACCAGCGTAACCGCCTTGTCGCCATGGCTAAGCTGAAAGCCTTCAAGTGCCGAGTGCTCATCTCCACTGACCTGGTGAATATTATCTATTTCCTATAAGTTATAATGTTGCTTGTTTTTTACCTCGATTTTACACTCCTCGTATTATCTCTCAGGGCCCTGTTTTTCCCACGTGTGCAGGTGATTAAAACACTGATATATCTATCCTGATAAGCAAGTGCACTCTGTGTGTCTTGTCAAGCAAAATGCGGTTGACATATCTAAATGTGTCACTATTCGTCGTGTCTCAGACTGCTCGTGGGATCGATGCCCAGAACGTGAATCTCGTTGTCAACCTGGACATTCCGTGGGAGCACGAGACTTACCTCCACAGAATCGGTCGCGCTGGGCGATTTGGTAAGACTGCAATTTTGACGTTTGTTTTTTTAGTCTGAGAGTATTGCTGTTGCATCAGTAGCTGTGTGCGACACTAACGCTCGACCGACAGACCGAGTCGAGTATTTAACTGGTCAGTCGAGTGTTAATGCCGAGATACTGGACCGGCCAGTCTTTTAACTATTTTGTCGCACTATAAGCTCTATCGGATGCACTCTGTGACTAATACAAAACATTTTATTTTTATTAAAAAATCTTGTGCGTCAGCGAGCTGCCTAGATCTATTCAGTAATTTATCAATTGACAACTCTTTGCCTCCATAATGTTAGTTGGTATTTGTTATGCATAATTTTATTTTGTATTGCTATGATATGGGATTTCATACTTTATGAGATAAAACTGTTGAGCCTGGAGATTTACACAGTTTTATATATATCATGCATATACGTTATTTCAGTATCAAGTAGGTTGCTGGACTGGTTGAAACATCTATATATGATGAGATTGCAAGCGAACAAATTAGAAACAGGTCATGAAATATAAAAATTTATTTGGACTTTTCTGGTTTGACTTAATTAAGTGAGTTTGTTTTGTTTCTGTCCTTGTATCAATGACAACCGTGTCTTTACCTTTGTGTGTAGGTACATACGGTGCAGCAGTGACATTGGTCAGCCTTGGCAAAGAAATGGCTGAAATGAAACAGATCGAAAAGAAATGCAACACCACTATTCTTTCATTGCCTGGTAAGTGAAAGGAAAACGATGTTACATTTGTTTGCACTTGTAACCCATAGAAATGTCTTATCTTCAGACTATGTCGTGATGCTTAGGTATGTGTCCGCCTGAGCAAGGCGATGGCCTTGTGGATTGATTATTTGTAATTAAGGATATCCTAAATGTTTTACACTTACAGCTTGTGGCTGAACACGGCAATTGCTACTGGCGGGGACTTTTAATACAGTGACTTATGAATGTTACATCCTATGTATCAATGGGAGTAAGCTCTCCTGTATCATCGAATAGAATACGATTTCTAACGCTGCTTATATTTGCTTTCTCAGATCCAGTTCCCGCCGACCTTGCCAAGAGTTCGGGTTTCGTGAATCTGGACCGTTATATAGTGACAGAGCAGCTCGTGACTGGAGCAGACAGCCCTGCAGAGCCGCAGGAAACTGGCCCACGAGGGGATCACGTGGTCGACAGCACCCCAATCAAAAGTTCAAAGTCGATGCTCGGTTCTGAAGAAGACCACGTGGTTAAGGAAAGTCCAATTGACACAATTGTTCACAGTGACGAGTTAGCAGTCACAATAGACAATCTCGACGCGGTTTCAACATCTAGTGATGACTCAGAGACCGAAAAGGCCCAGGAGCAGAAAGCAAAACTATCAAAGGGTCCAAAAAACTTTGGAGCTTCCCATTTCGTGGAGGCCTCTAGAACGAATGTGGTCAGGGCTGGGGAACAAGACGAGTCCACAGGCTTTACCTCCAGGGAAGGGACGACGACTAGTCGCTCATCTGAAGACAAGGATCGGCACAGACTGTCGGATTGCCGTCAGGCGGAACGTACGTTAGACCCCGTCGTCTCGACGTTTTCCAAAAGGATGGATTCTTCTTTTAAACAGGCTGAACGTCTTATACAGAGCATTGATACGCAAGGGGGAGAGACAGTGTCAGTGCTGGCGCCGCGTGATGAGGATGAGACAGGCGTTAGGACTGACGATCAGCCGTCACCCCGTCGAGAGGTTGAGGTTGACTTGGACATGCCGGCGCGTTTCATATTGCCAGAATTTGGAAACTTGGTCTCAGGTAAAGCACGATACATGGGTTACAAGGAAGCTGAAGCTAGTTTGTCGTCCTTCTTGCTGTCGACAGAGTCCTCGACGACTCCCATCGAAGAAAAGACCGGAAAGAACACGCAAAGGGAGACCTATGAGGTCAAAACTGAGGCTGGATCTACATCTTTCGATGACGCTGTTCTTGACGTAGAGCGATTGCTTCTTTGCATAAGACGGGACCGTTATACGAGGAATCAGGATAACAGGACAGGCATGCTGTCAAGTCAAATTGACAATTTAGCCATTGAGGACGACCATGTGTTGCGAAAACACCCGAGCGACGTCACCATGGTAACCGAGCAGTCTGCTCTAACTTCTGGATCTGACCTCGGCAGTCAACAATCGGCCGATGGTTCCGGCTCACGTCGGCCAGATAACAGTATTGGGGAACTAGATCGCGGAGACGCCTCAGCTAAAAAGGGTGTAGCGATCCATGGCCACTCGACCTTTGGAGGAGGACGCCAGTCTAGAAGAGGTCACAGCGGAGCGACCGCCAAGAAAGCGTGGCAGAAAAGTCCAACAAGCAAGAAGGGTAGGAAGCCAGCGCCGACAAACAAAGAGCTGAAGACTGAGGACCAAATCATCGGGGAGGATTACTTAAGTAGATTAGCTAATTGTCTGGATAGTCCTTCCAGCTCCGGAAGCTATGCGGACACCGAGACAGATCCATCTTCCACGGACTACCAGAGTGAGAGCTACAGCACCGAAGGTCTGGAGGCTAGCGGCAAACCCGGGGCTCGGCGCAAAGACGATGGGTGGTGGGCCGAGTACGACGAAGGACAATATGTGCGTGATCCTCATTCGTATAGTAGGGAGCAGTCTGGGAGATATGATAAAGGCAGGAATACGCGATATTCTACAGACGCCGATATGGGCGGATGGGGTACAGCACCGCATGGATATAACGAACAAATGAGGCAAAATTACCACCAACAGAGCGGGGCTCCTTCCGGGTGGGATGCATACAACTGCGGTTATGAAGGAGACGGGTCTGGTCACTCAGACCTAAACAGCAGTCTACGACAGCTGTGGTCGCAGTATTCCTTCATCGTGAGCGCCCAACAGGCCTCGCAGGCACAGTGCTATGCCAACTACTACCACCAGTTGCACGACACACATCGCCAGTGGGCGACCTACTACGAGGCGATCGCGCGACATATGAGAGACCGACAGCGGATGTCAGACGAGTACCGTCGGCAAAGGGAGTATATCCACAGCGTCTCCAGTCTCTACAGTCAAAACGAGTCCAGGCTTTAAACGAACTTGTTACTTACACGCGTTGCCACGTATAAAATGGTTACAACGTCTTCCTAATGTCTTTCTTACGTTTGGATAGGCTGCCGGCCTGGAGACCAGCCATATGCTTCACCCATCGCTGATGAAAGCCACGTGGTCGGGATCGGGCTGGGGGGGGTGGGGGGGAGGGCAATACACGACTGTATAAATGTCAGGGAATATCGTCTTTCCGGACACGCGTTGGCAAACCGAACACTGTAATTTTTGGTAATAAAGCAAACTACGCGAGAATTGTTTTTATCATAAATAAAAGAACAAAATGTTACCAGCGATTAAGCCAATGCTCTTTTGAATTTGTTCACTTGCTAAATCAAATTTCACTTGAGTTCAGCAGTATCTTTCATTTATGACGCTATGATATTTTCACACAGGGCGGTATGTGGGTAGTACAGTCACTACAGACCAACGAGAATGTCTGGGCTGATTTGTCTTGTTGTGGCAAACCGTTGTATTTAAAGGCGTGTTAATATCTGAAATTTACATGTCTCCCCCCCCCCCCCCCCCCCCCAAAAAAGTACGACCGGAGGCAAAGAATTTATAGAACATACAAGTTCTTTGCCGGAGGCTAGGGGAGGGCGGCACTATGCAATTTTTCGGTCGTGATTGTTTTTTTACGCCTCCGCGGGGAGGATATACGAGGAGGGGTGGGGTTGGGGGATGCACTGAAATAACTTGTTTATGACAGATCACAGTTTTCCCCCTTACATAAATTACCATGATGATATCTATAGACCCTCTTTGCTGTTTTACGGTGTCAGTATACTATATATATAGGGGACATGTACAACTCCGCATGAGCCGGGAGCTATCCCGCATATCAAACCGGGAAAAGCTCTATATATCAGGCAGTGATTTATCGTATTTGCCCATTAACGGTTGTAAATGTAGGCACAGCGCCATCTACTTTTGGGAGCTTGTTTTTCAAGTACTCGCTAGAGGGAGCTGTTGCGTCCTATGCGCTGATTGGCTGTCTGGTGACCCTCCTTCCCTACGTCATCACAACAGGATAAGCATGGCGGCCAAAGCCGTTTCTCTCTGCATGAACGGAAGAATTTCCTCTCCGTGTACATTATTAGGTTTACTATGTCAACATCACCTGAAAAAAATTAGATACAGAGGATTTCATTCAACCGTAAGTGTTGACTGTCTGATAATTAATAGTTTCATTAGTCTTGTAAAGGTCATTTTGAGGGGACATTTCGTGTAGATATCGCCTTCGATATCACCGATCACTTGCACTTGACTTACTGGCAAAGCACCAAATTTAGTGCAAGAAGTTCATCTGTTTCTCCAGATTTTTTTTTTGATGACAATGAATTACAAGAATTTGCACCATTTGAATCTGACTGCTCTCTTAATCGACCATGGTGTCTCATCGTCAACTCATGCTTCCAAGTTCCAGACTGCACCACCATAGTGAATCTTGTTGAAGGGGGTAGTCTTAGCTCATAATATATGTAGATTTCTATATAATAACGTATGGTGCCCTAATTTCGTCACCAAAAAATAACAGCTTTAACTTAGAAATACTTTTTTTGGCATTTCGATGCGTAGCCATCATGAAGTCAACTCGGCAGTGTCTTTCGATCTGTTGACCGAAACTTCCGTTTGATGAGAAATATATGCAGACTATAATTCCAAAGATATGCCGTGGAGTTAAATAGAGATACAAGCGGTATGGGTAAACCACGAAACGGATTCTGTTTCGCGAAACAGAGCATCAATAGGCGAAACAGAGTGATTAGGTAGCCGTATTGGCGGTAATGGTATTGTTTATAACGTCACAATACCATTACCACAAATACAGCCACCCAATCACTCTGTTTCGCGGTTTACCCATACCCAGATACAAGCATTTCGAAAAAGTACTTTTAGGCTAATTGCGTTAACAACTTTTCTCTGTATCCGTGACAAATTGTTGGCGACAGTGTTGTTACATATGTCTAATCAAAACCCTCACCTTGGTGTATGGGTTTTGATGTCAAAGCTATCATAACATATGTTTTCGTACAATGTTTAATCTCTTTACAACATTTTCGTAACCAAAACAGTCCAAAATTTCGAAATATAAGGCACTGTAAGTTGGTACCCTGATTTGGGACCTCTAAAAATTTGTCTTGGTAAGAAAGAGTATCACTTGCACAAACTATTTTTGTCTGAGCGATAATAGAGGGGCCGCCTTTTCATGCATATGCAAGAGAAACCATTCCTCACGTTTAATTGTATTACAATACAAGGATACCTAACTTTCAGTGTTTTCTGGGGCTTCCAAGTTGGTAACGATAAAAAAGACCATTTTGACGAAATAAAGTCACCTTCTGCTTCAAGTGCCACAAATTTTGTCAGGGAGGTCCTATTGCCGTCATTGGTGTCAAAATGCTCTAGATAAGCAAGGCAAGGTTGATTTTCTCGAGTTTGAGAGATCTCTATTAACTAAATATTATGAGGACTAGCCATGGTTCCATGCAAATCATGTCAAAAAAGTGACAGAAGTGTAGTTGGAAGACAGAATTCAGGAAGGGGAGGTACCTGAAAGGTGACAGCGGTATAGTTGGAATACAGACCGCAGGAAGAGGAGGTACCAGAAAGGTGGCAGCAGTGTAGTTTAAAGATTATGTGAAGGAAGGGGAGGTACCGGAAAGGTGACAGGGGTGTAGCTGGAGACCAGGCACAGGAATGGAAGGTACCAGAATGGTGACAGCGGTGAGGTTAGAATACAGGGCATCATATCATAACAAAGCGCAACGACTGACTAATCTTCTTATCAAAACAAGCAGCGAGGCATTGGGTGATCGCGTGCGGTAGCGACTGCCGTCGTGTGAGTGTACTGTTGTGAGTGGGGGAAGGCGGGGGTATGGGGGTTAAGCTGGGGTGGTGGGATGATTGAGTTGTTTGCTATGAAGCTAATGTGCATGGTAGGGATGTTGAAACTAGAAATGTAGACCAAAACTGAATAAACAGGCAGTTTGGTTTCAGATGTCTACCGAGTGAGATCGTTGAACCTGGAGGCGAATCTGAAGAGTGACTTTTACTTTTGGGATGGGGCTAACAATTGAGAGGATACTCACAATAATGACAGTTATGGAGTTGCCAGATCTGAGGGGTCAATATGGATCAGGTATCAAATCTGAATCTAAGGGGCTAAACACAGATCTGAATGGTCAAATCTTGATCTAAGGGTGTGTTTGTTCACTCTGTGTAGGCCACAAAACGCAACATTTTGTCATATACATTTACTCCTCGATATCCTTTATGCAAGATGGATCGATCAAGTTCGGTAACAGGATATGTAGGTCACAGTCAAGTCAATTCATGTCATTGTAGTGGACCGAAGACATAATCCGGATTTTACGTCATCTCACCCTACGGGTGATGCAATCTTGTATTCCCTTCAGCCCTTACTTTCTGCTTAGTTTCCCTCCAACCCTTACTTCCTGCTCAATTTCCCTCCAACCCTTACTCCCTGATCAGTTTCCCTTAAGCCATTACTCCCTGCTCAGGTTTCTTTCAGCCCCTGATCGTTACTCCCTGTTTAGGTTCCCTCCAGCCGTTACTCGCTGTTTAGTTTCCCTCCAACCCTTATTTCCTGCTCAATTTCCCTCCAACCCTTTACTCCCTGATCAGTTTCCTATAAGCCGTTACTCCCTGCTCAGGTTTCTTTCAGCCCTTGATCGTTACTCCCTGTTTAGGTTCCCTCCAGCCATTACTCGCTGTTAAGTTTCCATCCGGCCCTTACTCGCTGTTTAGTTTTATCCGGCCCTTACTCGCTGTTTAGGTTCTCTCCGGCCCTTACTGTTTAGGTCCCCTCTGGCCCCCACTCCCTGCTCGGTTTCCTTCCAATCCTCCCTCCCTAATACAATGGTTCTTACATTGTCCCCTTTATATTATGTAGGAAAGCTTTCACTGCCCTTGTCATTGAGTACAGTGAGTGGTGTCGGCTTACATTTAAGAGCCTCCTGTTACAAAATATGAAAACTGTAAAAGAGTTACGGTATGTATTTCATTGTTGGTTTCTAACAGATCCAGATGTGTGTGATTTTTACAGGTGTTTGGAAGGGGTGTGTGGGGTTGTCATGATAAAGATTTGCACGGGATGGGTTATTATGTTGGTTTTTAAGGCCACATTGCATCATTGGAAGGGTCAAGGTATGAAGGAGCCATGTCCACGGGGGCACCTCCCTTGTCATTCTATCTTCATCTTTACCAACACAGCATAGTAAGGGGGTGGGTCATATGTTTAGAGGAGGGTGGGTGGGGGGGGGCGGATTGACTGGGTCAAGGTAACACAGTGTGGGTTTAGTGTTTCTATCACATATTCTTTACCGACATAAAAATTCGCGCCAAAACCCGAACCTAAGTAATGGGTAGAGGCAGTGTACAACGGGGGAAGGGGGGGGGGGTACTACTGGGCTTCTACAATTTGCTTTCAGTGGACCGATTCACCCATTCACCAGGCAAAAGTAGCACAACCAATATAGCAGCGACTTGATAATATGTTGTCGTGGACTGACGCGCACTCGTGACTGTATGTCAAGAATTTGGGACATCAGAGCGGTGTGATAAACCGATGTGTTGATTGCTGGATGCTGAGATCTCGAGTACGTGCGGAAAAAAAAAAACCCAGCCGCTAACCTAATTCACAAGGCTGTGACGTCACATGTGAAACCACAGTACGTAAACAACCTGACTCCCCCCTGGCTATAGGAGGTTATCAGTCCCATTGGATCCTTTCTGGAGTGTTCTCCCCTTTCTCGGGAAGTGGAATGGACCTGAGCCCACGTGACTGTCGGGCTCGTCAATATTGATGCCGCCATCGGCCCGGTTCGGCTGGGATTGGCCGTTGGCGATCACGTGTATGTGGGCCGGGGATGTCAACACTCGCACGCACGCATGCAGAGCCACCGGTCGCACGACGAGATCGTGCATGCCACTACACCACCCCCTTGCTCTCTCACCACTACCACCACCCACCCTGGCCCCCGTCGCCAGGGCTTAGCGTACTTAAGCAAGCGGCTGCAGTGAAAAAACCCAGAACGGACCGTACATGTATAGACGACAGTGTTGAACACTTGTCACAACCAACAGCTATCAATCAATCACCTCTGGGCCTAGGACAGTGAAGCAAAACAGATGATCAGCCCAATCACACTGGTTGATGACTTGTGGACATTTCTTCGTTTCGGATAGCTGTTGGGGGGGGGGTGATTACATGTAATAATAATAATAACATCGCTGAGTGCCTGCCAAGCATGGCAATTGCTCCAGCCAGCCGCCTTGGATGTGATTACCAGTGTCCTACCATCATCAGGCACCACTTTGGCGATATTTAACCGGCGCGTTTCCGCCAGCTTTTGACCACGACATCATACAAGTATTATCATCACTGCAATCCCGTCACGGTGTCAGGATGAAGAAGGTTTTCACCACAAAGCCGCTGATGAAGTGGCTTGCCGCCGCCCATCAGGCCAAACCGGAGGCCCCTCTATTGGCCTACAGTCCCGGGCATCTCGAGGCCCAGCCAGAGAAACAAGCGCTGGGAGCGAGCGACAAATCGACACCCGAAATTACCTGCATCCACCCGGCAACCATTCCACTAACGAGCGAGGTCCCCATGGCAATGCCTTCAATTGTCACACCACATAAGGTATCGATCTTGATTCTGTGAGATACGTTCTGCAGTGGTATAAAATGCATACCTATATTGCATATGTGCATGAATCCAATGAGTAATACAGGGTGAATTATCGTGTGACCTGTCCAGGCCGCATGGTGATCTAGGAGGATGTTTGGAGAACAGGGTCTTGTCCTTACCCTGTTTATAATCGTTTGAGCATGTTTCATTCTCTTAGAGAGGGGGGCTTCATGATGTAGTGGTTAGCGCAATAGACCGCAGATAGGGCAATAGAGCCTGGGTTTGAATCCGGGCGTAGGCTCCTAATGTGGGGCCCGTTTCATGCATTCATCATTTATCCTCTCGAGAGGTTCCTTGTGGGCACACAAAAACACGGCCTAAACTACCGGCTCATTTCACCATTGTTCGTTACGTGTGACACCCACGAACCTGGAATGCACCGTAAGAGTAGGTAACCAAAGTAATAGTCGATTTTCATTCAGGGCTGCAGCGTCTTATGAATTCAGCCAGTCCACCAAGCCGTGACGGCTTTAGCGTATTACCAGTTGTGTGGTCGTGACGCCGGACAGCTATGTAAAGCCTAGAACAAGCATTTGATTAATGATACTACCATTAGGAATTTGAAAGACCGCGCCATACTTTTTACCACAACAGGATAAACTGATCAACATGTTATAAATGTTTTTGGACTAGCATTCCCCGCCCGCTTGCTGAGCGGTGCGGAGGACAATGCCTCCAGGAAAAGCCGCCTCGTAATTCTCTCAGCTTGCGGAGCGCGCCTGGTAAAGATTTCGCGAGGCCTGCCAAGAAGCTCTGCCATAAGTCATACGTCTGTGAAGGTGACTGGCGCTATGCAGGGCGTGTTTGAGTGACTTGTTATGTAGCGCTGCTCTTTAGAAGTCTGCTTGCGCTGAGCACCCACCCGTCCCTGACCCGTCAGGGGTCATTTCCCATAATTCCTCACCGACCTAGAAGACTGGTGATTATAGGTTACCCCATTGCCTGGAGATCAGCATTTGGGTATCCGTTACGTCACCGAAGCGACGCATTGTGAGGAGAGGCCGGTGCCGGGAGTGGGGTGGTGAAGTGACGTCATTGGCGCATTAGTAGTGGACACGATTAATACAGTCGGGGGGGGGGGGGGGGGCGTTAGCGTGAACGTTACACAACATATTAATAATAATAATATATACTCGATACTGTAACAGATGAAATCATGCGCTCAAGCACCCGCCGGTCGACTATCTACGATTTGTTGGGTAATGCAATCGTTAGCAGACAAGGCCATGTTGACCTCTGCCCTCGCAGCGTCGCCGAAGTTAAGGTGCGAAATGAAATTTTGGCGTTTTTTGCCACTTTAGTGCAAATAAAGGATAGATAGGCCAAGAAACCTCCTGGGACAATAAGACAACATGAAGCCTAGATAGGCTAAGAAACCTCATGGGACAATAAGACAACATGAAGCCTAGATAGGCCAAGAAACCTCCTGGGACAATACGACAACATGAAGGCTAGATAGGCCAAGAAACCCCCTGGGACAATAAGACAACATGAAGCCTAGATAGGCCAAGAAACCTCCTGGGACAATGAGACAACATGAAGCCTAGATAGGCTAAGAAACCACATGGGACAATAAGACAACATGAAGCCTAGATAAGTCAAGAAACCTCCTGGGACAATACGACAACATGAAGCCTAGATAGGCCAAGAAACCCCCTGGGACAATAAGACAACATGAAGCCTAGATAGGCTAAGAAACCTCCTGGGACAATAAGACAACATGAAGCCTAGATAGGCTTAGAAACCTCTTAGAACAATAAGACAACATGAAGCCTAGATAGACCAGGAAACCTCCTGGGACAATCAGACAACATGAAGCCTAGAAAGGCCAAGCAACCTTCTGGGACAATAAGACAACATGAAGCCTAGATAGGCCAAGAAACCTCATGGGACAATAAGACAACATGAAGCCTAGATAGGTTAAGAGACCTCCTGGGACAATAAGACAACATGAAGCCTAGATAAGCCAAGAAACCTCCTGGGACAATAAGACAACATGAAGCCTAAATAGGCCAAGAATCCTCATGGGACAATGAGACAACATGAAGCCTAGATTGGCCAAGAAACCTCCTGGGACAATAAGACAACATGAGTATCAGGCAACACTCCTTCCTCCACATGTCTGTCATGCTCATTATATTCAGATATGTGAAAGTCCACTCGCTCGTCCACGTCTTACGCCGGGCGACCATGATCGAAAAAGCTGGTCGCTCGGTTGGCGACTGAACTTCGGCAGGCTCTGTATACCGTGTGCGGTCATAAAACTTAGTTTATGTGTCTCATTGCGTCTATATATGATGTATAGCCGATTCAACAGTCTGCTAGTTGTCGCGTGACCTGGTCTAACCAGGCCCTAGCTGGTCGTGTTAAGACTGATGCACCCACGTCTCGACCTCTGCTCGGCCCTACCTAGCCAGGGTTATTTTGGTACAGACCACTTCTCCATATACCGGTACATGATATAATTTCGGTCACAGCCACCGATATGCGTATCCCCGAAGTATACGGCATTATACCTGCGACATTATCGTTAGCATTAATGGCTCCGCCAATGTCTGAAATTCGGCATTTAATACTGAAGCTGAAATGTGGATCAAATGATAAATGTTCGCCAAATGTGTAGTACTGATTCACTGCATGGTTTGGGGGAGAAAGTAATGACCGGTATACTTTAATCAGACCATACTGACATGGTTTTGGCGGGAAACAAGTTAGAATAGATACATGTATGCAGTTTACACCGTTGACTGGTGTCGCGGAGCTCCCTGCAGCGTACAGAGGGGTGTGTCAATCACTTTACTCGCCCTTCAACTCTCTTTGTGACCAGAATAAACAGATTCTATATATGGCTATCTACGAGGGTCCTATCTGATCGCGGGGTCCCGGTTCAGTATATCGATTACGGGCTGATACCGAATTAGTTGTGTGGCTGATTATAACTCTGATGTTTGAAGGTCTACTGTCTCGGTGCATGCACCGCTTATCGACAGTTCACAGGTTCATGGGGGTGTCCACACCGATTTTGAACGATCGTGGGAGTGTATAAGAATTTTGAACGAACATGGGGTGTAGAAGGATTTTGAACGACCATGGGGTGTAGAAGGATTTTGAACGACCATGGGGGTGTAGGACTTTGAACGACCATGTGGGTGTATAAGGATTTTGAACGACCATGGGGGTGTAGAAGGACTTTGAACGACCATGTGGGTGTATAAGGATTTTGAACGACCATGGGGTCATGGAAAGACATAACCGACTGCCCCTGACAGTTGAATTACATGGTCGGGCAGGTCAGAATACTGGTTGTTAGCCCGACGGGGCAGGTGTAGAATTAGAACTCTCGCTATTCAGCAATGTTCAGTAGTTACACTGAGCACACTGGGCAAACAACCTCAATCAATGCGCACAATAACTGCATTGTACCTGTCGTTTTTTGTCCCCGACAGTATTGCGACAGAAAACCGTGCTCTCAGAATAGGTGCTTACGTTTCGGAACATGACGTTGCGAAATCGTCGAAATCCTTGTAAATAGCACAGTAAATAAATTGCTTTTTACTTGTATCAACGTTGTTGTTTCTCAATTTGATAGGACAGGTACATTTTCAGGGGGTCAGGTCAATCTCAACACCGCGTGCCAGACAGGACAGGGGACATCCAAAGTTAATGTCTGTCCCTGGGGGTGTACAAGGATTTTGAACGACCATGGGGGTGTATACGGATT
The DNA here is from genome assembly GCA_964019135.1 of Arenicola marina. Taxonomy (NCBI): domain Eukaryota; kingdom Metazoa; phylum Annelida; class Polychaeta; family Arenicolidae; genus Arenicola; species Arenicola marina. Next base: position 22,860,202 of record OZ025248.1, on the reverse strand, counting down.
TGGAACGACCATGGAGGTGTATACGGATTTTGAACGACAATGTGGGTATAGAAGGATTTGGAACGACCATGGGTGTGTATAAAGATTTAAACGACCGTAGGGTGTAGAAGGATTTTGAACGACCATGGGGGTCTATACAGATTTTGAACGACTATTTGGGTGTAGAAGGATTTGTAACGACCATGGGTGCTTATAAGGATATGTAACGACCATGGGTGTGTATAAGGATTTTGAACGACCATGGGGTGTGGAAGGATTTGGAACGACCATGGAGGTGTAGACGGATTTTGAACGACCATGTGGGTGTATAAGGATTTGGAACGACCATGGAGGTGTATACGGATTTTGAACGACCATGGGTGTGTATAAGGATTTTGAACGACCATGGGGTGTAGAAGGATTTGGAACGACCATGGGTTTGTATAAGGATTTGGAACGACAATAGGGTGTAGAAGGATTTTGAACGACCATGCGGGTCTATACAGATTTTGAACGACCATGTGGGTGTAGAAGGATTTGTAACGACCATGGGTGTGTATAAGGATTTTGAACGACCATGGCGTGTAGAAGGATTTGCAACGACCATGGGTGTGTAGAAGCATTTTGAACGACCATGGGGTGTAGAAGGATTTGCAACGACCATGGGGGTGTATAAAGATTATGAACGACCATGGGCGTGTAGAAGGATTTTGAACGACCATGGGCTGGTATAATGATTTTGAACGACCATGGGCTGGTACAATGATTTTGAACGACCATGGGGGTGTATAAGGACTTTGAAAGACCATGGGGGTGTATACCTATTTTGAACGACTATGGGTTGTATAAGGATTTTGAACGACCGTGGGGTGTAGAAGGAATTTTTACGACCATGGGGGTGTATACGGATTTTGAACAACCATGGGGGTGTATACGGATTTTGAACGACCATGGGGATGTATAAAGAATTTTAAGCGACCATGGGGTGGTATAACGATTTTGGACCATCATGGGAGTGTTTAGGATTTTGGACGACCATTGGGCGGTGTAATTATTTTGGCCGACCATGGGTTTTATAATGTCATTTCATCCATGTCATTGTCCCGGGAGGTCTCTTTGCGTCAATTTTGTCTTAATATGCACAAAAGTGGCCTAAACCACCAAAATATCAGACCTCAGACCCACCAAGCTCTACGTTGTATTGCATGTATATATCGTAGCAGCATTTCTATGTCTGATTCTGCTCAGTCGCCCGTAACTTGGTTGCCGCAATGGAACGCATTGGTTGACCTACCCCCGACACCAGTGTCATCAGGTATTCTGCACTGCAGTTTTTGTCGAGTCACATCGTGTTGACTGGTAGTAGTCATTAGTGACAAAGTAGATTCCTATTTATACCTGGTGCATTACCACTCGTTTCACACAAATTGTTCCGCTAATGCGACCCTTGAACTATTCATTTGTTAAGTTCTAAATAGTGTGTGTCAACACGATGGGCCACGGGTCTCTTGCATTGATGATCTAGCGGGAATAATCCATAGCTCAGTGTGGTAAGCAGGCTGAGCTCGGGCCGTGGATACGAAGCCTGGTACATGCATCTCGGCATGTTTCACCCGACTCCATTCCATTGTCCCAACGGTGTTTATTGGCCCAGTTGAACTTGCATGCGCAACGTGGGTATGGTTCGATGCATTCCAAGAAAGCAGTGAGTTTTGTGGACTTGTTGTCTTAATCTACACGGCCGAGGTATTATTGACAAGGTACTGAGGCAGCGTATGTGAGGCACGATAAATGTCTTGGGTTAAGGGCTAGGCCTACATATTGTCCTTTTTGTGGGCTATATCTTCGCAGTTGAAGAATTTTGTGCACAGTAGCTGCATGTTTGTTGTGGTGGCAGTAGCTTGCCCTGAATCATATCTCCGTTACATTGCCCCTGTTTGTATTATTTATGTTGAGTCTAGCAGACTCACTTCCCTTAGGGCGTGTTCGATTTACATGAAACCCAAACCGGTTTGCCGAACTGACTGTTCGACAGAAGAACCGAAACGGTTTGCTCGAAACCAAGAAACTATCGACAGAGCTGGTTTGACGCTTTCGGTTCCGCGGAACTGTCAGTTCAATCAACACATACACCATAGTTAATTATAAATGTAATGAATAGAGCCGTTTGGACAACAGTATGACACTAATGTATTTACGGACAGTCCAATCGCGGGTAGAAAATGAAACAAACGGCATATATCCTGACACGACATCATACGCACATGGCCATTGCCAAAATACATACTGAAACTGTAAACAAATGAAACTATGCTTTCGCACTCAGCTGGGCAAACCGTTGAAGCCGGTTTCAAAAACGGCTTTGGTTTCCAGACGGTTTCCGGTAAATCGAACACGCCCTTTGATTTCCTGCCGTTCTAGCATGTCTTCGAAGGTCTCGTCATTTTGGCAACAAAATTGCTATCTTGGTTTCGTTGTTTCAGGTACAACATCCCCCTAGCAGTGACCCCACGGGGCCGGAGTTCGGCCTCTTCTTCGACATCGATGGGGTCATCGTGCGGGGAGGCATCCCCCTGCCGCACTCACGGGACGCCTTTCGACTGCTCACAGACAACAACGGAAAATTCTGGGTGCCTTCAATTTTTGTCACAAATGCTGGCAACTGTTTGCGACAATCCAAAGCCAGTCAACTACGGGACTGGCTTGGAGTGGATGTAAGTGTTTACTCAAATAACACCGTGCTCTATTTCAGTAAGGATGAAACTTGTTACCTATATTATCAAGATTACTTTCTTAAATGATATGTTGAAATGAGTTGTATTTTTTGCGCAATTTATATTTTGAAGGATTTAATCAATTCATTCAATTGTTTTATTAGTATAGTTGTTGCACAAGCGCGTTATATACATGTATATATATATGTAGCACAGGTTTTCTATGTGAGAAGTATCACGGGGCGATATACACGGATTTCGCACACACGCTTGGGTAAAGTGTGTGCAGTACTGCTGGGCGATGGCGGGGCCAGGCGATGGCGGGGCCGGGCGATGGCGGGGCGGGGCCAGGCGATGGCGGGGCCGGGCAATGGCGGAGCCAGGCGATGGCGGGACCGGGCGATGGCGGGGCCGGGCGATGGCGGGGCGGGGCCAGGCGATGGCGGGGCCGGGCGATGGCGGGGCGGGGCCAGGCGATGGCGGGGCCGGGCGATGGCGGGGCCGGGCGATGGCGGGGCCGGGCGATGGCGGGGCGGAGCCAGGCGATGGCGGGGCCGGGCGATGGCGGGGCCAGGCGATGGGGCGCATGTAAGTGACGTCTCGTTGAGGGTAGCTTGACGCCGACAATGCGCTGATCCTCCCTGTTTCCTGTCCAGGTGGATGCCGACCAGGTAATCATGTCGCACAGCCCGCTGAAGATGTTCCGCCAGTTCCTCGACAAACACATTCTAGTCTCGGGCCAGGGTCCCACCAAGGAGATCGCCAAGTACCTGGGCTTCACCAAGGTCACCACCATGGAAACGTTACGTCACTGCTTCCCGCAGCTGGACATGGTCGACCACAAACGGAGAAGAACGGCGGTAAGAGTGACTGCTTTACTCTAGATCTGACCCCGTTTTCTCTTCCATTCAAAGTTCTCACGTTGATCTGACTCCAGTCAATGTCGGTCCATAGCGCTAATGCTTTCGGTTGACTTTTTAAACCGACATTACATAAAGCATAAAGATGAGATGGGCCTCCCGCATGGTCCCTCCATGGCGTTGTTGGGGCGCGTGCAGCACATAAAGCTTGTTACATATAGCGTGTTACCAATGACCATTATGCAAATGTTTTCGTGTTTTTTGCAGCCATGCGCATTTGAAAAATACTTCCCAAGGATAGAAGGTATGTTCTCTTTTCCTCATTGACCTCATATATATATTGGCCCGTCTGTTGGCATGAAGTCTGGTGATGTGATGGAATGTGATAAAGTGTCAAGATACCCAGGTTCCTTGGCCACAAATAAAACATATAAACAGCAGTTATGTATGTGTCTGCTGTTCTACATGTTGGTTGCCCCGTACTGTGAGCCCTTGTAGGGGCCAAGTAGCCAGAAGTGGTCTTTGTCCGCCCTGTCCATACTCATCCCTTGGCTTGGATTCCCGTTGTGTCTTGAGACCCGCGCTTGGCGAGACTCACCGAGGTGTGAAACGCCCACAGGAGGGATTGTCCAGTCCAGTGAGAGTGTTGCTACGGACAGCTCCTTATATCGAAGGGGACATGTTACTGCGGACGTGCAGTAAGTTATCTTCCTTGTTAACCAGTCAACCCGTTAACCCTCCGTGAGCCGTTAGGCGCTCTCATCGCAGCGCGCAGTGTTAATGGAGCGCCGGGTAACCAACACTCTGAGAGAGATCTTATCCACCTGTCGTATAAGGAGGAACGGAGCTGGGGGTGAGGGCGGGTCGGGGCGGGGGGAGGGGCTGCGATACCCTGGCCGCGCGGAGGCCAGAAGCCGCTGTATAACAGCGCGTGGCTCACCCTCACACACCCGGGATCTAATCCCCTTTTTGCTCTGTCATCGCCCAACGCCGCGTCGAAAAAAAAAACCCCGGCAATGTCAAGTTGTCAAAATGATGGCCGCGCCGGCTCAAGTGCATCTTTCCGTTGTACAGTCCAGTGGGATGGGTGGCTACTTAATGGGTGGTGGTCACCTAAATATAGCAGCGAACGATTAAAAGAGCTTACAATGTGTGAACTAGATTCTCGATAAGGGATATCTAGACCTGACTTTCGACTCTGAGATATTTTTCAAATGAAAGGATTACTGCTATTAGCTGTCGACCGAATGAATGAAGAAATTGGCGTTTTATGCCACCTTTGGGTACACAAGGGCTAAATGATGCCAAGGAATCGTCGGGATGAACAACGATGATTCGATGAAACATGCCCCAGATTCCAAGTTGACCTGCATTTTGCGTACAGTTCTCGCCTAAGATTTCATTAAATAATCAGCCTGGATGAGCGTTTTTTTACCGATCCCTATGGCCGCCTTATCTTGCTTTCCTTGGCGATTGTGGCACCAGGACGGGTTGTTTTGCTGAAATAAGTAGGACGTGTTAACCTGTGAGGTCATATCGGACAATGGGAAGGGTCAGCACCGGTATATGCCTCACACTGCGGGAAGCCGGCAGCTGGCTGACTCACCAGCCCCCTATGCTAACTGACGGTGACGGACTTTACCTTATTTATACCTGGGCAATGACGCACTCTGCGTTAAACCTGTCTGTCCTAGCCTAATGATACGTCACAAGTATTGTCGCTATTAAAATTGCCGCTACATTATCGCTAAGTAATTATTATATAAGCTCGCAATGGGTTCCGGGTATCTGGGCTATGTGTGTTTAATCGGTATACTCATCATGTGTAGGTGTAAACGAAGCTTTCGCTACGGGATTTATTTAGGGACACGCCGAGGAGAGTACTGACTGCACCTGGAGTGTACGCCATTCAGATTGCGATTACAGCATGTTACGTCTTGCCTGCGACCAGCAGCCCGGCAGCAGTAGCAATGGGACTGTATAAGCTGTATAATTCACTAACCATATAGCATGTAGGTCCACACAGCGACCATCTGCTCAGTGCAGCGACGTCACTGTGACGTCACTTCTGTAGTGTAATTCTAGCTCTTTATCATGCTCGGTGAGTGAACTATGGAAACACTGAAGCTTTATGTTACGCTGTGGAGCCTATGCACAATCTACAAAGAGGCCAGCCAGCTAACCCGATGGTACATAACATCAACAGCGCGCGGCCTGTATCGGCCGATGTAACCAGTGGCGGGCCTCCTCCCCGCCGACGGTTTTATTGTCCGCCTGATCGCTGTGGCGTGGGCGGGAACCAGCGACCTCTTGCGAGGAGAATGTCATCACCACATAATGAATCGATTTTAAAGACATTTCTTGGTCAACACTCGCCAACGGCCTGCACCACCAGGCGTACTCCCGGTCAAGGTCCTGTGGTCTGGGGTTTTACGTTCATTGGTTTATGGTTGAAACTCAAACGCTTGGATGCGTTGAGTGCACTAAACACAAAGATATGCGGCTATGTAGGTCACGATGGTGTTTTTTGTTAATGTCGCCATATTTATATGCATAGGAACCTGTGGTAGAAAAGCCTTGGCAGCATGACCGGTGGTGGCGGCTTATTCCTATGCCGCCCCCGCCCCCGCCCCCCCCCCATTGCTGGGCGGACCGCCGTCATGGCTTGACGAAGCGAGCTCTATGTACACCCGTCCGGAATGAGGTGGTTAGTTAGGCTGGTACAGCGCTGACCGAGCCCGCCCTGCGACCACAGGGACAGTACTCACAAAAAAAACCTTGAGGCTTCGTTGGTAAAACGTTCCGTTACCCTTGACCTAGAAACTCTTCCTCTCCATCTCTCTGTCTGTCTGTATGTCTGTGTCTATATATATACACACACCGGAACACATATATCCATATATAATCCCCCAGGGAGACTCCCCGCTCCCTGTTGCTAGCACTGACAGTCGACACCTGGCGAATTAATCAAGAGACCAGCCTCACCCCCCCCCCCGGTTGCGTTCTGCCCGCGATGGGGTTTCTCTGGACAACGGAACGTTATTGCGCTGCTGGCTTCTGGTGGGCCCCACCTGGCCCTGTATCCCGGCCCATTGATTAAAAGGGTGGATACGCCCTAGTGTTTCACGGCTTAAGTATGTGGTTGATTTGGGGTTCCTTTCAATTCTTGGTGACGCAGCGGTTTCGCCTACCTGCCATGGGTTATTGTGGATTGGAATGTTGGTGTTTACATGTTCATGCAGCTTGTATTTAGGCCAAGTAACCTCCCGGGACAGTGAATTGGGGTTCGATGCAAGCTTGCCCCATGCAGTCACAGGTGCCAGGGTTTGTACCAACGACCTACTGATCAGAATTAAATATGTAGGGTCATGAGAATCCACTCACTCGTATCTAGGTCTTCTTTTGAATACCCGCTACATAATTGACTTCGCGCTCCTTTCACTTTTTTGCGAATCCAAAACGGGGCGCTGCTAGTGAATGTGACAAGGGAATTGTTCTTCGTGAAAGCTATTTACAATTCTATTCACGTCTGTGGGTGGGACTCATAGTAACCATGACGTGACCTTGAGATCGGACCTACTCTTTGCAAAAGAGGAAACACGATCGGTCGTTTTTCCATGCTAGGGCAATCCATTGTTTCAGCATATAGCTCGATCACGCCTATACCATTTACAACGATAATCCGTTCGTGGGCTCTAACATGGGAGATGGACCACATTGTCGGACATATGGCCTAAAGCCATACGATGTCTCTCAGCGTTGACTCTTATATTTGTGATACATGTACTCAGCGTCAGCTGCTCGGTGCACCGCCCGCTATCTAGCATTTCACTGGGGAGGCCGTCTCTAGGTTGTGACAAAGTTACAGAGATAAGCGGTGTTTTTTGTTATGTTTGAGATGTGTGGGCGCCGCTGTCGCGAGTTTCATTCTGATAAATGGTGGGGTGGGGGGGGGGCACCCTGTGACCCAATAGGTAGCACGTTCGACTAATGTCGAGTCTGCTCTGCCAGGCCAGGCGACCGTTGCGTGGTTCGCATCCGACCTGTGCAAATGTGCAGTTTGTGCAGACTTTAAGATCCCAATGATTTCTTCGCAAAGAGTAAGAGGTTTACTCCCGGAGACATGGCTCCTCTCTACCTTGACCCTTCCCAACATCGCGATGTGACCTACATAGAGGTTCAGGTGTCCCAACTGACATAAACCAACCAACATAAACCAACCAACAAACTCTGACCTAGTGCGAGACGCTGCGGCATCATGCGGCACCTATCTGTGGCATGATGTCCCTGACACACGTCCTTTGTCAACACCGAGGTAAACACGGCTCGCCCTTCCCTCCACCGCGGGTGTCGTCACTCTCCCGTGTGTGTTGTCGCCGGCTCCGACCTCGCCGCACTCGACGCCGTCGGTCACTGGTTGGTGCTCGGTGTAAACAAACAAGTTGTGCCTTCCCGTGACCTTGTGAGTGAGTTGTGCTACTACCAGCGACTGCCACGGTGCTGTGTGTGCGAGGTGTGGGCCTGTTCAGACCAGTCAGTCGGGGACTGGTCTGTATAGTAATGTGTGAGCACACACTGCTTTGTTTTGATGCTTTAATGATTGACCCAGATCCTCAACGGGTCAACCATATACGTAACAGCTGTGAATGGAATTTGTATATGTTTTGTGGTGGGTTGGGATCCGTCCGTCTGTATTTAAGACGATGGGTTTGCAGCTTATTTGTCGATATTCAAGTATTTGGATTTATTTTGCGGCATTTACGATAATGAAATGACTGAATAAGTGTGCCTGAGACCTTATATATGAGATAAGTTGCTTTGTGGCTTCCTCAAAAAATTCTTTAGTAAAAAAAAACAAATGGGAAGACATTTTGTTGGTTGTTGCCTAGGTGCCTGTTTATAAATACATATGTGTGAGGTCATTTGACCTGAGGTGTGACAGCACCTCGCGTCGCGCCTCACATCGCAAGGTTACACCCACTATTGATGAAACTTCGTCACCGGCTCAAGGCGCATGTTGACTGCGACGTTACGAAATAAATACTTCAAAGCATAGGGGAGCTCCCTGTTGTAGTGGTTCACGCACTACACCGCAGGTCTTGGTTTCGAATCTTGGTTTCGAATCCGAGCCTAGGCACCTAATCTGGGGCATGCTGCATCCGTTCATCAATCCTCGTCCCAGCCGCTATTGCTCGTGTGGGCACAAAAGCGGTGTGAAACACCAATTCATTTGTGAGGTCTTTGGTGTCCAGCTTCAGGACTTGAAGTTTCCAAGTAATCGTAATGGATTACATTGGGTTTAAAAAGCCATGTAATCGTAATCGATTACATTGCTAATATAGTCGTAATCATGATTACTTTTGATGATTACTTTACAGGGTTTACTGGGGCTGATTTAGTCTCCAAACTGAGCGTCACAATTTCGATGTCCCCAGTGTCGTGAATGGCAACTGGAAGAGTCCTACTGTAGAGACCCCCCTCCCTATCCTTCCGGTCTATTCTGCCCCAGCTCTAGACGTAACGAGACATAACTAATGAAGCTGGCTGGGTAGCAGAAAGTGGACCTTCTAAACCCATAATTACCTTGTCTGCATAGGATAACTAGGGATGGTCCAGAGGATTGGGTGAGTGGGGGCTCTGATGGCATGGTGTTATATGCCTGTGTTATTGTTCTCTCTATAGATAGGTTGAAAGAAGTGTTGTTAAAAAACTCTTTGTGACCAGTACACCAGGGTCACCCTTGTGTACTGGTCATAACGAGGTGTTGTGTCGTCCATTACGTACAGGTTAAGCTTATGCGGAATAAGCCCAGTAAACAAACTCCGTAAACAAAAACAAAGCTTACGACTGGTGCTCTTGACAACACGTTCCGCCTTGGGGACCCGAAGGCTGGAACAACATGGCACAACAGGATGCTGTGCTCTCTAGCGCCTCGTGACGGGTTGGGTTCGAGTGGTCACGAGTGCTCCTTCCCATTCGAGTGCACGTCATAGTGTTCAAGCTCTACGCAGTCTTTTTTGCTAGGAGCCATTAATGTCGGACTTCCGTCGCTACGGTAAACAGTTAAAGGTGAATGTCACCATGGCAGGCAGCGAAGATTCGTCTGGGGTTCAAACGGATTTTAGGAATTCTGAGGGGTTGAGGCAGGTTGACTGTCTCGGCCTTTGGTATAGAAGAACAGAGGCGTTTGAAACTGAGAGTACAATGCATATATATCGGTGCAAACTGACGCGTACATGTGTGATATCTCTCGGCCCGGCCCTCCTTGGACCCCTTCTATGACCTAGCCCAGTATATCGGGATCAAGGGTAACGAACTGATCCGGACAGTTTTGGTACCCGCCATGGTTCGGACTCCAACCACCGACCTCTCGCATTCCTGGACGTTCGGAGCGAAACGCCAAACGCGATGCGCTGAAGGGATAATCCCGTAGGCGCTGGTAGTTACTGGTCTATTTATGTCGACCCGGGCCGGTACCGACATACTACGCATTAACGTGGTTACCAGGTCTCAATTCACGATGTTTTAGGCTGGGTTCGTGCACATAAAGGCTAAATTGGGCCAGTTGGTCTTCTTGGTAGTGCCATGTTTATCACTTCACAACTGAACAGGTATTGAGAAAAAAGTAAACCTGCATCAGGTGTATTTCCTAGAATAGCCTATTATCGCTTGCACTATGCCCCGGCCCTGTTTGAGTCTTTTATTGCTCGCACTGCGTTGCACGTTTATACTTTAGTTTTAAAAAACATATTTGAAGCACCCAATTTTCTTACTATACCTTACCATGACCTTACCATACGCCTTACTATAGATAAAATTTAAAAAAAAAAAAAGTATAATTTTTGTCATTCAACGGTATGTTTTTTTTCTCTTTTTTTTCTTTATAGCGGTGATAATGTTTGGGGAGCCAGTGAGGTGGGAGACGAACTTACAGCTGATCGTAGACGTACTGCTGACTAACGGGATGCCTAACGCCGACGCCCCCGAGTCCATCCCCTACCCTCACATCCCTATCCTGGCCTGCAACGTGGACCTCATGTGGATGGCCGAGGCACCCATGCCCAGGTAAGGCCGGCTCAAACCACTCATGTTATCAACCCCGTGAAATCACTGTTACTTTTTTTTAGCTTATTGTGGCTGAATGTAGAGGCTATGTTAGCGTGCGTAGCCTGAGAGTTAATGGTATTAAACACTCTTTGTTTCTTAAATCTTATTTCTGACGGAATGCTTGATGCTAAAGTTGTGGTGAAGGATGCTTAGTATCTAACCTGTGATGAGTGTTGCATAGTATCTAACCTGTGATGAGTGTTGCATTGTATCTAACCTGTGATGAATGTTGCATAGTATCTAACCTGTGATGAATGTTGCATAGTATCTAACCTGTGATGAATGTTGCATAGTATCTAACCTGTGATGAATGTTGCATAGTATCTAACCTGTGATGAATGTTGCATAGTATCTAACCTGTGATGAATGTTGCATAGTATCTAACCTGTGATGAATGTTGCATAGTATCTAACCTGTGATGAATGTTGCATAGTATCTAACCTGTGATGAATGTTGCATAGTATCTAACCTGTGATGAATGTTGCATAGTATCTAACCTGTGATGAATGTTGCATAGTATCTCACCTGTGATGAATGTTGCATAGTATTTAACCTGTGATGAATGTTGCATTGTATCTAACCTGTGATGAGTGTTGCATAGTATCTAACCTGTGATGAATGTTGCATAGTATCTAACCTGTGATGAATGTTGCATAGTATCTAACCTGTGATGAATGTTGCATAGTATCTAACCTGTGATGGATGTTGCATAGTATCTAACCTGTGATGAATGTTGCATAGTATCTAACCTGTGATGAATGTTGCATTGTGTCTAACCTGTGATGAATTTTGCATAGTATCTAACCTGTGATGAATGTTGCATAGTATCTAACCTGTGATGAATGTTGCATAGTATCTAACCTGTGATGAATGTTGCATAGTATCTCACCTGTGATGAATGTTGCATAGTATCTAACCTGTGATGAGTGTTGCATAGTATCTAACCTGTGATGAATGTTGCATAGTATCTAACCTGTGATGAATGTTGCATAGTATCTAACCTGTGATGAATGTTGCATAGTATCTAACCTGTGATGAATGTTGCATGGTATCTAACCTGTGATGAATGTTGCATAGTATCTCACCTGTGATGAATGTTGCATAGTATCTAACCTGTGATGAATGTTGCATAGTATCTAACCTGTGATGAATGTTGCATGGTATCTAACCTGTGATGAATGTTGCATAGTATCTAACCTGTGATGAATGTTGCATGGTATCTAACCTGTGATGAATGTTGCATAGTATCTAACCTGTGATGAATGTTGCATAGTATCTAAATTATGACGCAGGTTGCTTAGCAAGTTCAGATACAGAAGACTTAGTATCTAAACTGTGACAAAGGCTGCTTAGTTTCTATGATGAAGGCGCCTTGGTCAAGTTGTGGCGGTCACTAACCTTGCCTGTCTTTGTTTAGATTCGGCCACGGCTGTTTCCTCCACTGTCTGGAGAGCCTCTATAACAAGATCTCTGGATACGATCTCAAATACACGGCGCTGGTCGGCAAACCCAGCGAGCTGACATATCACCACTCGGAACAAGTGCTGCAGCTACAAGCGCGCAACCTGGGGCTGGAAGGCATCAAACGGATGTACTGCATCGGGTAGGTCTGAGTCACTGGGAGTCAAGATGAACAAAGAACAATGGTTAAAAGTAATACCGCGGAATACTGGTATAAAATATCAAGTCGAAGGATGCAGTCTAACATCAAAATTCCCTTTTGGCAATAGAAGTGTTAGGCCTCCTTGTTGCGTATAATAGCTAATACGAGTCAAGGAACCTCCTGGGATTATCATATCAATTATTTGTGACGAAATCGTCGGCTGATACCAACTGAGATGTCGTGAAACTCATGGCCCACAGGAGGTCGCGAGGTAGCATACAAGGCATGAAGGTTGGGGGTCCAAACCCCACTTGTGTCTGTTATCGTGTCATCCTTTCATTTTATTGTGTCAGAGGTCGTAGACTTACGTTGTATGCACACAAAGGTGGCATAAAACTTTCAGTGCGGTCCTAATAATTCTTATTGTTACGAGTTAGTGGTCATCTTAACTAGTACAATAGCTTTAAATCTGAAGGCCGGTAAAATGCCGTATTCTGACTCGAACCGCCCTGCTGCCCATGCAATTGACAATCGTTGCCACTGTACGATTCTTTCAGTTCATGTTATCGCGACCTTAGCATCTTAGCACCTGACTGCACCCGATACGAGATTATCCGGGGATTACGGGTGGTATTCATGTATTAATGTTGTCGCCGCTTTCTCCCACAGCGACAACCCGGACATCGACATTTACGGCGCCAACCTGTTTAACCGCTACCTGCAGAAGATGACGGCCAAGAAGGCGGCCCGACGGCACAAGGTGGCGGCAGCCACGCCCTCCGCCAACCCCTCCCTCAGCCATGGCCCCGGCTACCTGCCCGAGGACCACGTGGCCGAGACGGGCGAGGACGAGGAGGACGAGCTGCAGGACTGCACCAGCTGCGAGTCGATCCTCGTCTCGACGGGCGTCTACAGCAGTAACCGCGACTACGCCTCCAACAACACCAAGATCATCCTGAACCACACTCACCGGGACTTCATCATGGACCCCGAGCTGCGCAAACCCACGCTAGAGGTGCAGAACGTCATGGAGGCCGTCGAAGCCATCTTCCGCAAGGAGGGAATCATTAGTTAATGAAGGCTGGTTTTAGGGAGCGTTTAATTTTCCTTTTTTTTTTTTTTTTTTAACCATTATTGTCTGACGTTTCGGGGCTCGTTCTGCAAACAACAAATAGGGTATTCAGTCGTTGTGCTGTCTCGCGTTCTCATGTCATTCGCTGGTGCAAAGCCCTCGGGAGTAACCCCTCCCACCCACCCCACCGTCTTCCTCTGAGGAATGGTGTCATTCGCTGATGCAAAGCCCTCGGGAGTAACCCCTCCCACCCACCCCACCCTCTTCCTCTGAGGAATGGTGTCATTCGCTGATGCAAAGCCCTCGGGAGTAACCCCTCCCACCCACCCCACCCTCTTCCTCTGAGGAATGGTGTCATTCGCTGATGCAAAGCCCTCGGGAGTAACCTCCCCCCCCCCCCCTCCCACCCATCCTACCCTCTTCCTGTGAGGACTTTCTATAGCGGTACGAACACTGACTTGACACACTACCGCAGACTGAACTGAAGTGATTGTTTTCTTTCGCACTGCACCATTGTCGTCATAGGGCCACCCAGTTGCGTCCCTCGTGTTACCATGACAACCTGATCAAGTGATATTCACATGTGCACGCAACATAGCGAGGCATAACGTGTAGTGGTTTTTGAATCGCGCGGCCCCAGGTTGTGGCGTGTATAGCGTATATATACGTTCACGCGGTCTGCTCTCTACCAGCGGTCTGGCACCGGCCCTGGGGCGGGTGTGGTGATTATTGGTAGGGTCCCCACAGCGTGTCATCGGTATCAGAGTGCCACATCAATGTATATAGGAGCGGCGCCAAAAGTTGCAAGACTCACCGGGGAGGCCTGGTATGCAGCCTACAAACTACACCAACCCAACATATGTATATATAGGTATATACTCTTATAGCGGCCTCGTGCAGTACGTTTTTCGATCCCCTTCTTGGCCCCGCACCTGAATGCGGTTGGCCTTTTTCTGTGTATTATTAACTTTTTCGGGTAGCATGAGTCTTTCTTATAATGGCCGAGTTAGAAGTGCACGTGGTTGCGCCGCACGCCATGATTTAGCGTAGAGTTGACACCCCCAGTGTACAGGACGTGTATTCATACGCCTTCATTCATTGCTTCGGCCTGCTAACACATTTCTCCTGATGGCGCGAACGCGTAAAACTGACGCTCTGGGCGCTGTCCTCCTGTGCGAATTCATTGTCAGCATGGAGATTGTAACATTATTTGCTGTACTGCATATCGCCATCGGATTGAGCATTTTATAACATGTCCGGCTTGAATAAATAAATCAATTCATTGGTTATTTGTGGTCACGCCGGTCGATCTTGAAGTACGCCGTACATCATCGCTCTTTTGGGGAGGTGTTTGGGGCACAAACCGAAACCGAAGTGGTCTGTAACACTTCCTTAAGGGAATCTCTTCATGCGAAAACTGGATCGAAGTTATTGAGTGTCTGTGATTTAATGTCGTTTGTAATTAGCTGACGTGACGTCCTGTGTGTCCTGATATAGATATGAAAGGGGTAATCCATCGAACCTCAGGAGGATAAGCCCTAATCGAGATTTGATCGATTTTATTCGTCTTTCGCATTGATGTACGCTTGAATTACGTTGTTTAGCTGTCAGCGTGCGCCATGTGACTGTTCGTTAGATGGTACCTTGGCCAGGGTAACCCATGGTAAATCGTAGCCTAAGCCATCGTAGCATAGGCCACCGTAACCCAGGCCACCGTTTCCCAGGCCATTGGTGCCTGGTCACTGTAGCCCAGACCGTTTTAGCTGGAGCCTATTCGATGGAAACCACAATTCGCTTGTTTGCAAGGTTGTTTCTAGTCTCGTGTTAGTGTTTAAACTTTGATGGATTTTTTTTTCGTTTTCTTTCTTGAATTTTTCGCAAACCCGGTTATGACCTAAATTGTGGTCAAAGGCGATTAAAGCGCCATATTTCAATGTTATTGACATGTTTTGGATAAACTACATACGTGTATTTACTTCCCAGTACATTAGTTCATTGTATGGACACTTTTTAGTATATTTCGTTAATTAACTTGACAACTTCTGATCAGATGTTTCTGTATATTATAAAGAACAAGTGATGTTAATAAAAACTGAGCGAATGAAACTAGATCAGAAATTGCAAGGGATACTCATATCGTTGTGTAGATGTGGGTGCCAGCCATTTGTTTGTGTGCGGGCGATGTGTCCGTGTGGATGTGTTGTTGTTTGGCTGGGTGTGTGACAAAGAAGTAGATTGTAGGACCATATATATATATATATATATTTATAATAGTACATGTGCTGGGTACTAGATAATGTAACATCACCACTGAATCCATTGATTACGACGCGTAGCGTGTATCATGTTACGATGTACATGTATATTATGCATTCATATAATGGCGAGTTTGCGCGCGCTTGTTTAAGGATTTGTCATAATATAATCGAGGACGGGAATTCTGTGGCAATTCCTCGCCTGACAGTGGAGAGGGCAAATGGACTTCCTATTCAGTTGTGGACTCGCCTGGTTTCTTCTAAGTATAAAAGGACGCAGTATAGAGCGGGTACTTTTTTAATTCATAGTTGAGCTGTTGTAATGGAGGACCCCCCCCCACCCCCCACGTGCACAAATATGTATAAAATGGCTTTTTGAACTCGGATTGTCGTAATCACGATTACATCAGTATGGATTGTTCAATGTTACCATGTCACGCCGTTCGCTCCAGTACCTAAGACCATTGTCAATTCATCAAATAAATATCAGAGGTTTACTCTTAGAAATGGTTGTCTCGTGTTTATTTAATGTACTTAACCAAACCAAGCCAAGGGGACGTGTCGACAGGCCTGAGACCACCTGTCTAGACCGAGGCGGGGGTCAACAGGCCTGAGACTTGTCTGGACCGAGGTGGGGGTCGACAGACCTGAAACCTATAAGTGGTCATATTTGCTCTCATATATATATTTTTTCCTTCGGGTGGGGCCATTTATACTATTAGGGGTTCTTAAAGGAGACCGTCCGGGTAAGCCGAAGTGCAGCAATACATTTTGCGTCAAAACAGAAATTCGTTCATTTATGACTGGGTTAACTTACTTAATCTCCGGATTTTACACGCACCAAATCATTCATTTTGGGTTCGATATAGCCGCTGAGTTCTTGAGTTCTTTATATGCCTACTGGCAAAGAAATACAAAATAATATTCCACCATGTTGGCACAAAAGAAATTTATCCTATATAAATGTACATTTATAAATAAATTATGTTTAAACTAAATGTACATGGGGAAGGGTGTTCATGGTCCCGGCATAGTCATATATTGCTTCATGTTCAGTTAAGACTTCATGGAGATAGATTTGATTGTTATTACCTTAAAAGATTTAATTTAATCGCGTGATTAATCATTAGTCGTCAGGAAATGTTGAAGGAAAGGTTGAAGGCTTTTTTCCACAATAAACATTTTTCCGTTACAGTGAAAGGAGTTCCATCAGGCAAAACTCTTACAACACTGACATGGTTTTGTGCAAGACAAAATTTACCAGACAATCTGATTAGGATGTGTTACGGCATCGCATGGACAGTGAATCGTTCTCGGCTCCATGGCTCGGTTTGGTTCATTATCCTGGGAGATTCGGCTTCTCGGGTTGACCTTCACATCGCTGGTGTTCAAGCGCGTTCTCCCGAGTTGGCGGGTGGCCCCTCGCGATGTCCCGTACATGATAGCAACGCAAGAGAAAGCAATGTGAAGTAGGAAGTCACTCGATATGATAACAAGTAGCATGGATTCTGCCAAGAAATGCTTACCTGGATTATCCGGCCGCGATACGAAATGACCACTACATTACGAAGTAACGAAAAGTAAATTACAAATATCACAAAGTCATGTCATGGGAGCCTTTATTTAACAAGCCATGTATACATACAAGTACGTTGTCTTCATTTATCATATAAACAACGGAGTGTTTCCAATCATGACAAGTCATGTCTCTCACAAGAAAAACAGCGGCCAGATCACTTCCAGCGTTAAACGTAAAGGTATCCCTCGCATCGTAGCCCATAGAAAGACATTTTCGCTTCACGGGTGCAGTTTACTTATTTGGCAACAACCTTACCCTATCCTACAAACTATGAAAGAACGAAACTACAAACTAATTGACTAGAAGCAAAGTGTCCCACTATTACTGTCCGAGGTCGACATACCCTGAAGGAAAAATTAGCGCCATGGCACTATAGGGACTGTATTTCGGTAAATAGGTTTAAACTAGTTAAGTTAATTTTTTATGACCAACGAAGAGATTGTTTAGATTAAGCTATGTTCCATACGTAAAACTTTAGTGGAAATTAACATGAGTATCTACTTGAGTGTCACTTTTCATGTCTCATAAGAGCTCTATACGTGAAGCGCGAAGGGAGAATACCACTGGCAATATCGTAATGGGGTAGTTTTCTTCAGCAGTTAACAAAGGACAGAGATAGACAGGTGTTCCAAAAACTTGGCAGACGAAGAGAACAGATGTATCGATAGACTAAGTATTGGACAGCATTCACCACCGGAAGCTGCAGAACACTGAATAAACTCACTTGGGAATGGCGCACCTACTTGTTGCCACGACACAAAACATCAGTACAGCATAAAACTTATTGTTAAGTATTGGCCTTCTGTAAACTGCGTTTGGCTCTCAACACATTGCCGCGACGAAACAATAGAAATAAACTTTAAAAGTACATTTCGGCCTGTGTTGTGAAATTCACATTAGGAGCACCGGAATGTTCCACAGTAGTGTCAGAGAATTAGTTCTACGGTGTCTCGGGGAAGTATCACAGCTGGCAATACCATTGGCACAGTTATATGTAGATAGGTAGTATAGGCGAGTGTACCACTAAGACACTAGTTGTGTTCTCATTCAATTACAACAGCAGTAAGTACATATAGTCAGGAGTAAGCTCTACCAGCATTTGTTCCGATACAAACATAAATGAATAGAACTCAAATTACCCTTCTGGCCACTAGCATCCTGCTCTATGTTACAGTTACAGGATGGGACCGCCTGGCAGGGGTGCAGCATATCTATCGCTGATATGTCCTGTACGGCTTGAGGTGTTGAGCAGTGCCTTATATACATTGTTGCTATTTACATATCCCCGACATATCACACGGATGCTTAATCCCAATTCCGCGCGGATTATCATGAGAAGACAGCCTTGACGTTGCCAATATATCTGTCTACCAGTTGGAAGAGAGGCTTAAGGGCAAGAATTATCCAGATATAGCAGCAACATTAGTATTAGTATTAACTAGCCAACCGCGTATTTTCAACAAAAGAGGCTGTCACTTAAAGTAGTGATTCTCTATAGCTGACGTGCGACAAAATGGAGATTTAACTAAGAGGGCAATATTACACAATAAAGTTAAAACATGCGGGTTAAAAGGTAGGAAGCTGCAGGTAAATCAGGCTAAGTGATCATATACAGAGTGGAATGTATATAACGCCGGTTGACTCAACAATATACTGTACTCTCTCTCCCTCTGTTAATATCCGAGGATTAGACTACATATGTTAAAGGTTGGTACAAAACAACTCGTAGATTACATCACAGAATATCCCAAAAAAGTATATTGAGCTAGCCCAGGCCCATACCCAAGTACGGCGCATAATAGCTACATTAAGAGGATTAATAGCTACATATGGGAGTTAAGGTCAAAGAATATTTAGGACAATAAGTACAAACACGCGGTAGTCTATATAATACCACAAATAAAAGTGTGTGCACATATATTCATAAGATACACAACAGTAGTAGATCCAATGTAATGACTAGTATTCGTCAAGCTGTGACTGATTTACTCAAAATAGTACGTGAATACACCAAGATTTTTATGCTACAACTCCGAAGCACCACGACCAATTAAGTTCATAATATAATATTAATTCACTTTAAACAGTTGGGCACAAGACAAAACGAAAGATATTCGGATATGCACTTCGAACAAAGAATCACTTAAAAGGCAACAAAGACGAGGTGTAGATAACCAAATGCGTAGCCACTACACTAATATACATATATGTAAGTGTGATGTGTAAAGTGATAAATGCAAGCCTCGTGCGCGATTGTCAGGGAGAAACGTTTAACATGAGCATCGACAAGTAGCATCACGAGATGAGAGTACACTGACAGTTTATAAAACCCCCGAACTAAAAATAGACCCATACAGGTAGAAAGTATTGTTTGTCAAACGCAATACAACTCAGATTCTTATCCTTCGCACGCTTGCTTTGCTTGTTCGAGAGCTGCATTTTCATAACAGACTGTCAAAATTTTATTCCACAAGGTATTTAAATTAAGTACTTAAGTTAATACTTTTTGTATAAATTAGCCGTTCACGCGTGAGCACCAGCCTAACCACATACACAACGTCCCTTCCAAATATAATACCAAGTTAGTAGGGAAGAGAAACAATTCGTCATATTTCACAGGAAAACTCGTAAGTAAGGCCAAACCAAAGGGGCTAGATCGCCTTGAGTCATACGAGTCAGAACCACGTGGCAGCCATTCCGCGGAGTCTGCCGGGGTATCCCTCTCTGTTTTGACACTGGGTGGATGAGCGGGGGGGGGGGAGATGGGGGGTTGCGGTGGGATCACGAGATGGCGGCGTTGAGTAATCTGTGTTGTTCGTGGGACCCCCCTCGCAGCGGCCCGCGGTCCGCCCCGTCCGCCTCCTCCTCGGTCGCCAGCAGTACGTCGAGGTCGGACTCGCAGTCGCTGTGCTGCTCGCAGTGCTTGTAGTACTTCACCTTGTCCGTGGACTTGAAGTAGCGCATGGCCGACTCGTTGCTGTCCAGCGCCGGGCCGTGGTGGGCAGCCTTCCGGATCTTACGCTTCAGGAAGTTATCCACAACCCAAAACACTAAGGCCTGAGGAGAGAAACCAGAAGCGCGTGTACTTGGCGAACATAAATTCAACTTAACTAGTGTTTTAGGCCATCTTTGTGCATACATAGGTTCAATCGGACCAAGCAACCCCCCGAGACGACGCCGGATGAAACACGCCCTACATTACGTGCCCGGGCTCGGATTCCAATGCAGAGTTTATGGATATGCGGTCCAGCGCTTTAACAACTACACCCCCGTAAACTTTGAAAAACTCCAGGAAAACTGTCCATGTATTACTGACGTTCGTCGGATATCTAATCGCGATTGTTGTAATGTAGATTAATATATAAAACATTCATATCCAACTTTTTTAGTATTCCAACATCTAAAGTTAAATGGTGATCCTTCGGCGTAATACACAGTTGCAATTTTCGCAAACTTTGTATTACACGTTACGCTGGTAAACGTGGGGTAAAATATTTGCTGGCAGATATCCATGCTACACAGCTCACCACGCTTGAAAGCATGCTATCACAAGAGGCTTAATTTCAGAGCGCAACCAAGAGCTGATTAACCAGGTCGTCTTCTGAAGAGATACTTACGTTGACGAAGAATGGAACAATGAACATGACGATGACGAGCTCCAACTTGGGATCTCTGATTGGAGACATGACGAACTTCCTCACCTGCAGAAAACCAACGGAAAAAAGATTCATAAACTTACAAAAACCAAAATAATTTGGGAGTGTGCCGCTCCCGCCATCACAGTAATGAACACGCTGCTCCCGCCATCACAGTACTGAACGCGCCGCTCCCGCCATCACAGTAATGAGCGCCGCTCCCGCCATCACAGTAATGAGCGCGCCGCTCCCGCCTTCACAGTGATGAGCGCGCCGCTCCCGCCTTCACAGTAATGACCGCGCCGCTCCCGCCATCACAGTACTGAACGCGCTGCTCCCGCCATCGCAGTAATGACGCGCCGCTCCCGCCATCGCAGCAATGAGCGCGCCGCTCCCGCCATCGCAGTAATGACCGCGCCGCTCCCGCCATCGCAGCAATGAGCGCGCCGCTCCCGCCATCACAGCAACGAGCGCGCCGCTCCCGCCATCAGTCATCACCACGCCGCTCTCGCCATTACAGTAATAAGCGCGCCGCTCCCGCCATCGCAGCAATGAGCGCGCCGCTCCCGCCTTCACAGAACTGAACGCGCCGCTCCCGCCATCACAGTACTGAACGCGCCGCTCCCGCCTTCACAGTAATGAGCGCGCCGCTCCCGCCTTCACAGTAATGCGCGCGCCGCTCCCGCCATCAGTGGTGAGCGCGCCGCTCTCGCCATTACAGTAATAAGCGCGCCGCTCCCGCCATCACAGCAATGGGCGCACAGCTCCAGCCATCAGTCATGACCGCGCCGCTCCCGCCATCACAGTACTGAATGCGCCGCTCCCGCCATCACAGTACTGAACGCGCCGCTCCCGCCTTCACAGTAATGAGTGCGCCGCTCCCGCCTTCACAGTAATGAGCGCGCCGCTCTCACCCTCGCAGCAATGAGCGCACAGCTCCAGCCATCACAGTCATGACCGCGCCGCTCCAGCCATCACAGTACTGAACGCGCCGCTCCCGCCATCACAGTACTGAACGCGCCGCTCCCGCCTTCACAGTAATGAGCGCGCCGCTCCCGCTTTCACAGTAATGAGCGCGCCGCTCCCGCCATCACAGTGATGAGCGCGCCGCTCTCGCCATTACAGTAATAAGCGCGCCGCTCCCGCCATCGCAGCAATGAGCGCACAGGTCCAGCCATCACAGTCATGACCGCGCCGCTCCCGCCATCACAGTACTGAACGCGCCGCTCCCGCCATCACAGTACTGAACGCGCCGCTCCCGCCATCACAGTACTGAACGCGCCGCTCCCGCCTTCACAGTACTGAACGCGCCGCTCCCGCCATCACAGTACTGAACGCGCCGCTCCCGCCTTCACAGTAATGAGCGCGCCGCTCCCGCCTTCACAGTAATGAGCGCGCCGCTCCCGCCATCGCAGCAATGAGCGCACAGCTCCAGCCATCACAGTACTGAACGCGCCGCTCCCGCCATCACAGTACTGAACGCGCCGCTCCCGCCAACACAGTACTGAACACGCCGCTCCCGCCATCACAGTACTGAACGCGCCGCTCCCGCCAACACAGTACTGAACGCGCCGCTCCCGCCATCACAGTAATGAGCGCGCCGCCCCCGCCTTCACAGTAATGAGCGCGCCGCTCTCGCCATTACAGTAATAAGCGCGGCACTCCCGCCATCACAGTACTGAACGCGCCGCTTCCGCCATCACAGTACTGAACGCGCCGCTCCCGCCTTCAAAGCAATGGGCGCAGCTCCCGCCATCTCAGTCATGACCGCGCCGCTCCCACTATTACAGTAATGAACGCGCCGCTCCCGCCATCACAGTAATGAACGCGCCGCTCCCGCCTTCACAGTAATGAGCGCGCCGCTCCCGCCTTCACAGCAATGAGCGCAGCTCCCGCCATCACAGTCATGACCGCGCCCCTCCCGCCATCGCAGCAATGAGCGCACAGGTCCAGCCATCACAGTCATGACCGCGCCGCTCCCGCCATCACAGTACTGAACGCGCCGCTCCCGCCATCACAGTACTGAACGCGCCGCTCCCGCCATCACAGTACTGAACGCGCCGCTCCCGCCTTCACAGTAATGAGCGCGCCGCTCCCGCCTTCACAGTAATGAGCGCGCCGCTCCCGCCATCGCAGCAATGCGCGCACAGCTCCAGCCATCACAGTACTGAACGCGCCGCTCCCGCCATCACAGTACTAAACGCGCCGCTCCCGCCAACACAGTACTGAACGCGCCGCTCCCGCCTTCACAGTAATGAGCGCGCCGCTCCCGCCTTCACAGTAATGAGCGCGCCGCTCCCGCCATCGCAGCAATGAGCGCACAACTCCAGCCATCACAGTACTGAACGCGCCGCTCCCGCCATCACAGTACTGAACGCGCCGCTCCCGCCAACACAGTACTGAACACGCCGCTCCCGCCATCACAGTACTGAACGCGCCGCTCCCGCCAACACAGTACTGAACGCGCCGCTCCCGCCATCACAGTAATGAGCGCGCCGCCCCCGCCTTCACAGTAATGAGCGCGCCGCTCTCGCCATTACAGTAATAAGCGCGGCACTCCCGCCATCACAGTACTGAACGCGCCGCTTCCGCCATCACAGTACTGAACGCGCCGCTTGCGCCTTCGCAGTAATGAGCGCGCCGCTCCCGCCTTCACAGCAATGGGCGCAGCTCCCGCCATCTCAGTCATGACCGCGCCGCTCTCGCCATTACAGTCATGACCGCGCCGCTCTCACTATTACAGTAATGAACGCGCCGCTCCCGCCATCACAGTAATGAACGCGCCGCTCCCGCCTTCACAGTAATGAGCGCGCCGCTCCCGCCTTCACAGCAATGAGCGCAGCTCCCGCCATCACAGTCATGACCGCGCCGCTCCCGCCATCACAGTACTGAACGCGCCGCTCCCGCCATTACAGTAATGAACGCGCCGCTCCCGCCTTCACAGTAAAGAACGCGCCGCTCCCACCTTCACAGTAATGAGCGCGCCGGTCCCGCCATCACAGTACTGAGCGCGCCGCTCCCGCCATCACAGTACTGAACGCGCCGCTCCCGCCTTCACAGTAAAGAACGCGCCGCTCCCACCTTCACAGTAATGAGCGCGCCGCTCCCGCCATCACAGTAATGAGCGCGCCGCTCCCGCCATCACAGTACTGAACGCGCCGCTCCCGCCTTCACAGTAATGAGCGCGCCGCTCCCGCCATTACAGTACTGAGCGCGCCGCTCTCGCCATTACAGTAATGAACGCGCCGTTCCCGCCATCACAGTAATGAACGCGCCGCTCCCGCGTCCTGAATATACAACCAACCATGATGACGTTAAAGCTAATAATAAAAATCACAGCACAAATTTTTATCCTGGTAAGTAGCTATATTCCTTGCCATGCGTTCTCGATGTATAGTTGTATCTGTTCGTAGCGGGATTACCATTACCTGCTTCCAGAAGTCAAAGAGCACTAAGACAGTCATCAGTATCTTCTCCACGATCATGACCAGGATGTAGACCCCACACTGTCCTATCCAGGCATTGCACTGGGGCGGAGAACCTGGTGGAGAGATAGTCACAGAAATATTAACTCTGACACCCATTAAAGGCAATGAAAGCGTACAATCGGTCATAAGTTACAAACTTTGGCACAAACTGCACTTATGTACAGTTTGTTGCGCCTTATCAGAAACACATGTCAAGTCATTGATTTATTTATGTCGGAGGATATATAAAGTTAGGGCCCATATATAAATTAATGCGTAATTCTTAGAATATTATGAGCAGTAAAACCAGATGAATTACCATATTCTCCAAATGTTAACGTGTCCCAATGATACCGATGTATCAGGATCTGAGAAGTTTTCAGACCCAAATATATGATGAACAGGCCTAGAGTGGAGTCCAATATGAAGCTTATGATATACCTGTAAAAAAGGAACCGACATTAACAACACAATACACCGAGGCGGAACCTTACCCTACCAGAATTACGTCAATTTTACATTTCCACTAAAACACTGAATCAATACGTTTATGACCATTCATAACATTTTCGTACCTGAGAGTATGTAAGCCTACCATTAGCATGAATTAATTATGGCCTTCATCAATAAATAATTACTTGTGCTATTTATTAGAGCCGATGAAACAATGTAGCGCTGGGCTGTCTGGATTCAATTATGTGCCTACAAGAATAGTTAAGACATTTGTATAGCGAGCTTGCATTTGAGTTCTACATTGCTACATACCATGTGCAAGGATCCCCGTGGAAAATCTCGGCGAGAAAGACATTGGCAAAGTGAATGACAGCTGCCCCTATGGCTTGTTTTGATGTGTCAAAGAACCTATTTAAAACGGGGAATAGAACTTAAATATATTACTTCCCAAATGTATGGAATACAGGCATACAGTTACTAACACATATTAATACATACATGCGTGTGCATCTCTAAAAGTATCGTAATCGGTCAATGCCGAAACATTGGAAAGAATGCAAGTAGAAAAGTGGAGATTATCAGACACTTCACAAATACGGATAAAATTTTGCTTTTTAGTGTGCCATATTGTTGCTATATTCTAGTTCTAATTTCGATTGAAAAAAGATGATTATCTACACAGTCATTGGTGGAAATTATTCATCTAATGAAATTAATGATCTATTAACAATCGTGTTGTACCGGAAAGACGGTAAATATGCAGGTAAATATAATCGTAGTGGCTATTCGTACGGGTCCGTAAGAATAAGCCATGTGACTTCGTACGGCACATGGTCACATGACGTAAGATTCTCGCTTAGCCTAGAGCCTTATGAATAGTCTGCTGTGTTATTGCTCTCCGTGAAGAATTATTCATCTCTATCTAAATAGAGCCGAGTGCCGTATTAATAGTCTGCCGTATTATTGGTCTATGTGAAGAATTAAATCATTTCTATATCTATATAGAGCCGAGTGCCGTGTGAAAAGTTTGCCGTACGTGTTATTGGTACATGAAGAATTAAATCATCTCTATATATCTATATAGAGCCGAGTGCCGTATGAATAGTGTGTTGTGTTATTGGTACGTGAGGAATTAATCTACATGGGCTCAGTCAGCCGGGTCGGCGGGGATATGGGGGGGGGGGGGGGCTCGATCGTCACGTGACTAGGCCCTAAATTGGCCAGCGTGTTAGGGGGCCGCAGATAATGACAGTGGATTAGCAGTCACGTGACCGGTGCCGTACGAATAGCAAACCAGCTTATTCATACGGACCCGTACGAATATGTGGCTAAATATAATCTTACCATATTTTCCATGACCTCCTCTCAGCCTTGGGTTCACAAAATCTCTTAACTGCCATGTGAGAGAGGAAACAATCAAGGATAAACCCGAGCAACCAAACACAGGGTCACACGTCAATTTGTTTGAGCTTTAGTTGTGATGAGGTTAATTAAGTGCAGTGTCTTACAATGGTGCCTCCTTCAAGTGTATTAAACTTACTGGTAACCAGACGAGATCAATTTATGGAATGCAATACCAGTAACTTCCGTAAAATGCCACACATGTGTAGTTTTATGTACATCATTCTCCAATTAATTATAAGTGGGGCCACATACTTACCAATAAGTGCACTAAACGCAATGAAGGCAAGCAGGGCTTGTACAAAAAGTCCCAAGGGTCCTAGTAGATCCCCTTCGTCACAGTGTAGAGAGTTGTCGACTTCCTCAGACTGAACTTCACTTCCTGTCATGTTTCCTTGAATGGGATTATATGTGGCTGCCATGGCCAATGCATGCTGGAAATTGGAGAGCGGAGCGGTCATTCCTGGTCTCCATCCACATCCAGGTATGGAAATTTATGCAAGTACATGTAGTGAGATAATGTCACACAGATTAAGTCTTCTACCTGGGTAGTCAAATTCTTGTATTCATCACAAACCTGAAAGAAATAAAATCGATAACGAATTCAATTGGAGCATTACATGATGCGATATAAACTTCTTCACTTAAGGGCGAGAGTGGGTGGTGCCTGGTGGATTTTTTCAGAACTAAATTCAAATTTTTTTTTTTATTTATTTTTAGGATTAAATGGCAACCAATATCAATCTATGTCACATCAAATAATATTTCCTCCACCAAATTTGCATGTATTTGATGTATTACAAGCAAATACCAAGATATTTAGTGATTGCATATATGCGCCGAAAGGCACAATTGTGACAATTCATCATTTTTGTCCTATTTTATAGCCTATTTTGGTTATAAAAGAGCTTATAGAACAAAAGTTAGTAAAGTAACATATCGTTTTTTTGTTATTTTTGTATTCACCATGACGCTAGGCTTCAGCAGGCAGTTTTTTGGGGAAGTCTGTGCCTAAAGGGAGGTTGAAGACTTGAATCCCAATAAATGTTGTCATCAAAATAGAATTAACAGTTGTAAAAAATCTCATAGTGTATATATGTATAGGTTCTGGTTCATATAATTAGTACACATAATGCACACATGAGACAGGCATTCGATCAAATACCATTTTTTTGGTAAAGACTTGCTACAATTTGCATTGCAGGAGACAATGCTAATCTCAGATATAATAAAGTCAACACATTGAACATGTATATTGTTCACCTCTTTGCTCAACATAATTAATTCATCAAGGAAACTATTTAAATAAATCCTTTACTCTCTCATAATTAACATACCAGGTAATAAACAATCAAACAAGGAACTCCGCATCTAGATACAGCTTTAAGCATTGGCACCTAGGTTTGTTCATATTTCATCATTTCAAACTGCTAGACTTACCAATTAAACTATAAGCCATATATTTCACACAGTTTATGAACTGCTTCATAATTATCTCTTATATATAGGTACACACTGAACACCTGTAGGACTAACTATTAACATGGGCAAAAGTACTGTGATATGGCAAACACGTCTATCTCGGGACACCACACAACTCTGTCATGGCACTGCTACTTATAACAAAGCATTGCAATGCACACAAACTGATGACATTCACTACTAAGTTGAAAACCTGTGGTTATTTCTAGTTTTGGCAGATAAAAGCTGGATATGCAACTTTAACTACAATAGTGTTGAATTAAGCACCAAATGGAACTTTGGCAATAATCTTGGTTTACACCTAGTATATCAATCTTTTCATACATGAAATTATAGCACTTTTTGGTAGTCTAATGACAATTCTTACCTCAAAATATCTACATATTATTAATCAGATTATAGTGATATTTTTTTAGATATATACTTTGAGGGAAGCGTTTCCATTTAGTATCATCATGCTAGAGTCAAATAGCATTGGAGTAAAAAAAAAAGTATTACAAATGAGTGACCCAAAACTTCAAAGCATATGCAAATGTTAGTCATTATTGCTAGTAATCTTCCCTGAGCAAAAGACATGAACATTGTAAAGGGGGGGGGGGAGGGGAGGGGGGGTGTTATTAACTCTATAAACATGCACTGCAGTGGAGGTGTAGAAGGTGGGTTAGATAAACCCTCAGTTGTGTCTACATCAGCATTCAAGGGAAAAATGGCATTCTGTGTCAAGAAGGGTCATTCTTTCAATGTTACGAAATCAACAAACGCAGTCAATACCAACAACGCACTTAACATTATGTTCCGTGTTTCAACCACAATCGCAAAAAAAATCTTCGCACATTATATCCTTTTAGCATCTCCTAATTTGCTGGATTGCATCATATTCCGCAGTTAATTAAGTAATAATTATTATCTGTATAATGACACTACATACTCCATGTAATGTGCCTTGATTCAAACTACAACTTCATTCTTGCAATCTGTAGATGAATTAAACTGATTAGGGCTGCAATGATGGTTCTTCTATATTTGGGCGAATTATTATTTCAGCCTGCCTCACGTATGACTCAAGCCTACAATGTTCTATAATAATACATTTCATGGGTTCTAAGATGGAAGATGGACTGTGTAACATGTGGAAGTATCCCCTTTATATAAAAAAATAGGCAGTGGATATCTGATTGTGATCGGTTACCGATTGTGTACGGCTATTTTGCCGGCACCATCAGCTGATTGGCTGTTGTTTATGACAGGACTATATCATGTATATTGCCGGTCATGGATTAATGGGTTATCATAGGTCATGTGCTATTTTACCGGCAGGCTTCAATGCCAGGACATTGCATGGAGGCAAGGCTGGCAAAGTTTGCCAGGGGCGTGTGTCATTGCAATGCCACAGCATTGATGGTAATCTGCCAATAGGATATCAATACATGCTGATAACGTAAGTCAGAGAATACCTATATAGGCCTAATAGTTCATTCTTGAAAGGAGATTAACTTACTTGGCTTATGCCTTGCACATTCTTTTTTTTAAGATCTATGTCGTAAAAAACCTGTGACTAAATCAGGGCATAATTCCATGTGTCAGACTGCCAGTGAATTACTGAAGTGAACAGTGTCAGTGAAGGAAGTGAAGAATCATCCAATGAAGTTCGAATGAGACACCTCAGATGATATTCTAACTCACTACGCAAGTGCAAAAAATTGGCTAAATTAATCCCATATATTTAATCCAGAAGTAAGATCTGGTCAAAGAGACGCCCAGCCTGCGACCAGAAAGTCCTAAGCCTAGGTATCCTAAAAAACCCTAGGTAAGGTAAGAGACCCGAGGTTCAAGCTAAGCGTGTCGCTCCCTCGCTGTCAACTGGTCAACACTGTCACTGTCAGTGTGCCTGGCCAAGATTTATAAAATCATCCGATCATACAACCATCGACGAGAAATCCTTTGTATTGACACGCAGCATTCATTTCTACATACATCCAATAATAAACCTAATAGTAATACTTACAAGGAGATAAACGGTTAAGAAACCGTTAGGCCTATGAGCCTTTGTTTTTCGTCACACTCACCTCGACAGATGACAGCTGCTCGTACCTTTTGCGCATGCCCACAAGTAACATCCTGTTGATCTCTTGCGCTCGAGGCACCTCAGCATTAGTAGTGTTTTGCCAGATATCGAGATCTACAGGTAACTTATCAGTTCAAAATTTGATGCATAAGACATTGTTACATTTACCGGAGAAACGAAAAGTAACTAAAACTGAAAATATCATTAAAACGATAGATTTTGAAAACAGTTTGCAACAACCTCTAACGCCCCCTCACGTGTCGAGCATGCGCAGAGAGAGTGTAGAATCCATCTTGGGTCGATCATGCAAGTGCGCTTCGTAGGAAATATTGTCAACAATAATACTTGTGTTTTCTCAGCAGTAACAAGGTAAGGTACGGTTTTCTTTTCACTTTTATAAAGATACGTATTTCGTCTTGCGGATTGTATGTTTTTCCTGGTGTTACACTTTAGTTCGGCGTGTATTAGGACCGGGAACAAACAAGCACGTCGTTTATCTACGACGAAACCTTGTGCGCGTAATCGCCATCCCATCGTCAACAAAACACTTGGGAGTCCGTTCGCATGCGGTGTATGTATGGTGATGAAGCAAAGCACGCGGGTAGCTAAATAATGCAGGTATTATTGGTATTTAGCAGTATTCATCTCAAGTGCAATTTATATCATGTGGAAGTTAAGTAATTACTCTTTTACAATGTATAACTTGTTTCTTATTCCAGTCACAAGGTAATGTTTTTCTTTTAATTCAAAGTTGCAATTTATAGACGATCGAGGCGAGGTATAATGTTATAAAGGACTCTTCGCGTAGGCAGTAACTGTACGTGGCTTTCGTTGCATGCGACCGTAGCTACCAAAATATCGATGTCATCGTTTGCTGGCCGACCTCCGATGTTGACGTGCATGCATGTAAAATTGGTGTCCACACGAAGTTGTATATGAGATAGTACAGACGACAGATGCAGTTATACAACGTACCATTACGGAAGGGGAAAACAAGATCTCAAATACTTTAAATACGATATGATTATGATTATAGCAGCTTAATTTAAACTTTGGGCTTACTCATATATTGGGTGTCTGCTTCAAGTTTGGTTCGTCATGCACTTTGCTATGCCACCAACTCAATCGCACATAACGGAGCTGTTAGAGCTAAGTAACGTTGTACGTGATTCTTGAGTCCTGTACTGACATCAACACTGATGATCAGATAATGCTGGCCAACCATCGTCAGCAATGACGTCGCGCCGAGTCGAGTTAGAACTGTCTTTTCAGGAAACACGTGTGATTCGATAGGGTGTATTATAGGCCTACTAACGTTATAGTTCTCCATTTGTGCATGCCTTTTTCGATATTGTCCGATGAGCTAGACCAGAACAAATGGGCCGGAGCCGGAAGTTCGCTCGGGGAAGTGAAAACGTGCCAAACCCACGGACTTAGAATAGACTTAGCTCTTATAATACACTGCATAAGATATACCATCGGTATACTAGCGATAATATGGGCAAGTTGAATAGGCTAATATAGGAAGCCGCATGATGTGTGTCATATTGTGTACTCGCGAATTAGCATCTGATTTTTTCACGTTTTCTTCTGTTTTAGATTACACATCTTGGTCCCAATTTAAGTCATGGACCAAGGTAAGGCATTTAATATTACACAATGATTTCTTTGTGGATTAAATTGAAGGCGCTACTCAGACGGGCATAAAAAAGCCGAGTCCCGGTTTGGACTCGGCTTTTTCGAATTGGATATCGTATACATATGTATATATTGCACGGTTTAGGCCTATTGCATGCCGGGGTCCGAGGGTGATAAGTGCTCCAATGAATACTGTCGATCCCCCCCCCCCCACCCACCCCCCGCGGTGGGGGGGGGGGGGGATCGACAGTTTAATTGGAGGGGATGCATGGAGGAGAGGGTTCCTCCGCATCTGTATATATATAGTAAACTGATATGTTCGTTCCTCGGAGCCGCCCCCACTACCATTAAGCTGCAGCTTAACAGATTAAGGGTTTCCGTTCCTCGCAAGTGCGATCTTTCATTGTACCATTGTACTACGCTCCATGGACCACAGCCAATCGCTCGCTCGCGGCGCGGTCATCGGTCCAGTCTCCTTGTGTGTGTGTGGGGGGGGGGGCTATGTGGACATGCTCAGTCTCAGGAGGCTGGCGGCGTCTGCAGGCCTCCCATTGGTACGCGTTTGGACGCAGAATTTACGCAGTCTACTCTGATCACAATTAAGCGTCCAAGCTAACGCACCGCATACGCGTAGCTCCGCGCCGGAGCACCATTGCTACTACATGGATGGTCCCGGACCCCCCCACCCCCTCCCGCGAATGACGAGCTCCGCGCCGGACATGGATAGTCCCGGACCCCCCCCCCCCCCACCTCCCTTCAATTCCACTCACAGGCATTCACTTCTGCATGTCCTTGTCTACCTTTCTTTTCCCCGAAGAGACGCGGTCACACTTGTCTGCACCAGGCGGCATCTTGTCACACGTACCGTTGCAATACGGTTACTTCATTAGATAGAAGCACGCATTCACAGGCATACGGTATACGTTTACTATGATGTGGCTCACTAGAGGGCGGCACTATATCTGTGCTGTGCACGGCCAGCCCAAGTCCCGGTGGGGGGGGGGGGGGGGGTGGCACTATTATACAACACTGGTGGGAGGTTCCTTTATGCCGGAGAGAGCGGATCATTCGTGATGAAAAATATACCCTTATAGAGCGGATATTTTAGAACTTGCGACTGGTGGGGGGGTGCAGCTCTGAAAATGGTCGTTTATAGTAGAGCGGGTTGCGCGAAAAAAATCCTTCCGAGCGGATTTTGGCGGTAAAACGCCCCGACCCAACGGATTTGGGCGGTAAAACGCCCAGACCCAACAGATTTGGGCGGTAAAACGCCCCGACCGAGCGGATTTGGGCGGTGAAAAAGGGGGGGGGGGTTACCGCTGAACCCCCGCCAAACCCAGCAATGTATTAAGTACCCCCCCCCCCCACCCCGGGGCCTAAGGGGCCGGTGCAAGTCTTTCTTCGCAATGAGTAGGGGATAGTCGTAGTTACTCCCGGAGACATATGGCTCCTCTTTACATTGAACCTTCCCATTATGAGGTTATTTATTCCTACATAAGCCAATTAGTCTTCCCGAGTCGCATGCCCGTAGCGTGAGTGGAGCTGCGTTGGCCAGCTAAGCGGATCGTCAGGATCATAACTGTGGCTTATTCCGTGCCGTCTTCATGGCCGTCTGTGGCAATGATAAATGTCTGGCGATTGAACGACGCACGTTAACGTCTATTAGACTGGGAATAATACACTGTAGTAACGTGTTATTCATGAAATGTCTTTTTGCAGCTGGCGTCATATGCCACAATATATGCAATTGTCTCCAACATGGGACCAATTAATGGACTAGCCGATGTTGCTTGACATTATCGGCAATGCTTCGAATCCAAACCAACATCTTTCACTAACTGGTGTGCCTATTCATTATAATTGCGGAAAGACTTCAGTACATCAACACTAGTGGGTGGTTTGTATACAGACCAACCGAGATCGAGAACGGGGAGGCAGAAAATGTACCCTCCGCGCTTTCCGTTATACAAGGGAATAAGACAGTTCAATATTAACATATGATCACTGCATCTAATCAGAGTTGAAACAAAGCTCAGTTGTACACTTGATACAAAAATACTATTTTCAAGAAACGAATTAATTTATGTCCACATTTTCAGCCGTATCTACTTCTGGATGACGACTGACCGATTTGTCTATAGTCCTCTCGGCGTTCAGATCGAGACGACACATGGGTTGATTGCGTGTATTAGTGTCACAGCTTCTTTAACCCTCAGACGGTAAATGATAGACTTGAATGTAAAACATAAATTTAAAAAAATAAGCTATTGGGCTTGGATATCCATCCCAAGGGCGTCTCCTGGGTGGGGGTGGGTTCGCCCGGAGACCCCCTTTAACCACAACATGCAATGTTAATGTCGAGTTTCCTTGGAAAGATACAGTGTTAAAGTCGACCTAATCGCACTTCGGTTAATCGCAACAAATTTTAAATCCGAACGCCATTTCCTATACATCCCCATGTTAACAACTTCGGTTATTGCAACTTCGGTAAATCGCACATTCCGCTTAATCGCAACACAAATTTGCCTGAAAATGGGCGGGAGCTTCCGATAATTGCAACATTCGAGGTCAAACCCAGGTGTTGTTAGCGGGCATGTAGAGACAATGCGCTATCAGCTGACACTTAACAATACACTGTTAATATCGAGGTTGTCAACATTCGACCCGCCCACCCCCTGCAAATTGTTGTATTATACATGTACATCGAAGATCGCCAGAAGGAATGACAATGACTGCGATATGTTAGGTTCAGAATTATGCCCTCCAATGAATGATCTTTTACATAGGGATTTTATTTATTGATCCTGCAGCCATCCACAAGCGTAGTGGGTAGGACTGGTCTCTACACATATAGGCCTATTATTTGTTCCATATTGGTTTCTGCCGTCGCGTATTGCCGTTTCCTACACTGTACACATTGTTGAGACATGAGAAAGAAATCCGACTGCGTTCCGCAGACATGCCATGATAGCGTGTTATGGAATCAACACTATAGTAGTAATATTTGAAAAGTGCGGATACGGGAGGCGAGACCCCATTCGAGTCTCGCCTCCCGTATCCGCAAGGGGGCCTCCCTGGTGTAGTGGTTAGCGCACTAGACCGCAGATCAATAGGTCCTGGGTTCGAATCCGGGCTCGGGCACCTAATCTGGGGCATGTTTCATTCCTTCATCCTTCATCGTCTCGGGAGGTTCCTTGGCCCAATTTAGCCTGTATGTGCACAAAAGTGGCCTAAAACACCAACATTCCATTCCATTCCCGTATCCGCACTTTTCAAATATTAATTAACCGTATGAAGAAACCTACTATAGTATTGATTCCATAACACGCTATCATGGCATGTCTGCGGAACGCAGTCGGATTTCTTTCTCATGTCTCAACAATGAATGCCTGTCACGATCGACCAGCACGTTGTATTCATACAGTTTGTCGTAATTATAGCAAAGATAATGTACTACGTTATCCTTGCTTAGTGTGTGTGCAAACTAACTGGCACAGGGCGTCCATTTTATCGGGGAATGACAACGTTTACCAGGCAGACTACTTCAGGGCGGCAGGGAAGAGCCGTAACTGGTGGACTGAGAGAGGCGTATTTATCGATTTTCCATTGCTTGACCATGGCTCCAGCGAGAGTCCCCTCCCCTTGTTATAGCGAGACAATCGTTATAAGCTAAGCGCTTAGGTCTCCGCGTCCTCTGCTGGCACCGCTTGCAGACTGGCTGGCAATCTAACAAACTGCATGTACCCTGCCTTCAACGTTTTCGTGGGTCTAGATATGAAATGCTTAGTCGATGGTACAGTTTAGAAAAAGAAGTAGAAGATACCTTGGTCACGTTGGTATGCACATTATAATGATATGAGCCGTTTGAGTTTCTTTATAAATAACAAACGTAATTATTGTTTTAGATCTACCTTGTAATTTGGCGTTTGATGGATCTTGTGTATGGGACGGATAAATAGCATAATATACATTTGTTTCTGAATTAAACAAACACAAAAGGTTGACATTCGTGCCGGCTCTGTAGCCCGGCTTAATCTTCCCATGTGCTTGATATCAGTAATAGCACGGTATACCCGATCGTATTTAAAGCATATTTGATTCGTTTGTAAATACGTTAGGGATATCAATTTCCCAACAGTAATCAAGTCACGTATCTCCCCAACATTAATTCAATCTATACAAGGTTTAACGGAATTTATATCAAGAATGTTGAAGGGGGAAATGAAATGGAGAGTGTTATGTACACGATATAAAGTTCCCCACGGATCAACATACATACACCAGCTGCTGGCAATCTTACTGTAGTGCTTGACGTCATCAAACATGGCACAGTTCCAGCACAGACGCTTGAAGAGTGACCCTAAGAAGACCCGAATGGTCTGATGGTTGGGTCGCTCAGTGTTTATCTGTTGAACTGGCAGCCCAGGAGCGATGAGATCGAGCGACCTGGTGGTGGACCAGCCATCATACTGTCACAGGCCGAGAGCTGTTGTTGGCGGCTGATGTGAACCGTAGGCAAGAGGGACGCTTCTCCCAAAAAACATTAATAAAAAGGGCAATAAAAAGGTTAAGGATGTTTTCTTACGCCATGTCAATGCTTTCCATATCGATTAACAACTTCCACTACCCGGCCATACGGGGCACATGGCGGTTGTTAGAAACGGAATGACTCATCGTGAGCCCTGGCTGAGCCTTTTGCTCGCTAGGATGCTTGCCGTTGCCGTATTCATTATCCCTTCACGTGTTGCCTTCATACCGGAGTCCAATAATAGCTGGTTACGTTCGAATTGTAATGTTCCACGTGCTATTACGGATATGAGAAATATAACCGAAACAACCTGGTGTTGACACACTTTCTTGATGTCAGAAGATAGATCAAGGTATATAGACTACGTAAGCACTATGATTGTACGCGCACACATTATGATAAGAGCTACAGTCGATTGCCGACTGGCGTCTAAAAAACTTTGCAATTGACACCGTTGTGCCCCTAGAAAGCGGGCTTGCCCGGGGGCACTTGCGCCAACGGGTCCTTATGCTTTATTATGGGCCTCAAACTAGACTAAGTAGGCGCATTTCTTTGGTAACCCGGGTGTATCCCTGCGGTGGACCGAATACGCACATTACGCATCGGTCCACCGCCCGATACTTCTTTCACCCGGGCATGGGTGCGCGCGCATCCAGTCGGTATGTCGATGTGCCCCGTTCAAAACAGCACGGGACATTCGGGAGAAGATGGCGGCTGATTGAAAGGTGAGGAGAGTAGGTTGGTTCCAGTGCCCCCTACGTGCACCGGATGTGAACGGCGTGTGCATTTCATTGGAATAGGCATATCCCTGTCGGCACACCCGGTCGTTCTCTGTCACGTGTTGTGGGTCCCGGGCGGGATACCGAACCTGGCCCAAAGAAATGCGCCCAATGATGTTTTGGGTATGAATGCACTGTTAGAGTTGACAACCAGATGGAGTAAATGTTTGGAGATGTACCTTCATACTCATGCTTGTTTTGAGTCGAAAGCCGCTGGTTTGTCTGTGTGTTTCATGCCATCTCAAAGAGCTCCCCATGTGTTGTATATGGAGCGATTGAGTGCCATGTACCCAAAACTGGATTCGCTGGAGGTGAGCGCGCTCTCTGTGACGTCACTTACAGACCCTATACAAAACAACGGTGATGAAAGGAGGGGGGCAAATCATCTATGGAATATCAACTTACCGTTTAACTTATTTTGTGATTAAATCCACGTTTAGCAAACCTCTTTGCATATCTATATCCAAGTACGTGTGTTAGGACCCAAACGTCATACTACACGGCCTGCGCCATCTGTGAGCAAATGTACAGTTTCACATTGTGCCTGAATCGCCGTGTCTGTTGACGGGGCTATGAATACATGAGGCAGTAACTCAGTAACGGGTCTAGATATCCCTTGGAACCTTCTACTCCTAGACTTAAACCTAAAATGTTCTTATTTTCCTGCGCCGTATTCGCGCATATCGGTCTCCAAGAGGTCATTAATTGTCATTAAAAAATTGTGTGACGTCACGCCTTTGTTATCTTAAGTGTTCATTATCTGGAAGAATGAGTCGGAAAACAGACCTAGCCGAGTTTTATTAACGTAAGTGTTCTTTATTTAAATAAAGAACAGAAAAGCTGTGCATTATCTTGATAATGAGCAGTTGTTAATATTGACTCCGCTAAGTGTACTGTGCAATCAGTCGAGCCGAGCTGAGCTGAGCCGAGCTAGCTAGATTGATCTTGTCAGAACTTGCAAATTTCAAGACAATGAAATGTCACCGCTCCAGGCGGTGGGGGGGGGGGGGGGGGGCCGTATGACATTGGTCATGCCATTCCTACTAAAGGTGCCACACACATATATATATATATATATATATCCGACATAAAATGGGTGATCGATTTTAAAGTAAAAGCGTTGATTCACTAATACCGCTTTTCAGGGTGAGTTGTTTTCTGTCGGAAGTTAGACGGGACGACTTGTCCCTTGTGGGGATTTAGAAAACGATTTTCCAAATTGTATCTACTACCCTCATGCCTTTTCACCCTCCACCCTGCGGCTTCACATTGACTGGTGCATTAGTTGATCGGTGGTTCTTTTATTTTAGAGCAAACCGCTGCTGCCTGAACGCTGTCGATTTCTTGGGTCTAATCCTAGAAATGAACCACGCAAATCATGAACAGAACTAATGTCTTGTTGCAACAATTTTATAAGTATGTTAAAGAACTCGCTGTCGTGCATTCCCCAAATAAAGCACTCCAGCTCGTTCTTTAACTAGTACACCAATCACTTCTTTGTCCCCAAGTAGCCTTGTCCCGCCTACTTCAGAAACGCTACGCAGGGTTTTGTGGGCGACAACCGGGATGGTTGAAGTCAGACTTAAAACTGTGTATTTCATTCTACCAATGTATGACGTTTTCCTCGCTATAACGTTTTGGGTTCTAACATACGTGAACGTCCTTTCTGGAGGTAAACGCTCGCTTCTTTACTTTACTTTATGTGCCATTTACTTTAGCTGCACAACATCGTCTTTTGTGCGATCATTTAGTTCCGTATTCTGTGTGACACAGGACCTTGAGCCACCATATTCATCGTTCTACGTGGGCTTGTGACTGTTCGTGGTCCGTCGCCGGAAAGCCAATTCGTGTGTAGATTAAGTACTTCCGGTTGCTATATGGAATAGGCTTGTGTAAAACTGTGGTGGACTGAAACTAAATGCACTTTACATGGCAATGCGGAGTTATCTCAGTTGATCGATTTCTCTGCAGATTCCATTCTTGACGAGGACGCGGACGATTTCAGCGGGTTCCTCGACCCCGACATCCCCTTGGATCCGATGGAGGTGTCCGAGGAAGCCTTCCCCGAGCTCCTCACGGTGGGACCCTCACCGACCGAGCCCGACCATGGCCTCCTGGGCGAGGAAGCCACTGCCGAGCCAACATCACTCCACGTGGCGGCAGACTCCTCCCTATCCAAACCGGATGTGGCCAAGCCTTCCGGATCACCGGTCAAAGTCCCCGCGACCAGTGGATTATATCCGGAATCAGGTGCGAGAAGTGATGGTAGTAAGGATGATATCGGCATGGAGATGACTGTAGATGACAAGGAAGAGCCAGTTAAGAAAGAAAACGCTAAATCAGAGGGGATAGATTGTAGCTCGTGCGAGATTCCGGCCACTCGCGAGACGGCTGGGTCTCCCGAGGCGACGACGACGACGTCTGTCGGGGCCACGGGAATCACCGAAGTCATCGCCATGGACCAAGACGAATCGATACCCCAACCAACACTCGACATACTAACGACAGGGGAAGGTAAAATTACTAAAATAAAGTCATTCCCGGCAAGTGGTGAAAGTGCTCCCGACCCACAACGTTCCTGTGAGGATATCGCCGAATTACACATAGACAACATATCTCCGACATCCTTCTCTCTGTCGCCGCTGAAGAAAGGGTCCATTGAGTGCAGCGCGGAGGCTTCCAGGGTGACAGCTATGACGGAAGATGGAAACGCCGGGGCCGAGCCCTCTGGAAATTTAGCCGAAACACCTGACTGCTTCAAGGTGAAATCTCAGGAAAGTGCTCCCAAAAAGGATACATTGTGTGGAGTAGTGGATGGATCAGTGATGGACACCGGTGCCACGCCTGTCGCTGGCATGACGGCGACAGACGAAACAGCAGGTGCGGCAACAGACACTGGTGAAACTGTCGTCGGTTTAACGGTGACAGATGACACAACGTCTAGACTAGCAGATAATGCCTCTCGTATTGGCAATCCAGTTGATTCGGGTAACACTATCCGCGAATCGCTGTTATCAACTAGTCCTGATAACCAAGTCAGAAAGGATATGGCACCTTCAGAGGGCACCACAGAAGTCGTGGTCGTGGATACGGCGTCTGTGTCAGAGTGTCAGATCGTCACCCCCCACAACACGTCATCAACCGCTACCTGTGCCCCGCCAGCCGCGACTGTCGACACAGGACCAAAAATGGTTGTTGGTGTCAGTGACAATGGTGACGACACTAAAGGCGCAGAAACGACGGTGCGTGTGCAAACGGATGACACGTGTATGCCACTGGATGGCAACAATGACGTTGCTATGGAGAACGTGTGTAGCAGTGTGAAAGACATCCCAGCGTCAGCAGATATTGCCTCCGTTTCTGTGCCTGCGTCCTGTGTGGAAGGGGTGGCTGGCCTGGACAGATCGTGCTCGCCCACTGCGGCCAGTCGGAAGGAGACGGATGGACTTGACGAAGACGTAACAGTGAAGAGATTCGAGATTGTCACTACTCAGGACGGGGACTCGGAAGTCTCCCCTAAAACTGAAACAGATACCGCTACGGCGGGAGACGTGGCGGAGGATGAGACAAAAGAGATTGCCGCAAAAGCAGATGACGTGATGGAGGTAATGATGGAAGACGTGACAGAGAACGTGACGGAGGACGTGACAAAGGCAATTTCCGCTAAAACACAGTATGTGACAGAAGCAATTTCCCTTAAAGCGGAGGACGTGACAGAAGCAACTTCCGCTAAAGCAAAGTACGTGACAGAAGCATTTTCTGCGAAGGCAGAAGAAGTGACGGAGGAAATATCCACTACGGCGGATAACATGACGGACGCAATTTCCGCTAAAGCAGAGGACGTGACGGAGGCAATCGCCGCTAAACGAGAGGACGTCACAGAAGCAATTTCTATTAAAGTAGAGGACGTGGCCGAGGCAATCGTCGCTAAAGCAGAGGACGTAGCAGAGGCAATCGTCGCTAAAGGAGAGGACTTGGCCGAGGCAATCGTCGGTAAAGGAGAGGACGTGGCCGAGGCAATCGTCGCTAAAGGAGAGGACGTGACAGCTGCAATCGTCACTAAAAGAGAGGACGTCACAGAGGCACTCGTCGCTAAAGGAGAGGACGTGACAGAAGCAAAGTCCGTCAAAGCAGAGGACGTGACTGTCAGTCCTGCGGCGGAGGGTGGGTCTGTTTCTACCTCCAGCGTGGCTCTGGGAATCCGCGCTAGGGCGGAGGGTGGATCAACTAAAACGTCCCCCGTGATTGACAAAATCCCCGCTGCGGAGGCCGGGTCCACAAGAGCGTTCCCCTTGACCGATGGACCCTCCACTGAGTGCGAGTCCGCCACAGCCTCCTGCGTGACATCCTTGACAGTGTCCGAGATAGTCACGGCCACGACGGACAGCGGGTCCATAAGAGCGTTCCCCGTGACGGCGGGCATCACCTCAGTAGGCGGGTCCGCTGCGGAGCCCTGCTTGACGCAAGGAATCCCCGCCAGGGCCGATAATGCGTCCTCCGCTATGTCCCCACTGATGGAACCCATGGACCATGACGGAGCGCCGGCCGATACCGTGGGAGACATCTCGATGGACGTTGATTCTGAGTCGACGCAGACTTACGTGTTTGCCGGTGCCTGTTCCGCGCCCGACCAGAAACCTAGTGAGGACATCCACAGCCTGGTCAGCGCAGACAGCGCCCAGGAACACTCGGTCCAGTCCTCCGTGGAGGCGGGCGGTGCGGGGGTGTCCGGGTCAACCAGCGCCTCGCGCAGCCTCTCCCCGGACAGTCAGGTGTCCGCTGGCGAACCGCGACACGACGAGGACGTCTTTGTTACAGACGCAAAAGACGTGGACGGCGACGAAGGGGAGTCCAATGCCAACGTGAATGAAGGTC
This sequence comes from Arenicola marina, assembly GCA_964019135.1. NCBI lineage: Eukaryota > Metazoa > Annelida > Polychaeta > Arenicolidae > Arenicola > Arenicola marina. Next base: position 22,818,710 of record OZ025248.1, on the reverse strand, counting down.
AGTATCATATGGCAAATTGAAGCAAACATACTTTCCTTTGTATTCATTTTAATTACAACAGCAGGGAGGAAGGTCGGCGGGTGCATTGGATATTGCGAACACGTGGTCCTATTTGCATTTATCTGATTCGTTTTATAACCATTATAATATTTCTATTTTGTGCGACTACAACCCACCGAAAATGTATACTATATAGTAGAAGTCTGTATGAAATGGTGAGCGACCCAAAGCCATAGGATCGTATAAGGGTTGGAATAGATTCATTGATTGGGTCGAATAATGCAGGGTATGGTGCACACACACAGCAGTACTACACTGTAGGTGTTACATCAATCGAATGATTGGCTACAGATCAGACTGTTGTTGAATACGATGAGCCAGAGTTTAACTGGGACGAGTACCTTGAGGAAACGAACAGCCTTCAGGCGCCTCCAACTGGATTCAAACACGTAAGCATTTGATAGTCGATTTTGGTACACTAATATAGGCTTCGTTCGGTTATCTTTGTATTGTATAACATATTATACGCCTGTAATAAAATTGTTGAGTCCAATTAGCATATGGCATCGCCGAGGAATCATTGCAGAATGGATAGAATTATCTCAGATTAGGCAGCGAGTTCTTGTTTGGGCAAACTTTTGGCGAGTCGGGCATGGAATAGGTGTCGATGAATACTGCGTTAAAGGACGATCAAGTGATGATGTGAAGTTAAATCTTACTTTGGACACAATGTAATGATGTCGATGCCGCAAGGCCCTTGGTAATTGAGTAATTAAATGACGTGTAAGTACAGTCGATCGCGAGAGCAGAAGCATTACTGATGCAGTAAAACTGCACGTATTTCCCATGTATAAATAACCCGAGAGTATGAGAGTATCATTTGTGCCAGTACGCACAAACGTCCACCCCGCCCGTAACCTTCTCCCTGTTCCTCCCTCCCCTGGGGCACGTCCCATCAAGCCATCATATCATTGTCCAGGGAGTATTAGTGGCCCAGTTTAGCAATCATCATGTGCTAAATAATAATATTCTTCCGAAGCCACCACCATTTCACCTCCCTGCCGTCATGCACTCACTGCATGTTTAGGTGGAGATAAGTCTGCGCAGTAACTTCGAGAAGGGCATGAAGCTGGAGGTGTTGCACCAGGAAGAGGATGGGACCGGGGGGTACTGGCTGGCGACCATCGTCATGTCGTGCGGCCAGCTCCTGCGCCTCCGCCACGACGGACACGGCGACGATGGGGCTGCGGACTTCTGGCGGGACGCCTTCGGGTCCGACATCCACCCACTGGGGTGGTGTCAGGAACAGGGCAAACCCATGGAGCCGCCCTCAGGTAGCGTGATTGACTCACAGAATAGCGGAACTACCCCAATTGATATAATGGTTATGTGAAAATGAACTGTTATTGCGCTTAAGACCCGCTGGAGACTGCGCGAATAATGCGCACCCCAGTCAGCGTGTTATCCACTGGCCGAAAGCAGCGTTAATGGCCTTCGTGCGGGTGACATGCGCTGACCTCTCCACACATTTACGGATATTACGCTACATACAAGTTCAAAGTACTACACGATTATTTCTCGTAAACAAATCCTATTAATATAATAATTTTTTCTTTAATGGGAGATATGTTGTGTATGTAGAAATAAATTGTTCCTTGTCCTGACGCTTAGCTTGACGTTTTCCCTACAGGGGTCAAAGAGAAGCTTCCAGACTGGAAGAGTTACCTCCAGACAACGATAAAAGACTCTCGGACCGCATCGGCCAAGCTTCTTGAAGGGGTAAATACTTGACAAGTAGTAGTTACCCTCATGACTTGCGCAATTTTGGCATGATTTATAGTCCCATGCCCCACTGCGTAAGGTGAAGCTGTATGACACGATGAGTTGATTAGAATCTGATGTTTAATGGGAAGTCTGACCACTATTTTGTGTACAATTGACGTGTCAACACAAGAGGCGTAGCATGCAAGCAGTGTTACCTTCGCTATACTTGTATACAATGTCGTAATGTGACTGCAGATTAACGTTCAATAGCCCGCTAACTAAAACGTGCTTAACGTTTAATGTACTGTGTATTAATTAGGGTTTAATGTATAATGCATTAATTTGAATTGGGCTAATTCGTTTCCTTATCTTGGATTTAATAGGACGGAATGTACTCATGGTTGATGCGCATACAAGACGTCCATCAAATGTACACAGCAGACTGTATGATACTTAAATGATATATGTGTTGCTATGTCACACAGCGTCTGGGCACCGCCCCTATTGACCAGATCAAAGAGGGTATGCGTCTGGAGGTCCAGGGGGACCTCAACCCGCAACACTTGTGGCTCGTACGGGTAATGGAAAATGTGGGCGGTCGTCTGCTGCTGAGGTACGAAGGCACTGACAGTGCCGAGCACGATTTCTGGCTGTTCTATTCGGACCGGCGACTGCACGCCATCGGCTGGGCGCAGGATATGGAGCTCGACTACCAACCACCACACAGTACGTATGGCGATTCTTGTCCAGGAAAAAGAGGTCAACCAATTGCTACATTTGGTTAACTATACTCTAATAGAATTTAGCATTTTACATTTTATAAAGTGATGGGCTCCTCTAATCTGAGATAAAGACATACATATTTTGTCTATAACAACCAGCCATCATTATCATGGAGATAACTTTGATAGTTTCCTTTGCCTCCAGCAGAGCTAACTTTTTCGGTGTGCAATCGTGTGGATTTTTGTAATTATTGCGTCAATTTTATCAGCTATGTGCAGTACATTTGTCAGCTGATTATATGCCCATTTATGGCATAAAGCCACACTCCCTTTCCTGTTTCAGCCATTACTGATGTAGTTGGGGACGAAGCGACTTGGCGAGAACTTTTGAAGAAGGCCAAAAGTGAAGCCGAGGACATGATGTTCCCCGAAGATATCTTTCAGGTATAATGCAATCATTTATTTGCTTAACTAGTTTCTTTCTCAACTTACCTAACTTTTGAGTTATCTCGACTGCTATATGTATACATGTCGAGTTTAGGGCAACCATTTGCATTGTTTGTTCTGGATAATTGCTCACTTTCGTCGGTCCTACCCTGTTGTTTTCAATAAACATTTGAACTATTGCTTATTAAAGTATTTAGAATGTAACTATATATATATTTGATAATCGACTACCCCCCATAAATACGTTTTAACGTTGCAAAAACTTCTTTTATGTACGATTGTGCGTCATATTTACTAGGATCAGGAGATACCTCAAGGTCACGGCTTTGATGTTGGGTGGAAGGTGGAGGCTGTTCACCAATCCCATATCGTACCAGCCACTGTCACCAAGGTCATCGATGACATGTACTTCCTGGTAGAAATTGATGACCTAGAACCAGATGACCGCGACAAGGTCACAATTTGCTGTCACGGAGGTACAAGTACTATTCTACCGGTCAACTGGAGCTCCCAGAGAAATCTTAAAGTCAACCCTCCAAACGGTAAGAGACAAGGCTTCGCCTTCATTTCGTATCTGATCATACCTGTGTGATGGGCCTGTTTCATAACAGTCGGGGGTCAACAGTTGCTGGTGACACCAATTATGAGAGAAGTCCGACAAGTCCGCCAAGTCAGACTTGCTTAAGACCAACGAGTGTTTGTTAGATGGCTGTGAAGTCCATTTGTATAAGAAAAGACCCCAGTGCTACAAAAGCTGATAAATATGCTTGGTGGATGCCGCTGAAAAAGCTAATGCTGTCTGATATATATAGATATATATAACGTTTGTAATTATCCGTATAAAGAATGTTTTACTCTTACGGCTTGTTTTCGGCCTGACGTAAAGGCGATAATATAATCGAGATGCCCTACGGCGATATATATACATGGCATTGCACAAGACGATCTTTCTGGGCTAAAGGCAGACCTCATGCAGACACATTGTGTATCCGGTCAGATATGTTTCCATGATTTCTCTGAAGGAATGACGACGTTCGACTTTGACTGGAAGGAGTATCTGACTACCACAAGAAGTCAAGCAGCGCCTGAAGACGCCTTCTGCCTTGTGAGTGGAATGGTTAGATACCCATCTGTAGGGGATATACATGTATTTCCTAACTGTTGTCCCTGTCATTTTATCCATCTTTATGTTTAATGGTTAACAATTAAGACTATGTCAGAAAAACTGTTATTCGTATTCCAGCGTCCAACAATTTACCGTTGAATCGATCAAGCCATGACAAAATTAAAAGAACGCGGGTGGTGGGTTGGGGGCGCGAGGGGGGGGGGGCGTATTCTGGTTCGATCGCCAAAGCCAGTATATGTGGCTATGGGTATCGTTTCCATGTCACTCATCTCATTATCCCAGATGTTCCCGATTTAGCTCACACTTGAACATCTGGTCTATTCCACCCTCCACAGCACTGGTTATAGGTACTCAATGATGGGCGTAGCCTATGTGAGACCGAGTGATGCATGAGCTATACTCAAACAATGATTCGCGCTAACATGGTTAAAACTACTGCACATATATGATCTCAATCGTAAGACGCTTCGTGTCACGTGCATAGACCTGGCCTAAACCCAAGGACATTTCTTTTGTCTATTTCACGTACATATATTAGCCGGCTACGGTCCAACACAGGTCTGATATATACTGTGGGCAAAGAGAGCCTAAAACGCCACATCCCTCCATATCCCCCCACCAGGAGAAGACTGAGCACGAGGTGGAGAAAGGGATGAAGCTGGAGGTGGTGAGTCCCACCCAGCCAGGCCAGGTGTGTGCCGCCACCGTGGTCCGGGTGGTCGACCACCTGCTGTGGATCCACATCGACAGTAACATCAAGGGCTGCGTCAACCTGATCGAGCCCGCCGACTCCCACAAGCTCTTCCCCGTGGGCTGGTGCGAGAGCAATAACTACCCGCTCAAGCCGCCCAAGAAGTCGCTACTGCGCAAGGCCAAGGCCCCTGCGCAAGAACCGGTATCATCGTAAGTTTGATTCATATCGTGTCAATTATACGTGATTATGTAATGGTACGGTGCGTAAAATGGGAACCCGGTTCGTACAGTAGTATTATTATTTTCTTTTTTATTCGTATATTTTGATATGGATCTCATGGCAAATTGGGTATGCTCAATAGCATTATTTTCGTTAGCAAATTTGTGAATGATGATCGTTTTAAATTGGTTAATTTCTCTTCACAGGTCAGTTGTACCCCTCGGCAAGGAGTTGTCATCCCCAGCGAAGCAGGCACTCGCAGGGGGCAGAGGTACGAACCGATGTGTCAGCCCGGAAGTGCCGATATGTTTATAGAAAGATATCCAATATGACTGTTATGAAATCAATTTATACATTAAGTAAGATCGCAATTATATATTCATTTGTTATATGTATTCGTTGTATATAGGCCTATATAGAGTCTATATATATATCTTCGTTATACATGTATATACATGTATATATATCTTCGTTATATACATGTATATATATATATATATCTTCGTTATACATATATATATATTTATATATCTCTTCGTTATAAGACTTACATGTATATATACATTCTTTGCCTCTCTTTATGTAGGCAGCAGCTGGTGCCCCAAGATCTACTTTAACCACCGGTGTTTTTCGGGTCCCTTCCTGAGCAAGGGTCGCATAGCCGAATTGCCCAAATGTGTAGGGCCGGGGCCGGTCACCCTGGTCATGAAGGAGGTCCTCTCCATGCTCATCAACGTCGCGTACAAGTCAAGTCGCGTGCTGCGCGAGCTCCAGGCTGACGACCCACACCATTCCAGCATGCATCTGCAGTGCCTCAAGGCAAAGTGAGTGGTCTGTCCATTCTGGATAATGCCGATATTTTTGGTCTATTTTATAACAGTAGGCCTTGCAGGCACACGAATTTATGAAGCTGCAGTACTTCATAGCGGGCGCAAGCGAGCTCTTAAGGTAACATGCATGCATATTCAAAGTCCATTTCAAGCATAGGCTCACGACTTTCATTTCGCGTAACAGCCCCCATGAGACGTTTTCGGGTTCGGTTTGAATATCACTTATCAGCTGTACGTAAATATATTCAAGCAAAAAGAGGACGGCGCTTATTATGTCATGTCTTTAATAATTAAATCAGCTGCCCCCAGAAATTAACCAACAAAAATTATTTAATGTTAACACTGGATGTAGATCTATACTTCAGAAAAAAGTTAATTTATAAGCAACGCGCTAAATGTCTGTTGCCAAGTAGAGCGCTCTTGGTGAACGCCCATCGACTGCTGTCATAGTGAGTAGTTGTGACGTCAAAATGTTATAAACATGACGTCACAATGGGAGTTCCTAAGCAACCGAATGAGAAGCACGTGAATATCCCGCCAAAGATATTATTTATGGCAAGCCGAAGTGAGATTAATTTTGAAGACTAATCTAGATGTATCCCCTCGGAATATCTGAATTAATAAATATACGCTCGCATTTTTAGGTAGCACCTATCCATATTAATTCAATTGTTGTTGGCACCCGTCCATCTGCGAAAGATGATGGATTTGCAGCTTTTGTTTTGGTTTAAGTAGTGAGATTTGTTTCTCGGCATTCAGTTGCGCTTATGACTAAATAAGTCTATCTGTGACCGACAGAGCATATACCGCAGTCGTCGCATCGATGACTTGTCGTTAGGTCAAGGTTTGTACTCACTGGACGCCTAGATTGGCGCAACTTGATAGTCTCTTTATAATACGCCTGAAGCGAACTGCAGGAGGCGTGTATCACTTGCACATAGAGCTTTGTATTAGTATTATAGCAGTAAAGCCTTTTAGAGACGTGATACTGCAGGATGATAGTAAGAGTAGAGTTATTTTAACATGATAACACACCGTTGACCTTATCCCTATGCTACATGTGTTTTCATTTACCTGGAGATATCGTGATCATAGACGGCCGGGATCAGTTTCTTGAGCTTTAAAATATTATATTTCAATGTAGCATTCGGTGTTTTCCTCAGGTACAAGGGGAAGAGTTACCGCGCCACTGTGGAGATATGCAAGTCCAGTGATCAGATTGAGGAATTCTGCAGCAACGTTAGTCAGAAGCTGGAGTGCTGCCCGTACCTGTTCAGTCCTCAATTTGTCAACGGGATCTGCCCAGAGAAATGTTCCGCCTTATCCAAGACTAAGTATAGTACGTCTCGTTTGTTTTCCCATAGTATATGATGGTTTGTGTTTTTATTTCTGCACTGCAGGATGATATTCACGAAGCAGTCTCATAGTCTTAAAGTAAACTACGAGGAGATACATGGAACTTGATTATGTTTATCAGAGTATGCATGGTCCTTAATTACCAGGCCTGTCTCTAACTTATCACGGGGTTTCGTTAGAGCCAGGCAGAATTTGCTGTCCTTGCGTTGTTGCAGCGCATAATGGCGCGGCTGGCGCTGATCGAATAAATGTGCCCAGAAAAAGCCCTGACATTGCAAGTTAGGACAATAAATCAAAGTATTTTCCTTCCGCCAGGTCAGCAAATTGCATCAGGATTCTGGAAAGATCCATATTTTGTCGGCTAGTTAAAAACTGTGCGCCCTATACGCGAAAATATGCGTTGCAACACCGCAAAGACAGCAAATGCTGCCTGGCTCTAACGGCACCCCATGATAAGTTGGAGACAGGCTTGGTAAGGTCCTTAATTGTCCTGTACTTTTTCAATTTAATGTCAATATCCGCTGTAGCCTCGTACTTCGGCAAGAAGAAGAAGCGAAAGATTGGGCGGCCCCCTGGTGGCCATAGCAACCTGGAGTTCGGGCCCAAGAAGCCGGGAAAGCGACGTCGCCGGAAGCGCTTCGGACTCCTGACGAACAAGAAGCGAGAACAGCAAGCCAATGGCAATACTGTGGTCGGTGTTGTCGGCGTTGTCGGTGGCGAGGTGGAAGAAGATGGACATGTTGATGGGGAGGGTGATGGCGAGTGTGAGGACGACTACTACGGGGACAGCAACAGCAGCAACAGCTTCGAGGAACACCAGGACCAGGACTTCGGCCCGTACGATGACGTCACGGCGGGAAATAAGAGGAAGTACAGTCGCCAGATGGCGCCACCTCTCGAGATGAAGACTCGCGGCGCCAAGCTTCCCAAGTACAGCTTCGAGCGTCGGACGCACCAGAAGGTGCTGACTTCTAACCAGCCGCGCGGTGCCAACAGGAAAGGTGCCAGAGGGAAAGGTACCTTCAAGGTACGCTGTGTATCCCAAGGTCAGGGAGGAAATAAATGTGTTTTTTTTGGGAAGTAAGTCGATCTTGCTACGGCTCACGTACGTGCATCCACAGTTACGCGAAATTGCCAGTTTACCGCTGAATGCTGCTGTGTACGATTGTAATAATATTCACTAAAGGCAAGTAACCACAATTGTGAGGTTATCAAATAAGCGGCCATTGGATCTCCGCCTTGGTCGACACAACAGAAAACAATGACATGCAGTCGAATAAATCATTGACATATATATTATATATATTAAATATATAGAATATATATTTATATATATATATATATAGAATATATTAAACGCGTAACATGGTTTCTCTCTTCTTCGAATTCTGTATGACCGTCATTTTACACTACTCAGGTCGTCAAGGATGATGACGTGCCCGTGTTATCCAGCAACCCGCTGAAGTGGAGCGTGAATAAAGTGGTAAACTTCCTGAAGACCACTGACTGCGCCAACCTGGCGCGCCTTTTTAAGGAGCAGGCGAGTGTTATGTGTTTTCCTATGTGACATCTGCTTGTTATGGAACAGCTAGGGTGCAAACACAAGCTATATTTCAGTTATGTATGAGGTTAGGCTTACCAGTGCATCGTTGGAAAGTAAACAAAGACAATTCTCGTATCCTAGCCTCTCCCACCCTCCACTAGCTATTACACCAATTTATTCGTTGGTATGGATATCTTACCGATGCCGCCTTTTTGCCAATTCCTGGGTTCGGCATTGGTCGATGAATACGCGGCTCTTGACCACGATTGGTGGAGTTATGACAGCCAAGTTCAATCTCTATTGCAGGAAATCGACGGCCAAGCTCTCTTGCTGTTGACCTTGCCCACCGTGCAGGAACACCTGGAGCTCAAGCTGGGACCCGCCATCAAGCTCTGTCACCAGGTGGAACAGGTCAAGGTGGCCTTTTTCGAACAGTTCGCAAATTGACAAAAGTATTCTTTGTGGAAGAAAAACCAAGCGGTGCTTTCTGACGGGTGTAACTTAGTGAGTATGGGAACAAGGGGCATGCGGTCATCTGAGTCTACAGTTTTACGAGATGTGTAATGGTTGCCCTGGTAAGCTTGACAATGATGATGGATGACCAGTAGTTATACTTTCGGAATTCATTCCAAGAAAAAAAGCAGACTTGTATAGCTGTTTTTTTCCCCTCTGTTGATTGTCATCAAGTTATTCTGTTGTAACGGAGATGCGTAACTATAACTCCTGGTTTGGTAGACGTTTCACAGTCATATTGTTCTGTATAAGTCTGAACGAAAAGTGAACAAGTCGTCCAATGGTTGCGCAATGCATGCGTAAGTCTGAAACGTACAAAGCGGTGCTTCGAGGCACCTCGAGTTACCGGCTTCACGTGTGCTTTCCTCCGCGTGAAGTGACAAGTGCTCGTTGTGATGTAATTGCGGCCAGGGTCGTCTGGACTCACCGAATTGGCTCGGGAAACGGATTATAAATTAAAATCTTACTTCGGTATTTCTATCCTCGGGACTGCTAATGCCATCAACGGTTGGTGTGTGTGGTGCTACTCGCGTCCGACCAGATCAGAAGAGGTGCGAAGGATGTAAATACTGGATTTTTTTTAGTCACCGCCAGACTGGATTGTTTCCTTACCTACCCCGATCTTGTTTTTTTGTATTCCGAAGTGTTTTGTATCGGTACTCTCTTCAATACAAAAGATAAATCTAAGAATGGAATGGTAGCGTCCGATGTCTCAATGCACATTAACCTGGACTACAAGGTCATACGTACTATTGAGTATTGAAAAGTGGAGGTCTACATCGGATTTTATTTCGTTTTGCATTCTAAAGGCCAATAGAGACCAGGGTAACAATTCAAAATGAGTGATATTTCGTTTTAGTTTGCAGTGAAAGTGTCTTGCGTGTAAATGTGTTTCGTCCCTTTCAGCTTTGAATATTTGCCGGTTCATTTTAGTGGCTTCTCCACAGAGTTTGTCTCAAGTGTTTCAAATCAGAATTGTCATTAGGCACCCTGCCTCTAAAGAATTATACGTAGGTTTGTTTCGGAGAACGGAGGATTCTAACTCCTGTGTGCACAGCTACCACGCGCTCAAATCGTTGTCTTGCAGGTTGATCAATAAAGTTTCAAAAAACATTCGGTTGTTTGACTGTACAGAAGGCGCCATCCATGCCTCACTGCTGGATGCGATGTAGAAATTGTACGCCTGCAGCGAACCTTCAACTGTTTAGTGTGTAAAAATATGAACGACAGGGGTAGATATTGTAGAGAGTTTATTGTAATTCTGTATTTAGTTCGTACACACATTGTAACGGCACACACAAATGACGACAATTCCGCCGTGTTAATTAATTGCCTCGTTCACATTACATCCATTCATAAATAAATCCTTCGTTTTCCTTCTTTCTTCGCAAACAGCCAACAATGCGTTAAAGTAAACTACGTATAATCAATAGCGTGTATTTTAATCCAGGGTTGTTCCGTAAGACGAATAACGACTTCCGCCGCAGTACGGAATAACAGAACTTTGTGCACATTCGTGAAATCTGTCTTTCTCATTACCCTTCAGGACCTTTCGTCTTAATCTCGAAATAAGGATTGAATAATGCTATTCTGTTAAATAGCGATGATAATTATTCTAATAATACTTTCAGCGTTGAAATTGTTGGCATGATCACTTCAGTTATAATTTATTCCTCAAGTATCTAAACTGAATTAAGGAACTATGCGTTCACAGAAGTTCCAGCGTCTAAACAGTCGACGGTCACATGACACTCAGCATATCGAAACCCTTGCCTGTAAATGAGAGAGATACACAATTGCCTACAAAGTCCTCTCAGCTCGCACAAACTATAAAGTTCTACTTCAGTGTCCTTGTTGGGCCTCCAGCTTGAGTCGGAGGGACTCTGGCATCTCGGGGGGCGGGGGGCGGGGCAGACGGAAGTACACCTTGACGCCGTCGTAGATGAACCACTGCAGGGCAGTGAGCGTTCCGATCATGATGATTCTGGGGAAGAGACCCTTCCACATTCCTGTGGGAGCAGTAAAAGACAAATCAAGTCAAGCTCAACAACGGTATTACTTATATTGATGTTTAATGTCTCTTCCATTATCATATTTAATCATCAGTCTTTATATATTATTTTACAGCAACCGGAAGTTATCACCACCATCCCCAACGGCCAATAATAGCACTACTAGTGAGTCCAGTACTTACCCATGAAGCCCAGGTCCTTGGCGATGGAGACGAAGGAGCTTCCCTTGGCCTGGTTCAGCTTGGAGACGATGGTGTCAGCGGGATGGGACACGATGGCACAGAAGATACCGGCTGGAAGGAGATGTTGATTATAGTTGACGCCACTTTGACGGCATTTCAAGCCTGCAATCACTTACCATACAGAAACCATCAAATTCTGAATGTAATCGCAGGGGCGGATCTAGGAATTTGGAAAGTGGGGAGAGGGGGGGGGGGGTCTCTAATAACCTGTGACCGGCCTGCAAAACCTGGGGAAAAGGGCCTGGACAAAATTTGGACTTCAACATTCCTTAACATCCCCTTGCTTGAGTGGGGTGGGTTTAACCAACCTTCTAAATAAGAGATAAGACCTGTTAAACTAAATGATCCAAATTTCTTACCAATGTATCCAGCGATGAATGTCACAATCAGCTGTTCGCCCTTGGAGCAATCTGCCCTTGGCTTGGGCACGACGAACTTGTACAAAGCCTCGACTGTTCTCTCAAAGCAGGCGAACTTCATCATGGTGTAGGGGATCTGTCGGCCCCACAGAGGCACGATGCCTTTGTAGAAACTGGAACCAGATGGCTTTCGTGATGGCAATGCCGGTAAAGTAATGCAAAATTCATTTTAGCGACATGGATGATGTTAATCTCCACACTTGTCATCAAATATGCCATTCCCATATATCTATCTATAACAACTGTGACTTGGATAAATTGCCATTTGTTGATGCGTCCCTTGTAAACATTAGTGGCCATTGATACAAGGTTGGCTGGTTGTATATTCAGGACGCTTTAACCCCAATTCTGGTCATCTCCGCTACTCCGTTCCTTCTCCCACTGATATGGCGATATGACCAGACTTGGTTAAAACGCCCTGCTTATACAACCAACCTTTCAATCTTACGCTTCCTCCAGCGTCATCTTAAGCTTGGGGTGTGACACTTTGCATTGAACTGGGAAGTTTAACTTGGGAAAAGGTGGACAACTTACCCCCACATCCCTTCCTCCGCCATTAACTTGGGGAATCCCTCTCTCAGCGTGTTGGCGAAGCCGGGCTGAGTTTGGATTCTCACTTTGACGGCCTCCATGGGGCAGAGAGCGATGTCGGCGAAGAACTCGGCGGAGGCGCTGGCCGCCAGGTACAGAGACGTTCTCCACAAATAAGTTTTCTCCTGAAATTCAAATGTTTATTTAAGCTACAGAATAAAGTGTAAGGTGCTTCACTAGTTTTTTTTATCAATATACAGGGTGGTCCATAAAAAACGACCTATTTTGTTTTCCCTCTAAAAAAGGTTTCTAATGATATTGCTCCATTAGTTTCAGGTGATATGGGGTAGAGGCCCAGACAAATTCTTCTGATATCAATATGGATCTGAACAGGCAATATACGATGCAGCAGCGGATAAAAATTGTTGAGGCCTACTTTGCGACAAAATCGGTGGTTCAGACGCAAAGACAGTATGCAAAAGATTGTGGATGGGGAAATGTGCCGACCAGACGGACTATTGAGCGCCTGATAGCTAAGTTTAAGGAGACTGGAAGTGTTGAAAACAATAATAAAGGTCAAAGTGGTCGACCATTTTCAGTTCGTACTCCAAACAGGATTGAGACGTTGCGTGACCCTCTCCGGGAATCTCCACGAAAGTCAACGAAAGTCAACAAATTTTACTACCTTAAAGGTTTACAATTTCTGCAGAATTTGCAAGGATAAAATGGTCATCCTTATGAAACAATTTGGGGAAAGAAAGTTGGAAATATCTTAATTGTAGCAAAATTGAGATGGAAAATAAAATCGTTTTTTATGGACCACCCTGTATATAAATGACAAAGAGGTCATGAGGTCCTTTTGGTGAGAAACTGCTCTATTGAAATTATTAAACACAATTTCATTGAGATTAAGAGTGACATTGAGGGATTGTGATCAAAATATTTTCGACCAATATATCCCGCTTCCATACGTGCAACATTCGCTTATAGTTCACCGGTGATATATAGGTGATATATTACACATTATGTAGGTAGAACCCCGTGATTAGGTAACATCGACCAAACCATGCATAGCAGCTTAATTATGAGTTAACTTACATCTCCCAAGATATTCGAGTACACATCCTTGAAGACCTCGTACAAGCCGAACTTGCAGAGGCCTTGTGCCGAGTAACCGAAGAAGGTTGGCGCCCATCCCTTAGCCAGTCCCCGCATGCCGGCTTCCTGAACCGAGACGCGGAATCCCTTGATGATGCCGCCATATTTGGCCGGGTCGACTTGGATGCGACACTTGACGAGGTCGAGGGGTACGAGGGCCGTGTGGGTTGTGCCACAGCTCAGGATGCCGCCCAGACCACACAGCGCGAAGTACTTCTGGCTCCCGAACTCACAGCTGTTCTCGTCTATATATATTCACACAAAAATAGGTTTAAACATGTAGTCAAATATTCATCGAAATGAATTATATGTATATATCAATACATCCATATATCTTAAGAAAATGCATATGGGTATTCGTCTGCGTGTGCATAGCTCATGTGATTGGTACATGTACCAAATATTGTGGATCAGCAAGATGTTGCGGGAGTAAGGCCTTCGCATGCGGGTCCAGTATTATAGACTACACATGTCAGAATACTGGGATGCTACATCTAGCATACAAAAATTCAGTTCTGGATAAGCAACACTCATGATAATTAATTTGAAATCCCGTTTTAAGTTACACGCCAAAATTCACGGAGAACAATTGGTCAGCATTCAATATATACTTCCGTACCATGCAGATTCTCACTAAATAACACTCACCGACAAACACCAGAACAGCCGGACAGTGCAGGCATAATTATCAAGCACATGTTAGCTAGCGCTAAATTCCCGCTTTGATAAATATTTGAGTTTACAGTTAAGATGACCTGAACGGTCGAGAGGCTCACTACCCCGAGGGATGTACCGCTTCCAGCCAGTATATTGACTGTTTAGCCTTATTTGACGCCAATATCAACGAATGAACTTTGAACTCACCCAGATATCAGCAACCGACGACGACACAGCATGCCAGGAAGCGAAGCGACAGACAGGGCGCGGCAGCCCGATAAAATCTAGTTGTTGTGGTGGGGTACGCAGACAAGCGTAACATTGCGTAAACACTGAACTATTTATTACGAGTACCTTCTGATGGAAAATAATCTATCGAGGTGTGGGCAGGCCTAGTCATTTAAATCTTACATAATTAAGTCTTCCATGCGGCCGGTTACATAAAGTATATGATGGTAAAGATACTAGATAAAACTATAAATGCATAGTGCCTTGGACGATTTTCATACCAATGGCAACAGGGGTCTTTCCACTTGCAATTTGTGATGTTCATAATACAGAAAGGATATTTGAAATAATTTATGCAGTTTTAGATTTTAGATAATCTACCGGCTGGTTGAATATTTATTTGGGACCAAAAAAGCGCTCGATAAATTATTTACTTGGGGCCAAGTCGATGCAGGACGTGCATCAAAGCACGATTAATTCAAAGATTAACTAGCGCGGTAATTACAGAAGGGTGCGAGGTTTCGGGAGGCTTGATAGCCCAACGTAAGCTACAATTTTAAACCAGTCACCAGAGGAGCTTGAATAATTCATTATCATACATCCGTCTAAGAGCATAACATCACATGATCTTAAATGCATAACATACGAATTAGTTATCCCCTCCCTTTCTCCTTCCCCAATCCCTTTAGCTATATTCAATTCAATATCTTATACAATGGAATATTCAAGAACGCCTAGATGTGGGTTAACATTGCTGTGACGTGGGAAAAACAGTTCAGGAATCTTATTCACTTGCCAGGTACGGAAATTTATGCTCTCAGTTATCAAGTTATTTTTATAAAACAGTTGTCGAGGATATCAATCCCCGCAAGGACGCCATATTGGTATTTAGAACCGATGTACGGCGGAACAATTGAACTATTAAGGCGGGACTACAGAGATGCGAGGAGGTCCTAAGGTGCTTATATCACTTGGTACTTGAAAGGAACAGCAAATCTTTCCACAATCAACGTAACGGGAAAAAGCTTACAGCGTAAATAGGCGAAAGCGCACAGTACAAAAGCCTCATGCAACATAGAAATCAAGATCTAAACGAGAAATGGTCCACTGCAATGCTAAATTTATCCATTCAAACCCCAAAGTACTAAACATGTCTGTAGAAGTCCGTCGAGACGAACGCGCGAGATGGACTCCAGTCGAAGGCAAATATAAATTGGGCCACAGGTGAAGGGCCGGGTGAACGGTCATAACAGCGGACGCAAACGCAAGAAAAAAACTGAAGATTGCAATCAGATGAAAACATTTATTAATCTCACCATGCCTATCCGACCAATACTTTGTTGACGATGAATATCTTTCCTATCAGGTTTATTACGGGAACATTGTGCACAATAAATATACCACTCCAACTAATAGCTCTCATGTATCATTTTTTAAAATTCTGGTTTCCAAAAAAACAAAACCTTTTAAGCGCACGTTGGAATATCAAACAATTGCATTTTATTTGCCGAGTGAGTTTAAATTGACAGTCCAGGATGTTGAGTTCATTACATAAATGGAGAGCCAATGTTGCATGGCTTCGTGAATATCATACCGTGTCATCGCAAGCACGATGGCACGCTACAGTTAGTGAGCTGTACACTTGTGCGCCTTGGTTAAACTTAAAATACAACCTGGTCTTACATCTTTCCATCTCCGTCTAGCCAAGCCAGATCCTCACTTCTCCTTGTCGTACAAGTGTATTTACACGCTGGTCTTGCTCTCTCTCCAGCTCACGTCAATGTGCGTTTTTCTTTATAATACGTTAGAAAACAAGATCAAGTTGAGTTTACAGGAATTTCCTAAGCGCTTAATGTCCTTGTTTGGCCTCCAGCTTGAGTCGGAGGGACTCTGGCATCTCGGGGGGCGGGGGGCGGGGCAGACGGAAGTACACCTTGACAGAGTCATAGATGAACCACTGCAGAGCAGTGAGCGTTCCGATCATGATGATTCTGGGGAAGAGACCCTTCCACAATCCTGGAAAGAGAGACAAAGGCAACCCCATTTATTATTACAGATTTAGACTCATTGCCCTGATCATATGATATGATGCGATATTCCAATGTCCTTTCTGTATGCACGGCTTATCTGACTGATCAGAGATAAGGCTCTCGTATACGATGTTTACTCTGCAACATGTCCGTTATTACTGTCCCCATTAGCAGACTGGTCCCTGGGAAGTCACTGAGGCACTGGGCCACAAGTCCCGGGGCCCGTGTTGCGACCAGTGGAGGTGTATTACTCTAACACGCCAATGACTCAAGCACAGCCGACGGTACAACCGGTAAGGTTGCTGGGTGGTGAGGGGGTCAGCGGCGCACCCGGAAAGCCTCACCAGGGCGCCACGTGACCAACACCAACCCCGACAGTGGATCTAAGGAGCGTGTCTAGACATTGTCAAAGTTTTACACTAATTAAAGTATCAAACTTTTTCCCCTCGGTATCTCAGCCTGTATGTTTGTGAAACTTGAAAATATATTTATCCTATCTATGTTGGTGTTTACTCGTATTTATCACGACTCTTGGTCAAATGATTTTGGGGGTAACCGAAATATAAGTCTTTCTTTTAGCGATCAACACATTTAATCTTATCACTTGCCAGAAAAAAAAGACAGCGTAGAAGATGATGTTTTGTAATATTACAGCAATTAATATAAATGGACAAATGACGTCACATACGAATTTGTGTCCCAACTGATAACAAGGTTCCCGGGCAGCCGTTACCGACATTAAAAATGGCGGAGGTCCCGGGGCCCGTGTTGCGACCAGTGGAGGTGTATTACTCTAACACGCCAATGACTCAAGCACAGCCGACGGTACAACCGGTAAGGTTGCTGGGCGGTGAGGGGGTCAGCGGCGCACCCGGGAAACCTCACCAGGGCGCCACGTGACCAACACCAACCCCGACAGTGGATCTAAGGAGCGTGTCTGGACACGGTCAGCGTTTTACATTAATTAAAGTATCAAACTTTTTCCCTTTGGTATCTCAGTGTGTACGATTGCTAAACCTGAAAATACGTCTATGTCTATCTATGTTGGTGTTTAACTCGTATTCATCACTACGATTCAGGGTCAAATGATTTAAAGGGCAGCCGAAATTTAAGTATTTCTTTGACCGATAAACACACATAATCTATCACTTTAGTCAGAAAAAAAGACAGTGGAGAAGATGATGTTTTGTAATATTACAGCAATTACCATATAGTGGACAAATGACACCACATACGAATTTGTGTCCCGACTGATAACAAGGTTCCCGGGCAGCCGTTACCGACATTAAAAATGGCGGAGGTCCCGGGGCCCGTGTTGCGACCAGTGGAGGTGTATTACTCTAACACGCCAATGACTCAAGCACAGCCGACGGTACAACCGGTAAGGTTGCTGGGCGGTGAGGGGGTCAGCGGCGCACCCGGAAAGCCTCACCAGGGCCCCACGTGACCAACACCAACCCCGACAGTGGATCTAAGGAGCGCGTCTCGCGAATGTTAGATAATGTTCACTGTTAGCGTCGTATTTCGTTAAAATATCTGAACAAATCAAAAGGAACATCTGTACCAATGAACTGGCAATAGGAATATATCCCCTATGATATTGACACTGGACTACAAACCATACCATTATAAATCTCTGCCATGAAGTTACACTAGGGTTGGTTACGTACCCATGAAGCCCAGGTCCTTGGCGATGGAGACGAAGGAGCTTCCCTTGGCCTGGTTCAGCTTGGAGACGATGGTGTCAGCGGGGTGGGACACGATGGCACAGAAGACACCGGCTAGAGGAAGTTAAAACGAATGCCTTAGTTTCCATCAACAACAGCGCAGACAGCGCGCGCACGCAGTGCACTTAATACAAAGAGACACAGAAATATTTTATTTATTATTAAAAGATGGAAAGTCTACGGCTACCGTTTGAATGGTATATGCATGCACAAGTTGTATGCCTCGTGGGCAGATGTGACATGGGTGTCTTTAAATTTCTTTAAGCTCACCAATATAACCAGCAACGAAGGTAACAACAAGCTGTTCAGACTTGCTGCATTCTGATCTAGGCTTGGGCACGACGAACTTGTACAAAGCCTCGACTGTTCTCTCAAAGCAAGCGAACTTCATCATGGTGTAGGGGATCTGTCGGCCCCACAGAGGCACGATGCCTTTGTAGAAACTGAAACACAATGTCCATAGTCCATGCGAAAGAAGTACGATTTGACAGATATCGACAAAACTCGACTATTGATAGAAAAGAGTAAGCAAGACCCCTAACAGGAGAAACCTTAATACTGTATGATCAAAGCAAGGGGTTCCTGTGGACATTTAGCCTCAATGTTCTCACCCCCAAGCTCCTTCTTCTGCCATCAGCTTGGGGAATCCCTCTCTCAGCGTGTTGGCGAAGCCGGGCTGAGTTTGGATTCGCACTTTGACGGCCTCCATGGGGCAGAGAGCGATATCGGCGAAGAATTCGGCGGAGGCACTGGCAGCAAGGTAAAGAGACGTCCTCCACAAATAAGTATTTTCCTGCAAGAAGAATTGAAAAAAAACCACTCCAATATTACAAAGTTTCTCACTTTAGCTGTGCAACGAGAAACAGCCCTTGGTGTATTAGACATATGAAAAGGCCTCTGGAACACCTGAAGTCTAATATGACATCTGAGGATGAATACAGTCTTCTTGCAGTCAAGTTACATTAGTTTCACGCCTAATGTGGTCTCATATACTAAAAGTACTGCTAAACCTTCATTAAAAAAAAAATCCCAGATTAATAATTAATTAATAATCTTTGCATTTGTGGGCATGACCAGGAATCATAACTAGACAAGGTAACTGCATCCATGCTTACCTCTCCAAGCATGTTGCTGTATACGCTCTTGAAGACTTCATAGAAGCCGAACTTGCAGAGGCCCTGGGCAGAGTACCCGAAGAAGGTAGGAGCCCATCCCTTGCCCAGCTCTCTCATCCCAGACTCAGCCACTGACACACGGAAGCCTTTGATAATGCCTCCATATTTTGCAGGGTCAACTTGGATGCGGCATTTCACAAGATCCAAAGGTACAACAGCTGTGTGTGTGATACCACAGCTGAGGATACCTCCCAAGCCGCAAAGGGCAAAATATTTGTTGCTTCCGAACTCACAGCTGTCCCCCTCTGAAGTAAAAGAACAGAGGCAATTGCATTAGATAATTGGTCCACCAAGTTGCCAAGATATTAAAAATATTTTACAGTATAAAAATTGGAACTTGTACCAGTAGTTAAAACATTAATTGGGCTACTTAAATACATAAATTTGTTTCTATTCAAATCTAACCGTTTAGGACAAAATTTGTTACTTTATGATCGTAAAATTGATGAAATGCCATGTTCTAATAGGTATGCAACTTCAAAAAAACATTTTACAGCAGCCTCGAGGCACACATCACACTGCAACATCACACTGCATAGGCACACTAACTACAAAAATTGTCAACTACATGAACCAAAACAGTTGTCAAGATATCAGTGTTGCCCGAGGAGACTTCAATTGTTTAAGGAAGACCGAAATACTGGTCCGGCGTGCAACTTACATAGCTGTCAACAGGTGAAAAATCATTTGCCATGCCATCATTAACTTTAAAGTTAAAAATATCAGGCTCACAGTCACCCATAAGTAAGCTTTAAAGATCCTCGCCAACAAGGTCAAGCCAAATGAAACACCACTCTTTCAAATTGTGTGCAACCTTGACAAGAGCATTTTAAGGAAGTTCGCCAAACTTTTTAGAACATGTCAAGCTTTGGCAAAGAAGAGCAAGCCATACAGTGATATGGATGAAATCAAAGGTGTTGACATAGGTAGTACCTACAGGAACCCTTACTTTACCTTTACTCACATTCTTTGACCATTATAATGCTTTTTTTTTTGAACATTTCAATATCATTTATTTAAAGAGGTTCCCCTGAAAGGGATTGCCATCTGGCAGGGTCACCTCAAAAATAAGTATAACGCCCTACATATTGTTTAACAAAAAACTATGCTTTGAATCTTCAAAGGGAGTTGAACCTTTTTGAAATTCCCGTACAATAAAAAATATGGCATGGCAAAATAAAATATCGGTAAGGGCAACTTAATATACATAATATGCAACTTAATTTTCTGACTTACTGGCCCTGCTGGCAAGTTCAGCTTCACAACAAATATTTATCACTGAGATATCACCAATGAAAACTCAATTCATAATACTCTGCTATTGAGTCAAAATGCTGAAAGCAAATACTAGATTTAAACAGGATGTGCTGATCACAGGATTTTAATACTCAGCAACTGAACCATGAAAGCAATAGCAACTCCAGATTGAAATTAATATAAAAAGGAAATGTGAACTGAAACAAATGGTAGGATACAAAATCTTTAGTGAATGGTGGACTGCTGCCACAACTTCATGAAATTAGCCATGCAGCTGATGACGCTGCAGACAAACCAAACATAACCACATCTACTGATCGCCAGAACTCTGCAGAATATGTAGTACCTGCAGAATATCATATGTCCAATGCAGGCTGTTCTTCATCAAAAATTATGCTTCTTCATTCCAAATTCAAGAAGTCACTTTCTTCCAGTATACCAATGAAGTCGATTGGAACAAATTTACACACAGAACTGTGCCAGTCTGCTCCACATTAGAGACCAACGAAAGGCCACACTTCAATAGCGTTGAACAGGTGTACAGACAGTAAACATGGTAAAGTGAACAACATATACCAGTATTTGCTAATTTGCACAAAGAGAGTTAGACCCATTCCAATTTCTTTTCAGATTCGCTGGGCATGCTTGCATCTCTTGTTAATGCATTTTAATTTTTTCAGTTAGAATAACTGGGACAAGGAAATGAATACCATCCATTGTCAAATCAAATGGAGGTAAAGTTTATTTGAAACAATGTAGTTGCCTGGTTAATGGGTCGTAATGTACAGCAGCGTATTAGGGCCAGGTCACCACACTTTCTGAAGTCAAAATTTTATGATCGGCAGTCAATATTTCATGACTGGAAGTCAAAATTTTGCATTCATGAAGTCGAAATTTTGCGTTAACGAAGTCGAAATTTTGACATATTTCATCATAGCAATATAATGTGCCATACATGCTCTATATTTACACCAGCCACGCGCGCCATGGCAACTATAGTCTTTCATTGTCTGTGATTTAGTCTATTTGTGACGAAGTTTCTGCTGCCAATGGAGTGTCAGCATGGAAAAATATTGTTTGTGTCTTAAAAAAGGATAACATCGCAGTACAAACGTAAGTTTAGTATCATTAAAATGGTCTAGTATTGCTTTGTCAAGTCAGTGATTTTCAGAAAATATAGGCGGAAACGTCAGTCTATGGCATTTATGACTGACTGAGTACCAAACCAGGGGTCGTATTCATAATCATCACTTAGGCTACGCCACTAGACTTAGCGCTAAGTGGAAGATTTGTCGTGAGATTATCTGGTTCAAAGTACATATATGTAGTCACCCAAAAAGTCGATCTTCTGAATTAAGAAAGTGCTAAAATTAAATTGAAGACGCTTTCTTGATCATGAGCAACACTACAACGAGCTGGTGAGACTAAGATGAAAACACACTTTTCATGGGTAACTTATGAGATTATGAATACGGCCCCAAAAGGCTATTATACTTACTGATAATTACTAAGCCTTAATTCAATTAGATAATCTATAACTTTTTATTATTTGCAATGATATAAGATTAGTCAAACTTGCATATCAAGCTCTTTCCTGCCAAAACTAAAAGAGGTCAGAATACAAATCAGTCTTTGAATCGTTCAAGATTTCTTTTATCTATACTCCACCCATGCCAGACTGCCAAATAGTCTCTTAGCCTTGCCAGTGATATCAACTTACCACAAGTTTTCATTTTAGTGGTTTGGTTGGTTATTCAGGACGTTTTAACCACTTTTGGTCATATTGCGTCAATGGGAGAGGGAAGGGAGAGTGGAGCCATGTCCCCGGGGGTAACCCCCTACTCTTTACAAAGAAAGACATGGGATCTTTGTCCTGCGACCACACAGACATGGCTACAGCAGGGCTCGAACCACCAACCTAGCCCCATTTGATGGTGGTAATGGTTACGGAATTCTGTAAAATGTAGTGCCGATGTAGCAGGGGGATCCTCGGACCAATGCCCAGTAACACTTCAAAGTGCACCCCCTACCCCTGCATCATTTTTCCTCGGCGCCGATGTAAATTACCCCCCACCCCTGCATGCCGTCTGAGCCACCCACCGTTGCACGCGACCGCACACATATGCACCCCCTCCCCCTTGGTCTGCGAGACTTCGCACCTGGCGAGATTACGGCATGCCGAGGAGGCAGCCATTTGAGCTGAGGCTGCCAACAGGAACGGTTTATACGCCATAACACACTTATTCGGATACCAAATTCATTGGACTTAACATTTTCTGTTTCTCTGAGGTAGGATCTTTGATAATAATGTGACAGATTTTTTGTGGAAGCCTCCCCCTGCTACATCGGCACTACATTTTTCCTCGGCGCCGATGTAACCCACTTCAGACAAAATATCTGGGCCCATTAAGCTCTCAGGTAACCAAAGGCAAAGCACTCAATGCCAGCGCTTTAGCTCACTGAGCTGTCGTGCCAGCCCCTCATTTTAGTGGTAAACATCATCAGTTTGTGTGCTTGGCGATGCTTTGGTATATATACTAAAGTAGCAGTGCAGTGACAGCGTTCTGCGATGTCCCGGGCTAGACATTTTTGCCACACCAACCTAAACAGCGATGTTTATCAGGTTTCTGAATTTACAGAATGAAACAATTGAGTTTTCTGCAAATTTGGTCACAGTGTCTCTCTTTGACTCACAGTGCACAGCCACGGGCTTCAGAAACGTCAGCAGGTCAGTGACACTGACAACTGTGAACTGACAGGGAAAAAAATCATGTGGGAATTCGGGTAAGCTTATTGACCTTGACAAAATCTGACCGGATAATCGCAGCCTGAATTTGAAGTATGATTTATGTGGGACAAGGAGTGTGTCCGACAAGTAACAGGAGAAGAAAATCAAAGTTGGATAAAGATTTGAAAGACTTGCTACTCACCAGCGACGGCCGCCGCGCTTATCGTCCGGTTTTCGTTGACTTTGAGGCCCTCGCATCTTGCTTGAAACGGGCTGGCGAACGGGCTATTTCTAGCCAACTCCAACAGTGATTTCGACATGGTTGCCCCTAAGGAGAAGACAGTACGTCCTTAGCTACTATGTAAAGAATTTCCCATACATATATGTGTCAGAGAAAGCTCAACAGTCAAAGAAAACCCATAAAATCAGTCGAAACCAACCGGCCTTACCGTAAGATGGCGAAGTTCTGACCCGAAAGGACAAATCACGTGTAGGACAACATTCAACGTTCTTATTGGTTGATTCTGAATGACGTCACAATGACACGGATGCAGTAAATGACCAGCAAGCATACATGGCCGATATGTTGTATTAATGAATCACAGCTAACAGCAACATTGCCGCTGCTCAACGCGCGCTTTTCCGTTAATGGTGCTCATGCGGGCCATGCAGCAATTTCCCACTTATATGATGACAGATATATGATCTGATATTGTTTGTTATTATTCCCTTTAAAAATTCAAAAATTCGCAGTGGTACCCTAAGTAAGATGGCATCTGGGCGCAAGCTAGGGCGGATCTAGGGGGGGGGGGGGGGGGAGCGGTTAAGGTGGTTGCAGGGTAGGCTATGCTTGGGAACTTGAGCATACACTGCAAAAGTCTGGCTTTCCAACGAAATACATTTTGTAGATGTAACCCAGAGGCGTGGGGGTTGCTCTCTGAAACTTCCGACCGAGGAGTGTCCGCTCTGAAAAACTTGCGACCGGGGGGGGGGGGGGGGAGGGGGGGCAGGGCGTGCTCGGAGAAGCCGACTTTAACAGTGTATGTTCAGGTTCCCAAGGGAGCTGTTGTTCTCTGAAAACTTGCGACCGGGGGAGGGGTTGGCTTAGAGAACCCGACTTTAACAGCGTATGTTCAGCTCCCCCCCCCCCCTAACCCCCCCCCCCCCCCTAGATCCTCCACTGGCGGGTGGGGGGAGGGGGACGTTAAAGCAAAGGACTTAAAGTCGAACAAAATTTCACACCCGAGGTCATTTTTAACCCCCCCCCCCGGTTGCATGTTTTCTTTAGAGAGCCCGCCTTCCACTTGGTCGCAACCCACCCCCTTTCCAAAATCCTAGATCCGCCCCTGGGGCGTAACAGAACACAAGAAAACCAATTATCATATAAGCAATGCACTATTTGATTATGGCACGGCAACATATGTAAAATAACCTGATACAACCAAAGATTACTAATATCATCGATACAACTATCTATGTATTGATTTGATTTGATTTGATTGGGGCTTAACGGCACTTTCAGCCTGGAAGGCTATATCGTGCCATATTGGTCAATATTAGTCAATATTAAAACCCTGAAAATCAATACACGTGATATGAATAAAACCATGAATGCAGTCTTTGTGGAATCGATTAATAGATTAATAAAACCTGAAGATATAAGGTACAATGATTGAGTAGATTGTCATGAAACCCTATCTATGTAAGAAAATATAATATTTTACTTATTACTGTACATATGACATATTTGCATTTCTTCACTATAATGTCACTGTAAACAAATAATTTCTATTCGCGTGATAAAAATAATTTCTATATCTCGAATTAAAGCGGGAAAGCATTTTTAAAACTGATTAAGTACAGCGCTTTTCCCTGATAAATTTACGTCACAATATTTTTAAAGTTGCAAAATTAGTGAATTCAGACCCCTTTGGCAGGCAAAAGATATGTTGTTTTATTTTAAAGAACGAATAATCGGCCTATAAGTAACCAGCAACTCTAAAGAATGGGAGAGACATATGAGCTCCAAAAACTTACGATGGGAGGGGGGGGGGGGGGAGAAGCGTTTCGAGATCCGAAAAAGGGAGATCGAGGTCCACTTCAAAAACGTGCCTCCACGCGAAACATATTAGGAAGTTCGACCCCTCAACCGCACCACGCCCTGTGGTATGGTATGACGTCAGAAGGGGGGGGGGGGGGGAGGCATTTGGCTCCTAACGTCTTGGAATGGGCGAGGTCGGTGGTTCGAGTCCGAGTCATTGCCGGTTCAGAACTATCCGGGCCAGTTTCTGACCCTTGATCCAAGTATGTAGGGGTAGGTCCTAGGAGGTGCTAATGGAGGACAGGGCCGAGAGACACCCCATCTGTGTTAGCACCAGCACAGAATTGTGTCCATGCCCCGCCCCCCCCCCCAACGCACCCCGGTCTTGCGGATATTTTTGGGCAACTAGGACAATAGACCGATCCAGGCTGTCAATCATTTACTGACCTCACTATTGCTTTTATCCATCATTTGATGAAAAAAGTTGTTCCACGTACGTTATGTCGGAGAAACAAGTCTGACAACAAAGCAGCATGTCACTTTCTTAAGTCTTATGATTAACAAAAAGAACTCAAGCGTGGGTGGAGCTAGTGTCGGAGTATGGATCGGTCTATATGGCGTAAGCTTACCCGTAAATCCTACCACATCTTCCGTTCAGTGATTCAGTTTTCACCTGGGATTTGCAATTGCGTTAAACCGTTATTCGCAGGGGCTGATCCAGAGACTGAGCCGACCCGGCCCAAGTTCCTCCTTTTAGGGCCAACATTTATACCATTTAACATATGAAAACGGAAACCGGCCCCCCTTATCCAGCAAATCTGGATCCGACTCTTAAACCGGCCCCATATATCCAGATTTTCTGGATCCGCCCCCGATTCGCATAGAAAAAGTTTCAAGTGTCTAAGAAATGTCAGAAAATAGCTAAAATAAATAGTCAATAATAGTCGACCCGGATACAAATGGCGAATACGATGGGGGTGGGGGCGGGGGGGTTACGGGGGTTCAATCCCTCTCAAACATGGGGATATCAAAGTACAGCGGTATAAACCCACCCAGGCGTTTTTCGAACCTAC
Organism: Arenicola marina; assembly: GCA_964019135.1. NCBI lineage: Eukaryota > Metazoa > Annelida > Polychaeta > Arenicolidae > Arenicola > Arenicola marina. The sequence continues at coordinate 22,792,218 of OZ025248.1, read as the reverse complement.
TCAAAGCGGATCCCCCCTACCCCCGGCATTTTTAAAGTGTTCGATGCGTCTGTCATAACTTCGAGTCTAACCTTTCTACCGTTGTATCATTAAATCGGAATGCTAAATTATTGGCAAACCAATTTTGTTCCTGCATGGTGCCACTCGATCGTGTGGGGTTTCTTCCTCGTGTTCTGCCTCGTATGTATTCGTACGTAATTCATGTCGGAAAAAAGGCCCGGCGGAGGTATTTACATAATCGGATTATGGATGCACAAGGGCAAATTCTGTGCTGTCAAACTGGTTTTAGCACAAATCTCCCCAGAGCAGTCCACCCTCGACAATTCCCCCCCCCCCCCCCGGTCAGTCCCCTCCCCCAGACAATTCCCCCCGGACAATTTCTCCCCCCCAGACAATTCTCCCAGAGAAAATGCTCCGCCCCCCCCGGTCGTCAAATTATTTTTATTATGCCCGCCTCCCCCCTATCAAGGATTCCTGGACTACTGACACGCCCCTATGTTGCACTTATGAGCATATCGTTTACACCGTAGGATACACCTTAAGGCAATATAGTGTAGAGAGATTTGGTAGGGCTAGACGTAGGTTTCAGTGTTAATGGGAATAGCAGCAGTACGTGGAGCGGTGGTGGACGGCGGGGTCGAGCAGTGGGCCGGGGTCGACAAGTAGGTCAGGGTCAACCGGGGGAGGGGTGAAGCCTGGGTTGGGGTGGTACCCCCAACTTAGGGGAGGGGAGAACTCCGGGTTGGGGTGGTACCCCCAACCAAGGGAAGGGGTGAATCCCTGGGTTGGGGTGGTACCCCCAACTTGGGGGAGGGGTGAATCCCGGGGTTGGGGTGGTACCCCCAACTTGGGGGAGGGGTGAATCCTGGGTTGGGGTGGTACCCCCAACTTAGGGGAGGGGAGAACTCCGGGTTGGGGTGGTACCCCCAACCAAGTGGAGGGGTGAATCCCTGGGTTGGGGTGGTACCCCCAACTTAGGGGGGGGGGGGTGAATCCCTGGGTCGGGGTGGTACCCCCAACTTAGGGGAGGGGAGAGGCCCCAAGTTGGGGTGGTACCCCCAACTTGAGGGAGAGGAGAGAACCCGATGTAAGGATGTATAAATAGAGGGGGATAGCGAGTAGAGAAAAAAAGCGAGAATTAGAACTAGGACTAGAACTAGAAAACCAGAGAGAAGATTGATACATGGAATATTTTAGCGAAATAAAAAGGAACGACATGTGTTGGAATTTACTGTGCGGCCCGGCGAAAGAACTCTACAATATGTTCTGTAATTTTTATATTACCAATCTCTTCTCCATGTCAAATAAGTATATTTTTCTTGAATTTAAATCCTGAAAGCCTGTGGGCTATACGGAGAGAAGCAAATTTGTTTACTGGAGCAGAAGTTGGTGGCCGGCTTTAGGCCTCTATCCCTGTGCCCCTGTTCGCTTTTCGGTATTCTGTGTGATGTCGACCGCGGCTCGCTAGGACGTCCGCACGATGAACTAGTCCGCGCAGGTTTATGTTGAAATTTGCGTTTTACAGAACGAGATATCAAATTTATATGCATCATAATTTTGATATAATTTTAGTCTTGATTCTAAAACGTAAAACAAATCTAAGATGGAGCATGTAAGTAGGCTGCTTTAAGAGCCTTAGGGTCATGGGCATATAGATCGACGTTGGGGAAGGGATAGGGAACGGACTCGGTCTGATTTGTGGTCTCCGGCGGTCGGAGCTCTCGAGTATCAAGTAAGGCCTTTAAGATCTATCAATTAAGATCTACCAATACCCAGCGTCATGTGAGGTAATGTCAAATATCTGAATACATAATTCAATACTCCTGGGCTCCTGGGGGGAGGTTGGTCCTGGGGAAGAAGCATTATATTGTCCGTTGGCAATGAGGAGGCGTAGTCCCGAAGGAGGAGTGGGGGGGGGGAGTCAAGGTCCGGGAGGCAATTGTCGGGGCGGGGGGGGGGGATTTCCGAAGGGGAATTTTCTTGCTCCCGACAAACTACAAGTTAGGGAGGGCCGGCGTGCGGTGTTTGAGTCTAAAAGAAACAGATTACAGGTCATGCCTAAATTTAATAATTATGGTGTGTGTGAGGGGAGGGGGGGGGGGGGGGCAATGCAAAATGTTCTATACTGACTGTTTGTGACAGTATCAGTGTATCAACGCCCATCAGTGCACTCGGACTCAAAACTCTGTAAGAATGGTAAAAGATCGTAAAACTGAGCCGCGATCTCCCGCCCCCAGCAGCGGGCAGTATGCTTGCGCCATATGATGTGAGGAACGATCTCCCTCTGCCGGCAGAGTGACTGCGCCAGTGAATGTAAGCGCCCTCTATGATACCCATGATGGGTTCATAAAAACACCGGAACGGACCGGAACGCACAGGAACGAACCGGAACGGACCGGAACGGGACCGAAACGGACAGGAACGGAACCTAATCGCACCGGAACGGAACTTTATATTACATTTCTAATGTCATATAGGCAAATTTATATGTATAAATAGTAAAAATAATTAGTTTCAAGCCTTTTTTATATTTAAAAATATAAATAAATACTTTTAAGATTTTTTTTTTAACGGACAGGAACGGAACCGAATAGCACCGGAACGGAACTTTATATTATATTTCCAATGTCATATAGGCCAATGTATATTTATAAACAGTAAAAATAATTAGTTTCAAGCCTTTTTTATATTTAAAAATATAAATAAATACTTTTAAGATTTTTTTTTGGAACGGACAGGAACGGAACCGAATCGCACCGGAACGGAACTTTATACTATACTTTCAATGTCATATAGGTCTGAATGCACTCTGAATGCAAGGGCGTGTTGGACATGCCCCATACATGCCATCGAAAGAGAGGAAAACAAACAGTTTCCGTCGCCAGGAACAGCGACAGGACAACACCTCCAGTGAATCTCAGAAAAAGCTGTGAAAAGATAGGTATAGATATACATATAGATTAGCTGATATGACATATGACATTGGAGGTATAATATAAAGTTCCGTTCCGGTGCGATTCGGTTCCGTTCCTGTCCGTTTAAAAAAAACATTTAAAAGCAAATTTATTTATATTTTTTTATAAACAATAAATAAATAAATTATTTTTATTGTTCACACATATACATGGGCCTATATGACATTGGAAATATAATATAAAGTTCCGTTCCGGTGCGATTAGGTTCCGTTCCTGTCCGTTCCGGTCCCGTTCCGGTCCGTTCCTGTGCGTTCCGGTCCGTTCCGGTGTTTTTATGAACCCCTCTATGATAAAGAGCAAAAATGTCTATGTGCTTGCTTCATTACAATAAGTATTTTAGTAATATGTTTTGCAGTTTTCACGTCAAACTAACGCTGTATGAGCCACAATTTATTTTGTATGAGTGTAAAAATACCCAAAATATCATACACATGTTCATGTTACAAATAACTTGATTAATAAATATTAGTAATTCGACATCGTTTATCAGAATCTTCGCATCCGCTGTACGCGGTCAACATGGTCAAGGACATCCACAAGTGACCGTCGAATCCCTCGAAAATGGCTGGGCTAATTCGAAGAAGTATTGCGGTAACGGGTTTGCTATTCCCCAGAACAACAATCTACTTGTGAAGTCTTGACCTTGGATTGATACTGATTACTATGTTGTCAAATACTGTCTTCTTCCTGACCCTAAAGGCATAGGAGCGGCCTACTGCAGTGCTTGCTGAACTTTATCCAAATGCCTTTGAGTTTTTAGTTTTATTTCTAACACAAAAATAGTGTAACACTAACCTGCTAACACTAACACTAACAGTAACACTAACACTTAGTAACAGTAACACTAACAGTTTAATCATAATGTTTTCAGTGGCAGTTAGCTGGTTTCCATTATTTGGAACCCATTATTTAATGATTAAATTTAGGCATACTCACTGAGTGCATTTCTTTGGTAACTTTGTTCCCAAGGCCAAGATAAAACAAATAATATGGATAGGTGCTACCTAAAATGCGAGCATATATTTATTAAGCGAGCTATTCTGTGCAGATACATCTTGATCAATATTCAAAATAAATCCCACTTTGGCTTGCCATAATCTATTGTATGCCATGCATGTGCTGGTATATGTGGCATATCATTGGGTTGCTTAGCAACGCCTTTTGTGACATTATTTTTATAGCATTTTGACGTCACAACTACTCATTATTATAGCAGTGACAAAGTCTCGAATTCCGTTTTAAAACGCTAAATTATTTTGGTTAATAAACGAGAGGTAAATTTTGTTGAAATCTGCATGTTCCATTGATAAGACTTATATATATATCTTACAATAATCAATCTTAATGAGAAAAAAATATATACATGCGTGCATAACATGCGATCTCTTCCGCTTTCCCCAGTGGAGGTTGACCTCTGGTGGATTTCACCAGCTCATAACAGATTGGGATTCAGATATAGATTTTGCCTTTTTTTTTATGTATGTGTTCTCTAAAGAGCTCGTTACGCTTGCTATCATATATGACCAGTGTATACATTTGTTATTTCATTGGCATATTGTTTAGCCTTCCTGTCCCAAAGCCAAGGCAAAGAAATGTACCGACTATTTACCAATAATAAGCTATTGACGAAACTGGCTGTATTTGTCATTAACTCTGTGATGCCTGACTGAAGGGTAAAGAGTGGGGAGAAATTGCAGTATTGTTATAATTTATACAAGTAAAAAAGAAAAGTGAGATTACCAAGTGCTATTAACAAGTCAATTCTGAGGATTATTTATTTGATGTACAGTGTACTCTTATTTCTATTACCATGATACTGCTGCTAACACTTCTATTCCCATCTCTAATCAGTCATATTTATGATATTGATACATCCCTCATCTCCTCCACCCTGTGGCTAATGGGCCATATTGCACACCCTCATTCCCTAGCTTTGTAGTACCGTAAACTGCCTATTTGAAGCTGCGGCTTATATTAGAAAGTTGGAGGTTCCACTTTCCGGGTTTAAGTCGTAAGTCAAGGTGCAGCTTTAAATAGGGCCTTTGCTGATTTCAAGTGAGCGCGGCGAGGGAGGTGGAGTAATACGAAAGTTATAGTTGTTGCAAAAATAATTTAATGCATCATAACGTCATACAAGTCAACAAGTCAGGAGATAATTCAACTTGAAAGCTGCATCATAAGATGCTCTTTTCCCAGGCATTGTGTTACTGTGGCAATCAAGACTGACCATGAGCTATTTAAGGTTACGTTATTTATTACTACTGCCGTGCGACTCAGCCCACATCTGTTGTAGACCAATAATCAGAGGCCAGGTTCCAGGTGGTCTAAATTGATATGGCTGATGCCAGCCTCACACCAAATTCAATAAGTTAATTGTGCCAGAAAAAAACTTGAGACTGGGTAAGTACGACAGTGATTCATAAACATGCAGTAAGAGCCAGGAGAGCCAGCCACTGCGGGTGTATGCGGCTTCAAATAGGCAGTTTACGGTAATAACATCTGCAACTGTTAAATTAAACCAAGTCCCTTCTCTTAACACCTTTCTCCATTCCTCTTATCTTATCTTATCATATAATATATAACAATATATTTTAAATACTAGTCACTTTATGCATAACTTAACAATTTCAAATATATATACCAGTATTACTTCTTCCAGATATACCATTAAATTCATATCATTACCATAAATGATGCTGTTGAATAATATATTTTTTTTGTAACTTTCCACCAGACTTCTGTCCACACCTTAAAAAGGCGGCATTTTGGATCTTCATCTGTTCTGAATAGTCAAATGGTAAGTGCAAATTAATAGATAACTGCACTTCTACATTAAGTAATCTCAAAGTAGTCTACAAGGGGACTGGTGAATAAGTATCCTCTAATTTATATGTATAAGAATATATTATGAGGGCTATAAAAGTAGTAATTTTATCTGGATAATCAAAAACTGGAGAAATATCAGCTGTAACTTGAATTAAATGCCTGGTATATAAGGTATCATTTAAGATTTGAGTTGTGACAGTAAGAAAGACTTAATAATGAAAATAAAGTAATAAGTTGCTGGAGCAGATGAATGTTAATCTAATTAATTAAATAACTGTTACCTTTTATTTGTATAAAAAGACTGTTCGAGATGCCCTTAACTCGGCTTTGGATGAAGAAATTGCCAGAGATGACAGAGTCTTTATTATGGGCGAAGAGGTTGCTCAGTATGATGGTGCTTACAAGGTAAACTATACATGTACATGTTAATTAGGGCCATCTTCTATCAAGGTACATGCTTGAAAACTGCTTGAATTTTGACTGCTGCCTGGAAAAGGTCATAAAAACAGAAATGGGCCTTGAGGTGGATCCAATGTAATTGAATTTGCTTGAAAATAGGGCAGTTACAATGAAAAGTGCTTGATTTCAAACTCGATCGGGCACTGAAAAAGACCCAAGAAAAAATCGAACAAAAGCTGTCTGAATTGAAGAAGTAGCAATGAATAAAACTAAAGTGATTAACTCTAATAAATGCTGTTGGTTGGTAATACATAAACGTGGACACTGCCTTCTTGTTGTCATTCCTTATTTCCGCATATCAAGGAGTCCCAGTTTTGTAATGTATATGCTTCAAATATACCAGAGAAGGTAAACATTGTTCTTGAAAAGTCCTTGAATTTTTTTAGTGCTTGCCTTAAAAAGGCTTCAATTTGACATGGAAGAACTACTGTTAATTAATAATAATTATATATGACATTCTGTCTAAGCTACTACTAGATGCTTACATTGATTTCTTGTTCATACTTAATAATATCCTGATGCTGTCTATGTTTGTAAAATATTTATATAGGACCACAATTATATATATCTTCATCTCAACCTTAACTTGCTGTTCTATTTGTAATAAAATATAATCTCTGGATAATTGAGAAGACAGTGCCTGTCGTTATATATAACAGGCATGTGAAGAAATCCTTCAGTGTACTGACATTGGCAATTCTTTTTTGAAAGTATTCAGTGCTCTTGACAATATTTTCCCCCAAAAAATGTATCTTTTCAGATCAGCAAAAATCTCTATAGGAAGTATGGCGACAAGAGAGTTATTGATACACCAATAACGGAGGTAAGTTGTACTTAATTAACAGCACTCATGTGCACCACCTGTGATAGTATATAGTTAATATAGTACTATTAGCCGTTAATTGTCACATGATGAGAGCTGAAACCCATGGTTAAGCATTGTACTCATTGACACATGAAGCACTAGGCATGTCATCAGGTGCATATGTCATAATATGTAGTATATTTATTTTCACATATTACCATAATGACATTGTTCCGAACACTTTTTTTCGATTCGGTTCCGTTATGATTTGCAATCTATTAGTAAAAACGGACCGAGGTGATGTACTAGGGTGCTTGGTGGGACATGTCTGACCTACCGGTAAATGCCTATGCCGTCTGACCTACCGGTAAATGCCTATGCCGTCTGATCCTCGCTGGGTGGAGATGACCGGTTGATGCTGCGCTTGGGGTCGCTCGTCTGTCTCGAGTTGGTCACCCCCCTCCTCTTTTATCCCGTTATGATCAGCACATGCCCGAGCATGGCATTCGGCTAACAGAGGCCCACCAGTTGGTAGGGGTTTAATCTCCTTTGGACCGCAGTCACTGTGACGCAACGGCCAATGTCATAAAGTTGCCACAAATTGGGTGGAGTTTTGCTGCAGGTACCTGTGGCGGAGCGTGAAAAGGCATGCATTACACTTTTCTTAATGGTATGGTCAAATCAAACCATACATACTAGGTTCTATCTATTTAAATTTGTGAACAATATAGTGGTGCAGGGTATAGCCTTTATCCCGCCAGATCAGAGTATTAGCGAGAGACTCGCATGCCCTCCGGATGGGCGGGTTTCAATTTTGGCGGGTAGACTTTCTAGTTTGGCGGGCACTCAGGTGCTGTTTACCCGCACCAAAAGGGCCTTTTGGTCAGGAGGCTTTAAAGAAAAAACAATTCTTTTCTTTTCTACCGTTGCGTGTCTATGCGGTGTGCATGTGCAGGACTCCGCCGTTTGGCTAATTATCGAAAGCTTTAGCACGCACTGGCACTAGGGTTCTCAGGCGGCGCCCCCCCCCCCCCGCTCGTGCCTACAACCGCTACGGAACGATGGTTTAAAGGATATGAGTATGCATAGGATGATTTGTTTTTCACATATCAGGACTTGATTTACATATACAGATACTTCAATTTTGTGTACATTATTTCAGATGGGATTCGCAGGTGTGGCTGTTGGAGCTGCTATGGTATGATATGGCATTGTTTTTTAAAATATTTTCAGTATGTGTGCTAGGTTTCATGTTGTTCTGCCCTACACTATGACAGTAGTTATACAATGTTGTTGCCTATGCAACCTGTTACTGACTTATTATCGTACAGTAATGTAGTTACAATCTTAGAGTCTGTTATGAAACACTGATATGCTTATCTTATGTACACATGATTTACTACAATAGTTATGATATTCTGTTTTACGTTGCACAAATTATCTATTTAACAGTTATTAAAATGTCTTAGTTCATCCCCTTTTTTTAGGCTGGCTTGAGGCCCATATGTGAATTTATGACTTTCAACTTCTCCATGCAAGCTATTGATCAGGTAAGTTGCATGATTTTTTACACATTGTATAGAGGACTTACAATACAAGTACATATGATATATATGGTATTTGCTGCTCTACTGCGCAATACCTACATACATGCACTTACCGGGATATTATTAATGATTATCTTAAGATTAAACGTTTCGTTAAAATATTATGATTTCAGCTTCAAACAAAACGATACTAATATTACAGTGTACACTATCAGTGATGGTTTTATTGTAGGTCGTGAACTCTGCAGCAAAGACGTTTTATATGTCTGCAGGAAAGGTGAGTGTTTGCACCCCCAGGTAAGCATGTGGCTCAGATACTTACGAAGAAAAAAAATATTGTAGTCTGGCTGTCCATTATATCACAGTAAGTAAATCGACTGGTAAATGACCACATTTTTTGATACCCTATTCCTATTGCGTTTAGTAGACAGATGTATACACTGCTGTCACATGTATGTGTGTGAATGATTCTGTGTTGGCTCTGGAGCTGGACAGTGAGATCTGTCCATTGTGATGGTCTTGCAGGTTAAAGTACCCATCGTATTCCGAGGACCCAATGGGGCGGCGATGGGGGTAGCCGCCCAGCACTCCCAGTGTTTCGCCGCCTGGTACGGTAGCGTGCCGGGCCTCAAGGTGTTGTCCCCCTACAGCTCCGAGGACGCCAAGGGGCTGCTCAAAGCGGCTATCAGAGACGACGATCCGGGTGAGCGGGGACCCTCGCCGGGCCTACCAAGTGATCTCTTTCGGGGTGTGTTAGGACGTGATTTGATATTGGGCGTGTACCTCAGGAAGCTGAGGCAATTATCGATGTCTTACGATGACGCGCCCCTAGATTAGGTAATCGTTTATCGCGTAGCAAATGGTATGCGGTTCGATATATTAGTGTTCTGATTTCATTCCAGTTGTGTTTTTGGAGAACGAGTTGATGTACGGCACCCCTTTTGAAATGTCTGACGAGGCATTATCGCCGGACTTCGTGGTACCCATAGGGAAGGCTAAGGTAGAGCGTGAAGGTAGGTGTCTGCGTGAAGGAAGACGAGAATGGAACGTAACCATTGCTCACCTGATACTGTACGGGCCATTCCTTGAAAGACTACAAGAGTGTATAACTACTTGTGTCCAATACGTGTGATAAAGACAAGTATCATGTTTTTATCACACGTATCATAAAGACAAGTATCATGTCTTTATCACAAGTATCATAAATTAAAGTATCATAAAGACAAGTATCATAAATACAATTATGTTTCTACGTTTAGACAATTCCATTACTGCGATAGACGTAAAACTGACAGTGATATTGTTGACGTGTTTATGAAAGAAGGGCTACGGTAGTACGAATCGTTAGTGTACATAGCATAAAGGCGTCTTCTTCACCATGGTTACAGGGAAGAACGTGACCATCGTGGCGCATTCCAAGTGCGTGGGGATCGCTCTGGACGCCGCCAAGGAGCTGGAGAGTCTGGGCGTCGACGCCGAGGTGATCAACCTGCGGACGATCCGTCCGATGGACGACGCCACCATCATCGCCTCCGTCATGAAGACCAACCACCTCGTCACCATGGAGGGAGGCTGGCCGCAGTTCGGCGTCGGGTCCGAGATCTGCGCCAGGGTCGTCGAAAGTGAGTCACCATTTTCTACAGTTGATAATTTTATACCAAAATTGATAAACTCGAATTGTGACACTTCCGTTAGCTTTGGATGATATGCGTTTAAGATATTTCTATTTCTAAAGTGCGAAATATGAAACCGATATTTTTACATGATCCTGATCGATAACGATTTTTATGTTTCCGTCGTCAGGTCCGGCTTTCAACTACCTGGATGCGCCCATCATGCGTGTCACTGGCGCCGACGTCCCCATGCCCTACACTAAGTCACTCGAGGAGAACGCGCTGCCGCAGGTCCACCACGTCCACGACTGCGTCAAAAAGGTCCTAAACATCCAACAAAGCTCTGCCTCAGCCAGGGCTTGAGGTCCTTCCTTCTCATTTTAACCAGAAACCCGTAGAGTGCATTTTGCTTCCTGTATATGTATACACAAATCTCGGTTGTTTTCGCCCGGTTTAGAGCCGGGAACGTTTGTCGTGACTGAAATGGCCCCACGGGAAAGTTTTTGCCAGTTATTGCCATATCTGTACATGACTCATGAGTGTATGAGGGTGCTTCCGTTGTGGGTCATGTAAAGAATGGAAGATATTGTGAAGTGGTTAATTTGTAATGTCGGGGAAGCGCGGAAAGTAAGATACCTGCGCCAAACTATAAGCAGTGAAGACCAGGAATGGCGCTGCTAGATGTAACGATTGTGAACAGAAATATTCGTCACCTCTCGGCCGAGCCATTATGTTCTTTTGCCGCGTTTATAGAATAATGCGTCCTACTAAGGACCAGGCCTATTACGATGCTCATCTGACAAAAGTTACAAAATTCCACTGCCTAACATATAGGGAACAAGATAATTGTTTACAAAACGTTGTTATTTATTTGTATGCTGCCACCTTGTTGAAATAAAGGGCGCTAGTGTCTCTGTTTTTATTACTGTTTTACTACTGTCTGTCTGACTGAGAGGTTTACTGTGGAACTGCATTTAAAAGTGGATGATCTGATAATTTCCCCTTTATACTTGTGTAGTTTGGACTATCACAGGCCTCTATTCAAACTACGTTCGCTTAAAATGTGTACGATATTGCCGAATGTGTAACTTTAAGCATAAATTTTAACAGTTTATCTGGCCTGCTAAGTGTACTTTCTCCAGGAATACTTCCAATAGACCGTTACAGGGGAATTTCTGGCAGGCGCTTGTTGCGGGTTTCCGCATTTTCGACAGCTCAGTGGGCTAGAGCGCTCTGGTCACTTGAGAGCCTAACGGCACGAGGGTCGGTGGTTCGAGCCCTGCTGTGGCCATGTCTGTGTGGTCGCAGGGGGTGGAATACCCCCTCTGAATCGTTAATCCCCAAGAATTAGGGAGAGCAGTATCGAACCTCAAAGATTACGCTATAACGGATCGCGGTAAATAGGCAAAGGTTCTTCGCGTTAAACCAGGATTTGTAGGGATGACAATCCCCAAAAATTGCCAGCAGCTGATCGCGAATCTCCAAGAAAGTCCTGGATGCCAATCGCGGAGATCGGAAAAGGTACCCCCCCCCCCCCCCCACCCCCATTCAACAGTTTATCCTAGGTTGCCAGGGTGTTTTGTAAAAATAAAACCCCACTTTGTACGGAAAAATATCTTGCCAATCAAGTAATACCATTTTAAGAACGAGATAGAGGCATAAACGTCGAGAAAACAGCTGATATAAATGCATACCGGCGAATGTAAAGACTCCTTACGCTGTGCGTGGCAGGAAAGTGGCCGTATTCCCGGTTTGCTGATGTTCTTCAGTGCGAAAATTTAATAACATTCTGGCGTCTATTTTCTCTAGATATATTAAAAATCTAATGCAGGAATATATATACTGTACAGAATACATAACTTGGTACCCGATGTGTACCGATTATCACTTGTTATAAAGCGATGATGTAGACCGTCGCTGTCAGTCTTTTCAATGCGAATATGAGTGCACTGTAGAGTGACCCAGGAATGTCAAACTGGGAGCCTAACAGATAGACTGTTAAACTGTTTAGTGAAATATAAGTTGTGCTTCCATTATATGAAAAGTTTATAGAGACATCTTGTGTGTTTGTCCTGTGAGTAACAATGTCATAGAGCCAATCTACCCCTGATGGAAATGGGCACCTGAACCAACTCCATAGGCATGCATGGTAAACGCATGAGGGAATCTGTTTTCTAGTCAGAAAGACGCAGTGTCTATTAATGACGATAGATATCGCGCCTGTGGTATATAGAACGGTCTATTTCCAGGGGGTTCCGTTCCGTAGCATTATATACCCCCCATTGCACGCCCGCCCCCACTCAATATCCACATACTACACCATTCGAGTGCAAGAGCCACAGCAAAGATTTTGAAAGGTTCTGTTGTGACAACAAAAGCCGGATAAATACAATCGATAAAATACAAGTGTTAGAAATTCAGTTTTGGACCAACCCAGGGGCAAAACTATAGGATTTAGCGAAGAACGAGTACTTGCGTCGTCACATCGCAGGAGAGAAGAGGCACGTATGTCCACACACTTATTCCTTAGCAATTTTTGATAAATTGGACTTTTTTTTTTTCTCCGTGGAATACATAGGCCCCTAAAAGCGTCTGTCAACTTAAGATGGACGTATAGTCCGCGTCTTATTTTGATTTTGATGAATTAGTGTGTAGAAAAATTCGGCCTGGGGATAGTATAAGGTGACATATGCGTATATAACGATATGCCCGGACTCCGATGCCGAACGATCTGGCTGGCACTCAATTGCATATGGGGAAATTAAGTTGTCCAGGAAGGATTATGCTGGCCAAATTTAGCCTATATATGCCCAAAAGCCCGCGCTGAAGAGTCAACGTTAATCTTTTCTCTGAACGCAAATGTGGCTTGTTTATATTATAAAAGCCTACTTGTAGATAATTGGTTTCAAAAACCGCCCCTGAGCAAAAAAACTACTGGATGTTTTTCGGAGCGGGAAACTGTTCGGCGGGAATTTATCCGGAGATATCAAAGTAAATCAAGCGGACCTGCATGGCCGGAAGTGGGACGTATTTTAGCGCCGGTCAATGGAAAATAAGAGCACTCTCCCAACACCCAACCATAAGGTATACGCTCCCCCCCCCCCCCCCCCCCCTCTTCCCGGGGTCTCCGCCATTCGCCGAGTTAGCGACTTAGCCAAGGGTGCAGTTAGCGGTGTGGCCGGTTGAGTTGGTCATTGGTCGAGTTCGCCGTGGCCGGAAACCGCGTGTGGGACGAATTGGTTGGTCGAATTGACTTGCGGACGAGTTGCCGCACTTGTAAACAGAGGATATAGTTGTTGATACACTTCTTGATTTTAGCACAGTTAATGCAAGTTAACGGTATGTTTTGCATGTATGAAAACATTTCAGACATTTGTCATCAATGACACGCTCTGTCCAGTCAATGACCTTTACCAGCTGTTGAATGCCACAACTCATAAACACCGGCCTGTGACTGATCGATAATAGGGGAAAGGTAGCTATTCACCTTGTCACTTTTCACAGAGCCAGGTAAAATCAGGCATAAATGCCGTAGACTCACGTTTCGGCCCATATCGCGATCGCGATCGCTCTAAAAATCACTCACCTGACAAAGCAACCCTGTGCAATTTTAATGATACCAAACTTATGTGCGTACTGCGAGGTTATCCTTTTTTAAGTCACAAACAATATTTCTTCATGCCGACACCATTGGCACGAAAACATACTAAAGCACACGTCATGAAATGACGTAGTTGCTGTTGTGTTTGGAAGGCATTGAGAACACAAGAGCTTGAATAGATGGTGTCTGGTTTATTGGTACACGACTGCTGTAAGCGTAGGTGAGGGAATGGGCAGAGACCAAGCAAGCACGGGTATTTATACTAGGCCAGTAGAGGGCGCTGTATAAGGAAATAGCAAGCGGTCTCAACTTGAACGTTGACTCATTACACAACATCTCCCTTCGATAGCTCTTATGGAGCATACAGTCCAAAGGCAAACAACTGTTGAAGTTAGTGATATTGTATTAAACAAAATCCTTATAACGGGATGGCGGCTTCACAGCACGGCCGCTCCGGGTGATGACAGCTGAAGATGCTGGCGGTGATAAACAAGGCTCACGTTGTTGAGCTACCCTGGGCTGCGGCGAGATCGGTGCTGCTGGCGAAGCAGCCAGGACCTTAGGCCTATTCACCTTGTCACTTTTCACAGAGCCAGGTAAAATCAGTCATAAATGCCATAGACTCACGTTTCGGCCCATATTTTCCGCGAATTTGGCGCGATCGCTCTAAAAATCACTCACCTGACAAAGCAACCCTGTGCAATTTTAATGATACCAAACTTACGTGCGTACTGCGAGGTTATCCTTTTTTAAGTCACAAACAATATTTCTCCGTGCTGACACTCCATTGGCACGAAACGCAATTTCGTAAACATACTAAAGCACACATCATAAAATGACGTAGTTGCCACGCGCGCGATGGCAGCAGCCATTCATTGTCTGTGATTTAGTCTATTTGTCACAAAGTGTCTGCTGCCAATGGTGTGTCAGCATGGAGAAATATTGTTTGTGTCTTAAAAAAGGATAAGCTCACAGTACACACGTAAGTTTGGTATCATTGAAATTGCACAGGGTTGCTTTGTCAGGTCAGTTATTTTTAGAGCGATCGCGTGAAATTCGCGGAAAATATGGGCAGAAACGTGAGTCTACAGCATTTATGACTTTGACTTTAGACTGGTAGAGGCTGTGGACAGACTGTGTGGTGTGGCGCTTGTGGCACTGTGATTTTGGCAGATTATGCATCAGTCATGTCATGTAGTCATTGCCATTGGTTTCAAGCAGGAGCAGTGTTCAGTGGAAAGTGAATAATTCTAATTTAGAACTTTTCGAGAGGTAAGTTAGAGGTCTTTATAAGTTTGTTGGTAAATATAACATGTCATTTAGTGCGAACCTGTGAGTGATGAAGTGGCCTGTCGTAATGACCTGTCAAAAGGTTTGTGTTGGTGCCAGGGGTATGGTGTAGGGTTTGATGTTTAAGCTGGTGAAGGGGGGATTGAGATGGCTATAATTTATTATTATTCATTAACCAGCTTATTTTTTATTGCAAATACCAGTTTAAGACAAAACTTCCATCTTGTATTCTATTTACACATGACACAGAGGCTGGTGTGGGCAGGGTCACTGGGCGCTAAGTGCTGGCCATGTCAGCTAGAGTGGCATCACCAGGTGGGAAGGTCCCCTCTAATCCCCTTCCCCTTGGTGGTCCAATTGACTAGTGGTCAAAGTGGGCATATACTGATCTTTTAAAGTTACTTAAAATAACATTTTAATTTTCAAGTCAATGCCATCATGCAGTCTCAAAAGTATGGAATTTATAAAAAAAAAGTCAATGACATGGCTTATTATTTACTGAATGAAGTTTATGCCAGTACTGTAGGTGCAATGGCTATAGACTAAGAACCGGTAATACATGATGTGAATACATTTTAATAAAAAATAATATAAAATATAAATCTTGACATAGGTCTACCACATATTTAAAGATTGAAATTTGAATTTAAAAATGCAAGAAGGTTATTTTACATACAGTGCAGGTGAAATATGTAAATGCTGCTAATTTCTTTATTCTTCAACTAGCTATCTGTTAAATTCATGGTTGAAATAAATTATCTTGACTTTCTACGAGCATTAAAGTGAGGTAAATTCAGATGCATCTTGCACATAGTTTGATACAGTGGGCATATCAGTAAAAAGTGGTATACATCTTCTACCAAGTATTCCTCATGTTTTTCACAATATTTACCAACCCTTAACTCTGGTAGGACATTTATATGCCTTCCTTCTTGAGTCACTAATTTATATACACTACACCTAATCAGGGTATTAGCCAGATACCTGCTTGTCGGATGGGTGGACAGTTTAAATTTTGGCAGGCAGATTTTCAGTTTGGCAGGAACACAGGTGCTGTTTACCTGCCCAAAAAGGGCCTTTTGGTCAGGAGATTTAGAAGAAAATCATAGCTCTCACAATTTTATTTGAACCCTTTTTTTTTTACCAGCCAAAATTTTGGCTGGCCAAAAAACAATTCTGACTAATACCCTGCATCTAATTCTCAACAACACAATTCTCGCCAGCTGTACTTTACAACACTCACACAGTCTATGTCACATTCAAGTTCAATAACAGATTTAATTCTCCCCTAGACTATCTCAGAAACCTTGCAGTAGCAGATATTGCCATTTCAGGTATAACATTCCTTACTAGATGCTTCACCATAGCCTCTTTTTCTATGGATCTATGAATTCTATAAATGAATCTGAAGACTGATATCAAATCTGTAATGAAGTAATCTTCTGATCATGTATTATCTAATTATGGTTAGAGGCAACATTATATAGCAGTGGGATTACTAAAAGATATAACTTTAATATTAATCCAGACATGGTAGTGAAGTGTGAGAGATTAGCAGCTAGTCCTGCCTTAGGTTACTTTAGTATTGAATCTCACTGCAACCCATACTGTAGATTTTGTTGCAAAGATATAAAATATTTATCTTACTTGCTTTGGTTGCTTTACTTGCCTTATTTTGTATTGTTGCGAATATACATGCTAGCATGTTACTACCATAGATGAGGTTGTGAACAAATCATGTAAGCTGACGTTTATTGTCACCCTCTTAGTGTTGGTGTTGGCTTGCATGTGATGCTTTATACTTGTAGGATGTGAAGAGACATGGCGAGCTTCAAGACATTACGCCTAGTAGCAGGAGTGTCCGCCTTTGTTGTACCTGTCACTGTAACCTGTTTAGATCTCTTCGGCTACGTGGCTAAGGTTGAGGGCGCCTCCATGCAGGTACGTCAGTGTCCGTCATAGCGTATATACAGTGCGTGGGACCACCACAATGAGATTTCGACAACTTGTGTCGTATCGCCAGGTCACCAAATTGTCAGGTGGGTTGTTACACACCTCTTGATTGAGCCATCGTTACGGGGTTTGGCATTTTGCTGGGTCCGGGCGCCCACGCTACAAGTGCCAATGCTACAATGCCGCTGTAGGATAACCTTGTATTTTCCGGTCCATTTAAAACATGCAAGACCCATTGTGGTACGAACCTCGATTGGTACGAACTGAAGCCGAAACCCTTATGCAAGGTTACATTATGATGCCAAGGAAAATCGTCGGCTGATTGAGCTGCCCGTGCACCATTTCACTTCCTATATATATTTATTGATTCCCCATCTCCTTTCCCGAAGGATAGCGTTTATCATGTGCTTTCAGTAACCTTTTATATGGTTGCAATGTAACCTGTGTTTTTTTTCTGTCGATTTTGAATATTGCACTATGGCCTCTGGTCTTGTCTGGGTCTCGATATGGCAAAAGTTCTATTCTTACGAAGTTCATGGTCGCACTATAACAACCATTGTTTCTTAAACTGTTTTTGATGTCCAAATGCGTCATCTTCTTGATGACTTAAGCCAACCGCAAATCTGATTAAGACTCAGGTGTATTGAGCTCTATTGAGCGGAAGGTGCAGCGAAGGATGAAAACTCCGTAAATACGGCTGAAAGCATGAAGAAATTGTAGCTTCTCTTGACGAGTTTCATATTTAATGAATACCCCTTGTATGACAATATCCGAAAAACTACTTTTCGACGAGATAGAGTGTGGCCTTGTTTTGATCAATTAATGAGGTTCGTGCCAGTCGGTTGCACCGGTATTTGTACGATGGGCCTGGTGCCCGAAGTTATCAATACGCTATCTCTGCTCTTGATTTAGCGATTGTCGAAATCGAAAATACGTTCTTCTTGTTCTCCATACTTTCTATCGAAGTCGCAATTCGCCTTTCGGCTTTCACTAAGCCATTGGCATGATTAAAATATGAACTTCTTTCTCGTTTCGTTGAACGGATGTGTCTTATTATAAATCTGAATATGTTTCATTATGGCTGTTGTTGTATTATTAGCTCGTGTGTGTTGTCTCCCACAGCCCTCGTTGAATCCTGTCGACCAGAAGGATGAGGACTATGTATTTCTCAATCGATGGAAAGTTCGCGACTTCGACATTCAGCGCGGAGAAGTCGTCTCCCTCATGTGTGTATTATTTTGCTCTTTCTGTCGATGTATAATTGTATGTAGATAGGTCGACGTGTACAGTATAGCCCTGTTAAGTGTATGTACCCATTGAACGATTGAACGAATTGCCTTTGTTTGATCATTCTAGGTTTTGCTTTCGTGACTATCAGCAATTCATGTGAGATCTCGTGTGCGTGCGTTATTCTCCTACTTAAAATACTTTAAAATGCTAATACACGAGTTTTTCCGCTCTGAAACATTTAACATCTGTGCAAATAGTGCGTTTAGGTCCTTTTTGCATACACACAAATATCGGGTGTGCAGTAAAAAAGAGCTGTGAAGGACAGGGAGACCCAGGTGTATTTTGCGTGGAAAATGTATTTTTGTCTTGTGTACTACCGTATTTCACGTATGTTTTCGGACACATAATTGTTTTTCTGGCTGTCCGAATATTTACAGTCAATAAAATGGACTCCCGCATCCACTGTCCGAAAACATACTTACATAACAAAAACTACGTCCTCAAAGTCGAATATGGCTGTTTTGTAAAAACGTATTTTATTGGTGGAAAATTGTTGTATGACCAGCTTTAAATCGTGTATGTGGGAAATGAATTGCATCGTTTGCCTAAAATTAATTATAGTTGTTTTTAAGAAGATAAATGTTTAACAAAAAAAGGCGAGGAGATATATCTTGCTCACTGTTGATAACGGACAAGAACACTACATTCCTTCATTAAGGAAATAGCTTGCTCACTTTCACCCAAAACGTATATTTTGGCACTGGTTGCTTCACAACGTAGCATGGTTACCATGGTTACCCGTGATAATGCCCAGTACCCTCAAGAAACAAATCGTTATGGTGGGTCATATTATTTTTAACTGAATGCGCGATCAAGAGTCCCCAGGGGATTGTGATCAGTCTTCAAGGTCGTCGTTCCCTCGAGGCTGTGTTTCTGTGGGACGCCGGCGCGTCCTGTGGATGTGGCCGCGTACGTGTGACTCTGAAGGCGAGCGGGGCGGTGGAATTACGCCGACAAGCTCCGCGCCCGCCCGCCCGCTCTCAAATTGCTTTATTCGACGTCGTCGCCGACTATCGGTTCTGCCTTTATTCCACTGGTCCCCAGGGGACGGGGGGTGGTGGGTGGGTGTGGGGGGATGGTGGGGTATGGGGGAGTGTGAGGGGTGGGGGGGGTGGGGGGGGGTGGGCGTTGGAGGAGGATGGCGTGGGCAGGGGACTAAGGCTAGAATGGATGTCTTTGGTCAGGGTGGTGGTGCTAGGCAGACAATGGTTTACAGATATGAGTGTTATTATTGTAAACGCACAGTTCAGTAGAGGCACATGCCTTGGTAACATCCTTGGGACCAATGCTGTTGTGAGTGTGTGTGTGTGTGTATGATAATAGTAATAGTAATTGCAAGCTTAAGACCAAGTGCGTACGACGCCTGTCTGTCTAGCAATGTCCAGGAACGTGTCCGCAGCAAGTGTCTCTTGCTCAATGTACAAAACAATTCTAATTCCCTTCTTCTCTCGCCAATGCTGCAACAAGCCCTGTTTGGGAGAAAATTAGAAAACACAATCACCGTTATTTGTACATTTTATTTGAGAGAAAAGGGTAAATAGGTGGTGGATATGGCAAGCATCATGCTGTGTACAATTATTTCCTCGCGTCAGTAATTTTAGTGAATCTGGGCGTGTATATGACAAGGTGCCAACGTGGCACGGTAACCAAACGATGCACTGGTTATACGTCAATTGCACTAAATTACACATACATGTCGATGTACAGATGCTATGTACACAATATCCGCGAAGTACGTATCGCAGAATATCCTAAGCATGAAACATCTTCTCTCTGAAAAAACTAAATACAGGCAACAAACTAGCCAATGTCATATCACTGGATGAACGTGTGTGGGGGTATACTGGATCCTCTAACAGTTACTTGAGCTATATAGTCATGCGTTGGAGTGACTGATGAGAGAGGTCTGAGACGTACATAGCGGGGTGGAGGGAGGGTTATACAGATTATCCAGCGGGATGTGCGACATGTTGTCCACCTTGTAGCTACCGGCGGCGGAGGCGGCCGAGTGGCTATCGACCCCCGCCAGCGACATAGGGCCGCCCCCTCTGGCCGCCCCCCCGTGGTGGCCCCCCTCGCAGCCACTGCCGCTGGGGCCGGCCTGCGCGGCGCCGTCGGGCTCGTGGTACGACTTGCGGCGGCGGTAGCGGCGTACAGCCACCATGAGTACGCACAGCAGTATAACGAACGTACAGGTGAGGCAGAGCGCGACCAGCACCGTCAGGTTGCCCACCGTCCTGATGCCGCGCATGACGAACATCTGGTGCTTGGTTTTGATATCCATGCAGTTGAGCTTGACCAGCTTGGCGTCGTGCTGGTAGGCGATGCAGAAGTCGTAGTCGGTCTGCGGCTGGAGGTTGGTGATGGTGTAAGTGCGCATATACGGGCGGAGGTGGATCTTGCCGTACTCGTCCGCGCTGCCTTGCTTCCGGTAGAGGATGACGTAGTCGCTGGTTGCTATGGTGGACTGCGTGCCGTTCCACGTGACCGTGATGAAGTTGGTGGCGGCGCCCTTGTCGATGATGCGGATGTCCTTGCTGTGGACGCGCAGCACGGTGGAGGTCGTGTCGTAATCACGTGCGTTGGTGGCCACGCACGTGTACGTGCCCGCGTCCATGGGCTTCACGTGGTCCACCGTGAGCGTGCCGCGGCGGTCCAGCTTGATACGGCTGAAGTTGGACGTGTTGTTCACCACTTTACCGTTGGACAGGATCCAGTGGATGTGGGGCGAAGGCTCCCCGATAGCCCGGCACTCGTACGTCACCGAGCTGCCCAGCTCTCGTTGGCAACTCTCGTTGAAGTACGCGATGATGGTGGGAGGACAGAGTTCGGCGATTTTACCACTCGGAATGTCCTTCAGGTTCGTCGTCCGCAAAAGTCTCGGCGAGTGACAGACGAACTTATCTGGTTGTTGGAATGTCACGGGGGGAAGAGCGCTCACGTTGCTATAGTTACCGCTACCCTCGTCCGGTTGCAGCGATGCGTTGATAGCCTTTGATTGGTCCAGTATCCTTTTTATCCAGTGAACATTACAGTCGCATTGTATGGGATTGTCGTACATGCTCATGACGCGGAGTGACGGGAGCGCAGTAACTATTTCTACGGGCAGTCCGCGCAGGCTGTTGTTGTGCAGGAAGAGCGCGCTGAGGTTAGGCACGTCCACGAAGGCCCCGGAGTCGATGTAGCTCAAGGACGGGTTGTCGTGCATCCGGAGGACGGCCAGCTTGGGCAGGTCCAGGAAGGCGTCCGAGTCGATGATGGTCAGCCGAGGCATGGCATTCATATGGATCTCCTCGATGGCTAGTCCTTGGAAGTCCCAGTCGGAGACCGCCCGGATCAGCGTGCCGTCCAGCACCAGCCGCTTCAGGTACTTAAAGGTCAATAGGGCTGAGGACGGCACGGCAGTTAGCTGGTTGTGACTCAGGTCCAGGATTTGCAAGTTTTCCAGTCCCATCATGGATAATTTCTCCAGGGTTTTCAGTCTATTTTGGGACAGATCTAGTCGGGCCAGGCGATCCTGATTCTGGAACGCTCCGTCTTCGACATGGATCAGTATGTTGCTATGGACGTCCAGCGTCTCCAGATTGACCAGATCCTGAAACCAGCTCTTCTGAAGTTGTAGCAGCTTGTTCCTGCTCAGTAAGAGACTCTTCAAGTGTGTTAATCCCTGGAAAGTGGTGCTTTCCAGCGCCTCCAATTGATTTGCCGTCAAGATCAACGTCTCGAGGTTTTCGAGGCTCTGGAAAGATGTTTCGCTCAACGCGCGCATTCTATTGCCCTCGAGATTTAAATAACGTAGCGACGTGAGGTTGGACGACTGGAACGTGTCTCCCAAGGAACTGAGGCTATTGTAGGAGAGGTCTAATTCCATGAGGCCGGTCATCTGTCCGGACAAGCCAGACAGAGATGACACCGCATTGCCCTTCAACAGGACAGCCTGCGCGGTGCGCGGTATGTCTCCGGGGATGGCTTGCAGCTTCACCGATGAACAGTCCACAACCAGCAGAGCGCCATCAGCATTCACGTGACCGGAATTTCTCAACGCGCATGCGCATCTGGATGGGCACGTGACGTTTGCGGGTCGGACGTCCGGCGAAGGTTTGTCGCTGGCGGTCTCGTCCATGAATGGCTGGCAAGTCGTTCGCAACGATAAGAGGATGACAGCGAGTGTTACCAAGGTAACGTGACAGCCGGATCTTGACGACATGTTGCTGTGGTAATTCAGTCACCTTCAATCACTCCAAACCCGTCGTTTCGATGCATGCTGCGTATGTCAATGTCAGGTATCAGACGGATGTGAGTGGGAAAACCACACCTGCTTCCACGACTGCTACGACCTTCACCGTGACCTTGTCACTACGACTCCTAGCGTCATTCTCACGGCTGTCCTGCAAACAAATAAAAAAAGTTTTACAATTAAAATATTGCCGTAACATATATAAATCGTATACATATCTATGTATATACATATACATAGGATGAAAACTCTGTACATTAATGTCGTATGCGGCGTACATAAAGCGTTATTCGCACGATGATCAACCACCGCTCTCAGTGACATGCGGCGCTTGCTTTTTCACACTTATAACTTATGAATACACGCGGACAGAGATGATTACAATGCACTCCTCCCGTCGGCCACGGATCGGCTTGCTGCGGAAACAAGTGAGGCTGGAACAGTGGGAGCAGGAAACATAATCTTCCGCCCGCACCCATGACTCCGTGGCTTCCTCCTGCTCGGCTATAGTGTGTGGCAGATTATGCCTGCAGGCCATGGCGGAGCGAACCGGCGGCGGCGGCGGCGTCATTACCATTCAGATCAGACCACTATTGACGCTGGCCCTTAATCTTTAAATGATTCGTCAATACTGGTCCCGGGGACTGACTGCCTGCCTGCCTGCCTGCCTGCCCCACCAAATCACCCCCTATTTCAGCATCCACCCGCCGCTCTATAATACCCCCCTCCCCTCTTCCATCCTGCCCCCGCCCCTTCTCGTCAACTAGCCCCTGTGTCCCCCCAGCCAGCCATACTAAGTAGGAACTGAATACCAGAAACATGAGTATCGGTTGCCGAGGAACTCTATTGAATCGCGTTTGCAGTTTTGCTATTAATACCCTTGGGGTCTTGGGCGCTGGGGCTTGAGGGTGGAATTGGGGGTGAGGATTCGTGGGCCAGTATTGAGTAACAATGCCTATGGTAGACCCATATTATATTACCCCCCCCCCCCGCACACACACACCCCCACACAACCCGCCACCCCCACCCGGGTTCGCCTCTGCTGACCCCGCTGGTTTCTCTTTCCTATCCATATCTTACCCAGTGTACCCAGCTCTCCGCCCTCTGGGTTCCATAACCTCCCCATTTCGGTATTTATGAGGGCTAGGTAGCGGGGCCGTCTCTGAAGCCATGGGTACCACAACTACAGACGCGGATCCAGGCCACCCCGCCCGCCACCCCGCCCGCCCAGTCACCAGGACTGGCCAACCAGGTTTAGTTGGGTCTGACCATGCTGCCAGCTGGTCCCATGGGTGACATGGAGCAATGTGATCCTTCCGCTGTCCCTCCGTCCTGATGGCCACTTGCCCATGCGCATATTCATTGCCACAGGTGACCTCCACCAGCCCGATGCATGTTTGCCCAAGCCCCAAGAACGCGTGTTACCTTCTCTGCAGATTGCATGCGTGCAGAGGCATTGCTCAACGGCCAAGCGATTGCGAGAACCAGTGGCCGAAACGCAGACTATGCCCAACTTTGCAGCTACTGTACTCAGCAAACTGTGTTTAGCAATATACTGTTAATTCATGGCAGTCGTGGTCTAGGCCTCTCGTCCATAATGAAGGATTATAGTATCATCAACCCGTGCCTTTTGTTTTGTTGAAAATACAATTCGACTGAAAAAAATTGTTTAACCCCATATAAGTATCCATGGGAGTTGGTATGAATATGCATGAATCTACTACCACCAAATGACCAACCCTGTTTGCTCCTATTTGCATACGCCCTGGGTGCGTGATGGGGTTGCCACGGTTACGTGGCCATGCGCTCAATCTCCATTGTCTTCTATGGTGACTGGAGGGAGGAAAATATAAAAGATGCTCCCCGTTGTTATGTCTTATTTATGCCACGTGGTTTGTGGCGCGGGTTCCCTGGGGGTTAACGCGGCTGGTTCCCTGATTGACGGCTTAACGGGGCGCATCCTGTGTCGGAGCGATACAACCCTTCGCTGCTGTGGCTGTAACCGTGGGAACGCCACCCCACCCCACCCCGCCCACCCTCAAAATCTCGTGGCCCGCCTCTGCGTCTTGCACGCCCCTCTGATTACAGCGTCCTTGGGCGCCTCAGCGGCACGTGCCATTGCGGCTTTCGGGGGTCGGTGGGCGGCGGGGGTGTACGGGTGACGGGTGAGTGTGGTCTTTTTGTCAATGGTGTGTAACAGCCGTTGGTAAGCCCGTGCGGGGCGGGAGGACGCACGGATAATGACACACCGGCCGCCAAAAGTAGCGAAGTTTTTAAACCATCTTATCAAAGATGGCGCTGATGTATTATTAGTGTTTTATATAACAAGGGATCTCTGTCTCTGCAACTCACGTCTCCAGTCTCGTGTGAGATTGTTTCCAACAGGGGACGCCTAGAGGCCATGTGGACATGGCTGTTCCTATACTATATAGAGGCACGTATTATAACCACTACTCCCGTCGCTGGTCCGAGCGCTGCAGACCCATGGCGGAGCGGATATTAAAAAAAGAACTGCATGATTTAATGACTGGATTATTGCAATATCCAGAGATGCTTATGCTTTATTGTGACATGCAGGCGACGTAAATGTTCCGTATGCATTATGCAATGGACTCGAGGCGGGCTTATTGCGCCCTCTACCCTGGTGACGCGATGGATCATACTCTCAAAGCGAGGAGTTTACTCCAGCTCGGCGCCGGCTATTTGTGAAGTGTCAGGATGAATGCTGGTGGCGTGAAGTGTTGAATCCTAATGCTTGGTCTCGCTTATTGTATGATGTGTTAAATTTACGCGATCACTTCTGTCTGAATTATTTATACAGGGAGAGGGAGAAACAGAGAGAAGGAGGGAGAGACAAAAGAGTCAACGCAAGCCCCAGCTGTAAGTTCGTGGGAGGAGCGGGGAACCATCAGAGTTGTGAACCATTGAAGCCAGTGCGTGCTATCACGTGGCCACCGCCTCGTGGTTGTTGCCCGAGCTGAAGACGATTTGTGGCAGGTCTCGGGGCTATTCCAGTGATTAATTCCCCTCTGCCGGGCAGAACCCCGTGGAATCGATGACTACAGTATTTGTCTTGGTGCGCAACCCTCCGGAAAGTGCGCCGACCGTGGGGGTCGAGGTTATATCGCTAAAGGAAACGGCGAAGGACGTGGGTGGAGGAGGCGGGCGGGTCAACGCGGGGGGGGGGGGCGCTGTGGTGGGTCTGAGGGTTCTTGATAGGGGGCACCCAGCGGTGAATGCGGTTTATGCAGTGGCCAATGTCCAGTTGTCAATACACATTCCTCGGCTGCCGCGATGGCTCGACCCCAGCCTTCACAGTCGATCAAGTCAAGAAGTTTACAGTCTTTGACAACCCTCTTTCCGCGGCCTTTGATAACCCCTGCCGTTTTAATGTCATTTTTTCGGGGCTGGCTGTTGACGAGCGCCGATCAGACAGGCGACGAGCAGGAACGCTAGCGATGCGCACGAGGCGCCACCTGGAGGGCGCTTGGAGGGCCTCTCGAGGGAGCCGGCACGCCGCTAGCCCCACCGATCCGGAAGGGAACTGCCATTCGCCAGCCTCTTATGGTCCCACCCTCCAGTGCCGCCCCGTTCTGATCTCACCCTTCACCACCAAACCACGTTCTGATCCCACCCCTCCAGCACCACCCCGTTCTGATCCCACCCTCCAGCACCACCCCGTTCTGATCCCACCCCTCCAGCACCACCCCGTTCTGATACCCCCTCCAGCGTCATCCCTGTTCTGATCCCACCTTCCAGCGCCACCCCGTTCTGATCCCACCTCTCCAGCACCACCCCGTTCTGATCCCACCCTCCAGCGCCACCCCGTTCTGATCCCACCCCTCCAGCACCACCCCGTTCTGATCCCACCCCTCCAGCACCACCCCGTTCTGATCCCCTCTCCAGCACCACCCCGTTCTGATCCCACCCTCCAGCACCACTCCGTTCTGATCCTACCCTCCAGCACCACCCCGTTCTGATCCCACCCTCCAGCACCACCCCGTTCTGATCCCACCCCTCCAGCACCACCCCGTTCTGATCCCACCCCTCCAGCACCACCCCGTTCTGATCCCACCCCTCCAGCACCACCCCGTTCTGATCCCACCCCTCCAGCACCACCCCGTTCTGATCCCACCCTCCAGCGCCACCCCGTTCTGATCCCACCCTCCAGCAGCACCCCGTTTTGATCCCACCCCTCCAGCACCACCCCGTTCTGATCCCACCCTCCAGCGCCACCCCGTTTTGATCCCACCCCTCCAGCACCACCCCGTTCTGATCCCACCCTCCAGCACCACCCCGTTTTGATCCCACCCCTCCAGCACCACCCTGTTCTGATCCCACCCTCCAGCGCCACCCCGTTCTGATCAGCCCCCCCCCCTCCAGCGCCACTCTTCTATGGCTCCCGTAGGTTTATATCTGTTACATTGCGTCACCCAACCGCTACACCCCATTCCGTTAATCTGATCGTGGTCACATCATCGAATCAACAAGGTGTTTACCCTTGATAACGACATGCTAAATTCCTAGCTCCCTCCAAATTTTCCACACCAATATGCCATTTGTAAACATGGATTTCGCTGAATGTGTCTCATGTTTGCATCGTCAAGGTCCCTTTGTTTCCATTGTCCATTGGGTTCCCCCTTCCAGGCGTCCCTCCCTCCCTCCCCCCTCCAGGCGTCCCTCCCTCCCTCCCCTCTCCAGCGTTCCTCCCCGTTGACATCCGCCTACTAACACCCCTCCTACTTAGCCATTAATGCAAACATCACTTAGGATATTCGAGATGCCTCTGGCGAATCAGTTTGCCTCATTTCATTATCTGCCGACCGGTGACAGTCGTCCGGCGACAGCCTCCGCCCCGAGACTGATACACGCCGAGACCATTCTCACCGCTCCTAACTCAATATTCATGGCCATGGTTATGTCGTCGTTACGGCCCGTCCTCCGCAACGGGCCCTACCTCCCCCCCCCCCTCCCCCTCCGCCCTCGTCCAGCTATCGCCATCTCTGTGTTGAAACAATCCGCCGGAATGGTAAAAAAATTATTCAAATGTGATATCATTTTTTGCTTTTGCCCAGTAACGTGAGATCATTCGTTTTTGCTCAGTTCCGGTAGTGAGCTTTCCCATCTATTTGAGCCCCCCCCCCCCGGGTATCACCCTCTTACTATCATCGCCATGCCACCAGCTCCAAGCGCGAGTGAAATTTTGTGACTTCATGTGATTTCCGTACCCCGGAAGTCATATCGACAATTTGCTAAGAGCCATTTCGCTTGATACAGTTATGCCTAGTGCTGGGGAGCGTTGATTCACTGATGCCATGTGGTGAGCGTTGATTTAGTGATGCCATGTGCTGGCGAGCGTTGATTCAGTGATGCCATGTGCTGGCGAGCGTTGATTATGTGATGCCATGTGCTGGCCAGCGTTGATTTAGCGATGCCATGTGCTGGCGAGCGTTGATTCAGTGATGCCATGTGCTGGGAAGGGTTGCTTCAGTGATGCTATGTGCTGTCTAGCGTTGACTCAGTGATGTCGTGTGCTGGGGAGTGTTTATTCAGTGATGCTATGTGCTGACGAACGTTGATTCAGTGATGCCATGTGCTGGCGAGCGTTGATTCAGTGATGCCATGTGCTGGCGAGCGTTGATTCAGTGATGCCATGTGCTGGCGAGCGTTGCATTATGCAAATGTACTTAACCGGTATGGTCAATTTGTGGTCATCTGGGAACCCATTATGTGTTTTGGGATATATTTGTGCGGAATATTTAAAGCGAACTTCGTTATATAATGTGAATCACATAGACCTAGGCCGGCCTATGGTAAGTGGAACCCTGATACGCTGAAATATTATTAGTTAAATGTAGGACCAATGTATATATGGTAATGCCATTATTTCAAATGCATACATACATATTTATCGATATACATGTATTTGGTTGGTGTAAAGTCCCATGGTGTAGTAAATGGGAAGACAGCAGTAGTCTGACCTGGCTGAAGACAGTGGAAGGTAATTAAGGCAGTGTCCTGAGTTCGCATAGTATGTATGGGAAGGCTACAGTTGGCTGATAATGCTGATTACAGTGGGGGATGCCACAGTGAGCGGTCTGTCTTCAAACAGGATTGAATCCGGCCGTATTTCCGTGATATGGTAAATAGCTGTATTAAGTCTGGGTACTGACTTAATGTTCGTATAATATGAGGTGATCAATAGTCGGCTCTGGATGTAGTGGGCTTGCATTGTGATCTAGCGTTATTTAACGCTGAAGATCCTATGTCCTATATGTGTTTAGATTCATTAACAGTATGTTATAATGAGCAATCATTAAGAGGATAAAACACTGAAGATTTTGCAAGGTTTAAGACAGTTAGATACGACATGGATATGGCATTGGTACGAGTGCAAGATGGGTTGACTTCAGCACTCATACCCTGTCCGAGCGATCAGCTGCTGGACGTAGCCAGTCGCGGAGCGCGGGGTGGGTTTACCCCGGACCGGACGTTACAAAGGACCACAGTTACAGTGAGTGCGACAAGCGGAGGAAACACGGGCATTCGATGTTTTATGTATATCATGTTATGTTATGGGGGCGTAAGCTTTTAACGCTGAAACCTACACAAATCAGACCAAAACATTGTCCAATAAATTATCTACACAATATTATTCAGGCCAAAGCTGCCCGGACACCGTTATGCAAAGATTCACCATTCAGCTCAAACTACTTTTATAGCATGACGCGAATTGAGCCTGTCTCAGACTAGTTAAAGCCGACTAGTGCCCATATCTGGTCGTGGGTGCCCGCCCTGTTTACCAGGCCAGCCCCCCGCACCCCCCCCCCCCTCTACCCCGTCCACCACCCTCGTCACCGATGGTTTGTTTCATGAGGCACGTATACTCCGTATTTTCCCTGGCCACATGTTGAGACCCCGGCCGTCACCAAGGCATCCTGCGGCGTCTTTATCCCACGGGACGGGCGCCAGAAGCATTGTGCTCGGGGACGAGTCGGCAATGTTTGTGGCCGGCCTTCGTGATGTTTTCCTCGATGCCATCGCCAGAGAAGCAATCACCTAACACGGTACCGCCCCCCCCCCCCCCCACACACACACCAGCCCCTCCGCCGCGCCATTCAGCAGCAGCCTTTCTTTTGTCGTCTGGCATGTCTGTCGTCTGCGACTCCCCCCCCCCCCCCCCGTCCGATATTGAAGCGATATATCACAACTAGTACGTGGCTTACACGATAACTGTGACTGTCCGTGGCGTGTTCTGCCTAGCCCTGGCTCCCAGACCATCGTCCTCTCCGTGGATCTCCACCACCGACATTCACGCCCCCCCCCCCCCCCCGCCGAAAAAAAGAAGAAGTAAATGTTCAATATTATACTGGACCTCGTCAGGTCTTTATTTATCCCGTCGAACAACAGCACATGATTCTGATTATACCCAAAAGGGTTCGTCATAGCTAGCTTACTTAATGATTACTTACCTCTGAGTGTCCTTCGAATAACTTCCGTATGTAACTTCCCTATGTAACTTCCGTATGTAACTTCCTTATGTAACTTCCGTATGTAACTTCCGCAAGTGACTTCGGTATGTAAATTCTGTATGTAACTTCCGTATGTAACTTCCGTCTGTAACTTTCGTATATAACTTCCGTGTGTAACTTCCGTATGTAACTTCGGTATGTAACTTCCCTTTGTAACTTTCGTATGTAACTTCCGTATATAAATTCCGTATGTAACCGTATGTAACTCGTTTGGTAACAGACCCCCGCCAACGTGTCACGTGGCCGCTGATGTGGCTCCCCCTGGCGGAGGAGAAGCCCTATTGGCTACAGGCTGAGTGCCGAGGCGCCATGTATCATGTGGGGCTGTCATGTTTTCGTCAATTAAGGGTCCGGTTTTGTGCTTCCCGCGGAGGGGAATAAGGAGGGGAGGAGGGATGGGGGGGGTGCAGGGGGAGGTCGCGGGGGAAACTACTATACTGCGCTGTGTGGCAAATTAGACCGGGAAGCCAGAAAACAGGATTTGTTTTTGCGTGTTACGCGCTACTTACGCGTTTACCAGCCATGAATTCCACCCGAAACGGCAGGCTTGCCACGTAGTCGATGTGGATAGCGGAGCGCGATTGGAAAAAAGGACAAGATTGGAGGCGGGGTAACAGATTGTGACACCCAGTGACACAAAAATACACTGTGGTGATGTGGTGACGCGGGCATGGTATACACATCTTGCAATTCTCTTCACCTGCTACCCACCTGGAGATGGTTTTTTTTACCTGTTATCGGACTGACGTCGACGCGTCATGATGCGACAGACGCGCTTCTCCGGCGACAACTCCTAAACAATGAGGTTTTCTTTCTCCATGACGGTGTCTCGTAAGGTAACCTGATGGCCGGTTTACACAACACCGACTAGAAAGCAAGAGGCTGCGAGACCCAGCGCGTAGTCGCTGTAGGGATGTCTAAAGATGCGGCGTCACAGCCTTATTGTTCGTATATGATACGTTATAACATGGCCCCCGGCTGAGCTCCACCGGTGCCATGTGTTCCGCTCAGGGGACAATTACTAATGGGAGCGTCTATTATGGAGCTCGGCTGGACGGACCTCCCTTGTAATTGTGAAACATTTGCCAAAATGGCACGAACAGTTGTTTGTCTAAGAAGGATTCGCCGCAATAGTGAGAGAAGTCGTTTTTATTAATCAAAATGAAATAAAATTTCTCCAATGGGGACATGGATCTAATGCGCACTGACTGTGAATCTGATAACCAGGTACACATATTTACGGATGCATGCTCACCTCGGGTACGAAGTGTTGTCCACGGGGACGGCATTACTGCACTACGCGACATACAGAGGTCGTGGCCTTATGCGATGCAGATTAACCGGCAGACGGGTCTGGGTGTGAAACCACACCCTTATCCAGTGCTACTCGACACCAAGCGTGGCCGCTCTTTCATCTCTCCCAGCCCATTTCAATGACCTCAAGCCTGCTTGGTCCAGAATGGGGATTGGTCAGTAATCTCCTGATAGCCTATCAGGTTTGCAAGGGCGCAAGGCCTTGTCCGCTGCGCGCCCGCGCTGATGTCGGGGGAGGCACGGTAGGGGGCTGTTTTGTGAACATCCTCCTAGGCACTTATAGTTCCTCTTGGAGATCTGCCTTCCATTTCCCATCGACCAGGCGTGGCCGGGGCTCTCCCTCCCCCCCCCCTCAGCCCCGGGCCCCGCACTCCCGTGACCTATTTCCCCTACCCTCCTCCCCAACCCCCCGCCCATTACCTCTAACAAGCACAGTGTCCTTAATTGCCGTGACCCGGCACTGCTAACCCCAAGCAGAAGCCGAGCCGGAAACGATCTCTTCAAGTCTCTCTCAGACAATACCCCTCCTCCTTCGACGTGTGCTTTACTCGCGCTGCGGTCTTTCACACCGGGTCTTTCCCGCCAGTTTTGTGCATGGTCGTCTGCTAGGCGTGGCGTGGCGTGGCGCGGCGCGGCCTAGCGTGGCGTGGCGCGGTGCGGCATGGCGCGGGCTGGTGTCGAGTCTGTTTGGATGTCGCCTTCCTTTTAATAGTGGGGCCGTTTGTATGCCGCCTGCGCTGCTAGCAGTCATCTTGCGGAACTCCCGAGGCGGTAATTGACAGGGCCCCTTAATGTCCAATTTAGAGGGCTGACCGCCTAGGCCACCGCCGTAAAAGCGCCGTCGGCCAGCAGAAAATGTTAAGTCCGCGTGTTGAATTATTGAAGAGTATTTCTATCAAGGAATTAGAGACTAGGCGCCGAGTGGCTTAATCCTCACTTTTTTTAGCGATGAATTCCGGGAGGAATTAATATTGACGCCCGAGCAGTAAACATCACGAACGGTTTCTGGGAGCGGGGCTTGTCATCGGGTAGGTCTGGTCCGTGAAAAATGTTCCAAAGAGGTAGGGCACCCAATCCAGGCCGAACTCTCTCGGTGAGCGGCTATTGGCTAGGGCAGTTCTAGGATGGCCTTAAGGCTTATGGCCGATTGCTTTGCTCATTCAGTCGCCCTTAGGCCGTTTACCAAATATTCTCTGGGGAATCAGATTAGGGTTCAATTATCTGGTCCGCTTGAGACTAGACAAGCGAGAAAGCAGCACCGATGACCCCGTCCTATTGTGTCTCCTACATCCCCTCCTCCCTTGACCTATACCCTCCCCCACTCCCCCTCCCTCTACCCTCCCCCACTCCCCCGACCTCTACCCTGCCCCCATACCCCTCTCTCTACCCTACCCCACCCTCACCAAACCTCTACCCTGCCCGCCATACCCCTCCCTCTACCCTACGCCACCCTCCCCAGACCTCTACCCTGCCCCCCTTCCCCTCACCCTCCCCTGTCCTTCCCTAACAATTTCGCTTACAGCCCCTTGCCACGCATTCTTCCTATGATGTGGGCTCCCATAGCCGCAAGTGACGGGGGTACGATTGCGAGCTATGGGGCGAATGGCTTGGCTATTTCACCGATGGATAAGGCGAGCGAGTCTTCATCATCGCTCAGATGCGTCGTGCTGGACGCGTGTTAAACAAAGACCAGCATAATGCCAACCTTCCAAGCTCGTATGGTCTCCCCCCAGACTACATGACGACCATTTAACATCTCTTATTGGGATGCTCACGCAGAAATTTTTCCTGCGACAAAATAAAATGTTTCTCCAGAGTCCCCATCTGCTCGCTATTTTTCTTCTTACCGGAAGGTATGTAATATATTCCCAGGGGTTGTCAGACGTGAGTTTTGGCCGCGCCAGCTGAAGCGCTCGTGTTGCTGGGGTGGGGGGCTGTCCTCACTGAGAACTCCCTACATCAGTCCAGGGGCCAGAGTGACCAAGGAGGCCTCAAGACATCGCATCCCACCGCTCGCCCCAGGCAGCATTGTCAGGTATCTTTATGCCCTTTAAGCCGGCCCTTTAAGCCGGCCCTTTAAGCCGGCTCTTTAAGGTAAGCAACCCATAATAAGCCTCGGTGATTTTGAGCAGACCTCGGTAAACATAGGCAAACATCGGCGGGCTGTAGCCCTGAGATTTTACGCAGTCTTAATGAAACAAAGCACGAATAAAACACAGCAAAAGAAGTAGTGACATACGTAAAATGCATAGATATCGTATAATAAGCTTCGGCGAAGTTGAGAAGACCTCAGTATATATCGACAAACATCGGCGGATGTCAGTGAAAGGGGAATCCTTAACTCGTTACGTCATTCACAGGGGAATCCCCAATTCGTGACGTCATTCACAGGGTATTTCCCCGAGAATGGCTCTTCGTAATAAATTCGGAAAATTCAAGAAAGAAACATCGAGAAAACGTGTAAATAGTTCAGAAAACATTCGTGTAGATCATAACCATATTTATAACCAGATAACCAGATTTATTAAAATGTGAACACAAGGCGTAAATTACTGATAATTGGTGTGAAATAAGCTGCGCCAAAAAATACTGGTGAAATAACATTTTCAAGATCCAGGACCGAATTTTGGCAAAAACTGTCCTGATTTTGCATAATTGCATTTATTATTACCATTCTGTTATTTTTTGTGGCTAATATTTACATTTTTGAATATCATTCCTGTATTGCACTAGGTTTAAGCTTTCCAACGAGCTATTACCGATGATAATGACTTAATATTGAGCTGAATTGTAGCAAAATTACATATTCGTGGCAGGCGTCAAGTTTTGGTCATTTTGTGAAATAGGGGTATACTTGGAAAATGGAGAATATTTTTTTAACGGGACAGCAAAGTATCCTAAAAATTCACCAGAAGGTGTGTAATTGGGCATACTTTCATAAAATAATCACAAATACAGAGTTCTTTTACCTTGCTATTATTGGTTGCTTACCTTAAGCCGGCCCTTGAAGCAGTATATTCGCTTTCACAACGAGTGTTAAAACAATGGCCTTAACACAAGCGCATCGTTATATGTCGTCGATATTTAATTTTTTGCTTGCAAAGAGAATAGGGTTCAGTATATTGTCCTCACTGCTATACGGGCAGAAGTAACATTCTAAGCTGTAGAGACATTCTTCAACCAACTCAATCGGTCTTTATCGATGCCAATGTGGTATATCCCTATTCATTTACTACCTTTCAATTGCATTATAGGGGGTAAATTCAATCACCAAATGTTGTTTTCCGTTTCTTTTCTTTGATGTTGGAGATGGATTTTGAGTTGACTGGAGTAGCGGTTAATAAGGGATTTAACTTTCCCTACTGCTACTTGAAATGCAACTTGGCTCTCGGGTTATTGGATTATTGTTCTCTTAGACTGTAGATCCGCGTCCTGGTAACTTCATTTCAAGCTAGCTTGCAATCATGTTGCTTTGACTCTTGCGGCTGCGTTATACTAGTTTTAGTACAGCTGTGGGACGGTAGTGTGAGGGAGGGTAGGGGGTGTTGTAAAGAAGATTGTGGGGTGGGACAGGGTAGAGGTAGAGGCTATACGAAGACTAGAAACAGTGGTGGGGTGGGCTGGGGTTGAGCGACCACGTCGTCTTATTCAGGGATTTCCTCCTCTATTGAAGTCGCCTATTGGTTTATCTGGTACAATAAATCTCCAATAAGAGTCTAAATAAATGTGGTCTTTGTTTTTTACCCCTGGGCGGTATTCCGTGATAGTATTTAGGAGTCTCGGCCCACTCAGGGTAGCGGTTAAGGTGAGGGACACAGGTGTGAGGGACGCACATGGAAGGGGAATTATGGGGGGTGAGGGGGCGGATATCGACCGCTCAGATGATATTTTGTCTTTGGGAGGCTGGGTGGTGATGAGATGCTATGCGTGGGTGATCGTGCGATTGAGGGTGGGGACGGACGATGGTTGGACTTATGGTATTTGGGATGGGTTGGTGGGTGGGGGGTGATTTCGGTGATGGTGCGGGGGTGGGGTGTCCGTGAAGACGATGCTGGCAGTTAGTCGGGCAGTGAGAAGGATAAAAAAAGCAGAGAGAATGTTCGTGAGTGCGATGCTCGGAATCAGAGGGGTGGGGTGAAATTGAAAGTAGGGAGGAAGGGTGTTCGTGGGGGCGATGTTGTTAGTTGGGGTGGGGGTGGGGTTATGGGTGCGGGTGGGGGTGGAGGAATCGAGACTTGCTTCCCACGGCGTCCAGTAAGGGAATCCCATTAAGTCCGCATTGCATGACGGGATTGAGGCGAAGACGGGCCGCTCGGCCGGGTTGGGGCCGCGACCCCGCTATCCCCGTGATAGCCAGGGAGAGGGGTCGGGGCGAGGGTGCAATGCGGTGAATGGTCCATTTCTGATTCGATTGGAAGGGGTATTTGTCGTCAGCGTTGCAGAAGATCTGCGGAAAGGATGGGAAATTGGCGGCCCTGGCTCAATGAATGACCTGAAAATGCTGAACATATCTCTTAGACAATAAATAAAATCCATAACATGCTGCATATTATTTATGAATGACGATCGGATAGCAGATATGTCTGGGGGCTGAGGAAGAGGGGGCTATGATTAGGGTAATAATGTTACAACTGATCGGCGTTCGCGCGTCAGTTTTGTGTGAACCGCTTGGGGCCAAACCGGGTACCAGGTCGACAGTCTGACCGGGTACCAGGTCGACAGTCTGACCGGGTACCAGGTCGACAACCAGACGGGGTACCAGGTCGACAACCAGGCCAGGTACCAGGTCGACAACCAGGCCGGGTACCAGGTCGATAATCTGCCGGGTACCAGGTCGCCAACCAGCCAGAGTACCAGCAAATACCTTACTATGATATATCATAGTAAGGTTTTGTACCAGTTCTACAAAGAGACCGGATACCAGGTCGACACCAGGCCAGGTATCAGGTCGACAACCAGGCCGGGTACCAGGTCGATAATCTGCCGGGTACCAGGTCGCCAACCAGCCAGAGTACCAGCAAATACCTTACTATGGTATATCATAGTAAGGTTTTGTACCAGTTCTACAAAGAGACCGGGTACCAGGTCGACAACCTGCCTTGCTCAGTGGGCGTTATTGGCAATGTAATAAAGTCTTTTGCCGGTGGGAGACAGTAATGAATGGGCAGCACAAGCGATGAGGGTTGATGTGGGCGCAGGAGGGGGGAGGGGGGGGGGGGGAGGGTAGCAGGAGGACGAGGAGGAGAGAAGAAACGGGAGGGGTGGAGATGGGGGTGGGGGTGGAGAGGGGGGTGGGGGTGGAGCTGGTACTGCGGTAGACGATCGCATGGAGTATTTACCTTCCAGGCGTGTGCGCGATGAATGCATGGGAGACGGATTATAATGATGCCTGTCTCAGTTTTGGATTGTGAATATCTATTACCGACCCAGAATATCTTTCCAGATTAAATGCAGTAGCTGTCGCCTGCGGACATTGTCTTGTTTTTTTTTTGACGAGCTATCTGCTGGTCACATGTTGCAAGTCAATGCAATGCAGGAAATACGATGTCAATCATTCAAAGCAAGCTGACTATTGAATTATTCACCACTCACCCCTATATGTCGGCCTTCTTTAGTTTTTACTTTCTACCCCCTACGTTATAGTGTTTGTGCAGACATGTATATGAGGTAACCATGTACCTTGACCATATGTGCTAGTTGTACATTGTTAGTACGGGAGCCGCCGTGGTCGAGCGGTAGCGTATTGGACTGCGGACAGCCCGACTGCGGTCAGGCTGCGGGTTTTTAACCCCATCTATATCGGTGGCCGCTTGATTCTTTCATGGCTTCCCTGGATCAATTAAGACTGACTCGGCGCCAAACTGACCTAAATCAGCAGCCACCCTCATTCCTACAGCCTTGTCTACGGGGAAGGTGATGCGGCGAGTGGGGTGATTGCGGGACAAAAGAGACCACGGTGGTGCCTGGCCGGGGTGCATGGTACGAGGGCACACCGCCGCCCGCCGTCGGTGGTCGGAAGAAAGGAAGGAAGCCATAATTTATCATCCAGCACTTATCTTACTTGAAGATTACCTTGGAGACCATATAACACACAAAGCATGATTGTATAATGGATTAATCGATTCACCTCATCTAGCAGCATTGCGTATGATGATATTTAAGTGCAGGAGAAGGTGTGCGGTTGCCGGGTGCAGTTCTTGTATCCAGTCTCGGGGCGCCTTTGAACGAATTTAACCCATTTGTAGTTCTTTATAACACGTGTTCCTCATTTTCCCTACTGATGTTTCTAACACGATTTTCCAATTTTGGTTTAATAATCTCAATTTAAAACCGACTCTTCCAGTGACTGGGGGCGATGTAGTAGTATTGTAAACCACGTTTTTGCTACTGGTTTTTAAGTATTTTTATTCCAGATTAGTTTTTACGATCGGCGTGTGGTTAATCGTATGCTGACGGCGACAAAGCCAATTACATCTTCACCTGCCTCATTGGCAAGAAAGGCCGGTGCCCTGAACTTAGGCGCCGAGCTTCCCGCCGGATGTTTACTTCCTGAGCGCTGGTGCTTGCAGCCTGGAGCCTGTGCCAGCGAGGGCGCTCTATTGGCTATGAAACTCAACCATTTCCGGTGTCTCAGTTAGCCGTGTGAGTGCACCGACAGGTGAAGCTGTTTACATCGTTATAATGCAAAAGGCTGGCGATGTTGTTTGCGATGGCTATGGCGTTCTTCTCGGTTATATATACGTAGCCAGTGTCCAATTGCGCAGATATATTATTTTGTCTTGGACATGTTTTTTTCCTAATCCCACCTGCCGCGTGTTTTCTCTGACCATTGAATGAATAAATGTATTTAATGTTGCACTGCAGGCTCGCATCATCTTGTATAACAAATATAAATACGAACATTAATCTGAACACAGGAGATTATTTGAAATATGAGAATTTGTAGTGGACCTTCTGGTTTAGACAGCATTTTACATTTTAATTTCAAATAACTCTTGTCATTGAAGCCAAATAATTGATGCTTAAAAAAAATTTGTTATCATGCCAAAGTAGGATGAATGGAACCAGTTTTAATTAATTAAAAGTAACGAGGAGGATGTAACTGAGTATTGGTTATGCAGGTGCCTGGCGAGCCTGGTTGGACGGTTCGCGGTGGTACATTTTTGAAGTCATTAACTATGTGTGGGGTAAGAGGCTCGCCCTGTGTGTATCCCCTGTGCGGTGTTTATGCCGCAGTGCGTTGGAGGTCCTCCTACATCGTCTGTCGGCACCAGCCTGTCTTGTGAGGGGAAACAGAACCTGGCTTGTGGGCCTCTCCTCCTTGCGAGCAGTCAGGGGGCAAGCCACCGCGAAGGGGGGGAAAGGAGATGTTGGTCAGCGAATGTGTAAGACACGAAAGACGTTGCGAGGGGTTGGGTGAAGGGGTGAGTGGTGGGGGGGGGGGGGGGTACTGAAGGCAAACCAGACCGATGTCTTGGTGGGGTGTGGAATGAGCTGGTTATATCTCACCACCGTGACGCTCCCGCAGAGCCACTGCTAGAGATTGAGGCGGTGGAGTCGGTGGAAGGCAATGGTAGCTTTCGTCGCCGTCGTTCAACCTGAGTGGATGTGAGAACTGGTAGAATATTAAGAACAGATTTTCGGGGGGCAGTGTTGCAGGAAACAGTTGCCTTTGGTGTCTTTTTTCCCCTTGCTGATGAGCGCCCTACCGCTGAACCTTCCTTGCGTTAAGTGGGTGGATGTCAGGGAGTGAATGCATGGTACATTTACAACTCTAGTACACCAAGACTGGACTCCACAATGTAGACTGTCGAATATTGGTCTCTTATCTTATCCCGAACGTTCTTCTGCCTGATGAAAGTGATATTTGATCATACATTAACTAAATGAACTGTCAATCATGTTGTCAGTCATGTTGTCAGTCCTGTCGCCAGTCCTGTCGCCAGTCCCGTTGTCAGTCCTGTCGTCAGTCCTGTCGCCAGTCCCGTTGTCAGTCATGTTGTCAGTCCTGTCGCCAGTCCTGTCGCCAGTCCCGTTGTCAGTCCTGTTGTCAGTCCTGTCGTCAGTCCCGTTGTCAGTCCTGTCGCCAGTCCCGTTGTCAGTCCTGTCGCCAGTCCCGTTGTCAGTCCTGTCGCGTCCTGTCGCCAGTCCTGTCGCCAGTCCTGTTGCCAGTCCTGTCGCCAGTCCTGTCGCGAGTCCCGTTGTCAGTCCTGTTGTCAGTCCTGTCGTCAGTCCCGTTGTCAGTCCTGTCGCCAGTCCCGTTGTCAGTCCTGTCGCCAGTCCCGTTGTCAGTCCTGTCGCCAGTCCCGCTGTCAGTCCTGTCGCCAGTCCTGTCGCCAGTCCTGTCGCCAGTCCCGTTGTCAGTCCTGTCGCCAGTCCTGTTGCCAGTCGGAAAAGGACAAAATGGCTGCCACTCACAGCGCGTGCGTTTACGACTGCTGCCCGAGACTGATAACTATAGTATTCTCCTGCGCGGAAGAAATCAATAGCGGGAAAGTTTCTTTTTATCTGGACGACGACATCGACGGACGTCATCTTTAATTTATGACTGGTTTGCGCCTGTCTGCGCATTTCCTGCCGCCTGAGTATGGATGACTGGGTCGTAAGTAATGACCGGCCAGACCAGAGTGGCTGGTTCCAATGTCGTCAAAATTGGTCCCACTTTCCCAGGTCGTACAAGAACGTTGTAACAGCATATAATGATCCATATGGGCCACAGGACAATATAGTTATTAGGTCAGCCTCATTCACAATATGGTGGCAAAAAATACAAAACGCAACGCAATTGCAACGTTTGTCTTCCATCTTTGCGTGTTAAAATGTCAGATAATTTTCCCCTTCGACATTTCCCCCCGGGATATTTCGCACATATCGACCCTCGGTGGCGGACTCCAAGCAGACGGCAATGCGTCCAGCAGACGACCGTCTGTTTGAGGCGGGAAAAGTAGCAATGGCCAGCACATAGCTCCAATATCAGTGCCCGCGCATGGATCTTACTCGGCAGGTCGTGTAGGCAATCAGAGACGCGGCCGACATTCCATTTGTGACATAGCGACACGCTCAATTCCGGAGAATTTCGCGCTGTGGAGCCTCCCTATGGACCTGGATGCTTCCCCAGGGACGACAATATCCTTCTTGAAAGCATCGTGCTAAAAAGATGTCGTTTTTCGAACTCATCATCGTTGACAAAAAATAGCCTGCAAATAAATGTGGATGCTGAGCAGATGGGAATAATCGATTGGTTTTGCACTTGTTTTTAACATTGGCTTGGCGTTTACTTCCCCCTTTGTCAGTAAAATGTTCGTGCTTGTCTTTGATGTTTGCAATTTTAGCAGCTTTGGAAGATTTGATTGCGTTGCCATTCAATATTTTTGCAGTATAGTGTTTCATCTCTGCTCAATTGAATCTGAAATGTCAGAAGAAAAAGAAGAGAAATATATCAGAAGCATATGTCCGGTGCGTCTGATTACATGACGTGAGTTATTTTAATATGTGTTCGAGGGGGGAGGGGGGGGGGGGGGGGTAGGGGTGGCGGGTTATTGCTCAGGATTCCAACCAGTATATCCATCCATTGGGGTTATGTTGAAGTGGTCCTTTCAGCCATGTGGGCAAAGATACCACTGGCTCAACCAAACATGTCGCAACAATCATGCTTCGTGATGAGGTTTAAGGGGAATTCTTGTAAAAGAAGAAAAAATTAATAGAAGTATGTTCTACCCCGTGAGATGGAGGCGCGGAAGCTAACGGAGACGAATTATCGGAGTAATGTTATTATTCTGAGGATACCCTTCGTTCCCTCTCGGTGGAGCCATTACAGTGGAGGGGTTTCTGTTTTCTTTTTCTTTCTTTTTTTTCTCTTTTTTTAGGGGGATGCGGGGGTGGGGGTAATTCTATCTCTACGCCGGAAAACTCTATAAATTGGAATCAGACCATTTGGCTTTTTGGGCATCCTGCCCGGTCAGAAAATGGCGAGAATCCCTCGGGTGCAACAGGGCAGCACGCATAATGGCCAATAGCGAGCTGAATATGTCCTGAGCGGGGGGGGGGGGGCGGCGCACTGGGGTGGACGGTGCTGAGAGAAGCGAGGCAGACGAGTGCTAATCGGTGACTATAGGGTGGACAGTGTTGAGTGGGTGAGTAATGCTGAGAAATGACAATGGTGTGGACAGTGCTGAGAAGTGACAATGGTTGAATAGTGCTATGAAGTGATTGGGTGAATAATGCTAAGAAGTAAGAGCGGGGTAGACAGTGCTAAAAAGTGAGAGCGGGGTGGACAGTGCTAAGAAGTGAGAGCGGATTGGACAGTGCTAAGAAGTGAGAGCGGGGTGGACAGTGTAAGAAGTGAGAGCGGGGTGGACAGTGCTAAGAAGTGAGAGCGGGTTGGACAGTGCTAAGAAGTGAGAGCGGGGTGGACAGTGCTAAGAAGTGAGAGCGGGGTGGACAGTGCTAAGAAGTGAGAGCGGGGTGGACAGTGCTAAGAAGTGAGAGCGGGGTGGACAGTGCTAAAAAGTGAGAGCGGGGTGGACAGTGCTAAGAAGTGAGAGCGGATTGGACAGTGCTAAGAAGTGAGAGCGGGGTGGACAGTGTAAGAAGTGAGAGCGGGGTGGACAGTGCTAAGAAGTGAGAGCGGGTTGGACAGTGCTAAGAAGTGAGAGCGGGGTGGACAGTGTAAGAAGTGAGAGCGGGTTGGACAGTGCTAAGAAGTGAGAGCGGGGTGGACAGTGCTAAGAAGTGAGAGCGGGGTGGACAGTGCTAAGAAGTGAGAGCGGGGTGGACAGTGCTAAGAAGTGAGAGCGGGGTGGACAGTGCTAAGAAGTGAGAGCGGGGTGGACAGTGCTAAGAAGTGAGAGCGGGGTGGACAGTGCTAAGAAGTGAGAGCGGGGTGGACAGTGCTAAGAAGTGAGAGCGGGGTGGACAGTGCTAAGAAGTGAGAGCGGGGTGGATAGTGCTAAGAAGTGAGAGCGGGGTGGACAGTGCTAAGAAGTGAGATCGGGGTGGATGAGTGCTAGAAGGTAACAATTGGGTGGATGAGTGCCAAAAGATAAGAATGGGATGGCTAGAGCTCTTCATCTGTGTCTAGCTAACGAATAAAACGAATCAATATAAAATATCGCTAGGGCAAATGTCTCATGCACCTTCTTGCTACCACCGCCCAAAATGTGGGTCTTAACGTTTATTGCTGCCCACACCCTAAAGGGGGTAATGGTTCAGGAGGCAGTTTCTAGTAGGTATTTAGCAAAGCACTCTATGACTTTAATCACGTGAGGGCCTTTCAAGTTTGTATCATAAACCGCAGATATTTTTTTAGGGACGACGACCCTGTTATGTCGTCTATACGAAGCCGTCATCCTATGCTCCTTTACTGCCAATTTATCTACGGCCTCATTGTCTCAAAGCCCGAGATTTACTAATCCATTTCGAGAGGGGGTGCCCATTGGCGTTCGGAAAAAGCTGGGCTGTTCTATCACTGCCATTTCACAGGCCATGCTATAAAGATGTGGCCAATGAGACGTCTCGTATGAAATGGCGGATGGAAATGGCGAATCCCACTCTCGGGGAGACTGCCGTAGACTGAACTGAGAGGGAGAAAAGAGTGTTTTCTTGGCCTGTTTTTTTTGTAAAAGAAAACAAGAGATTTTTAGGTTTTGTCCACGGTTGTTATGAGTACCCTGGTGGGTTGACAATACAGGGTGACGTCACGGAAACATCACATGACGTGTGACTTCCTCCGCGTGGCGGCGGGTGAGATGCATGACGGAAATGGCGGCCAGCGGGTCACTGTGGGGCTCTCATTCGCTCGCCTAATCCATCATTAGCGCTGGAACGTGTCGGGGTGTATGGGCGGGGAATGATGGGTGTAGGGGGAGAGGTGGGAAGGGGGGTGGGGCGGGGGCGGGAGTGGGGTGTGTTGGGGTGTGAGTGGGGTCATGGGGATTGTGACGGATCTCAGCTGCTGGAACTAATGCCGTCTGCTCTGATGGATGCTGTTTTAATTTGGGCCAAGGCGTTTGTGGTCAGGGCCAATGGCCAATGTGTGCCGGTGGCGGGAGTCTGAGAGAGGGGTGGAGGGGGGGGGGCGACTTCGCCAGGGTCCGGTCTCTGGCAAATGGAATAAAATCTACATGCATGATGGGCACCATCTCGGGTGTCTTCTATTGTGACTTCCACTGACAGAAGGAGGTCAACACACCAAGAATATAACAATATTACGTCTGTAAATTAGATATGGCATTTTGGCAGAAATCTTATAGTACCTCCCCCCCGCCCCATCCTGCTTACATAATGTCTGATATTAGCGCGTGTTAATATGTTACATTATGATTGCAACCATCAGAATTCGATAATAGTTATATAAACAAATTATGTAAATCTTGTAAAGTCGAAACTTGATATCCT
This sequence comes from Arenicola marina, assembly GCA_964019135.1. Classification (NCBI taxonomy): domain Eukaryota; kingdom Metazoa; phylum Annelida; class Polychaeta; family Arenicolidae; genus Arenicola; species Arenicola marina. Next base: position 22,748,380 of record OZ025248.1, on the reverse strand, counting down.
TTATCCATCCTAAATCCCATTAATCGCTAATTGTCATCCATTGTTATGCTAAACGCTAAAGGCTATTGTTCCAGGCGCTGGTTCTCCATTACCCGTCCTACTAAACTTGGGGTTCGGTCAACTATATATATGTCAAATATGGTTTAGTACGCAATTTTGTGTGCGTAATGTTGTACAGCTCGGTGTTTTTGGGTTAACTTCGTAACTTTATAATCTAAGATGCTGCTATAACAAAAGTCGCCTGTATAGCATTACAGAATAACATCCTCGCCACTGTATCCAAATCAGCGATGTATACCCGAGGACATAATGCGGGTGACATGGGGTGACCTTTATAATGCATTTTTGATCATGGAAAGCACCAGCTGTGAAGTGCCATTGCTCCGCGCCGCGGTGTATTGGGGGTGTGGTACAGGGGGTCGTATCATTCCGCTTATTTCCTCGGCCTGCCCGGAGGATTAAATCTCGGGGTGCCACAGAGGAGCTAATTCCCCCCCCCCACCCCCCTTCCCGCCACCCCGCCTCACCAATGGAGCCTGATGTGTATGCAGCAGTCTATGAAACCCGTGATGACGCGATGCCTCGGGGAAGGCACGGGCACGGTGGTCAGGGGGGAGGGGAATGGGGGCGGGGAGGGGCGGGCAAGGCTGGCGCAGCTGTCGATGGGAGTGTAAGTGTAAGTGGGAGGCCAGATTCCCCCTTCGTGTGTGTCCCTCTGTTTCACGCTGTCATTAAAAGCCTATGAATTCTTCATCAGATCCAAGAAGACGGATCTGCCTTGTCTGCTCACCCGGGCTCCCCTAGGTTCCCACAGGTTCCTTTCGGACTCCCCCAGGTTCCCTCAGGTTCTCTCAGGTTCCCCCGGGCTCTGGTGGTTGGGCGTAACAAGTAGTTTACCGTCTGGGCACAGGAAGCCAGTAAGAAAGATACATGGGGTACTGTTGTTGCAGGACCACCTTTAATACCTGGATGTGCATATCCAATGTGATAAACGTAATGATGTCAATAAGAATTTTATGACCTCGATTACGATTATGTGTTGACACTGAACGATACACACGCGTGAAGCCTTGTACGCTGTACAACTGATACTATCTATGTACTGTTACATTATCTGCGGTGAACACAGGTTTTTTTTACTGCCTAATATCTTTAAAGTCTGTTTGCTTAATTTATCGATGTCTTTTAATACAATTTGAGATAAGTCACAATTGTATCAAAAATATCGTAAATAGCATTGCATATATGGCTAATAAAAAACTATTCTACGCCAAGGAACGTATATGTGTCATGCGCTTTTCTGAAGTAGAGGGTTGATAAAAACTCGAAGAGAGCTTTCTGACAAACGGCTGACAAACAATATATCAACAAATTTTTTGATTGAGATTGTAGCCGTCCATTTACATGCTGTTATCTGAAATGTGGACAATATGGCCGTCCATACACAGGCTATTATCGAGCAATGTGGACAATATGGCCGTCCGTACACAGGCTATTATGGAGCAATGTGGACAATATGGCCGTCCATACACAGGCTATTATGGAGCAATGTGGACAATATGGCCGTCCATACACAGGCTATTATCGAGCAATGTGGACAATATGGCCGTCCGTACACAGGCTATTATGGAGCAATGTGGACAATATGGCCGTCCATACACAGGCTATTATCGAGCAATGTGGACAATATGGCCATCCTTTAGGATGCGTTAGTTTAGATCCTGCAATGTTGCATAAAGTGTCAATTGATCCGATACCAAAATGGGAATATAGAATACCAAGTAGTCATTTATATTCACTGTCGATAGTGTGATCTTATTTATTATTTAAATCAACCACATTACTGTCAGTACTGCGTTTTGCCACATGACCAAAGCTATAATATTTTGATGAAGTGCGAGGAAAAATCTTCACATAGAGTTTCAACAGAATATCCAATCTGATCACAAAACTGGAGCTTACTGGAGCTTTTTTGGACCAGTTTATGATGACGATGTCAGACGAATGCAAACAGTGTGTTGTCTACAGCCGGTGTCACTGTGCTATTTAATGCATGCGTTTTTCAGTGCTTTATCTCTCCTTCGATGACTTCAGTAATATGCGTATACGAACCATTTAGTGAACTGTTTCATCATCGTATACAGTGCTAGACCACCAGGGAAGCAAATATGACCGTTTGTAGTTTTTTTCCCTGGGTTGGTAGGATGGGGGTAGCTGAGACTTCGCGCATTCTAGTCAAGGCAATTTAATCTACAGTGGATTTTTCTTGGTCTTCCAAACTGAGTTTCGCGGTTTTTTCCAAGGCTAAGACCCCGGATAAGACCTAAATCTGCTCGGCTTGGAAAGAGGGGGGAGCGCTGCAAGATGCCGCGCACAACTCGTCGTGAAACTGCGCCGTGAAACTGCGCCGTGTCCGCTACCCCGGACTATTGTGAATTGCGGGTAAATATTTGGCTAACGCTATTGTCAATGGAGGAAAGGATGTGGGTGTCCCTGTGCAGCGGCCTTCACCTTCCTCAGCGTGACCCTGAGCCTCGTCTTTGGTGGGAACAGGGAGCAGAGAGACAGAGAGGGTGGGGGGGGGGGGGGGTAGAGAGAAAGATAGAGAGAGAGAAGCCCGCGGTTGCTCAGCAGTTTGACTGTTGTGTGGCGTTCCTATCAAAGGTTGTATAACGCCCTGGCTGTCCGCTCTGGTCGCGGGGTGTAACGACGTGCAAGGTAGAACCCTACCCTGGCGGTAGTAATGGTGGTGGACAGGTAGAGGGGTGGGGGCGGTTGAGGCTGTATGGATAGTGGGGTGGGGGCGGTTGAGGCTGTATAGATAGTGGGGTGGGGGCGGTTGAGGCTGTATAGATAGTGGGGTGTGGGCGTTTGAGGCTGTATGGATAGTGGGGTGGGGGCGGTTGAGGCTGTATGGATAGTGGGGTGGGGGCGGTTGAGGCTGTATGGATAGTGGGGTGGGGGCGGTTGAGGCTGTATAGATAGTGGGGTGGGGGCGGTTGAGGCTGTATAGATGGTGGATACTCGTCAGTGGATAATTTTTGTTTATTGGTCATTAGATAATTTGCGTTGAGACCGATTTTATGTTGGTTATCATCGCGGGATCTACCTTGTGGTTGTGATTCAGGTCTAATGTTACCAAAATAAAGAACTTTGTCATTATACATATATGATGCATTGTGATATGTGAACATGTTATAGTGCACTAACAAGTGTGCTTTCGAAGCAGCGTTAAATATTCATGCAGCAGAGGCATATGCCGCCAATTCAGACTGAGCCCATATCTCTTGTATATGTGACAGGCTCACTATTAAAACCGGCAAAACATTGGACGCACGTCATCCTTTTCCTTTGATACATATCCGATGAGGAACACACTCTGTCTTCATTATTCAATGTCGTTGTGTCTCTGTGCTGTGTCCTACTGATCTATTAGTACGTTAACTCCACTTTGTCTTCTGCTTGTCAATCTCTTTTTCTTCTTTCACAACATTATCCGTTATTCTGTTTGTTACCTTTAAGGCGATGCCCGCATGCCAGCGCTCTTATTTTCTCTCGTTCTCTCTTTCCTTCATGGCCTCGCTCTTATTCTCTCCCAGTCTCTTTCCCTTTATATCTCTCTGTCTCTTTTCCTTTATATCTCTCTGTGTCCCTTTCCCTTTATAATATCATTCTGTCTCTATCTCTGTCTCGTTCCCTTTATATATCTGTCTATTTCCCTTTATATCTCTCTGTCGCTTTCCCTTTATATCGCTCTCCTTTATATCTTTCTCTGTCTCTTTCCCTTTATATCTCCCTGTCTCTTTCCCTTTATATCTCCCTGTCTCTTTCCCTTTATATCTCCCTCTGTCTCTTTCCCTTTATATCTCCCTGTCTCTTTCCCTTTATATCTCCCTGTCTCTTTCCCTTTATATCTCCCTGTCTCTTTCCCTTTATATCTCCCTGTCTCTTTCCCTTTATATCTCCCTGTCTCTTTCCCTTTATATCTCCCTGTCTCTTTCCCTTTATATCTCCCTGTCTCTTTCCCTTTATATCTCCCTGTCTCTTTCCCTTTACATCTCCCTGTCTCTTTCCCTTTATATCTCCCTGTCTCTTTCCCTTTATATCTCCCTGTCTCTTTCCCTTTATATCTCCCTGTCTCTTTCCCTTTATATCTCCCTGTCTCTTTCCGTTTATATCTCCCTCTGTCTCTTTCTCTTTATATCTCTCTGTCTCATTCCCTTTATATATCTCTCTGTCTGTTTCCCTTTATATCTCCCTGTCTCTTTCCCTTGATATCTCCCTGTCTCTTTCCCTTTATATCTCTCTGTCTCTTTCCCTTTATATCTCCCTGTCTCTTTCCCTTTATATCTCCCTGTCTCTTTCCCTTTATATCTCCCTGTCTCTTTCCCTTTATATCTCCCTGTCTCTTTCCCTTTATATCTCCCTGTCTCTTTCCCTTTATATCTCCCTGTCTCTTTCCCTTTATATCTCCCTGTCTCTTTCCCTTTATATCTCCCTGTCTCTTTCCCTTTATATCTCCCTGTCTCTTTCCCTTTATATCTCCCTCTGTCTCTTTCTCTTTATATCTCTCTGTCTCATTCCCTTTATATCTCTCTCTGTCTGTTTCCCTTTATATCTCCCTGTCTCTTTCCCTTTATATCTCCCTGTCTCTTTCCCTTTATATCTCCCTGTCTCTTTCTCTTTATATCCCTCTGTCTCATTCCCTTTATATCTCTCTCTGTCTGTTTCCCTTTCTATCTCTCTCTTTCTCTATTCTTTCATGCCAGCGAGAATTGTGAGTTTGGCCGATAGACATGGTTGTCATGTTTTATTTATCTTTGATGATCGCTAGTATAGAGGGTGGTAATTTGACCATGGCATACATACACCATCGCACCCCTTCTTCCTGGCCCCCGCGGATGTCGTGCCCTGTATGAGTATTCTCCTCACAGTCCGCCCGCATTCGCTGGCTCTTTGCGGCTGTCTTTCAACCCCGCTGCCACACGACGGCCCGCCGGGACATCTTCATTTTGAAGCAAATGAAAATGCCCCTGGGGGCCAAGTTGCTGTGGCAAGCAGTGTCTCGTCGGTGGAGACGAGGAGGCTACAAAGCAGGGCAGGGGGCACCGCTCCCACTTTGGGGGCGAGGCTGTCGTGTGGGGGCTGGGGACTGGAGGCCGGGGAAGGGTAATGTGGAGCGGTATGTAGGTGAAGGGGGCTGATGGGGCCCCGGGGTACGGGCCACGAGCGGCCGTTGTTTGCTCCAGGTTATGTGTAGCCTTGTCTTGATGTCAAAACCAGTTAACCCCTCCGTCAGTTCCCTTGGCCAACTTTGGGGTTGCCTGGTCAGGGCACGTCTGCATAGATTTATTTCCCGGCAAACAATGAGAGATATATCTGCTTTCTCTTCCCTACTTCAACTGAGTATTTTCTATATTCAACATACTGCGAACGATTCTAAAGATTTAAATGTTCATTGCATGTTCACATCCCGTAGACAAGGCAGAAGGGACCGGAGCTCCCTAGTGCGCGGCCCCTTGGTTCCCATGGACAGAACATTCCGGTATAGTTCAGGGAGATCATATATGCGTGAAGTATCTCTAAACATCTTGCCCTCAATACTAAATTACAACGAACAGCCTTGTTTGTTCTCTCACTCCAGGCATGAAACGGAGCTGAGCTTTTTACGGGTTCGGATAAAAGAGCGAGTGATGAATCTAACTGGCGGCGTGGCTGTAGATGACTGGACTGGACGAATAGACCAAGGTTGGGCCGGTAATGCCTCGACCGAGTTGGGCCCTTACTGTCATGGCGAGGACCCCCGCCCATGTGTTTCCAAGTCCCCACAGGGGCCCCAGATGGTGGAGCGTGGAGGTTAATAGTGGAGAGAGCTTCAACACGGGTTATTGGTGCTGACTGCAGAGCCCTCCTCGCCGCCGTCTCGCGGGAAGGGCCGACTCAGGGAGCCGTGGTGCGGGTGGGTGAAGTTGCTGGTGGAGGGGCCGGGCGGTGGGAGCGGAGGGGGGCGGGGGTGTAGGGAGGATGAAGAGGGTGTGCTCCCATGGCGTTTTCGGGGGCGGGGGGTGAAGGGTAATGCGGCATGGCAGGCGATACTGGAAGGAGCCAAGGCGAACGCGAACTGTCAGTGTTGCTTGTGTCAAACATTGCTGGTATTGTGATACTGTTCATAGTTAGTTTTTATAGTTAGGCTGGTGATGGATTAGATAGCGTCGAGCATCCTAATGAAGAACTTTAGTTGGATGATCCACTCAAATAAAATCTCCGTCTTTGGATTGGAGCAAGAAATGGCGGCGCAATGTGCTTCAGTCGCATAATGATGCAACATGCTGCTTCATATCCACTGATCGGAAACTGTTTCTCAGACGTTTTTTTCTGTTACTTTCTGAACGCATTCGGCTTGTTTTGAACAGGATACTACTTTCCACCCGGATCTCCGGGAGGCACTCGCACGGCCCCGTGGTTTGACGCCCCGCTCTGGCAGAACAATCTTTGGGCCGGGAATCGCTGGTCCGGGCCCCAATTTACGAACAGGTGCACTGTCAGCCAGCCGAATGTGAGATTAGCCACAGGGATATAATTCTTTTCATTCTTATCTACGCCCCCCACCCCCCTTCTCCCCTCGGATAGGCACGATATGCAAGTTAAGGTGTCCTTCTCACTGATACCTCCGGTTTCCAATAAAACCCAGTAAATTGGCGGATTTATTGTACACAGGACGTTATACAGTTTAGAGTGCAGAGCACGTCGGTTCATGATTACCTCAACCCAACGTGTTACCCCCCAATTGGAAGCTGGTGTTGCGTGGGCCAAGCGCGACCATCGAATACCAATGTAATTCGCTAATCAGGCTTTATGCAGGGCGGATTACGCCACCGTACCGCGCGAACACTGTCGTGGAAGCCATGTCCCAATGGGTTACCTGCTCCACATGCACAGCGCGTTCCCCCTCACCTCACGCTAGTTTATCGTCAATGAGATGGCACGACATAGCCTTGCTGGCTGGGCGGAGATTGCCTTAAAACCCAGTCAAGGAAAAATCTCTAAGACGTATTTTCAGCCTCCATGAAGTTAAACGGGGGCCTGGAGATCACTGTGGGTAACTGTTATTAACGGTTAAATTGTCTACACAAGATTACAATTTTTTTGTGTATTTAAACTGATTCATACGGGGATTGGTGAGGTTTCCTTATTCGTTGGTAGCGTACTGGCTGGCAGTGGCATGGGAGGGACGGCGGCGAGACCATTGCAATGGACGACATCGCATCGAGAGCCACCTCTATATTCCAAGAGGCACCCTACTTCGTTGAAGGAGGCGGGCGGTCGGGCCTGCTTACGGCAAACGTGACCGTCTCCCCACTTCCGTTTTATGACACTCTAGTGGAGATTGTTCGCATAGATGGCGCCACTGTCGCGTCCACTGGACCGGCCGACGATAACGCTTAATGAATGATGTCAACCTGGACCGGCCGATGGCGCCCGAACCGGCGCCAGGTCCAGACCGGAAGTGGCGCCAATTCGATCAAGGAAAGCGGCGGTGGATAACGCAATTAGCGGCCATTGTGGAAGGATGGGGCTGCCGCCCAGAGCCGAGGGGCGGTCAAGGACTCTCGGCCCCCAGACTGACCTTACCGCTGTCGCTGTCCCTCCCCTATGTCCAACTGCACACACTCCTTGGGTCAGTTGCCTAATTTGGCTTTTCATTTCCAAAGCTTTCGTCCCCGCGGAATGGCGTAATTACATTCTTGGAGGGGGAGCCGGCCGCCGGGGGTTGCTGTTTGGCCTGCAGACCGTTGAAATGTCGTATCGCTCCCAGATGCCGTTGAAGTTCATTAATTCTCGGTGGTAAACTGGGGTGGTCAGGGCTGGCTTAGCGGGTGGGGATGACTTACTGGGGCGTCTGGCTTAGGGGATGGGATGTCGTCCTGGGTGGGCTGCCGCCCGTTCTGAATCCGATTACGGGCATGGAAACGAATTTAGGTGTCTCCCAGTCTCTCCCTTTTCGGGAAGACTCGATTGTACTTTTGGGAGTTCGGGTTTTTGGGAGTTACCTACTTTGATACTTGTAGCTCGCCCTTCTATGAGGATTGAAAAAAATTGCACCTGCTTCAGGTTTATATGTAGCAGTGTCGTCTACTGGTAGAAAGTCGAAACGAACAAGGAAAAGAAGCGGAGATGCAGAGGATGAAATTGCAAAAAAGAACATATTAGACCATAATAATGCTTTGGGTTTTGCTGTTAATCATCGAAGTGTGCAAAAATACGCTTTACTCTCAATGATCAAAGTGTGCAAAAATGCGCCTTATGCTCAATCATCAGAGTGTGTAAAAATACGCTGTGCCCCCAGCCCCATAGCCATCAATTGTTCCCATGGTGGATGCACCCCTCAGCTATCAACGCAAAGTTTCTTGCCCCGAGCTTCCATAGAACAGTGTGTGCCCCTATATCTGCCATCGGTGCAAGGTGTTATTCCCTCGTGGCCATCATGGCAAAATTAGTTTGCCCGCAGCTACCAGTGTTTTCCCATCAGCTTTCCCCAAACAACGTGTCTTTCCCCTCAGCCATAAATGCAGTGTCATTTCCCGTCCGCCATTAGTGCAAAGGGTTTTCTCTCTTAATCATCAGTGCAACAAGATTTTTGCAAATCATCAGTGAAAATTGTCTATTTCTATTGCTCGTCAGTGCAAGGTGTCTTCTTCTGTCAGCCATCAGTGCAAATTGCTTTTCCCCCTCTTAATCATCAGTGTCAATTGTCCTTGCCCCTCAGCCGTCAGGGCTAAGTGCGTTTTCCTCTCAGTCATCAATGTCATGTTCCTTTTCCTTAGTCATCAAATGCAATTTAAAGATATACGTCCTGCCCCAGAAATCTGTGCAGCCTTTTCCCGGCATCACACGAGGCGCCTACCCCGCAGCCATGGGAGGAAAGTCGGTTTCAGCTATCAAACCAAAGCATTATCAGTGCAAAGTACATATTCACCTCACGTCACCTTACTATCAGAGTATAGTATCTATACCCTTCTCCATCTGTTTTTCTAATCCATATATATATAGCTAAATAGAGGGGTTTGTGTCAACTAACCTTCCCAGAATCTGTTGTTGAATTGCAATGGAAATACACGAGTCATATGCCGTCTTCACATTAGCCCCACATTCCCCTTTAACGCTGGGGACGGCTTCCCGCTTCATCCACTGACAGCTTGTCGTTGCCATGCCACTCAACCATCCACTAATCAACACCTCGCCTGATCCGCTGGGATCTACCTTGTCCCATAATAAGACGGGTCTCGCGACGCGCGTGGCGTGGCGTGACGTGGCGTGACGACGCGGCTGACGACGCGGCGTGATGACGCGGCGGTGACGGGCGCGGCGCAAGCAGACGGGTCACCAAGCAACATTTTGAACGGACCAAGCTAAACCTCCAGGAGTGTTAACAGTTGGATAATATCAAGTGAATACTGCCCAGCTCTGCTATCAAAAGTTTCATATTGCCGATCAGCACAACACATTTCGATGAACAGTCAAATGCCTCCGGCGTGAAGTAGCTCAACTCCCACTTAAGATATTTATTTCTAGAAGCTATCGACCGTAATCTTTCTCGCGCAGCTTTATGAGATCTCAAATCCAAAACGAATAAAATATAATCTAGTAATATAAACGTCTCTGTTAACTTTTTACCATACGTTTTTGAATTTTTGTTTTCTGATAGTGGCCAAGATTAAACCGGATTAAACCAAGACGTAAAATTGGCTGCCTCGTGTAGCTACTGATGGAAACAGCCTGCGGCCCTAGTGAGAGCCTGGGGCCTGGTATGAGTCATTTGATTTAAGTTGATTGATTATTTAAGGGAGACTTTTGGCGTGTTTCACAATGTTTCACATTCACGACATTATATGATGCCAACAAAAGCAAGATGACATATCATTACGTTGTTATCAACATTCTGTCTGTGTCTGAAAAACAAGTCTGGAACGGTCGTAGCCACAGTAATTATGCTGGGACTGAATTATATCTCCCCCATATATACATTTTGCTGATATTGTATCAGCTCAACTTTTCCCGTAACACTGACACTGGAGGGACGTTAACACTGGCCTGAACACTAAAGCAGAGCAAGGTGAGACTTGCACAGACATAGCTGACACCGACTTAGTCGTAGTACGGACGTTTCCTCAAGACTAACTTATTTATTATTAACCTGTTGTATGTCCCAGGCCTGCACTTAGATACGTGCCATCCCAGAAGGCCTGGGACACAACTGACTGATGTCAGCCACACAAGGGTATGGCCGAGCTCGAGTGTCCAACGGTCAGTGGTCGCCCCCCCCCCCCCACCACCACCTCGCCTCCCCACCTCTCATCTCACAATACCTTCCCCGTTCCCAGAGATAAGGAACAGTAACAACTCACCTCGCGACGTCAAGTGTTTGTTTGCTGTCGCCGTCCAGGGCCTTCAAAGCTCGTGTCCCTGCCTCTCTCCGCCGCTGGAGTGTAGTGATCCACCGGTCTGCCGCGACCCACGTCCAGCGCAGTGGTGGTCTGCTGCAGGCTGCGGCCACTGACTGGCTCAATGGCTGGCTCGCTGGCTGGGTCAATGGCTGGCTGGCGGGCTGGCTGGCTGGCTGGCTGCGGAGGAGGAAGGGAAGCAGCGCTGCTGTCTGCTGCCGGCCACTGTAGCTGTCACTGTTATCAGCCGCCTGGATGGATGAAGCCATGTCCTCCTCGCGGGCTGAGGGTGGCTGGCCGGATCAGGGAATGGAGTTTGGGTGCGAAGGGGTTGGTTTTGGGGGTGTGGGGTCGGTCCTCTCCAGCGTTACTGCGAGTCTGCTGCAGTGCGCGGGGCTGTGGGTTAAGGGGTGGTACGCACGGGGTATGATGGGGCGTTAGAGGGGACGGGGGTTTCGGGCTTCTCGCTGTGTACACAGCCTGCCTATACTTTGGCGGCTGGACATGAAAATCGTATTGATTCAAGCGGGATCTTCTGGCTGTTTGGAGACGCCGAGCGCTCGTCGTATCGCTGTGCGATCTCGATTCTTGGGCCCCACGTCACAGCCCCTCCAGTGTGGCACCCACAAAATGTCAGTGTGTCCCAGGCCCCGTCCCCCCGTCGCCACTCCACCCCAACCCCCTCTAGTGTGGCACCCACAGAATGTCAGTGTGTCCCAGGCCCCGTCCCCCCGTCGCCACTCCACCCCAACCCCCTCCAGTGTGGCACCCACAAAATGTCAGTGTGTCCCAGGCCCCGTCGCCACTCCACCCCAACCCCCTCCAGTGTGGCACCCACAAAATGTCAGTGTGTCCCAGGCCCCGTCGCCACTCCACCCCAACCCCCTCCAGTGTGGCACCCACAAAATGTCAGTGTGTCCCAGGCCCCGTCCCCCCGTCGCCACTCCACCCTAACCCCCTCCTATGTGGCACCCACAGAATGTCAGTGTGTCCCAGGCCCCGTCCCCCCGTCGCCACTCCACCCCAACCCCCTCCAGTGTGGCACCCACAAAATGTCAGTGTGTCCCAGACCCCGTCGCCACTCCACCCCAACCCCCTCCAGTGTGGCACCCACAGAATGTCAGTGTGTCCCAGGCCCCGTCGCCACTCCACCCCAACCCCCTCCAGTGTGGCACCCACAAAATGTCAGTGTGTCCCAGGCCCCGTCCCCCCGTCGCCACTCCACCCTAACCCCCTCCTATGTGGCACCCACAGAATGTCAGTGTGTCCCAGGCCCCGTCCCCCCGTCGCCACTCCACCCCAACCCCCTCCAGTGTGGCACCCACAAAATGTCAGTGTGTCCCAGACCCCGTCGCCACTCCACCCCAAGCCCCTCCAGTGTGGCACCCACAGAATGTCAGTGTGTCCCAGGTCCCGTCCCCCCGTCGCCACTCCACCCGAACCCCCTCCAGTGTGGCACCCACAAAATGTCAGTGTGTCCCAGGTCCCGTCGCCACTCCACCCCAACCCCCTCCAGTGTGGCACCCACAAAATGTCAGTGTGTCCCAGGCCCCGTCGCCACTCCACCCCAACCACCTCCAGTGTGGCACCCACAGAATGTTAGTGTGTCCCAGGCCCCGTCCCCCCATCGCCACTCCACCCCAACCCCCTCCAGTGTGGCACCCACAAAATGTCAGTGTGTCCCAGGCCCCGTCGCCACTCCACCCCAACCCCCTCCAGTGTGGCACCCACAGAATGTCAGTGTGTCCCAGGCCCCGTCGCCACTCTACCCCAACCCCCTCCAGTGTGGCACCCACAGAATGTCAGTGTGTTCCAGCCCCCCCCCCCCCCGTCGCCACTCCACCCCAATCCCCTCCAGTGTGGCACCCACAGAATGTCAGTGTGTTCCAGGCCCCGTCGCCACTCTACCCCAACCCCCTCCTGTGTGGCACCCACAGAATGTCAGTGTGTCCCAGGCCCCATCCCCCCGTCGCCACTCCACCCCAACCCCCTCCAGTGTGGCACCCACCGAATGTCAGTGTGTCCCAGGCCCCGTCGCCACTCCACCCCAACCCCCTCCAGTGTGGCAACCACAGAATGTCAGTGTGTCCCAGGCCCCGTCGCCACTCCACCCCAACCCCCTCCAGTGTGGCAACCACAGAATGTCAGTGTGTCCCAGGCCCCGTCGCCACTCTACCCCAACCCCCTCCAGTGTGGCACCCACAGAATATCAGTGTGTCCCAGGCCCCGTCCCCCCGTCGCCCCTCCACCCCAACCCCCTCCAGTGTGGCACCCACAGAATGTCAGTGTGTCCCAGGCCCCGTCGCCACTCCACCCCAACCCCCTCCAGTGTGGCAACCACAGAATGTCAGTGTGTCCCAGGCCCCGTCGCCACTCCACCCCAACCCCCTCCAGTGTGGCAACCACAGAATGTCAGTGTGTCCCAGGCCCCGTCGCCACTCCACCCCAACCCCCTCCAGTGTGGCAACCACAGAATGTCAGTGTGTCCCAGGCCCCGTCGCCACTCTACCCCAACCCCCTCCAGTGTGGCACCCACAGAATGTCAGTGTGTCCCAGGCCCCGTCCCCCCGTCGCCCCTCCACCCCAACCCCCTCCAGTGTGGCACCCACAGAATGTCAGTGTGTCCCAGGCCCCGTCGCCACTCCACCCCAACCCCCTCCAGTGTGGCAACCACAGAATGTCAGTGTGTCCCAGGCCCCGTCGCCACTCCACCCCAACCCCCTCCAGTGTGGCGCCCACAGAATGTCAGTGTGTCCCAGGCCCCGTCGCCACTCCACCTCAACCCCTTCCAGTGTGGCACCCACAGAATGTCAGTGTGTCCCAGGCCCCGTCGCCACTCCACCCCAACCACCTCCAGTGTGGCACCCACAGAAGGTCAGTGTGTCCCAGGCCCCGTCCCCCCGTCGCCACTCCACCCCAACCCCCTCCAGTGTGGCACCCACAGAATGTCAGTGTGTCCCAGGCGCCGTCCCCCCGTCGCCAGTCCACCCCAACCCCCTCCAGTGTGGCACCCACAGAATGTCAGTGTGTCCCAGGCCCCTTCGCCACTCCACCCCAACATCCTCCAGTGTGGCACCCACAGAATGTCAGTGTGTCCGAGGCCCGGTCGCCACTCCACCTCAACCCCCTCTAGTGCGGCACCCACAGAATTTCAGTGTGTCCCAGGCCCCGTCCCCCCGTCGCCACTCCACCCCAACCCCCTCTAGTGTGGCACCCACAGAATGTCAGCGTGTCCCAGGCCCCGTCGCCACTCCAGCCCAACATCCGTCGATGACGGGCCAACCCCACTCCCCACCACTCCCCCTCCCACCAAAGCACCCTGGTTTATACTCTATCATTGTTACACCCTGCTCCTTCTCAGGATCTGACCAAGGCTCCCCTGCTAATGATTCCTGCCTGCGCCCCGTTTCCCAGAGTCTCCCCCCACCCACCCAACAACCTCTTGTCTGCTTTCTTATCCACATGGATTCGGCGCATCTGCTTTAGCACCCTGTTCCACACGCCACCCCCCCCCCCCTCGTCTCCGGCACCTAGTCCCAATCCCTTGGCAATCCTCCCCCTCATCGGCACCCCCACCCCAACCCCCTCCCCTTCCACCCACTTGCCGCTGCTTCCCTGGCTCTGTCCAATGTCTCTCCCTAGCCCTAATCAGATCACTCTTCCACTGAAGATCAATGTGCCGTTAACCCTTTCCTCCCTCAGTGGACGACTTCATATGCCGTTAACCCCTTTTTTTCTCCCGAATGCGCAGACGACATTTTTTGCATGACGTCACACACGCCGAATATGTGTATCAAATGCATAACTTACTCCAAATTTTCTTGGGATTAAATAATACCCACGATAAAAACCAAGTCAGTTATATCAATAGACCATTGTGAATCAAGCAGTTACATCTTTCAGTGGCTAACCCCACACATTTTTGTTGTTGATTCGCCGTCCGCTGTCTGGGAGTGAACCCGCGAGGTGGTGAAGCGTGACGGGTGGCGGGCTGACGGGGTTAACACTATAAGACCGCTTCGTGAGGAACTCGGGGGGCTCTGGCTGGCGAGACAAGGTCGGGAGGGCTCTGTTCTGGATGGTGCTCGAAGAGGGTCAGCCATTCCAGCGAGGACAGTGCTGCCACCGTGGGGCTGGAGAGCGAGGGATTTTGGGGATTTACCAAGCCACCAGTATAACAGCCGAAGGGGCCTTGGGTGGGTGGGATTAATAACACTCCTTGCTCCCTCTTCGACCCCCCCCCCTACCGCACCCCAGGCAGCACAGTAACGGGCTCCAATTGGTGGAGGCAGAACACGCAATTAGCTAGTCATTGGAGTTGTTCGTCAGGCGGCCATGCTGTACGCCAAATTTGCCTGGCGTCAATTCGCATCTGATTTTTGTGCCTGATGCGTCTACAAGAGGGCCCAGATCTTGTCTGATGGGAGATGCTCTCTTCAGTGAATGAATTTTTTTGTGCGACTCCCGCGATTATGATTTATAAGCTGCACACCAAGCCTATGTAATTGGACCAATATTATAAATACCGGTACGAAAGTTTCCTTGGCAGCAATGTTGCCACGAGAATTGAAGGTTCTTAGCCGAACGCCGTTAGTTTTTTAGGCTTCAGTTTGATTGGTTTCTGTGTTTAGGCACAGATGACATATTGGGTCGGCAATAGGGCTATACAGTTCTCGCGATCGGGCTGCGAGACTTCAGTTTTGGGGACAAACAAACACACGTGTTCCATGTTGAAATATAGGCAGCTATAAGTCAATTTCTTTTCAAGTTTATTCTAAAGACTATGAGTACCATTTCACTAAACATGGCTATGGGAGATATACGTTAAAATATTTGGAGGCGATGAAGCGCAGAACTTTGGGAATATACAAGGAAAAAGCCGTCTTCAAAACACTTGAAAGCTAAAAATAACGTTCTAAATTTAGCCCTGCACCCGGGCTTTCGCAAGTTCACCAAACAGCGAGTGACGTCACAGGGTTTCGCGTGCCTCCGCGGTAACAAAAATGGCGAGAGCAAGTGATCGACTTAACCATTCCGCTGTCAAAATGTGCAGTGCGTGGAGTAACAACACACGGGTGCGTCATTAAACCACATGGTAAAGATAAAATAAGACCAGTTGGATGTTTTCGTATTACTCTTGGATCACGAAAAGACCAAGTTTCTTCATTTTTGTAAGTTTTCTGTTTGAAGCGTTGCGCCAACGTTGTCACCGGGGAGAATCCGTGTGACGTCATAATGCCTCGTTTTCGTAGGAAATGCAAAAAAACGCTAGTTTCTCAGTCGTATGGTCCCGTCGTAACAAATATTCGTCATTGTGATGGCGCAAACGAATGAAAAATATGTCATCTATCCGTTTTGTGAAGCTGGATTTCCTAAATATTTTTAATCATAGCGCTAGGTCTTCCGCAATATACCCACCCCTCGCCGCCTGGCTTTTGGCGCAGGTAGTCTGGTTCCCAGTCTCTCTCTTTGCGTAACATACACGTCACGCCTACGTCACAGATAGTCAGGATACCAGTGTGCGCAGAGATTCTAAACACGTTTCGAACACGTGCTTCGTTTGTTTGTCCCCAAAATGAGTAAACCGGAAGTCTAAGCCAAGGAGACTTTATAGCCCTATGAAGACATCTGAACAAATAACGACGTCACTGACAGACATTGTTATGTCAGCAGTCGCCCTGTGTCGGATGGGGTGGGGGGGAGGGGGAGGGGGCAGTAATGATAAAATTTGTCTCGCTACCGAGACCCAGCAAACAGGTCAAATGAAGCGATGAACTGGTCTGAAGCCATAGAGAAAATATAGCGATACTACATCAAGGCCGTAAAAGCCTCTCAGTGGTCCGTCCCGAAAGATGGCGGCTGCAATACATCAATGGCAATTGACCGCCGCGTCCCTGTCCTATCCACCTGTAGGGAGGATCTATCAACGTGTTGTTGAGCCCAGTGTTGAGCAATGATGTCTGGGAATAGCTTGGTAAGGTGCGCTCAGGCGTCTTATGGATTCTCGCCAACTGCATTATAGAACGATTCGTTATTTTTCGCTCTGCTTATATGAGGCTTCTTTCTTTCTTGAATATGTGAAGAAATGTTCAATGGATTTTGCTTAGCCAGCAATATATATTTTTGATGACTAGTTTTCGTTTATATTCGTTAAGCGTAGATGGCAACGATATGTGCAGGTTGGCATGGACATGTGTAGTACACTCGTGGTTCGCGCCATAGATAGTTCTCTACGTGCAGGAACGGCAAGTGGATCGGTGGTTCAAGCTGTGGTCCTGTCTGTGTGGTCGCAGGATAAAGATCCCGTGTCTTTATTCGCAAAAGTAGGCGTTACCCCCGGGGACATGGCTCCACTCTCCCTTCCTTCTCCCATTGACGCGATATGACCAGGATTGGTTAAAGCGTCCTGAACATACAACCAACTCTACTTTCAGAAAGGAACCATTTAGCGCAGCTAAATTGAATTTACACGATGATATATCGTCTCTTCAAGACTTGTAACAAGAATTTGTTTCATTCTTCCAAGTGTTCTGATCCATTAGAAGCACTCCTCTGGCGATCCGATCCGCGACCGACTTTCTCCCAGACTGTTATTTGTTTTGATAGGAGGACTTCTTTCTGTAAAGTCAGGGCGGTTTGACGTTGATCTATCATTTTCAGGCTTTCTTCGGTGTTTAGGAATGGATCATAATGGTGGAATGGAACCGGTTTTATGGTGTTTATATGGGAGTGTCGAAGTAAATATTTTTTTTGTATCCTTTGCATTAAGATGAGATACCCAATTTCTCAAATTTCCCAAGCAAAAATATGAAAGCAAAATAAAATGTCGTCGACGCCTTCTCAATTATTGATTGAGAAGAGCGGTAATATTCCGTCAGTGAAGCAAAACAAGCGGAAGACTTGGCGAACCTAACGCCATTCGCTGTGCAGGTTTTACCATCCCATGTGGTTCAGGTAGTGGGTTAGCGTCTCCCGCGGCTGTGACTTGTGAGAGGCACGTGACTTAACGGATGCGCGGAGTTAAATTACCCGCACCTCTACAGTCCTAATTGCACCCCCACATAATAAAAGCCGGCTGGCTAAGCAGAAGTCTCATCATAAAATTCAATTACAATTTACGAAAGGCTTTGTGGTCGATCTTTTGGTGTCTAGTAATCAAATTGTGAAGCAATCTTTAGGGGGAGGGACGCAGACGAAATTGTTAGTTTTCATTCGGCGTGTGTTATAATTGAAATCGCACTGCTCGAGGCCTAGTGAGGCTTCCTATCAAAAATGCCGGCTCCTTCCTTTGAGAGCCGTCGCCGCAGTAAAATGGCGAGGACCGTAATAACCGGTGCATGAACCGCTTGCCCACGCTAAACATGTGCGGGGTGGAAGTAATCAGGGAAACAAAAACACTGCCTATCCCCCAAACGGCGCGAGCTCCGGAAGGCCGACGTTATGGTAACTGTGCCTCGCGCTTTCCACGGCCGGTGATGGCGTCTTCGACTGCCGATGTAAAAGATGATCACCATAAAAGGTTGTCTTGCCTCCGTCTTGTGAGTGGCTGGCGGCACGCTGCCGAGGCGCCCATCAATCATATAGCGCCACCACAATAACTGTCCTGCGATAATGGGGGAAATGTAAGGTTATCGCTGCGCTCCCCGCAGGCCGGCTGCTGGGGCTGGGGCTGGGGCTGGGGCTAAGGCTAAGGCTAGGGCTGGGGGTGGGGCTGGAGCTGGAGCTGGGGCTAGGGCTGGGGCTGGGGCTGGGGCTGGGGCTGGTGCTGGGGCTGGGGCTGGGGCTAGGGCTGGTGCCTCGGGGTGGGGCTGGGGCTGGTGCTGGGCTGGGGCTGGGGCTGGGGCTAGGGCTGGTGTCTCGGGGTGAGGCTGGGGCTGGGGCTGGGGCTGGGGCTGGTGATGGGGCTGGGGCTAGGGCAGGTGCTAAGGGTGGGGCTGGGGGTGGGGCTGGGGCTAGGGCTGGTGCTAGGGGTGGGGCTGGGGCTGGGGCGGGAAGTGGAGACGGGAGCGGAGTTGGAGCGGGAGCAGGAGCTAGGGCTGGGGCTATAGCTGGGGCTGGGGCTAGAGCTGGGCTTGGGGGCTTGTGCTGGGGCTGGGGCTAAGGATGGGCCTGGTGCTGGGGCTAGGTCTTGCTGCCCTTTAACAAAGTCAACCCGCGAGGAGGTACTTGGAGGTAGTAAACGAAAATCGATGTAAGACAGCTCGAGACTGCAGTGTCTATAGAAGAGTCATGTCTGTCTTTTGTTTTTTGAATCCTGAGCCAATTTTTGGTTGCCCCCGAAGCCTTTCCTGGCCGTGTTTTACACTATTTGTCTTGATTAAGGAGTGTCTGGGAGCACTAAGATCACAGCTGCGCTTGGCATATTAGACCAAGGAACATAAATTGGGGTCTTTTTTCAATGGCCGCACCCCGCCCGACTGGATAATGTACTGTTTCACTTTCCATTATGCGGGTGTCGTAGAATGATGGTTAATATGACCTTATATCGTTATGGGTTGATACGTTATACATGGTCCCCGGCTAGTTCTGGGTAGCGTCCTGCCTTGGATACCGTCATACTGCGAGGATGCGAGCCGTCCGTGGTGACATGGTGACACATTCTCCAGAAACCGCCTTCACCCCCTCTTCCTTCCCCCTCCACCCCTCCCTCCCCCTCTTCCTTCCCCCTCCACCCCCTCTTCCTTCCCCCTTCAACCCCTCCCTCCCTCTCTTCCTTCCCCCTCGACACCCTCTTCCTTTCCCCTCCACGCAGCGCTTATCTTTAGGCGCCATCAGATCTGTCACAGCGGGTCTGATTAGTATTTCAGTCTCCACCTGATGCCATCGGCGGGTGATTACTGGCGGGCTTTATATCGCCTTACATGCCGGTCCGTACTGAAGCGAACATATATGTATGGTATGGAGATTAGCCAACTGATGTCAGTGGACGTAGCTGACCTGAACAATGCGGGACCGGCCGTAATTGGCCGCTAACGGGAAACTTAACATTTTAACGGCCATTTGATCGTCCAGCCGGATTGTCCAAGTGATTACCGTCCGACGCAGACACTTTCTGTGCTGATATGCTTGAATTACATATTGATATGAAACATATGCCACTGACATATGCCCTGTGGTGGTACGGCGGGCCGTCCATGGTGGTGCGGCGGGCCGTCCATGGTGGTGCGGCGGGCCGTCCATGGTGGTGCGGCGGGCCGTCCATGGTGGTGCGGCGGGCCGTCCATGGTGGTGCGGCGAGCCGTCCATTGTGGTGCGTCCATGGTGGTGCGGCGGGCCGTCCATGGTGGTGTCGCTGTTTCTTGCTTAAATTACTGCGCCAAGCCAAGCCACAAATTAAGGTTGTACAAGATGCATCAGCTAAATTATGATTTAAACTTGTGACTATCTAGATAGGTCTTTGTCGTTTGATTATTAATCCGTGAAAACGCTTCATTGAGGTAAACCATGTCGTGTTGGTCAGATGGATTACGTTTCAGCGTGTCTGGGCCTGTGTCCGGGGCACTTTCTCATTCAGCGTTTTCTGTATGACGACTTATGTGAAACCTCGTTCCGATGAAAGCCGGTCGAAGCTGCCACAAACGGCCTTATTTTCGTCAGGTCGTATCTATGGTAAGCGCCCTAAAATTGTGATATGAACTTCCTTCGGGTGGTAGTTTTGTCTGATCTATTGGGTGCAAGGACCCGTGTCGCCCATTGCAATCACCTTGCCCGGATTCCCCGAGCGATCCCGGCATGACCAACGACTGCCACAGGAGTCACTGGTACAGCACCCAGTGTCGATTCTATTGCATAATATGGAGTCCTTGCGCCATAAAGCTTCTTTAGTGGCATCGTACTCGGGAACCAACTGTCTGTACACTCCTCCGTTGGAGGTACCGGCCAGCCAACACTGGGGCTCAGGGGAGGAACTTGGCATGATGAACGCGGGATCTTATGGCCGCTATACTTTCAACATGATCGACAAAAACATTAAGTGTGTGATCTCACCTTCGCAAATCGTTAAAGGGCGTGACAAGGATAGGGCGAGAGGAAACGAGCCATGGTGATTCTAGGGCTTGAATCTTTCCTCTCTCGTTCTGTCGTCTATTTTCTCTTCTCGTATGTCTCTTTCAATGTCTTCTAACTTTCTCTCGCTCGGTCTTAAAATGTGTGTCTCTCTCACTTCATTCCCGATCGACTCTTTCTCTGTTGCCTTCCGATTGGGGCTGATTACACTAAGACACATTAGCGCCATCTATGGTAGGACCGCCGGTATCCGGAGGGTAAACCACGCAGTCAGGCATATCATGCCGTTGCCACGCCATTTAATGGTTTCTGACTGCAATTCGATTTCATTCTTGACAAAATAATGGACTATATACACCAGTCTTTCTGTGAATATATTACAATGTGGTTGTTCACTCACGCTTGGTCATTGGTGATTCCCTATGATGAACATATCATTGGGTATGACTAAAATCCCTTTGGCTATCAAAACAATAGTAGAATTTTGCTGTATAATTATATAGTCATCTTTTTATTTAAAATATGGTTGCAATTAAAACTTTTTTGAAATTTCAATTTCTTGAAACAAAATACTACAGTTCTCATGCAGTGGTTATTTGCAATCTGATATTTTGTGCTTACAAATTTATGAGACATTAAGATATTATTTAGGCAATTTTATTGCAGTCAAATGCTTGCATCATGTCGCATACCGAGCCTGTTATCATACTCGCCATATTACTTGGATAAATGACAAAATAATAATAAAAAAAAAAAAGATTGATTACTGGTACTTGATATGTGGGCATTGATATATGAAATTGATATATGACATTGATATGTGGCATTGGTATGTAGCATTGATATGTGAAATTGATAAGTGGAATTGATATGTAGCATTGATATGTGGCATTGATATGTGACATTGATATGTAGCATTGATAGGTGACATTGATATGTAGCATTGATATGTTGAATTGATTTGTGGCATTCATATGTGGCATTGTTATATGGACTATATACTCTCTGGCATTGATATGTAGCATTGGTATGTGGAATTGATATGTAGCATTCATATGTGAAATTGATATGTAGCATTGATATGTGGAATTGATATGTGACATTCATATGTGGCATTGATATGCGGCATTGGTATGTGGAATTGATATGTAGCATTGATATGTGAAATTGATATGTAGCATTGATATGTGACTGATATGTGGCATTAGTATGTAGAATTATATGTAGCATTGATATGTGAAATTAATATGTAGCATTGATATGTGGAAATGCTATGTGGCACTGATATGTGACATTGATATGTAGCATTGTTATGTGGAACTGATATGCCACGACTATAGACCAAGAAAACAGTCCCGATTCTGTGTGAGAAACATGTTTGAAAAATAAAGTTGAATGAAATCGGATATATTATAGAACACATTTCGTTCTGTTTATTGGTTCTCTCTTCAGTGGACCGAGAAACATAAAACAATCATGCGCTGACGCTAGAAGTGGCAGGAAGGCTCTGGAAGTTAAAATTATCATTCTTGTATGGACTGATACCCTGCTTTAATCACTATGATAGACACTATGGAGCTTGTCAGGGTGAAGGCCGACAATTCGTTTATGTTGTGATGCTTGTTATATTTAGGTTATATTATTATCGCTAGGGAGAGAGCTTACAGCGTTGGATTTGTCTCTGAACGCCCACGATAGTTTTAGTTAGGTTTCACGCTTTGTGTCGTGTAGTCACACATAGACAGCCAGACAGGAGCTCATCCCAGTGTCCCGGGCTACATGTATGTAGGCAGCCCACAACCGGATTGGAGATTTCCGGGCGACCAGTGAGTGATGGCATAGATGGTGGTGGGATGTGTTGCGGCGGGGCGGGGCGGGGCGGCGGTGGGGGTGGGGGTGTGGACGGGTGTGGAGGGGTGGTGCGGGGCGGGGCGGGGCGCGGTAGGGTGGAGGTGGGGGTGATGCGGGCGGGGGGGGGGGGGTGCGGCGTTGGAGTGATGATGCGGGGTGGGTGTGAGGCAGGGCGGGGCGGTGAGGCGGGGCATGGCGGGCGGCGAGGGGTGGAATAGGAGGCGGCGAGACGAGGCGTGGCGGGGCGGGGCGGGGTGAGGCGTGGGTGGGGGTGTGAGGGAGGGTGTCACGACCTGTAAGGATGGCGCCTCATCACGGTCAAACAACAAAACTGGCCTGAAAACAAACGGTGGGGATAAATAGCGGGGATTATCTTTGAGAGCAGGGCTCGTTTGCCGCGTTAAATCACGCCGTGTTGACCCTAGAAGTGGCGGAAAGGCTCCGCTTGACTCCCTGTTTGACGACGGAGGTTTTTTTTATTCATCCGCGAGGACGACTTGGGTTTCCAGACGCCGACGGGTTGACACAGGCGCTGGAACGGAATCCATCAGTTTGCACGTTACTTGGACTCCCTCTAAATGAGCCGATGGCCGCGGTCTTTTCCACGGGCGTGTAGCTGTGTCCATCTCTCCCGGTCCTGCGTGTCTACCCCTTGTCTTTGTCTCATTTCGTGGTCCGGTGCCAATCTGTTTGTTTTTTGCTCATCACGCATTTGATCCCATTGGAATCGATGTAAGTAGGGCTGCAGCTAGTGCAGCAATGTCACCTTTGGGCGAGTCGTCGGCTTACGGAAGTAGGGAAATCCTAATTGTTCTTTTATGACGAGTGCTTGTCTAATCGCAATATTTTTCCTGTAAACTTCGTTTTCAGCATTTCCCACTTTTGTTTCCAATGTACGGAGGCAAATATGATCTGAAAAATAAATGTGCAATGTAACGACAGGATTATATGAAAAATAAATATGCAATATAAAGACAGGATTATATGAAAAATAAATATGCGATGTGTAGGGAGAATGATATGATTGGGACTGGTTCAATTTGATTTGGCGGTTGATGTCGTTGGTAGATCCCCTAGATAGGATACTATCGTTGCCACATGGGGAGTAGCCACCTGCCAAGTATGGTATGCCCAGTGGGGATATGGTGTGGACCGGTGTCAGATCTACGCCGCCTGCCAAGGATGGTATGCCCAGTGGGGATATGGTGTGGACCGGTGTCAGATCCACGCCGCCTGCTCAAGCCGATAAGCCACATCTGGAGACAGATAAACTATTGCAGACTTCACCGCTGAGTCTCCTCTCTGAAGTCCTGGATGGCGCAATGCCGAAGACATTGGGTCACCTTTCTGGAGACCTAGATGACAGACTGCCTCACACTTGACTTGGGTCACCTTTTTAGAGACCTAGATGACAGAATGCCTCACACTTGATGTGGGTCACCTTTCTGGAGACCTAGATGGCAGACTGCCTCACACTTGACTTGGGTCACCTTTCTGGAGACCTAGATGATAGACTGCCTCACACTTGACTTGGGTCACCTTCCTGGAGACCTAGATGACAGACTGCCTCACACTTGACTTGGTTCACCTTTCTGGAGACCTAGATGACAGACTGGCTCACACTTGACTTGGGTCACCTTCCTGGAGACCTAGATGACAGACTGCCTCACACTTGACTTGGGTCACATTTCTGGAGACCTAGATGGCAGACTGTCACCGTCTTTTCTTTGGCCTCCTTTCTGGCGAACTGACAAACTGCTGTATCTTTCCCGCTGACCTTGACCAGCGGTGCCATAAGGGTACCGTTTGGCTGGCGTGACGTATTGCAGCGGATCAAATTACCGCTCACTTTAGTTGTTATATATGTGAGTCCCGTGTGAGTTCTGTCAGCCACCCCGCTCTCCCCGTCCTCTTCGGCCAGGTGTCTGCTTACGGCGGTGGGTCGGGGGGAGCGGGGGGGGGGGCGTACGATCCCTCAGACCCACAGACGACGGCAAGCGGCACCCACCCACCCTTACGAAAGGCGGTCATCCGTGTGCCAGGGTGGGTAGAGGGGCAGGGTGGGGGGTATAAACCCGGGTGGGGGTCGATTTGGGCAGATTTCGGTGGTCATCTCTCTCTGTCTCTCAATTATGACGCCCTCGTGGCTTTCTCAAGGTCACGTGACACATCTGGGACGTCTCCCGCGCCAAAGCTGTCACTGTCTGGCGTCTGCCAATTGAGAAGGTGGGAGAAATAGTTAGCTTGGCTGGTCTGTATGCTGTCCTGCCACCCCCCACCCACCCTCACTGCCTCGTTGGCCTATACATCGGAATCTGTCACAGATTTGCTGCCACCCCACCTCCATTCTTTAATAAATATGCAGCGGATGTCCGGATGTAAGGGTAAAACCGTACAGCTCAGTCAGAAAGGCGTGGGTTCCGCGGGCGGCCAGCAATTATCACTGATCACCCACAATAATACCGGAGGCTTTTGGGGTTTTCTTATCCCTGCTGCAAACCCCCCCCCACCCCCCACGAAAAATAGGAAACTTTTTTTTTGTAAGCCCCTAAACCCTAGACCTACTTCCTAAATTAATCTGGTTAATCCATGTCAAGCTGAATTGGAGATAATCACGATAATGCGTAGTTTGATCATGTGTGTGTGTAGAGGGGTGTGAGGGGGGGGGGGGGGTGTTCCAGAACACCATTTTTCCAGTTCGTGCACAAAGCCCCCAAAACGATCAAAGATAATCTGGACTGCGAGAAACATACGCTGCCGAAGACACGTTGTTGTTTTTCTTACCAAATGACACAGCTGAGAACCAGTGTTTTTTTGTCTGATAGCGACGGTCGATGGTTTCCCTGTTGGCTGTTCCTGGGCCGCGTAACATCGGCATTATTCCTGTCTCACTTCGGATTGTGAGCAGTGACGCCGACCGCTTGTCTATCACACCAACCAATACGCAGACCTCACTACGGCGCATTGCTTTCCAACTTGAGCCATTCCTTAGTCCCGAATGATGAAGTGGAAACGGAAGAGGTGCTTTTCAATATCCATATGAAAGTAACATGTATTCTACATGAGCGCGGAAGCCGCCGTACGAACGGTGCTGCCACACGATGGGATTTGACTGATTAAGCTTCTACGTGGAAGGTTTTTCTAATGCGCCGTACCGGCGTCCACGTGATGGATTTCTGCTGGAAACTTTTGTCTTGTGGGATAATCCCTTCCATTTATCGAGAGGCTATCAATCTAGAAAAATTTGAAGCCGAATATTTAGTATGACATTCTTTTGGGACTAGCTGGAGAGAGAGTGATGGTGATGGTGGTGATGCGGGGGGGGGCGGGCAGGAGTGGAAGGGGAGGGGACAGGAGGCGACTGCCGTATCCTGGGTACGTCAGCAGATCGGCGGACGGAGACGGCAGTCTTCACATGGCATTCATCGTATGGAGAGATGCATCCTTCTTCACCCCCACCCCCCACCACCCCACACTCCAGTATCACTGATTCCCTTTGGCTTTCTTCTCTGGTCACGTAATTTATATCGCACCCAGCCAGAGTAGCCGGATAATTGTGTGAATTGTGTGAAGACGATAGATTGACGATGGATTGCCAAAAAAAAAAAAATCATAAAAAATACTCGGGCTTGAGATAGTGTCAGTGCTCAGCGGATGTTAGTCCAGGGAAAACGAAGAAGAGAAAAGGTTCCACTGGATCTGAGAACCGTCTTTGTGCCAGAACGGGATAACGACAACTGAAGGGAGACTCATTGCTATGGAGGGCCTCTCTGCGTTACATTGATTTGTTGTGCGGAGGGATATGGGTTTGGCTTTTAGGGGCCCTGTCACGGTGGCTTGACACACGAGTCGTAGGTCGCGGGGGGAGACTTGGCTGACCGGGGCTAGGTCGAATCGAGTGACTGCCGCGACTGCGGGGCTCACGGGATGTGGGGTGGTGGGGGGGGGGGTGTTAGCTGCATCATCTCCTTTCTTGCCCACTCCCCTGCCTCCCTCCCCCCTCCCTGCTTACGCCCTCCCTTTCTTCCCCCGTTCCCTGCCCACTCCCCTGCCTCCCACATTCCCTCACTCCTTCCCACATGCCCTCACTCCTTCCCTGACCCCCCACCCCCCCCTGCCCCTCCGGCCCTGCCTCCTTCCCTGCCCACTCTCTGCCCCTCGCCCTCTCCCAGGCCCAGGCCTTGGTAATGGTGCAGGGGCTAGGTTTGAAGTATTCATGCCAAGCAAAGGTGTATATGCCGGATCTCAAGTCCACTTAGGCAAGAAAAAGAGAGAAAGTGTCTGAGAAGCCCGTTGGCGTAGGGTTCGCCATCGCGCGGGAGGGACCGTGCACCCCTCCCCCATCCACCCTCGCTGGTCGTCCCCTCCACCCACCACCCTCACCCGGTTAGTGTTGGTGTCGGGTACCCCCCCCCCCCCCCCCCACCTCTCCAATCGCTCGCGGAGTCGGTGGGGTTCGGCTAAAAGGGGGTTGTTACGGCTTTTCTAATACGTAACTATTGCAGCTCGACGCAGGGAAGCCGGAAACCCGGCTATTTAAGAGATCTTAGACCGACACCACCCATAAATCTGAATATACCATACGCCGTTACTGGAGACTGCGGTCCAGTGGGCAAGGGTCGTGATCCCGTCTCCCGTCCACAACAAAACTCCGGGTTGCTACTGCTATGTTGTATTATTTATACCGCCACAGGAGTAGGCATTCAAACACTAGAGAGTCCGGAACAAGCGGACCGCCGTTTCTACCATCACCTCAACAGTGTAATTGCCCGCTACCACCACCTTCACCACCGTCATCGTCGCGGGAGGGCTAAGACATTTAATTATAACATACATCATCATGCAACCGATATGTGTAGGCGAATAACGTTATTAATCAGATTAAATTATCTAAGTTCTTAAATTAAAGCTGGAGCGTCCCTAACTGAGTTGGTAAGCAGGCTGAGCTGCAGATTAACTGGTCGTGGGTTCGAACTCGGGTACCTTGGGCAAAGTTCATCCAACTCCATTTCATTGTCCCGTGAGGTTTTATTGTGCAGACATGCAGGCAGCCTATAAAACAACCAACATTTCATTTTGTTTCTGTTTTTAAATTATTGGCAGAACTAATACAAGTCACAATTCCCGTATACTGTAACTACGCAATTGGCATCGGTTCGCATATACCCATCATGAGTACTGTTAATGGAGATATGAACCCCGTGCAGTTACGCATCCGCAAAAAAAAACCATGCAATTTCGCAACTTGGTTCTTCCATGAGAAATTTATCTTTTTTTCGTAAAAACATCACACTTTTGAGCAGGTGATTTGATCTTTTGATAAGCAGTTGTGTTGACTAACCGGTAATCCCTTGTCCTATGACTGAGAGAAATTGATATGGGTAAGAGGGAGAGGGAGGGCAACGGGGGCCACGGATGTGGGTGGCTTTAAGGTAATTATGGCAGCCATATCGTGGAGAATGTCAGCGGCAATGCCTCCCATCCGTATATACATGCAGCAATACCAGAGGGAAGCTCTCCCTGGGCATTGGGCGCTCTGACTAATGGAGGGAGACGCGACTAGAGGTCTCATGGGCAGCCAGGAGTTATGGGCGGGGGCGTAATAACACACGACCTGCTAAATAGATGAGTAATCTTGTCGAATTAGCGAGTGGCTCCTTGGGTTATAACTCTAGCGCAGCGGCGCTATCGTATGGGGAGGAAGGATAGAGGGGCGACCTGGGGGGAGTCCTATATTTCATGGTTTTTGGGTTTAGGGTGTGTGTGGGTGAGGGGCGGGGGGTGCAGCTGCCACGGTGATACGGCTATTGATGAAGTGACGACACCATGCGCACCTTGTATATGCTCGCTTCCGGCACCGCGCTCTGAACGACCAACGACTAACATGATATTGTTATTATTTTTCATTATGTTATTTTTGTTGTTATTATGTTATTATAGTTATTAGACGATATTATAGCAAAAACCACAGAATATATATATAGTGCAACATCGACTTAATGAGTCAATGTGATGATAATCAAAATGATGGTAATAGTTGAAGAAAGGTTGATATTTCAAAAATATTATCTCGTTTTTTTTTCTTACAGAGCTCCAAATAATCCCGATCAGAAGATTATCAAGCGTGTGATTGCTCTGAGCGGAGACACAATCAAGTGAGTGCTGATCTAACTTATCAAAGGGGCACAATGGTCCGGGTGAACGACCCCGTCGCACGGTGTCCAATCTCCCTTGCTCCCTCCCTGCTCCTGTCCCCTCTCGCATATCCCCGGGACCGCCCTTCCTACCAGTCCCCGAATCATTACCCAGGCACTGCTTCGTGGTCGTCCGCGCCGGCAGCGACTTTCACACGGCAAGTGGGCTATCATTAGATCAGGCTGAAGACCGCAGCTGATTGCCATATTACAATTTTTACCTTCTGAAATTAAGAGAGACCAAAAAGAGAGAAAAAGGAATGGTTTTGGCGTGCTTTGTCTTCCTCGGAGGTCGGGGCGTCAAATCGAGCCAGAAGTCAGATTAAGCAATGGGGCCCCAATGTCTTTGTGATCGCAATCAAGGCGATCTGACAGCGACCAAAGCGATCTGATAGCGACCAGAGAAATCTGACAGCGACCAAAGCGATCTGGTGGCTGCCAAAGCATCGAGCTGATGACGACCAAAGCTATCTGATGGCGGCCACAGCGACCTGACTGCAACCAAAGCGATCTGATGGCGGCAGAAGTAGCAATCTAATGGCGACCAAAGCTATCCGAATCGCGGCCAAAGCGACCTGACGGCGAGCAAAGCGATCTGATAGCGACCAAAGCAATCTGACAGCAACCAAAGCGATCGGATTGCGGCCAAAGCGATCTGACTGCAACCAAAGCGATCTGATGGCGGCAGAAGTAGCAATCTAATGGCGACCAAAGCTATCCGAATCGCGGCCAAAGCGACCTGACGGCGAGCAAAGCGATCTGATAGCGACCAAAGCAATCTGACAGCAACCAAAGCGATCGGATTGCGGCCTAAGCGATCTGACTGCAACCAAAGCGATCTGATGGCGGCAGAAGTAGCGATCTAAGGGCGACCAAAGCTATCCGAATCGCGGCCAAAGCGACCTGACGGCGAGCAAAGCAAACTGATAGCGACCAAAGCAATCTGACAGCAACCAACACTATCTGATGGCAACCAAAACCATCTGATGGTGGCCAAAGCAGCCATTTGACGGCGGCCAAAGCGATCTGACAGCAACCAAAACGATCTGATGGCAACCAAAGCGATCTGATGGCGGCCAAAGCGATCTGATGGCGGCCAAAGCGATCTGATGGCGACCAAAGCGATCTGATGGCGACCAAACCTGGTGGCGACCAAAGCGATCTGATGGTGGTCAAAGCGATCTGATGGCGGCCAAAGCGATCTGATGGCGGCCAAAGCGATCTGATGGCGGCCAAAGCGATCTGATAGCGACCAAAACTGGTGGCGACCAAAGCGATCTGATGGTGGTTAAAGTGATCTGATGGCGGCCAAAGCGATCTGATGGCGGCCAAAGCGATCTGATGGCGGCCAAAGCGATCTAATGGCGACCAAACCTGGTGGCGACTAAAGCGATCTGATGGCGGCCAAAGCGATCTGATGGCGGCCAAAGCGATCTGATGGCGACCAAACCTGGTGGCGACCAAAGCGATCTGATGGTGGTCAAAGCGATCTGATGGCGGCCAAAGCGATCTGATGGCGACCAAACCTGGTGGCGACCAAAGCGATCTGATGGTGGTCAAGGCGATCTGATGGCGGCCAAAGCGATGTGATGGCGACCAAACCTGATGGCAACCAAACCTGGTGGCGACCAAAGCGATATGATGGTTGTCAAAGCGATCTGATGGCGGCCAAACCTGGTGGCGACCAAAGCGATCTGATGGCGGCCAAAGCAGTATGACGACGATCAAAGCGATCTGATGGCGACCAAAGCGATCTGATGGTAACTAATGCGATCTGCCGGGGACCAAAGCGACCTGCTGCATGCAAAGCGATCATGAAAACACCAACCTTGTCTAAAGAGCCTCCTTTCCATCAATCCACGCCACCACCATCACCACCACCCTCACCACCATCCCCACCAGTGTCACCATCGCGCCACCACGTCCCAGAACCTAACAACTAAATCTAATTGTGATGTAGACCAATTAATGCAAATGGGCCGGGACAGCGAGATCCTGAGGAGGTCCTCGACTTACCCACAATGCCGTGCGTCCTGGCGGTGGCGTTTCACGCACTCTGAGGTGTTTCCGTGCCGGCGCCATCACAAGCTAAAAGAGTAGCCATTGCCCCCCACCGCTGGCCTAATAATTAATTTTATTCGCGGCCCTGTCCGTTTAAATCACTAAAAAGCGAGAAAAAAAATGGCCCTGTGGGCTATTAATTCTGACTTGACACATGCGGAAGGACTTCCAATTTAAAGATATGGGCTGAACCGGGTTACCCTGCGGCGCCAGAAGGTGTGGATAAGAGGCGGTCTGCGAGGAAAAAGGACTGAAAACATCACGGCATCCATTTCGAGCTCGTTACTTGCACCGTTGGTCGCAAGCCAATCTATTCGCTGGAGTTGAAAACTCGGCAAAAAAGGCGGCATTCTTTTTATTGTTATTAATAAATTGCCGGACGCGATGATCTATCATGAGGAATTGCGCATGCAAAGACACATTTCTTTTCTCTTTCTTTTTTTCACCACACCGAGTCGACCTGGGTACAGAAGGCGACAACTGGGCGTTTCAAGTAAAGCAATCCATCTCCTCTTCTTTCTTTTCAATTTGTCAACGGGTTTGCCCGTTTGTTGTTAATCGTGTATTGTTCTATGTAGCTTACCCGTGGATTCTTGTCTTGGCGATGTGGCCTATGAAAAGGTTGTTGTAGAGGACCTGTGTCATCAATGATTAGACGATGTCTCAGTGATATGACAAGTGTTGTAAAGGGTTTGCCATGGACTGCATTGCCCCTCCCCCCCCCCCCCCACACACACAAGTTTATTTCCTAACCCGCCACAAAAAACTCGCCTAAAACGCATGATTTGTTTTCAAGTAATGGATTATTGTGAGAAAAAAAACAAGCAGGTTTTGGGGTCATGATATTTCTTTTCTTTGTAAATTGTTTTATTCATTGAATGTAGCGTTTAGACTGACGGAGACATGTTTGTCAACAGAAACTATGCATCTGACAGACCTAAGAAACCACAGCCCCATGTTTCAATCTTAAGTCTGAACACGAGATTGAAATGGTGCCGTTATGTGTATATGCAGCAGGCTTGGGTGAAGCTGATACAACAGGACTGTATATAGGATTTATATAAGCTTATATATAATTATATATGTATACCATTACATGGCTGAATAGATGTGAATAATGTACCTACATGTCATGGAAGTGACATTAGGACTATAAGACTGTCTGGGAGACTGGCTGAGTTAGATTCCAGCCACACCTGCCTTGTGAATTTCCTTGGGGAACGCGGACCACAGATCAAAGGGCACTTCCGGTTAATTCTCTTTCTCCCTATGGCAAGAGTTCGTGTCAAACCTAATTTCGTCTGACGTCTGTTCGGCGGCTTTGGAACCCTTGCGCGACACTGAGCCCAGATCAAGGGATAACGTCTTCACGGCGCGGTGGTCGAGCCCCTGCCTAACAACCACTGGACTGTAATGTCGGATTTGCAGCCATTATACGTCGGCTATACAGCCAGCCGCTAGAAAGACATAGCGTCGGCTTAATCCCGGAGAGATTTAGACCACGAGATATGACCCAAGGATAGGATTGAAGCGTGACTTGACGGCCGTCGGACTCCTAGGGGTCCGCGGGGGTCGGTCTCTCATTGGACACAACACCAGAGTGTCGGATCTACTTGTCCGGGTCTTAAATCTCTTGCCCGCCTCTTATATAGATATCGCCGGACGACCCTCGGAGGTTTTATCTCTCGCCAACCGATGGTACCTTTTAAAGGGGGTGACCGGACGTAATGCTGGGCTGTAATTTCTTGCCCTGATCCCCGGCGCTCAAGGGTTTGTTTTAATGGAATGGCTTATCTGGGACCGCCACACTAACCCAGACCGGGGATGTCAAAGCCAGACACTATCCGTCTCCCGCCACGTGACATCTCTAATGACATCCCCGACGTTTTTTTTTCGTTTTTTCCTTTGGCATTTCCTTTGGCAAACTAATTTTAAAAGACACCTGCCTCTTAGATTGTATATATATGTATTGAAAGGGAAGTATATTGGAGTCTCTGAGGCTTCATGAAAGGGTGTTATTTAAGAGATCAGCTCGGTGTCACCCTGAATGGAAAGCTAACACTAGGGGTACATGATTTTCCACCGAATGTATCATATAAAGCCTAAAAAGTACATGCCCTAAACAAAACCTAATCCTGTCATAATATATCGTATGGGATAAAAATGACCTCACGTCGACTCATGCTTGTGTTTATCCGTATTGAAGCGGACATACGTCGCCCTTCTTGCGTCGTGATTAAGTTAAAACTTGATTGGGTGGTTGTATATTCAGGACGCTTTAACTACCTTTGGTGATATCGCGTCAATGGGAGAAGGAAGGGAGAGTGGAACCATGTCTCCGGGGTAACCCCCTACTCTTTGCGAGAAAGGACATGGGATCCTTATCCTGCGACCACACAGACATGAATGGCCACAGCGGGGCCAGAGCACTCAAGGCGAGCGTTCTAACCCACTGAGATATCGGGACAAGCCGAGAAAACAAATGTAATGCTGGTCTTGATTTTCGCTTTAATTTAAATTATGTTTTTGTTGTTTGTTGTCGTTCATTGAGTAAAATGACTGGTATGTGATGGATTTAGAACAGGTGCGGGTGGGAAGTGGCGGTTTAGGGATTGGGGTGGGGTGGGGGGGGGGGCGTAATTGACACTATATGCAAGACTCAAATTCTTCATGACATGCTAGTCCAAATCATTGCTGCATATTGTGAACTGGCCAATGATTGTGTTGACTGTGTTATCTGTGTGTGCAGGACCCTGAGTTTCAAGAACCGTTACGTGAAGGTACCCGAGGGCCACTGTTGGATAGAGGGCGACCACCATGGACAGAGTATGGACAGCAACTTCTTCGGTCCGGTACGTACGTTGGCTTGTCATTCACCCGTCATATCATCCGACAATCTGATATATATAATCATATAAAACAACTTCCCGTATTCCTTGGCTACCACTACGTTCGGATCATCTGAAGCCATAATCAGGAAAATCGGTTTTGAGACCAATTGGATATTTGGGTCGTGTTCCATGTCAACTCTTGCTCATGTTTCATGCATGTTATGGCCATCATGGATATCATAAAGGCGAGCACAGAAGATGGACGGATATTTCAGCCGAATTGAAACAAAAATAACCCAATACACATTTGTAGAAGTTCGCGCGACCTTTGCAATTGCCTAATGTATCGTAAGCAAGAAAAAGCAAAATATCCAAGATGGCGGCCACAAAAAGGAAATTCGATATCTATATAGTCGTAAAAGAGTTGTTGCTTCTGCTAAAAAAAACTAGTTTTATTGTTCTGCTCTTTTTCTCCATCAATCTTAACTCGCTTCTATGTGTTTTTATGTCCAGGTGGCGCTCGGTCTCATCACGGCCAAGGCGTCCCACGTGGTGTGGCCGCCGAGACGCTGGCAACGGCTGGCCACGTGGTCGCCTAGCAACCGTCTGGGCGACGCACCTCCGGAGCTTCCGGAGCACTTGATGACCTTCATGGAGGACATTGAGCTAGAGCACAGCCGATCTGTGTCGGGCGGGAGGGCTGAGTCTTGACATCGGGTTGTCAGTGGTAGTTTTATTGAATCATTAACCTTATAGCTGTGAATGAGTGAAATGTATGGTAAGATTCCGCTAAACGGCATCGCGCATGACGGTATTTTTATGGTGCTGGCGTCCTAGGAAAAATAAAATGGCCGGTTACTTGTCCTGAATGTCCTCATGGTTTGTTTGCTCTTTGTTATCAAATGACCATATTCGTTTTATGGCATTCGCAAATGACGCTATTAAGCATCAAAACTTCGGATATCCCAAATATAATGGAGTGGTAGCCATATTTATAAAATTAACCCACCCCGGGTCGTAATAAGAAATGTATATATATTAGCCAATATATATGCACATGAGAGAGGTAGAGGTGCCTATTCCGAGGCAAGTTTGGGTTTGGGTTAGAATTAGTGTTGGGGGATAGGTTTGGCGTTAGGGTTTTATTATCACATCGGCAGGTCTGAGGGGATGCGGGTTAGCCTCGACCATATATATGCAGACATGTTGCTATAATGGTGTTTCCGTGAATATGTGGTTTTATAAATGCATATCTGTTTTGTTAATGTTCATTAGTAGTACAAGCCGTGAAGTAGACAATACACTATATTACTTGCGACCGGATTAGTGTCTTGAAACTTCCGTTCCATTTATGTTAAATGGAACAAAACAATACGGTGTGCAAGAGGTGAAAGATGATTTAATTAAATCAGAATGTTGGCAGACTGGTCGGGAAAATTAATTTCTCGTGTATTTTTCATCAAAAATTGTCGTCTGTCATTGCGCTTGAGAAATACATATAACAAGAGAAAGCAGAAATGTCTATATATTATTAAAAGCAAATTATGAAAGTTACATTATATATTTTACTCGCCAGTACAGGTGAGAATTAAGCGGACTGTGCAAAATAAATGTATACTAACTGGCAAAAAACAGAGGCCTTACATAATCTCTGGTACAACGGGACGGTGCGCAGCTCCCGTGGCGAACACCGGTCTCCACTGCGAAGTACGTGAGACTATATTTTGCGGTGACGTATTCTAGGACTAAGACTGCGTACCATTAAATTCGAATTTGTACACTGAGCAAAGTACGGCGATGGGGTTTGGTCCTCCATGGAACAAACCTCGACAGGGTGGAGTACTCCACGACTATGGCACGTGGGGTACTCACTAAGGAAACTACAGTCGGCACGGAAACTATTTGCCGCCTCGTTTTCTAATTTGACACGAAATATTTAATTGACAAGCCTAAAATCAGTTTATATTTGTCAACTTGAACCAAAGACCCAACAGAAATTGGCGTACACAGTCCTGTTGTCAAAAGAATTCACATGATCCCAACATTAGGAGTTTCACGCAAACGAAGCAGAGAAGTTTAGCTATGGCCGTCGCTCTGTTTACCTTGTCATCTGTCATGTCTGTGGGCGATAGTATTGCTGGTATTTTGGGCAGGGGGGTTAGGTTGTGTCAATGTCAAGCCGTAACTTGAATTAAGCTTACATGTGATTAGTTTTTCTCATATGTACGAACATTGAAGCTACAAATTCATTCCTTTTGCATTTCTTTTGCTTTGGGACGCTAAAATTACTGTTAGTATAGAAACTTTGAATGGGCATATAATGCTCTGTCCCCTTTTCTAGTGCCTGATATTAGACTCTTCCGTGGGCGTACTTCTTTCAACCAATGAAAACGCAGCAGCATGACCTTCACCTTACGACGTCATAAAAAGGCGACTGTCTGCACACTTTCGTCTGCTATACTTCATGCTTGAGACTCGTGCACTTTTAAGTAAGTTAAAATCACAAGGGTCTCGTGTAATGGAGCAAATAAATACAAAAATCGTGGCTGCAAATGGTGCAGGGACAAAAATATTCACGAAAGCGAGGCGGCAGATATTAAACGCGCCGACTATAGCAACTGTTCTGAGAAACAACATTCAGCACAAATCATCAAACCGTATTTTATTCACTTTCAGACCACAGTGACCATCCTTAAAAAAATCACAATTCAACACATGATTTTGTAAAAAGCACAATGTATCGGTGAAAGCAGATATAACAAAAACTTCGTCCCAGTTACGCTTGATGTAAGCGTCGTCGCCTAATGTTTACCTTTGCACAGTAAACATCCACACCAGAGCTTTCGCTTTGAATGCCACACCTGCCGTTCCAACGTTTCACGCACCACCCATGGGACATATTAACGAAGAGTTTGTGAAGAAGGCGTCCTAAAGAAGATCCTTTCAGGCCTCCGTATGCGGTAGCGGGGGTGGGGGGGTGGGGACAACGTGTGTTTCGGGATATAAGCGTGCCCCTCCAGGAGTGGAATTGAAAGGAGTGTGTCATGATATTAGCGCCGCTATAATTTCTTGGGTATCGATGTGTCTCAGGGGATGAGTGTCTCCTTCATTTCTTGCTTTTGACAGCGGCCTGGGCTGCTTTCTTCGCTTTCACCATCTCCACAAGTTCCTACGGGTCAAACACACAAATAATCATTATATAAGTCACATTACATAGTGACATATGGTGCACCCCCGCGGTTATAGTGATAAATAAATATTTATAGAGGCTCCTTTACAAATAATTCACAATCTGTGAAATCTAGCAAAACGAACAAAATAAAGGACATGCAAGAATGTCAACGAACACAATGAAAAGAGCAGCAGGAATGATCATCTGAATGTGAAAACTTATCACTCCATAACAATTACCTAATGACGGTGAATGAACCATGTCACCATGGCTACCTCCCCGCACCCCTGGGCGCCATGATTCCCCTACTCCGCCTACTCTGTAAGATTGCCGCCAAACCTCCTGCCCATTCCACCAATCCGACCCACCTATCTTGTATCGTTAACACCCCCTCCCTCCCAACCCATGAACACAAACACCCCCACCACCCCTGGTCCTGTCACCTTGTTTCGTTGATCCCCCACTCACCACCCCCTGCCCCGCCCACCTAATTCCGCTACCCTCCTCGACCCCCTCACCCATGTCTCTTCCACCTTGTTCCGTTATCCCCCGCCTCCAAACATCCCCGCGACTCCCCTCCTCTCCCACCTTGTATCTGATCATGCAGTCTTTCTTGCTGCGGGCCGGCAGCGTCTCGGCGATCCGCTCCCATCGCTCCGCGGTGCTTGCCGGGAAGGTGCGCAGCGACTGTTCTAAGATCTTCTGTTCCTCGGCCGTCCAGGGCGCCGGGTTGGTACCCGTCTGCGCCACCTGCTGCTCGGCCACGGCTGGCAGGTACCCGCGGGGGGATGGGGACATATATAGATCATATTATACAATCTGCTAATGAATCACCACTTACTTCCCGACTTCAACAGGATCTCAAGCTAACCAAGCTTTTTTGTCATATAAAATACTCTCAATTCATTATTTCTTTCATTCATTAACTCATTATTTCAAATCTTGACATCATTTTGAGCTAGTTCTATACAAGTGGGTGCGAAATCCACCATGCAACCGCTGATATCACGCCAATTTGCCCCACATGTTGCAGCATCAACAAGAGGGTCCATACACTCCTAATGATCCTGGTTAGACCATGACAGTAGAAAAAGTAGGGAGAACATGAAACATGTAGCGAAAAAGTACGACAGTAGGGATCAATCACAGGCCTGTCCTGACCATATCAATACGCTGGCGCCTTACATTCATAACGTTCGGAGAGCGGGGAGTTGTCGGAGGCGGCGGACTTGGCTTCCTTGGTGAACACCTGGTACGCCTTCTTGTTGGCATCCTCCTTCAGGCCCGTATCTGAAACAGACGCCGAGACGGATCAGTGGATGGGTCAGCGTACGGCGGACGGATCAGCTGACAGTGAGCGGAGGGTGAGCCGACAGTCAGCGGACGGGTCAGCGTAAGAATCTTCTTATCGCAGTCGTCATAACGAACTCCTCTAAGGTAACAAGACGTGACTCGGCAAACGTGCATGTGACTTGGTGTTCATGGGATAATGGGTAAGGATAACGATGAAGAGTGTACATCAGCATAACCTGTATGACAAGATTAAGTAAATAGTTCATCCAGCTTGCGTCTGGTGACAAATAATATCAACCGCTTCTACAAACTGCATCGGTTCCTAATTGGTGCAGGTACAGAAATTCGCAGCGCACATGGGCGATTTGGGCGCATTATGACTACATATTACTATCATGAACTACGCGTGCAGAATGTTATAATTCCAGCAGATGATTGCAGTTCGAATCTGAACTGACCTAGTTTCTGGAGATCCTTGGCCTTCGCCAGCACCTCTTTGGCGTTGCGCTTGGATCCAGCCACGTGCTGCATGATGAAGTTGGCGACCGTCTCCCACCTGCCAAGTAAACACCACGAGTCATCAAAGACATCCGACGACGGATATAACCAACCCGGCCACAGTGCCGGCTGGGAAGAGGTTGATAATTAATATGTCCATTATAATCGACGGGTCACCGAAGGTTGATAATTAATATGTCCATTATAACCGACGGGTCACCGAAGGTTGATAATTAATGTCCATTATAACCGACCTGGCCACAGTGCCGGCCGGGAAGAGGTTGATAATTAATATGCCCATTATAACCGACCTGGCCACAGCGCCGGCTGGCAAGAGGTTGATAATTAATGTCCATTATAACCGACCTGGCCACAGGGCCGGCTGGGAAGAGGTTGATAATTAATGTTCATTATAACCGACCCGGCCACAGTGCCGGCTGGCAAGAGGTTGATAATTAATGTCCATTATAACCGACGTGGCCACAGTGCCGGCTGGCAAGAGGTTGACAATTAATATGTCCATTATAACCGACCTGGCCACAGTGCCGGCTGGGAAAAGGTTGATAATTAATGTCCATTATAACCGACCTGGCCACAGGGCCGGCTGCGAAGAAGTTGATAATTAATGTCTATTATAACCGACTCGGCCACAGTGCCGGCTGGCAAGAGGTTGATAATTAATGTCCATTATAACCGACCTGGCCACAGTGCTGGCTGGCAAGAGGTTGACAATTAATATGTCCATTATAACCGACCCGGCCACAGTGCCGGCTGGCAAGAGGTTGATAATTAATGTCCATTATAACCGACCTGGCCACAGTGCTGGCTGGCAAGAGGTTGACAATTAATATGTCCATTATAACCGACCCGGCCACAGTGCCGGCTGGGAAGAGGTTGATCATTCATGTCCATTATAACCGACCTGGCCACAGTGCCGGCTGGCAAGAGGTTGATAATTAATATGTCCATTATAACCGACCTGGCCACAGTGCCGGCTGGGAAGAGGTTGATAATTAATATGTCCATTATAACCGACCTGGCCACAGTGCCGGCTGGGAAGAGGTTGATCATTCATGTCCATTATAACCGACCTGGCCACAGTGCCGGCTGGCAAGAGGTTGATCATTAATATGTTCATTATAACCGACCTGGCCACAGTGCCGGCTGGGAAGAGGTTGATTATTAATGTCCATTATAACCGACCTGGCCACAGCGCCGGCTGGGAAGAGGTTGATAATTAATGTCCATTATAACCGACCCAGCCACAGTGCCGGCTGGCAAGAGGTTGATAATTAATGTCCATTATAACCGACGTGGCCACAGTGCCGGTTGGGAAGAGATTGATAATTAATGTCCATTATAACCGACCTGGCCACAGTGCCGGCTGGCAAGAGGTTGATAATTAATATGTCCATTATAACCGACCCGGCCATAGTGCCGGCTGGCAAGAGGTTGATAATTAATATGTCCATTATAACCGACCCGGCCACAGTGCCGGCTGGGAAGAGGTTGATAATTAATATGTGCATTATAACCGACGGTTTAGCGAAGGTTGATAATTAATATGTCCATTATAACCGACGGGATAGCGAAGGATAATAATTAATATGTCCATTATAACCGACCTAGCCACAGTGCCGGCTGGTAAGAGGTTGATCATTAATATGTCCATTATAACCGACCTGGCCACAGTGCCGGCTGGGAAGAGGTTGATCATTAATGTCCATTATAACAGACGTGGCCACAGTGCCGGCTGGCAAGAGGTTGATAATTAATGTCCATTATAACCGACGTGGCCACAGTGCCGGCTGGGAAGAGGTTGATCATTAATGTCCATTATAACCGACCTGGCCACAGTGCCGGCTGGGAAGAGGTTGATCATTAATGTCCATTATGACCGACCTGGCCACAGTGCCGGCTGGGAAGAAGTTGATAATTAATGTCCATTATAACCGACCTGGCCACAGTGCCGGTTGGGAAGAGATTGATAATTAATGTCCATTATAACCGACCTGGCCACAGTGCCGGCTGGCAAGAGGTTGATAATTAAAGTTGCATGTCGAGTTCTTTCCCGCCAAAACTAAGCCCAGGCGAAATTTATATCAAAATTTGCAGAAAACTCGATTGTTCCATTCCATCAATTCAGAAACCTGATAAACCTCGCCGTTTCGGTTGTGGTGTAGCAAACGTGTCTATCCCGCGACACCACAGCACTCTGTCGCGGCACTGCTACTTATAACAAAGCATCGCGAAGCACTCAAACTGATGACGTTTACCACTGAAATGAAAATTTGTGGTAAATTGATATCACGGGCAAGGCTAAGAGACACTATTTGGCAGTCTGGCATAGGTGGAGTATAGACAAAACCAATCTTGAATGATTCAAGGACTGATTGTTATTTGTATTTTGACCTCTTTAGTTTTGGCGGGAAAGAGCTCCACATGCAACTTTAATATGTCCATTATGACCGACCCGGCCACAG
This sequence comes from Arenicola marina, assembly GCA_964019135.1. Lineage (NCBI taxonomy): Eukaryota > Metazoa > Annelida > Polychaeta > Arenicolidae > Arenicola > Arenicola marina. The sequence continues at coordinate 22,707,550 of OZ025248.1, read as the reverse complement.
TGCCGGCTGGGAAGAGGTTGATAATTAATATGTCCATTATAACCGACCCGGCCACAGTGCCGGCTGGGAAGAGGTTGATCATTGATATGTCCATTATAACCGACCTAGCCACAGTGCCGGCTGGGAAGAGGTTGATCATTAATGTCCATTATAACCGACTTGGCCACAGTGCCGGCTGGGAAGAGGTTGATCATCAATGTCTATTATAACCGACCTGGCCACAGTGCCGGCTGGGAAGAGGTTGATCATTAATATGTCCATTATAACCGACCTGGCCACAGTGCCGGCTGGGAAGAGGTTGATCATTAATATGTCCATTATAACCGACCTGGCACAGTGCCGGCTGGGAAGAGGTTGATCATTAATATGTCCATTATAACCGACCTGGCCACAGTGCCGGCTGGGAAGAGATTGATAATTAATATGTCCATTAAAACCGACCTGGCCACAGTGCCGGCTGGGAAGAGGTTGATCATTAATGTCCATTATAACCGACCTGGCCACAGTGCCGGCTGGGAAGAGGTTGATCATTAATGTCCATTATAACCGACCTGGCCACAGTGCCGGCTGGGAAGAGGTTGATCATTAATGTCCATTATAACCGACCTGGCCACAGTGCCGGCTGGGAAGAGGTTGATAATTAATATGTCCATTATAACCGACCTGGCCACAGTGCCGGCTGGGAAGAGGTTGATCAGTCATGTCCATTATAACCGACCTGGCCACAGTGCCGGCTGGGAAGAGATTGATAATTAATATGTCCATTATAACCGACCCGGCCACAGTGCCGGCTGGGAAGAGGTTGATCATTCATGTCCATTATAACCGACCTGGCCACAGTGCCGGCTGGGAAGAGGTTGATAATTAATATGTCCATTATAACCGACCCGGCCACAATGCCGGCTGGGAAGAGGTTGATCATTCATGTCCATTATAACCGACCTGGCCACAGTGCCGGCTGGCAAGAGGTTGATAATTAATATGTCCATTATAACCGACCTGGCCACAGTGCCGGCTGGGAAGAGGTTGATCATTCATGTCCATTATAACCGACCTAGCCACTGTGCCGGCTGGCAAGAGGTTGATAATTAATATGTCCATTATAACCGACCTGGCCACAGTGCCGGCTGGGAAGAGGTTGATAATTAATATGTCCATTATAACCGACCTGGCCACAGTGCCGGCTGGCAAGAGGTTGATAATTAATGTCCATTATAACCGACCTGGCCACAGTGCCGGCTGGGAAGAGGTTGACGGCCTTGATGAGAGCCTGTGTCTCCTCGTCACCCCAGATGGACTTGGAGGCCTTGCTCTCACTGCTCGCGCTGCTCTGGCGCTGTGTTAACTCCAGTTGGCGCCTCTTCTCTTCATCCAGCTGTTCCTGTAGCTCACTGGCCTGGGTAAACACAGAGGGGGTGGACTAGGTCAGCAACTCAGATAGGCTAGCACCTCGCTAACAACTGTAAAGGTTTCTTTGGAACTGGTGCGATTAAATAGATGTTTCCAGAAAACTATCTCTCTCGGTCACTATCCGCCTGAAGAGACAACCTGTTATTTTCTAAGTTAAGTAATGCTACGATTCGAGGGGTTGATCGAGACCTTTCATTTAAAAAGACAATATTATTGTAAGCTGGTCAGCCAGTTTGGGATTGATGATGACATTACCTGACTAAAGAAGGCGGCCTTTGCTTTCTCAGGGTCACCACATGTCAGAGATTCATTCAAAGTCTGCAGTCTGAAGGACAGAAATGACAACACAAAGAATGCAACCAAAGACACGAATTAATGAATTTCTAATTCACATTTCTCAAACTGATGTAATCACATGAATGTTAAAGTTGAACCACTGTCGCCATATTTTTTTCACCTCGCCTTGTCAGTGTAATCTGCGATGTGACCATTGGCTCCAAGATCTTTGTCAGTCTCTGTTAATAAACACAAGGCCAGTTGGCAAAGTATTCTCCGAAACACGCATTGCGATTACAGCGACATCTTTTGAGAGTTTAAAAGCAGTATTTGTGGATCTCGTTTTCAAACATGTCGATATATTGTACCTACAATAATTGATCAAAATGTGCATTATCCTTGTGACATTATTATTCCATAACCTGGGGATTATACCGGTGGCGGAACTAACGAGAGGAAATTCGTGTTACTGGCTGTTATAGCAAAAGGAACCCGACGTGAGTACCGCTTACGGTGTCACACGGTTTATGTCACGGTTTATACAGTCAGGCAATTTCAGATGAAATATCTACAGAAATGACAAAATATCACGTAAACCACATTGTAATATATCAGTAACATACTTAGTGAGGGAGAGAAGCTCAGCAAGTTTGTCCACTTCTTGCATGATAGTGACTCGCTCATTGTCATCTTTAGCGAAGTACTCAAAATCCTGAAACAAATCTTCATTGGTCAAAACATTGGTCAAGCCCAGCAAGCGGTGTTCGACGGCTTGTGTTAGCAGTTATACAATGGATCACCAGACAGTGCTTTTCGATATTGATGAAGATATAATAATATATAATACCAGCAGTCAACATCATAACCAACGGCCATAAGCAAAATCGACTAAAAAAATGGTTATGCCCTGTAAGGTAGATCAGGTCGCGCTTGTACATCAAGAGTGGTGCCCAACTAAAGTGATGTACATCAGGAACGGTGTCCACCAAGCGTGGTGTACATCAAGAGTGGTGTACACCTAGAGCGGCATACATCAAGAGTGGAATACACCAAGAGCGGCGTACATCAAGAGTGGCGTACATCAAGAGTGGTGTACATCAAGAGTGGCGTACATAAGGAGTGGCGTACACCAAGAGCGGCGTACATCAAGAGTAGCGTACATCAAGAGCGGTGTACACCAAGAGCGGCGTACATCAAGAGTGGCGTACACCAAGAGCGGCGTACATCAAGAGTGGCGTACATCAAGAGTGGTATACATCAAGAGTGGTGTACATCAAGTGGTGTACATCAAGAGTGGTGTACACCAAGAGTGGCGTACATCAAGAGCGGCGTACACAAAAAGCGGCGTACCTCAAGAGCGGCCTACACGAAAAGCGGCGTACCTCAAGAGTGGTGTACATCAAGACTGATGTACACCAAGAGTGGCGTACATCAAGAGTGGCGTACACCAAGAGCGGCGTACATCAAGAGCGGCGTACATCAAGAGCGGTGTACACCGAGAGCGGCGAACATCAAGAGTGGCGTACACCAAGAGTGGCGTACACCAAGAGTGGCGTACATCAAGAGCAGCGTACACCAAGAGTAGTGTACATCAAGAGTGGCGTACATCAAGAGTGGCGAACATCAAGACTGGCGTACATCAAGCGTGGCGTACACCAAGAGTAGCGTACATCAAGAGCAGCGTACACCAAGAGTAGTGTACATCAAGAATGGCGTACATCACGCGTGGCGTACACCAAGAGTGGCGTACATCAAGAGCACCGTACACCAAGCGTAGTGTACATCAAGAGTGGCGTACATCAAGAGTGGCGTACATCAAGAGTGGCGTACATCAAGAGTGGCGTACAGCAAGAGTGGCGTACACCAAGAGCGGCGTACATCAAGAGTGACGTACATCAAGAGTGGCGTACATCAAAAGTGGCGTACATCAAGAGCGGCGTACACGAAAAGCGGCGTACCTCAAGAGCGGCCTACACGAAAAGCGGCGTACCTCAAGAGTGGTGTACATCAAGACTGATGTACACCAAGAGTGGCGTACATCAAGAGTGGCGTACACCAAGAGCGGCGTACATCAAGAGCGGCGTACATCAAGAGCGGTGTACACCGAGAGCGGCGAACATCAAGAGTGGCGTACACCAAGAGTGGCGTACACCAAGAGTGGCGTACATCAAGAGCAGCGTACACCAAGAGTAGTGTACATCAAGAGTGGCGTACATCAAGAGTGGCGAACATCAAGACTGGGGTACATCAAGCGTGGCGTACACCAAGAGTAGCGTACATCAAGAGCAGCGTACACCAAGAGTAGTGTACATCAAGAATGGCGTACATCACGCGTGGCGTACACCAAGAGTGGCGTACATCAAGAGCACCGTACACCAAGCGTAGTGTACATCAAGAGTGGCGTACATCAAGAGTAGCGTACATCAAGAGTGGCGTACACCAAGAGCGGCGTACATCAAGAGTGGAGTACATCAAAAGCGGTGTACACCAAGAGCGGCGTACATCAAGAGTGGCGTACACCAAGAGTGGCGTACACCAAGAGTGGCGTACACCAAGAGCGGCGTACATCAAGAGTGGCGTACACCAAGGGCGGTGTACATCAAGACTGGCGTACATCAAGCGTGGCGTACACCAAGAGTGGCGTACATCAAGAGCGGCGTACATCAAGCGTGGCGTACACCAAGAGTGGCGTACATCAAGAGTGGCGTACATCAAGCGTGGCGTACACCAAGAGTGGCGTACATCAAGAGCAGCGTACACCAAGAGTAGTGTACATCAAGCATAGGTAGGGGTTGGTTGGGTTGGTTATTCAGGACGCTTTAACCACTTTTGGTCATATCGCGTCAATAGGAGGAGGAAGGGAGAGTGGAGCCATGTCCCCGGGGGTAACACCCTACTCTTTACGAAGAAAGACATGGGATTTTTATCCTGCGACCACACAGACATGGCCACAGCAGAGCTCGAACCACCGACCCACGTGCCGTTAGGCTCTCAGGTGACCAGAGCACTCAATGCGAGCGCTCTAGCCCACTGAGCTATCGCGCCGGCCCCTCACATCAAGAATGGCGTACATCAAGCGTGGCGTACACCAAGAGTGGCGTACATCAAGAATAAGAGAAGAGAAGAGAGTAAGAGAACGCGTCGTTAACTGACCTTCATCGATGTCCTAAGCGTCTTTTTTTCCTTCTTCAACAGTTTTTTCTGCGCTTCCTTTTCTTTTTTGGCTGCTGCCGCCTGAAACATAGCAAACCAGCCATTAGGAATAACCGGACTTGATGTGACATATTTGTATCGCCAAATCCTTCATCAAAGAACAATTCCCATGTTGACCAGTGATCTGTTGACCAGTCATCTGTTCATCAATAACATTTGGGCAGTTACTTGTTGGCTATTTGTTAATCACTTCGCAATACGCTATATGGTGACAAGGGTTCTTTCTGTTGGTGAGTTGGCTATCTCTCCACCAGTTATACGCCGACCAGCCCGGTCCTCTACCATTACCATGCATTACCTGAGCTTTGGCCTCACTTGACCAGTCATACGCCGACCAGCCCGGTCCTCTACCATTACCATGCAATACCTGAGCTTTAGCCACACTAGACCAGTCATACGCCGACCAGCCCGGTCCTCTACCATTACCATGCATTACCTGAGCTTTAGCCACACTAGACCAGTCATACGCCGACCAGCCCGGTCCCCTACCATTACCATGCATTACCTGAGCTTTGGCCTCACTTGACCAGTCATACGCCGACCAGCCCGGTCCTCTACCATTACCATGCATTACCTGAGCTTTGGCCTCACTTGACCAGTCATACGCCGACCAGCACGGTCCTCTACCATTACCATGCATTACCTGAGCTTTGGCCTCACTTGACCAGTCGTACGCCGACCAGCCCGGTCCTCTACCATTACCATGCATTACCTGAGCTTTGGCCTCACTTGACCAGTCATACGCCGACCAGCCCGGTCCTCTACCATTACCATGCATTACCTGAGCTTTGGCCTCACTTGACCAGTCATACGCCGACCAGCACGGTCCTCTACCATTACCATGCATTACCTGAGCTTTGGCCTCACTTGACCAGTCATACGCCGACCAGCCCGGTCCCCTACCATTACCATGCATTACCTGAGCTTTGGCCTCACTTGACCAGTCATACGCCGACCAGCCCGGTCCTCTACCATTACCATGCATTACCTGAGCTTTGGCCTCACTTGACCAGTCATACGCCGACCAGCACGGTCCTCTACCATTACCATGCATTACCTGAGCTTTGGCTTCACTAGACCAGTCGTACGCCGACCAGCCCGGTCCCCTACCATTACCAAGCATTACCTGAGCTTTGGCCTCTTCGTCCTCTTTTTCCTTCTTTCGTCTTTCTTCTTCCAACGCTTCTCGCTTTATCTGTTAAACAAGACACTTACACTTAAAAGGGTGATAGTAAGCCACTTACCAATGTCACTTCATATTTACACTTCACATTAGAACTTGTCTGAGTTGGACGGCAACTTCCAAGTGTTGGTTGAGAACAGCGTTAAAAGTGACCGAAGTGAGCCAGAAGTCTGTCAATGTCATTTACATGGGCTTTAATATCCGAAGGTCATATCGCGACCATGGAAAGTGTCGGGATAGAGAGGATCCATATCCCAGGGAGTAACCCCCTCACTCTTTGTTTACAAAGACAAGTAAAAAAAGACATGAGATCTTTATCCTGTATAAACAGACATTTTCACAGGTGGGAATCCAATTATGCACCGGCCGTTTAGGCTGGCCTAGCAGAGCGCATTCGGTAATAGGCGAACACGCTACACACTCGGCCATGGGGTGGCCTCCGCGACATTGGCAAGAACCACTCTCAGGTAAGAGTGACACATCGGCTGGGACGCCACGTCTACTAGAACATCACAGCAGTAAGAGCATCCTATAAATTCAATGCATGCTGCAACATCCTATTCAAGTAGATTTTACGGCATAACGAAGACTTCGTGTCACTTGGCACTTGTAAGTCCGGATGTGAAAGTCTGGTATGTGTGTAACATTACCCTCTCTTCTTCCTTGGCTCGGGCCATGATGGCGTCCTTTCGCGCCTGCTTCTCTGCTAACTTCTTCTGTTTCTCCTCCTCCTTGAAGCGGGCTATTCGCGGGTCACAGGCATAGGCGTTGTCTGGTGGGCGGGGGGAGGGGTGGGAAACAAAAGTAAATGATCGGTCACATGACATCGGGCTATTCGCGGGTCACAGGCATAGGCGTTGTCTGGTGGGCGGGGGGAGGGGTGGGAAACAAAAGTAAATGATCGGTCACATGACATCGGGCTATTCGCGGGTCACAGGCATAGGCGTTGTCTGGTGGGCGGGGGGAGGGGTGGGAAACAAAAGTAAATGGTCCGTCACATGACATCATTCACGTGGGCGTCTAGGTGAAAGGGCGATCAAGAACACTAATTGTTATGTGACATCACTCCAACCATTGGCTGCCGCCAAAAAAAAAATCGCGCAGAATTCACAATTTTGTAACTTACCGACTAACTGCCGTATTCTGGCAGTCTCCTCTTTTTTTCTGTCTTTTCTTGCTGCTTTGTTTTGTTTCTCTATCCACCGTCTCTCGTCTCGACTGTAGGGGGAGGACATGCAGATAACAAATGTTTAACCACCGAAACCTTTGAAACTAATAATACAATATTATTTCGTAAAACGACAACCAGGGTATACAGATAATGTTCACATATGTATACACGTTATGCACAGATAAATTTTTTTGTGCCAATTTTTTACCTGAATACAGCTTCTTAAACAATAAAAGAAAACAAAAAAACGAAAAACAAATGCATACCTATGCCGTCGATATAATTCTTTCAACGCATCCCGTCGATACGATTGATTCATTGCACAAGAGGACAACTTTCAAAGACACTTACTTTTCACCTTTTTCTTTTTCTTCCTCGTCTAAGTAGGAGTATTCTCGCCATGATTCAAAGTCGTACCTGAAATATGAAAAATATATAAAATTTTAAGTGGTCATGTACGCAAATGTAGCCCTGCAAGCGTGGCTTCGTCTGAGGTAGACATCAGACTATATCTTATCGATGAGTGTGGTGGCAACGATCGAGGACTCACCAAAAGCTGTAGAAGTGATTGACACTGTCATAGTCGGCCTTCGTGTCGCCGAGCATAGGGACGTTCTTCTTGACAGACCACCTGCCGAGAGAGAACACAAACAACTCATCAACTCGCTACTTCCTAACCGTTCATAGCAGTCTTATCGAGCGTTGGCTCCAATGACGGGTACAACAATAGCAGTTTTACCGCCTGTTGGCTTCAATGACGGGACCAAAAATAGCATTCTTACCGCGCGTTGGCTTCAATGGCGGGACCAACAATAGCAGTCTTACCGAGCGTTGGGTTTAATGACGGGGCCAACAATAGCATTCTTACCGAGCGTTGGCTTGAATGACGGGACCAACAATAGCAGTCTTACCGAGCGTTGGGTTCAATGACGGGGCCAACAATAGCAGTCTTATCGAGCGTTGGGTTCAATGACGGGACTAACAATAGCAGTCTTATCGCGCGTTGGCTTCAATGACGGGACTAACAATAGCAGTCTTACCGCGTGTTGGCTTCAATGACGGGACTAGCAATAGCAGTCTTATCGAGCGTTGGGTTCAATGACGGGGCCAACAATAGCAGTCTTACCGAGCGTTGGGTTCAATGACGGGGCCAACAATAGCAGTCTTACCGAGCGTTGGCTTCAATGACGGGACCAATAATAGCAGTCTTACCGCGCGTTGGCTTCAATGACGGGACTAACAATAGCAGTCTTACCGAGCGTTGGGTTCAATAACGGGGCCAACAATAGCAGTCTTACCGAGCGTTGGGTTCAATGACGGGACCAACAATAGCAGTCTTACCGAGCGTTGGCTTCAATGACGGGACCAACAATAGCAGTCTTATCGAGCGTTGGGTTCAATGACGGGACTAACAATAGCAGTCTTATCGAGCGTTGGGTTCAATGACGGGGCCAACAATAGCAGTCTTACCGAGCGTTGGCTTCAATGACGGGACCAACAACAGCAGTCTTACCGCGCGTTGGCTTCAATGACGGGACTAACAATAGCAGTCTTACCGAGCGTTGGGTTCAATGACGGGGCCAACAATAGCAGTCTTATCGCGCGTTGGCTTCAATGACGGGACCAACAATAGCAGTAATACCGAGCGTTGGCTTCAATGACGGGACCAACAATAGCAGTCTTACCGCCTGCTGGCTTCAATGACGGGGCCAACAATAGCAGTTTTACCGCCTGTTGGCTTCAATGACGGGACCAACAATAGCAGTTTTACCGCGTGTTGGCTTCAATGACGGGACCAACAATAGCAGTTTTACCGCGTGTTGGCTTCAATGACGGGACCAACAATAGCAGTTTTACCGCGCGTTGGCTTCAATGACAGGACCAACAATAGCAGTCTTACCGCCTGCTGGCTTCAATGACGGGACCAACAATAGCAGTCTTACCGAGCGTTGGCTCCAATGACGGGTACAACAATAGCAGTTTTACCGCGTGTTGGCTTCAATGACGGGACCAACAATAGCAGTCTTACCGCCTGTTGGCTTCAATGACGGGACCAACAGTAGCAGTTTTACCGCGCGTTGGCTTCAATGACGGGACCAACAATAGCAGTCTTACCGAGCGTTGGGTTTAATGACGGGGCCAACAATAGCAGTCTTACCGAGCGTTGGCTTCAATGGCGGGACCCACAATAGCTGTCTTACCGAGCGTTGGCTTCAATGGCGGGACCAACAATAGCAGTCTTACCGCGCGTTGGCTTCATTGACGGGACCAACAATATCAGTCTTACCGAGCGTTGGCTTCAATGACGGGTACAACAATAGCAGTTTTACCGCCTGTTGGCTTCAATGACGGGATCAACAATAGCAGTCTTACCGAGCGTTGGCTCCAATGACGGGTACAACAATAGCAGTTTTACCGCGTGTTGGCTTCAATGACGGGACCAACAATAGCAGTTTTACCGCGCGTTGGCTTCAATGACGGGACCAACAATAGCAGTCTTACCGCGCGTTGGCTTCAATGACGGGACTAATAATAGCAGTCTTACCGAGCGTTGGCTTCAATAGCGGGACCAACAATAGCAGTTTTACTGCGTGTTGGCTTCAATGACGGGACCAACAATAGCAGTTTTACCGAGCGTTGGCTTCAATGACGGGACCAACAATAGCAGTCTTACCGAGCGTTGGCTTCAATGGCGGGACCAACAATAGCAGTCTTACCGCGCGTTGGCTTCCATGACGGGACCAACAATAGCATTCCTAACGAGCGTTGGCTTCAATGGCGGGACCAACAATAGCAGTCTTACCGCGTGTTGGCTTCAATGACGGGACCAACAATAGCAGTTTTACCGAGCGTTGGCTTCAATGACAGGACCAACAATAGCAGTCTTACCGCGTGTTGGCTTCAATGGCGGGACCAACAATAGCAGTCTTACCGCGTGTTGGCTTCAATGACGGGGTTAACAACAGCAGACCTACCGCGCGTTGACTTCAATGACGGGGCCAACAATAGCATTCTTACCGCGCGTTGGCTTCAATGACGGGACCAAATATTTTAAAGAAATTCTCCTTCGATTCCGTGTTGACGGATGGCACTGTGTCATCAAACTCGGGGTCTATGCTATCGTAGCTTCTCCTTTTCGTTGCGACACCTAAAGTTTCCCAGGCTGAAATGAACGATAACGTAATGTAGATGTATAGTAATCAAGATATTCGTTTTCAATAATAGTAACATCCCACAGATGAAACCGCGCAGACGACAGTAAATCAAGCGACGGGGACTACCTTCCATCAAATTGTCCGCAAATTTCATGTAAAGCGTCGGTTAATGAGTATCTTGCAAAAAAAAAGCCATGAAACAATATTAAACACATTAACACTTCATACCGTAGTTACAAGTTTATCAATAAACACATAAAGTGCTACATTCAAAGAAGAAATAGAACATTCAATAGTTGTTTAAATAACAATATTTACCAGTCAATGGCAATTTAAAGCTCATTGTTACATTATGTTGACCAATTTCGTTGGAAAAAAAATCCCTCTGAATATGGACAAGCAGTAAAAATTATCCACATATATGGCATTTTCAGTTGATAAAACGGTGCTGCGCCATGTGTTTTACCTACCTCTCGTGATACAAGTGAAGTAATCCTCCTCCCCCTCCTTCACCGGCACACCACGTGCTCGCCGCTTGTCCGGGTGGTGTCTCAATACTTTCCTCTTGTCTGTAAAGGAACACAAGATCATTTTACTATGTTACCAGCTTCACTAAGGGGTGTCATAAATGCTTTGCTTTTGCCAATTCAACGGTTTTCACTCCTCTTTGGCGGGTAGTAGAGTTTTAAGTTTTCAGGCAAACGTTGACTGCCAGTTCATGCCATCATGATTTATATTTCGCAGATGTTTCGGCAGCTGTCGCATAGCGGCAGATGGCTCTGGGGTTTCAGTCAGGTAGAGTCAGGAGTCAGGAGAACATATACATGTATACTTACAAGCACGTTTAATGGCCTCGCTGCTTGCTCTGTAGCGAAGTTTAGCTATTCCCAGGACTTTATAATGGTCTTGGGTCTGAAGAGATAAGTCATTCATGCAAACACCAAAAATATTTCCATAAATTGGTCTTCATCATAAATACAAAAAAGAAGTATGCAGCCATTACAGTATATATTTCTTGACATTTACAGGTTTTAAACGCCAGTAATCTTTTGCTGGGGCAAAAAAAGTTTAAAAGAATATATGGCACAGTGGTCCCAACATAATACCACTTCTCGAGTCAATAACTCCATTCTTTAGATCACCTTTCGCTAAAGGATGGAATACAACTTTTTAAAATGTTGAGGCACCTTAATGATAAACACATGGTGCGATACAGCCTCAGAGGGCCATATAAGGCTGGGACACCTGTACATGCAAACATAACAAGTACCTTCCAGTCCTTTGGATCAAGCGTGCTGAGCAGTCTCTCATCCTCCTCATCTTCTTCCTCTTCCTCAACATCCTCATCTGAGCTTTCTGAGTCTAAGGAATGGTGGGACAAGGTCTTCCTTTCCTTTCGCCTTCGACACAAGGCTTCATACCACCGACCAACGGGTTCAAACTTGGCAGTAATGAAATCTGCACAGAAATGAAAGAAAGAACCCCTGGGTTTATCGCACCAATTTGGGATGTTCAGCCAATGAACAGGTTTCAGGCAATGAATTTTTGCAATAATTGATACAAATGGATAATTCTTGCATTATTCAGACTATAATATATAACAATTTTAGATACTGGAATAGTTTTGGTGAGAAACAACTGCTTAAAAAGCTATAAGTATTTTAGTAACTGGTCATTAATCTTCAGACCTTCATTTTCAGTATGCGCAGCCTATAGATCTTGGTTGTCAATTGTTCCTCTGCGAAACTTTCAGCTGGACATTGCCATTGTGCTATTATTAAGTTATGTGCAGAAGTAAATAATTTAAGAAAAAGGAGCAGCACACATATTAAATGCACCAGATGTAGATGCATGCCTATGAAAAGTCCCTTGTGAAACAGTCTCTGATTTAAACAGCATCTGATACATCATCAGATTTCAATACTGACAATAGAAGGGATTGACTTGATTATGAAACTAGATATAGTAATTTCTGGGGTATAAGTTGAATACAGTGATTTTGAGAAATATTTAGACTTGCACCATATATAAGTTGCACTAGTGTACCATCGGGGTGATAATCGCCTACGCAATGAAGCAATGTGTATGACGCTGCTGCTAATGCATTTACAGCATCTCTATTTATAATACCATGTGTGACCACAACTTTTAACTACTGGCCATATACTTGCATTGAACTCGTTCCAAGTAAGGGTAGCAAGTTGCTTCCTGTGTTAATGTTTGTTGTCAAAGGCCGTAAGAATTGACGGATGTGTGTTTCTTTGATGGGTACTGGAAGCACAGTTTCAACAACACCGGTTTAATACCTAGCAGATTAGGGGTTTACACCCACCTTGGCCACTGGATGTTTCAGCCGTGGGGGCATTTCAACCACTAGGGAGGGGCAGAGGGTAGGGAGCAGGGGGGGGAGGCGGGTGGTAGTAGGCAGAGAGGATTAGGGATTAAGCGGAGGCTGAAGGGCGAACCAATCAAATGGTTATTGTGTTGCTTCAGGCTAATTGGCTGGAGACAGATGATTTAGGGGAGAGCTGGGCAGGGCAGTTACAAATTGATGATAATAAAACGCTGTACCATCCTCCTTTTTTTCGTTCGTATTTCTCGTCTCACCGAATATATACCAGGTGCACACATATTTGTTTTATACCCCGATATGCTTGGTGTCACTTGAAATGTTACATCATTATGTGTATTGCAATCCATTTGTAACGTTCACACCTTCTGGTGAAAAGCAAACCCGGGCTATCAGGTGTATTGCAATCCATTCATATTTACGGGACACTCTACCACCAGCAACCCTGGAGGCTCTGCGCGAGCTCTTCGCGTACATGCATTAGACATGAGTGGAGGTGCGCATGTTCATCCCCGACGCATGGTCCGTATTCCAGCTGGACGTATAGACAGAAAGATGGGCCGATGGGCGGCTCAGTGAATAATACCCAGCCGTTGTCTATCGTAATCCCCATGCGACCTGGGCATGCCTCTACCCCTTGAAACATGACCACCAAAAGCCCTACACCATACTCCCGGCACCAACGCAAACCCCCCCCCCACCCCTGATGACACTTAAAGTTTCATATGAACACTTTCTTCTACCGGCCACAATGTTGGCTGACAAAACACAAATTCTGGCTAAGACCCTGGTCACAGCCGACATGGGTTTGACCATTCTGTATAAGCAGATGGCAGCCCTTGCACATCCATGTGGCCACCTGCTCCTTCACCCGCAAAAGTTCTTCTACATACTTCCACCCAAAGGTGGTCAATAGCAAAGGACAGCCTTTTGTCTCAATCAAATTAACTGTTTTTTAAGGACAAAGATTTTTTACTTAATCAAATTAACTGTTTTGTTCATGGAATACACCAAGAGTGTTTACATAACACCAGTCATAACAGTTTAACAACACCTCAACACTCAATCAAACATATATGAGGCTTGATGTTTTTTCAATAATTACCACAGTCTCATTGGCCTAGAGTGCCTCACCCCCCTCCACTCCCTCAGCCAGCAGTTCAATAACAACCACAAGCATTCTCATTGGCCTAGAGTGCCTCACCCCCCTCCACTCCCTCAGCCAGCAGTTCAATAACAACCACAAGCATTCTCATTGGCCTAGAACGCCTCACCTCCTCCATCACCCCCCCCCACTTCCGGGAGTGCAGGTAAGATCTTAGCCTCTGTTGCACAGTCTAGGGTTCTGGGCTAACATGTTGCATGGTCAGTGTAGCTGTATTGCATTTGTCATGTTTGTAGGGATAGACTGGAGTAATGGGTCCAGCCACATCGTTGGCAGGGTACCCAATTTTGACTTCACTTGTAAATACGTTGCATGGTCAGTGAAGCTGTGCATTTCCGCATGGGATACCCGATTAGATTATGATCAGAGGGCGCATTTCTTTGGTAACCCGGGTGTATCCCTGCGGTGGACCGAATACACACATTACGCATCGGTCCATCGCCTGATACTTCTTTCACCCGGGCATGGGTGCGTGCGCATCTATTCGGTATGCCGATGTACCCTGTTCAAAACAGCACGGGACATTCGGGAGAAGCTGGCGGCTGATTGAAAGGTGATGAGAGTAGGTTGGTTCCGGTGCCCCCTACGTGCACCGGATGTGAACGGTGTGTGTATTTCATTGGAATAGGCATATCCCTGTCGGCACACCCGAAAGTTCCCTGTCACGTGTTACGGGTCCCGGGCAGGATACCTATAAGTTCCTAACCTATCCCAAAGAAATGCGCCCAGATATCGGCGCGGACGGTGGAAGAATATCAGAAATCTTGAATTTTTCCATGTAGAAGTATCACTGCTGTCAAACGAACCTGGTAACTCTCCCACTACTTCAGTATTTTGATCTTCCTCAGCAGGTGGCAAAACCAACTCGATGACATGCATGTTTGCGTGTTTTTGTGTTCCTTAAAAGACCACGGCACACGGTGAACATTCACGGTATTCACTCCTTTATCGCTCAGTAGACAAGGTCGCACACATCTAAATCCACCTGTAGTTAGCTTCAGTCCCGCTAGATGGCGCACCGCCAAAGCCCTAGGTTGAGTTGCCGAGCACGGTTGACCGCCGCGAACATTTTTGGTCACTCAGAGCTCGCTATGCAACGACATATTGGTGACCTCAAACTATTTCCATTTGTTGCGGGGATATCCACTAAATAATTATACTTACTTTGGAAATAGCAGCACAATCTAAATGGTGTAAAATATTGATAAATAAAAGATAATGATAAAGCATCGACATTTAAGGGTTTTCCCCACTTATTTGAGAAGAATCGTCGTCCAGAGTGTAATATTATCATGCGGGGCTGCTTTTGATCGCGGCGAACCACCCAGATAGCATAAGAATGTTGATTCAACATTGATTAAACGTTTCTTTCGGACATTGATTAAGTGTCGTTATGCAACATTGATTAGATGTTAATTTATATAAGCTGTGATTCCATTATATAATATAATACTTACAGGAAAGGTTATAGAGATGGCTTTTGTGTTTGTTCTGTGAATCTTGACAATGACATAGAACCAACCTACCCCTGACAAAAGAAACGTTGAAGCCGGGCACCTGAACCAAATAGCCATTAGGCATGCATGATAAACGCATGCGAGAATCGGTTTTCTAACCGATAGATGTCGCCTGGGGTATCTGGAACGGTCTATTATATTGTAGTATTAATATATCAGTGAGGTGAGAATTTGTTAATTAGTCTTTCTTTGAAGTAACATTTATGGGGTTATGCAAACGTTGTTCTTTAATTGCAAATATAAGCTTAGTTTAATTATTTTAAGGTGAAAACTCAGATGTGGTGCTACTTCTGTAGGCCGAACTCAGGTGGTGAGTTCGGGTATGCGAGCGGAGTAGTCGGACTCCGCGGAGTGCATAACCGAACGCTGAGATTGTGTTCCGATAACGCGGTCACGTGGTACATTTTACTCCCGA
Source organism: Arenicola marina (assembly GCA_964019135.1). Taxonomy (NCBI): domain Eukaryota; kingdom Metazoa; phylum Annelida; class Polychaeta; family Arenicolidae; genus Arenicola; species Arenicola marina. The sequence continues at coordinate 22,691,695 of OZ025248.1, read as the reverse complement.
ACCTTACTCCCCACCCAGAGGAGAATCACGAGGATTTCCAACATGGCGTCCAGGCCCAACAATACGTAAAAAAGATATAAAGTAGTACTTCGACCTGCCAAAATTCTGTAAATAATATTATAACAACTAGAATAAAATAATGAACACAATACGCATCCGTTGATTTTTTTTATGGTACTGTTTAATGATCTTCATGATTTGTGCAGTTCATCAGGTGCAACATTCACGCGGACCGCGGATTTTGCGTTCGGTTTATCTTGATCCGCACATGAGCGGAAAGTATGAGTGCGCATGCTCCAAATATCTGCGCCGATTACTCCGATCGCACATCCGAACTCAACCAGGGTGAACCGCTTTCGCTAGTATCTGAGTATTGCGATGTGAGGAACGAGCTCCCTCTGCCGGCAGAGTGGCGCGTGGTATGCCATATGCATATTGATAGGGTGAGACCTAAAATCTTGTTTACAAAACCAGCGGAAGTGGCAGTGACAAGCTGCCTGGCCCTGCCGATCCTGACTCATACATGTCATGTATCATCAAAGAGAAGTGTGTTGTCAGCATTTTTAGACGTCGTTTTCCGAATCAGTGTCAACCGCGTGTTATATAGTCGTGAGTGTCACCCTTGTCACCAACTGCTAGATCTATCTATATGCAGAAGCGGCACTGCTGAAATCAAAATTCCAAACTTGGGTTTTCACACCCCCGGCCGCAGGTGAACAGTATCAGCCACACGCTGGTAAGTTATATGAAGAGCGACGCATCGCATCAACGGCTGTCAATAAAACGCGTAATAGCTGCGGAATAATTGGTGATTTTACGGAATAGTACCAATTAACCACCTTTCTGTGGCAGTGACCGTGGTATATACATACATATGGTTTCTAGACTTTTCGCCCGCAGGCTTTTTCGCCCTCGGCTTTTTCGCCCCCACCGGAGAATGCTAACAACCAAGCCGTACCTAAGCCGACTGTTTTGCCCCCTTGGTAGGGCGACTCCGCTGAGCCCAGCGAGGTGTGCTTGGCCGCGAGGTTGCGTAGGGTGAGGCCGAAGGCGCTGGGTCTGAGGGGTGGCCCAGCGGAGGTCTCGCGTATTAAGGAGATGGGGCGGGAGTGGGGGCTTCACGTAACGGCTGGGGGCTCGTGTAGCACGACGAAGACAAACATATACCAATAGGCCTAATTGTCAACTCTTGCGACCAGAGAAATGAAACGAATTCGTGAGGAATGTGGGGTGGGGGAAAACCAGACAAAAGATGTTGATACACTGGAGAGTAATTTATTTTTTAAGACTGAGCATTTTTGTACAGAACATGACAATAGAAATAAACGGCTTATGGTTATAATCGATATGATCGTAAAGACTTACTTGTTTGCAGTCCGTAAACGAAAATCCAACACAATTAGTACGGTTGGCCCTTATAGCGAAAAGACACGTCTTTTCGCGAAAAGACAGTCGTTCGCGAAAAGACATTTTTGCGAAAGCCACAGACGCTGGTTCAGCTTAATTTTTTGCTGTGCTATACTTTATAATACTTAATGATAATTAGGAAGAACAAACATCCAATTAGTCAATCATATATCAACTTAACTGTGTGCATGAGCCAACGGCTTCTGTTAGCGTATTTTCACAAGTGTATCATAGCGCAACCGTGACTCAGCCAATTTAGCATACCAATCCCCAGCCTTCGGTTAACACCTTGCCCATGGCTCACTGCTTCTGTAATCTGCATGAAAGAAGCTGTTATTTGGAATGGCCAGGTATATCCTTGTTGGGCATGGCATGGCTTCTCACAATTGATGTTAACCGAAGCCAGTTTTTATTGATGATATCACTTTGGTATCTGGCCTTTTATTGGTTAAACATGTCATTTCGCACAGAGATAGTCGTCCGCGAAAAGAGCCAAGACCTCTTCTAGAGCTCATCGACCTTCTACACCGTGTTGTGGACATACAGTACCAACAGCTCGAACAGAGTCTTGTTGGTCTTGGCGACTTCGACCTGTGTGAGCAGTTTCAGCGATTTGCTGTCCCCATGGAGGTGTGGGCATCTCGCACCAAGGAACAGCGGGACCGCCACATGGCACGCTTTATGAAAGCGTTGAAACTCCCAGACCCCAAGAGCGTTTGCTCCACTGATGGCAAATTATTGGTCACTGCACCAAACGGAGGCAGAAAACCAAACCAGCGCAAAAGGAAACGAGCTGCAAGGACAACTTCGGTCGTGTGATAGCTGTGTTTGCGCGAAAACAACGGACAGGCCACAGCTGCATCCAGCTTCAATTGCTCAATGTTTTATATGTTTGGATATGTATATAGGCCTTATTTCTTTAAGCAATAAATGAATGCTGCTGAATCAATGAAATCTTAGGTCTTTTCTTTGCACAACGTACTAAGTTATTTAGGTGCAACCATATCATAGTGCAACCATGCAACCTACACCTCACTAACAAGCAAGCACCCAATCTAAGAAAATCTAGCTTATCTGAGCACTTTGTAACGAAAAGAAAATCTTGTGGTACAAGGCACAAAGTATTTGTAGCTGTTTGTTATTTATCTAAGAAATAACCTCTCATTCTCCTGTCTTTTCGCGAAAAGACGTGTCTTTTCGCTATAAGGGCCAACCCCAATTAGTATCCATGTGACCGAGATATATCCACTTCGGTCCAGGGCTGTTATTCAAAACCTTTCCCGGATGCGCCATGGTAAAAATCTTGTTTGCACCCCGAAAACTTGAAAATTTTGCCCTGAATTGCTGAATATTTATAAGCAACTTAGTACGTAAAAGGTTGAATATACTACCCAGAGACTAGCTCTGACATCAAAACCACCACCAAGGTGAAGGTTTTGAATATCACAACACTCTTCCAATTCCATGTAGAAAACAAGCATGGTGGCATACCCAAATTGAACTTATAAATAGCTTTTGTTTAAAGTTGCATATCGAGCTCTTTCCCGCCAAAACTAATGAGGTCAAAATACATATAAGAATCAGTCCTTGAATCATTCAAGACTTCTGTTATCTATACTCCACCCATACCAGACTACCAAATAGTGTCTCTTAGCCTTGCCCGTGATATCAATTTACTACAAGTTTTCATTTTAGTGGTAAACGTCATCAGTTTGTGTGCTTCGCGATGCTTTGGTATAAGTAGCGGTGCTGCGACCGAGTTCTGTGGTGTCCCGGGATATACACGTTTGCCACACCACAGCCGAAACAGCGATGTTTATCAGGTTTCTGAATTTATAGAATGAAACAATCAAGTTTTCTGCAAATTTTGATATAAATTTCCCCTAGGCTTAGTTTTGGCGGGAAAGAACTCTACATGCAACTTTAATATGTTGGTGTATACTTTGCAGGCATTCAACTTCAGTAAAGGTGCCAGGAGTAAGAATACAGATTGTAAATCGCAAAAATATAAATATTTTAAACATTAGTCAAGACATATTGCACTGGAAGCTTTCGAAAGAACTCTATTCAAAACCTTCACCTTGGTATAGTGGTTTTGATATCAGAGTTATCCGGAGAGAAATCAATACATATAAGATATACTTTCTGTCTATGTAGACATGTATTATAGAAATATATGCAATAGCAGTCTATGACAGTAACTGCATGTATTATTAATGTACTATAAGCCAAATAAGAATAAACTTGTGAGAGAAGTGAATTTGTATTACCCGTTTCCATAGATCATGGCAGCAGCTGGAGTACTGGATAAGGAGAGGCAGCATGCAGTGAAAGACCAAATCCTTGGGGTTATCTATGGAAACTGCATGGGAGATGCAATAGGACTGCTTACTGAGTTTATGACTAAACAACAAGCTAAAGAGGTTTTTATCTAGTATATATTACTATCTCTAGAGTATATTACTATCACTAGGAGTACTGTATATTACTCTCACTAGAGTATATTACTATCACTAGGAGTATGTTACTATCACTAGAGTATATTACTATCACTAGAGTATATTACTATCACAAGAGTATTACTATCACTAGAGTATTACTAACACTGGGAATATATTACTATCACTAGAGTATATTACTATCACTAGGAGTATATTACTATCACTAGGAGTATATTACTATCACTAGGAGTATATTACTATCACTAGGAGTATATTACTATCACCAGAGTATATTACTATAACTAGAGTATATTACTATCACTAGGAGTATGTTACTATCACTAGAGTATATTACTATCACTAGAACATATATGTTCAGCTGAGTGTATAGCAATCAGAGTTAGAGTAATTATTTGCCAGACTTAAATTTAAATTACTGGTAATAAGATTTGGTGTAACATTTTATATCTGTTCATATAATTATGCATATGAGTATTTACTGTAGTAAAAAAATATCTAGGTACACATTTTTATAATATATAATTTATATTTATATCGTGATTGCTTAATTTCTTTTATATGAAGAAGTTAATCCTGTACAGTGGATGAGTTGGGATCTATGATTACCAATATATATATATATATTTACATATTCAAGTACATTGCAAATGTAGCTGAAATACGGATTCACATGTTGCAGCAATATGGGCAATATTCTAATTTGGAATATGACCACAAATTAGCAGATATGCATCGAGGACGTTGGAAAAAAGGAGACTGGACAGATGATTCTGACCAGATGATTGTTATTATTGAGTCTCTGCTTGACTGCAAAGGAAAGGTAAAGTTTATATTAAATTGCATTAATTGTCATAATATGCATTGATTTTAAACAAAAATGGAGGGGTAATAGATGCATGAGCATATTCAGAAAGTGTTACCGCTATTACTAATATAGAGAAACCATGGTTTAGTGCCAAATACAGTTTCTACAACCATGTGATGTGCAATAGACTGGTGCTGTCGCAATAAAAAATATTTTACATAGTTCAACATCATTAACTGGTGCAGAAGAGGTAAATGAACGAACCCTGCATCATTTTTGGATGCCAGGTCTTATGTAGAAACATATTCACTATCTAGATTCACATTGATCAATCTGTGGTAAAATTAGTATCTTTCATTATTTATTTATTTATTTATTGTAGGTGAGTTACAAAACTCTTTTACATGACATAAATACCTTAATCTATGGCCGATGGATATATCTATCAATTTGATCAAAATAAATGTATCAGACAAACTGTTCTCACCTTTAATGATATGGTGGGGCTATTTTGTATTCATTTTTCTCCACTTGCAAAGCAACATAGCTAGAAGACATATATCAATCTTTCATAAATATGCTGTGCAAACCGCAATAGAAACTTGTTCCCGTATCATATGTCTTCATCTCATTTTCATTTCAGGCGGATCCTATCGATTTAGCAAAGAAGCTTTTGTCGTGGACCAGAAAAGGGTTTCCTGAGCTCGGGGACCACGTGGGCATGGGAATAGGAAGCACCACGATGCACGTCATGCGCCATGAAAACTACGTCGCCAATCCTCATGCTGTGAGTGAGAACTAGGGCTCTCATTATTAACATCACCAATCATCATGCTGTGAGTGGTGTCTAGGGCCCCCATTAATTATTGACGTCACTAATTCTCATGCTGTGAGTGGGAACTAGGGCTCTCATTATTAACATCACCAATCATCATGCTGTGAGTGGTGTCTAGGGCCCCCATTAATTATTGACGTCACTAATCCTCATGCTGTGAGTGGGAACTAGGGCTCTCATAATTAACATCACCAATCATCATGCTGTGAGTGGTGTCTAGGGCTCTCATTAATTATTGACGTCACTAATCCTCATGCTGTGAGTGGGAACTAGGGCTCTCATAATTAACATCACCAATCATCATGCTGTGAGTGGTGTCTAGGGCTCTCATTAATTATTGACGTCACCAATCCTAATGCTGTGAGTGGTGTCTATAGGGCTCTCATTATTAACATCACCAATCATCATGCTGTGAGTGGTGTCTATAGGGCTCTCATTATTAACGTCACCAATCATCATGCTGTGAGTGGTGTCTATAGGGCTCTCATTATTAACGTCACCAATCATCATGCTGTGAGTGGTGTCTATAGGGCTCTCATTATTAACGTCACCAATCATCATGCTGTGAGTGGTGTCTAGGGCTCTCATTAATTATTGACGTCACTAATCCTCATGCTGTGAGTGGGGAATAGGGTACTCATTATTAACGTCACCAATCATCATGCTGTGAGTGGTGTCTAGGGCTCTCATTAATTATAGACGTCACTAATCCTCATGCTGTGAGTGGGGAATAGGGTACTCATTATTAACGTCACCAATCATCATGCTGTGAGTGGTGTCTAGGGCTCTCATTATTAACGTCACCAATCATCATGCTGTGAGTGGTGTCTATAGGGCTCTCATTATTAACGTCACCAATCCTCATGCTGTGAGTGGTGTCTAGGGCTCTCATTATTAACGTCACCAATCCTCATGCTGTGAGTGGTGTCTAGGGCTCTTATTATTAACGTCACCAATCCTCATGCTGTGAGTGGTGTCTATGGCTCTCATTATTAACGTCACCAATCCTCATGCTGTGAGTGGTGTCTAGGGCTCTCATTAATTATTGACGTCACTAATCCTTATGCTCCTTATGCTGTGAGTGGGGAATAGGGCTCTCATTATTAACGTCACCAATCCTCATGCTGTGAGTGGGGACTAGGGCTCTCATTATTAACGTCACCAATCCTCATGCTGTGAGTGGTGTCTAGGGCTCTCATTATTAACGTCACCAATCCTCATGCTGTGAGTGGTGTCTAGGGCTCTTATTATTAACGTCACCAATCCTCATGCTGTGTGTGGTGTCTATGGCTCTCATTATTAACGTCACCAATCCTCATGCTGTGAGTGGGGAACATATAGGGCTCTTATTTATTATTAACGTCACCAATCCTCATGCTGTGAGTGCATGGAAATTATATAGGGTACTCATTATTAACGTTGCCAATCTTCATGCTGTGAGTGGTGTCTATGGCTCTCATTATTAACGTCACCAATCCTCATGCTGTGAGTGGTGTCTATGGCTCTCATTATTAACGTCATCAATCCTCATGCTGTGAGTGGTGTCTATAGGGCTCTCATTATTAACGTTGCCAATCTTCATGCTGTGAGTGGTGTCTATAGGGCTCTCATTATTAACGTCACCAATCCTCATGCGGTGAGTATGGAATCGGGATCTCATTAATTAATAACGTGACCAATCCTCATGCTGTGAGTGGGGAACATATAGGCCTCTTATTTATTATTAACGTCACCAATCCTCATGCTGTGAGTGGATAATAGGACTCTCATTAATTAATAACGTCACCAATCCTCATGCTGTGAGTGCATGGAAACTCTATAGGGCTCTCATTTTTAACGTATCCAATCCTCATGCTGTGAGTGGATAATAGGGCTCTCATTAATTATTAACGTCACCAATCCTCATGCTGTTAGTTGATAATAGGGCTCTCATTAATTATTAACGTCACCAATCCTCATGCTGTGAATGGATAATAAGGCTCTCATTAATTATTAATGTCACCAATCCTCATGCTGTTAGTTGATAATAGGGCTCTCATTAATTATTAACGTCACCAATCCTCATGCTGTGAGTGGATAATAGGCTCTCATTAATTATTAACGTCACCAATCCTCATGCTGTGAGTGGGGAATAGGGCTCTCATTATTAACGTCACCAATCCTCATGCTGTGAGTGGGGAATACGGCCCTCATTAATTATTAACGTCACCAATCCTCATGCTGTTAGTGGATAATAGGGCTCTCATTAATTATTAACGTCACCAATCCTCATGCTGTGAGTGGATAAAAGGGCTCTCATTAATTATTAACGTCACCAATCCTCATGCTGTGAGTGGATAATAGGGCTCTCATTAATTATTAACGTCACCAATCCTAATGCCGTGAGTGGAGTCTAGGGCTCTCATTATTAGCGTCACCAATCCTCATGCTGTGAGTGGGGAATAGGGCTCTTATTATCAACGCGGCTATCGATAACCCTTGCATAAACTTCATGTTAATGTCGCGGACAAGCAGGTTACGGGTTACGCCTGTGTCTGAGACTGTTTCATCCTCTAATCTGATTATCCAAAATTGTTGTTTGCTGGTATTAGTGTTGCCTTTCGTCACCAGGCGGCGGAAGACATCTGGAAAAAGACTGATTGCGTGGTGGCCGCGAACGGTTGCGTGATGCGCACGGCAGTGCTGGGTACCTACCGTTTCTCCTCGCTGGATGACGTCATAGAGAACACCATGACCTTCTGTAAAGTGACTCACGCAGATCCAAGGTGTGGTGACTTAAGACCTTTTAGAGATTAACAATGCAACATCAACCTATATCAATCGGATAGATTAAATGTATTTATTCAGTCTTGTTTCGATCATTCTTGCAATATTGAGTGGGTAATTTTCGCCCTGTATGTGTGATGTAATCTATCATTCAGCCCACGAAATGAAATGTTATAGTAAATGGTAGGTCTGAATGATACGTGAGATATGGTGAAACAAGGATTCGCCCTAATATGGAAGAATGTATACTTTTATTTCCTTTGCATGGAGTCTTGAAGCCAATACTCATCGTAGTAAACTAGACTTCTAATTTTACGATTGTTCACGTTACAGGTGCGTGGCGTCCTGTGTAGCAGTGACGTCATCCATCGTCTTCATGTTGCGAAGGGAAGACAGACATATGACAAGCGACGGTAACTATGACGTCAACGCGATCATCCTAGAGTCCTACAAAACGGCAAAGAAACACTTGGGCAAAAAATACTACGTACGTCAGCATTATTTTGCTAATAATATGTGATCTTCTATGTAATCCGTGGGATTTTTTTGTAGTAATTAGTGGGATTTTGTTGTAATCACTGGGACGTTATTGTAATCACTGAGATTTTAGTGTAATCACTGACATTTTAGTGTGATCACTGGGATCTTATTGTAATCACTAGGATCCTATTATTATCACTGGGATGTTATTGTAATCATTGGGGGTTTGTTGTAATCACTGAGCTTTTATTGTAATCTCTCGAATTTTATTTTATTCAATGTAGTTTGATTTTAGTTTAGTGTATTTAATGTAAGATTATTGCCAAGAAAATAATGTTTAATAATCAATCGTCTATTAACTTATATAAGTATCTTAATCAAGATATCTGTGTACATCGTTACCATGAGGTTCAATGTACTAGGACTATTAACGTATCTCATCTCCCAGGATGTTCGTGCAGTTACTTTGTTGTTTTTTTCACAGAGAAAGCACAAAAACGAGTTGAAACACTACATGTTTGCCAGGTCACTGGATAAGCTCAAGCTTGACGATAAAGCTAGTATTGGCTACGTATATAAAGCCATGGGATCTGGTTTCTGGGCTCTGAAGCAGTCTGACTTCAGGACAGCACTTCAGGCATTGTTGATGGAGGTTGGTCACTAAATAGCGATTTATGTGGGTTCGCGCTTGTATATTAAGATTTGATTACTTAGTAGAAGATTTAATTGTTATATTGCTTAAGATTTGATTACTTAGTGGAAGGTTTAATTGTTATATTGTGCAAGTTTTGAGTATCTACTAGGACTTTTAAAGGCAAAAGCCATGCTCGAATGTTTTCAAAATATTTAAGAAGAATTTGGTACCGACTGTACTGTAAGGTTAGCCTCTCCATCCAATGATGCCAAATACAATACCTAAAGAGCCACCCACTGTCTAAGTGTACTTGCATGGGGATGATGTGATGATGTACTCCAGGTACACGAATCAATTCGATAACTTGGTCATTGCGTACTACTTGGGCCTGATTGTGACGTCACATGTTGTTCTGTTGCTCAGGGTGGAGACGCGGACACGAATGGTGCCGTGGCCGGCGCTATGCTAGGGTGTAAGCTGGGGGCATCGCAGCTGCCTGAATCCTGGCTCAATGGTCTGCTCCACAAGGACTGGTTGGACGAAAAAATCGACAGGTAGGTTATAAATAAACAACGCTGGCTCATGGGGAGGGGTGCTTCGCAAGCTGGGTACGAACAGTTTTGAGGCGGGTGTGGTTTAAGCGTAGCCTACTGCAGCTTTAACAGGAAGTGTTACACAGGAAGTGGAGAGTAGGCTGAGGGAAAATCAGTGGGTTACTAGATTACTGATGCAGCTGCATTCACATCTGGTATTTTACGGCGTATCCGGGTGGAACGGCTCCTGTGGCCTTGTCAGGTGGGGGAGGGAGGGAGGGAGGGGGGGGGGGCTAGGGGTAATGCGGCTTGATTAGGGTATCTTTTTGCCAGACGAAGATATCGGGCACACTCACATGATTGACCGTGAGTGCATGTGTAAAAATAAACTGTATGTAAATGCAAACCTATTCATCGAAAATCGTTTGTATATCTTACATGATAATAAACACTCTGGTCAGCATGATACATTTTCGCAATTTGTTGAAACGGCCGATAACGCATAATTTTCTTGTAGATTTTTCAAGCTGCTGCCAGAGCTTCAGGAAACGGACCGAGAAGAGCCAGAAACCAAAGATGAATGAAATTATCGCGGTATTTAGCTGGCCGGAATGAAGATGTAGAAATGCATTTAAGCCCTGTAATTTAAAAAAAAATTCAGGAACAGGCTTCTTGTATAAATTGTGGATCACTGCTAAGGTCTGCAAGTAATATCTGCTTTATGAATTATTAAGAATCCTAGGTGCCACTGGAATGTTAAGTCTGATCTCAATCTGAAGTGAATCTCGTGAGGTGAGGTTTTAATTGTTATATGAACACGAGACTAATGTTTTTGTATTTGTGCCCAAAGTGCATTTATTTGTTTTTCGTTTAAACATATGTTTATTTCACGATAGGAAAACCGGCAAGGTCTATATTAATTCCTTTTGCACATAATATTAATATATAATAGAACACACACACACACCAGTATAAACAGATTCAAAGAATTAACACTATATTAACCATTAGTCTGATGATTTACCCACGCAGCGATAGGTACACGTGAGGTATATTTAAAGCGTTTACTATTTTCAATATATTTATGGGCAGCTGGGAAGATTTCTACATTTGTATCGTAAGACAGGGATGGGTTCCCAAAAAGATTTTTTTTTCCATACGTATTTCGCGCTCGTTTGTGTATGTTGGACAAGAATAGAAAAAAATTAACGCTATCTTCGCTAACAGCACCGCAGTTACACCGCGGGCTGACAACAATATGCATATGAAATAGATGAGCATTTAAAGTACTGCACTTCATCCTTAGTCGCGTGAATGACATTCGTCTTCCGACTTCCTAGATAATAAAGCTTCCTTAAACTGTGGACGTCTGTTTTCTGACACAGTTGTCTTTTAAATTGAAATCGGTAGTTTTTCGAGCCGGTTGGTTCAACCTTCTGATTGTACTGGGCACAAAGGAATTGTAAAACGTAGTTAATCTTGCCTGGTAGGTGTGACCCGGTTGGTATTAGGGTTTCGTAGAACATAGAAAGTTTTAGAATCGACCGTTAGAGGAATTATATTGAATAAGTATTTGGGAACTCTAGTATACAACAGTTTGTGAAAAAGCAATAGTTTAGACCTATCCCTCCGCGTGGCCAGTGTCTCTCATCCCAGTTCATTGTAAATATGGAGATGGCTTGTATATTTAATAGCTCCACAAACCAAATTTATTTGTTTTTATCAAAGAGTGAGAAGAAAAAAATGTCATTTTTGTGATAACTTCATGCTCGTTGGCCTTGATATCGTGTCTGTATGTTACATGAAAATTTATTGTAGTGTATTTTGTGTCGTGCGGTATTTATATTAGGTCTTGTGGTAAAATATTTGTTTCCACTGGCGTATGGTGTTTTACTGTAAACGTAGTCTAGATATTTTGACCGCATTTATTCGAGATTTACATGGTTGACGAATGTAGTGCTCGTGAATAGGATTTGCTCCAGTCTTCGGTCTAGACACATCTGTAACACGTATCCACTGCGTGCATCGCATTGCTTAACGTAGAAACTCGCATTCATCGGTTTGGCAACGTGCCCGTTGTTAGTCAGTATATTGGTCAGTTATTAGCCATTTAGTAACTCAAATCCGAAGGTGCCAATTTGAAAGAAGAACATGATACTTTAACCAGGGTATACACTCAACAATTTATGTACGAACTTGTTCTATGTTGTATGGTTAATTAAATCGTATGAATAAAGAAATTGTTTTTCGATTTTGAGCAATCGATTGTATCTTCACCGGTACCAGATGGGAAGTACGGTGGTTGCACAATCTTTCGAACCAGTAAAGAAGTCCAAGCCGAAGTCAATGATTATTCACTTTATGCATCACTGCACATATCCACACACAGTTTCATTACATGTATGATTTCAGGACACCAGTTCACTTCCGTTCTTCCACACCAGAATCCAAGCATACTGCCACGATCACACCTGGTCCTGCTAGCACACCGCCATCATCCAAGCACATTATGACATTATGCTGCCATATTAGCATATAGCTATCCCATAACGCAGTGGCCTAGCTCATTGCAACCCCACCACACTCTGCAACCAGCCCAATATCATAACGGCAAATCGCTAGACCCTGTGTCGGGTCCCCGAATATGACGCACTACTATCACTGTTACTATAGTGAAGACACACATGATACTGGCGCGGGCGTCCCAGCCACTGTTACCATCGCGCGACCTTGTGCCAGCCAAGTTCAGACAGATAGTCCATTACGTCAGCAACTCTACTGTCTAGTCGCACGTCTGGCTCCAGGCGATTTCGAGCATTTCTTTTTTTTTGTGATCATGAGTATTATGTGGTACTGCACACTTATTTTCAATTTTCACTACATAAGTGATAGCGAACTTTGAGGCAGTATATCTAAACCAGAGGATTAGAAAATACGGCTATGCGCAGTTCGGCTATGCGCATTCTGGAAGGAGACTTTTGGTATATTTGTATGCGAGGAGGACCCTTATTTTAAGTGGTGATGTAGAAAGTAACCCCGGACCATGCGTACCAGAGCGCGATTTAACTTCCGTGTCGACTCCAGTCTCAGTATGTCATGCTAATGTTAATGGGTTACATGAAGACGAATAGTTACATATCAAGTCCAACTTCTGTGGCACATTTGGTATAATAAGCGTATCCGAAACTCACTTACACACGGAAAGTACGTTAAATCTTAACTTAACTGGTTATCAACGAGTCTATCGCAGAGATAGGGGAGTAAACAGTTGGGGCGGTGTTGCTATCTGGGTTGCAGACAATCTGTACGGGACACGTCGGACGGACTTGGAAGCTGAGGGCGTAGAAAGCATATGTCTAGAAATCAGAGCTGATAACAACAAGTTTTTGCTATGCTGTGTATATCGGCCACCAAGTTCCGACATATCGTTCTGGGAAAATTTGCAGATAAGCATAGATAATGCAAAAAGTACAAGCGTTGGTAACATAATAATAACAGGTGACTTAAATGCGGACGAAAACACTAACCCGAACCACCACGCTCATATGCAGGTGTTTGCCAACAATAACCATCTCACCATACATGTAAACGAGCCGACTCGAATAACTCAGACTAGTGAGTCTATTTTGGACCAGTTTATCAGTAGTACCCCGCGCCTGATTCGAAATGTACATGTGACCACTCCAGTAACTACCAGTGACCACTGTGTAATCACATGTGACTTGGACTTTAGTACAGTCAAGAGAAAGGCGTACAAACGTAGAGTCTGGTATTATGACAAAGCAGATTATAAGTCATTTCGAAATCGCTTATCTAAATATAACTGGGACCAATGTTTTTCTTCCTCAAATGCAGATGATGCATGTAATTTATGGTCTAACGAATTCCTGGCAATTTGCAGTGAATGTATACCTAACAAGATTGTCACTATACGCCCCAACGACAAAGCTTTCTATGGTAAGAATTTAAGAAACATGAAGAGAAGGCTGGCTAGGTGTCATAAAAAAGCTAAAAATTCCAACATTTCAGACGACTGGTCTGTATATCGTAATCTTCGTAACAAATATATTTCTGAAGTACGTAAAGCAAAACAAACATATGAGGAAACTTTGGAAAGTTCGTTGCATCAATCCAGTGCTATTTCACCCAAGAAGTGGTGGTCAATCTCAAAGGCATTATTAGGTTTGCGAGAAGCACATTCGTACCCGGCACTCGCTCACGGCGATATAAGTGAATCTTCGAGTGCTGCCAAAGCACAACTTTTTAATAATTTCTTTGTCGCTCAATCAACACTCGGGAACATCTCAACGGACATGCCAGATTCAGATCTTCATGGTAAATATCCAGGCCTCACTGATATCACTGTAGCAGAAAGCGATGTTGAAGACTTACTAAAATGTATTGATACAAACAAAGCGTGTGGTTTTGATGGCATCAGTCCCAAGATGCTGAAGGAAGCCGGTTCAAGCATAAGCAAGCCACTTGCCAGGCTGTTCAATCTGTCATTAGCATCTTGTTCAGTGCCCAAACAGTGGAAGAGGGGCAACGTGATCCCTATTCATAAAAAAGGTAGCCGTAATCACGTGGAAAACTACAGGCCTGTCTCCCTTCTTAGTTGTGATGGGAAATTGTTTGAGAGAGTAATATTTAAGTATATGTTTAATTACCTCCGGGATCACAGTATCTTATCGCAATTCCAGTCTGGTTTCATTCCTGGAGACAGCACGATAAATCAACTTGTTAACATCTACCACTTACTGTGTGAGGCACTTGATAAGAAGAAAGATGTTCGCATAGTTTTCTGTGACATTTCAAAAGCATTCGACCGTGTATGGCACGCTGGGTTAATTACTAAATTGAAAAATATTGGTATAAGAGACAAGCTCTTATCTTGGTTTAAGGATTACCTGTCTGACAGATACCAGAGAGTAACTATTGACGGGGCCACGTCAACGCTGGGGTACCTCAAGGTTCGGTTCTTGGACCCCTCCCGTTTTTAATCTACATCAACGACATAACGGGCGGTATCGAGTCCAACATAAGATTGTTCGCGGATGACACAACTTTATATGTCATCGTAGATAAAATGGAAGATACAACACCCATGTTACAACGCGATCTAGAGAAAATGGAGAACTGGGCTTCCAAATGGTTCGTTAAATTTAATGCGTCTAAGACCAAATCTATGGAAATATCAAACAAAGATTGTCCAACGGTGCCTGATCTTACTATGGGCAATGGTAAAATTGAATCCGTTAAGGAATGTAAACATCTCGGAGTTACCTGGAATTCAAGATTATCATTGTCGTCTCACATTAGTGAAATGTATCTCAAGGCAAGCAGACGTGTTGATTTACTAGCTCGTTTGAGTCATCGCCTGTCTCGAAAGACTCTAGACATTATGTATAAAGCATTTATCAGGCCTTAGAATACGGGAGTGTTATATGGGACGGATGTACTCAATATGAAAGCGACAAACTTGAGTCGGTACAGTTAAGGGCTGGTCGTTTGGTAAGCGGCGCTATTAAGTATACGAGCCATATCAAGATCTATAACGACTTGGGGTGGGAGTCGCTTGCCAAAAGGAGGGAACGAGCCAAACTAATGTTATTTCACAAAATGTTTTACAACAAGGCCCCGCCCTATCTGTGTAACCTACTATCACCATCTGTTAACACCAGAACTGTGTACCATCTACGAAATGCCCATACGCTCAATATGACATCGATTCAAACAAGGTTAAATGTAATGTATACATCTGTTCTACCCAGCACAGTAAGACTTTGGAATGAGCTACCTGCCGATACCAGACAACTAAGCGACATATATGCCTTCAAACGCGCTATAACGCCCCAAAATCAGACAAAGCTGACCAAACTCTATGCAATGGGTTCGCGCTCTATTAATATAATACATGCTCGCATACGGATGAATTGCAGCTTGTTAAAATCGCATCTATATGATATGAATATAATTGATAGCCCCTTGTGTTCATTTGGAGAAGCTCTGGAAGATGCAGTTCACTATTTTTTCTCTTGTAAGCATTACAGTAACATTCGGGATACCCTCATGCGGCAAATAAGATTATCTGCTCCAGTGTCTATTGGGACTATTTTAAACGGTAATCCTGACTTTCCGTTTGATGTAAACGCTGACATTTTTGTCGCGGTCCACGAGTTTATAGCCAAGAGTAAACGTTTTGATATCTAATCATATTATATAAAATTAACAACATGGCTGTATATCGGACTGACCGTGTGTGTAATCATTTAGTTACTTTACCTTTTGTTCACAACTACTGATACCCTGGTTTAGATAACCTAATTTATCGTTCTACAACTTATATCACGCGAGTTTTGACATTTCTATATTCTTAACAGTTGTGTGACTTCGTACCTCAGCAAGAGGAATTTGTTATAGGCTCTGCCTGATTTCCAATTGCTTAATAAAAATATGTTTAAACCAACTCTACTGTCAGCGACCTGCGCTGCGACTCCCTCCCCCACCCCCCCCCATATATAACAACCCGGGGCGGTTCCCACCCTCACCCCGTATCATCGGTCGGTGGGTGCAGAGTCCCGGGGGTCATGCTAACCCGTGGGGGGGTGTTCCCCCACCCATATCAACTTTCGTTTGGGTGCGGAGTCCGGGGGGGGGGCTGTGCTGACCCGGGGGGTCCCCATCCCCCACCCATATCATCGGTCGGTGGGTGCGGAGTCCGCGGGGGGGGGGGCTGTGTTGACCCGGGGGGTCCCCATCCCCCACCCGTATCATCGGTCGGTGGGTGCGGAGTCCGCGGGGGGGGGGGCTGTGTTGACCCGGGGGGTCCCCATCCCCCACCCGTATCATCGGTCGGTGGGTGCGGAGTCCGCGGGGGGTGGGGCTGTGTTGACCCGGGGGGTCCCCATCCCCCACCCGTATCATCGGTCGGTGGGTGTGGAGTCCGGGGAGGTATCCGGCTTGATGACCACCTGCGTCCCCTGCAGCTCGGCGCGCACGCCATACCTGCGCAGCTCCTGGACGCTGTCCGCCAACCCCTCCAGGCGCATGTCGCTGACGACGGCCTGGTTGTCAAGGTTACCCTCCATCAGGTTACGGATGGCGAACACCGACCACTGCGTGATGACTGGAGCCCGGGGGTCAAGGACAAATATACAGGCAAGATAATAATGGCATTGACTGCATAAGAGTAAATGCACTCGTACTTAAGTCAATTCTATAGACGCAAGACGAATGCTGGAACACGGAATACCATTCATGTGCCGGTGAATATATACGAATCCACTCTCTGCCTTCGACTCACTCCGCTAGGGCTCCATTATATCTCTGTTGTCGCCTACGTCCTCAATGCATTTTCACACTTATTCGCCAGGGCGGCGCTGCGCAAATCAATAGGAAAAATGCGTCGCGCATTTCTACAAATTGGTGCTGGGACCCAGCCTAAGCCTAATAACACATGAAATAAGGGGATGAAAAGAAAGAGTTCTGTCACAATTATAACTTTTTCGAAAGGGTACAAGATGTTTTTTGCTGTATTAAATACACAAAGCTCGTTATGTTTATGTTTTATTCTTGCAAATTATATCATTGCAAGAAATTACAGCTGATTTGACCGTTTTTCAAGAATCTTGAAATTTGCCCCCGGCCAACAGCAGCGGTAAAAGCTAGCTTGCGTAGCGCCACCGTATTTCAGTTACCAGTTAATAGCTATGTGCCACATCGTCAGTGCTTACTTCACTAATAGATTCCATTACATTATATGATTTGATAGGATTTCAACACTTAACATGAATGGTACGTTGAACAATGTGGATGCTGGCCGCTGTGGGGCCAGTAAGGATACAAGGGTTCCTGCCGTCAATGTTCATGTTGTCCATGATCAGAGGTATCCCCTCCATAGTCCTCACCTAGTAATGGCAGGGAGACGGTTTAAGAGTATTATACACATTAGCCAGGGTAAGCCACATGAGTAATGATCCACCCTGCCAGCACTCTGTTACTCTGTGATTTGTGTCAACACAAGGCTCACATTCCCAAAGACGACTTCGCAAATCGTAGTTCAGATTAATCCATCGATTAAACAACAAATATACATCTCGGCAGAAAAACTTTCGTTTGAAAAAGTAAACATTTTCGGTGCCAATCTACCACAACCTACTACAAGTCTTATTGATCACGGTTCAAGAATTTAAAATCTAAATAACTCTGATCAGGTTATAACTGGAGAATAATGTACATACAACAGCCTGACCACAGCAGTGGCCATGGATAAGGGAGGAAGTGGCACTACCAGGCCACGTTTTATCAACATCCCGCAGCTGATTGCGACGCAGGATGACGTCACAATAGACACGGACGCGGCCAACAAACCTACCAGATCCTGGTGCGTCCGGTTTTTGTAGACCAGGTTAGCGATGAGGCGGATGACGTCACGCTTCAGGCCTTGCCCCGGATGTTCCTCGTCGACGTCCCCGGCGGCCGACACTTTGGACACGCTGCTGAACGCATTGTTGCCCTCTCGACCAATGGCTTGCACGCTGTGGAGGAGATCTGAAGGAACACATACCTGCATTATCGCCCATGATTGCCCTCTCGACCAATGGTTTGCACGCTGTGGAGGAGATCTGAAGGAACACATGCATGCATTATCGCCCATGAGTGCCCTCTCGTCCAATTACGTGTTACTAGTTCTGAAGCAACACATACCTGATGCTTACAATATAGGAACCAAATTACTTCCTCTCGCCCACCTGATTGATTCATGAACAGGATAATGAATGGAATGTACGAAATCCCCCATGATCCATTCATGTCTTCAGAACTGTTGCAATCGTTCGCTTATCGCCCACGTCTTTGAAAAGCGAATGGATGTCAATATGGGACCTAGCGGTTTTGCTTTCTTTGGGAAGTCTGACCGTGTTGGTAGAGAAGTGGGATGCAAGACCGGCTTCCTCGTACACTTACTGACGGAAACCTTCAACAGCTCGCTGTCCTCCTTGACGCCGGGGCAAGCACCCGGAAGTGACGTCACCAGGCAGAGTACCTCCAGAATCTTCGTCATCTCAATAGCGTCCTGAAGAAGTGGAATAATTGCACACTTGCCTCTTATGCATAACGTGAATGATTTCTGTTCACAATTCATTGGATGGTTGGTGGGGAGGTGACCAATCATATTGCGTCATTAGGAAGATTCAAGGAACAAAAGTCTCTTGAAGGATTTTCTTCGGTATTTGTATCTTGCACAACCAGAGACGTTGTTCGACCCCGGTGGGTTTCGAGCCCATGCCCCTAACGGCTGGGTTGTTCACAATCGACGGAAGTTTTACCTTTCTGACAGCGTATGCCTCAGTGTGCGTCAGCCAGGAACCACACTACCTCAGCAAAGGTTGGAAGGTTGTTTGATTTGAGAGACACTTTTAACCACCCCGGGGGTAATCCTTCTACTCACAGGAACTTTATCGTGCACAAACAAGAAACGATGGCAAATCAAAGAACCCACTTCTTACGCCCGGCGGAAAAAAATAGTGCTAACCAGGCCATCAGTGGTGCAGTGGGCCAAGCCCAATATCCTAAACGACTCCTGTTTGAACTTAGACGACAGGAAGGAGGTGTTGCTGTCGTCCACAAGGTGGCGTGAATGCTCCTGCGTGGCCGTTGTCTTCTGGAGCTGCACGGCTAGCGTGTCCAATATCAAATTTCTACAACAGACGCGACAAATACAATAAACTGTCATGTAATGCAAGATTTCTTATGGAAAACGTCTTTGGTTTGATTAGATTTGCTATCTCTGATATACTTTCCTGATTGTAATTATGGATATTCAAAGGTAAATTATTTTTTATATATCACTAGTATCCCATATCTATTTCAAACCTCAAATGGACCAATTATCCACAGTGTTAGTCTACACATTCTCGTGTTTAGGAACGAGCACCTGCCTTTCGGAATCATCCAGTGCATCAAACAGTATCTCTAAAAATGATGGCACCTTGAAAAGAGTTTCCAAAATATACAACCTGAAAATAAATGACAGAACACAAAATATATATAAACAAAACGGCATTGATTATACAAGGGTTTTATCTATTTCTCCATAAATTGAACATAAACCACTGATTAAAAAATATATACTGATTATAAAAAGATTGCCTCCTGATCATTGGACCAACATACTGGTACGTGAGAGTTATACATGTGCGTCTCGTTCTGCATATTACATGAAACACCACCAAAATCATGAATCACTGCGCTTATAGCCTATGACCTGCCCTGTGTCCCACCCCCACGCCGTGTCCTTCCGATTCAGCAGGCCCGGGTACCAGCCTACCCCTACTCCGTGTCCTGCCGACTCAGTAGACCCGGGTACCAGCCTACCCCCACTCCGTGTCCTGCTAACAGACCCCGATACCAGCGTACCCCCACTTCGTCCCAGCCTACCCCCACTACG
Organism: Arenicola marina; assembly: GCA_964019135.1. Taxonomy (NCBI): domain Eukaryota; kingdom Metazoa; phylum Annelida; class Polychaeta; family Arenicolidae; genus Arenicola; species Arenicola marina. The sequence goes on along the minus strand of OZ025248.1, from coordinate 22,671,326 downwards.
TGTCCTGCTAACAGACCCGGGTACCAGCCTACCCACACTCCGTGCCCTGCCGACTCAGCAGACCCGGGTACCAGCCTACCCCCACTCCGTGTCCTGCCGACTTAGCAGACCCGGGTACCAGCCTACCCTCACTCCGTGTCCTGCCGATTCAACAGACCCGGGTACCAGCCTACCCCCACTCCGTGCCCTGCCGACTCAACAGACCCGGGTACCAGCCTACCCCCACTCCGTGTCCTGCCGACTCAGCAGACCCGGGTACCAGCTTACCTCCACTCCGTGTCCTTCCGAGTCAGCAGGCCCAGGTACCAGCCTACCCCCATTCCGTATCCTGCCGACTCAGCAGACCCGGGTACCAGCCTACCCCCACTCCGTGTCCTGCCGACTTAGCAGACCCGGGTACCAGCCTACCCCCACGCCGTGCCCTGCCGACTCAGCAGACCCGGGTACCAGCCTACCCCCACGCCGTGTCCTGCCGACTCAGCAGACCCGGGTACCAGCCTACCCCCACTCCGTGTCCTGCCGACTTAGCAGACCCGGGTACCAGCCTACCCCCACTCCGTGTCCTGCCGACTCAGCAGACCGGGGTACCAGCCTACACCCACTCCGTGCCCTGCCGACTCAGCAGGCACGGGTACCAGCCTACCCCCACTCCGCGTCCTGCCGACTCAGCAGGCACGGGTACCAGCCTACCCCCACTCCGTGCCCTGCCGACTCAGCAGACCCGGGTAGCGGCCTACCCCCACTCTGTGTCCTGCCGACTCAGCAGACCCGGGTACCAGCCTACCCCCACTCCGTGTCCTGCCGACTCAGAAGACCCGGGTACCAGCCTACCCCCACTCCGTGTCCTGCCGACTCAGAAGACCCGGGTACCAGCCTACCCCCACTCCGTGTCCTGCCGACTTAGCAGACCCGGGTACCAGCCTACCCCCACGCCGTGCCCTGCCGACTCAGCAGACCCGGGTACCAGCCTACCCCCACTCCGTGTCCTGCCGACTTAGCAGACCCGGGTACCAGCCTACCCCCACTCCGTGTCCTGCCGACTCCGCAGACCCGGGTACCAGCCTACCTCCACTCCGTGTCCTGCCGACTCAGCAGACCCGGGTACCAGCCTACCGCCACTCCGTGTCCTGCCGACTCAGCAGACCGGGGTACCAGCCTACCCCCACTCCGTGCCCTGCCGACTCAGGAGGCACGGGTACCAGCCTACCCCCACTCCCCGTCCTGCCGACTCAGCAGGCACGGATACTAGCCTACCCCCACTCCGTGCCCTGCCGACTCAGCAGACCCGGGTACCAGCCTACCCCCACTCCGTGTCCTGCCGACTCAGCAGACCCGGGTAGCGGCCTACCCCCACTCTGTGTCCTGCTGACTCAGCAGACCCGGGTACCAGCCTACCCCCACTCCGTGTCCTGCCGACTCAGAAGACCCGGGTACCAGCCTACCCCCACTCCGTGTCCTGCCGACTCAGCAGACCCGAGCACAAGCTTACCCCCACTCCGTGCCCTGCCGACTCAGCAGACCCGGGCACCAGCCTACCCCCACTCCGTGCCCTGCCGACTCAGCAGACCCGGGTACCAGCCTACCCCCACTCTGTGTCCTGCCGACTCAGCAGGCCGAGCACTAGCCGCACCACGGTCCGTCCCGGCTCGCCGTTCAACAGGTCCTGGCTCGACTCCTGACACCCCGACATACAGGTGTGGATCAGCATACAGCTGTACTGGCCGAGGGTGCCGTCTGACGTCGACAGCAACAGGCTGGCAACAAAAACGGCCTGATAAAGTATAATCTGGTGGAGTAGTACGGTATAAAAACAGCCAAACACACCCACCCAGCAAGGTCGTTTTCCATGGTTATCGCTTGCTAAAAGCATATCGTACGTAGTACATGTACCCACGCATAGCATTTACTATAATACTTACCTTTGTGGAGGTTAACATGAAGGAAGGACTACCTATGGTGAGGTAAATTGTCTGCTCATTATGTACATACATGCAGTCATATGGTCACCACATGGTTAGTGAGACTCGCACATACATTGTACAAGTCAATATTGTGTAAAATCATGAATACCTGAAAAGATTGCGTTGGAAGCAGGCCTCCCAAATGAGTGTGGCATTGCCTGAGTGTCCCACAGCCATGTTCCCAAGCATCTGGATGCAACATCTCAGCAACACAACCACTGCAACAAAGATATGTTATTATAAGAGTTTGGCCAGCACACACTGTGACCAACTATGTGAATGCACGATAACACCCGGTTAGGTAACATATATTATAAGTTCAGGCATATAACAATTTATATGAGCAGCCAAATAATCTTTACCTTTGCCATCCAATTCAATGAGGCCATCATGCTGCGAACTAGACTCCAGAATATGCTTAAGCTGTGCTGCAATGTCATGCAACAAATCCTTGAAGCTGAAAATGATGAACAACATTATTATTACTTGCAGCATTAGAATCAAAGCGAACAGTCATATAATAGTCAAAGACATCTAAATTCACGCAAATCTGAATAGCAACCTTTTCCTGGGATAAATCACCAGTTGGTACCGACCAACCTACCGGTAAATGGAAATATTCCATTATAAACATTTCAAGAGACCATGGTAACATGGTATATCGATCATATTACATATATTGGCATCCAACACTACTGTCCCCCAAATCGATGTAACATATAAATAATGGTACAGTTTGAACGCAAGATTATACAATATTATTAAAAGTAACTGCAGAAAAGGACATAGTATCTGTATACTTGTGAACTGTGTCTTGGTTTTGTCTGCACCCAGCACACAGATTTCGTACAACTCTGGCGCATTCTGTTCCTATCTCCACTTGATCCGGTTGGACACTTGACAGGTCCTCCATGGTTAACGACTTTAATACTCTCAGTAGACATGTGAGCAATGAAGAGATGCTTTCACTCGTCGTTTTCTCTCTACAAGTACAAGAAACACATTGATGACCTAATTGCATATATATACTACATACTTAGAACATTTGACATCTGTGTCATAATATAATGTTAACATATTTTTAACTGGTAAGCAATCAGTAATTGCCAGATACCGGTAACCTGTGCCGGCTCACTATGTGACATAAGCTGTATTAATGGCAGCTGCTACATAGGTTCATTACATGACTGTTATTGGTATGGTATGGCTAATGTTTATTCCGTACTTTGAGCACAATGCCCATGGTACATATATACTATGTGCGATACAATATTCAGACAGAAGACATATATGTCTATATACATGCGTCAGCTACAGCAATGCTAGGCGCAACTCTCTTAAGTTAATGTTTCGCAAAAACAAAAATGGTTAAGTTCATAATAATGTTTTCGCCTTTACTGCTAAATAGTGTTATACAATTTTCGGAAATGGGATAACGTGCATACACTTTAGGCAGTCTCTGATCCAGACTTAAGGCATATAATGGACACACCAGAGTAAAATGATATTTGTCTTTCCACAATATATCTCTTATCTCCTATTGTTATTGGTCCAATGCTGATAGTTGATATTGGTTTAATTGAATACCAGTACATGTGTGCATAACTGTAACAGGTTAGTAGACCAATAAAATGATGGTAACAATCTAATACATTACCTATACATTATACTATACATTAGGAGTGTAACCTGGTTCCTACAATTTATTTGGTGCATAATATAGTTATGTATTAAACATTCATTGCATATTTTAAACTACAAAAGGAAGAAATTATCACCTTCTGCTCAGCTCTGCTCTGTCTCAGACAGGACTATTTAAACACTGGACTCAGGGTTCATTCACAGCCAACAGGTTCCAGCATTTGCTCAAAATATGAATTCTAGTACTTGCAAATTGGTGGTTTGTAAATCTCTGACATACATTGGCAACTGCTCACAAGTTAGGACTATATCCGAATGAGTACATAATACAGATCATGGCACAAATGCACACATAGGATGTAATTGTGCTGACATTCCTTCCCCAGGCCAGACCAGCGGGTGTTCGCGTCTATTGCCCCACACCCACATTCCTCTCACAGACCTCGACCACCGGCTCAGGGACCTCTGCGGCCAGCTGAGTGACCTCTGTGGCTGGCTCTGGGACCTCTGCGGCTGGCTCAGGGACCTCTGCAGCCAGCTCCAGGACCTCTGCAGCCAGCTAAGGGACCTCTGCGGTTGGCTCAGGGACCTTTTTGGCCAGCTCCGGGACCTCTGCGGCCGGCTCCGGGACCTCTGCCACAGGGCTACCTCCACCCCTGGCTGCCCAGTATGCATATGGCCAGCCAATCGACCCAGCTGCTAGCTTCAGCCTAGCCCCATGTGACGTTGTTGGGAAACAACGCCACATGTCTGGACCATCAAATCCTGTATAGCATTCTACAAATACGCGTAGCGAAAGAAGCAGTACTGATGGCGCGAACTTTTTGAGGTAGTATAGAGGTGGTGTAGACTTGATAGTAATGCGATACTTTGTTAGTTCATATGCATGTGGGTTTTGTGGTAAATATGAAGTTTAGGTATCAGCGTACAAAATGATCGTGCAGTTAACAACACTTAGTTACCCACAAAAACAAATCTTACACCCTCATTTTACACATGAGGATATCATTATGAGACTGTTGTGCGGAGCAACAACTGTCTCATATGGGACTAGCTTCACCCACCCTTTCCCCAACTACCCCTGCCCCACACCCCATACGCCATAGACCGCCACCCCACCCACCCTAACCCATACGGCCGTTCTGGTAGTACGGCCGTCCTGTCCATATGCCGTTCACTACGCTACATTCTACCTATTATCGCCCTATGTTGACTGGTTTACATACCTTTCACCCGGGTTTGTCATTCTGACAGTATATAATTTCAACTCTCTTAGCATTCTTTCCTCACATTCGCTTGACGGTGACGATAAACCGAGGTTATCCGACAGATGGTTGTCCAAAAGAGGCTGCAAACTAAACATTTTGCCTGTGTTGCGAAACATATCGAGCCTGGTTCCCGGGCTCACGACGCCCCACACTTTGTCAGCAGAGGGAGCTCGTTCCTCACACATTGCGTACGCGGAACGTCCTCTGCCGGGAGATTGTGTCGCGGAACCAATCCTGTCCCGCCTCCCCGCCGACCGCTGTCGGCCAAATAGCCAAATTAATGGCTGGGTTGTGGAAATCAAGGTTCTAGAAAACGAAGAATGAATTAATATGGGAATATGGGGGGGGGGGGGGGGGTCTTTATTCGTAGCAGATTCCGCTGTCGCGCATCGTCACTCTATATAGGTGGCAGACCTATAGCGCTGACTCCAACGAGATATACCGAGTCGATAGAGTGAGTGATAGGATTTTCTCAAAAAATAAATTGCATCACGTGACTTACTTAATTAATATGACCGTTTGTTCTTATGCATTAGAACAGATCTGACATTACGTCCAACCTGGGGCCGGTTGCACCGTTGGAATGTGTCCTGTCTGTCATCACATTGAGTCCGTGTCATTCGCAGGGGGAAGGTTATCGCGCAGGAGACGGTTCCACATCGGTGCAAACTCATTTATTAAAGTCAACTTGAGAACTACCGTTGCCAGACTGGGCGCGCAAAATAGCCTTTATAGTCGGCGCGTAAAATGTATTTTCATCAAATTATTAATTTATAAGTTACATTTATCTATCTATCTAATAAACAAAAACTGGTAAGCTTAGTCAAAGCTATCATTTTATGCACCATTACCGAAGGCCATGACAAGAATATCTGATGGTATTGATGGTAAAATGAGCTTCTAACAATATTGAACCATTGGTGGATATTGAACCTTACTAATGTTAAACATCTATCTATTGATGACTTAGGGACACTACTGGCATAGATATTCAATTAATTTATTAGATCATAAATTAGAATACTGCTTTTAATTTCGTACTGTGGCTGCTGTTGCAATTAAACTGCACCTTGTACGAGTGATATATTTTTTCTCAGTTTTGTAGAGTAATACCAAAGGTATTGGTCAACCAATAACATTGAGTAATCGTTAAATTGTGCACAAAAAAGTTGCATAAATATTCTTTTTCTTTTCACAATATATTCATTTTTTTATTATTCTTTAAATATGCTTTAGTCGATGCACAAATTATACAAGGTAAGCTTGAAACTATTTACTGATGTAAATATTGAGTTTAAACGTAGAAATGAGACGGTCTTGGTGGCTTTACTGATATATATACGACCACGCCTACCCCGTAGTGGTCTTATATTTACGCCCCCTTGTAGGGCCCCATACGGGCTTTTTCGACACGGCGACACGGCGATTTTTAAAATCGACAACGCGACATTGGGGTTGTCTTAGAATCGACATGCGACATAAGATTTAGCGACACGCGACATGGAACTTTTCTTAAAATCGACACGCGACATGGACCTTTTCTTAAAATCGACACGCGACATGGAACTTTTCTTAAAATCGACACGCGACATAGACCTTTTTCTTAAAATCGACACGCGACATGGCTACCCCCCCCCCCCCCCTCAGGGGCCCTCCTTTTGCGACCGCATACGATTTGCGACCACGTCGTGCAATCGACGTAGGGAGGGCGTATCGTATTCGACCACGATACCACCGGCGCACATTATACGACCGCTTGGTGCAACCGGCCCCTGGGCCGTACACGCGTAAACGCATGGAACGTCTGTTTAATTACAGCTGTTCATACAATACACGCCCCCCCCCCCCCCCCCACACACACACCCACCGAATACAATTTTTTAACATAAATAACATAACTGGTCCTGATTACATAAAATACATCCCATATATATAACACATGCAACATCAACATTTGGACATCGCTGCCATGTTAACACAGAGAGATATCATAACGCATGCGTTTATCAACGCGCTTTCAGGCAATCTTAAATTAAAAAGGTCTGGTAAATTTCAACAAAATATTTAAGGTCATTACGAAGGGGGTGTCGGCGCACAAGCTGGCAGATTTACATGCATTTAATAGAGCTCAGACCCCGGGCTCAGACAGGCATGGCGACAGCGCAAGCTGACGTATATGATGGCGTACACACATACTTGATGACGTACACTATACGCATGGTGACGTATAAATACATGACAACGTATACTATATGATGACGTAAACTATATGACGACGTACACTATATTACGACGTACACTACATAACGTTGTACACTACATAACGTTGAACACTGTTTGGCGACGTACAGTGCAAGACTATACAACATGCACACTGTATGGCGACGTACACTATATTACGACGTACGCTACATGGCGTTATGCACTGTGTGACGACGTACACTACATAACGGTGTGCACTGCATGGCGACATGTAAGACGAAGAATTAATAACAGAACGACGTACACTTATGACGATGTACACTATATTACGACGTGTACTATATAACTCTGTACATTGTATGACGACGTCACTATGACAACGATCACAACATGACGACTATGACAACGATCATAACATGACGACGTACACTTATGACGAGGTACACTCTATGAAGGCGTAACTATGGCGACGTTCACAACAGGATTACGTGCACTTATGACGACGTACATTGTATGACGACGTTCACAACCATGGCGACTTACACGCACATGACGACGTGCACGTTCAAGATGATGTACACTATGACAACGTACACTATATAACACCGTACGCGCACATGACGGCGATAAAATACATGGCACTGTGCATTACATGGCGACGTACACTCTATGACGACGTACACTACATGACGACGTACACTACATGACGACGTGCACTATAAATGACTACGTACACTACATAACGACGTACACTACGTGACGACGTACACATACATAACGACGTACACTACGTGACGACGTACACTACATGACGACGTGCACTATAAATGACTACGTACACTACATAACGACGTACACTACGTGACGACGTACACATACATAACGACGTACACGACGTGACGACGTACACATACATAACGACCTACACTACGTGACGACGTACATATACATGACGTACACTACGTGACGACGTACACATACATGACGTACACTACGTGACGACATACACATGCATAACGACGTACACTACGTGACAACGTACACTACGTGACGACGTACACATACATAACGACGTACACTACGTGACGACGTACACATGCATAACGACGTACACTACATAACGACGTACACTACGTGACGACGTACACATACATGACGTACACTACGTGACGACGTACACATGCATAACGACGTACACTGCGTGACGACGTACACATGCATAACGACGTACACTACATAATGACGTACACTACGTGACGACGTACACATACATGACGTACACTACGTGACGACGTACACATACATAACGACGTACACTACGTGACAACGTACACTACGTGACGACGTACACATACATAACGACGTACACTACGTGACGACGTACACATACATAACGACGTACACTACATAACGACGTACACTACGTGACGACGTACACTACATAACGACGTACACTACATAACGACGTACACTACATAACGACGTACACTACATAACGACGTACACTACTTGACGACGTACACATACATGACGTACACTACGTGACGACGTACACATACATAACGACGTACACTACGTGACAACGTACACTACGTGACGACGTACACATACATAACGACGTACACTACGTGACGACGTACACATACATAACGACGTACACTACATAACGACGTACACTACGTGACGACGTACACATACATGACGTACACTACGTGACGACGTACACATGCATAACGACGTACACTGCGTGACGACGACGTACACATACATAACGACGTACACTGCGTGACGACGTACACATACATAGCTTCTCAAGAATCAAACACGTACGTGATCCTTCGTGTATGTATTTTAGCTTTATAATCTAGTGAGACGTATAATTGACGTCCGAGATCGAAGAAACCGCTCCAGTCACGCATTATGTACCATCGCTGATATCGACGGCACGTGGCGTGTTGGATCGAGGCACCCCCGCGGCAGATGGCAGCTGCTGCCCATGCCTTGTAGAATATAATCACCCTGTCAATCATTTATGTTAGAAATCGCGAGATTTTGGTTTAGAATGTGTCTTTCGACACGTGTAACGTTAATGTATCAGGATTGCCCGTTTTCTCTAAGGAACGTCATACATGGTAAATGATCAGGTCAGACGTGTTCTTGCATCAACACATGGGATTTAGATCCTTATCGGTTTCTGAATTTCTATTATATACTACTCACAATTTGCTAAGGATCACCTCTATGGAGATATATCTGAGTGTACAACAGGTGACTGTGTAATTCTACTATAATACAGATAAACCTTCCCCAATCTGTGTCCAATCACTCGTGTGCCACCATGCATGGTAAAGGCAAACGTCTTTGTATTATAGTAGAAATTTCGAGTAATATATCATTTAAGCTATGCTTGTGACGCCGCCTCTTCGTGCATAATGTCATATGTGAGCATTCCGGTTCACTAATCCCTCAGTTAAGTGAACTCATTAGCTCATTAGTAAATATAATTAGCGACGCCTAAAATCTTCCAGGCGGCGAAGTAGACTCTATCAAGAGTCACAACGTGAACAGCGGCCGTATGCATACCGGTAGCATTAAGACCAAAATGACGTTTGCTTCACTAAGGCTCTAGCTCAACCTTGAAATTCTCTCCCAAAAGTACCGTGCACCTAGGCCTGCGTGCGTCAGGACCTAAAACGTCATAGTGACGAAAAAACCCGACCACACGGCCTGCGCCATCTGGGAGTAAATGTACAGTTTCACGCAGTGCATCGATCGCCCTGTTTACTCACGGGGGCAATGAAGACATGAGGGTGTAACTGTTCAGTTTTAGATACATTTGAATGCTCCCCCCATGAGTCCATCTCTTGGAACCGTCTACTCTAAGAAACCTTAGATTTCCTTATTATTCTGCGCCTTGTGGGCAATCAATCAGTTCTGTAGCCCCAACCGGCCCCGCCCCGTCTCATTCAGAAACATCACGCAGTGTTGTGTGAACGAAGGTCTGACGTTTTCGTCACTTTATGTTTTTTGGGTATGGGGTTTAACACACGTGTGTTAGAACCCAAAACGTCATAGTGACCAAAACGTCATACTTTGGCAGAATGAAATATACAGTTTAAACTTTAATTTCAACCATCCCGGTTAACGCTCACACAACCCTGCGTGGCGTTTCTGAAGGACGGGGCCACTCGGGGCTAAAGGATTGATTGATTGACAATTAGAGACCTCTTGCAGGCCGAAATTTGCGTATTAAGGCGCAGGAAAATAAGTAAATCTAAGGTTTCTTGGAATAGAAGGTTCCAAGGGGTGGACCCGGAGGGGGGGGTGGGGGGGGCCATATTCCATCGTTTATGAAAGCACTGAAATATATCTGAAACTGAAGAGTTACTGCCTCATATATTCATAGCCCCCATCAACAGACACTGCGATCGAGGCACAATGTGAAACTGTACATTTGCTCCTAGACGGCTCAGACCGTGTGGTCTGACGTTTTCGTCACTATGACGTTTTGGGCCCTAACACACGTGTGTGAGAACCCAAAACGTCCGACTGCCCAAAACGGGCCAGCATCATGACTTTCACACCTATAACAAAATGCACCGTTAGATACCGATTTTTGTCCAAGCTCAACACGAGCATCAAAGAGTAAATATATATCGCAAGATTTGTTTCATACCCCCCAAACCTCGCATAAATACTGCTTTAATGGGTAGGTCCAGAGGGTGTGACAAATCTCATTACGAGCAAAGGGGCCAAGGCCGCAAAGTATTTCTAACGCTTTTTCCGTGCTTTGTTATGCACCGTTCCCATGCTTAAGCTTACATGTCGCCCCCTCCCCCCACCCCTCTTCCTCCCCAGCTTCTCATGAACACTCAATGGTATTCGTACATCGCTAACTAAGAGCTTCAAAACGAGCGTATTCATATCATATACAGGGTGGTCCATAAAAAACGACCTATTTTGTTTTCCCTCTAAAAATGTTTCTAATGATATTGCTCCATTATTTTCAGGTGATATGGGGTAGAGGCCCAGACAATTCTTCTGATACCAATATGGATCTGAACAGGCAGTATTCGATGCAGCAGCGGATAAAAATCGTTGAGGCCTACTTTGCGACAAAATTGGTGGTTCAGACACAAAGACAGCATGCAAGAGATTCTGGAAGGGGGCATGTGCCGACCAGACGGACTATTGAGCGCCTGATAGCTAAGTTTAAGAAGACAGGGAATGTTGGAAACAATAATAAAGGTCACAGTGGTCGACCATTTTCAGTTCGTACTCCAAACAGGATTCATGTTGCCTGAATCCGGAAATCTCCACGAAAGTCAACACGCCGACTTTCGTGGAGTCAGCAGCGAGGAGCCTGGATAGAGCACATGATCAAATATAGTTATGTAGGACGTTTTGGGCAGTGGGACGTCTTCGGCCCCAACACACGTGCACGAAGCTCCTTACCATGCTTTACCGATAAGAACGATTTCTTGGAGCAACAGGAGAAATGTCTTGCTTCCAATTACGGTCGAAAGAGCAGTTTGATGCGGCCCCGTCGGTTCGTGCGTTTGCGTTTTGTTGTTTACGTTTATTATTCAAATAAACTAATTTTGAGATATGGTGGCATATGTTTTTTGCCACTCGCCATGTCGCTATCGCATTCTCGCCATGTCGCTATCGCATTCTCGCCATGTCGCTATCGCGTTCTCGCCATGTCGCTATCGCATTCTCGCCATGTCGCTATCGCATTCTCGCCATGTCGCTATCGCATTCTCGCCATCTCGCGTTCTCGCGTTCTCGCCTCTGTTTGTGCCAGTCGAGAATGCCAAATAACGAATCATTTATTGATTTGAGTAATAAATTAACAATAAAGCGTTCCGGCCAGCCATCGTGTCCACGAGGCAAAGCACTTCACAGCAGGCCAACATTCTGCGGTTATTTTTCTGGGGCCGTTTTCTGCTTTCCTTGGCACGGTTTAGCCTATTTTGCCGACAGCTCCAGTACATCTGTTCAGTAATAACATTGCCCGCTACAATACAGGCCTACCCTGTTTGGGAATGTGAAATCGATCAAACCGGTTTGTTGTAGATGTGACTGATAAAGCTGATTCATGACTGTGTACGACTTATACAACCAACGATTTTTGCTAACCTTTACACAACGTCAAGCACTGTATACATATGTGTTAGTTCTGCAACGGGCTTATCAGGGCTTATACGGTGGGGTTAATGAGTGTTTGCCAATATATTGTAAATACTATTATACAGCAACTCCTTTATCGACATACCATCATCGCTTATTACTCACCCCAATTTTGTATCGGTTAATAATTTGCAATGTGGTGATTAATCACTGACGATCAACCTTGAACTATGTTTGTACGGGTTAACATGCACTTGTGACGTCACACTAATGTCTAATGTGTCGATTCTCATGCAGGAATAGACACTTATGTAGAAATTGCCCCTTATGTACAAATTGACAATTGTTATGCACAAATGAAAGCTAGGGGCACAAGGTGTCCACACGATTGTTGCAATTCTCCGAATCGAAACCAAACTAACCTACTGCAAACTAACAGTTTGCAATAAGCAAGGTACAAATTCGTACCTTTTCATACTCGTTTCCCATAAGCGTTTGCGACCGCATCAGCGTCTTTGGGCCCTGTCGCCAACTTTGGTTTCACTGCCACTGGCCAGGGGCAGATCCAGCAGACAATCATGTGGGGGTCACAACCTGCCGTTGGTAAAAGAATTTGAGAATTTGAGAATTTGATGGGCGGGTGGGGGGGGGGGATTCACTTTGGGTTTGATTGTTTTTACGACCGGGGGGTTCTAAACCAAAATAGGGGGTTCATATAATAACATGGGGGTCCAGAAAAGACAAACAATGCGGGTGTGGCATCCACATCTTAGGTAGCATAGGTTACCAGTGACCAAGAGCATCGTCCCTCAAAAACGGGAGGGAGTCAGGCCCCCAAGACCACCGCTCGGTTATCCTTATACATTTATTGCCTTCGCGGGAAATTACAGCAAGATCCCCGTGACCCCCAACTATCTACCAAAGGGAAGGGGGGGGGGGTCACAACAACCCTGTGACCCTCCTTTGGATCCGCACCTGACTGGGGGCGTCGTTTTCGGAAACAACCCTTTCGATTACCCCCCAAGTTATGAACCAGTGTGAGTTATGTTGATTTGAAACAAATACAGGCTGCATTCTTGCGTACACACACCACTGAATAATGAGTAGAAGGGAGCAACCATGGCACAATTTCAAACATAATAACTGTCGATTTATGGTTGTTTTAAGGAAATGTGTCTACAATGCCGCGACGTTGGCACATTCAGTGGACAGCATACGCATACAAGAACAACCATGACTGTTCAGCTGTTTAGGAGAACTTCTGATGATAGACCGATCATACTCCGTCGCCAAGTTCGGCCCACGCTGGAGTCCTTTTTCCTCATTCGTGAGTATGAAATTGACAATTATAGCTGACTGTAAGTGAGAAGTACTCATCTCTGAAACTGACAAACAGTGACATACAGCGTTGTTCATCTGACTTGTCTGTCCGACATAACGCACACGGAAGACCTTTTTGCACCACATGGTTGGATAAAAACAACAGTGACGTCAGTAAATGATTGACCTGTTGACAGCCTGGATCGATCTGTATACTAAATTTGCTCGTCGTTCTTCCACGTTAGGCGCGAACCATTGCTTTGGCTCTGATATAGATGATGGACTCATTTTCCGCGTTTCGTCAGATCCATCTGGCCCACATGTTAGAATCTCTACTCTTCTCATAACTATAAATGTGATATTAATGGTGGCCGTTGTATTAATATCATATGTACCATAGGTCTATTCATTGGGTATATGGAGCAAGTTTCATCCAACCTCGTTTCACGATCATCGCAGAGTAATTAGTCTTCATCACGCCAAAGTGTCCTAACCCCCCTACCCCCCCGCCCGCCCCCAACATTTCACTTTTATTCCTTTTTATTTTTATGCGTTGTTCCTCAACAGACTATTTTTTGGGATGTCCAAACTTCCGTTACGTTACGAGGCGTGATTTGCCGTTGATGGTTTTGATGAAAATTTAGGCGTGTTCTGGGTTCATATATATATCTTTGTTGCCGGGTAGGCAATGTGTTTTCGGTGTTTAGGGAAGTAATAATTTTATTTGAACGTTGACTCCCATGAGCCTTTGCGCGGGGATTCGCGGACTCGCTCCCGCCGCGCGTTCCCGCGCCACTTGCTCCAGAGGATCTGAAGGGAACAGACACACTTTTTGAATACTGGAATCGCTTACGTTTTATCCCCGGCCACGACACTACCGGATCATTGATTACTGCGAATAAAGAAACGAAAGATCACACCGTGTCCGTGGGTCCATTAGTCATCGAAGCTTACACCCACAACATCTTTATAGAGCAAGAGGCTGCGAGTCGTGTTCTGGACATTGTTGGTAGTTCTCTAATTACTCTTGGTTCTTTATGTAGTTAAAGAACGAGCTGGAGTGCATTCGCCAAAATAAAGCACGAGACGCGATAGCGTCGAGTGGTTTATACCGTGACACTTGACGAGTCAATATTAACAACTGTTCTTTATCTAGATAATGCACAGTTTGTCCGTTCATTATTAAAATAAAGCACGGTTTTACCGTTCTTTATTTGAATAACGCACAGTTACGTTAATACAACACGGCTAGGTCTGTTTTTCGATCCATTCTTCAAGATAATGAACACTTAAGACAAAGGCATGACGTCACACAATTTTTTAACGGTAATTAAAGAGTACTGAAAAATCTTGTCATTTTTCCTCGGATGTTTTCTAAAGCAAATGGTGTAGTTTGGAATAGAGGTTTTGTTTATTCAGTTTTAAATGAAACACATTTTATGGCTGGTGCGTTCATCTGCTGTGTATACAACTGGCATGAATTTGAATATATCAATCAAATGTTAATCAAATGTTATATTAAGATCAAATGTAGAGCTTTGATATTTTTTAAATAGATTGTAACACTACTGTACACATTGTTTGACTCAAGCCTCCTGTTCCTCCTCTCCCTCCTCGTCGAACCAAGAATTGTCTAGACAATCTTTGGTCGAACTCTCCTTCCTCCTCGGCCGTGGCTCCCTGGTACTGCTGGTACTCGGACACCAGGTCGTTCATGTTGGACTCCGCCTCCGTGAACTCCATCTCGTCCTTACCCTCGCCAGTGTACCAGTAGAGAAAAACCTTGCGCCGAAACATGGCCGTGAACTGCTCGGAGATGCGCTTAAATAGCTCCTGGATGGCGGTGCTGTTTCTGATGAAAGTGGCGGCCATCACGTGGTGTGATGTCGCAGACGGCGGTCTTCACGTTGTTGGGGATCCATTCGACGAAGTAGCTGCTGTTCTTGTTCTGCACGTTCAACATCTGCTCGTCGACTTCCTTCATGGACATGCGGCCACGGAAGATGGCGGCCACCGTCAGGTAGCGGCCGTGACGCGGGTCGCAGGCCGCCATCATGTTCTTGGCATCGAACATCTGCTGGGACAGTCAGGGCGCGGTATTGCTGGCCGCCGCGTGACGTCAGAGGGGCGAACCCGGGCATGAAGAAATGGAGGCAGGGGAAGGGCACCGTGTTGACAGCCAGCTTACGGAGATCGGCGTTCAGCTGGCCAGGGAACCTCAGACAGGTGGTCACCCCGAACATGATGGCGGAGACCAGGTGGTTCAGGTCACCGTACGTCGGGGTAGTCAGCTTCAGGGTGCGGAAGCAGATGTCATACAGAGCCTCGTTGTCGATGCAGTAAGTCTCGTCCGTGTTCTCGACCAGCTGATGGACGGACAGCGTGGCGTTGTAGGGCTCCACCACGGTATCAGAGACCTGTGCACAAGGAAACCATGACGATCACAAGAACCCACGATAAGTGCCAGAGTGCAATAATTAGAGAATTTTGTAGTCATTCTAACCAACAGTTAATGTAGTTTTTGTATTTAGCAACCAATAAATATTACATCATTAACGGTGACCAAGTTTAGTTTAGTTTAGTTTACGTATGACGCTTGGATCTATGTAGGGCATATCACGACAAAAGCCAATAGAGTCGAGAGGAGCCATGTCGCCGGAAGTAACCCCCTAATCTTTGCGCAGAAAGACTTTCTACACAAATCTAGATATTTGCGGAATAAGGCTTAGTAACTCGGGAAAACATTTAGGTTTCATTAGGAGCATTAAAATTTTCGTGCCACGCCAAAGCAAATTTAGCTCCTATTAATCTTCCGTGTTTCCACGCTTACATTATCGAGCTGTAACTCCCCAAATAGTAGAAGGGCATACTTTTTCCAATTCTTTTCGCAGCTACCAATTTAACTTCTACGTGCGAGGAAAGTGACGTAAAAGGGGAATACAAACGCATGTGCTTTTATATTGAGACTCAGATTTTCTCTGCTCATTGGCTTGAACTCAACGAAACGCACTCAACCATACAAACAATACACGCCCTCGACCACAGATGTCTACGCACTGCATCAAAGCTCACCTGTCCATCTTGTGACATCATTGGGGAATTTTCAAATAACGCTCAGATGCAATGCTCCCAGAAATAAACCCGCCGGATCTCACTTTTGCTACTTTGACGAACGCGTTTATAGTGATATCGTAGAAGAAAAGATTTAAACTCCAATTAAAACAAATTGTTATTTGTTTATCTTCTCTAAACCAAGTTAACTCTGAGCAAGACCAAATCGTGGCACGAACATATTAAACGATAGTCACAGACACGGGCACTCGGTTCGTGAGATGGAAGTCCTACGGCCTGTGTATACCATATATATAACAAGAGGGTAAGCAAGCTCTAAGGCTCAAACCAAAACACCATAATATTAAAGGCTTATTTAAGCCTTACATGAAGCTGTCACAATAAAACCTGGGTTTCTTAGATGCTACACAGTCAAGTATTTATAAATAAACACTGTTTATCCATATGCCATTAATCAAGAATCATGGATCTTTTAGTCAAACTTTTGGACAAATCTACTTTCTTGCAAGTCTGGGCTACAAACTTGACAAAAGCAGATAAGCTTACATGTATAAGTAAACAATATTTGTTTAGAAAGTAATGACATATTCGCAAATGTCTAATGTTATGTGCACACATATCAATGATAAATCTAATTCATAAAATAATATATTGAAGTCAGTTGGTCTCACCAATGAACTTGACACGTGTCGAAACGTGTTGTAAAGTGTGAAATTGAATTCATTTTACCTGTAACGGACTTGATAATTATTTGTATAGATAATGTTAATATTTGAAATGAAATGTGTATTAACCGTCGGAAGCAAAATAGAAATGGGGATGCTCCAAAAATTGTGACAATTGTGTGTTGAATCAGTCAGAAATATGAGCAACTGCACTACGTGGGAGTACGATTAAGACCCAACATTAACAACTTTCGATATATCATGCAATCAATTCAAGTGTTCAAGTAATTTGAATGCTATGCGTAAGTCCTCAATAATAATTTGTACAACAAGACAAATGCATAATGTGATATAGATTGAAAGATAAAGGGCGTGCCATAACTCCGCCTTCGCCTTTCTCTTCCTCTATTTTAGATAAGCTCGTTTATTGCTCACGATACGACGCGCTTGTACGGCAGTGGTCGCTTTCATGACATGAGCCGCGGAGAGTGCACGCTTCGTCTGGCCGTCCTGCCTTTTGCTGTGCTGAGCCCGTCACGACGTCTCTACCTGAAGAACTCCTGTAAGATCACGAGTGACCGGGACGAGTGTGAAGCCAGCCCCGTCCGAGTGGAGTGAGTATAACTCTGCTCTTTGTCTCTGTATACCTTCACAGTCTCCTTTGTCTTAGGGGTTTGTCTCAGACGGCATCCCGAGTAACCGCGTGAGGCGCTTTCTGTTTGCTCAAGCCGGCCCAACTGACTTTGTACTCAGGTGTTGCCCCATGAACGCGTTATGTATTAGATAAGGAATGAGTTGTAGGTCCTTATTGGGATCTCACAACTTCTCGGCTAGCTACGCCTCGAAGTTCTTCGATCCCAATAAGGACCTACAACTCATTCTGTATCTAATACATAAGGACCTGCAACTCATTCCTTATCTGGCTTAATGTTTATTTCATGGTGGCATGGAGTATGTGAGCGAGGGGTCATTATTGCGACGGAACTATAATGACCCGCTCTGAGAAAATAATGACCTCCTGCTCATGGTCCGCAGGTCCTTACCGGCAAAACACCGGCAAGACTCAGAGGAAACAATAGAAGTATGCATTAATTGCCGGTAAGGACCTTGTGGCAAGTCATTGATGGCAGGTTACATGGCCGCAAGTAATATGTTAAGAAATTTCAAATGGTTAAATTTGATTTAGCGTGAGATCAATTTCAAATAGTTTCATTTGATTTAGCGTGAGATACTGTTGCCCTGTAAGGTCGTTATTTTACGCATTGACTTGTGGACGACTGATCACCAGTTGCATTTGGCAGAAGACCGGTTTTATTTAGAACATATATACGTAGCCCGTACTAAGCCTACTGTTTGCTGGATATTCCATGCATGTTGCTCACAATGTTGTCGATATGCAGAATGCCACGAGTGCGATCAATATAGAGTCGCCGCAGCGATATCCGTAACCTTTGCATCAGTGGGAGTTCTCCGTCCATGTCAGTGAACACTCGGCGAGCAGAGACCTTTGTTGCTCGACAGCAAGAGCTAATGGAGCCGGAAAAGCAACTATCGATCAAGACAACTGTTGACTTCTTAGGGTCACGGGTTGTTGTCAATTCGTGTTGATTGGAAGACCCTTAAGTGTGTGTTTGTGCGTGTGCGTGGGTCCGGTTAGGCGTCTGAGAGGCCAACGTGGAGCCCGGGCTTTCATCGCTGGTCGAACCGCCGCCAATAACCGGAAAAAACCTGCCGGTGGCGGGACGTCCACCAGGGAGTCATGCACGGTGTGAACTACCGTCAGGAAGCGTGGTATCAGTGCATATTTCACGGTGCGTATTTCATTGATGCTGGAACATTTGTTTATGCAACCGGTACCGGAACATCGACTAATTGGGCGCACGGGCTGCAGTTACAATAATGCGAGGTTTGCAATAGAGATGAGGCCATCTAGGTGACGTCGCTTTGATTACCATACAGATGCGTGGCACGCAAGGATTCACAGCAGCAGAATTGTTAAAGTGTTCATCTCAATTGAATATTCTGGATAGCATATCCTTGGAGCAACCCAGAATTGAAAGGCAGAGAAGACATCTCTTGGAACAAGTACTGTGCTTGATTGAGACTCACACAGCGTCGTATCCTATATAGGCACACTCTTCTCTTGGGAACTGCTGAACAGATAAACTGACTTACCATGTCGGAAGAACCGAGTAAAACTGAGAATGGTTAGTAAACTTCAAAAAATATTCGTGAGCTGTAATTACCTACATTATTGATTTGGTATTAACGAGTATAGAGACTAAATATACAAATGTACTATAGCTGTCTTTATAGTCTGCTATCACATATATAATGTTAAAAAGATTAATATATTCATCAACATATCATGAACATATTAATGAAAAATTAACTTTTAACCTTCAGTATAGCTTGTCGAATTGGTAGAAATAAATAATTTGTTCTTCATTATATTTGCAAGAAGCGACCACAGATTCAGACCAGAGAGGTGGATGGAGGAATATCATGGGCTTTTGGTAAGCACGTTGTCTCCGTTGACTAAGTAGTACATCCAAAGGGACCCCCAGAAGATCAACCAACTCAGACCAAAAGAATGCGCATTTCTGAAAGTCAAAATTTTGTGTTTTTATATGTTAGCCACGCGAAATATTTAGGGGGCTTGGGCGGCCATCTGGGATTTCGAAATAGTTGTCTCGAAGCATAATATTTTTCGCCAAAGTGTCAAATTGAAGGATCTATTTGATGGTAGGTGGCTTTGAGTTAATATGGTAAACGAAGACGAATACTTTACCTAACGAACGTTTCTTCTCAACACCACCGTACTTTCTTTTACATTGGCTGCCAACCTGCAAACAGAATTGCTCATACCGCATCCGCTCGTTACCAAAGTGATTATTTAGGCACGAACTAAACCCTAAAATTAGCAGCACATTAATAGCTCTTACTATCAGATTTGTAGTTGGTCTAGTGTATACAAATTTGCATGTGTAACTTTTCTTAGAACGAAACGGCCTTTTCAATCCTAACATGCGTAGTTAAAGTTGAGAGCGTGGGGTAAGATGCACTGTTTAAATTGTGATCGTTTGAGTGAAAATCTGCCCGCTCCCCCCCCACCGCCCCCTGACATGTGATGATACTTTGATGAACATTTCTACGTGTTTCTTATAACGTCACTTCGGTTGGCGATCCGACACCCAGGGGCGGATCCAGGGGGAGGGGGGGGGGGGCGGGTTAGGGGGGTTGCAACCCCACATTTGGGAACTTAAACATACACTGTAAAAGCCGAGCAGCCTTCCCCCCCCCCCCCCCGGTCGCCAGATCCGTGCCTGGACACCGCCATATTGGCCCTTAATGGGAGTCAAGGGACATGTTTTAAAATCCAACATGGCGGTATACCAAAGGTCACGAAATGTGACCTTTCCTAAAATTAATGCCAGACACGTAGAGCTCAAAGCATAATGAATGAGCTCCCAGCGAAAGGAAATGTCGAAGTAATTCCGGCACACATAGATATTCGTGCTTTAAGCATATAAGACCTTAAAGGGACCTGTGCGGCTTACAAGAGAAACGACGTTTCAAGCTTTATTTCGAAATCCCAAAATGGCCGCTTACACATATCTAGCATATAAAACAGATCGAATATTTACTTACTATTTCGACCATGTGTATTTAATTTTAAAGTCTTTTGTCTGAATTGAAGTAACTAAATGAGGTGTGATAATTTGATTTTACGGGCATAGTGGACCCCAACATCACTGTTATATGCATTTACTTTGTGACCTCGAGTGATATATCGAAAAAATGGACCCCGATTGTCATATATTTGCTGAGTATATATGTCACAGAAACCCGCCACCTAAGCCATTGGTAATCCCGATAGCCATTACAGCAACCAACTGACATATATTTAACCTATATACAGTGCCTTAATCTTATTCTGTGTTTGTTGCGTAATTTCCCTGTCCGTAGGGTTCTTGGTCTCACCAATAACTTTGCCTACGTGGTGATGCTCAGCGCTGCCCACGACATCCTGATGGAGAACAACGAGAGTGTACGTACCTCCATATGTAGATCAATTATATCCGAACCGATATATGATTGGTAATTGAGCATAGCCATCAGTAGCAACCGTTTAACGCAGTGGTGGATCCATAATTTTACAAAATGGGCGGCACAAGTCTGAAAAATGATGTGCAAATGTCATTTTAGCTTTTAAATGCCGCCGAAAATGGACGTAATTGACTTTTTTACGCCATGAGAGGGGGGCACGTGCTCCTTGTGCCCCCCCCCCCCACGCTGGATCCGCCACTGTGACGCGATACATAGGTCCATATAAAATTGAACTTGGATTTCATTCATTAAGCCGGTGGGATCGGGTGGGCTGCGATTTTCCTCTAATGGTAAATATTTGCACAGCATCAACCGGAGTAGGGATATGCAGACAAAGCGAGTGGGGATGAATGGAGAGGCGTCAAATGACGTTTGTGCCGGCCTCCATCGCCTGCAATCGATAATCATGCATTATTCCCCGCTGATCTGTAATACATTGCTTTTTGTTTTTACTAATATTGTCGATTTGCCATACAAGAAGTAAAAACTGTTCCGTAGCATTCAAAACTGGAATTGATCTAACCCCGTTCTGTATAATTAAATTAACGTATGCGCAGTAAAGTACAAAGGCGCAATGCTTTTTCAGAAGGATATGAACTTTCACGATCTGAAAACTGAGCAGAATCGGACCAACAACCTGGTACCTTTTTGCAATTCCATCGGGACTGGGGTAAGTTTTACCAACACCCTCGTACCGTATTGCAAAGCTAGTACCAAAGCGACAAACGTATAAACTGTTCCATTTGTTTTAAATAAACGTAATTCGTTTTCTGATGTATAAATAATATATATAAATATAAATAATGATGTGATGTCATTGGGATTTATTATGTGAAGTATCTTCAACATAGCTAGATCTATATTGTTTCTAATATTGAACATGCTATTTTTCACAATTAAAGTGGAGAGTGCGTTTTCGTCTGCTGTTGTAGGCTGTGCTGCTGGCTGATATCCTACCATGCCTGGTGGTCAAACTCACCTTCCCATGGTTCATGCAAGCCATACCTTACTAGTAAGCTTACCTTACAGCTTATGTCATCTGTAATTAGTAATCTAACTGTCCAAATGTGTAGTTCATGCCTCTCTAATAAGTACAATAGTATAGTTACATTCAAATACAAAAGTTACGAAGCCTGCTCTACGGCTCAATGTGGTGCATAGATCTATGTTGGATGAGAATTAATGTAACATATTTAGGAAAAATGATAAAGAATTTAAGCCTTGCATTTTGTTTATTCATTAATGAATATATATCCGACATTTATATTGTTACAGTGTTCGCGTTATCCTTGTGGTTGCTATGGAAACAGCCTGTTTCCCGATCGTATCATTATCACAAGAAGTCTGGTTTAGTCTGTTTGGTAAGTTAATTAGGGGATGTATGATTGGTATAGTCGAGAAAGTTTGGGGCTGTAAGTCAAGACCACGGTGACCCATTCCATGCACCTAGCCGCAACTGTAAATGGTGGGTCTAGACGCACACAATTGCAAGATGTATCAAATGGCTATGCGTTAACAGAACAGGGGCGGGGGGTGGGGGGGGGGGGGCTTCGCTCGGAGAACCTGATTTGTACAGTGTATGTTCAAGTTTCCATAGGGGGGGGGCGTTGCAACTCCCCTACCCCCCCCCTAGATTCGCCCCTGCAGATCGAGTAGTAATTACATATAGATGACGTGTATATGAATAGGATATATCGTTCATCTATTCTGTGTTTTAGGAGTGGGGTTGGCAAGTACTGCTGCCGGACTGGGCGAAATCACCTACCTCAGCCTTACGTCTCATTTTGATAAGTAAGTGCGTTAAATAATTTATATACATTTAGATTGTTTGAAAATTACATCCTCGACGACATATATGTATGCATTGACATATTTTGTTGCAGTCTCGATGTTATTATCGGTGGTTTATTTTGCCGCCACTGTAAATGATTCCCGCTGGTATGGTAATGTCGATCACTACATGTAAAAGGTCAACATCAGGTGACTTAGGTGGCCTGACCATGGTGGCCCAGGATGGACTTATAGTTGGGGTCACATTTACCATGTGTGTGCTATTCTAATTTCGGGTATATCACCCTGTATATATTTGATATTGTTTCACATTGACGAATAATCAGTTCGATATTTAGTGCAATTATTGGGGAACTTGTTTTTGATATTATTCCGCGTTGGCATTGATTTTGTTTCACTCGTTCACTCTGCGCCGAGGCTTCGGTCGTTTGTGACGGATGAACTGTGACCTATTTCAAGTACACATAGTTTAGCCACCTACGGGGTTTAGTGGACTAAAATTACCCATCATTTACATTTTAACTGTAGCCGACTAAGCCCCGTAATTAATAAGCGTTCCCCATGGTTAGCGAAAGGTTAAGCCGATCTAAATGTCAGAGTGTCCATAAGGTGGACGCATGGGCAAGATTTACCAGCCAGTCTGGATAGGGCAGCTTGGGCAGGGCATTCTGGGTAGGACAGCATGGGTAGGACAGTCTAGGCAGGACATCCTGCATAGGACAGCCTGCATAGGACAGCCTGCATGGGACAGCCTGCATAGAACAGCCTGTATAGGACAGCCTGCATAGGACAGCCTGTATAAGGCAGCCTGCATAGGACACCCTGTATAGGACAGCCTGTATAGGACAGCCTGTATAGGACAGCCTGCATAAGACAGCCTGTATAGGACAGCCTGCATAAGACAGCCTGTATAGGACAGCCTGTATAGGACAGCCTGCATAAGACAGCCTGTATAGGACACCCTGTATAAGGCAGCCTGCATAGGACACCCTGTATAGGACAGCCTGTATAGGACACCCTGTATAGGACAGCCTGTATAGGACAGCCTGTATAGGACAGCCTGCATAAGACAGCCTGTATAGGACAGCCTGTATAGGACAGCCTGCATAAGACAGCCTGTATAGGACACCCTGTATAGAACACCCTGTATAGGACAGCCTGCATAGGACAGCCTGTATAGAACACCCTGTATAAGGCAGCCTGCATAGGACAGCCTGCATAGGACAGCCTGCATAGGACAGCCTGTATAGGACAGCCTGTATTAGACACCCTGTATAAGACAGCCTGTATAGGACAGCCTGTATTGGACAGCCTGTATAAGGCAGCCTGTATAGGACAGCCTGTATAGGACAGCCTGTATAGGACAGCCTGTATAGGACAGCCTGTATAAGACAGCCTGTATAAGACAGTCTGTATAGGACAGCCTGTATAGGACAGCCTGTATAGGACAGCCTGTATAGGACACCCTGTGTAGGAAAGCCTGTGTAGGACAGCCTGCATTGGACAGCCTGCATTGGACAGCCTGTATAGGACAGCCTGTACAGGACAGCCTGTATAGGACAGTCTGTATAGGACAGCCTGTATAGGACACCCTGTATAAGGCAGCCTGTATAGGACAGCCTGTATAGGACAGCCTGTATAGGACAGCCTGTATAGGACAGCCTGTATAGGACAGCCTGTGTAGGACAGCCTGCATAGGACACCCTGCATAGGACAACCTGCATATATAGGACAGCCTGTATAGGCCAGCCTGTATAAGACAGCCTGTATAGGACAGCCTGCATTGGACAGCCTGTATAAGACAGCCTGTATAGGACAGCCTGTATAGGACAGCCTGTATAGGACACCCTATATAGGACAGCCTGTATAGGACAGCCTGTATAGGCCAGCCTGTATAGGACAGCCTGTATAGGACAGCCTGTATAGGACAGCCTGTATAAGACAGCCTGTATAGGCTAGCGTGTATAAAGCAGCCTGTATAGGACACCCTGTATATGACAGCCTGTATAGGACAGCCTGTATAGGCCAGCCTGTATAAGACAGCCTGTATAGGACACCCTGTATAAGACAGCCTGTATAGGCTAGCGTGTATAAAGCAGCCTGTATAGGACACCCTGTATATGACAGCCTGTATAAGGCAGCCTGTATAGGACAGCCTGTATAAGACAGCCTGTATGGGCCAGCCTGTAAAGGACAGCTTGCATAGGACAGCCTGTATAGGACAGCCTGTATAGGACAGCCTGTATAAGACAGCCTGTATAGGCCAGCCTGTATAGGACAGCCTGTATAGGCCAGCCCGTAAAGGACAGCCTGTATAAGACAGCCTGTATAGGACAGCTTGCATAGGACAGCCTGTATAAGACAGCCTGTATAGGACAGCCTGTATAGGCCAGCCTGTATAGGACAGCCTGTATAGGCCAGCCTGTATAAGACGGCCTGTATAGGCCAGCCTGCATTGGCCAGCCTGTATAAGACAGCCTGTATGGGACAGCCTGTATAGGCCAGCCTGTATAGGACAGCCTGCATTGGACAGCCTGTGTAGGACAGCCTGTATAGGCCAGCCTGTATAGGACAGCCTGTATAGGACAGCCTGCATTGGACACCCTGTATAGGACAGCCTGTATAGGCCAGTCTGTATAGGACAGCCTGTATAGGCCAGCCTGTATAAGACAGCCTGTATAGGACACCCTGTATAGGACAGCCTGTATAAGACAGCCTGTATAGGACACCCTATATAGGACAGCCTGTTTAGGACAGCCTGTATAGGCCAGCCTGTATAGGACAGCCTGTATAGGACAGCCTGTATAAGACAGTCTGTATAAGACAGCCTGTATAGGACACCCTGTATAGGACAGCCTGTATAGGCTAGCGT
Organism: Arenicola marina; assembly: GCA_964019135.1. Classification (NCBI taxonomy): domain Eukaryota; kingdom Metazoa; phylum Annelida; class Polychaeta; family Arenicolidae; genus Arenicola; species Arenicola marina. Next base: position 22,645,291 of record OZ025248.1, on the reverse strand, counting down.
GTATAAAGCAGCCTGTATAGGACACCCTGTATATGACAGCCTGTATAAGGCAGCCTGCATAGGACAGCCTGTATAAGACAGCCTGTATAGGCCAGCCTGTAAAGGACAGCCTGTATAAGACAGCCTGTATAGGACAGCTTGCATAGGACAGCCTGTATAAGACAGCCTGTATAGGCCAGCCTGTATAGGACAGCCTGTATAGGCCAGCCTGTATAGGACAGCCTGTATAGGCCAGCCTGTATAAGACGGCCTGTATAGGCCAGCCTGCATAGGCCAGCCTGTATAAGACAGCCTATATATAGGACAGCGTGTGTAGGGGAGCCTGTATAGGGCACCCTGTATAGGACATCCTGTATAGGACAGCCTGTATAGGCCAGCCTGTATAAGACGGCCTGTATAGGCCAGCCTGCATTGGCCAGCCTGTATAGGACAGCCTGTATAGGCCAGCCTGTATAGGGCACCCTGTATAGGACATCCTGTATAGGACAGCCTGTATAGGCCAGCCTGTATAGGACAGCCTGTATAGGCCAGCCTGTATAGGACATCCTGTATAGGACAGCCTGTATAGGACACCCTGTATAGGACAGCCTGTATAGGCTAGCGTGTATAAAGCAGCCTGTATAGGACACCCTGTATATGACAGCCTGTATAAGGCAGCCTGTATAGGACAGCCTGTATAGGACATGCATGACACATGAGACAGCTATATGTAACGTCCAGCAGGTCACATATATCTATAGCTAATGTAGCACTATATTTATATGAATGAAGGTCATTGATCACACCTATCGGCGGAGACGGTTGCGGATAGGGAGAGGAGCAACCGCGCCCCACCTGGTCTTTATTGATCGATAACGAAGAGGCCAACGGCTGGCGTAACCCTTGTAACCATAGTGCCACCCCCACCCCACCAACTCCTATATTTACACTAGTAAATAAACATTTTGTGCCCCTACCTTCCGGTCCTCAATGTTTGCCCCGCCCCCTAGTCTCTGCTTTAGATTTCGAACGTATTACGATGGTTGCATAAATCCGTATTGTACTAGGGGGATCAGGACTTCACGCAGCGTGAAGGTCAAGGCTAAACCACATACCCTGAGCATCCCAACCCTATGCACTAATCCTAACACTAACCCTGACCCATATCTAACACTAACCCTGACCCAAATCGAACACTAACTCTAACCCAAGAAGCCAAAGATAAATTAGAATATGCATGCGCGTCCTGATGGACTACTCGGTCTCGTACGGAACCTGCAATGCTCATCTTTATGGGCCGCCAAATCCTCCCAGAAGTCTGTATCGATGCCCAGAGCCTACCTTTTGCTAACCCCCTAAAGTTTGCGTCTTGCAGGAACACTGTCTCGGCGTGGAGCTCGGGTACCGGTGCGGCGCACCTGCTCGGGGCACTGTCCTACGCGGGTCTGACCGCCGCGGGCCTTCACCCGAGATACGCCATTCTCGTCATGCTTCTCATCCCGGCACTGATGGCCGTCAGGTAGGTCTACATAACGTCTCGATAATAGGTACAAACAGTGAGATCGAAATAATTGCAATCCTCTATAAACCTACCCTTAGCTGGGCAGGCGAAATCCCGTCAATACCGGATTTATTTGTTGTTGTACCGTTAATAATCAAAGCCCAAGCCAAAGTTTAATATCTAATCGCGTTACTTATTTATATATCTTATAAGTCCAATGTATTCCCCATTTCAGCTTCTTTCTTATTTTGGTCAAACCTGATGGTCTGCTTCGGGGAAAATACACAGATATTTCGTCAGAGGAGCCCCAAATGGCAGTTATGAAATATGCCAGTATGAGTGATGACGTCACCAGTTTCCGCGACAACGCAGCAGACGACACTGACACTCCTGTCGCACCCGTTGCCATCGGCGTCCCGCCCGATAATAATCCGGAAAGCAAAACAAGTCCCGAAACTACTGTTCCTGCTCCAGATAAAACTCCGAACAAACCGTTAGAAAAGCAGAAACTGATTGACAAAGGTACGTTATTTAATTATGGTGTTTCTATTATATAAATTCACACCAAAGTTAAAGGTCTGGTTCCTGTTTATTTATATCCCCGTTAGAGTTCGATATTTAATCACAAGGTGTACAAGTAAAATAAATAATAGACCTACAACAAAAATACGGTTCTTAATGTAAGGGCAGTGCATCACTGTACTGGGAAATTACTTGAAGCTACATTTCATACAATCGCACATCTTACATTTATGCATCTTACAATCTAATATATTCCATACGCCATATCATATTCCTTACATCATATCATATTTCATACATCATATCTTCTTTCTTTAATGACCTGCATTGCTTGGTTAATCCCTGTATGGCATTATCATTATGTTTCACTTCTTATCCCATTCCGGCACAATGCTCCACACTCTCACATAATCAACAAACCTCTTTCGCGCGCCCCCCTCGCACATGCGCGCTCGATCATCCAATCACATTCAATACTTCTCAACCAATCGTAATAACGCTTTTTAGATTAACCGCGCTTTCTGTCACATAGATAATACATCGATTGGTGAAAATCGCTCATTGGCTTAATTTTATGGTAACAAGGTCCTCAGTTGCCATATGCAACTTTTATGCACAGTTACTGGACAGTTGTGAACGTATTTTATACTATTGTTAGTATTATATACACTAAGTAAGCTTATAATATTCTTTTGCATAACTTGCATATCTTCTCCGGGCCGTTTCAGATACCAGTGTTCACTCGATGTCCATACGGGAGAAACTAGCGCTCAGCAGGGCAAGTATAACGATATCACAATGTTGGTACAACAGTGCTGTATGTTGAAACCAATTCTTTAATTTTAGGCCTCTCTCCTAATTGAGTGTTCTGGCCACCTGAGAGCTTAAAGGCACATGGATCGATGGCTCGCGCCCCCTGTGGCCCTGTCTGTGTGGTCGCAGGATAAAGATCCTATGTCCTTCTTCGTAAAGGTAGGGGGACATGGCTCCACTCTCCCTTCCTTCCCCCATTGATGCAATACGACCAAAAGTGGTTAAAGCGTCCTGAATATACAACCAAACCTTCAAGCGATGTGTGTAGGCCTACATCGAGATTATATATGTATGGCCTATATCAATATAACTAAACGGTGACCAATGAATAATTTTGCATACTTGAAGTAAATATTAATCAATTATATTATTCATGGATTGAATTAGTTTGTCACGCTTCTGGGTTTTGGTAATTAACGTGAAAAATTCGCTTTTAACCCGTATGTTGTTTTTCATTTTTTGCAGCCCTTGGTCAAATATATGGTTCCTCTGGGCTTAGTATACTTTGCTGAATACTTTATTAACCAAGCGCTGGTATGGATCGCATTGTCATTACTTTTAACTACAGATATAGAAGACATTTCTAAACATAACAATAAGGAAAAACTGAAATACTGTTTCCTGCTATAGATATATAAGTAGGCCTACAACTTAATAAATGTGCAACGGCTGTTTGAGAAATTACGCGTAACCACGTCAAACTAGAAGTATCTATGGTAATTAATAGTCACGGCCAAACGACGGCGATGTCATGACTGGCAAGCTCTGTAGGTCTCAGATAGGTTTAATTCGTTACAAGCGCTATTTGAACGATGTCGCACGACAACATTGCCAAGTATCTATATACAGAAGTATCGCAAACCTATTTCATTCGTGTTCCAGTTTGAGTTGATATATTTTACCAACACGTGGATACCGATGATACAACAATACAGATGGTAAGCATATGAAAGTATTTCACCATTTCGCTCCTTCTGTTTCAAGGGAAAACATGGAGGCCGCACAGGAGGTGGGAGTGGGGGGGGGGAGGTGTAGGATGGTCGAAGTTAGATGTCCATATATAAGTCCTACATTGTCTCACATACACAAGTACACCGTGTGCAATAGATGAAAGGGACGTCGTTAAGGTGTTGGCTTGACCGGCGCCTGCCTCCCGTGTCGGCAAGGTGTGGCAGGCGTCCTTGTATACATGGAATCAAAATGCGACCGTCGTCGGTGATCGTTTAACGTCCGGGTGTCTGTCATAACGCGTACGTAACTTCTTAAAGATATCTACCAAGATAAGACAATATGTCTTGTATATATATACAACAAACGGATATATAAGCAACGTATAAATGAAGAGAATGCAAAGCCCGTTTAGCGCCGATACCGTTTCATTTGCTTCGCTTACCCTGACGCGTAATTTAGTACCCGGTTACAATGTTTATTAATAGTTATACGAGTATATAAGATAATTAATTCGGAGAAGCTAGTAGACCCATGCCACTGTCTTGTTACTTCCAGGTACCAGGTACTCTACCAGGTCGGGGTATTTCTATCGAGGTCTTCCGTCCACTTTGTACAAGTACGAATGATATGGTTATTCAGCATTTTGCAGGTAAGAATTGGTTATTATCGCAGTTGCAAAAAAAAGATGTTTGGGTTTTACGGAAGCAGAAGTAAATTTCAATAAGACATACTGGCGATCGATTTGCGCATGCGAAGGATAAACTTATCTATAGCGTTTATATGAAACATACTCTGCAACAGGGCGCGGACCCATAAGCTGTTGATTTGCAGCTCAGATAACATGAGAACCGGGGCCCGGCGACCAATCATTGGGCGTGGTGGGGGGGCGGGGGGGGGGGGTGATAAAGATACTCATGAGCCCCCCCTCCCCCCACCGACCGACTGATATATACCCTGCATATCATCTAAATATTTACTAGCATGAATAGGATTCATCACTGATAAATAAATGTTTTATTTTATTTTTCAGCTTTTGAATGTAGCGATCCTGATTCTACAGATTTTCTTCCACTTCCTGCCGAGTATATGGCTGGTGCTGGTCCTCATCCTCTACGAGGGTCTGCTGGGAGGGGGCGCTTACGTCAATGCCTTCTACGGCCTCACGGAAGAGGTATATAGAGCCCAGTGCATGAAGACTTATACTTATACGCGCTTTCACGTCCATTGCAAAGCTAAGACTAATATTAATTACAAAAAAAAGTCATGTGATATAATATTAACACCATTATGCATTAATAGCTGGACGGGAATGTCTTTCATAATGTCTGTTATACTTAGCATATACATATATTTTCAAAAAGTTTTGCATTGCTCATTGATTTGACAAATGAGGAGGGTCATAGCTGGAGACACTATATGTTTGTTATACTCAATTGATTAACATCTGTATGAAAAATCACCAAACAACAAAACCACACATGTACAGGAAGTACATGAATATGAATATCAATGAGGGTAATGGGTACGGTAATCACTAAGTAACGCGCCTCGATAGTCACCCTTGTCGTTGTCTTACAGATTTCTGACAGCAGAATGCGTGAGTTCAGCATGGGTTTAACCAGCCTGGCCGACACACTTGGTATCGCCGTGGCCGGGACTGTGGCCCTACCAGTCCACGACAGCATCTGCATGCTGTAACCCCGACATGTTCATGACCAGACACATCTGCATGCTGTAACCCCGACATGTTCATGACCAGGCACATCTGCATGCTGTAACCCCAAGATGTTCATGACCAGGCACATCTGCATGCTGTAACCCCGACATGTTCATGACCAGGCACATCTGCATGCTGTAACCCCAAGATTTTCATGACCAGACACATCTGCAATACTGCAACCCCGAGATGTTCATGACCAGACACATCTGCAATACGGCAACCCCGAGATGTTCATGACCAGACACATCTGCAATACTGCAACCCTGAGATGTTCATGACCAGACACATCTGCAATACTGCAACCACGAGATGTTCATGACCAGACACATCTGCAATACGGCAACCCCGAGATGTTCATGACCAGACACATCTGCAATACGGCAACCCCGAGATGTTCATGATCAGGCACATCTGCAATACTGCAACCCTGAGATGTTCATGACCAGACACATCTGCAATACTGCAACCCCGAGATGTTCATGACAACATTGCCAAGTAATATAACTGCAGTTACACCGGAATATTAATTGTAGTTCCAAGCTCTGCACGACCACATATCTGCATGCAACCTCAGGTTTGTTTATGACAACATGCGCATGTTGTGACCGAAATGTCTCGCTGACCAAATCTTTTCGGTGGTGTTACTGCCAGGTCTCCACTATTACATCTGCATTCTACGATGAAATGATCTTGACAACATCAACATGCCGTGATCTCAAAGCTCTCTCCGTGTTGCCAATTCGCCGATGGCCCTATCTGTCCGCGACGCTATCGTATGTGCGTCAGCATTGCCTATCTATGTATTATAGCGAGCGCAAGCGAGCTCTTAAGGTAACATGCATGCATATTCAAAGTCCATTTCAAGCATATAGGCTTAGGACTTTCATTTCGCGTAACAAACCCCATGAGGCGTTTTCAGATTCGGAGTAAATATCAGCTGTACATAAATATATTCAAGCAAAGAGAGGTCGAAGCTTATTATTTCACGTCTTTAATAAATAAATAAGCTGCCTTACAAAATTAACGAATAAATTATTCAATGTTTTCACTGGATGTAGATCTATACTTCAAATTAAAGTTAATTTATAAGCGACGGGCTTAATGTCTGTTGCCAAGCAGAGCGCTCTTGGTGACCGCCCATCGGCTGCTGTCATAGTGAGTAGTTGTGACGTCAAAATGTTATAAACATGACGTCACAATAGGAGTTCCTAAGCAACCAAATGATATGCCACAAGCACGTGAAAGGTATCCGCCAAAGATATTCTTTATGGCAAGCCGAAGTGAGATTAATTTTGAATATTAATCTACATGTATCCCCTCGGAATATCTGAATTAATAAATATTCGCTCGCATTTTTTAGGTAGCACCTATCCATATTATTATATTATGGCGAAGAAATATTTACGGTACATATCAGGTATATATTTAGAATTATACTCACATTGTTATCATGCCGCCCTATACATTTTGCGGTACAGGAATTAAGCGGATGTGTGAATCCCGAACAAAGGTGCCTTTTATTTGAGTCTATATACATGCCAAAGTGTTCAAGGTTATCTTGTTTTCAGTCAATTGCTCTTTGCGTGCCACTCCCTGGGTGACGTGTGGTCATGCAGCTACCTGTATCCCAGTATAGATTAATACGATTCTCTGTATACTATTGAATTCTGTGTTGTCAGTAAAAGTTTCCATATGGGGAGGTCATTAAACGTTACAGAAGGGTCATACCGTTGCTTATAGCGAGTTTGGTTATTGTCGAGTGTCAGCTGATGGGCCACCCGCAAGCGTTTGGTGCGTTGTTCTTCACAAAGAGTAAGGGAGTTACTCCCGGAGACATGGCTCCTCTCTACCTTGGGACCCTTCCCATTTGCGTTATGTGACCTCAAGGTTAAAACGTTCTACTATTCTACTAAAGGCGTCCAGTTTTGTTGATAAACACTGGGGTATGCCGGTCAGGTTTAAAGATAAAAGCGGCTATTCTAGAGTCAAATGCGAATACCCGTTGTAACGTTGGTTGGTGACATATCATTTTTTACAAAAAAAATAATTGCATGGAAAAATCAGTGTTCATTTCTTTTCAGTGTGCTTGTAACGAGAAAAATGACCAATATTCACATTTTTTATAATTAAATAGCATTACATAACAAAATCTTCTCTACTGTCTAAATACCAACGGTGACCTATGGATTTTTTTCCATAAATGCAATCTTAGGGGCCTATTCTGACACATTGTTCACTATGAAATCACTATCAGTGGTAGAAGTGAATAGCCGCTTTTATCTTTAAATATAATCCCCCAGTTTCTTTAACAGTTCTGTCACTTGGCTGAGCCTGCCTGGTCGCACGGGGAACCAAACGGATTGTGTACAGGCCGCGCTACGTCTCGCCTGCCTGTGTCATAATATTACAATGGAGAAACATCAAAACAACATACTACGGCGTTTAAATTTATTCATCATACCTATCAATACATGTATATAAAGTAATGTACTTCACATATAATGGAATGTATAGCGTGTTTTTTTTTTTTGGTATACAAAAACACTTTGTTTACATTACCAATAACTGCAGTCACCAATATATGTATATTTATTTGAATGGCCATATCAGTTAAAAAAACCACGATACCACCCCCCCCCCCCCTTTTCGCGACTTCGGGCCTCCCAGAGATAACATGGCGGAGAGTGACTATCGCTACATACATGGATCGATCGCCGAACAGGTGGCATTGTTATATACAGCGTCTAACTACTGCGACAGCCTCACGGCTCTTACACCTCGTCAGTACCGCCGATAGGCATACGATACAGACTTCCAACGATCCCACTCAATATAGTTACACTAGAAAACTGGTTGGTTACAAACAACAACAATATAGATTTGGTGATAATAGTCATATTATCCGATAGGTTTTGTTTTTAAAGATATGCGCCATGTAAGCCTGCTTCGTCGATCGGATGGGTCCTGGGTTAAGTACCATATAGAGATATTGCTCTTACATACATACATACGTACACAACTTCACAACAGATGGATCCATAAATAGGGTTAAATAAGAGATCTGCTTCCTCTTGGGCTTAGCAAGTATTTTCTCAAACGCACCAGACATATCTTAATGCAAAACAGTGATAGTATTATACATAATATTGCTAAAATGACAGTGGCCACAGCGTCGGGTTTAGTGCAGAGACGTTGATAGGCGCTTGTATATATTGCTATACACCGTCAGTTATAGTCGGATTTACCCATATCTGGACAACATGTGACAGGATATCTATGCAGGTACATCACTGAGACATTGAAAGGTATTTATGCGATCATCATACACCGTATGCATCATCATCTCACAAATAATGATTCATTTGCCCTCCCCTACCCACCCTCAGTCGGCTCAGGGTTCATATCCCCACACGGTATGCCGTGGCGGTTAATAATATACAGTATTATGAGCTATTTACTTCAGATCTCCTCAACAACTATTCATGTGTAACAACATTAGTTTATGGCACTTCTTCACAAAATGAAAGTTCCACAAAACTCCACCACGAGCCTTGTAAATAAAACAACATTTCGTGTAAATAGCACATCTCATGGTTGGCATTGCAGGTCCGTAGTCCAGATCAACGACAATGACACGGCATACACACACTGAGAAAACAGACGCCTAAAAACGTAACAACAAAAAAAGAAATAATTGAATTGCCTTTCAAATTTCTTCGGCGTTTTACCAAAAGAGTCCGGACCAAAGATCTCATCATTTCATATAACTATTTATCAAAACAATGCGCCACTGATAAGACTTTGCCGCGAGCGAAAAAATTTAGCTTCCTAATGTGATATAGTCACATGGGATCAAAGCGGATTGCAGCGGCGTGACCATTTCCGCTTCCACCAGCACGATGTAAGAAACTTCCAATTATGGAAACATGAAGAGACAAATTCATTGCCATGAAAAAACATCCCACATGTGGCCTGGAAGAAATAGGGAAGCCCCGTGCGCCACCCTCATCGTGCATAGTGGAAGAAACAAAATCAACAAGCACCTTCGAGAGTTACAAAAGATAAAAACGATAGCTTTTCCCTCATTTCCCTTTAAACAAAATAGGTTTCATTGATTGGTAAGGGATACAACTACAGCTTTTGTGCTTCAACAATGTAGATAATGGCAGACTATCGCTGATATATGAAGAGAAATGCCTCCCACGGTGATACATGATATAGTAAAGTCGTTACAGCAATGTAAGAGGACCGTTCGGTAATGTCTTCAACCACTAGATTGACCAACCGTAACGCAATCACAGGCTCAATTTGACATCTGTCCCTGATTATCACATAACAGTTTTGATTTGTATCATGATACGCGATTGTCAACACAACATTACTTCCTTGCATTCACTCCGGTAAGAAGCTATAGAACATGATCAACACACAAAACATATTAAGCTGACATTTTAGCTCTTTACAACATAGAACATATACTAAACTACCTTCATACCAGCAACCAACCACTCGGAATCTCATTACATACAGAGTACATATATGTCTATCTATCTATTTCGATAAGAAGATCCAAATCCGCGCACAGATATCGGGTACTGCCACCGTGGACAAAAGAGTTTATAGTGCCAAAGCAGCCTCTACTTAAGTACGAAGTACACATTAAGATAAACGTGAAAGCTCTACGAGCCGGTACACAGAACCATTGGATGAAAGGAGCATGGACTAAGCCTATTGGCTGGTCTTGCTTGGTATCAGCTTGTTTTTGGTATTGGCTGTGACGCTCCAGAAAGAGTACCGATACTCGCGACCATAGATACAGCATCGTTGTTCGATAGATACGCGATGACATCACACCATGAATATACCCGCAACCCGACGTCACAAAGGATACGCACGCGATGACATTACAAATGATATATATACATGGGATGTGACGTCACGGCATGAAGTCATGGCACAGGCACAGAGTAGCGAATAAACCTAGATCTTAAAAACTCCCAATGACTTTACTCAGTAATTTACCCATAATAAAGCATCTCGGAACAGGTAAGACAGACGCAGTTCATGATAACAATGGCAGTGGGGCGAGCTTTCACCGCGATAGCAAACACAGACTAAGGGGAGAGCGGGGTAGCACGTACCTGATATGCTAGCATAAGCACCTAGAGCATATCATCAAGACAAGCACTTGCGCATAGTTCACGCAGTTTATGTATATAACTTCGGCAGGGGGAGGAGAGGGGGGGGGGGTCTCATCTAATAGCCACATGCGTCATTTGTCCACTGTCTTAGGTTCCGTTAACGTAGCATAAACGTAAAGACCGGAAAAAAAGTAACATCACGTAAGCTTGATTTTCTGGAAGGAAAGGTCTTTGCGCAGAACATTAAAGAGAAACACTCCCTTTAAATAACAGCAGTTGAAAGTAAGCAGTCAATCAGACAAAATAACACAGCTATGTCTATCAACGCAATGCATATTAATAATCCATAAAATAAATAAAGAAACGTATTAAAATATTACTATCACTTAAAGAGGTGAAGCATCGACACTAACGCAAAACACGCTTCACTGGGTTACAACTCTGCGCATAGAAAAGTTAGACGTGTACATCTGGGTAACTCCAGTTTTAACTCCTCGTATAGCCGGTATATATACGAATCAGCAGGTGTACATGCATACAAACATATGCACGGCCATTCAGCAGTGACAAACAAATAAAATGGATCAGCTAAAGAGCGGCTCCTCAGTAGTTTTAACGACCACACCGATGGGAAGAGATTTGGATAACGTTGAATGGGTAGGAAGCGTACTCCTTATCACAAGACAGAGCAGATCATGCGTTTACATCTTCCAGGTTCCACTCTTCCCCCCCCCACCCACCCCGCCCTCGACCCTCCGGATTAACGCCTACCCACAAGGTTTAAGCACCGCGAGATTCTAACGCCACCCTACACCCTCCGCCCCGGTATACACAAAGCCAGACTAGAACGGTGGTTATAAACGACGGTGCGCGGATAACAACGTGTTCACTTCAAACTATGTGCGATATAACACTGTGATACTGGCCACTCACGGCAAGTATGCGATTCAAAACACCTAACAAAACATTTGCCCAAATATATTCGGATAATTCGTGGAAACTCGATGCAAGACCCCCATTGCAATCACTCGTGTCAATGTGCTGGACACACTTCGTTGTGTTCAAACCTATAACAAAACAGGGCTGTGGAAGTGAGGCGAACATTTCACTAAATTATGTAGCAGTAATGCGCGGCAGGTTATTCTTTGGCCCAATCTGTGGCTGGTCATTCCCTGTTTGAGCCCAAGTGCCGATTGATCCATTACATGCGGTTCTAACATTGATAATGGACCAGTCGTTTACCCCAGTGATTGGATTTGGTTTCGTTGTCATCAGCAAATAATAATTAAAAAAAAGAGCCCGATGCTTTGTCATCAATTATTGTGCAGGCGACAAGAGACGTTTGGCCTCCATGGAAGTCAATGGAGAGTTTGTCCATTAAACCATAGACACTTTTAGATTATAAGCAGTATTTCCGCCAGTCAGTCACTCAGACCAAGCACATGAAGCATGATCGTTCATCGATCCACTGCCCTGTTCACGGCAGACCCGTATCCCGTAGGGACGCCCTAGTAACAGAGACGGACAGCACTATGTTTGGCTGCGCACCCCTTTGGCTGAATCGGCCAGAACGCTCTGCCCCAGCGTCAACCGTCTGTCTACTGCCACACAGGAAAAAAATGCTAATAGGAGATTCAAATTAAAATAATAAGTTAACCGTTCCCATAGTAAACACCTCCAACCCAAAATGACGACGTATTCGGATTCTGTTTACATAAAGGAGTGGGCACCCTCGGCTCAGTTCGGCTAAAGTCTTGTTTTCAACTTACCAGCATACGAGGCTTCGTTAAAATTTGTCTCGAAGTTGGTTACTAGATTGTCTTGAATATCTCAAATACACGCCATCTATTCTCAATTTTGTTTTGCATCTAAGGCAATTACATTTCAAAAGTACCAAAAATGTTTTCGTCGATTTCTTAAACCACTTATAGGGGTAAATCTTTGTGGTTCTTTACGGTTGAACCGGTATACGTGGTCATGGTAATTAAACACGTTCGGGCATGAGTAACCGGGCATTATTTAGACTTCCATAATTCATTCCGTTATAGTAGATAACGAGTATTCACATCAGTATTAATAAATATATAACTTATTTCGAAAAGAATTCGCTTTTATAACAAAATAGACCACACAATATGCAGAAGAGTTACTTCTCACGTAGAGAATTATTCTTGTGCAAGGAGAACAAGATGGATAGCCTAGAAAAGTCATGATATTCAATTGCCACAACTCATTTTGTGCAACCAAAACGTTTTCTTCTTTGCCACAAGGGCAAAATGGACAAAAGTCATTTTGCAGCAACAAACCAAAAATAAACGTACACATCAACTTGTGTACATGAAGGATCCTTCGGGAGTCCTTGCAATCGATGGGGATTCGAACGCCGTATCCGCCGTAAGTACTTACCAAGTGTATACATTCCATAATATAATAAATTATCATGTAATAATATATATAACAACAAAACTGACGCCCTCAAATCGGTTTTAAACAATACCTTGCCGTGCCCACGCACACCCAATCCCCGCGCGCGGCGTCGTACGACCCCCCGCCCCCACCCCACCCTTCGCGAGACATGTATACCTTAGAATCTACATATCACGCTATTCCTTCCTCGAGAGCCTCACACTCGCTCTCAGGCAGAGCCTCTCACTCGTTCTCAGGCAGAGCCTCTCACTTGCTCTCAGGCAGAGCCTCTCACTCGCTCTCAGGCAGAGCCTCTCACTCGCTCTCAGGCAGAGCCTCTCACTCGCTCTCACCGGCAGAGCGTCTCATTCGCTCTCCGGCAGAGCGCACTCGTCAAAGGAAGCCGGGTGTTTCCGCCTCAAGTGCCAGTTCATGGAGCTCTTCTGTATGCAGCTGTAGCTGCAGAAGGGACATTTGCGATTCTTCTCCCCAGTGTGCGTTTTGAGGTGGATGTCGAGGTTGAAGCGGTCGCGGAAAGACTTGCCGCAGCGCTTCCACTGGCACCTGTGGATGGCGGCGTGGACCTTCATGTGGGAGCGGAGGTCCCGCTCGTAGGAGTAGGCCTTGGTGCAGCCCGCCTCGGGGCACTCGTGGTCCCGGGGCCCGTGAACCGTCACGCGGTGCTCCTGCAGCGCCTTGGCCGTCTTGAAGCTCTTGCCGCAGTCGGGCTGGTCGCAGGCGTGCGGCCTCGACTGCGAGTGGACGATCTTCGTGTGGCCGTACATGGCCGTGCGGTTGGAGAAGGACTTGGCACACACGACGCACTGGTAGAGGTTGGCGGCGGCCTTGGCAGCCTGCACTACCGGCGCGGGGCCGCCTTCCACCGCATTCTGGGCTCCGTCCCCCGTCTCGCCGTCGGCTCTCTCCGGTAGCTCTGCCCGACCACCCACGTGGTTCTGATTGACGTCCCCGGGGAAGTCGGCGGGTGACTCCCTCTCCGCTTCCTCCTCCTCCCCACCACCGTCACCCACCTCCTCGTCCTCCGCATCCTCCTCCTGCTGGGGTTGTTCGGCCGAGTCGGGGCCGCCGCTGGAAGACTCGCTGGTATCCGCGGCGCTGGAGGCCCCCGTGGAGGCCCCCGTGGAGGCCCCCGTGGAGGGGTCGCATCGTGCCAGCTCGCCGAGCTCCACGGCTGAGGAGGAGGAGTCTTCCGCCGCGAGCCCACCATCACCATCCGTCTCCGGGGCCAGCGCTCCGCCCTCAGCCCACCGCCCGGGCGGAGGAGGAGCAAAGGTTTCACTTTCCCCGTGGCAGTCTTGGTTCACGTCCATCAGCTTCGCGCTATTCGGCATCCAGAGTACAGAGTGCGGTGCGTCAGCCGTCGAATTGTCGGAGGAGCTGCTGGTGGAGGTATTATTGGCGTAGATGCCATTGTTGGAGGTACAACTGACAGAGGTGCCATTGTTGGAGGTACCACTGACAGAGGTGCTATTGCTGGACGTACCACTGACAGAAATGCCATTGTTGGAGGTACCACTGACAGAGGTGCCATTGCTGGAGGTGCCACTGACAGAGATGCCATTGCTGGAAGTACCACTGACAGAAATGCCATCGCTGGAAGTGCCACTAACGGAGGTGCCACTAACATAGGTGCCATTGGCGGGAGAGCCATTGGCGGAAGAGCCTCTAGCAGGCACGCCGTGGGCGGAAGGGTCGTGGCCTGCGTCCGTTCGGATGGATTCTCCGTAACTGTTCACGTCCCGCCCGGCCTGAGTAGCCAGCTGAGGTGATTCCTGTCGAGGTATATTGCGTTGTAGCGAGTGATATGTTGGCGGGTCCTTTTGATAATCGGACTGCTGCCGCTGTTCTGCCGAGTTCACGACAGCGGGAGGGTCACTTTGAGATTGCTTTACAAGTCCGGGGAATTCAGCCCTATCACCAGACTGAGAACAGCGCGAGCTCGCGGGGCTCATGGCTTGCGCAGAGAGCAGAGACCTGGATCCCAGCTGAGCCATCTCCTGCAGCGGGTCCAGGTGAGTGCCCTCGGTGGCGGGGTCGAATCCCTTATGGCGGTCGGGCGGTAACCCCCCGTGGAGGCCGTGGTAGGGGACGCCGTTGTGATAGCCGGGGTGGCGCGACATGGCGGCGGTCATCATGGAAGGGTGGCCGCCCATCCCCGGCATGGGGTGCATCCGCTGCGGGGGTCGGGCCGCCATCATGTGCGGGTGAGACACGGGCCACTGGCGGTCCGCGTACACCCCGGGCCCGCCGCGCTGCATGGCCATCGGGTGGCCATAGGGTTCAGACCCCTGCATCACATGTCCCATGGGTACAGGTCTATGATAGTGATCCATGTGCCCTACACCTACCCCTCCACCCACTCCCGCTCCCCCCACGTGGCGTGCCATGGAGGCATTCACGGGGAAGCCCTGATAGGTCCCCGTGCCGTTCATGAGATGTGGCGCCGCCCCGTGGCCGGGGCCGAAGCGAGGGTATTGGTGGGGCGTGTGGGCCATGCTGCTGGCCGATATGTTCTGCTCGTAGCGGGCCATGTACGACTGTTGTTGTTGTAACGGCATCTGGGGGGGACCGTGCGGCGGCGGTCGCCCAGCAACAGCAGCCGCGGCGGCAGCGGCAGCCTGCTGGCCCGGCCCCATGTGAGTGGACATGTGGGCAGCCATGTGCGGTGAACTGTTCCCCGGCGGGAAGTTTCCGCGCGGGCCGGTTCGTTCCAAAGCCATGCCGGGCGGCGTGGGATTCATGTCCGGCCTCGTTATCCCCTGCTGGTAAATCATCATAGAGTTTCCCGGGTGGCAGCTCGGAATGGGTGCCGCGAGGTGGGGGGAGTCGAACATGGAAGGGGAAGGACAGTTCATTGTATTGGCGGAGTCCCTCAGTGGGGGCAGGTGCTCCGGCTGGGCCGCTCTAGGGAGGACCTCGACCGCATTCTGAAGGCTGTCGGACTGCGAGTCGACCAACGTCATGTCGCTGGATGTCTGACTCTTGGCCTCAGACATAGGGGAGAGAAGCGATTCCCTATCGAGGCTGTCCTCCCCAAAGCCGTCGGCGTTAGTGGTATCCATATGCTTCAGCGGCGAATCGACACCGGTGGATTTACTCCTGGCAATATCGGCCTTTTTCTTCTTATTGGTCCCGGCGCCTTCACAGTGTTTCCTTTTGAAGTGTTTGGTCAGGTGCCTGTGAAGCTGTCCCTTGTAAGGACACAGCGAACAGTGGAACTGATCCCGAAAGCCATGCAGCTTGGCCCTGTGGTCCTTCAGCAGGGACTCGCGAGTGAAGGACTTGGAGCAGATATCACAGGCAAAGCGCTCCGCCGACCCGTCCCCACCTTTGCCCTTGCCGTCTTTACCTACGGGCACTGTCACTTTGTAGGACTTCATATTGCCGGCGGGGATGTGAAAGACCGCCCCGGTGTCCATCAGGTCGTTCCGCTTTCCAGATCCAGACTGAATCAGGTCATTCCTGCCATGCGGCTGCCCGAGCTGGATACAATCCTTGTCCTCCGCGTCATCATCGCCGTTACATTCCAGATAGAGGTCCATATTGTCCGGGATCCAGCTCATGTTGGGCGCCAGATCCTGGTATATGCTGTCCACATCCAGACCCTGGGAGTCCTCGCCGGAGAGGGTGTGGGGGTCCCCCGCCGTGCCCCCCAAGGACAATGGGGACGGTGTCATGGCGTCCCCATTGATCTTGGCTCCCATGGCGCTACTGATCACGTGACATAGGGCGTCCGTGCCCATGTCGCCCATGTCAAGTGAGTGGAAGTGGTTCATGTTGGCTTGAGCTTACAATCGCAGCTCAGACTGTCATATGGGCCTGTAAATAACAAGAAAAACACATTAATGCCCAAACAAATGCTGCTTTGCACATCCAACAACGTTTCACATTCTAATATGACACGCATTTACAACAATTTAGTCTTTCCTATGTCACTGTATTTGCATTTGAAAGGAAACAATCAACTAAAAATCCACATGAGTAGATTGGTATCAGAGAGATTGTTGTGCATTCCCTTTGCCAGTAAAGTCTGCCTATAGCCAGTTGATGGCGTTATCAAACCTAATACAATGTATAGCTGAGGTCCGAGAATAACCGGACATAGATTCTGGGACCTCTGTTATCTACTGAATTATGATAAATATTTCATATATAAATATGCTATATATCAGTTGGTATTTCTGAAAAACATTAAACCCAAACTCTGGTATCTGGCCAACTTTTCATCAGTCAACAATAATTGAGAGGGGCCAAATTTAGTTGGTCAAGCTTAGCTAAAACCCTGTAATGCCCAACAATCATGTATCTGATACCTTATGGCCCATTGAATGTCATTAAATCAACTACCGCGTGTAAATAAACAAACAATGCAGAAAAAAAAAAAAAAAAAAAAAAACTGTAATGGCGTTGGGAGCAGGGATGAAAAGGTTTCTAATGTGCCGGATGGTTTGCGCTGATTTGTATTTCTGGGGGTCTTTGCAGGCTAGAGACAATTGAGCATCAAAGGATTGACCTGTGTTGAAATGAAATAGGATCAAGTCTACCTAGGTAAGTATCATGTATATGTGAATAAAAACATTACACTGGTGATCCTATAAAACTGTGATTAGTCTTCATACTGATAATACCCCACCCAAACACCCTCTGCAACAGTCACTTTCTAGTCAACCCCAATGCATTCTCCACATAAAGTCCTCATACAAACCACACATTGTATAAAGGCAATTTGTGGCAAAATGCAGACAAACAAAGACACTTGAACATTGTATCATACTGTGATATTATGTACCACATTGTGTGGTCCCAATGAAAGCATGCTAACTGATAGAGATCCCTACAATATGTACAAGGAGCTGTGGGAGGTTGGCAGGCAGCATAGCATCAAGGACAGTGTGGTTTGACCCACCAAAGGGTGAAGGAAGCTTGCTACATGCAACTAGGGCATAAATTGTTGTATGATATGTTTCGCTTAGAGGCCACTTGTGTTTTAGACAAAGTTGTATAGTGTCTCCCTGGTTAGCCACATCTGATGACATGATATGGCCCATAATTGATGCACCACTGGCCACGATAGTTGGTCCCATGCTCAGATCTCATCTAGCATTAACCCCTACCACCACCACCAGTGAATGACTTCATCTTGTTGCATAAGAAAACTACAGACTTTCATATATATCGCCTTATAACAGGAGGCCAAATGACATAAGTATCAAAATTAGTCTGAGCCTATAACTGACCTGACACCTGACAAAATCTCTACTTCCAGATGACATAACTTCACCCACTACTTGAGTCTTAAATATGTAAATTATGGTATCGCACAGTAAATGCCACGCTGAAGTTCCAAGTTCTGTCCATGGTATTAGTCCATTTTGGCTGTGACTGCTTGTATGAAACAATGACGCCAGAGTAATTAGTTTGGGGTTTGATTCAACTAATGGAATTATGATAAGCAGGGAAACACCATATCTACAATTTTCTCAAATTATATCACTTTGCGTAACTGATGGATGGATGTGTCAAATCCCCCCTGACTTTATGAGAATAACTTCATCCAGAATGCAGGCTGTATTCTAGCTCCACCTCAGTGGCTCTTCTATAAGCCAGTTCTGGTGAAGTTGATGCATGCAACAAGGCAGAGCATTATCCATCCTGCACAAAGAAGCTCTCTTAGACAAAGTTAGTTGCCATAAACTCTGCTACAAGACTTGATCTCAAAGATTAGACAGGATTGATTGAAGTTTAACATAAGGTAATATTGAAGATGCCCTACATAAGGTCATTGATGATGAAGTAGACCCTAAATAAAGTCATCGATGATGAAGTAGGTTTTTTATAAGGTCGCTGAAAATGAAGTAGGCCCTACATAAGGTCAATGAAGATTTATGACAATGTTACTGAAGCTTAAAACATAAGGTCACTAAATCTTAAAATACAAGGTAACTAAATCTTAAGTAACATAAGGTCACTAAATCTTAAGTAACATAATGTCACTGTTGCTTAATAACATATGGATAATGAAACTGAATGATATAAGGTCAAGAAAGTTTAACAACATTTAAGGTCAATGAAGCTAAACAATCTAGGCACTGCTTGAGAAATCATCAGCCAAAAGGATATCTACCGAAACAAACTTACTGCCATTTAAAAAAAACATTAACGCTCTTTGTGGCAGTGGAATCAAACTTGCTGATATTTTTTGTGCTCAAAACATGTAACCTTTAATTTTAAGAGTCATCATAAGACTAATAAGGAATATATGAAAAATGTTCCATTCTGAAAAATAGATAACCGATATTACCATGCTGACTATATATAGTCAACTCTATAAACTTGACCCTGACTAGTCCTGTTGCATGCCCCTCACTGGCATTTCTGCTCTGGGGAGCAGGCCAGATGACCATGAAGTAAATATTTCAATTTAGCATTGATTAACAAATTTGTACTCTTCTGGCGGCGATTACAGAAAAGTATACAAATAAATGGCCCTCTAGCGGAGAGTCATATGCTAACGAAGGAGAGGAACCAAGTTGCATTCACAGGTACCGGCATCACCTCAAAACAAATATAGCAGACAGTTGGTCAGGAAAAGTCATGTGCTCCAATATTTCTTCGCAAAAATATAACCAAAACAAATAGTGTTGACACACTTTCTTGATGTCAGAAGATAGAACAAGGTATATAGAATATGTAAATGCTATGATTGTATGCATACACATTATGATCAAAGCTACAATCGATTCCCGACTGGTGTCTAAAGAACTTTGCATGGACACTGTTGTGCCCCTAGAAAAGCGGGCTTGCCTGGGGGCACTTGCGCCAAGGTTAGACCCTGATCAATTTAACTGAGCGAAAATACTTAATTTTGAATTTGATTCAACCAGATTGAATGCCAAAACTAAATCCTATAAAATGTTTATATATATATATAGTTTCACTGCACTGACTACAGACCTATAAAAGCTATGTCTAGTCTTTGGGCATCTTTTGACATCAAAAGACTTGCACTTGTATGTAACCGCTTGTGTGTAACTTGTGCATTAAAGTTACATGTGTAGCTGACCATTGCAACGGCTGTACCAAAATAAACATAAATAGGAAATGTTACCTTTGACCACAAGCAGTGTCAATAGCCACCGCCAAAGAAAAAGTGGCGCTCCGGACGCTTCTATTGTCTCATATAATTTAGCGCTTGGGTGCCCCTGCCGGTGGCACCGGTAAATGACTTGTGTACACACGTTTATGACGTTTCAAATCAGCATAGGTTTTCATTTTCGTAGCGGACAATTCATGAATTTGAAATGTTTTGCTCATTGGCAGATAATTAGTGAGCGATATGGTAGGTGTTTATCGTCTGTTATGAACCTTAACTAGGCTTAAGGCCTTAGGTTTGTGTTCTTATACGCAAATTTGGCATTCAAAAACAGCGAAACAACTCCACATGCAACTTTAAACTGTCAAAGGCAAAGCTGGTCGGGAGTAATGGTCACGGTCAATTTCGAATTGGTTTAGGTTATGTGATATTTTCATATGATTAGGATAGGGCCAGGATAAACGTCTATATGCGGCCGCATTGCTCCGTATTCGCTGCCAGTAAGATATAAGACTTAGATGTAATAAAATACGATGGCGATGCCGCCATTGCCAAATTTGAGACCGATCTGTTGCCACACATTTATAAAAAAATTCCCGTTAACGACTACCAACAGCATTGTCGAAAGTGTATGCCATATATCACTACACATTCAATCTAAATACTACGACATCGGCTGATTTCATGCAGTTTTCGCTGTAAACTTGCCATAATTTTGCCATAAGATTCGAATATTTCAAATTCCTGTCGGGAGCGGTTGTTATCAGTCGCCAGCGACAGCACATTTCACTGTCCCATATGTCTTTACAGAATACTCCACGAAAAGGAACAAATTGCTTATTCGTTCCCAAATAGCGGGGGATTTTTATGTTTGAATCCACAGGCGCGGTATATCGACTGACACATAGAGGGGGGGGGGGGGTGGGGGGGAGGCCTACCTTTTTGTTTATTAGTAGGCGGTGCGGACTCTCCCCGCCCCCTCTCTGTGTCAGTTACTGTTTCCTGTGTTTGAAGCATGCTAAGATTCACAATTTTCTGTGGGTTATATTTATGTTGAACGTAGTAACTCTCCTTCCCCCATAATAGTCTGATCCATATTCCCAAAAAACTAATTGTTGTAGGTATTTCGTGTTAAAAGTTGGCAAACAATTGATTTTGGATAATTAAGGTGTGCTGATTTCATATAAATTGTTTGCCAAGCTGTATTGTGAATTTTTATTACTCAAATTTAAAAAGCAAAATCGCGGCCGGGAAATCGAAAAAAAAATCGACTGAAATGCTAAACATGCGTTTTGGTGACTACAATTTGTTGTGAAACGTTACAGTTTTCGGCATGACACTCAAAAAATTAATGTGTGCTAATATCTATCTAATTGCTTGCCAAACTGTATTTGTATTACTCAAATATTAAGAAACAAAATTGCGGCCGTGAAATTTTAAAACAATCTACTAAAGTGTTGAACAATTGTTTCGATGACCACAATTTTTTGTGAAACTTTGCAGTTTTTGGCATGACAACGGACTATTAATGTGTCCTATTTCAAACTAGAAAAATTATTTGCCAAGGCTGTATTTTGATATTTTATTAATTAAACTGAGAAAAACAAAATGGCGGCCGTGAAGCCCATAGAATCTTGGAGATATACAAATAGGGTTACAACTGGAAGTGCTTGATGCGCGTAAGCTGGCAGGTTATTATGATATTATATCACATTATATTATATAGTTATCAATGGACGATACAGATACATCAAATATGCTTTACCTAAGCGGCGCTGCGTGGTAATAACTCCAATTGTTTAGTCGATCTTATTTCTGCAGTTCCAGCACACTTGCACGCTCCTGTACAAGGCAGGTTTATTTTCCGGCAGCTGCATCTCTGACTCAGGCAAACTTTGGTGCATCCACATGAAATAATTTGAAAACACGCATCCGGAATGGGAGGGAGCGACATCAGAGTGGGCACCAAATGGCCATCGACATATGACCATCCCATATCCGTTACAGACGGGAGTTCTGGGGTAGTTATTTGCGCCTGCCTCCAGATCATAGTTTGGTAGTATGCGCGGTATATGTGTAGTCGAACGGCATCACTAGATGGCGGCAGTGATTTTTGGGAGCGACATTTGCAGAATAAGATGACGCGGGCTTTGTCACAAGTGTCGGTGTTATGTACATTGTACAGTCTGGTAACAAATTTCTCCGCCGATTTCACGACAGCATCGGTAATTTGACCAATGCCAATGCGTCGTAGGAACTCATGGTGAACCTGAAAGACCTTCCACGCAGACCTCTTGCTGTGCCCTGCGATGTGAGACACGGTGTCACAACCCGTGATGGCATAAAATGCCAGCAATGAGTTCAGTTTGTTCATTGGGTGTTTTACATGCATCTCGTGAATCGGGATGTATTTTGTCTGGGAAGACGTCCCTGACTTCATTCACAATCTGGTACAAGGCATTCGCGCAAGTGGGCCAGCAGGAGAACCAGGACATCAGTGTCACGAGAGGCGACCACGACAGACTCATCATGTGTATGGATGCAGTGAAGCACCAAACGCGTGTCTGCCTCTTCGTGATTTGCTTGCAGAAGAGATGTGTCAAGCTGTGGGTCTGACGATTTCACGGTGGTTGCATCCACAAAGCCGCCAGACACGACAAGTAAATTGTCCCAAGGGTAAGCAAGAAGTGCGTCTGAAAGAAACGCAGCAAGGTCCTGCTTGTTTTCTGACATCGACAGAAAATTCGACCAGCTGCTGGGAACGGGCACAGCAGAGTTATCAATGACTCTTCGGACTGGACGACAACCTTGAGCACGTTTTATGCGAGTCCCGTGCTTTATGGACTCTGTCTCATATCTGTCAAAAGTGACGTCAACTCTACTGAAATTAGTGCCCATAAGAACCACTGACTTCACAAACATGTCGGCGTAGTCTCCAAATGATTTCATCCCCTTGGGACATCCGAGTGACATGACCAATGCCTGTCCATCGATGATCACAATTGTGCTACTACCGAGGGACTTCTGCCACGATTGTCACGTTTTGTGTCAGTTCACCAACAAGCAGGGATTTGCAACCTGTGTTAAGGCTGCCGTCCATGGAAGCAAGTGACACCGGCACAGGCAGAAGTTCATGACGAAGAATCGCTTCCAAATCAACTTCGCGTCCCGCCTGGTACGCAGTGATGAGTCTTTGCAATATACTCCTGTCCAGCTTGATGGCAACATCTTTGATCTTTCTGTTATTTGCCACAATATACAGTGAGGAGAGTGTCAGTGGTTTATTTTTCCTCAGAGGTGCACCAAGCTCAAGTCGTGACACACCTTCAGGCGGCAAAACGAGGCGCTGCTGAACGAATGTGTTCAACTGTTCCTGGCCCAACTTTTCTGCGTTGAGCAATGAAGTTTCTATCGCTTCTGTCGCCAGATCTTTCGTAGATATAGTTTGCAGAGTTGTTGGTGGTGATACTGAACTGAATACTTGAGGTCTGCAAAGTTCGGCGACCAACTTGGCTTCATCTTCCGTGTCCTTTATTTTGCGAGCCAGAGTCGACTCTTTGTGTGTGTACTCATTGTCCTCGCTTAACCTCAGCATGTTTCTGGTTTGCGCTGCTATATGTGCCCTCAAGTTGTACGACAAAGCTCATCTATTCAATGCTGATGTCGTTTTGGTAATGCCCACAATGCCTCCACTTTTCTTCCCAGTTCCATTCAGCCACTCTTGGCTGTGATCAGGATCTACTTGGCTGAATATGTGATCCGATTCTTTCACCACGAAGTTTCCATTTTGAAATTCCTGAAGTACCTCTTGTGGTATTTGTTTCATTTCTTCTAGGTACACAGTAACCCATCGAGCGTAATTTACGTGATCATACCTGAAAAGGTATGGTAGCATCTTGCGGAATGCATAAAGGTGCAGCTCCCACAGCCCATCACGCTGTGCTCTAATGAAATGCAAAAGAACCCCCACCATCTCCATGTACTGCCACCAGAACTTGGCATTTGGGTTGTTGTCTTGCGTCTCAAGTACGAAGGCCGCCAATGAGGTACGAAACCTTTCTGATGCATATTCACTAATCAACCCACCCTTTTCCCAGTAATTAAAAAAAAGAGAATTATTTGCCGCAATGAAAGATTATAAGATTCACATTTAACAGAACTGTACCATTTGCTTCAAATGTATTAGTAGATTTGGCAAAAAGAATATGTTTTCCTCTAATTGGGAAAGCGATATATCATGCATTATGGTTAATATCACGCCATGCCTTATAGACTATGACATCTCAAAGTTTCCAAATATGATTCCCTATCAAAGACGTTAATTTAATAAGAAGTGATCATTTACCGGGTTTGATAAATGATTAGCGATCTTTACGACCAATTTTCACTTGTATATTATCTGATTCGTAACTTGCTTAATAACATAGGATTAAAAAAAATAAAAACACGATTTTCGCATGTTTATCTCAAGAATAAAAGATACCACGTTCGAGGCCGTCTGGGAACAAATGAATATCACAATGGTGCCGCTTGATGAGGCCTTCCGTAACACAGAGTGAGGGCTGTGTGATATGAAACATGTACGTCGATGTCCTTGAAACGTCTAGATATTGTCCTTCCTCAGAAAATATTAGTGCGTACATGGCGAAACCCGTGTGGACCGCGAGTATCACAGATAGATACCAAGCTTCAGAAAGGGTGTTTTCAAAGCAGTGTAAACCATTTACGCAGTTTTACAACAACAACAAATTAATTGCTTTATTTTTTTGCGAATATTGTTTCTATTATTTTAAACACCTGAGCAGTTATGCCATTATTTGCTTTATTAATTATGCTCCGTTGTTATGCATAGAATGCGAGTGCGAAAGGATGAAATCATTTACCATCGTTTTCGAAAATGCAAGATTTATTTCCCTGGTCTGGTGTATATAACTATATATATGTCCAAAATAAATGTGCTTTTGCTGCGCTCTTATTGAAGAGTACTACATACATGATCGAGGCTGGCGAAATATGTTTCGAACTGTCGCCGGTCATTTTAACGACACTACTGAAGTTCATCTCATAAGTTTGGCGACTGAAGATTTACTTTTCACACAGCGTAATGAGGGGGATGAATGTGATGTATACAGTTGAGAAGAAAATCACTTGACAAAATAAAATTTCTCAGCTTATATTCCTTTCTCGCAATACGGGCGACAATTGAATAAGCATCATTTTCAGAATTTTGAGTTGGCGCATCAGCTTCACGCTCACAGGAAACTGACTGATATCCCTGCCATCCCCTCACTGAATCGCTAAAGTTTCTCACAACTCGATTATTAGTCATAGTGGCCCGGGCCAGACTTTCGTGGCCCTCACAGTACGGTCATTATTCTATGCATCCCTATAGTTTCATTTCAACTCACTGATTACCCAGACATTTACTACAACAGGAGACGTTTCCATGTGAGAAATGGAAGCATATCCCATTGTGCCCACAAAAAAAAGCACTCCGCATAATAACATTAAGTAAATATAACGCACATACTGAACCACTATTTAAAGAACGTCGTTGTTTAAAGTTGAGTGATATCCATAGGATTCAGATTTTAAAATTTTATTATAAGCTAAAGAAGGGCATTCTGCCTAACTATTTTTCTGACTTACCGCTCTATCAACATAGTCAAGTACATGGCCATGACACTAGACATAAATCCTTTGTTTACACCACGCGAATCAGCCATATCTTTGCACAAAAATGTATTCGACACAGTCTTGTTTATGCAATAAACAATGAACCTGCCTGCATCCTTTCCAAACTAGACAGTCATAGCCTCGAAGGATTTTCGAAATATGTTAAAGTTGTTACCCTCGACAAATACAATTATACGTGCTCCATCGAAGATTGTTATATTTGTCTCAATTAACTGTCTGTACAAGCGTTTATCTGTATCTTTTTATGTGTATGTATGTGGGCCTGCGCTTCCAACTGCTGCTTGTGTATACTGCAAGGGAGGGGGGTGGGAGTTGTAGTTGTGTGTTGTATTGAAGAGTAGTAATTTTGTAAAGCTGTATCACTCTAAATTCGGATCATCATATTGTTTCTTATCTGACGCAAATACGTTTTTGTCTTAAGTATTTTAGAGTTTGATGGGTGGCCCAGGCGGCAGCGACAACATGTCTTAGCCTGGGTCTCCTAACCGATAAGCTGTACCAACGTATGATCGCATTATTATTGTTTTTCTTTTTGGTTGAATAAACGTCACTGAATCTGAATCTGAATCTGAATCTGTGCCACAAAATTGTCGTATATATGACCGCTTACAGTCGAGCTTCTCACAGGTGGAGGTTTATTTTCCTATACGTAAAATGTGCTGCCTCTTACTAAGGTAATAGCTTTTGGTAAAACACGCTTCGTGTCGTTAAATAAGTTTATATCCGTTGTCAGAAATGTTGACTTTAAAGTTGCAATAACTATAAATTCATATAAAATGGTTTTCTGTGATCATTATATTTCGATTATAATAGTTCGTTAAATGTAGGGTAGATAATATTCAAAGCCGAAGACAACAGGTGCTCCGAAATAAGCTGAAATTTACAGCTGTTGCCAAGGGGAATTTCTTCATAGCAACTTGCTGATGACAAACATGGCGGCGCCGGTGTCAGAATGTTGATGTTTGGAGATATTTTTTAATCTGACAGCGGGTATTGGTATATGTAGTCAACATGGCGGCAGTGTTAAAGGGGGCAGCTGCTAATTCCGTGAATAAGGGACACCCAAGTAGTTACTACAGCAATGACAGAGCCAACCCGGTTATACAGAAGCTTGAAGATGACCTAAAACTGTTCACTGGTTACATGAAGAAGAGATGTCTTCCTGGCTTTGATAAACCTGCTGATGAACCAGCGTCTCGACCGTAAGTTCATTTTTACGGAAACAGGATACAGACATATAGTAACTGTATAGTGGTGCTTGGCATGTAATTAGCTTATATGGACATCGATCTTTAAATTTAATTGCAAATATATGTAGATCGATGCTCCAATGGCTTTTACAAGTGCTTAAAAGTGAAACTGAAAGTAGCCTATCGTAGGTATCCTAAATAGCACAAGCCAGCACAGCCAGCTAGGTCACTGGCCTATACCACATGTACAGTTTAGCCGGCTACTATACATAGTCAGCTATAAACTTACCCATATATATTCACCTCCTATACTATTTATATATTGATTTCTAAAATAGTTTAGTATATTATCTATAACTTGTTAAGATATGAAATATAAATTATTATATTATTAGGTAATTATAAATAACTTATCCCTCTTTTTTGTATTATAGCTATGACACTTTATTTGACCTGTGGAATAAGTATGAATCCAAGCTGCCCAAGCAACTCTATCAGAAAAAACTCCTGGATATGGGTGATTTTCTTGTATCAATCAAGGTATAATACATAATTTTGGGTTTCTGGTAATGATATTTATATTAGGAAATATATTTTTATTATAAAAAATATATATATTATAAAACAAATATATATTATGAAATAAATATGTATTACGAAATAAATATTTTACAATTATGATAATATAAAAATATGATGACCATTGAAATTACTAGTAATACTTTTTAACATATATATTTATATATACTAAAGTATTAAAAATTATTTTATTTGTGTATACTTAATACCTATTCATGCATATATATGGAAGGGTTACATAGTCATATATTTTAATCAATTAGTACATATATCTCATTGATTAAAGGATTGAATAATAAATCTACATTATTATTAAAGTACCGGCCAGCATATAAATACAAATGAAATTATCTTATATTAGAAAAACATTGCAGTATGTGTTGTAGCTATCTAAATGTTTCTTTATTCCAGGAGTACAACTTGGCACAGTGGCAATGCTACGAGAGATACCTCAAGTCTTCTCGAGATTTCAATGTGGAAGAAATTACAGATGTTGAAGCCTTCAAAGCTTCATTTTTTCCTACTGGATTTGACACTGAGGATGCTAGATTCACTGTAAATAGACCCCAGTTAATAAATGATGTTTTCATAAACACTAATGACATATCTTAATGACTTTGGATAGTGATTGCGCCAAAATATATATAGATATTGCTTCCCATAGCCGAATATAAATACTGTTAGCCTACAAATTTAATTGTATTATCTAAAAAAATATGGGCATGATCATGTATTAAATTTGTAATAATAAAAGTTGTTTTCAATGTTTTCAGTTTCAGTCTCTCTTGGGAAAGTGCATATGTAACTATCAGGCCATCAAGTCAGCAGATCCCAAGCTACAAAATACAGAATCAGTTGAGAAAAGTGTTGCCATTCTTAACTTCTTGAGGCTTATCATGCAAGTTGTGATGCCAAAAGAATCACTGTGCTGGCTGGTCTTTAATGGTATGAAACCTTAGTGGCATGCACTTTTTGATGCTATATTCAATCTATAAACCGTATCTATATAAGATAACTGTAGTGGTTTGCAAAGTGACTCATCTGGTATGATAAAGCTACATATTTCCCAGTCTGTTAAAATAGTAGGAACTTGTTTATCCAAGAAACAAGAATGATCTGCCAAACACTTAAGACATGATTCTACAATGGCGGATATAAATCAGCTATATATATATCGGCAAGACTTGGGCTATCGGTAACCTCGTTAAATAAATGAAGTTTATACAAAAAAAAAAGACTTGGGTATCTTGAATACAGTTGGAATGCTGAGTATCTTAGTTTATAATGGTTCTCTCAGTTGTTAGATATATATACCTATGTATATATTTAATTTTGCTGGACACCAATTTCTTTGCAGGAACAGTCCATATCTACAATATCTCACGGCACCTGATGGCATTGGGACATTCAGCAAAAGTACTGGAATACTTATTGTGGTCTGCCATGTGTATGGAGGGCAGTGTCCCACTGTTGGGAGTCAAGTACCTGTCGTGGAGGACAACGCTATACACAGCTGTTTGCCAATGTTACTATGACTGCAACGCCGGCCAGCATGCCGAGGTTTATAATCTTAACCAATTTGTCTTCATTGAAGTTTTAGTATATGATATCCTTGTGGTGAAAACCCATACATAACATCTCTATATACTACGAGTTCATAGTGTGCACATGTTCATATAACCAGTATCGTAATGATATCATTGAAATGTTGGAAAACAGAAGCCAACAATACGAATTTATATGAAATCTGTGGTATGAAATTAGTGTTTATGCTAGAATATGTAGTCCATAATAATCAATAGTAATTAAGCCATTAATATAATTTGCATCAATATGATACTCACAGCATATTAGTCTACCATATGTGTCTAATATTATGATGTGATATAATTTTATTGCAGGGCTTTGCCAGAAGAGCTTTGTCCAAGATCAATGAACTGAGTCAGCTGGAAGGCTTGAGCAGCGCTCCTGAAACACCGTCTGTTGAGCTCGTGTTTAGAGAAGCTTCTGTCAAGGTTTGTAATGTTCTCCGCATTCGGATTGTCGATCTTAAAGCGGGTGTCCAACCTAATCTAATCGCGATCTGCACCGGAAGTTTGCATCTTAAAGCGGGTGTCCAACCTAATCTAATCGCGATCTGCACCGAAAGTTTGCATCTTAAAGCGGGTGTCCAACCTATTCTAATCGCGATCTGCACCGAAAGTTTTCATCTTAAAATTAATGTGGCGAGTGTCAACGCTTTGTTTCAGCCGACTGGTAAGGAGAAAAAAAATTAAGCCAATATTAACCTGCGCTATCAATTTCGAGCAGCGCGCTATTTTGCCGGGAGATCAGGGCCGCGATTTACTGATGAATTGCGGCAGTTCTAAGCCGCGCAGTACACAATGATCTTACTGTTTCATGGAAAAATAGCATCCAAACATATTGGTATATCTCTTGCAACTTAATGTTAGAATTGCAGCTATTTATATTTGCCATGATCACGCGCTCTTGTTTTGCTCACAGTAGGCGTCATTTCCTGTTTGAATATATAATTAGAGTATCGTCTCCTGATTAGTCAATCGCGGACACACCTTCAAAAAGGTGTAAAGGGCCGGCGCGACAGCTCAGTGGGCTAGAGCGCTCGCATTGAGTCTGTAATTTGGTCTGTAATTTGGAGGATAGACACCTGGCTATTATCTGAATCGGTAAAGCAGCGTTAGAGGTCAGGCTGGCGGTTTCCTATTACTTGCCGATGCCTGCAATCAAAGTTCTTTTTCTGATAAGGTATCGTAGTTTGTATCATTTTCTAGGCAATTGATTGGTAAAACGTGTGTACGTACTCAGTTACAGAAAAATTCTTCTCTGTAGGGTATAGATATATTCCAATTCTCATATTACTACAGTTCTGTGGTGTGTCTTTACGGAAATATACATATGTCATATATCTGTGTATAACAAGTTTAATTTACAATAGGTACATTTACTATTTTCCAGATGGCTATTATGATATACAAGAGAACAGTATTTGAGACGAGAAGGAAACCTAAGGGGCTCTTGCGTCCTAAGACCAGAACAAATCTGAAAGAAGCTGCATTGGTATGTATGAATCAAACAGCGCACCAAAATTTGATACAAACGAATGTATAAACAATCAAAAAGTGTTCTTGCTAAAGCTGTCATCCAGGCAATTATAGTACCTATGTATGAATATACAGCTATTGAGAAATTAAGAGTTGGCGGCAATGTGATAACCTGAGTGTAATTGATAGGAATTGAATGGATTTTTTGGAACTTGTTTTTTTAACTTGTTAGTTTATGGTGCGTACCGTTGTTTACATGTTGTACATTTTGTTCGCGCATGGAATTTAATACTGCACTCCCAATTGGTGGCTCCTACCCTAGAAGACTGCTAGTTCACATGTACGTTTTATGATTGCAACAGCTTCCATGGCCGAGGACACAGTCTGAAAAACTCCTTGCCGCCATGCTGGAGGGTAGTTCGGCCCAGATGCTTTGTATTCTGGAAACTCTGACGGACCCGTGCCGTCGGACGTTGCTCAGCTCTGCCCCAGCAAGCGATGCTGACGTGGAAATTCTTGATGTATTCGCTGAAGTCTTCATGGCTGCCCAGGAACTCCTCGCTGGTATGACCTCAAGTTTTTGCCTTATAAAATATGGCACAAGAATGGCGGAGAGAAAGCATATGATAGCGTCCTAGTGCATGAGGCGATCCGATCGCGTTCTTTCCATAGCCTGACCGTAATGCAACGTAGTTTAGCCCATTGTGAACGCCCCCATGCCTCCGAAATATTGTGCGGTGCATGTCCTAACGCTTGCTATGCCTCCAGTTATAAAAGCGCCATATGCGGCGGCTACATTTAATTATATCTATAGTGACCTTCATAACGAAGTTTGATAAGTGTGTTTGAGTTTCATAGCAACATGGTTTCGGTTCGTAAACTGTATCTTCGTCCGAGGCACGATTCATTTAATCATATTTCATGATGTTTTATTTATATATTTGTAAACGGTTAATGTCATTCCTCGTCATGACATTTCTACGCTGTTTCAAATGATTGTCTCATTCGTACAATAGTTGTAGCTCGTTTTGAAAATCTCTAACACCTGCTTTCATTTGATGATGCGTGACCTAGTGGCCGCACACTGTTCTCTTTTTGGATGTTTTCTGTAGGAGGCGGTGGGTCCCACGCCACGGACAAAGTAGGAGGCGCCACGGGTGGCATAGTTAGTGAGCGCCCTCTGGTGGAGATGGCCGCTCGTGGAGAGGAGGGTGTGCCGCTCAGCGCAGTCTTCAAGCTCATCAAGCTTGCTTACTGCTACGAACAATGGGATGTGTTGGACTCGCTCATCCAAGTAGCCCATGCAGTTACCAAGGTTTGTATTATGCCCGCGTTTTATCATCGGTGAGTTGCATGACAATATACTGGATTTAAAATAATTTTGCAGCACGTTAAGTTCACTATTAGTAACAAATTAATGGTTATGACTGCTTATAATTCAAATTATGTGTTTATGTTGATGGTATATCCAGGAGCTGGATGACCCTCGCTATCGGTCAGATGTGAAGATGTTGGAGCTTCTACAGGCCTATGACAAAGTGGTCCCAAGGTTAAAACATAGGAAACTGTACCAGAATACAGACGAGGCAGAGGAAACCTTAACAGAAGCACAGACAGTAACGGTGGGAGGACAAGGTAGCGGCATAGCCAGTGCATGGAATATTTTCGGTCGTATCTATTTAATGCTTTTGATGCGACATAGATACACCACATGTTCTTCCAGTCAGTTGAACTTATCGGTTGCACTGCAGATCAAAGTATAATTGTAAATATAGTGATCACTCGAAGGTTGAACACGATGACAATGTGCAAACCCCCATATCCAGACCTAGACTATCGTAGAACCGCCGTTGTGTGTTTATTGCCACGGCGGTTCTAGAGTAGCCTACTCATGTAACCGTCCTCTCTATATGAATAGCCACAAGCCGTGGCTGATAATTAATACTAATAATTAAGGTTTCTTGTTGTAGGATGAATTGCGACAATCACACTTTCTATGAACCTACCTGTACTTTTCGCAAACAAAAAAACATTATTCTGTACTACTCATGCCAGAGCCTGCACCTGGCTTCCATATGCCGCTAGACTTCGTTGAACGTTGGTATTACAGTTGACAGATTATAACGGTAAGCAATGTATATTGATTGTAATACACAAAAAAGAAACTAGTGCCTTTTCAAATTGTAACAACAGACCACAAGTGAGACAATTCAATTCAATTTCAATTCAAGTGATCATTTTTGGTTATCTTCAGTTGGCTCAACCGAAGACCATTTGCTGAAACTTGGAGAAGTGCTCGTATCCATTTTCCATGGACCGTATAAGGTAACTCGACACACTTACTCTCGCGTGACAACGTTTTGGTGCGAGAACTACTGGTTAATCCGCATGAATTATATATTATAATCTTCTTAATTTTAATCTTAAACCTCATGTTACGCTTTCGTGTATACCCTTAGATCGAATAAGAGAGCTAAGTAAATTTTGCATAATTATTTGTTAAATATTTTTTCCCGATGCAGCCAGATGACCTTGACCTCGATATGGTAGTGGACGCTTCTCTTCTACTGTGGAGTAAATGCAAGGGAATATTCGCACGGTACCAGACTGGGTCAACCGACAACGTCAAATACCTGCAACGTATGGACAATTCACGCAAAGTAAGCATCGCTTAAGTTTCTTTGTTTTACCTTGAAGGTCTTATTGGAGTATGTTGTCTTACAACGCTTCTTGTTAGGGTGCTGTGTAAACGCCTTGTTCAGCCTGCAGTGAACAGCATTCTTCAACACGTTTGTCGGGGTTTGCCAGTTATGTAGCATCATGGAAACGACATGGATCATAGGATTAGTAGCAAGTATTCAAGTATTCATTTGGGGACTTCACGATAAAATATTATGTTAATAGTGCGAGGTATGATGATGATTTCAAGATGTAATAAGAGTGATATCCGGATGGGTGCAAAGAATAATTGTCAATAGTGTGTTTTGATTTCAAGGGAGGAGCAAATAGTATATTGTCAATTAAATGACGGTCAGAGCATCATGTTTGCACAGTGAAAAACAAGGTGTTTATATTGCAGCGTGACAAATTTAAACTAAATAATTGTCGTTCCAATGTCTGTGAGAACCATTGCGTGAAAACACCCTGCTTGTGGTTAAGGAATAATTGCAAGAATAGGCCCCATGTTGCATAATATGCCACGTAGACCACATGTAGTCTGGAGTGGAGACGATGTTGTGAGAAGAAAGAAGAAAACGCTTTCTCGTTTGCGACGCCGTCTGGTGAAGGTTGCACATTAAAGACTGACGTTGACCATGCGGTGTTTCGATCTGGTGATAGTAATCATCTTGGCAAACGGCCTCAGTTAGCTTGAACATGTCTTCCAATGGGCAATCTCTAGTCATCTTGATGATATCTTTTGCAAATTCGTGCACAGTAAGATCTGCTTGCTTTGAGTATCATGCACTTTGTGCTTGTTGTATGGGAGCAGCTCTGCTTTTTATTCCCACCGAATGGTGACAGATATCCAACGAAAAAAATTCAACATTGACACGTCTATCGAGAGTGTCAAACAAACAGTGTCAGCAGAGTTGATACGCTTTATTGCAATTAAGGTTGACCCCTAGAGTTGGGTGTCACTTTTATTGCAATCGAAGGTACCGTTATTCTTCTTGAACTTTTCTCATATGTGTCTGACATACCGTATGCTTAATTGCGATCTACTTGTCAGGAAAACTCAAATTCTTTCTCACCTTTCATTGGCACGATTAAGACTAATTGTGATTAATGGAATGTGTATAGTTGTTGGATAATCGAACGGCATGATCTGTGTGATTAGTAGCAACTTGTGCATTTAAGAGTTATAGATGGAATAATATAATGATTTCAAGGTGAAATAACAGTGATTCCAGGAGGGATGCAAAGAATAATTGCCCCCGTCTATAATGTATTTTGATTCCAAGGGATTAGTACATAATATATTGTCAATTGAATTGGGGTCATGTTTGCACAGTGAAAGGATCAATGAGTGTTTATCTTTAGTTTGGTAAATTTGAAATGTGATGGATTAGCGACTATATGACGAATTGAAGCTAAACGATTGTCGTTCCAATGTCTGTGAGAACCATTGCTTCAGAACACCCCGCGTATGGTTAATGAATAATTGCAAGAATGGGCCTCATGTTGCATAACTTGGCACGTAGACCAAAAATAACCAGAGCAGGAGAAGATATGTATATATTATAAATAGTTGATTTATTGGCATACCATGAAGATGTGAATATACAACTAATGATGACTTAATATAAGCAAGTGGCACGCGAGGAATGACATGGTGGAATGGATGACTAGAATCGAGATGAAAGGAAATCGGCATAATATCGATTGGTGAAGGCCGATGGCGGAGATGCTGAACTCGTAGTCAGATGATGGTATGTTGGAGATGTGAGAGTAGTTGTGTATGGCCCCGCTGATGCGCGCGGTGTACTGTCTTTGGGGTAGTATGCAGAGTCTTGCAATAGCGCCAGATCATGGAGAGCTTGTCGCAGAATTGGATGATTTGCTGCTTCGTCCAACTGGCGTAGTTGGTAAGAAGGGGCGATGCACGGAGAGTTTTCATGGAGTTGTCCCAGTGTATGAGCCGCTTGGTGAACAGCTGGGTGAAGAACCGAGGTTTGCTGATGCGTATCTAGGGACTGGTCTGTATAATAGTCAGTTTGTCGAGCTTTTTGTATGGCTACGCGTGCATGTCTGCGATCAAAGTCTCCGTGGCGGAAGAGCTGCAAGCAGTCGGCTTGGATGGACCATGAATTGCCACGACGGGATTTGCATCGCCTGCCTTTGACGAAGCATTGGTTAGTGGATAGGCTGTGGCGCACGCTGTTCTGCCAGGCACACTTGGCTGTCTTGAAGTAGGGGTAATTGTCGAGAATCCACTGATAGATATGGCTAAGAATCATAGTGTTGGATGGTGAACTCATGATGGCTCGGGCGACTAGCTCCAGGAATGATTCCCTGGGCTTGAGATTTTGCTGCATGCATGTACTGTCGGTGATGTGAAATTGCTGGTTGTCGTACACCGGGACGCTTGATAAACGGTATGTGGTAGGGCTGTGGAGACAATCCGAGACGAAGGGATCGTCCTGGCTGTGGTAACCACTTGAATCACAAGTGCTGACGCTGTATTGGCTGGACGGTGACCACATGTAGTCTGGAGTAGAGACGACGTTGTGAGAAGAAAGTCCCTGGGTATCACTTGATGAAGGTGGTGTTGTAGAAAGTGGAGGTTGGACTCCGGGAGACGAGAATGTAGTGATAACGTTCTTTTCCAAATCCAGTTTTTCTGGCGTCCCTGGGCGAGCCGCTTTCTCGTTTGCGACGCCGTCGGGTGAAGGTTGCACATTAAAGACTGACGTTAAGAAGCTGATGTCAAAGCTGACGTCGCGATCCCATGTGCCTTCACCAAATGAAAAGTCATGATGCGTCCCATGCGGTGTTTCGATCTGGGGATAGGAATCATCTTGGCAAACGGCCTCAGTTAGCTTGAACATGTCTTCCAATGGGAAATCACTAGTCATCTTGATGATATCTTTTGCAAATTCGTGCACAGTAAGATCTGCTTGCTTTGAGTATCATGCACTTTGTGCTTGTTGTATGGGAGCAGCTCTGCTTTTTATTCCCAACGAATGGTGACAGATATCCAACGATTAAAATTCAACATTGACACGTCTATCGAGAGTGTCAAACAAACAGTGTCAGCAGAGTTGATACGCTTTATTGCAATTAAGGTTGACCCCTAGAGTTGGGTGTCACTTTTATTGCAATCGAAGGTACCGTTATTCTTCTTGAACTTTGCTCATATGTGTCTGACATACCGTATGCTTAATTGCGATCTACTTGTCAGGAAAACTCAAATTCTTTCTCACCTTTCATTGGCACGATTAAGACTAATTGTGATTAATGGAATGTGTATAGTTGTTGGATAATCGAACGGCATGGTCCGTGTGATTAGTAGCAACTTGTACATTTAAGAGTTATAGATGGAATAATATAATGATTTTAAGGTGAAATAAGAGTGATTCCAGGAGGGATGCAAAGAATAATTGCCCCGTCTATAATGTATTTTGATTCCAAGGGATGAGTACATAATATATTGTCAATTGAATTGGGGTCATGTTTGCACAGTGAAAGGATCAATGAGTGTTTATCTTTAGTTTGGTAAATTTGAAATGTGATGGATTAGCGACTATATGACGAATTGAAGCTAAACGATTGTCGTTCCAATGTCTGTGAGAACCATTGCTTCAGAACACCCCGCGTATGGTTAATGAATAATTGCAAGAATGGGCCTCATGTTGCATAACTTGGCACGTAGACCAAAAATAACCAGAGCAGGAGAAGATATGTATATATTATAAATAGTTGATTTATTGGCATAGCATGAAGATGTGAATATACAACTAATGATGACATAAGTGGCAAGTGGCACGCGAGGAATGACATGGTGGAATGGATAACTAGAATCGAGATGAAAGGAAATCGGCATAATATCGATTGGTGAAGTCCGATGGCGGAGATGCTGAACTCGTAGTCAGATGATGGTATGTTGGAGATGTGAGAGTAGTTGTGTATGGCCCCGCTGATGCGCGCGGTGTACTGTCTTTGGGGTAGTATGCAGAGTCTTGCAATAGCGCCAGATCATGGAGAGCTTGTCGCAGAATTGGATGATTTGCTGCTTCGTCCAACTGGCGTAGTTGGTAAGAAGGGGCGATGCACGGAGAGTTTTCATGGAGTTGTCCCAGTGTATGAGCCGCTTGGTGAACAGCTGGGTGAAGAACCGAGGTTTGCTGATGCGTACCTAGGGACTGGTCTGTATAATAGTCAGTTTGTCGAGCCTTTTGTATGGCTGCGCGTGCATGTCTGCGTTCAAAGTCTCCTTGGCGGAAGAGCTGCAAGCAGTCGGCTTGGATGGACCATGAATTGCCACGACGGGATTTGCATCGCCTGCCTTTGACGAAGCATTGGTTAGTGGATAGGCTGTGGCGCACGCTGTTCTGCCAGGCACACTTGGCTGTCTTGAAGTAGGAGTAATTGTCGAGAATCCACTGATAGGTATGGCTAAGAATCATAGTGTTGGATGGTGAACTCATGATGGCTCGGGCGACTAGCTCCAGGAATCATTCCCTGGGCTTGAGATTTTGCTGCATGCATGTACTGTCGGTGATGTGAAATTGCTGGTTGTCGTACACCGGGACGCTTGATAAACTGTATGTGGTAGGGCTGTGGAGACAATCCGAGACGAAGGGATCGTCCTGGCTGTGGTAACTACTTGAATCACAAGTGCTGACGCTGTGTTGGCTGGACGGTGACCACATGTAGTCTGAAGTGGAGACGACGTTGTGAGAAGAAAGTCCCTGGGTATCACTTGATGGAGGTGGTGTTGTAGAAAGTGGAGGTTGGACTCCGGGAGACGAGAATGTAGTGATAACGTTCTTTTCCAAATCCAGTTTTTCTGGCGTCCCTGGGCGAGCCGCTTTCTCGTTTGCGACGCCGTCTGGTGAAGGTTGCACATTAAAGACTGACGTTAAGAAGCTGATGTCAAAGCTGACGTCGCGATCCCATGTGCCTTCACCAAATAAAAAGTCATGATGCGTCCCATGCGGTGTTTCGATCTGGTGATAGGAATCATCTTGGCAAACGGCCTCAGTTAGCTTGAACATGTCTTCCAATGGGCAATCGCTAGTCATCTTGATGATATCTTTTGCAAATTCGTGCACAGTAAGATCTGCTTGCTTTGAGTATCATGCACTTTGTGCTTGTTGTATGGGAGCAGCTCTGCGTTTTATTCCCACCGAATGGTGACAGATATCCAACGATTAAAATTCAACATTGACACGTCTATCGAGTATGTCAAACAAACAGTGTCAGCAGAGTTGATACGCTTTATTGCAATTAAGGTTGACCCTTAGAGTTGGGTGTCACTTTTATTGCAATCGAAGGTACCGTCTTTCTTCTTGAACTTTGCTCATATGTGTCTGACATACCGTATGCTTAATTGCGATCTACTTGTCAGGAAAACTCAAATTCTTTCTCACCTTTCATTGGCACGATTAAGACTAATTGTGATTAATGGAATGTGTATAGTTGTTGGATAATCGAACGGCATGGTCCGTGTGATTAGTAGCAACTTGTACATTTAAGAGTTATAGATGGAATAATATAATGATTTCAAGGTGAAATAAGAGTGATTCCAGGAGGGATACAAAGAATAATTGCCCCGTCTATAATGTATTTTGATTCCAAGGGATGACTACATAATATATTGTCAATTGAATTGGGGTCATGTTTGCACAGTGAAAGGATCAATGAGTGTTTATCTTTAGTTTGGTAAATTTGAAATGTGATGGATTAGCGACTATATGACGAATTGAAGCTAAACGATTGTCGTTCCAATGTCTGTGAGAACCATTGCTTCAGAACACCCCGCGTATGGTTAATGAATAATTGCAAAATGGGCCTCATGTTGCATAACTTGGCACGTAGACCAAAAATAACCAGAGCAGGAGAAGATATGTATATATTATAAATAGTTGATTTATTGGCATGCCATGAAGATGTGAATATACAACTAATGATGACATAAGTGGCAAGTGGCACGCGAGGAATGACATGGTGGAATGGATAACTAGAATCGAGATGAAAGGAAATCGGCATAATATCGATTGGTGAAGGCCGATGGCGGAGATGCTGAACTCGTAGTCAGATGATGGTATGTTGGAGATGTGAGAGTAGTTGTGTATGGCCCCGCTGATGCGCGCGGTGTACTGTCTTTGGGGTAGTATGCAGAGTCTTGCAATAGCGCCAGATCATGGAGAGCTTGTCGCAGAATTGGATGATTTGCTGCTTCGTCCAACTGGCGTAGTTGGTAAGAAGGGGAGATGCACGGAGAGTTTTCATGGAGTTGTCCCAGTGTATGAGCCGCTTGGTGAACAGCTGGGTGAAGAACCGAGGTTTGCTGATGCGTACCTAGGGACTGGTCTGTATAATAGTCAGTTTGTCGAGCCTTTTGTATGGCTGCGCGTGCATGTCTGCGTTCAAAGTCTCCTTGGCGGAAGAGCTGCAAGCAGTCGGCTTGGATGGACCATGAATTGCCACGACGGGATTTGCATCGCCTGCCTTTGACGAAGCATTGGTTAGTGGATAGGCTGTGGCGCACGCTGTTCTGCCAGGCACACTTGGCTGTCTTGAAGTAGGAGTAATTGTCGAGAATCCACTGATAGGTATGGCTAAGAATCATAGTGTTGGATGGTGAACTCATGATGGCTCGGGCGACTAGCTCCAGGAATCATTCCCTGGGCTTGAGATTTTGCTGCATGCATGTACTGTCGGTGATGTGAAATTGCTGGTTGTCGTACACCGGGACGCTTGATAAACTGTATGTGGTAGGGCTGTGGAGACAATCCGAGACGAAGGGATCGTCCTGGCTGTGGTAACTACTTGAATCACAAGTGCTGACGCTGTGTTGGCTGGACGGTGACCACATGTAGTCTGGAGTGGAGACGACGTTGTGAGAAGAAAGTCCCTGGGTATCACTTGATGGAGGTGGTGTTGTAGAAAGTGGAGGTTGGACTCCGGGAGACGAGAATGTAGTGATAACGTTCTTTTCCAAATCCAGTTTTTCTGGCGTCCCTGGGCGAGCCGCTTTCTCGTTTGCGACGCCGTCTGGTGAAGGTTGCACATTAAAGACTGACGTTAAGAAGCTGATGTCAAAGCTGACGTCGCGATCCCATGTGCCTTCACCAAATGAAAAGTCATGATGCGTCCCATGCGGTGTTTCGATCTGGTGATAGGAATCATCTTGGCAAACGACCTCAGTTAGCTTGAACATGTCTTCCAATGGGCAATCGCTAGTCATCTTGATGATATCTTTTGCAAATTCGTGCACAGTAAGATCTGCTTGCTTTGAGTATCATGCACTTTGTGCTTGTTGTATGGGAGCAGCTCTGCGTTTTATTCCCACCGAATGGTGACAGATATCCAACGATTAAAATTCAACATTGACACGTCTATCGAGAGTGTCAAACAAACAGTGTCAGCAGAGTTGATACGCTTTATTGCAATTAAGGTTGACCCTTAGAGTTGGGTGTCACTTTTATTGCAATCGAAGGTACCGTCTTTCTTCTTGAACTTTGCTCATATGTGTCTGACATACCGTATGCTTAATTGCGATCTACTTGTCAGGAAAACTCAAATTCTTTCTCACCTTTCATTGGCACGATTAAGACTAATTGTGATTAATGGAATGTGTATAGTTGTTGGATAATCGAACGGCATGGTCCGTGTGATTAGTAGCAACTTGTACATTTAAGAGTTATAGATGGAATAATATAATGATTTCAAGGTGAAATAAGAGTGATTCCAGGAGGGATGCAAAGAATAATTGCCCCGTCTATAATGTATTTTGATTCCAAGGGATGACTACATAATATATTGTCAATTGAATTGGGGTCATGTTTGCACAGTGAAAGGATCAATGAGTGTTTATCTTTAGTTTGGTAAATTTGAAATGTGATGGATTAGCGACTATATGACGAATTGAAGCTAAACGATTGTCGTTCCAATGTCTGTGAGAACCATTGCTTCAGAACACCCCGCGTATGGTTAATGAATAATTGCAAAATGGGCCTCATGTTGCATAACTTGGCACGTAGACCAAAAATAACCAGAGCAGGAGAAGATATGTATATATTATAAATAGTTGATTTATTGGCATGCCATGAAGATGTGAATATACAACTAATGATGACATAAGTGGCAAGTGGCACGCGAGGAATGACATGGTGGAATGGATAACTAGAATCGAGATGAAAGGAAATCGGCATAATATCGATTGGTGAAGGCCGATGGCGGAGATGCTGAACTCGTAGTCAGATGATGGTATGTTGGAGATGTGAGAGTAGTTGTGTATGGCCCCGGTGATGCGCGCGGTGTACTGTCTTTGGGGTAGTATGCAGAGTCTTGCAATAGCGCCAGATCATGGAGAGCTTGTCGCAGAATTGGATGATTTGCTGCTTCGTCCAACTGGCGTAGTTGGTACGAAGGGGAGATGCACGGAGAGTTTTGATGGAGTTGTCCCAGTGTATGAGCCGCTTGGTGAACAGCTGGGTGAAGAACCGAGGTTTGCTGATGCGTACCTAGGGACTGGTCTGTATAATAGTCAGTTTGTCGAGCCCTTTGTATGGCTGCGCGTACATGTCTGCGATCAAAGTCTCCGTGGCGGAAGAGCTGCAAGCAGTCGGCTTAAATGGACCATGAATTGCCACGACGGGATTTGCATCGCCTGCCTTTGACGAAGCATTGGTTAGTGGATAGGCTGTGGCGCACGCTGTTCTGCCAGGCACACTTGGCTGTCTTGAAGTAGGGGTAATTGTCGAGAATCCACTGATAGATATGGCTAAGAATCATAGTGTTGGATGGTGAACTCATGATGGCTCGGGCGACTAGCTCCAGGAATGATTCCCTGGGCTTGAGATTTTGCTGCATGCATGTACTGTCGGTGATGTGAAATTGCTGGTTGCCGTACACCGGGACGCTTGATAAACTGTATGTGGTAGGGCTGTGGAGACAATCCGAGACGAAGGGATCGTCCTGGCTGTGGTAACCACTTGAATCACAAGTGCTGACGCTGTGTTGGCTGGACGGTGACCACATGTAGTCTGGAGTGGAGACGACGTTGTGAGAAGAAAGTCCCTGGGTATCACTTGATGAAGGTGGTCTTG
The DNA here is from genome assembly GCA_964019135.1 of Arenicola marina. Classification (NCBI taxonomy): domain Eukaryota; kingdom Metazoa; phylum Annelida; class Polychaeta; family Arenicolidae; genus Arenicola; species Arenicola marina. The sequence continues at coordinate 22,602,839 of OZ025248.1, read as the reverse complement.
TAGAAAGTGGAGGTTGGACTCCGGGAGACGAGAATGTAGTGATAACGTTCTTTTCCAAATCCAGTTTTTCTGGCGTCCCTGGGCGAGCCGCTTTCTCGTTTGCGACGCCGTCTGGTGAAGGTTGCACATTAAAGACTGACGTTAAGAAGCTGATGTCAAAGCTGACGTCGCGATCCCATGTGCCTTCACCAAATGAAAAGTCATGATGCGTCCCATGCGGTGTTTCGATCTGGGGATAGGAATCAACTTGGCAAACGGCCTCAGTTAGCTTGAACATGTCTTCCAATGGGAAATCGCTAGTCATCTTGATGATATCTTTTGCAAATTCGTGCACAGTAAGATCTGCTTGCTTTGAGTATCATGCACTTTGTGCTTGTTGTATGGGAGCAGCTCTGCTTTTTATTCCCACCGAATGATGACAGATATCCAACGATTAAAATTCAACATTGACACGTCTATCGAGAGTGTCAAACAAACAGTGTCAGCAGAGTTGATACGCTTTATTGCAATTAAGGTTGACCCCTAGAGTTGGGTGTCACTTTTATTGCAATCGAAGGTACCGTTATTCTTCTTGAACTTTTCTCATATGTGTCTGACATACCGTATGCTTAATTGCGATCTACTTGTCAGGAAAACTCAAATTCTTTCTCACCTTTCATTGGCACGATTAAGACTAATTGTGATTAATGGAATGTGTATAGTTGTTGGATAATCGAACGGCATGGTCCGTGTGATTAGTAGCAACTTGTGCATTTAAGAGTTATAGATGGAATAATATAATGATTTCCAGGTAAAATAAGAGTGATTCCAGGAGGGATGCAAAGAATAATTGCCCCGTCTATAATGTATTTTGATTCCAAGGGATGAGTACATAATATATTGTCAATTGAATTGGGGTCATGTTTGCACAGTGAAAGGATCAATGAGTGTTTATCTTTAGTTTGGTAAATTTGAAATGTGATGGATTGGCGACTATATGACGAATTGAAGCTAAACGATTGTCGTTCCAATGTCTGTGAGAACCATTGCTTCAGAACACCCCGCGTATGGTTAATGAATAATTGCAAGAATGGGCCTCATGTTGCATAACTTGGCACGTAGACCAAAAATAACCAGAGCAGGAGAAGATATGTATATATTATAAATAGTTGATTTATTGGCATACCATGAAGATGTGAATATACAACTAATGATGACATAAGTGGCAAGTGGCACGCGAGGAATGACATGGTGGAATGGATAACTAGAATCGAGATGAAAGGAAATCGGCATAATATCGATTGGTGAAGGCCGATGGCGGAGATGCTGAACTCGTAGTCAGATGATGGTATGTTGGAGATGTGAGAGTAGTTGTGTATGGCCCCGGTGATGCGCGCGGTGTACTCTCTTTGGGGTAGTATGCAGAGTCTTGCAATAGCGCCAGATCATGGAGAGCTTGTCGCAGAATTGGATGATTTGCTGCTTCGTCCAACTGGCGTAGTTGGTACGAAGGGGAGATGCACGGAGAGTTTTGATGGAGTTGTCCCAGTGTATGAGCCGCTTGGTGAACAGCTGGGTGAAGAACCGAGGTTTGCTGATGCGTACCTAGGGACTGGTCTGTATAATAGTCAGTTTGTCGAGCCCTTTGTATGGCTGCGCGTGCATGTCTGCGATCAAAGTCTCCGTGGCGGAAGAGCTGCAAGCAGTCGGCTTGGATGGACCATGAATTGCCACGACGGGATTTGCATCGCCTGCCTTTGACGAAGCATTGGTTAGTGGATAGGCTGTGGCGCACGCTGTTCTGCCAGGCACACTTGGCTGTCTTGAAGTAGGGGTAATTGTCGAGAATCCACTGATAGATATGGCTAAGAATCATAGTGTTGGATGGTGAACTCATGATGGCTCGGGCGACTAGCTCCAGGAATGATTCCCTGGGCTTGAGATTTTGCTGCATGCATGTACTGTCGGTGATGTGAAATTGCTGGTTGTCGTACACCGGGACGCTTGATAAACTGTATGTGGTAGGGCTGTGGAGACAATCCGAGACGAAGGGATCGTCCTGGCTGTGGTAACCACTTGAATCACAAGTGCTGACGTTGTGTTGGCTGGACGGTGACCACATGTAGTCTGGAGTGGAGACGACGTTGTGAGAAGAAAGTCCCTGGGTATCACTTGATGAAGGTGGTGTTGTAGAAAGTGGAGGTTGGACTCCGGGAGACGAGAATGTTGTGATAACGTTCTTTTCCAAATCCAGTTTTTCTGGTGTCCCTGGGCGAGCCGCTTTCTCGTTTGCGACGCCGTCTGGTGAAGGTTGCACATTAAAGACTGACGTTAAGAAGCTGATGTCAAAGCTGACGTCGCGATCCCATGTGCCTTCACCAAATGAAAAGTCATGATGCGTCCCATGCGGTGTTTCGATCTGGGGATAGGAATCATCTTGGCAAACGGCCTCAGTTAGCTTGAACATGTCTTCCAATGGGAAATCGCTAGTCATCTTGATGATATCTTTTGCAAATTCGTGCACAGTAAGATCTGCTTGCTTTGAGTATCATGCACTTTGTGCTTGTTGTATGGGAGCAGCTCTGCTTTTTATTCCCACCGAATGATGACAGATATCCAACGATTAAAATTCAACATTGACACGTCTATCGAGAGTGTCAAACAAACAGTGTCAGCAGAGTTGATACGCTTTATTGCAATTAAGGTTGACCCCTAGAGTTGGGTGTCACTTTTATTGCAATCGAAGGTACCGTTATTCTTCTTGAACTTTTCTCATATGTGTCTGACATACCGTATGCTTAATTGCGATCTACTTGTCAGGAAAACTCAAATTCTTTCTCACCTTTCATGGGCACGATTAAGACTAATTGTGATTAATGGAATGTGTATAGTTGTTGGATAATCGAACGGCATGGTCCGTGTGATTAGTAGCAACTTGTGCATTTAAGAGTTATAGATGGAATAATATAATGATTTCCAGGCAAAATAAGAGTGATTCCAGGAGGGATGCAAAGAATAATTGCCCCGTCTATAATGTATTTTGATTCCAAGGGATGAGTACATAATATATTGTCAATTGAATTGGGGTCATGTTTGCACAGTGAAAGGATCAATGAGTGTTTATCTTTAGTTTGGTAAATTTGAAATGTGATGGATTGGCGACTATATGACGAATTGAAGCTAAACGATTGTCGTTCCAATGTCTGTGAGAACCATTCCTTCAGAACACCCCGCGTATGGTTAATGAATAATTGCAAGAATGGGCCTCATGTTGCATAACTTGGCACGTAGACCAAAAATAACCAGAGCAGGAGAAGATATGTATATATTATAAATAGTTGATTTATTGGCATACCATGAAGATGTGAATATACAACTAATGATGACATAAGTGGCAAGTGGCACGCGAGGAATGACATGGTGGAATGGATAACTAGAATCGAGATGAAAGGAAATCGGCATAATATCGATTGGTGAAGGCCGATGGCGGAGATGCTGAACTCGTAGTCAGATGATGGTATGTTGGAGATGTGAGAGTAGTTGTGTATGGCCCCGGTGATGCGCGCGGTGTACTCTCTTTGGGGTAGTATGCAGAGTCTTGCAATAGCGCCAGATCATGGAGAGCTTGTCGCAGAATTGGATGATTTGCTGCTTCGTCCAACTGGCGTAGTTGGTACGAAGGGGAGATGCACGGAGAGTTTTGATGGAGTTGTCCCAGTGTATGAGCCGCTTGGTGAACAGCTGGGTGAAGAACCGAGGTTTGCTGATGCGTACCTAGGGACTGGTCTGTATAATAGTCAGTTTGTCGAGCCCTTTGTATGGCTGCGCGTGCATGTCTGCGATCAAAGTCTCCGTGGCGGAAGAGCTGCAAGCAGTCGGCTTGGATGGACCATGAATTGCCACGACGGGATTTGCATCGCCTGCCTTTGACGAAGCATTGGTTAGTGGATAGGCTGTGGCGCACGCTGTTCTGCCAGGCACACTTGGCTGTCTTGAAGTAGGGGTAATTGTCGAGAATCCACTGATAGATATGGCTAAGAATCATAGTGTTGGATGGTGAACTCATGATGGCTCGGGCGACTAGCTCCAGGAATGATTCCCTGGGCTTGAGATTTTGCTGCATGCATGTACTGTCGGTGATGTGAAATTGCTGGTTGTCGTACACCGGGACGCTTGATAAACTGTATGTGGTAGGGCTGTGGAGACAATCCGAGACGAAGGGATCGTCCTGGCTGTGGTAACCACTTGAATCACAAGTGCTGACGTTGTGTTGGCTGGACGGTGACCACATGTAGTCTGGAGTGGAGACGACGTTGTGAGAAGAAAGTCCCTGGGTATCACTTGATGAAGGTGGTGTTGTAGAAAGTGGAGGTTGGACTCCGGGAGACGAGAATGTAGTGATAACGTTCTTTTCCAAATCCAGTTTTTCTGGCGTCCCTGGGCGAGCCGCTTTCTCGTTTGCGACGCCGTCTGGTGAAGGTTGCACATTAAAGATTGACGTTAAGAAGCTGATGTCAAAGCTGACGTCGCGATCCCATGTGCCTTCACCAAATGAAAAGTCATGATGCGTCCCATGCGGTGTTTCGATCTGGGGATAGGAATCATCTTGGCAAACGGCCTCAGTTAGCTTGAACATGTCTTCCAATGGGAAATCGCTAGTCATCTTGATGATATCTTTTGCAAATTCGTGCACAGTAAGATCTGCTTGCTTTGAGTATCATGCACTTTGTGCTTGTTGTATGGGAGCAGCTCTGCTTTTTATTCCCACCGAATGATGACAGATATCCAACGATTAAAATTCAACATTGACACGTCTATCGAGAGTGTCAAACAAACAGTGTCAGCAGAGTTGATACGCTTTATTGCAATTAAGGTTGACCCCTAGAGTTGGGTGTCACTTTTATTGCAATCGAAGGTACCGTTATTCTTCTTGAACTTTTCTCATATGTGTCTGACATACCGTATGCTTAATTGCGATCTACTTGTCAGGAAAACTCAAATTCTTTCTCACCTTTCATTGGCACGATTAAGACTAATTGTGATTAATGGAATGTGTATAGGTGTTGGATAATCGAACGGCATGGTCCGTGTGATTAGTAGCAACTTGTACATTTAAGAGTTATAGATGGAATAATATAATGATTTTAAGGTGAAATAAGAGTGATTCCAGGAGGGATGCAAAGAATAATTGCCCCGTCTATAATGTATTTTGATTCCAAGGGATGAGTACATAATATATTGTCAATTGAATTGGGGTCATGTTTGCACAGTGAAAGGATCAATGAGTGTTTATCTTTAGTTTGGTAAATTTGAAATGTGATGGATTGGCGACTATATGACGAATTGAAGCTAAACGATTGTCGTTCCAATGTCTGTGAGAACCATTGCTTCAGAACACCCCGCGTATGGTTAATGAATAATTGCAAGAATGGGCCTCATGTTGCATAACTTGGCACGTAGACCAAAAATAACCAGAGCAGGAGAAGATATGTATATATTATAAATAGTTGATTTATTGGCATACCATGAAGATGTGAATATACAACTAATGATGACATAAGTGGCAAGTGGCACGCGAGGAATGACATGGTGGAATGGATAACTAGAATCGAGATGAAAGGAAATCGGCATAATATCGATTGGTGAAGGCCGATGGCGGAGATGCTGAACTCGTAGTCAGATGATGGTATGTTGGAGATGTGAGAGTAGTTGTGTATGGCCCCGGTGATGCGCGCGGTGTACTCTCTTTGGGGTAGTATGCAGAGTCTTGCAATAGCGCCAGATCATGGAGAGCTTGTCGCAGAATTGGATGATTTGCTGCTTCGTCCAACTGGCGTAGTTGGTGCGAAGGGGAGATGCACGGAGAGTTTTGATGGAGTTGTCCCAGTGTATGAGCCGCTTGGTGAACAGCTGGGTGAAGAACCGAGGTTTGCTGATGCGTACCTAGGGACTGGTCTGTATAATAGTCAGTTTGTCGAGCCCTTTGTATGGCTGCGCGTGCATGTCTGCGATCAAAGTCTCCGTGGCGGAAGAGCTGCAAGCAGTCGGCTTGGATGGACCATGAATTGCCACGACCGGATTTGCATCGCCTGCCTTTGACGAAGCATTGGTTAGTGGATAGGCTGTGGCGCACGCTGTTCTGCCAGGCACACTTGGCTGTCTTGAAGTAGGGGTAATTGTCGAGAATCCACTGATAGACATGGCTAAGAATCATAGTGTTGGATGGTGAACTCATGATGGCTCGGGCGACTAGCTCCAGGAATGATTCCCTGGGCTTGAGATTTTGCTGCATGCATGTACTGTCGGTGATGTGAAATTGCTGGTTGTCGTACACCGGGACGCTTGATAAACTGTATGTGGTAGGGCTGTGGAGACAATCCGAGACGAAGGGATCGTCCTGGCTGTGGTAACCACTTGAATCACAAGTGCTGACGCTGTGTTGGCTGGACGGTGACCACATGTAGTCTGGAGTGGAGACGACGTTGTGAGAAGAAAGTCCCTGGGTATCACTTGATGAAGGTGGTGTTGTAGAAAGTGGAGGTTGGACTCCGGGAGACGAGAATGTAGTGATAACGTTCTTTTCCAAATCCAGTTTTTCTGGCGTCCCTGGGCGAGCCGCTTTCTCGTTTGCGACGCCGTCTGGTGAAGGTTGCACATTAAAGACTGACGTTAAGAAGCTGATGTCAAAGCTGACGTCGCGATCCCATGTGCCTTCACCAAATGAAAAGTCATGATGCGTCCCATGCGGTGTTTCGATCTGGGGATAGGAACCATCTTGGCAAACGGCCTCAGTTAGCTTGAACATGTCTTCCAATGGGAAATCGCTAGTCATCTTGATGATATCCTTTGCAAATTCGTGCACAGTAAGATCTGCTTGCTTTGAGTATCATGCACTTTGTGCTTGTTGTATGGGAGCAGCTCTGCTTTTTATTCCCACCGAATGATGACAGATATCCAACGATTAAAATTCAACATTGACACGTCTATCGAGAGTGTCAAACAAACAGTGTCAGCAGAGTTGATACGCTTTATTGCAATTAAGGTTGACCCCTAGAGTTGGGTGTCACTTTTATTGCAATCGAAGGTACCGTTATTCTTCTTGAACTTTTCTCATATGTGTCTGACATACCGTATGCTTAATTGCGATCTACTTGTCAGGAAAACTCAAATTCTTTCTCACCTTTCATTGGCACGATTAAGACTAATTGTGATTAATGGAATGTGTATAGTTGTTGGATAATCGAACGGCATGGTCCGTGTGATTAGTAGCAACTTGTACATTTAAGAGTTATAGATGGAATAATATAATGATTTCAAGGTGAAATAAGAGTGATTCCAGGAGGGATGCAAAGAATAATTGCCCCGTCTATAATGTATTTTGATTCCAAGGGATGACTACATAATATATTGTCAATTGAATTGGGGTCATGTTTGCACAGTGAAAGGATCAATGAGTGTTTATCTTTAGTTTGGTAAATTTGAAATGTGATGGATTGGCGACTATATGACGAATTGAAGCTAAACGATTGTCGTTCCAATGTCTGTGAGAACCATTGCTTCAGAACACCCCGCGTATGGTTAATGAATAATTGCAAGAATGGGCCTCATGTTGCATAACTTGGCACGTAGACCAAAAATAACCAGAGCAGGAGAAGATATGTATATATTATAAATAGTTGATTTATTGGCATACCATGAAGATGTGAATATACAACTAATGATGACATAAGTGGCAAGTGGCACGCGAGGAATGACATGGTGGAATGGATAACTAGAATCGAGATGAAAGGAAATCGGCATAATATCGATTGGTGAAGGCCGATGGCGGAGATGCTGAACTCGTAGTCAGATGATGGTATGTTGGAGATGTGAGAGTAGTTGTGTATGGCCCCGGTGATGCGCGCGGTGTACTCTCTTTGGGGTAGTATGCAGAGTCTTGCAATAGCGCCAGATCATGGAGAGCTTGTCGCAGAATTGGATGATTTGCTGCTTCGTCCAACTGGCGTAGTTGGTACGAAGGGGAGATGCACGGAGAGTTTTGATGGAGTTGTCCCAGTGTATGAGCCGCTTGGTGAACAGCTGGGTGAAGAACCGAGGTTTGCTGATGCGTACCTAGGGACTGGTCTGTATAATAGTCAGTTTGTCGAGCCCTTTGTATGGCTGCGCGTGCATGTCTGCGATCAAAGTCTCCGTGGCGGAAGAGCTGCAAGCAGTCGGCTTGGATGGACCATGAATTGCCACGACCGGATTTGCATCGCCTGCCTTTGACGAAGCATTGGTTAGTGGATAGGCTGTGGCGCACGCTGTTCTGCCAGGCACACTTGGCTGTCTTGAAGTAGGGGTAATTGTCGAGAATCCACTGATAGATATGGCTAAGAATCATAGTGTTGGATGCTGAACTCATGATGGCTCGGGCGACTAGCTCCAGGAATGATTCCCTGGGCTTGAGATTTTGCTGCATGCATGTACTGTCGGTGATGTGAAATTGCTGGTTGCCGTACACCGGGACGCTTGATAAACTGTATGTGGTAGGGCTGTGGAGACAATCCGAGACGAAGGGATCGTCCTGGCTGTGGTAACCACTTGAATCACAAGTGCTGACGCTGTGTTGGCTGGACGGTGACCACATGTAGTCTGGAGTGGAGACGACGTTGTGAGAAGAAAGTCCCTGGGTATCACTTGATGAAGGTGGTCTTGTAGAAAGTGGAGGTTGGACTCCGGGAGACGAGAATGTAGTGATAACGTTCTTTTCCAAATCCAGTTTTTCTGGCGTCCCTGGGCGAGCCGCTTTCTCGTTTGCGACGCCGTCTGGTGAAGGTTGCACATTAAAGACTGACGTTAAGAAGCTGATGTCAAAGCTGACGTCGCGATCCCATGTGCCTTCACCAAATGAAAAGTCATGATGCGTCCCATGCGGTGTTTCGATCTGGTGATAGGAATCATCTTGGCAAACGACCTCAGTTAGCTTGAACATGTCTTCCAATGGGCAATCGCTAGTCATCTTGATGATATCTTTTGCAAATTCGTGCACAGTAAGATCTGCTTGCTTTGAGTATCATGCACTTTGTGCTTGTTGTATGGGAGCAGCTCTGCGTTTTATTCCCACCGAATGGTGACAGATATCCAACGATTAAAATTCAACATTGACACGTCTATCGAGAGTGTCAAACAAACAGTGTCAGCAGAGTTGATACGCTTTATTGCAATTAAGGTTGACCCTTAGAGTTGGGTGTCACTTTTATTGCAATCGAAGGTACCGTCTTTCTTCTTGAACTTTGCTCATATGTGTCTGACATACCGTATGCTTAATTGCGATCTACTTGTCAGGAAAACTCAAATTCTTTCTCACCTTTCATTGGCACGATTAAGACTAATTGTGATTAATGGAATGTGTATAGTTGTTGGATAATCGAACGGCATGGTCCGTGTGATTAGTAGCAACTTGTACATTTAAGAGTTATAGATGGAATAATATAATGATTTCAAGGTGAAATAAGAGTGATTCCAGGAGGGATGCAAAGAATAATTGCCCCGTCTATAATGTATTTTGATTCCAAGGAATGACTACATAATATATTGTCAATTGAATTGGGGTCATGTTTGCACAGTGAAAGGATCAATGAGTGTTTATCTTTAGTTTGGTAAATTTGAAATGTGATGGATTAGCGATTATATGACGAATTGAAGCTAAACGATTGTCGTTCCAATGTCTGTGAGAACCATTGCTTCAGAACACCCCGCGTATGGTTAATGAATAATTGCAAAATGGGCCTCATGTTGCATAACTTGGCACGTAGACCAAAAATAACCAGAGCAGGAGAAGATATGTATATATTATAAATAGTTGATTTATTGGCATGCCATGAAGATGTGAATATACAACTAATGATGACATAAGTGGCAAGTGGCACGCGAGGAATGACATGGTGGAATGGATAACTAGAATCGAGATGAAAGGAAATCGGCATAATATCGATTGGTGAAGGCCGATGGCGGAGATGCTGAACTCGTAGTCAGATGATGGTATGTTGGAGATGTGAGAGTAGTTGTGTATGGCCCCGGTGATGCGCGCGGTGTACTGTCTTTGGGGTAGTATGCAGAGTCTTGCAATAGCGCCAGATCATGGAGAGCTTGTCGCAGAATTGGATGATTTGCTGCTTCGTCCAACTGGCGTAGTTGGTACGAAGGGGAGATGCACGGAGAGTTTTGATGGAGTTGTCCCAGTGTATGAGCCGCTTGGTGAACAGCTGGGTGAAGAACCGAGGTTTGCTGATGCGTACCTAGGGACTGGTCTGTATAATAGTCAGTTTGTCGAGCCCTTTGTATGGCTGCGCGTACATGTCTGCGATCAAAGTCTCCGTGGCGGAAGAGCTGCAAGCAGTCGGCTTAAATGGACCATGAATTGCCACGACGGGATTTGCATCGCCTGCCTTTGACGAAGCATTGGTTAGTGGATAGGCTGTGGCGCACGCTGTTCTGCCAGGCACACTTGGCTGTCTTGAAGTAGGGGTAATTGTCGAGAATCCACTGATAGATATGGCTAAGAATCATAGTGTTGGATGGTGAACTCATGAAGGCTCGGGCGACTAGCTCCAGGAATGATTCCCTGGGCTTGAGATTTTGCTGCATGCATGTACTGTCGGTGATGTGAAATTGCTGGTTGCCGTACACCGGGACGCTTGATAAACTGTATGTGGTAGGGCTGTGGAGACAATCCGAGACGAAGGGATCGTCCTGGCTGTGGTAACCACTTGAATCACAAGTGCTGACGCTGTGTTGGCTGGACGGTGACCACATGTAGTCTGGAGTGGAGACGACGTTGTGAGAAGAAAGTCCCTGGGTATCACTTGATGAAGGTGGTGTTGTAGAAAGTGGAGGTTGGACTCCGGGAGACGAGAATGTAGTGATAACGTTCTTTTCCAAATCCAGTTTTTCTGGCGTCCCTGGGCGAGCCGCTTTCTCGTTTGCGACGCCGTCTGGTGAAGGTTGCACATTAAAGACTGACGTTAAGAAGCTGATGTCAAAGCTGACGTCGCGATCCCATGTGCCTTCACCAAATGAAAAGTCATGATGCGTCCCATGCGGTGTTTCGATCTGGGGATAGGAATCAACTTGGCAAACGGCCTCAGTTAGCTTGAACATGTCTTCCAATGGGAAATCGCTAGTCATCTTGATGATATCTTTTGCAAATTCGTGCACAGTAAGATCTGCTTGCTTTGAGTATCATGCACTTTGTGCTTGTTGTATGGGAGCAGCTCTGCTTTTTATTCCCACCGAATGATGACAGATATCCAACGATTAAAATTCAACATTGACACGTCTATCGAGAGTGTCAGACAAACAGTGTCAGCAGAGTTGATACGCTTTATTGCAATTAAGGTTGACCCCTAGAGTTGGGTGTCACTTTTATTGCAATCGAAGGTACCGTTATTCTTCTTGAACTTTTCTCATATGTGTCTGACATACCGTATGCTTAATTGCGATCTACTTGTCAGGAAAACTCAAATTCTTTCTCACCTTTCATTGGCACGATTAAGACTAATTGTGATTAATGGAATGTGTATAGGTGTTGGATAATCGAACGGCATGGTCCGTGTGATTAGTAGCAACTTGTACATTTAAGAGTTATAGATGGAATAATATAATGATTTTAAGGTGAAATAAGAGTGATTCCAGGAGGGATGCAAAGAATAATTGCCCCGTCTATAATGTATTTTGATTCCAAGGGATGAGTACATAATATATTGTCAATTGAATTGGGGTCATGTTTGCACAGTGAAAGGATCAATGAGTGTTTATCTTTAGTTTGGTAAATTTGAAATGTGATGGATTGGCGACTATATGACGAATTGAAGCTAAACGATTGTCGTTCCAATGTCTGTGAGAACCATTGCTTCAGAACACCCCGCGTATGGTTAATGAATAATTGCAAGAATGGGCCTCATGTTGCATAACTTGGCACGTAGACCAAAAATAACCAGAGCAGGAGAAGATATGTATATATTATAAATAGTTGATTTATTGGCATACCATGAAGATGTGAATATACAACTAATGATGACATAAGTGGCAAGTGGCACGCGAGGAATGACATGGTGGAATGGATAACTAGAATCGAGATGAAAGGAAATCGGCATAATATCGATTGGTGAAGGCCGATGGCGGAGATGCTGAACTCGTAGTCAGATGATGGTATGTTGGAGATGTGAGAGTAGTTGTGTATGGCCCCGGTGATGCGCGCGGTGTACTCTCTTTGGGGTAGTATGCAGAGTCTTGCAATAGCGCCAGATCATGGAGAGCTTGTCGCAGAATTGGATGATTTGCTGCTTCGTCCAACTGGCGTAGTTGGTACGAAGGGGAGATGCACGGAGAGTTTTGATGGAGTTGTCCCAGTGTATGAGCCGCTTGGTGAACAGCTGGGTGAAGAACCGAGGTTTGCTGATGCGTACCTAGGGACTGGTCTGTATAATAGTCAGTTTGTCGAGCCCTTTGTATGGCTGCGCGTGCATGTCTGCGATCAAAGTCTCCGTGGCGGAAGAGCTGCAAGCAGTCGGCTTGGATGGACCATGAATTGCCACGACGGGATTTGCATCGCCTGCCTTTGACGAAGCATTGGTTAGTGGATAGGCTGTGGCGCACGCTGTTCTGCCAGGCACACTTGGCTGTCTTGAAGTAGGGGTAATTGTCGAGAATCCACTGATAGACATGGCTAAGAATCATAGTGTTGGATGGTGAACTCATGATGGCTCGGGCGACTAGCTCCAGGAATGATTCCCTGGGCTTGAGATTTTGCTGCATGCATGTACTGTCGGTGATGTGAAATTGCTGGTTGTCGTACACCGGGACGCTTGATAAACTGTATGTGGTAGGGCTGTGGAGACAATCCGAGACGAAGGGATCGTCCTGGCTGTGGTAACCACTTGAATCACAAGTGCTGACGCTGTGTTGGCTGGACGGTGACCACATGTAGTCTGGAGTGGAGACGACGTTGTGAGAAGAAAGTCCCTGGGTATCACTTGATGAAGGTGGTGTTGTAGAAAGTGGAGGTTGGACTCCGGGAGACGAGAATGTAGTGATAACGTTCTTTTCCAAATCCAGTTTTTCTGGCGTCCCTGGGCGAGCCGCTTTCTCGTTTGCGACGCCGTCTGGTGAAGGTTGCACATTAAAGACTGACGTTAAGAAGCTGATGTCAAAGCTGACGTCGCGATCCCATGTGCCTTCACCAAATGAAAAGTCATGATGCGTCCCATGCGGTGTTTCGATCTGGGGATAGGAACCATCTTGGCAAACGGCCTCAGTTAGCTTGAACATGTCTTCCAATGGGAAATCGCTAGTCATCTTGATGATATCCTTTGCAAATTCGTGCACAGTAAGATCTGCTTGCTTTGAGTATCATGCACTTTGTGCTTGTTGTATGGGAGCAGCTCTGCTTTTTATTCCCACCGAATGATGACAGATATCCAACGATTAAAATTCAACATTGACACGTCTATCGAGAGTGTCAAACAAACAGTGTCAGCAGAGTTGATACGCTTTATTGCAATTAAGGTTGACCCCTAGAGTTGGGTGTCACTTTTATTGCAATCGAAGGTACCGTTATTCTTCTTGAACTTTTCTCATATGTGTCTGACATACCGTATGCTTAATTGCGATCTACTTGTCAGGAAAACTCAAATTCTTTCTCACCTTTCATTGGCACGATTAAGACTAATTGTGATTAATGGAATGTGTATAGTTGTTGGATAATCGAACGGCATGGTCCGTGTGATTAGTAGCAACTTGTGCATTTAAGAGTTATAGATGGAATAATATAATGATTTCCAGGTAAAATAAGAGTGATTCCAGGAGGGATGCAAAGAATAATTGCCCCGTCTATAATGTATTTTGATTCCAAGGGATGAGTACATAATATATTGTCAATTGAATTGGGGTCATGTTTGCACAGTGAAAGGATCAATGAGTGTTTATCTTTAGTTTGGTAAATTTGAAATGTGATGGATTGGCGACTATATGACGAATTGAAGCTAAACGATTGTCGTTCCAATGTCTGTGAGAACCATTGCTTCAGAACACCCCGCGTATGGTTAATGAATAATTGCAAGAATGGGCCTCATGTTGCATAACTTGGCACGTAGACCAAAAATAACCAGAGCAGGAGAAGATATGTATATATTATAAATAGTTGATTTATTGGCATACCATGAAGATGTGAATATACAACTAATGATGACATAAGTGGCAAGTGGCACGCGAGGAATGACATGGTGGAATGGATAACTAGAATCGAGATGAAAGGAAATCGGCATAATATCGATTGGTGAAGGCCGATGGCGGAGATGCTGAACTCGTAGTCAGATGATGGTATGTTGGAGATGTGAGAGTAGTTGTGTATGGCCCCGGTGATGCGCGCGGTGTACTCTCTTTGGGGTAGTATGCAGAGTCTTGCAATAGCGCCAGATCATGGAGAGCTTGTCGCAGAATTGGATGATTTGCTGCTTCGTCCAACTGGCGTAGTTGGTACGAAGGGGAGATGCACGGAGAGTTTTGATGGAGTTGTCCCAGTGTATGAGCCGCTTGGTGAACAGCTGGGTGAAGAACCGAGGTTTGCTGATGCGTACCTAGGGACTGGTCTGTATAATAGTCAGTTTGTCGAGCCCTTTGTATGGCTGCGCGTGCATGTCTGCGATCAAAGTCTCCGTGGCGGAAGAGCTGCAAGCAGTCGGCTTGGATGGACCATGAATTGCCACGACGGGATTTGCATCGCCTGCCTTTGACGAAGCATTGGTTAGTGGATAGGCTGTGGCGCACGCTGTTCTGCCAGGCACACTTGGCTGTCTTGAAGTAGGGGTAATTGTCGAGAATCCACTGATAGATATGGCTAAGAATCATAGTGTTGGATGGTGAACTCATGATGGCTCGGGCGACTAGCTCCAGGAATGATTTCCTGGGCTTGAGATTTTGCTGCATGCATGTACTGTCGGTGATGTGAAATTGCTGGTTGTCGTACACCGGGACGCTTGATAAACTGTATGTGGTAGGGCTGTGGAGACAATCCGAGACGAAGGGATCGTCCTGGCTGTGGTAACCACTTGAATCACAAGTGCTGACGTTGTGTTGGCTGGACGGTGACTACATGTAGTCTGGAGTGGAGACGACGTTGTGAGAAGAAAGTCCCTGGGTATCACTTGATGAAGGTGGTGTTGTAGAAAGTGGAGGTTGGACTCCGGGAGACGAGAATGTAGTGATAACGTTCTTTTCCAAATCCAGTTTTTCTGGCGTCCCTGGGCGAGCCGCTTTCTCGTTTGCGACGCCGTCTGGTGAAGGTTGCACATTAAAGACTGACGTTAAGAAGCTGATGTCAAAGCTGACGTCGCGATCCCATGTGCCTTCACCAAATGAAAAGTCATGATGCGTCCCATGCGGTGTTTCGATCTGGGGATAGGAATCATCTTGGCAAACGGCCTCAGTTAGCTTGAACACGTCTTCCAATGGGAAATCGCTAGTCATCTTGATGATATCTTTTGCAAATTCGTGCACAGTAAGATCTGCTTGCTTTGAGTATCATGCACTTTGTGCTTGTTGTATGGGAGCAGCTCTGCTTTTTATTCCCACCGAATGATGACAGATATCCAACGATTAAAATTCAACATTGACACGTCTATCGAGAGTGTCAAACAAACAGTGTCAGCAGAGTTGATACGCTTTATTGCAATTAAGGTTGACCCCTAGAGTTGGGTGTCACTTTTATTGCAATCGAAGGTACCGTTATTCTTCTTGAACTTTTCTCATATGTGTCTGACATACCGTATGCTTAATTGCGATCTACTTGTCAGGAAAACTCAAATTCTTTCTCACCTTTCATTGGCACGATTAAGACTAATTGTGATTAATGGAATGTGTATAGTTGTTGGATAATCGAACGGCATGGTCCGTGTGATTAGTAGCAACTTGTGCATTTAAGAGTTATAGATGGAATAATATAATGATTTCCAGGCAAAATAAGAGTGATTCCAGGAGGGATGCAAAGAATAATTGCCCCGTCTATAATGTATTTTGATTCCAAGGGATGAGTACATAATATATTGTCAATTGAATTGGGGTCATGTTTGCACAGTGAAAGGATCAATGAGTGTTTATCTTTAGTTTGGTAAATTTGAAATGTGATGGATTGGCGACTATATGACGAATTGAAGCTAAACGATTGTCGTTCCAATGTCTGTGAGAACCATTGCTTCAGAACACCCCGCGTATGGTTAATGAATAATTGCAAGAATGGGCCTCATGTTGCATAACTTGGCACGTAGACCAAAAATAACCAGAGCAGGAGAAGATATGTATATATTATAAATAGTTGATTTATTGGCATACCATGAAGATGTGAATATACAACTAATGATGACATAAGTGGCAAGTGGCACGCGAGGAATGACATGGTGGAATGGATAACTAGAATCGAGATGAAAGGAAATCGGCATAATATCGATTGGTGAAGGCCGATGGCGGAGATGCTGAACTCGTAGTCAGATGATGGTATGTTGGAGATGTGAGAGTAGTTGTGTATGGCCCCGGTGATGCGCGCGGTGTACTCTCTTTGGGGTAGTATGCAGAGTCTTGCAATAGCGCCAGATCATGGAGAGCTTGTCGCAGAATTGGATGATTTGCTGCTTCGTCCAACTGGCGTAGTTGGTACGAAGGGGAGATGCACGGAGAGTTTTGATGGAGTTGTCCCAGTGTATGAGCCGCTTGGTGAACAGCTGGGTGAAGAACCGAGGTTTGCTGATGCGTACCTAGGGACTGGTCTGTATAATAGTCAGTTTGTCGAGCCCTTTGTATGGCTGCGCGTGCATGTCTGCGATCAAAGTCTCCGTGGCGGAAGAGCTGCAAGCAGTCGGCTTGGATGGACCATGAATTGCCACGACCGGATTTGCATCGCCTGCCTTTGACGAAGCATTGGTTAGTGGATAGGCTGTGGCGCACGCTGTTCTGCCAGGCACACTTGGCTGTCTTGAAGTAGGGGTAATTGTCGAGAATCCACTGATAGACATGGCTAAGAATCATAGTGTTGGATGGTGAACTCATGATGGCTCGGGCGACTAGCTCCAGGAATGATTCCCTGGGCTTGAGATTTTGCTGCATGCATGTACTGTCGGTGATGTGAAATGGCTGGTTGTCGTACACCGGGACGCTTGATAAACTGTATGTGGTAGGGCTGTGGAGACAATCCGAGACGAAGGGATCGTCCTGGCTGTGGTAACCACTTGAATCACAAGTGCTGACGCTGTGTTGGCTGGACGGTGACCACATGTAGTCTGGAGTGGAGACGACGTTGTGAGAAGAAAGTCCCTGGGTATCACTTGATGAAGGTGGTGTTGTAGAAAGTGGAGGTTGGACTCCGGGAGACGAGAATGTAGTGATAACGTTCTTTTCCAAATCCAGTTTTTCTGGCGTCCCTGGGCGAGCCGCTTTCTCGTTTGCGACGCCGTCTGGTGAAGGTTGCACATTAAAGACTGACGTTAAGAAGCTGATGTCAAAGCTGACGTCGCGATCCCATGTGCCTTCACCAAATGAAAAGTCATGATGCGTCCCATGCGGTGTTTCGATCTGGGGATAGGAACCATCTTGGCAAACGGCCTCAGTTAGCTTGAACATGTCTTCCAATGGGAAATCGCTAGTCATCTTGATGATATCTTTTGCAAATTCGTGCACAGTAAGATCTGCTTGCTTTGAGTATCATGCACTTTGTGCTTGTTGTATGGGAGCAGCTCTGCTTTTTATTCCCACCGAATGATGACAGATATCCAACGATTAAAATTCAACATTGACACGTCTATCGAGAGTGTCAAACAAACAGTGTCAGCAGAGTTGATACGCTTTATTGCAATTAAGGTTGACCCCTAGAGTTGGGTGTCACTTTTATTGCAATCGAAGGTACCGTTATTCTTCTTGAACTTTTCTCATATGTGTCTGACATACCGTATGCTTAATTGCGATCTACTTGTCAGGAAAACTCAAATTCTTTCTCACCTTTCATTGGCACGATTAAGACTAATTGTGATTAATGTAATGTGTATAGTTGTTGGATAATCGAACGGCATGGTCCGTGTGATTAGTAGCAACTTGTGCATTTAAGAGTTATAGATGGAATAATATAATGATTTCCAGGTAAAATAAGAGTGATTCCAGGAGGGATGCAAAGAATAATTGCCCCGTCTATAATGTATTTTGATTCCAAGGGATGAGTACATAATATATTGTCAATTGAATTGGGGTCATGTTTGCACAGTGAAAGGATCAATGAGTGTTTATCTTTAGTTTGGTAAATTTGAAATGTGATGGATTGGCGACTATATGACGAATTGAAGCTAAACGATTGTCGTTCCAATGTCTGTGAGAACCATTTCTTTAGAACACCCCGCGTATGGTTAATGAATAATTGCTAGAATGGGCCTCATGTTGCATAACTTGGCACGTAGACCAAAAATAACCAGAGCAGGAGAAGATATGTATATATTATAAATAGTTGATTTATTGGCATACCATGAAGATGTGGATATACAACTAATGATGACATAAGTGGCAAGTGGCACGCGAGGAATGACATGGTGGAATGGATAACTAGAATCGAGATGAAAGGAAATCGGCATAATAACGATTGGTGAAGGCCGATGGCGGAGATGCTGAACTCGTAGTCAGATGATGGTATGTTGGAGATGTGAGAGTAGTTGTGTATGGCCCCGGTGATGCGCGCGGTGTACTGTCTTTGGGGTAGTATGCAGAGTCTTGCAATAGCGCCAGATCATGGAGAGCTTGTCGCAGAATTGGATGATTTGCTGCTTCGTCCAACTGGCGTAGTTGGTAAGAAGCGGAGATGCACGGAGAGTTTTGATGGAGTTGTCCCAGTGTATGAGCCGCTTGGTGAACAGCTGGGTGAAGAACCGAGGTTTGCTGATGCGTACCTAGGGACTGGTCTGTATAATAGTCAGTTTGTCGAGCCTTCTGTATGGCTGCGCGTGCATGTCTGCGATCAAAGTCTCCGTGGCGGAAGAGCTGCAAGCAGTCGGCTTGGATGGACCATGAATTGCCACGACGGGATTTGCATCGCCTGCCTTTGACGAAGCATTGGTTAGTGGATAGGCTGTGGCGCACGCTGTTCTGCCAGGCACACTTGGCTGTCTTGAAGTAGGGGTAATTGTCGAGAATCCACTGATAGATATGGCTAAGAATCATAGTGTTGGATGGTGAACTCATGATGGCTCGGGCGACTAGCTCCAGGAATGATTCCCTGGGCTTGAGATTTTGCTGCATGCATGTACTGTCGGTGATGTGAAATTGCTGGTTGTCGTACACCGAGACGCTTGATAAACTGTATGTGGTAGGGCTGTGGAGACAATCCGAGACGAAGGGATCGTCCTGGCTGTGGTAACCACTTGAATCACAAGTGCTGACGTTGTGTTGGCTGGACGGTGACCACATGTAGTCTGGAGTGGAGACGACGTTGTGAGAAGAAAGTCCCTGGGTATCACTTGATGAAGGTGGTGTTGTAGAAAGTGGAGGTTGGACTCCGGGAGACGAGAATGTAGTGATAACGTTCTTTTCCAAATCCAGTTTTTCTGGCGTCCCTGGGCGAGCCGCTTTCTCGTTTGCGACGCCGTCTGGTGAAGGTTGCACATTAAAGACTGACGTTAAGAAGCTGATGTCAAAGCTGACGTCGCGATCCCATGTGCCTTCACCAAATGAAAAGTCATGATGCGTCCCATGCGGTGTTTCGATCTGGGGATAGGAATCATCTTGGCAAACGGCCTCAGTTAGCTTGAACATGTCTTCCAATGGGAAATCGCTAGTCATCTTGATGATATCTTTTGCAAATTCGTGCACAGTAAGATCTGCTTGCTTTGAGTATCATGCACTTTGTGCTTGTTGTATGGGAGCAGCTCTGCTTTTTATTCCCACCGAATGATGACAGATATCCAACGATTAAAATTCAACATTGACACGTCTATCGAGAGTGTCAAACAAACAGTGTCAGCAGAGTTGATACGCTTTATTGCAATTAAGGTTGACCCCTAGAGTTGGGTGTCACTTTTATTGCAATCGAAGGTACCGTTATTCTTCTTGAACTTTTCTCATATGTGTCTGACATACCGTATGCTTAATTGCGATCTACTTGTCAGGAAAACTCAAATTCTTTCTCACCTTTCATTGGCACGATTAAGACTAATTGTGATTAATGGAATGTGTATAGTTGTTGGATAATCGAACGGCATGGTCCGTGTGATTAGTAGCAACTTGTGCATTTAAGAGTTATAGATGGAATAATATAATGATTTCCAGGTAAAATAAGAGTGATTCCAGGAGGGATGCAAAGAATAATTGCCCCGTCTATAATGTATTTTGATTCCAAGGGATGAGTACATAATATATTGTCAATTGAATTGGGGTCATGTTTGCACAGTGAAAGGATCAATGAGTGTTTATCTTTAGTTTGGTAAATTTGAAATGTGATGGATTGGCGACTATATGACGAATTGAAGCTAAACGATTGTCGTTCCAATGTCTGTGAGAACCATTGCTTCAGAACACCCCGCGTATGGTTAATGAATAATTGCAAGAATGGGCCTCATGTTGCATAACTTGGCACGTAGACCAAAAATAACCAGAGCAGGAGAAGATATGTATATATTATAAATAGTTGATTTATTGGCATACCATGAAGATGTGAATATACAACTAATGATGACATAAGTGGCAAGTGGCACGCGAGGAATGACATGGTGGAATGGATAACTAGAATCGAGATGAAAGGAAATCGGCATAATATCGATTGGTGAAGGCCGATGGCGGAGATGCTGAACTCGTAGTCAGATGATGGTATGTTGGAGATGTGAGAGTAGTTGTGTATGGCCCCGGTGATGCGCGCGGTGTACTGTCTTTGGGGTAGTATGCAGAGTCTTGCAATAGCGCCAGATCATGGAGAGCTTGTCGCAGAATTGGATGATTTGCTGCTTCGTCCAACTGGCGTAGTTGGTACGAAGGGAAGATGCACGGAGAGTTTTGATGGAGTTGTCCCAGTGTATGAGCCGCTTGGTGAACAGCTGGGTGAAGAACCGAGGTTTGCTGATGCGTACCTAGGGACTGGTCTGTATAATAGTCAGTTTGTCGAGCCCTTTGTATGGCTGCGCGTGCATGTCTGCGATCAAAGTCTCCGTGGCGGAAGAGCTGCAAGCAGTCGGCTTGGATGGACCATGAATTGCCACGACCGGATTTGCATCGCCTGCCTTTGACGAAGCATTGGTTAGTGGATAGGCTGTGGCGCACGCTGTTCTGCCAGGCACACTTGGCTGTCTTGAAGTAGGGGTAATTGTCGAGAATCCACTGATAGATATGGCTAAGAATCATAGTGTTGGATGGTGAACTCATGATGGCTCGGGCGACTAGCTCCAGGAATGATTCCCTGGGCTTGAGATTTTGCTGCATGCATGTACTGTCGGTGATGTGAAATTGCTGGTTGTCGTACACCGGGACGCTTGATAAACTGTATGTGGTAGGGCTGTGGAGACAATCCGAGACGAAGGGATCGTCCTGGCTGTGGTAACCACTTGAATCACAAGTGCTGACGCTGTGTTGGCTGGACGGTGACCACATGTAGTCTGGAGTGGAGACGACGTTGTGAGAAGAAAGTCCCTGGGTATCACTTGATGAAGGTGGTGTTGTAGAAAGTGGAGGTTGGACTCCGGGAGACGAGAATGTAGTGATAACGTTCTTTTCCAAATCCAGTTTTTCTGGCGTCCCTGGGCGAGCCGCTTTCTCGTTTGCGACGCCGTCTGGTGAAGGTTGCACATTAAAGACTGACGTTAAGAAGCTGATGTCAAAGCTGACGTCGCGATCCCATGTGCCTTCACCAAATGAAAAGTCATGATGCGTCCCATGCGGTGTTTCGATCTGGGGATAGGAATCAACTTGGCAAACGGCCTCAGTTAGCTTGAACATGTCTTCCAATGGGAAATCGCTAGTCATCTTGATGATATCTTTTGCAAATTCGTGCACAGTAAGATCTGCTTGCTTTGAGTATCATGCACTTTGTGCTTGTTGTATGGGAGCAGCTCTGCTTTTTATTCCCACCGAATGATGACAGATATCCAACGATTAAAATTCAACATTGACACGTCTATCGAGAGTGTCAAACAAACAGTGTCAGCAGAGTTGATACGCTTTATTGCAATTAAGGTTGACCCCTAGAGTTGGGTGTCACTTTTATTGCAATCGAAGGTACCGTTATTCTTCTTGAACTTTTCTCATATGTGTCTGACATACCGTATGCTTAATTGCGATCTACTTGTCAGGAGAACTCAAATTCTTTCTCACCTTTCATTGGCACGATTAAGACTAATTGTGATTAATGTAATGTGTATAGTTGTTGGATAATCGAACGGCATGGTCCGTGTGATTAGTAGCAACTTGTGCATTTAAGAGTTATAGATGGAATAATATAATGATTTCCAGGTAAAATAAGAGTGATTCCAGGAGGGATGGAAAGAATAATTGCCCCGTCTATAATGTATTTTGATTCCAAGGGATGAGTACATAATATATTGTCAATTGAATTGGGGTCATGTTTGCACAGTGAAAGGATCAATGAGTGTTTATCTTTAGTTTGGTAAATTTGAAATGTGATGGATTGGCGACTATATGACGAATTGAAGCTAAACGATTGTCGTTCCAATGTCTGTGAGAACCATTTCTTTAGAACACCCCGCGTATGGTTAATGAATAATTGCTAGAATGGGCCTCATGTTGCATAACTTGGCACGTAGACCAAAAATAACCAGAGCAGGAGAAGATATGTATATATTATAAATAGTTGATTTATTGGCATACCATGAAGATGTGGATATACAACTAATGATGACATAAGTGGCAAGTGGCACGCGAGGAATGACATGGTGGAATGGATAACTAGAATCGAGATGAAAGGAAATCGGCATAATAACGATTGGTGAAGGCCGATGGCGGAGATGCTGAACTCGTAGTCAGATGATGGTATGTTGGAGATGTGAGAGTAGTTGTGTATGGCCCCGGTGATGCGCGCGGTGTACTGTCTTTGGGGTAGTATGCAGAGTCTTGCAATAGCGCCAGATCATGGAGAGCTTGTCGCAGAATTGGATGATTTGCTGCTTCGTCCAACTGGCGTAGTTGGTAAGAAGCGGAGATGCACGGAGAGTTTTGATGGAGTTGTCCCAGTGTATGAGCCGCTTGGTGAACAGCTGGGTGAAGAACCGAGGTTTGCTGATGCGTACCTAGGGACTGGTCTGTATAATAGTCAGTTTGTCGAGCCTTCTGTATGGCTGCGCGTGCATGTCTGCGATCAAAGTCTCCGTGGCGGAAAAGCTGCAAGCAGTCGGCTTGGATGGACCATGAATTGCCACGACGGGATTTGCATCGCCTGCCTTTGACGAAGCATTGGTTAGTGGATAGGCTGTGGCGCACGCTGTTCTGCCAGGCACACTTGGCTGTCTTGAAGTAGGGGTAATTGTCGAGAATCCACTGATAGATATGGCTAAGAATCATAGTGTTGGATGGTGAACTCATGATGGCTCGGGCGACTAGCTCCAGGAATGATTCCCTGGGCTTGAGATTTTGCTGCATGCATGTACTGTCGGTGATGTGAAATTGCTGGTTGTCGTACACCGAGACGCTTGATAAACTGTATGTGGTAGGGCTGTGGAGACAATCCGAGACGAAGGGATCGTCCTGGCTGTGGTAACCACTTGAATCACAAGTGCTGACGTTGTGTTGGCTGGACGGTGACCACATGTAGTCTGGAGTGGAGACGACGTTGTGAGAAGAAAGTCCCTGGGTATCACTTGATGAAGGTGGTGTTGTAGAAAGTGGAGGTTGGACTCCGGGAGACGAGAATGTAGTGATAACGTTCTTTTCCAAATCCAGTTTTTCTGGCGTCCCTGGGCGAGCCGCTTTCTCGTTTGCGACGCCGTCTGGTGAAGGTTGCACATTAAAGACTGACGTTAAGAAGCTGATGTCAAAGCTGACGTCGCGATCCCATGTGCCTTCACCAAATGAAAAGTCATGATGCGTCCCATGCGGTGTTTCGATCTGGGGATAGGAATCATCTTGGCAAACGGCCTCAGTTAGCTTGAACATGTCTTCCAATGGGAAATCGCTAGTCATCTTGATGATATCTTTTGCAAATTCGTGCACAGTAAGATCTGCTTGCTTTGAGTATCATGCACTTTGTGCTTGTTGTATGGGAGCAGCTCTGCTTTTTATTCCCACCGAATGATGACAGATATCCAACGATTAAAATTCAACATTGACACGTCTATCGAGAGTGTCAAACAAACAGTGTCAGCAGAGTTGATACGCTTTATTGCAATTAAGGTTGACCCCTAGAGTTGGGTGTCACTTTTATTGCAATCGAAGGTACCGTTATTCTTCTTGAACTTTTCTCATATGTGTCTGACATACCGTATGCTTAATTGCGATCTACTTGTCAGGAAAACTCAAATTCTTTCTCACCTTTCATTGGCACGATTAAGACTAATTGTGATTAATGGAATGTGTATAGGTGTTGGATAATCGAACGGCATGGCCCGTGTGATTAGTAGCAACTTGTGCATTTAAGAGTTATAGATGGAATAATATAATGATTTCCAGGTAAAATAAGAGTGATTCCAGGAGGGATGCAAAGAATAATTGCCCCGTCTATAATGTATTTTGATTCCAAGGGATGAGTACATAATATATTGTCAATTGAATTGGGGTCATGTTTGCACAGTGAAAGGATCAATGAGTGTTTATCTTTAGTTTGGTAAATTTGAAATGTGATGGATTGGCGACTATATGACGAATTGAAGCTAAACGATTGTCGTTCCAATGTCTGTGAGAACCATTGCTTCAGAACACCCCGCGTATGGTTAATGAATAATTGCAAGAATGGGCCTCATGTTGCATAACTTGGCACGTAGACCAAAAATAACCAGAGCAGGAGAAGATATGTACATATTATAAATAGTTGATTTATTGGCATACCATGAAGATGTGAATATACAACTAATGATGACATAAGTGGCAAGTGGCACGCGAGGAATGACATGGTGGAATGGATAACTAGAATCGAGATGAAAGAAAATCGGCATAATATCGATTGGTGAAGGCCGATGGCGGAGATGCTG
Organism: Arenicola marina; assembly: GCA_964019135.1. Lineage (NCBI taxonomy): Eukaryota > Metazoa > Annelida > Polychaeta > Arenicolidae > Arenicola > Arenicola marina. The sequence continues at coordinate 22,577,673 of OZ025248.1, read as the reverse complement.
AACTCGTAGTCAGATGATGGTATGTTGGAGATGTGAGAGTAGTTGTGTATGGCCCCGCTGATGCGCGCGGTGTACTGTCTTTGGGGTAGTATGCAGAGTCTTGCAATAGCGCCAGATCATGGAGAGCTTGTCGCAGAATTGGATGATTTGCTGCTTCGTCCAACTGGCGTAGTTGGTACGAAGGGGAGATGCACGGAGAGTTTTGATGGAGTTGTCCCAGTGTATGAGCCGCTTGGTGAACAGCTGGGTGAAGAACCGAGGTTTGCTGATGCGTACCTAGGGACTGGTCTGTATAATAGTCAGTTTGTCGAGCCCTTTGTATGGCTGCGCGTGCATGTCTGCGATCAAAGTCTCCGTGGCGGAAGAGCTGCAAGCAGTCGGCTTGGATGGACCATGAATTGCCACGACGGGATTTGTATCGCCTGCCTTTGACGAAGCATTGGTTAGTGGATAGGCTGTGGCGCACGCTGTTCTGCCAGGCACACTTGGCTGTCTTGAAGTAGGGGTAATTGTCGAGAATCCACTGATAGATATGGCTAAGAATCATAGTGTTGGATGGTGAACTCATGATGGCTCGGGCGACTAGCTCCAGGAATGATTCCCTGGGCTTGAGATTTTGCTGCATGCATGTACTGTCGGTGATGTGAAATTGCTGGTTGCCGTACACCGGGACGCTTGATAAACTGTACGTGGTAGGGCTGTGGAGACAATCCGAGCCGAAGGGATCGTCCTGGCTGTGGTAACCACTTGAATCACAAGTGCTGACGCTGTGTTGGCTGGACGGTGACCACATGTAGTCTGGAGTGGAGACGACGTTGTGAGAGGAAAGTCCCTGGGTATCACTTGATGAAGGTGGTGTTGTAGAAAGGGGAGGTTGGACTCCGGGAGACGAGAATGTAGTGATAACGTTCTTTTCCAAATCCAGTTTTTCTGGCGTCCCTGGGCGAGCCGCTTTCTCGTTTGCGACGCCGTCTGGTGAAGGTTGCACATTAAAGACTGACGTTAAGAAGCTGATGTCAAAGCTGACGTCGCGATCCCATGTGCCTTCACCAAATGAAAAGTCATGATGCGTCCCATGCGGTGTTTTGATCTGGTGATAGGAATCATCTTGGCAAACGGCCTCAGTTAGCTTGAACATGTCTTCCAATGGGAAATCGCTAGTCATCTTGATGATATCTTTTGCAAATTCGTGCACAGTAAGATCTGCTTGCTTTGAATATCATGCACTCTGTGCTTGTTGTATGGGAGCAGCTCTGCTTTTTATTCCCACCGAATGGTGACAGATATCCAACGATTAAAATTCAACATTGACACGTCTATCGAGAGTGTCAAACAAACAGTGTCAGCAGAGTTGATACGCTTTATTGCAATTAAGGTTGACCCCTAGAGTTGGGTGTCACTTTTATTGCAATCGAAGGTACCGTTAGTCTTCTTGAACTTTGCTCATATGTGTCTGACATACCGTATGCTTAATTGCGATCTACTTGTCAGGAAAACTCAAATTCTTTCTAACCTTTCATTGGCACGATTAAGACTAATTGTGATTAATGGAATGTGTATAGTTGTTGGATAATCGAGCGGCATGGTCCGTGTGATTAGTAGCAACTTGTGCATTTAAGAGTTATAGATGGAATAATATAATGATTTCAAGGTGAAATAAGAGTGATTCCAGGAGGGATACAAAGAATAATTGCCCCGTCTATAATGTATTTTGATTCCGAGGGATGAGTACATAATATATTGTCAATTGAATTGGGGTCATGTTTGCACAGTGAAAGGATCAATGAGTGTTTATCTTTAGTTTGGTAAATTTGAAATGTGATGGATTGGCGACTATATGACGAATTGAAGCTAAACGATTGTCGTTCCAATGTCTGTGAGAACCATTGCTTCAGAACACCCCGCGTATGGTTAATGAATAATTGCAAGAATGGGCCTCATGTTGCATAACTTGGCACGTAGACCAAAAATAACCAGAGCAGGAGAAGATATGTATATATTATAAATAGTTGATTTATTGGCATACCATGAAGATGTGAATATACAACTAATGATGACATAAGTGGCAAGTGGCACGCGAGGAATGACATGGTGGAATGGATGACTAGAATCGAGATGAAAGGAAATTGGCATAATATCGATTGGTGAAGGCCGATGGCGGAGATGCTGAACTCGTAGTCAGATGATGGTATGTTGGAGATGTGAGGGTAGTTGTGTATGGCCCCGCTGATGCGCGCGGTGTACTGTCTTTGGGGTAGTATGCAGAGTCTTGCAATAGCGCCAGATCATGGAGAGCTTGTTGCAGAATTGGATGATTTGCTGCTTCGTCCAACTGGCGTAGTTGGTAAGAAGGGGAGATGCACGGAGAGTTTTGATGGAGTTGTCCCAGTGTATGAGCCGCTTGGTGAACAGCTGGGTGAAGAACCGAGGTTTGCTGATGCGTATCTAGGGACTGGTCTGTATAATAGTCAGTTTGTCGAGCCTTTTGTATGGCTGCGCGTGCATGTCTGCGATCAAAGTCTCCGTGGCGGAAGAGCTGCAAGCAGTCGGCTTGGATGGACCATGAATTGCCACGACGGGATTTGCATCGTCTGCCTTTGACGAAGCATTGGTTAGTGGATAGGCTGTGGCGCACGCTGTTCTGCCAGGCACACTTGGCTGTCTTGAAGTAGGGGTAATTGTCGAGAATCCACTGATAGATATGGCTAAGAATCATAGTGTTGGATGGTGAACTCATGATGGCTCGGGCGACTAGCTCCAGGAATGATTCCCTGGGCTTGAGATTTTGCTGCATGCATGTACTGTCGGTGATGTGAAATTGCTGGTTGTCGTACACCGGGACGCTTGATAAACTGTATGTGGTAGGGCTGTGGAGACAATCCGAGACGAAGGGATCGTCCTGGCTGTGGTAACCACTTGAATCACAAGTGCTGACGCTGTGTTGGCTGGACGGTGACCACATGTAGTCTGGAGTGGAGACGACGTTGTGAGAAGAAAGTGCCTGGGTATCACTTGATGAAGGTGGTGTTGTAGAAAGTGGAGGTTGGACTCCGGGAGACGAGAATGTAGTGACTACGTTCTTTTCCAAATCCAGTTTTTCTGGCGTCCCTGGGCGAGCCGGTTTCTCGTTTGCGACGCCGTCTGGTGAAGGTTGCACATTAAAGACTGACGTTAAGAAGCTGATGTCAAAGCTGACGTCGCGATCCCATGTGCCTTCACCAAATGAAAAGTCATGATGCGTCCCATGCGGTGTTTCGATCTGGTGATAGGAATCATCTTGGCAAACGGCCTCAGTTAGTTTGAACATGTCTTCCAATGGGAAATCGCTAGTCATCTTGATGATATCTTTTGCAAATTCGTGCACAGTAAGATCTGCTTGCTTTGAGTATCATGCACTTTGTGCTTGTTGTATGGGAGCAGCTCTGCTTTTTATTCCCACCGAATGGTGACAGATATCCAACGATTAAAATTCAACATTGACACGTCTATCGAGAGTGTCAAACAAACAGTGTCAGCAGAGTTGATACGCTTTATTGCAATTAAGGTTGACCCCTAGAGTTGGGTGTCACTTTTATTGCAATCGAAGGTACCGTTAGTTTTCTTGAACTTTGCTCATATGTGTCTGACATACCGTATGCTTAATTGCGATCTACTTGTCAGGAAAACTCAAATTCTTTCTCACCTTTCATTGGCACGATTAAGACTAATTGTGATTAATGGAATGTGTATAGTTGTTGGATAATCGAACGGCATGGTCCGTGTGATCAGTAGCAACTTGTGCATTTAGGAGTTATAGATGGAATAATATAATGATTTCAAGGTGAAATAAGAGTGATTCCAGGAGGGATGCAAAGAATAATTGCCCCGTCTATAATGTATTTTGATTCCAAGGGATGAGTACATAATATATTGTCAATTGAATTGGGGTCATGTTTGCACAGTGAAAGGATCAATGGGTGTTTATCTTTAGTTTGGTAAATTTGAAATGTGATGGATTAGCGACTATATGACGAATTGAAGCTAAACGATTGTCGTTCCAATGTCTGTGAGAACCATTGCTTCAGAACACCCCGCGTATGGTTAATGAATAATTGCAAGAATGGGCCTCATGTTGCATAACTTGGCACGTAGACCAAAAATAACCAGAGCAGGAGAAGATATGTATATATTATAAATAGTTGATTTATTGGCATACCATGAAGATGTGAATATACAACTAATGATGACATAAGTGGCAAGTGGCACGCGAGGAATGACATGGTGGAATGGATGACTAGAATCGAGATGAAAGGAAATCGGCATAATATCGATTGGTGAAGGCCGATGGCGGAGATGCTGAACTCGTAGTCAGATGATGGTATGTTGGAGATGTGAGGGTAGTTGTGTATGGCCCCGCTGATGCGCGCGGTGCACTGTCTTTGGGGTAGTATGCATAGTCTTGCAATAGCGCCAGATCATGGAGAGCTTGTTGCAGAATTGGATGATTTGCTGCTTCGTCCAACTGGCATAGTTGGTAAGAAGGGGCGATGCACGGAGAGTTTTGATGGAGTTGTCCCAGTGTATGAGCCGTTTGGTGAACAGCTGGGTGAAGAACCGAGGTTTGCTGATGCGTATCTAGGGACTGGTCTGTATAATAGTCAGTTTGTCGAGCCTTTTGTATGGCTGCGCGTGCATGTCTGCGATCAAAGTCTCCGTGGCGGAAGAGCTGCAAGCAGTCGGCTTGGATGGACCATGAATTGCCACGACGGGATTTGCATCGCCTGCCTTTGACGAAGCATTGGTTAGTGGATAGGCTGTGGCGCACGCTGTTCTGCCAGGCACACTTGGCTGTTATGAAGTAGGGGTAATTGTCGAGAATCCACTGATAGATATGGCTAAGAATCATAGTGTTGGATGGTGAACTCATGATGGCTCGGGCGACTAGCTCCAGGAATGATTCCCTGGGCTTGAGATTTTGCTGCATGCATGTACTGTCGGTGATGTGAAATTGCTGGTTGTCGTACACCGGGACGCTTGATAAACTGTATGTGGTAGGGCTGTGGAGACAATCCGAGACGAAGGGATCGTCCTGGCTGTGGTAACCACTTGAATCACAAGTGCTGACGCTGTGTTGGCTGGACGGTGACCACATGTAGTCTGGAGTGGAGACGACGTTGTGAGAAGAAAGTCCCTGGGTATCACTTGATGAAGGTGGTGTTGTAGAAAGTGGAGGTTGGACTCCGGGAGACGAGAATGTAGTGATAACGTTCTTTTCCAAATCCAGTTTTTCTGGCGTCCCTGGGCGAGCCGCTTTCTCGTTTGCGACGCCGTCTGGTGAAGGTTGCACATTAAAGACTGACGTTAAGAAGCTGATGTCAAAGCTGACGTCGCGATCCCATGTGCCTTCACCAAATGAAAAGTCATGATGCGTCCCATGCGGTGTTTTGATCTGGTGATAGGAATCATCTTGACAAACGGCCTCAGTTAGCTTGAACATGTCTTCCAATGGGAAATCGCTAGTCATCTTGATGATATCTTTTGCAAATTCGTGCACAGTAAGATCTGCTTGCTTTGAGTATCATGCACTCTGTGCTTGTTGTATGGGAGCAGCTCTGCGTTTTATTCCCACCGAATGGTGACAGATATCCAACGATTAAAATTCAACATTGACACGTCTATCGAGAGTGTCAAACAAACAGTGTCAGCAGAGTTGATACGCTTTATTGCAATTAAGGTTGACCCCTAGAGTTGGGTGTCACTTTTATTGCAATCGAAGGTACCGTTAGTCTTCTTGAACTTTGCTCATATGTGTCTGACATACCGTATGCTTAATTGCGATCTACTTGTCAGGAAAACTCAAATTCTTTCTAACCTTTCATTGGCACGATTAAGACTAATTGTGATTAATGGAATGTGTATAGTTGTTGGATAATCGAGCGGCATGGTCCGTGTGATTAGTAGCAACTTGTGCATTTAAGAGTTATAGATGGAATAATATAATGATTTCAAGGTGAAATAAGAGTGATTCCAGGAGGGATACAAAGAATAATTGCCCCGTCTATAATGTATTTTGATTCCAAGGGATGAGTACATAATATATTGTCAATTGAATTGGGGTCATGTTTGCACAGTGAAAGGATCAATGGGTGTTTATCTTTAGTTTGGTAAATTTGAAATGTGATGGATTAGCGACTATATGACGAATTGAAGCTAAACGATTGTCGTTCCAATGTCTGTGAGAACCATTGCTTCAGAACACCCCGCGTATGGTTAATGAATAATTGCAAGAATGGGCCTCATGTTGCATAACTTGGCACGTAGACCAAAAATAACCAGAGCAGGAGAAGATATGTATATATTATAAATAGTTGATTTATTGGCATACCATGAAGATGTGAATATACAACTAATGATGACATAAGTGGCAAGTGGCACGCGAGGAATGACATGGTGGAATGGATGACTAGAATCGAGATGAAAGGAAATTGGCATAATATCGATTGGTGAAGGCCGATGGCGGAGATGCTGAACTCGTAGTCAGATGATGGTATGTTGGAGATGTGAGGGTAGTTGTGTATGGCCCCGCTGATGCGCGCGGTGTACTGTCTTTGGGGTAGTATGCAGAGTCTTGCAATAGCGCCAGATCATGGAGAGCTTGTTGCAGAATTGGATGATTTGCTGCTTCGTCCAACTGGCGTAGTTGGTAAGAAGGGGAGATGCACGGAGAGTTTTGATGGAGTTGTCCCAGTGTATGAGCCGCTTGGTGAACAGCTGGGTGAAGAACCGAGGTTTGCTGATGCGTATCTAGGGACTGGTCTGTATAATAGTCAGTTTGTCGAGCCTTTTGTATGGCTGCGCGTGCATGTCTGCGATCAAAGTCTCCGTGGCGGAAGAGCTGCAAGCAGTCGGCTTGGATGGACCATGAATTGCCACGACGGGATTTGCATCGTCTGCCTTTGACGAAGCATTGGTTAGTGGATAGGCTGTGGCGCACGCTGTTCTGCCAGGCACACTTGGCTGTCTTGAAGTAGGGGTAATTGTCGAGAATCCACTGATAGATATGGCTAAGAATCATAGTGTTGGATGGTGAACTCATGATGGCTCGGGCGACTAGCTCCAGGAATGATTCCCTGGGCTTGAGATTTTGCTGCATGCATGTACTGTCGGTGATGTGAAATTGCTGGTTGTACACCGGGACGCTTGATAAACTGTATGTGGTAGGGCTGTGGAGACAATCCGAGACGAAGGGATCGTCCTGGCTGTGGTAACCACTTGAATCACAAGTGCTGACGCTGTGTTGGCTGGACGGTGACCACATGTAGTCTGGAGTGGAGACGACGTTGTGAGAAGAAAGTGCCTGGGTATCACTTGATGAAGGTGGTGTTGTAGAAAGTGGAGGTTGGACTCCGGGAGACGAGAATGTAGTGACTACGTTCTTTTCCAAATCCAGTTTTTCTGGCGTCCCTGGGCGAGCCGGTTTCTCGTTTGCGACGCCGTCTGGTGAAGGTTGCACATTAAAGACTGACGTTAAGAAGCTGATGTCAAAGCTGACGTCGCGATCCCATGTGCCTTCACCAAATGAAAAGTCATGATGCGTCCCATGCGGTGTTTCGATCTGGTGATAGGAATCATCTTGGCAAACGGCCTCAGTTAGTTTGAACATGTCTTCCAATGGGAAATCGCTAGTCATCTTGATGATATCTTTTGCAAATTCGTGCACAGTAAGATCTGCTTGCTTTGAGTATCATGCACTTTGTGCTTGTTGTATGGGAGCAGCTCTGCTTTTTATTCCCACCGAATGGTGACAGATATCCAACGATTAAAATTCAACATTGACACGTCTATCGAGAGTGTCAAACAAACAGTGTCAGCAGAGTTGATACGCTTTATTGCAATTAAGGTTGACCCCTAGAGTTGGGTGTCACTTTTATTGCAATCGAAGGTACCGTTAGTTTTCTTGAACTTTGCTCATATGTGTCTGACATACCGTATGCTTAATTGCGATCTACTTGTCAGGAAAACTCAAATTCTTTCTCACCTTTCATTGGCACGATTAAGACTAATTGTGATTAATGGAATGTGTATAGTTGTTGGATAATCGAACGGCATGGTCCGTGTGATCAGTAGCAACTTGTGCATTTAGGAGTTATAGATGGAATAATATAATGATTTCAAGGTGAAATAAGAGTGATTCCAGGAGGGATGCAAGGAATAATTGCCCCGTCTATAATGTATTTTGATTCCAAGGGATGAGTACATAATATATTGTCAATTGAATTGGGGTCATGTTTGCACAGTGAAAGGATCAATGGGTGTTTATCTTTAGTTTGGTAAATTTGAAATGTGATAGATTAGCGACTATATGACGAATTGAAGCTAAACGATTGTCGTTCCAATGTCTGTGAGAACCATTGCTTCAGAACACCCCGCGTATGGTTAATAAATAATTGCAAGAATGGGCCTCATGTTGCATAACTTGGCACGTAGACCAAAAATAACCAGAGCAGGAGAAGATATGTATATATTATAAATAGTTGATTTATTGGCATACCATGAAGATGTGAATATACAACTAATGATGACATAAGTGGCAAGTGGCACGCGAGGAATGACATGGTGGAATGGATGACTAGAATCGAGATGAAAGGAAATCGGCATAATATCGATTGGTGAAGGCCGATGGCGGAGATGCTGAACTCGTAGTCAGATGATGGTATGTTGGAGATGTGAGGGTAGTTGTGTATGGCCCCGCTGATGCGCGCGGTGTACTGTCTTTGGGGTAGTATGCAGAGTCTTGCAATAGCGCCAGATCATGGAGAGCTTGTTGCAGAATTGGATGATTTGCTGCTTCGTCCAACTGGCGTAGTTGGTAAGAAGGGGAGATGCACGGAGAGTTTTGATGGAGTTGTCCCAGTGTATGAGCCGCTTGGTGAACAGCTGGGTGAAGAACCGAGGTTTGCTGATGCGTATCTAGGGACTGGTCTGTATAATAGTCAGTTTGTCGAGCCTTTTGTATGGCTGCGCGTGCATGTCTGCGATCAAAGTCTCCGTGGCGGAAGAGCTGCAAGCAGTCGGCTTGGATGGACCATGAATTGCCACGACGGGATTTGCATCGCCTGCCTTTGACGAAGCATTGGTTAGTGGATAGGCTGTGGCGCACGCTGTTCTGCCAGGCACACTTGGCTGTCTTGAAGTAGGGGTAATTGTCGAGAATCCACTGATAGATATGGCTAAGAATCATAGTGTTGGATGGTGAACTCATGATGGCTCGGGCGACTAGCTCCAGGAATGATTCCCTGGGCTTGAGATTTTGCTGCATGCATGTACTGTCGGTGATGTGAAATTGCTGGTTGTACACCGGGACGCTTGACAAACTGTATGTGGTAGGGCTGTGGAGACAATCCGAGACGAAGGGATCGTCCTGGCTGTGGTAACCACTTGAATCACAAGTGCTGACGCTGTGTTGGCTGGACGGTGACCACATGTAGTCTGGAGTGGAGACGACGTTGTGAGAAGAAAGTGCCTGGGTATCACTTGATGAAGGTGGTGTTGTAGAAAGTGGAGGTTGGACTCCGGGAGACGAGAATGTAGTGACTACGTTCTTTTCCAAATCCAGTTTTTCTGGCGTCCCTGGGCGAGCCGGTTTCTCGTTTGCGACGCCGTCTGGTGAAGGTTGCACATTAAAGACTGACGTTAAGAAGCTGATGTCAAAGCTGACGTCGCGATCCCATGTGCCTTCACCAAATGAAAAGTCATGATGCGTCCCATGCGGTGTTTCGATCTGGGGATAGGAATCATCTTGGCAAACGGCCTCAGTTAGCTTGAACATGTCTTCCAATGGGAAATCGCTAGTCATCTTGATGATATCTTTTGCAAATTCGTGCACAGTAAGATCTGCTTGCTTTGAGTATCATGCACTTTGTGCTTGTTGTATGGGAGCAGCTCTGCGTTTTATTCCCACCGAATGGTGACAGATATCCAACGATTAAAATTCAACATTGACACGTCTATCGAGAGTGTCAAACAAACATTGTCAGCAGAGTTGATACGCTTTATTGCAATTAAGGTTGACCCTTAGAGTTGGGTGTCACTTTTATTGCAATCGAAAGTACCGTTCTTCTTCTTGAACTTTGCTCATATGTGTCTGACATACCGTATGCTTAATTGCGATCTACTTGTCAGGAAAACTCAAATTCTTTCTCACCTTTCATTGGCACGATTAAGACTAATTGTGATTAATGGAATGTGTATAGTTGTTGGATAATCGAACGGCATGGTCCGTGTGATTAGTAGCAACTTCTGCATTTAAGAGTTATAGATGGAATAATATAATGATTTCAAGGTGAAATAAGAGTGATTCCAGGAGGGATGCAAAGAATAATTGCCCTGTCTATAATGTATTTTGATTCCAAGGGATGAGTACATAATATATTGTCAATTGAATTGGGGTCATGTTTGCACAGTGAAAGGATCAATGAGTGTTTATCTTTAGTTTGGTAAATTTGAAATGTGATGGATTGGCGACTATATGACGAATTGAAGCTAAACGATTGTCGTTCCAATGTCTGTGAGAACCATTGCTTCAGAACACCCCGCGTATGGTTAGTGAATAATTGCTAGAATGGGCCTCATCTTGCATAACTTGGCACGTAAACCAAAAATAACCAGAGCAGGAGAAGATATGTATATATTGTAAATAGTTGATTTATTGGCATACCATGAAGATGTGAATATACAACTAATGATGACATAAGTGGCAAGTGGCACGCGAGGAATGACATGGTGGAATGGATAACTAGAATCGAGATGAAAGGAAATCGGCATAATATCGATTGGTGAAGGCCGATGGCGGAGATGCTGAACTCGTAGTCAGATGATGGTATGTTGGAGATGTGAGAGTAGTTGTGTATGGCCCCGCTGATGCGCGCGGTGTACTGTCTTTGGGGTAGTATGCAGAGTCTTGCAATAGCGCCAGATCATGGAGAGCTTGTCGCAGAATTGGATGACTTGCTGCTTCGTCCAACTGGCGTAGTTGGTAAGAAGGGGAGATGCACGGAGAGTTTTGATGGAGTTGTCCCAGTGTATGAGCCGCTTGGTGAACAGCTGGGTGAAGAACCGAGGTTTGCTGATGCGTACCTAGGGGCTGGTCTGTATAATAGTCAGTTTGTCGAGCCTTTTGTATGGCTGCGCGTGCATGTCTGCGATCAAAGTCTCCGTGGCGGAAGAGCTGCAAGCAGTCGGCTTGGATGAACCATGAATTGCCACGACGGGATTTGCATCGCCTGCCTTTGACGAAGCATTGGTTAGTGGATAGGCTGTGGCGCACGCTGTTCTGCCAGGCACACTTGGCTGTCTTGAAGTAGGGGTAATTGTCGAGAATCCACTGATAGATATGGCTAAGAATCATAGTGTTGGATGGTGAACTCATGATGGCTCGGGCGACTAGCTCCAGGAATGATTCCCTGGGCTTGAGATTTTGCTGCATGCATGTACTGTCGGTGATGTGAAATTGCTGGTTGTCGTACACCGGGACGCTTGATAAACTGTATGTGGTAGGGCTGTGGAGACAATCCGAGACGAAGGGATCGTCCTGGCTGTGGTAACCACTTGAATCACAAGTGCTGACGCTGTGTTGGCTGGACGGTGACCACATGTAGTCTGGAGTGGAGACGACGTTGTGAGAAGAAAGTCCCTGGGTATCACTTGATGAAGGTGGTGTTGTAGAAAGTGGAGGTTGGACTCCGGGAGACGAGAATGTAGTGATAACGTTCTTTTCCAAATCCAGTTTTTCTGGCGTCCCTGGGCGAGCCGCTTTCTCGTTTGCGACGCCGTCTGGTGAAGGTTGCACATTAAAGACTGACGTTAAGAAGCTGATGTCAAAGCTGACGTCGCGATCCCATGTGCCTTCACCAAATGAAAAGTCATGATGCGTCCCATGCGGTGTTTTGATCTGGTGATAGGAATCATCTTGGCAAACGGCCTCAGTTAGCTTGAACATGTCTTCCAATGGGAAATCGCTAGTCATCTTGATGATATCTTTTGCAAATTCGTGCACAGTAAGATCTGCTTGCTTTGAGTATCATGCACTTTGTGCTTGTTGTATGGGAGCAGCTCTGCGTTTTATTCCCACCGAATGATGACAGATATCCAACGATTAAAATTCAACATTGACACGTCTATCGAGAGTGTCAAACAAACAGTGTCAGCAGAGTTGATACGCTTTATTGCAATTAAGGTTGACCCGTAGAGTTGGGTGTCACTTTTATTGCAATCGAAGGTACCGTTATTCTTCTTGAACTTTGCTCATATGTGTCTGACATACCGTATGCTTAATTGCGATCTACTTGTCAGGAAAACTCAAATTCTTTCTCACCTTTCATTGGCACGATTAAGACTAATTGTGATTAATGGAATGTGTATAGTTGTTGGATAATCGAACGGCATGGTCCTTGTGATTAGTAGCAACTTGTGCATTTAAGAGTTATAGATGGAATAATATAATGATTTCTAGGTGAAATAAGAGTGATTCCAGGAGGGATGCAAAGAATAATTGCCCCGTCTATAATGTATTTTGATTCCAAGGGATGAGTACATAATATATTGTCAATTAAATTGGGGTCATGTTTGCACAGTGAAAGGATCAATGAGTGTTTATCTTTAGTTTGGTAAATTTGAAATGTGATGGATTGGCGACTATATGACGAATTGAAGCTAAACGATTGTCGTTCCAATGTCTGTGAGAACCATTGCTTCAGAACACCCCGCGTATGGTTAATGAATAATTGCAAGAATGGGCCTCATGTTGCATAACTTGGCACGTAGACCAAAAATAACCAGAGCAGGAGAAGATATGTATATATTATAAATAGTTGATTTATTGGCATACCATGAAGATGTGAATATACAACTAATGATGACATAAGTGGCAAGTGGCACGCGAGGAATGACATGGTGGAATGGATAACTAGAATCGAGATGAAAGGAAATCGGCATAATATCGATTGGTGAAGTCCGATGGCGGAGATGCTGAACTCGTAGTCAGATGATGGTATGTTGGAGATGTGAGAGTAGTTGTGTATGGCCCCGCTGATGCGCGCGGTGTACTGTCTTTGGGGTAGTATGCAGAGTCTTGCAATAGCGCCAGATCATGGAGAGCTTGTCGCAGAATTGGATGATTTGCTGCTTCGTCCAACTGGCGTAGTTGGTAAGAAGGGGAGATGCACGGAGAGTTTTGATGGAGTTGTCCCAGTGTATGAGCCGCTTGGTGAACAGCTGGGTGAAGAACCGAGGTTTGCTGATGCGTACCTAGGGGCTGGTCTGTATAATAGTCAGTTTGTCGAGCCTTTTGTATGGCTGCGCGTGCATGTCTGCGATCAAAGTCTCCGTGGCGGAAGAGCTGCAAGCAGTCGGCTTAGATGGACCATGAATTGCCACGACGGGATTTGCATCGCCTGCCTTTGACGAAGCATTGGTTAGTGGATAGGCTGTGGCGCACGCTGTTCTGCCAGGCACACTTGGCTGTCTTGAAGTAGGGGTAATTGTCGAGAATCCACTGATAGATATGGCTAAGGATCATAGTGTTGGATGGTGAACTCATGATGGCTCGGGCGACTAGCTCCAGGAATGATTCCCTGGGCTTGAGATTTTGCTGCATGCATGTACTGTCGGTGATGTGAAATTGCTGGTTGTCGTACACCGGGACGCTTGATAAACTGTATGTGGTAGGGCTGTGGAGACAATCCGAGACGAAGGGATCGTCCTGGCTGTGGTAACCACTTGAATCACAAGTGCTGACGCTGTGTTGGCTGGACGGTGACCACATGTAGTCTGGAGTGGAGACGACTTTGTGAGAAGAAAGTCCCTGGGTATCACTTGATGAAGGTGGTCTTGTAGAAAGTGGAGGTTGGACTCCGGGAGACGAGAATGTAGTGATAACGTTCTTTTCCAAATCCAGTTTTTCTGGCGTCCCTGGGCGAGCGGCTTTCTCGTTTGCGACGCCGTCTGGTGAAGGTTGCACATTAAAGACTGACGTTAAGAAGCTGATGTCAAAGCTGACGTCGCGATCCCATGTGCCTTCACCAAATGAAAAGTCATGATGCGTCCCATGCGGTGTTTCGATCTGGGGATAGGAATCATCTTGGCAAATGGCCTCAGTTAGCTTGAACATGTCTTCCAATGGGAAATCGCTAGTCATCTTGATGATATCTTTTGCAAATTCGTGCACAGTAAATTCTGCTTGCTTTGAGTATCATGCACTTTGTGCTTGTTGTATGGGAGCAGCTCTGCTTTTTATTCCCACCGAATGATGACAGATATCCAACGATTAAAATTCAACATTGACACGTCTATCGAGAGTGTCAAACAAACAGTGTCAGCAGAGTTGATACGCTTTATTGCAATTAAGTTTGACCCCTAGAGTTGGGTGTCACTTTTATTGCAATCGAAGGTACCGTTATTCTTCTTGAACTTTGCTCATATGTGTCTGACATACCGTATGCTTAATTGCGATCTACTTGTCAGGAAAACTCAAATTCTTTCTCACCTTTCATTGGCACGATTAAGACTAATTGTGATTAATGGAATGTGTATAGTTGTTGGATAATCGAACGGCATGGTCCGTGTGATTAGTAGCAACTTGTGCATTTAAGAGTTATAGATGGAATAATATAATGATTTCCAGGTGAAATAAGAGTGATTCCAGGAGGGATGCAAAGAATAATTGCCCCGTCTATAATGTATTTTGATTCCAAGGGATGAGTACATAATATATTGTCAATTGAATTGGGGTCATGTTTGCACAGTGAAAGGATCAATGAGTGTTTATCTTTAGTTTGGTAAATTTGAAATGTGATGGATTGGCGACTATATGACGAATTGAAGCTAAACGATTGTCGTTCCAATGTCTGTGAGAACCATTGCTTCAGAACACCCCGCGTATGGTTAATGAATAATTGCAAGAATGGGCCTCATGTTGCATAACTTGGCACGTAGACCAAAAATAACCAGAGCAGGAGAAGATATGTATATATTATAAATAGTTGATTTATTGGCATACCATGAAGATGTGAATATACAACTAATGATGACATAAGTGGCAAGTGGCACGCGAGGAATGACATGGTGGAATGGATAACTAGAATCGAGATGAAAGGAAATCGGCATAATATCGATTGGTGAAGGCCGATGGCGGAGATGCTGAACTCGTAGTCAGATGATGGTATGTTGGAGATGTGAGAGTAGTTGTGTATGGCCCCGCTGATGCGCGCGGTGTACTGTCTTTGGGGTAGTATGCAGAGTCTTGCAATAGCGCCAGATCATGGAGAGCTTGTCGCAGAATTGGATGATTTGCTGCTTCGTCCAACTGGCGTAGTTGGTAAGAAGGGGAGATGCACGGAGAGTTTTGATGGAGTTGTCCCAGTGTATGAGCCGCTTGGTGAACAGCTGGGTGAAGAACCGAGGTTTGCTGATGCGTACCTAGGGGCTGGTCTGTATAATAGTCAGTTTGTCGAGCCTTTTGTATGGCTGCGCGTGCATGTCTGCGATCAAAGTCTCCGTGGCGGAAGAGCTGCAAGCAGTCGGCTTGGATGAACCATGAATTGCCACGACGGGATTTGCATCGCCTGCCTTTGACGAAGCATTGGTTAGTGGATAGGCTGTGGCGCACGCTGTTCTGCCAGGCACACTTGGCTGTCTTGAAGTAGGGGTAATTGTCGAGAATCCACTGATAGATATGGCTAAGAATCATAGTGTTGGATGGTGAACTCATGATGGCTCGGGCGACTAGCTCCAGGAATGATTCCCTGGGCTTGAGATTTTGCTGCATGCATGTACTGTCGGTGATGTGAAATTGCTGGTTGTCGTACACCGGGACGCTTGATAAACTGTATGTGGTAGGGCTGTGGAGACAATCCGAGACGAAGGGATCGTCCTGGCTGTGGTAACCACTTGAATCACAAGTGCTGACGCTGTGTTGGCTGGACGGTGACCACATGTAGTCTGGAGTGGAGACGACGTTGTGAGAAGAAAGTCCCTGGGTATCACTTGATGAAGGTGGTGTTGTAGAAAGTGGAGGTTGGACTCCGGGAGACGAGAATGTAGTGATAACGTTCTTTTCCAAATCCAGTTTTTCTGGCGTCCCTGGGCGAGCCGCTTTCTCGTTTGCGACGCCGTCTGGTGAAGGTTGCACATTAAAGACTGACGTTAAGAAGCTGATGTCAAAGCTGACGTCGCGATCCCATGTGCCTTCACCAAATGAAAAGTCATGATGCGTCCCATGCGGTGTTTTGATCTGGTGATAGGAATCATCTTGGCAAACGGCCTCAGTTAGCTTGAACATGTCTTCCAATGGGAAATCGCTAGTCATCTTGATGATATCTTTTGCAAATTCGTGCACAGTAAGATCTGCTTGCTTTGAGTATCATGCACTTTGTGCTTGTTGTATGGGAGCAGCTCTGCGTTTTATTCCCACCGAATGATGACAGATATCCAACGATTAAAATTCAACATTGACACGTCTATCGAGAGTGTCAAACAAACAGTGTCAGCAGAGTTGATACGCTTTATTGCAATTAAGGTTGACCCGTAGAGTTGGGTGTCACTTTTATTGCAATCGAAGGTACCGTTATTCTTCTTGAACTTTGCTCATATGTGTCTGACATACCGTATGCTTAATTGCGATCTACTTGTCAGGAAAACTCAAATTCTTTCTCACCTTTCATTGGCACGATTAAGACTAATTGTGATTAATGGAATGTGTATAGTTGTTGGATAATCGAACGGCATGGTCCTTGTGATTAGTAGCAACTTGTGCATTTAAGAGTTATAGATGGAATAATATAATGATTTCTAGGTGAAATAAGAGTGATTCCAGGAGGGATGCAAAGAATAATTGCCCCGTCTATAATGTATTTTGATTCCAAGGGATGAGTACATAATATATTGTCAATTGAATTGGGGTCATGTTTGCACAGTGAAAGGATCAATGAGTGTTTATCTTTAGTTTGGTAAATTTGAAATGTGATGGATTGGCGACTATATGACGAATTGAAGCTAAACGATTGTCGTTCCAATGTCTGTGAGAACCATTGCTTCAGAACACCCCGCGTATGGTTAATGAATAATTGCAAGAATGGGCCTCATGTTGCATAACTTGGCACGTAGACCAAAAATAACCAGAGCAGGAGAAGATATGTATATATTATAAATAGTTGATTTATTGGCATACCATGAAGATGTGAATATACAACTAATGATGACATAAGTGGCAAGTGGCACGCGAGGAATGACATGGTGGAATGGATAACTAGAATCGAGATGAAAGGAAATCGGCATAATATCGATTGGTGAAGTCCGATGGCGGAGATGCTGAACTCGTAGTCAGATGATGGTATGTTGGAGATGTGAGAGTAGTTGTGTATGGCCCCGCTGATGCGCGCGGTGTACTGTCTTTGGGGTAGTATGCAGAGTCTTGCAATAGCGCCAGATCATGGAGAGCTTGTCGCAGAATTGGATGATTTGCTGCTTCGTCCAACTGGCGTAGTTGGTAAGAAGGGGAGATGCACGGAGAGTTTTGATGGAGTTGTCCCAGTGTATGAGCCGCTTGGTGAACAGCTGGGTGAAGAACCGAGGTTTGCTGATGCGTACCTAGGGGCTGGTCTGTATAATAGTCAGTTTGTCGAGCCTTTTGTATGGCTGCGCGTGCATGCCTGCGATCAAAGTCTCCGTGGCGGAAGAGCTGCAAGCAGTCGGCTTGGATGGACCATGAATTGCCACGACGGGATTTGCATCGCCTGCCTTTGACGAAGCATTGGTTAGTGGATAGGCTGTGGCGCACGCTGTTCTGCCAGGCACACTTGGCTGTCTTGAAGTAGGGGTAATTGTCGAGAATCCACTGATAGATATGGCTAAGGATCATAGTGTTGGATGGTGAACTCATGATGGCTCGGGCGACTAGCTCCAGGAATGATTCCCTGGGCTTGAGATTTTGCTGCATGCATGTACTGTCGGTGATGTGAAATTGCTGGTTGTCGTACACCGGGACGCTTGATAAACTGTATGTGGTAGGGCTGTGGAGACAATCCGAGACGAAGGGATCGTCCTGGCTGTGGTAACCACTTGAATCACAAGTGCTGACGCTGTGTTGGCTGGACGGTGACCACATGTAGTCTGGAGTGGAGACGACGTTGTGAGAAGAAAGTCCCTGGGTATCACTTGATGAAGGTGGTCTTGTAGAAAGTGGAGGTTGGACTCCGGGAGACGAGAATGTAGTGATAACGTTCTTTTCCAAATCCAGTTTTTCTGGCGTCCCTGGGCGAGCGGCTTTCTCGTTTGCGACGCCGTCTGGTGAAGGTTGCACATTAAAGACTGACGTTAAGAAGCTGATGTCAAAGCTGACGTCGCGATCCCATGTGCCTTCACCAAATGAAAAGTCATGATGCGTCCCATGCGGTGTTTCGATCTGGGGATAGGAATCATCTTGGCAAATGGCCTCAGTTAGCTTGAACATGTCTTCCAATGGGAAATCGCTAGTCATCTTGATGATATCTTTTGCAAATTCGTGCACAGTAAATTCTGCTTGCTTTGAGTATCATGCACTTTGTGCTTGTTGTATGGGAGCAGCTCTGCTTTTTATTCCCACCGAATGATGACAGATATCCAACGATTAAAATTCAACATTGACACGTCTATCGAGAGTGTCAAACAAACAGTGTCAGCAGAGTTGATACGCTTTATTGCAATTAAGGTTGACCCCTAGAGTTGGGTGTCACTTTTATTGCAATCGAAGGTACCGTTATTCTTCTTGAACTTTGCTCATATGTGTCTGACATACCGTATGCTTAATTGCGATCTACTTGTCAGGAAAACTCAAATTCTTTCTCACCTTTCATTGGCACGATTAAGACTAATTGTGATTAATGGAATGTGTATAGTTGTTGGATAATCGAACGGCATGGTCCGTGTGATTAGTAGCAACTTGTGCATTTAAGAGTTATAGATGGAATAATATAATGATTTCCAGGTGAAATAAGAGTGATTCCAGGAGGGATGCAAAGAATAATTGCCCCGTCTATAATGTATTTTGATTCCAAGGGATGAGTACATAATATATTGTCAATTGAATTGGGGTCATGTTTGCACAGTGAAAGGATCAATGAGTGTTTATCTTTAGTTTGGTAAATTTGAAATGTGATGGATTGGCGACTATATGACGAATTGAAGCTAAACGATTGTCGTTCCAATGTCTGTGAGAACCATTGCTTCAGAACACCCCGCGTATGGTTAATGAATAATTGCAAGAATGGGCCTCATGTTGGATAACTTGGCACGTAGACCAAAAATAACCAGAGCAGGAGAAGATATGTATATATTATAAATAGTTGATTTATTGGCATACCATGAAGATGTGAATATACAACTAATGATGACATAAGTGGCAAGTGGCACGCGAGGAATGACATGGTGGAATGGATAACTAGAATCGAGATGAAAGGAAATCGGCATAATATCGATTGGTGAAGTCCGATGGCGGAGATGCTGAACTCGTAGTCAGATGATGGTATGTTGGAGATGTGAGAGTAGTTGTGTATGGCCCCGCTGATGCGCGCGGTGTACTGTCTTTGGGGTAGTATGCAGAGTCTTGCAATAGCGCCAGATCATGGAGAGCTTGTCGCAGAATTGGATGATTTGCTGCTTCGTCCAACTGGCGTAGTTGGTAAGAAGGGGAGATGCACGGAGAGTTTTGATAGAGTTGTCCCAGTGTATGAGCCGCTTGGTGAACAGCTGGGTGAAGAACCGAGGTTTGCTGATGCGTACCTAGGGGCTGGTCTGTATAATAGTCAGTTTGTCGAGCCTTTTGTATGGCTGCGCGTGCATGTCTGCGATCAAAGTCTCCGTGGCGGAAGAGCTGCAAGCAGTCGGCTTGGATGGACCATGAATTGCCACGACGGGATTTGCATCGCCTGCCTTTGACGAAGCATTGGTTAGTGGATAGGCTGTGGCGCACGCTGTTCTGCCAGGCACACTTGGCTGTCTTGAAGTAGGGGTAATTGTCGAGAATCCACTGATAGATATGGCTAAGAATCATAGTGTTGGATGGTGAACTCATGATGGCTCGGGCGACTAGCTCCAGGAATGATTCCCTGGGCTTGAGATTTTGCTGCATGCATGTACTGTCGGTGATGTGAAATTGCTGGTTGTCGTACACCGGGACGCTTGATAAACTGTATGTGGTAGGGCTGTGGAGACAATCCGAGACGAAGGGATCGTCCTGGCTGTGGTAACCACTTGAATCACAAGTGCTGACGCTGTGTTGGCTGGACGGTGACCACATGTAGTCTGGAGTGGAGACGACGTTGTGAGAAGAAAGTCCCTGGGTATCACTTGATGAAGGTGGTGTTGTAGAAAGTGGAGGTTGGACTCCGGGAGACGAGAATGTAGTGATAACGTTCTTTTCCAAATCCAGTTTTTCTGGCGTCCCTGGGCGAGCCGCTTTCTTGTTTGCGACGCCGTCTGGTGAAGGTTGCACATTAAAGACTGACGTTAAGAAGCTGATGTCAAAGCTGACGTCGCGATCCCATGTGCCTTCACCAAATGAAAAGTCATGATGCGTCCCATGCGGTGTTTTGATCTGGTGATAGGAATCATCTTGGCAAACGGCATCAGTTAGCTTGAACATGTCTTCCAATGGGAAATCGCTAGTCATCTTGATGATATCTTTTGCAAATTCGTGCACAGTAAGATCTGCTTGCTTTGAGTATCATGCACTTTGTGCTTGTTGTATGGGAGCAGCTCTGCGTTTTATTCCCACCGAATGATGACAGATATCCAACGATTAAAATTCAACATTGACACGTCTATCGAGAGTGTCAAACAAACAGTGTCAGCAGAGTTGATACGCTTTATTGCAATTAAGGTTGACCCTTAGAGTTGGGTGTCACTTTTATTGCAATCGAAGGTACCGTTATTCTTCTTGAACTTTGCTCATATGTGTCTGACATACCGTATGCTTAATTGCGATCTACTTGTCAGGAAAACTCAAATTCTTTCTCACCTTTCATTGGCACGATTAAGACTAATTGTGATTAATGGAATGTGTATAGTTGTTGGATAATCGAACGGCATGGTCCTTGTGATTAGTAGCAACTTGTGCATTTAAGAGTTATAGATGGAATAATATAATGATTTCTAGGTGAAATAAGAGTGATTCCAGGAGGGATGCAAAGAATAATTGCCCCGTCTATAATGTATTTTGATTCCAAGGGATGAGTACATAATATATTGTCAATTGAATTGGGGTCATGTTTGCACAGTGAAAGGATCAATGAGTGTTTATCTTTAGTTTGGTAAATTTGAAATGTGATGGATTGGCGACTATATGACGAATTGAAGCTAAACGATTGTCGTTCCAATGTCTGTGAGAACCATTGCTTCAGAACACCCCGCGTATGGTTAATGAATAATTGCAAGAATGGGCCTCATGTTGCATAACTTGGCACGTAGACCAAAAATAACCAGAGCAGGAGAAGATATGTATATATTATAAATAGTTGATTTATTGGCATACCATGAAGATGTGAATATACAACTAATGATGACATAAGTGGCAAGTGGCACGCGAGGAATGACATGGTGGAATGGATAACTAGAATCGAGATGAAAGGAAATCGGCATAATATCGATTGGTGAAGTCCGATGGCGGAGATGCTGAACTCGTAGTCAGATGATGGTATGTTGGAGATGTGAGAGTAGTTGTGTATGGCCCCGCTGATGCGCGCGGTGTACTGTCTTTGGGGTAGTATGCAGAGTCTTGCAATAGCGCCAGATCATGGAGAGCTTGTCGCAGAATTGGATGATTTGCTGCTTCGTCCAACTGGCGTAGTTGGTAAGAAGGGGAGATGCACGGAGAGTTTTGATGGAGTTGTCCCAGTGTATGAGCCGCTTGGTGAACAGCTGGGTGAAGAACCGAGGTTTGCTGATGCGTACCTAGGGGCTGGTCTGTATAATAGTCAGTTTGTCGAGCCTTTTGTATGGCTGCGCGTGCATGCCTGCGATCAAAGTCTCCGTGGCGGAAGAGCTGCAAGCAGTCGGCTTGGATGGACCATGAATTGCCACGACGGGATTTGCATCGCCTGCCTTTGACGAAGCATTGGTTAGTGGATAGGCTGTGGCGCACGCTGTTCTGCCAGGCACACTTGGCTGTCTTGAAGTAGGGGTAATTGTCGAGAATCCACTGATAGATATGGCTAAGGATCATAGTGTTGGATGGTGAACTCATGATGGCTCGGGCGACTAGCTCCAGGAATGATTCCCTGGGCTTGAGATTTTGCTGCATGCATGTACTGTCGGTGATGTGAAATTGCTGGTTGTCGTACACCGGGACGCTTGATAAACTGTATGTGGTAGGGCTGTGGAGACAATCCGAGACGAAGGGATCGTCCTGGCTGTGGTAACCACTTGAATCACAAGTGCTGACGCTGTGTTGGCTGGACGGTGACCACATGTAGTCTGGAGTGGAGACGACGTTGTGAGAAGAAAGTCCCTGGGTATCACTTGATGAAGGTGGTGTTGTAGAAAGTGGAGGTTGGACTCCGGGAGACGAGAATGTAGTGATAACGTTCTTTTCCAAATCCAGTTTTTCTGGCGTCCCTGGGCGAGCCGCTTTCTCGTTTGCGACGCCGTCTGGTGAAGGTTGCACATTAAAGACTGACGTTAAGAAGCTGATGTCAAAGCTGACGTCGCGATCCCATGTGCCTTCACCAAATGAAAAGTCATGATGCGTCCCATGCGGTGTTTCGATCTGGGGATAGGAATCATCTTGGCAAACGGCCTCAGTTAGCTTGAACATGTCTTCCAATGGGAAATCGCTAGTCATCTTGATGATATCTTTTGCAAATTCGTGCACAGTAAGTTCTGCTTCCTTTGAGTATCATGCACTTTGTGCTTGTTGTATGGGAGCAGCTCTGCTTTTTATTCCCACCGAATGATGACAGATATCCAACGATTAAAATTCAACATTGACACGCCTATCGAGAGTGTCAAACAAACAGTGTCAGCAGAGTTGATACGCTTTATTGCAATTAAGGTTGACCCCTAGAGTTGGGTGTCACTTTTATTGCAATCGAAGGTACCGTTATTCTTCTTGAACTTTGCTCATATGTGTCTGACATACCGTATGCTTAATTGCGATCTACTTGTCAGGAAAACTCAAATTCTTTCTCACCTTTCATTGGCACGATTAAGACTAATTGTGATTAATGGAATGTGTATAGTTGTTGGATAATCGAACGGCATGGTCCGTGTGATTAGTAGCAACTTGTGCATTTAAGAGTTATAGATGGAATAATATAATGATTTCCAGGTGAAATAACAGTGATTCCAGGAGGGATGCAAAGAATAATTGCCCCGTCTATAATGTATTTTGATTCCAAGGGATGAGTACATAATATATTGTCAATTGAATTGGGGTCATGTTTGCACAGTGAAAGGATCAATGAGTGTTTATCTTTAGTTTGGTAAATTTGAAATGTGATGGATTGGCGACTATATGACGAATTGAAGCTAAACGATTGTCGTTCCAATGTCTGTGAGAACCATTGCTTCAGAACACCCCGCGTATGGTTAATGAATAATTGCAAGAATGGGCCTCATGTTGCATAACTTGGCACGTAGACCAAAAATAACCAGAGCAGGAGAAGATATGTATATATTATAAATAGTTGATTTATTGGCATACCATGAAGATGTGAATATACAACTAATGATGACATAAGTGGCAAGTGGCACGCGAGGAATGACATGGTGGAATGGATAACTAGAATCGAGATGAAAGGAAATCGGCATAATATCGATTGGTGAAGGCCGATGGCGGAGATGCTGAACTCGTAGTCAGATGATGGTATGTTGGAGATGTGAGAGTAGTTGTGTATGGCCCCGCTGATGCGCGCGGTGTACTGTCTTTGGGGTAGTATGCAGAGTCTTGCAATAGCGCCAGATCATGGAGAGCTTGTCGCAGAATTGGATGATTTGCTGCTTCGTCCAACTGGCGTAGTTGGTAAGAAGGGGAGATGCACGGAGAGTTTTGATGGAGTTGTCCCAGTGTATGAGCCGCTTGGTGAACAGCTGGGTGAAGAACCGAGGTTTGCTGATGCGTACCTAGGGGTTGGTCTGTATAATAGTCAGTCTGTCGAGCCTTTTGTATGGCTGCGCGTGCATGTCTGCGATCAAAGTCTCCGTGGCGGAAGAGCTGCAAGCAGTCGGCTTGGATGGACCATGAATTGCCACGACGGGATTTGCATCGCCTGCCTTTGACGAAGCATTGGTTAGTGGATAGGCTGTGGCGCACGCTGTTCTGCCAGGCACACTTGGCTGTCTTGAAGTAGGGGTAATTGTCGAGATTCCACTGATAGATATGGCTAAGGATCATAGTGTTGGATGGTGAACTCATGATGGCTCGGGCGACTAGCTCCAGGAATGATTCCCTGGGCTTGAGATTTTGCTGCATGCATGTACTGTCGGTGATGTGAAATTGCTGGTTGTCGTACACCGGGACGCTTGATAAACTGTATGTGGTAGGGCTGTGGAGACAATCCGAGACGAAGGGATCGTCCTGGCTGTGGTAACCACTTGAATCACAAGTGCTGACGCTGTGTTGGCTGGACGGTGACCACATGTAGTCTGGAGTGGAGACGACGTTGTGAGAAGAAAGTCCCTGGGTATCACTTGATGAAGGTGGTGTTGTAGAAAGTGGAGGTTGGACTCCGGGAGACGAGAATGTAGTGATAACGTTCTTTTCCAAATCCAGTTGTTCTGGCGTCCCTGGGCGAGCCGCTTTCTCGTTTGCGACGCCGTCTGGTGAAGGTTGCACATTAAAGACTGACGTTAAGAAGCTGATGTCAAAGCTGACGTCGCGATCCCATGTGCCTTCACCAAATGAAAAGTCATGATGCGTCCCATGCGGTGTTTCGATCTGGGGATAGGAATCATCTTGGCAAACGGCCTCAGTTAGCTTGAACATGTCTTCCAATGGGAAATCGCTAGTCATCTTGATGATATCTTTTGCAAATTCGTGCACAGTAAGATCTGCTTGCTTTGAGTATCATGCACTTTGTGCTTGTTGTATGGGAGCAGCTCTGCTTTTTATTCCCACCGAATGATGACAGATATCCAACGATTAAAATTCAACATTGACACGCCTATCGAGAGTGTCAAACAAACAGTGTCAGCAGAGTTGATACGCTTTATTGCAATTAAGGTTGACCCCTAGAGTTGGGTGTCACTTTTATTGCAATCGAAGGTACCGTTATTCTTCTTGAACTTTGCTCATATGTGTCTGACATACCGTATGCTTAATTGCGATCTACTTGTCAGGAAAACTCAAATTCTTTCTCACCTTTCATTGGCACGATTAAGACTAATTGTGATTAATGGAATGTGTATAGTTGTTGGATAATCGAACGGCATGGTCCGTGTGATTAGTAGCAACTTGTGCATTTAAGAGTTATAGATGGAATAATATAATGATTTCCAGGTGAAATAACAGTGATTCCAGGAGGGATGCAAAGAATAATTGCCCCGTCTATAATGTATTTTGATTCCAAGGGATGAGTACATAATATATTGTCAATTGAATTGGGGTCATGTTTGCACAGTGAAAGGATCAATGAGTGTTTATCTTTAGTTTGGTAAATTTGAAATGTGATGGATTGGCGACTATATGACGAATTGAAGCTAAACGATTGTCGTTCCAATGTCTGTGAGAACCATTGCTTCAGAACACCCCGCGTATGGTTAATGAATAATTGCAAGAATGGGCCTCATGTTGCATAACTTGGCACGTAGACCAAAAATAACCAGAGCAGGAGAAGATATGTATATATTATAAATAGTTGATTTATTGGCATACCATGAAGATGTGAATATACAACTAATGATGACATAAGTGGCAAGTGGCACGCGAGGAATGACATGGTGGAATGGATAACTAGAATCGAGATGAAAGGAAATCGGCATAATATCGATTGGTGAAGGCCGATGGCGGAGATGCTGAACTCGTAGTCAGATGATGGTATGTTGGAGATGTGAGAGTAGTTGTGTATGGCCCCGCTGATGCGCGCGGTGTACTGTCTTTGGGGTAGTATGCAGAGTCTTGCAATAGCGCCAGATCATGGAGAGCTTGTCGCAGAATTGGATGATTTGCTGCTTCGTCCAACTGGCGTAGTTGGTAAGAAGGGGAGATGCACGGAGAGTTTTGATGGAGTTGTCCCAGTGTATGAGCCGCTTGGTGAACAGCTGGGTGAAGAACCGAGGTTTGCTGATGCGTACCTAGGGGTTGGTCTGTATAATAGTCAGTTTGTCGAGCCTTTTGTATGGCTGCGCGTGCATGTCTGCGATCAAAGTCTCCGTGGCGGAAGAGCTGCAAGCAGTCGGCTTGGATGGACCATGAATTGCCACGACCGGATTTGCATCGCCTGCCTTTGACGAAGCATTGGTTAGTGGATAGGCTGTGGCGCACGCTGTTCTGCCAGGCACACTTGGCTGTCTTGAAGTAGGGGTAATTGTCGAGAATCCACTGATAGATATGGCTAAGGATCATAGTGTTGGATGGTGAACTCATGATGGCTCGGGCGACTAGCTCCAGGAATGATTCCCTGGGCTTGAGATTTTGCTGCATGCATGTACTGTCGGTGATGTGAAATTGCTGGTTGTCGTACACCGGGACGCTTGATAAACTGTATGTGGTAGGGCTGTGGAGACAATCCGAGACGAAGGGATCGTCCTGGCTGTGGTAACCACTTGAATCACAAGTGCTGACGCTGTGTTGGCTGGACGGTGACCACATGTAGTCTGGAGTGGAGACGACGTTGTGAGAAGAAAGTCCCTGGGTATCACTTGATGAAGGTGGTGTTGTAGAAAGTGGAGGTTGGACTCCGGGAGACGAGAATGTAGTGATAACGTTCTTTTCCAAATCCAGTTGTTCTGGCGTCCCTGGGCGAGCCGCTTTCTCGTTTGCGACGCCGTCTGGTGAAGGTTGCACATTAAAGACTGACGTTAAGAAGCTGATGTCAAAGCTGACGTCGCGATCCCATGTGCCTTCACCAAATGAAAAGTCATGATGCGTCCCATGCGGTGTTTCGATCTGGGGATAGGAATCATCTTGGCAAACGGCCTCAGTTAGCTTGAACATGTCTTCCAATGGGAAATCGCTAGTCATCTTGATGATATCTTTTGCAAATTCGTGCACAGTAAGATCTGCTTGCTTTGAGTATCATGCACTTTGTGCTTGTTGTATGGGAACAGCTCTGCTTTTTATTCCCACCGAATGATGACAGATATCCAACGATTAAAATTCAACATTGACACGCCTATCGAGAGTGTCAAACAAACAGTGTCAGCAGAGTTGATACGCTTTATTGCAATTAAGGTTGACCCCTAGAGTTGGGTGTCACTTTTATTGCAATCGAAGGTACCGTTATTCTTCTTGAACTTTGCTCATATGTGTCTGACATACCGTATGCTTAATTGCGATCTACTTGTCAGGAAAACTCAAATTCTTTCTCACCTTTCATTGGCACGATTAAGACTAATTGTGATTAATGGAATGTGTATAGTTGTTGGATAATCGAACGGCATGGTCCGTGTGATTAGTAGCAACTTGTGCATTTAAGAGTTATAGATGGAATAATATAATGATTTCCAGGTGAAATAACAGTGATTCCAGGAGGGATGCAAAGAATAATTGCCCCGTCTATAATGTATTTTGATTCCAAGGGATGAGTACATAATATATTGTCAATTGAATTGGGGTCATGTTTGCACAGTGAAAGGATCAATGAGTGTTTATCTTTAGTTTGGTAAATTTGAAATGTGATGGATTGGCGACTATATGACGAATTGAAGCTAAACGATTGTCGTTCCAATGTCTGTGAGAACCATTGCTTCAGAACACCCCGCGTATGGTTAATGAATAATTGCAAGAATGGGCCTCATGTTGCATAACTTGGCACGTAGACCAAAAATAACCAGAGCAGGAGAAGATATGTATATATTATAAATAGTTGATTTATTGGCATACCATGAAGATGTGAATATACAACTAATGATGACATAAGTGGCAAGTGGCACGCGAGGAATGACATGGTGGAATGGATAACTAGAATCGAGATGAAAGGAAATCGGCATAATATCGATTGGTGAAGGCCGATGGCGGAGATGCTGAACTCGTAGTCAGATGATGGTATGTTGGAGATGTGAGAGTAGTTGTGTATGGCCCCGCTGATGCGCGCGGTGTACTGTCTTTGGGGTAGTATGCAGAGTCTTGCAATAGCGCCAGATCATGGAGAGCTTGTCGCAGAATTGGATGATTTGCTGCTTCGTCCAACTGGCGTAGTTGGTACGAAGGGGAGGTGCACGGAGAGTTTTGATGGAGTTGTCCCAGTGTATGAGCCGCTTGGTGAACAGCTGGGTGAAGAACCGAGGTTTGCTGATGCGTACCTAGGGACTGGTCTGTATAATAGTCAGTTTGTCGAGCCCTTTGTATGGCTGCGCGTGCATGTCTGCGATCAAAGTCTCCGTGGCGGAAGAGCTGCAAGCAGTCGGCTTGGATGGACCATGAATTGCCACGACGGGATTTGCATCGCCTGCCTTTGACGAAGCATTGGTTAGTGGATAGGCTGTGGCGCACGCTGTTCTGCCAGGCACACTTGGCTGTCTTGAAGTAGGGGTAATTGTCGAGAATCCACTGATAGATATGGCTAAGAATCATAGTGTTGGATGGTGAACTCATGATGGCTCGGGCGACTAGCTCCAGGAATGATTCCCTGGGCTTGAGATTTTGCTGCATGCATGTACTGTCGGTGATGTGAAATTGCTGGTTGTCGTACACCGGGACGCTTGATAAACTGTATGTGGTAGGGCTGTGGAGACAATCCGAGACGAAGGGATCGTCCTGGCTGTGGTAACCACTTGAATCACAAGTGCTGACGCTATGTTGGCTGGACGGTGACCACATGTAGTCTGGAGTGGAGACGACGTTGTGAGAAGAAAGTCCCTGGGTATCACTTGATGAAGGTGGTGTTGTAGAAAGTGGAGGTTGGACTCCGGGAGACGAGAATGTAGTGATAACGTTCTTTTCCAAATCCAGTTTTTCTGGCGTCCCTGGGCGAGCCGCTTTCTCGTTTGCGACGCCGTCTGGTGAAGGTTGCACATTAAAGACTGACGTTAAGAAGCTGATGTCAAAGCTGACGTCGCGATCCCATGTGCCTTCACCAAATGAAAACTCATGATGCGTCCCATGCGGTGTTTCGATCTGGGGATAGGAATCATCTTGGCAAACGGCCTCAGTTAGCTTGAACATGTCTTCCAATGGGAAATCGCCAGTCATCTTGATGATATCTTTTGCAAATTCGTGCACAGTAAGATCTGCTTGCTTTGAGTATCATGCACTTTGTGCTTGTTGTATGGGAGCAGCTCTGCTTTTTATTCCCACCGAATGATGACAGATATCCAACGATTAAAATTCCACATTGACACGTCTATCGAGAGTGTCAAACAAACAGTGTCAGCAGAGTTGATACGCTTTATTGCAATTAAGGTTGACCCCTAGAGTTGGGTGTCACTTTTATTGCAATCGAAGGTACCGTTATTCTTCTTGAACTTTGCTCATATGTGTCTGACATACCGTATGCTTAATTGCGATCTACTTGTCAGGAAAACTCAAATTCTTTCTCACCTTTCATTGGCACGATTAAGACTAATTGTGATTAATGGAATGTGTATAGTTGTTGGATAATCGAACGGCATGGTCCGTGTGATTAGTAGCAACTTGTGCATTTAAGAGTTATAGATGGAATAATATAATGATTTCCAGGTGAAATAACAGTGATTACAGGAGGGATGCAAAGAATAATTGCCCCGTCTATATTGTATTTTGATTCCAAGGGATGAGTACATAATATATTGTCAATTGAATTGGGGTCATGTTTGCACAGTGAAAGGATCAATGAGTGTTTATCTTTAGTTTGTTAAATTTGAAATGTGATGGATTAGCGACTATATGACGAATTGAAGCTAAACGATTGTCGTTCCAATGTCTGTGAGAACCATTGCTTCAGAACACCCCGCGTATGGTTAATGAATAATTGCAAGAATGGGCCTCATGTTGCATAACTTGGCACGTAGACCAAAAATAACCAGAGCAGGAGAAGATATGTATATATTATAAATAGTTGATTTATTGGCATACCATGAAGATGTGAATATACAACTAATGATGACATAAGTGGCAAGTGGCACGCGAGGAATGACATGGTGGAATGGATAACTAGAATCGAGATGAAAGGAAATCGGCATAATATCGATTGGTGAAGGCCGATGGCGGAGATGCTGAACTCGTAGTCAGATGATGGTATGTTGGAGATGTGAGGGTAGTTGTGTATGGCCCCGCTGATGCGCGCGGTGTACTGTCTTTGGGGTAGTATGTAGAGTCTTGCAATAGCGCCAGATCATGAAAAGCTTGTCGCAGAATTGGATGATTTGCTGCTTCGTCCAACTTGCGTAGTTGGTAAGAAGGAGAGATGCACGGAGAGTTTTGATGGAATTGTCCCAGTGTATGAGCCGCTTGGTGAACAGCTGGGTGAAGAACCGAGGTTTGCTGATGCGTACCTAGGGACTGGTCTGTATAATAGTCAGTTTGTCGAGCCTTTTGTATGGCTGCGCGTGCATGTCTGCGATCAAAGTCTCCGTGGCGGAAGAGCTGCAAGCAGTCGGCTTGGATGGACCATGAATTGCCACGACCGGATTTGCATCGCCTGCCTTTGACGAAGCATTGGTTAGTGGATAGGCTGTGGCGCACGCTGTTCTGCCAGGCACACTTGGCTGTCTTGAAGTAGGGGTAATTGTCGAGAATCCACTGATAGATATGGCTAAGAATCATAGTGTTGGATGGTGAACTCATGATGGCTCGGGCGACTAGCTCCAGGAATGATTCCCTGGGCTTGAGATTTTGCTGCATGCATGTACTGTCGGTGATGTGAAATTGCTGGTTGTCGTACACCGGGACGCTTGATAAACTGTATGTGGTAGGGCTGTGGAGACAATCCGAGACGAAGGGATCGTCCTGGCTGTGGTAACCACTTGAATCATAAGTGCTGACGTTGTGTTGGCTGGACGGTGACCACATGTAGTCTGGAGTGGAGACGACGTTGTGAGAAGAAAGTCCCTGGGTATCACTTGATGAAGGTGGTGTTGTAGAAAGTGGAGGTTGGACTCCGGGAGACGAGAATGTAGTGATAACGTTCTTTTCCAAATCCAGTTTTTCTGGCGTCCCTGGGCGAGCCGCTTTCTCGTTTGCGACGCCGTCTGGTGAAGGTTGCACATTAAAGACTGACGTTAAGAAGCTGATGTCAAAGCTGACGTCGCGATCCCATGTGCCTTCACCAAATGAAAAGTCATGATGCGTCCCATGCGGTGTTTCGATCTGGTGATAGGAATCATCTTGGCAAACGGCCTCAGTTAGCTTGAACATGTCTTCCAATGGGAAATCGCTAGTCATCTTGATGATATCTTTTGCAAATTCGTGCACAGTAAGATCTGCTTGCTTTGAGTATCATGCACTTTGTGCTTGTTGTATGGGAGCAGCTCTGCTTTTTATTCCCACCGAATGGTGACAGATATCCAACGATTAAAATTCAACATTGACACGTCTATCGAGAGTGTCAAACAAACAGTGTCAGCAGAGTTGATACGCTTTATTGCAATTAAGGTTGACCCCTAGAGTTGGGTGTCACTTTTATTGCAATCGAAGGTACCGTTAGTCTTCTTGAACTTTGCTCATATGTGTCTGACATACCGTATGCTTAATTGCGATCTACTTGTCAGGAAAACTCAAATTCTTTCTCACCTTTCATTGGCACGATTAAGACTAATTATGATTAATGGAATGTGTATAGTTGTTGGATAATCGAACGGCATGGTCCGTGTGATTAGTAGCAACTTGTGCATTTAAGAGTTATAGATGGAATAATATAATGATTTCAAGGTGAAACAAGAGTGATTCCAGGAGGGATGCAAAGAATAATTGCCCCGTCTATAATGTATTTTGATTCCAAGGGATGAGTACATAATATATTGTCAACTGAATTGGGGTCATGTTTGCACAGTGAAAGGATCAATGAGTGTTTATCTTTAGTTTGGTAAATTTGAAATGTGATGGATCAGCGACTATATGACGAATTGAAGCTAAACGATTGTCGTTCCAATGTCTGTGAGAACCATTGCTTCAGAACACCCCGCGTATGATTAATGAATAATTGCAAGAATGGGCCTCATGTTGCATAACTTGGCACGTAGACCAAAAATAACCAGAGCAGGAGAAGATATGTATATATTATAAATAGTTGATTTATTGGCATACCATGAAGATGTGAATATACAATTAATGATGACATAATATAAGCAAGTGGCACGCGAGGAATGACATGGTGGAATGGATAACTAGAATCGAGATGAACGGAAATCGGCATAATATCGATTGGTGAAGGCCGATGGCGGAGATGCTGAACTCGTAGTCAGATGATGGTATGTTGGAGATGTGACGGTAGTTGTGTATGGCCCCGCTGATGCGCGCGGTGTACTCTCTTTGGGGTAGTATGCAGAGTCTTGCAATAGCGCCAGATCATGGAGAGCTTGTCGCAGAATTGGATGATTTGCTGCTTCGTCCAACTGGCGTAGTTGGTAAGAAGGGGCGATGCACGGAGAGTTTTGATGGAGTTGTCCCAGTGTATGAGCCGCTTGGTGAACAGCTGGGTGAAGAACCGAGGTTTGCTGATGCGTATCTAGGGACTGGTCTGTATAATAGTCAGTTTGTCGAGCCTTTTGTATGGCTGCTCGTGCATGTCTGCGATCAAAGTCTCCGTGGCGGAAGAGCTGCAAGCAGTCGGCTTGGATGGACCATGAATTGCCACGACGGGATTTGCATCGCCTGCCTTTGACGAAGCATTGGTTACTGGATAGGCTGTGGCGCACGCTGTTCTGCCAGGCACACTTGGCTGTCTTGAAGTAGGGGTAATTGTCGAGAATCCACTGATAGATATGGCTAAGAATCATAGTGTTGGATGGTGAACTCATGACGGCTCGGGCGACTAGCTCCAGGAATGATTCCCTGGGCTTGAGATTTTGCTGCATGCATGTACTGTCGGTGATGTGAAATTGCTGGTTGTCGTACACCGGGAAGCTTGATAAACTGTATGTGGTAGGGCTGTGGAGACAATCCGAGACGAAGGGATCGTCCTGGCTGTGGTAACCACTTGAATCACAAGTGCTGACGCTGTGTTGGCTGGACGGTGACCACATTTAGTCTGTAGTAGAGACGACATTGTGAGAAGAAAGTCCCTGGGTATCACTTGATGAAGGTGGTGTTGTAGAAAGTGGAGGTTGGACTCCGGGAGACGAGAATGTAGTGATAACGTTCTTTTCCAAATCCAGTTTTTCTGGCGTCCCTGGGCGAGCCGCTTTCTCGTTTGCGACGCCGTCTGGTGAAGGTTGCACATTAAAGACTGACGTTAAGAAGCTGATGTCAAAGCTGACGTCGCGATCCCATGTGCCTTCACCAAATGAAAAGTCATGATGCGTCCCATGCGGTGTTTCGATCTGGTGATAGGAATCATCTTGGCAAACGGCCTCAGTTAGCTTGAACATGTCTTCCAATGGGAAATCGCTAGTCATCTTGATGATATCTTTTGCAAATTCGTGCACAGTAAGATCTGCTTGCTTTGAGTATCATGCACTTTGTGCTTGTTGTATGGGAGCAGCTCTGCTTTTTATTCCCACCGAATGGTGACAGATATCCAACGATTAAAATTCAACATTGACACGTCTATCGAGAGTGTCAAACAAACAGTGTCAGCAGAGTTGATACGCTTTATTGCAATTAAGGTTGACCCCTAGAGTTGGGTGTCACTTTTATTGCAATCGAAGGTACCGTTAGTCTTCTTGAACTTTGCTCATATGTGTCTGACATACCGTATGCTTAATTGCGATCTACTTGTCAGGAAAACTCAAATTTTTTCTCACCTTTCATTGGCACGATTAAGACTAATTGTGATTAATGGAATGTGTATAGTTGTTGGATAATCGAACGGCATGGTCCATGTGATTAGTAGCAACTTGTGCATTTAAGAGTTATAGATGGAATAATATAATGATTTCAAGGTGAAATAAGAGTGATTCCAGGAGGGATGCAAAGAATAATTGCTCCGTCTATAATGTATTTTGATTCCAAGCTATGAGTACATAGTATATTGTCAATTGAATTGGGGTCATGTTTGCACAGTGAAAGGATCAATGAGTGTTTATCTTTAGTTTGTTAAATTTGAAATGTGATGGATTAGCGACTATATGACGAAATGAAGCTAAACGATTGTCGTTCCAATGTCTGTGAGAACCATTGCTTCAGAACACCCCGCGTATGGTTAATGAATAATTGCAAGAATGGGCCTCATGTTGCATAACTTGGCACGTAGACCAAAAATAACCAGAGCAGGAGAAGATATGTATATATTATAAATAGTTGATTTATTGGCATAGCATGAAGATGTGAATATACAACTAATGATGACTTAATATAAGCAAGTGGCACGCGAGGAATGACATGGTGGAATGGATGACTGGAATCGAGATGAAAGGAAATCGGCATAATATCGATTGGTGAAGGCCGATGGCGGAGATGCTGAACTCGTAGTCAGATGATGGTATGTTGGAGATGTGAGGGTAGTTGTGTATGGCCCCGCTGATGCGCGCGGTGTGCTGTCTTTGGGGTAGTATGCAGAGTCTTGCAATAGCGCCAGATCATGGAAAGCTTGTCGCAGAATTGGATGATTTGCTGCTTCGTCCAACTGGCGTAGTTGGTAAGAAGGGGAGATGCACGGAGAGTTTTGATGGAGTTGTCCCAGTGTATGAGCCGCTTGGTGAACAGCTGGGTGAAGAACCGAGGTTTGCTGATGCGTACCTAGGGACTGGTCTGTATAATAGTCAGTTTGTCGAGCCTTTTGTATGGCTGCGCGTGCATGTCTGCGATCAAAGTCTCCGTGGCGGAAGAGCTGCAAGCAGTCGGCTTGGATGGACCATGAATTGCCACGACCGGATTTGCATCGCCTGCCTTTGACGAAGCATTGGTTAGTGGATAGGCTGTGGCGCACGCTGTTCTGCCAGGCACACTTGGCTGTCTTGAAGTAGGGGTAATTGTCGAGAATCCACTGATAGATATGGCTAAGAATCATAGTGTTGGATGGTGAACTCATGATGGCTCGGGCGACTAGCTCCAGGAATGATTCCCTGGGCTTGAGATTTTGCTGCATGCATGTACTGTCGGTGATGTGAAATTGCTGGTTGTCGTACACCGGGACGCTTGATAAACTGTATGTGGTAGGGCTGTGGAGACAATCCGAGACGAAGGGATCGTCCTGGCTGTTGTAATCACTTGAATCATAAGTGCTGACGTTGTGTTGGCTGGACGGTGACCACATGTAGTCTGGAGTGGAGACGACGTTGTGAGAAGAAAGTCCCTGGGTATCACTTGATGAAGGTGGTGTTGTAGAAAGTGGAGGTTGGACTCCGGGAGACGAGAATGTAGTGATAACGTTCTTTTCCAAATCCAGTTTTTCTGGCGTGCCTGGGCGAGCCGCTTTCTCGTTTGCGACGCCGTCTGGTGAAGGTTGCACATTAAAGACTGACGTTAAGAAGCTGATGTCAAAGCTGACGTCGCGATCCCATGTGCCTTCACCAAATGAAAAGTCATGATGCGTCCCATGCGGTGTTTCGATCTGGTGATAGGAATCATCTTGGCAAACGGCCTCAGTTAGCTTGAACATGTCTTCCAATGGGAAATCGCTAGTCATCTTGATGATATCTTTTGCAAATTCGTGCACAGTAAGATCTGCTTGCTTTGAGTATCATGCACTTTGTGCTTGTTGTATGGGAGCAGCTCTGCTTTTTATTCCCACCGAATGGTGACAGATATCCAACGATTAAAATTCAACATTGACACGTCTATCGAGAGTGTCAAACAAACAGTGTCAGCAGAGTTGATACGCTTTATTGCAATTAAGGTTGACCCCTAGAGTTGGGTGTCACTTTTATTGCAATCGAAGGTACCGTTATTCTTCTTGAACTTTGCTCATATGTGTCTGACATACCGTATGCTTAATTGCGATCTACTTGTCAGGAAAACTCAAATTCTTTCTCACCTTTCATTGGCACGATTAAGACTAATTGTGATTAATGGAATGTGTATAGTTGTTGGATAATCGAACGGCATGGTCCGTGTGATTAGTAGCAACTTGTGCATTTAAGAGTTATAGATGGAATAATATAATGATTTCAAGGTGAAATAAGAGTGATTCCAGGAGGGATGCAACAAACAATTGCCCCGTCTATAATGTATTTTGATTCCAAGGGATGAGTACATAATATATTGTCAATTGAATTGGGGTCATGCTTGCACAGCGAAAGGATCAATGAGTGTTTATCTTTAGTTTGGTAAATTTGAAATGTGATGGATTAGCTACTATATGACGAATTGAAGCTAAACGATTGTCGTTCCAATGTCTGTGAGAACCATTGCTTCAGAACACCCCGCGTATGGTTAATGAATAATTGCAAGAATGGGCCTCATGTTGCATAACTTGGCACGTAGACCAAAAATAACCAGAGCAGGAGAAGATATGTATATATTATAAATAGTTGATTTATTGGCATACCATGAAGATGTGAATATACAACTAATGATGACTTAATATAAGCAAGTGGCACGCGAGGAATGACATGGTGGAATGGATAACTGGAATCGAGATGAAAGGAAATCGGCATAATATCGATTGGTGAAGGCCGATGGCGGAGATGCTGAACCCGTAGTCAGATGATGGTATGTTGAAGATGTGAGGGTAGTTGTGTATGGCCCCGCTGATGCGCGCGGTGTACTGTCTTTGGGGTAATATGCAGAGTCTTGCAATAGCGCCAGATCATGGAGAGCTTGTCGCAGAATTGGATGATTTGCTGCTTCGTCCAACTGGCGTAGTTGGTAAGAAGGGGCGATGCACGGAGAGTTTTGATGGAGTTGTCCCAGTGTATGAGCCGCTTGGTGAACAGCTGGGTGAAGAACCGAGGTTTGCTGATGCGTACCTAGGGACTGGTCTGTATAATAGTCAGTTTGTCGAGCCTTGTGTATGGCTGCGCATGCATGTCTGCGATCAAAGTCTCCGTGGCGGAAGAGCTGCAAGCAGTCGGCTTGGATGGACCATGAATTGCCACGACCGGATTTGCATCGCCTGCCTTTGACGAAGCATTGGTTAGTGGATAGGCTGTGGCGCACGCTGTTCTGCCAGGCACACTTGGCTGTCTTGAAGTAGGGGTAATTGTCGAGAATCCACTGATAGATATGGCTAAGAATCATAGTGTTGGATGGTGAACTCATGATGGCTCGGGCGACTAGCTCCAGGAATGATTCCCTGGGCTTGAGATTTTGCTGCATGCATGTACTGTCGGTGATGTGAAATTGCTGGTTGTCGTACACCGGGACGCTTGATAAACTGTATGTGGTAGGGCTGTGGAGACAATCCGAGACGAAGGGATCGTCCTGGCTGTGGTAACCACTTGAATCATAAGTGCTGACGTTGTGTTGGCTGGACGGTGACCACATGTAGTCTGGAGTGGAGACGACGTTGTGAGAAGAAAGTCCCTGGGTATCACTTGATGAAGGTGGTGTTGTAGAAAGTGGAGGTTGGACTCCGGGAGACGAGAATGTAGTGATAACGTTCTTTTCCAAATCCAGTTTTTCTGGCGTCCCTGGGCGAGCCGCTTTCTCGTTTGCGACGCCGTCGGGTGAAGGTTGCACATTAAAGACTGACGTTAAGAAGCTGATGTCAAAGCTGACGTCGCGATCCCATGTGCCTTCACCAAATGAAAAGTCATGATGCGTCCCATGCGGTGTTTCGATCTGGTGATAGGAATCATCTTGGCAAACGGCCTCAGTTAGCTTGAACATGTCTTCCAATGGGAAATCACTAGTCATCTTGATGATATCTTTTGCAAATTCGTGCACAGTAAGATCTGCTTGCTTTGAGTATCATGCACTTTGTGCTTGTTGTATGGGAGCAGCTCTGCTTTTTATTCCCACCGAATGGTGACAGATATCCAACGATTAAAATTCAACATTGACACGTCTATCGAGAGTGTCAAACAAACAGTGTCAGCAGAGTTGATACGCTTTATTGCAATTAAGGTTGACCCCTAGAGTTGGGTGTCACTTTTATTGCAATCGAAGGTACCGTTAGTCTTCTTGAACTTTGCTCATATGTGTCTGACATACCGTATGCTTAATTGCGATCTACTTGTCAGGAAAACTCAAATTCTTTCTCACCTTTCATTGGCACGATTAAGACTAATTATGATTAATGGAATGTGTATAGTTGTTGGATAATCGAACGGCATGGTCCGTGTGATTAGTAGCAACTTGTGCATTTAAGAGTTATAGATGGAATAATATAATGATTTCAAGGTGAAACAAGAGTGATTCCAGGAGGGATGCAAAGAATAATTGCCCCGTCTATAATGTATTTTGATTCCAAGGGATGAGTACATAATATATTGTCAACTGAATTGGGGTCATGTTTGCACAGTGAAAGGATCAATGAGTGTTTATCTTTAGTTTGGTAAATTTGAAATGTGATGGATCAGCGACTATATGACGAATTGAAGCTAAACGATTGTCGTTCCAATGTCTGTGAGAACCATTGCTTCAGAACACCCCGCGTATGATTAATGAATAATTGCAAGAATGGGCCTCATGTTGCATAACTTGGCACGTAGACCAAAAATAACCAGAGCAGGAGAAGATATGTATATATTATAAATAGTTGATTTATTGGCATACCATGAAGATGTGAATATACAATTAATGATGACATAATATAAGCAAGTGGCACGCGAGGAATGACATGGTGGAATGGATAACTAGAATCGAGATGAACGGAAATCGGCATAATATCGATTGGTGAAGGCCGATGGCGGAGATGCTGAACTCGTAGTCAGATGATGGTATGTTGGAGATGTGACGGTAGTTGTGTATGGCCCCGCTGATGCGCGCGGTGTACTCTCTTTGGGGTAGTATGCAGAGTCTTGCAATAGCGCCAGATCATGGAGAGCTTGTCGCAGAATTGGATGATTTGCTGCTTCGTCCAACTGGCGTAGTTGGTAAGAAGGGGCGATGCACGGAGAGTTTTGATGGAGTTGTCCCAGTGTATGAGCCGCTTGGTGAACAGCTGGGTGAAGAACCGAGGTTTGCTGATGCGTATCTAGGGACTGGTGTGTATAATAGTCAGTTTGTCGAGCCTTTTGTATGGCTGCTCGTGCATGTCTGCGATCAAAGTCTCCGTGGCGGAAGAGCTGCAAGCAGTCGGCTTGGATGGACCATGAATTGCCACGACGGGATTTGCATCGCCTGCCTTTGACGAAGCATTGGTTACTGGATAGGCTGTGGCGCACGCTGTTCTGCCAGGCACACTTGGCTGTCTTGAAGTAGGGGTAATTGTCGAGAATCCACTGATAGATATGGCTAAGAATCATAGTGTTGGATGGTGAACTCATGACGGCTCGGGCGACTAGCTCCAGGAATGATTCCCTGGGCTTGAGATTTTGCTGCATGCATGTACTGTCGGTGATGTGAAATTGCTGGTTGTCGTACACCGGGAAGCTTGATAAACTGTATGTGGTAGGGCTGTGGAGACAATCCGAGACGAAGGGATCGTCCTGGCTGTGGTAACCACTTGAATCACAAGTGCTGACGCTGTGTTGGCTGGACGGTGACCACATTTAGTCTGTAGTAGAGACGACATTGTGAGAAGAAAGTCCCTGGGTATCACTTGATGAAGGTGGTGTTGTAGAAAGTGGAGGTTGGACTCCGGGAGACGAGAATGTAGTGATAACGTTCTTTTCCAAATCCAGTTTTTCTGGCGTCCCTGGGCGAGCCGCTTTCTCGTTTGCGACGCCGTCTGGTGAAGGTTGCACATTAAAGACTGACGTTAAGAAGCTGATGTCAAAGCTGACGTCGCGATCCCATGTGCCTTCACCAAATGAAAAGTC
This sequence comes from Arenicola marina, assembly GCA_964019135.1. Lineage (NCBI taxonomy): Eukaryota > Metazoa > Annelida > Polychaeta > Arenicolidae > Arenicola > Arenicola marina. The sequence goes on along the minus strand of OZ025248.1, from coordinate 22,537,566 downwards.
ATGATGCGTCCCATGCGGTGTTTCGATCTGGTGATAGGAATCATCTTGGCAAACGGCCTCAGTTAGCTTGAACATGTCTTCCAATGGGAAATCGCTAGTCATCTTGATGATATCTTTTGCAAATTCGTGCACAGTAAGATCTGCTTGCTTTGAGTATCATGCACTTTGTGCTTGTTGTATGGGAGCAGCTCTGCTTTTTATTCCCACCGAATGGTGACAGATATCCAACGATTAAAATTCAACATTGACACGTCTATCGAGAGTGTCAAACAAACAGTGTCAGCAGAGTTGATACGCTTTATTGCAATTAAGGTTGACCCCTAGAGTTGGGTGTCACTTTTATTGCAATCGAAGGTACCGTTAGTCTTCTTGAACTTTGCTCATATGTGTCTGACATACCGTATGCTTAATTGCGATCTACTTGTCAGGAAAACTCAAATTTTTTCTCACCTTTCATTGGCACGATTAAGACTAATTGTGATTAATGGAATGTGTATAGTTGTTGGATAATCGAACGGCATGGTCCGTGTGATTAGTAGCAACTTGTGCATTTAAGAGTTATAGATGGAATAATATAATGATTTCAAGGTGAAATAAGAGTGATTCCAGGAGGGATGCAAAGAATAATTGCTCCGTCTATAATGTATTTTGATTCCAAGCTATGAGTACATAGTATATTGTCAATTGAATTGGGGTCATGTTTGCACAGTGAAAGGATCAATGAGTGTTTATCTTTAGTTTGTTAAATTTGAAATGTGATGGATTAGCGACTATATGACGAAATGAAGCTAAACGATTGTCGTTCCAATGTCTGTGAGAACCATTGCTTCAGAACACCCCGCGTATGGTTAATGAATAATTGCAAGAATGGGCCTCATGTTGCATAACTTGGCACGTAGACCAAAAATAACCAGAGCAGGAGAAGATATGTATATATTATAAATAGTTGATTTATTGGCATAGCATGAAGATGTCAATATACAACTAATGATGACTTAATATAAGCAAGTGGCACGCGAGGAATGACATGGTGGAATGGATGACTGGAATCGAGATGAAAGGAAATCGGCATAATATCGATTGGTGAAGGCCGATGGCGGAGATGCTGAACTCGTAGTCAGATGATGGTATGTTGGAGATGTGAGAGTAGTTGTGTATGGCCCCGCTGATGCGCGGTGTACTCTCTTTGGGGTAGTATGCAGAGTCTTGCAATAGCGGCAGATCATGGAGAGCTTGTCGCAGAATTGGATGATATGCTGCTTCGTCCAACTGGCGTAGTTGGTAAGAAGGGGCGATGCACGGAGAGTTTTGATGGAGTTGTCCCAGTGTATGAGCCGCTTGGTGAACAGCTGGGTGAAGAACCGAGGTTTGCTGATGCGTATCTAGGGACTGGTGTGTATAATAGTCAGTTTGTCGAGCCTTTTGTATGGCTGCGCGTGCATGTCTGCGATCAAAGTCTCCGTGGCGGAAGAGCTGCAAGCAGTCGGCTTGGATGGACCATGAATTGCCACGACGGGATTTGCATCGCCTGCCTTTGACGAAGCATTGGTTAGTGGATAGGCTGTGGCGCACGCTGTTCTGCCAGGCACACTTGGCTGTCTTGAAGTAGGGGTAATTGTCGAGAATCCACTGATAGATATGGCTAAGAATCATAGTGTTGGATGGTGAACTCATGACGGCTCGGGCGACTAGCTCCAGGAATGATTCCCTGGGCTTGAGATTTTGCTGCATGCATGTACTGTCGGCGATGTGAAATTGCTGGTTGCCGTACACCGGGACGCTTGATAAACGGTATGTGGTAGGGCTGTGGAGACAATCCGAGACGAAGGGATCGTCCTGGCTGTGGTAACCACTTGAATCACAAGTGCTGACGCTGTATTGGCTGGACGGTGACCACATGTAGTCTGGAGTAGAGACGACGTTGTGAGAAGAAAGTCCCTGGGTATCACTTGATGAAGGTGGTGTTGTAGAAAGTGGAGATTGGACTCCGGGAGACGAGAATGTAGTGATAACGTTCTTTTCCAAATCCAGTTTTTCTGGCGTCCCTGGGCGAGCCGCTTTCTCGTTTGCGACGCCGTCTGGTGAAGGTTGCACATTAAAGACTGACGTTAAGAAGCTGATGTCAAAGCTGACGTCGCGATCCCATGTGCCTTCACCAAATGAAAAGTCATGATGCGTCCCATGCGGTGTTTCGATCTGGGGATAGGAATCATCTTGGCAAATGGCCTCAGTTAGCTTGAACATGTCTTCCAATGGGAAATCACTAGTCATCTTGATGATATCTTTTGCAAATTCGTGCACAGTAAGATCTGCTTGCTTTGAGTATCATGCACTTTGTGCTTGTTGTATGGGAGCAGCTCTGCTTTTTATTCCCACCGAATGATGACAGATATCCAACGATTAAAATTCAACATTGACACGTCTATCGAGAGTGTCAGCAGAGTTGATACGCTTTATTGCAATTAAGGTTGACCCCTAGAGTTGGGTGTCACTTTTATTGCAATCGAAGGTACCGTTAGTCTTCTTGAACTTTGCTCATATGTGTCTGACATACCGTATGCTTAATTGCGATCTACTTGTCAGGAAAACTCAAATTTTTTCTCACCTTTCATTGGCACGATTAAGACTAATTGTGATTAATGGAATGTGTATAGTTGTTGGATAATCGAACGGCATGGTCCGTGTGATTAGTAGCAACTTGTGCATTTAAGAGTTATAGATGGAATAATATAATGATTTCAAGGTGAAATAAGAGTGATTCCAGGAGGGATGCAAAGAATAATTGCCCCGTCTATAATGTATTTTGATTCCAAGGGATGTGTACATAGTATATTGTCAATTGAATTGGGGTCATGTTTGCACAGTGAAAGGCTCAATGAGTGTTTATCTTTAGTTTGTTAAATTTGAAATGTGATGGATTAGCGACTATATGACGAATTGAAGCTAAACGATTGTCGTTCCAATGTCTGTGAGAACCATTGCTTCAAAACACCCCGCGTATGGTTAATGAATAATTGCAAGAATGGGCCTCATGTTGCATAACTTGGCACGTAGACCAAAAATAACCAGAGCAGGAGAAGATATGTATATATTATAAATAGTTGATTTATTGGCATACCATGAAGATGTGAATATACAATTAATGATGACATAATATAAGCAAGTGGCACGCGAGGAATGACATGGTGGAATGGATAACTAGAATCGAGATGAAAGGAAATCGGGATAATATCGATTGGTGAAGGCCGATGGCGGAGATGCTGAACTCGTAGTCAGATGATGGTATGTTGAAGATGTGAGGGTAGTTGTGTATGGCCCCGCTGATGCGCGCGGTGTACTGTCTTTGGGGTAGTATGCAGAGTCTTGCAATAGCGCCAGATCATGGAGAGCTTGTCGCAGAATTGGATGATTTGCTGCTTCGTCCAACTGGCGTAGTTGGTAAGAAGGGGCGATGCACGGAGAGTTTTGATGGAGTTGTCCCAGTGTATGAGCCGCTTGGTGAACAGCTGGGTGAAGAACCGAGGTTTGCTGATGCGTACCTAGGGACTGGTGTGTATAATAGTCAGTTTGTCGAGCCTTTTGTATGGCTGCGCGTGCATGTCTGCGATCAAAGTCTCCGTGGCGGAAGAGCTGCAAGCAGTCGGCTTGGATGGACCATGAATTGCCACGACCGGATTTGCATCGCCTGCCTTTGACGAAGCATTGGTTAGTGGATAGGCTGTGGCGCACGCTGTTCTGCCAGGCACACTTGGCTGTCTTGAAGTAGGAGTAATTGTCGAGAATCTACTGATAGATATGGCTAAGAATCATAGTGTTGGATGGTGAACTCATGATGGCTCGGGCGACTAGCTTCAGGAATGATTCCCTGGGCTTGAGATTTTGCTGCATGCATGTACTGTCGGTGATGTGAAATTGTTGGTTGTCGTACACCGGGACGTTTGATAAACTGTATGTGGTAGGGCTGTGGAGACAATCCGAGACGAAGGGATCGTCCTGGCTGTGGTAACCACTTGAATCACAAGTGCTGACGCTGTGTTGGCTGGACGGTGACCACATGTAGTCTGGAGTGGAGACGACGTTGTGAGAAGAAAGTCCCTGGGTATCACTTGATGAAGGTGGTGTTGTAGAAAGTGGCGGTTGGACTCCGGCAGACGAGAATGTAGTGATAACGTTCTTTTCCAAATCCAGTTTTTCTGGCGTCCCTGGGCGAGCCGCTTTCTCGTTTGCGACGCCGTCTGGTGAAGGTTGCACATTAAAGACTGACGTTAAGAAGCTGATGTCAAAGCTGACGTCGCGATCCCATGTGCCTTCACCAAATGAAAAGTCATGATGCGTCCCATGCGGTGTTTCGATCTGGGGATAGGAATCATCTTGGCAAACGGCCTCAGTTAGCTTGAACATGTCTTCCAATGGGAAATCGCTAGTCATCTTGATGATATCTTTTGCAAATTCGTGCACAGTAAGATCTGCTTGCTTTGAGTATCATGCACTCTGTGCTTGTTGTATGGAAGCAGCTCTGCTTTTTATTCCCACCGAATGATGACAGATATCCAACGATTAAAATTCAACATTGACACGTCTATCGAGAGTGTCAAACAAACAGTGTCAGCAGAGTTGATACGCTTTATTGCAATTAAGGTTGACCCCTAGAGTTGGGTGTCACTTTTATTGCAATCGAAGGTACCGTTATTCTTCTTGAACTTTGCTCATATGTGTCTGACATACCGTATGCTTAATTGCCATCCACTTGTCAGGAAAACTCACACATTGATTCACACATTTAAGATGGATTAAGACTCATAACGATTAATGCAATGTGTCCTGTTCGGGATTTTGGAACGTTATGGTCCGATTGATTAGTAACAACTTGTGCATTTAAGAGTTATAGATGGAATGATTTGATGATTTTAAGGTTGAAAAAGAGTGATGCCAGAAGACATGCAAAGAATAATTGACGCGTCTATAGTGTATTTTGACATTGCTCTTGAGACGTTGATTGGAGGGATGAGTAAATTGGTGTCAGGGAGTCGCCAGATGGGTGAAACGCACATGTTTGAGCATGAAATTTGAACGTCAATGTGTGTTTATCTTTTGTATTGTCAGGCAAAAGTTTGAGAAATGTAGTTGATGTATCATAAGCGGCTATCGCTGGACGCTGGACAAGTTTGTGTTCAATGGTGATAATTTTCTTGTGATTGCAATTCCTCTGTGATATATATCTTCTCAGGAGTTCCGTAACCCATATGGCAAAGACTCTTACGTTTAGTTAAAATTCGTGATTATTGACACCATTTAAGACGTCGACGTCTTAAATGTATTCTCTAATATAGTTAAGCAGATTGTTATATATAAATCCATGGGACTGAACCAATATTTGCACCCGGAAACTATGACCAACTTGCACCGCCTATTTTGATATTGTTTCGCGTTCTATCCTGCTTGTCATAGGTTCGTCTGCGTCGAAACCTTCAATTTGCAGCTTATTTTTTTAATGTGATTTATTTCGATTTATACCACGACATTTGCGGTCACCCATGACTAAGTAAACCTACATCTTAGTCTGGCAATGCCTGCCCCTGTCATCACATTGTGTCCTAAGCTGTTGTTATATATGCATGGTTCTCTTTGGTTGGCAGTGGGTGCTGCTCCTGGATGCCCTGCACCAGGGTCTGGGCTGGTGCGGCCTCAGCAATGTTGACCCGGCGCTGTGTGCTGAAGTCGTCCTCCGACTGTCTCTGGTACACGAGGCCTCCGCCACGCTGCTGGCGGCCACGGAGGTCAAGGGTCACACAGGTAAGACGTACACTGACACTGGTACACGCGGCCTCCGCCCCAACGCTGGCGGCCACGAAGGTCAATTGTCACACAGGTAAGACATATGCTAGCACTGGTGCACGAGGCCTCCGCCACACTGCTGGCGGCCACGAAGGTCAAGGGTTACAAAGGTCAGGCATATACTAAAGTCAAAGTCATAAATGCCGTAGACACACGTTTTCGCCCATATTTTCCGCGAATTTGCCTCGATCACTCTCAAAATTCCTGACGTGAGAAAGCAACACTAGACCATTTTAATGTTACCAAACGTACGTTTGTAATGCGATGTTACTCTTTTTTATGACACAAAGAATATTTCTCCATGCTGACACGCCATTGGCAGAAAACGCTCTATCGCCAAAATACTAAAACACGCGTCATAAAATGATGGTTGCCATGGCGCCGAACGTGCTTTGAACAATACATGCTCTATATTTATACCAGCCACGAGGATGCCATGGCAACTATAGTCTTTTATTGTCTGTGATTTAGTCTATTTGCGAAAGTGTGTCTGCTGCCAATGGAGTATCAGCATGGAGAAATATTGTTTGTGTCTTAAAAAAGGATAACATCGCAGTACAAACGTAAGTTTAGTATCATTAAAATGGTCTGGTGTTACTTTCTCACGTCAGTTATTTTGAGAGTGATCGAGGCAAATTCGCGGAAAATATGGGCCGAAACGTGTGTCTACGGCATTTATGACTTTGACTTTAGCACTGGTACACGAGGCCTCCGCCACGCTGCTGGCGGCCACGGAAGTCAAGGGTCACAGAGGTCAGACATATACTAGCACTGGTACACGAGGCCTGCGCCACACTGCTGGCGGCGCCGGAGGTCAAGGGTCACGCAGGTCAGACATATACTAGCACTGGTACACGAGGCCTCCGCCACACTGCTGGCGGCCACGGAGGTCAAGGGTCACACAAGTCAGACATGTATTAGCTCTGGTACACGAGGCCTCCGTCACACTGCTGGCGGCCCCGGAGGTCAAGGGTCACAGAGGTAAGACATATACTAGCATTGGTTCACGAGGCCTGCGACACACTGCTGGCGACCACGGAGGTCAAGGGTCACAGCGGTAAGACATATACTAGCACTGGTACACGAGGCCTCCGCCACACTGCTGGCGGCCACGGAGGTCAAGGGTCACACAAGTCAGACATGTATTAGCTCTGGTACACGAGGCCTCCGCCACACTGCTGGCGGCCCCGGAGGTCAAGGGTCACGCAGGTCAGACATATACTAGCACTGGTACACGAGGCCTCCGCCACACTGCTGGCGGCCACGGAGGTCAAGGGTCACACAAGTCAGACATGTATTAGCTCTGATACACGAGGCCTGCGCCACGCTGCTGGCGGCCCCGGAGGTCAAGGGTCACGCAGGTCAGACATATACTAGCACTGGTACACGAGGCCTCCGCCACACTGCTGGCGGCCACGGAGGTCAAGGGTCACACAAGTCAGACATATATTAGCTCTGGTACACGAGGCCTCCGCCACACTGCTGGCGGCCACGGAGGTCAAGGGTCACACAAGTCAGACATGTATTAGCTCTGGTACACGAGGCCTCCGCCACACTGCTGGCGGCCCCGGAGGTCAAGGGTCACGCAGGTCAGACATATACTAGCACTGGTACACGAGGCCTCCGCCACACTGCTGGCGGCCACGGAGGTCAAGGGTCACACAAGTCAGACATGTATTAGCTCTGGTACACGAGGCCTCCGCCACACTGCTGATTATTACCTCGTTCTCATCTTCTTTTCCATTAGTGCTCCTGTTATGACGTAAATCTATGATCTGGGGTCGTATTCATAAATTATACGTAGCTTACGCATGACATTTCTCCAAGAGTCAATTCATAGCTATACAACGGCACGTGGAGCGGTGGTTCTAGCCCCGCTGTAGTGGTGTGGTCGCAGGATAAAGATCCCATGTCTTTCTTCGTGAAGAGTAGGGGGTTACCCCCGGGGACATGGCTCCACTCTCCCTTCCTTCTCCCATTGACGCGATATGACAAAACGTGGTAAAATCGTCCTGAATAACCAACCAACCAACCACTGCTGATGGCCACGGAGGTCAAGGGTCACACAGGTCAGACACCTACTAGCACTGGTACACTTCCTTCACCTAGAAGCTTGGTTTGCTGACGGTTGATTTCTTTGATTCGTTTGTCCCACCGTTCAGACCGACATAAGACGGTTGATTCGTTTTGTCACACCGTGGAGACCGACATAAGACGGTTGATTCGTTTGTCACACCGTGCAGCCCGACATAAGACGGTTGATTCGTTTGTCACACCGTGCAGACCGACATAAGACGGTTGATTTGTTTGTCGCACCGTGCAGACCGACACAAGCTGGTTGATTTGTTTGCCTTGACTTCTTTGATTTGTTTGTCGCACCGTGCAGACCGACACAAGCTGGTTGATTTGTTTGCCTTGATTTCTTTGATTTGTTTGTCGCACCGTGCAGACCGACACAAGCTGGTTGATTTGTTTGCCTTGATTTCTTTGATTTGTTTGTCGCACCGTGCAGACCGACACAAGCTGGTTGATTTGTTTGCCTTGATTTCTTTGATTTGTTTGTCGCACCGTGCAGACCGACACAAGCTGGTTGATTTGTTTGCCTTGATTTCTTTGATTTGTTCGTCGCACCGTGCAGACCGACACAAGATGGACGCGAGTGCCGGGCGCCGCGACCAGGATGAGGACGTGTCCATCATGTCCAGCCACAAAGGTACTCAGCAAAACATAATGTAGTTTAAAGGATATGTTTGCTTATCAAAGGACATAGTTCGATGCAGGTACATTAATATACTCACAAGCTGACAAGGAGAGACTGACATAGTGCACACGATAATTGTTTTGTTATTGTGCATGCGATATTTTCGTTGATTGTTTGCTTCTTCTCAAATGTACGCAACTCTTTTCATCGTATGCGTAGGAAGTACTTACGTGTTACGACTGAGTTTAAAATTCCTATCAACAACGATGCAATTTTTTGATATCGTTCATTACGTGACACCGACACAAACATTATTTGCAAGTCATTTACGTATATCATTTCATTAGTTTTCACGCCTTGGGTCGCATGTTCCTTGCAGATCCCTCGGGTCATATGACGTCAGCCTCTGAAGTGGAACCACAGAGGGAACAATCCCGGCCGATTACCTCTCAGCACAGCTTTACGCAGCCTAGCGTTAGTTATCACCTGCTGAAGGCCAGAACGGTTCTGGAGCAGGGGCTCCGCAACGTGTCCATGGCGAGACAGACGGTGGCGCGCTCTGACGGGCGATCCATCGCGGACGTCAGCTGGAGCAAGGTGACCCCTCCTCTCGTGTTTTGTTGTCCTGGCGTTTGACCTTGAGCGATGACTATTCGCCACATGATTACGTGTATAGTATGCATCGGATTTGTAGACATCAAAGACAAATGTTTATAGAAGATGAACACATAACTCTATATAAACTGAGATGTAACAGTCGCAGACGTGACTATTGTATTGTATTCATTATCTAGTTCAACGTTCTAGGCAGTGGTTTACACTTTGCAAAACTGACATTATCGTATTGGGATAATTATTATGTAACGGCGGGGGCCGGTTTGGTCCCCAGCGGGAGTCGAACTCACGATCTCCCGATCTCAAGTCAACCACTCTACCTCTTCGGCTAAAGTGGTGATCCCTCTAGCCGAGGCTAGTAGGAATGGTTTGACTCACTGCTACACATTCCCCCCTTCTTTCCGAGAGGGCTGTCCTCAGACCAGGACTACTCAGTCTCAAAACCGCCGTGGGTTCTACCTGTGTCGGGCTCCATTGTAACGGCGGGGGCCGGTTTGGTCCCCAGCGGTAGTCGAACTCACGATCTCCCGATCTCAAGTCAACCACTCTACCTCTTCGGCTAGAGGGGTGATCCCTCTAGCCGAGGCTAGTAGGAATGGTTTGACTCACTGGTACAATTACTATAGCTGTATTTGTTATGATTATTTTTTATTTGGCAGGAGTTAAACCCAACTGTGAAGCAGGCCCAACGTAAGCCTTCCTCCAGAAACAGCGCAAGGGAGCCGTTACCTGTAGAACCAACTGATGGAGAGGAGGATTCAGTCACAGAAGAACGGGATATTCGTGCCGTAGATCAGACTGACGCCACAGCCGTATGGAACATGATCAAAGACCTTCACCTGGAACTCATCTTTGTGTACCACCGCGTGTGCGTCAAACTGGCTCAGAAAGGACCTGGTAAGATGCACGTCACCCATGCTGCTAAAATAACACATGTAGATGGAACCTTGACAACAATGCAGAGATTGACGTTTTTGTCCTCGATGATGTGGGAATTTTCTAACGATAGTGTGACCATAATATTATTGCGTTGAAAATCGGCTTATGCTTCAGTAAAAAACAGTAAGCGTATCAGTAATTCAATAATATATCTATTCTTTGGAAAGGTTATATATTATTTCTTTATTTAATTGAGATGAACATTTGTTATTGCATTGTGTCACCGAACGAGTTACAACGTGCGTGGAAAAGCCTGTTCTAGACATCTTTGTTCTATTCCTAATTTCCGAACAGAACCAGTAAGAGAGTCCAAAGAATTTGTCAGGAAAACCTGCTCCCGCCTGAGTTTGGTAAGCCATATTTTGCTTATGTGTATGTACCAGCTGTTCATATGAGTTATTACTGGTCACGTTAATTTGTCATGAGGAAGATACAAAAAGAAAGAAATCAATTGATGCAACTATGCTGCGCCCCTGATTGTATGTAGTTATTTTTTAACTGCAGGCTTACAATCTCAAATATATCTTACGGACATCAATCTGAACGCAGGAAATTGCTTTCAGCAGAAGATTCTCGAATCTAATAAGCTGCTACGTTCATCTTATTTTATAATTAGAGTGTGGTATGTATACTGCCTACCGTTCATAGACCGTGCGCTAGGTTTGTCTAGGAAAGATTCCATTGTCTCAAATGCCTACATTTACATGGTGTGGTATCAAGATAAATGTGTAGGTTTATTGTTCTGTGTGCGTGGCGCACACAGGTGATCAGTGGGCGGCCGTGTGATAACTACGTGGAATCTATTACTGATCTGGAAGCCAACTGCAACCGCCATCACGTGACTCGGGCGTTATTCTCCGTCCAGAGGGCGCTACTTGAGAACAGTGCCGACAGACGGAAACTGGTGGAGGTAATTAATTTCAATTTTAAATGGCAATTATTATACATACGGCGCCTTTTTCTGCATCGGGCGCTATATGCTCTAGTATATACTATAAATACATGATACGTTCGAGATTGTGGGTGTTAGACTTCATGCGTTAGACTTTACTGTAAAAATTGGAAATGCGAAATGTTGTCACTAGATATAAACGCCTTCAACTCTGTCGAATTTGTGTATGAAATACTTTGCAACAGCAATCTGCTATGCGATCTCATACAAATATTTGCCTGTTAGTAACGCGTTCAACTAGTATCGTGCGTACTCTGCCAGGCCACCCCTAACGACCGGTGCGTGCCCCACCCATAGAACTCTCGGTGTCTGCATGTGCAGAATAAAACCCAGGTCTTGATTCCCAACGAGTGGGGAGCTACTCATCACATGGCTTCTCTCCACTCTGATCATTCCCGTTGTTGCGATAACCTACAGAGTTTAGAGCGCTCTATCACAACCAAATATGACTCTGGTAATGGTTGAATCCCGTAACAGGAGGCTATGAGCGACATCAAGAAGGCCGAAGTGGACGAGCGGAGAACCTTCCTCGATAATCGAGTGACGGAAGACGAAGCTGGATCAACCGAAGTTACTAGGAGCAGGACACCCCCCGCACCGCTGCTCCTGTGTCGTACAGACACCAAAATGGTCTTCAAACCGGCCCCTTTTGCACCCGAAAGCGGCCAGAAGGTAACTAATAATGACACTTTGTTGATGACCTTCTGATGATATACGTCCTAAAATGTATGTAGTGATTGTCCACATTGGGCAGTGGTTGCAATTTGCCCTATGCAGTCGTATGGCTAAGTTTTATTTGGATTTTTTATTCCAAATTGTAATAGGAATAATAATACTATTATTGATGATTTATATTCAAGACAGCAGCGCGTCCTTTATTTAATGAAATATTCGTTCCTTCAGGTTGCCTGGTACAGACTCTTCGCACGCAATGCTGCCGGAAGCAATGTCAAGGCCAGACTCAATGACAACGTCTTACCAGGCACTGGCCAGCAGGTAAACAACTACTACTTTATTGCAGGGCAGGCATTCAGGTGTCCCTGAGTGGGCCGAAACCTGTTGTTACCTCTTTAGCAACGCTCTATGTATTGTTGATGTTCTTAGAAATCTGCGGTAAGTTTTGGAGCCCTTAAGCAATGCGGAAATCAGGGTATTTCGAAAATGTTGGCACTTATACCACACCATTAACATATGATATCGAAGTTATGCTGTGCCGTTTGTTTTGCAATAGGTGCCAGCATTCCGCTGTGAGCTTCAGCTTGGCGGGCTGACACCGGGGCAGAAGTATGTCTGTGCCGTGGCCGCCTACACAAGCGACGGCCAGCTCATTGGGGGCTCCATCGGGGACGGGACGCGGCCCATCCTGGCCTCACACCCCCTGCCCGTCCTCATGGCCTGGGCCTACCTCAGTCAGGTAGGTTGTACTTCTGATGTGATGGCGGGCCACCCACCCTGGCCTCACACCCCCTGCCCGTCCTCATGGCATGGGCCTACCTCAGTCAGGTAGGTTGTACTTCTGATGTGATGGCGGGCCACCCACCCTGGCCTCACACCCCCTGCCCGTCCTCATGGCATGGGCCTACCTCAGTCAGGTAGGTTGTACTTCTGACGTGATGGCGGCCCACCCACCCTGGCCTCACACCCCCTGCCCGTCCTCATGGCATGGGCCTACCTCAGTCAGGTAGGTTGTACTTCTGACGTGATGGCGGCCCACCCACCCTGGCCTCACACCCCCTGCCCGTCCTCATGGCCTGGGCCTACCTCAGTCAGGTAGGTTGTACTTCTGATGTGATGGCGGGCCACCCACCCTGGCCTCACACCCCCTGCCCGTCCTCATGGCATGGGCCTACCTCAGTCAGGTAGGTTGTACTTCTGACGTGATGGCGGCCCACCCACCCTGGCCTCACACCCCCTGCCCGTCCTCATGGCCTGGGCCTACTTCAGTCAGGTAGGTTGTACTTCTGATGTGATGGCGGCCCACTCACGCTGGCCTCACACCCCCTGCCCGTCCTCATGGCCTGGGCCTACTTCAGTCAGGTAGGTTGTACTTCTGATGTGATGGCGGCCCACTCACGCTGGCCTCACACCCCCTGCCCGTCCTCATGGCCTGGGCCTACCTCAGTCAGGTAGGTTGTACTTGTGATGTGATGGCGGCCCACCCACCCTGGCCTCACACCCCCTGCCCGTCCTCATGGCCTGGGCCTACCTCGGTCAGGTAGGTTGTACTTGTGATGTGATGGCGGCCCACCCACCCTGGCCTCACACCCCCTGCCCGTCCTCATGGCCTGGGCCTACCTCAGTCAGGTAGGTTGTACTTCTGATGTGATGGCGGGCCACCCACCCTGGCCTCACACCCCCTGCCCGTCCTCATGGCCTGGGCCTACCCGAGTCAGGTAGGTTGTACTTGTGACGTGATCGCTCCCCGCCCTTATTTTAAACACGTCACCATGTATGCTTTGACGTTAATTACCCCGCCTCTGCTAGTGTGCTCCTGCAGGAAACAAGAGATAACGGTGTGTATCATGGTCTTTTTCATTTCGCGCCAGGTGGCATACCAGATCGGTTGCTATGACGTTGCCAAGGAGGCATGTTCGATTCTCTGGAATCACTTCGTGGCGACACCCCAGCCACCCGAACGCACGTCATACGTCACTTCCTCTGGCAGTGATTTCAAACTGACATTGCATCGGTTAGTATTAACCTGTTGCTAGGGCCTCACATTTTAATAGAGAGAGATACTAGTTAGTTGCGGGTGATATTAATGTACTAAATCAAGAGCTATAATATGTTATTCTATCCCCCATCAAGCATGCAGCGACGGTAAATAACAAAAAAAACATTTTGGTGAACACATTCATGGCATTTACTATCATTTGTAAACACTAGTTATGTAATATTGGTGATGTATAACATGGGGGTAGGAGTTGACACGGTAATATAAAACTTGATACCGACTATTTCTGGCATGAATTGATACTATCGGCGCAAATATTATTTACAATTTAATTGTTTCTATTGTATGGGGCTGCTTGTGGATCATAAATTTAGATTGAATGTTATTATTGAATCCCGCATCCAGACTCAACGACCAGACGGTGAGCCAAACCTCACCGGTCCTGCTTCGTCACTTCCTGTCCAGCATCTTCATGGACGTGGACACGGTAGTTCGAGAGGGAGAACTCTTCTGCGACAAACTCTGCGACAACGGGCCACTTCACAAGGGACAGGTTGGTTGCTTATACTTGAAACAATCAACTACATAGCTAAATCGTATTAGTTTTGATAATAATTGTTGTTCTGTACATATATTTCTATCCGAGTGCTTCTCTACATAGGATATATTAAGCCACTTCACATCTATAGTGCCTTGTATGGTTTTCTATCCGCTTATAAAATGAACTGATCTCATTCAGTCGTTTGGTATGGTGTATAGATTTTCTAAATCTGAATGGGTCAGATTGATCTGTATCGTCTTTGTCTCTAGATTCGCCGTCTGCAGCAGTGTGAGAAGCTGTTGGTGGCCATGGAGTTGTGTGGCTGGCTGAACGAAGCCAGTCTCTCGCTGCAGGCCGCTGTCCAGTGCTACGGGCTCTTGGCGCCGCTCATTCACTACAAGATCCCCGCCATACCCATTGTACAGGTAAGCAAGGGAGCCACATGACGTCACAAACGAATCCTTGATCATTCTTTCAACCCCCCCCCCCCCCCAACAATGGTGACTTCCAAATCAATTTTAATGTTGTCATTTATCAAGGTGCTGGAGCGGTGCAATGCAGTGCTTCAAGAGATCCCGACCAGCCTCCTACACAGACGAACCCCGGCTATGACGGAGAGTCTGCACCACATGACGGCCTGTCTCACCTACTACATGGCCAAGGTAGGCCTATGCGCTCGCCCCAGGAATCATCGTCATGCACAGTGCGTTTTCCGTTGCTACGGGGTTTTTTGTCGTAAAAGTTTAAACGCTGCATGCAAAAACATATCATCGATGGAGTGTAAAGGCACCGAATGTGGGACATAATTCATCCATTCATCATTCGTCGTCCCGGTCAGGTTCCTTGGCCCAGTTCAGCACAATAACGGCCTAAAACACCAATTACCATGACGAACGCTCAGCATGGCGTGAAGCCCCTGGGTATGGATGAACAGTGAATTTACGGTAGAAGGTGGACCCTGCATTTGGCTACACCGCTACGGAATACCCCCTATACGTATAGCCTGGGAATTAATACGGGGCACCCGTGCTGTAGGTGCTGCGGACCTGGGGACAGCGCGCTCTTTCGGCCAACATGAACGAGACCGGACGACGATTGCTGGCCGTGGATTCGGACAAGGACAAGGGCGCGGCGGGCGGGGACTGCGACCCCCTGCTGCTCGACCTGGGGGCCGACACGGGCTCGCTCACTCTGGCAGCCCTCAAGAAGAAAAAGTCCCGTAAGGGGGCAGCACCGCCCGGCAAGGACGACTTGGACGGAACCGGAAACGAGGAGCTGAAAGCGCTGGAGGCGCACATGCTGCGGCTCTCCAAGCAAGGTATGCAAGAGCGACTTTTCATGAGATACTTTCTCGGGTGTCGTTGACAAAGCATTTACATATATATATATATATATATATATATGACAACATATGGTAACCGATGAATTGTCACTAGTGTGTCTATTGGAGCAGTTCACGTAGTTAATACAATAATATAAGCTGCAGCTAGTAATAGTTTGCCGATATTAAAAGTAAGTCCTGCTAGGGTAGGACATTTTTGTGCGAAAAGGAACGGGTGACAACTGTAGCACATACTACCATTCATCCTATCTTGACACGTCTCTGTGTGGAGCCGTCGACACGTCTTTGTCAAATATGCTGAAGTCGATATGTTTGTAAGATATCATGTCGCCAATGAAGACGCAATTCATACAAGGAAGTTTGTCCGCTGTCACATAATTATAACTGCGTGTGGTTTCCCAGCGTTATGTGCAAAAATAAGTGCCTGATGCAGCACTTTACATCAGACTTTGCATGTCATTGTATTTCATTCCCTATAGTGAAAAAGCCCTTGGTAGTTATTTGGTCATTTTATTACAGGGCGAGAGGAGCTTTGTAAGTTCACCAGATATATGATAGACCAATCCATGTACCCGTTAAACGAGTCGCTAGGGTGAAACCGTTATTTATCAGTTACTTACGGAAATGGTGACTTTATCAATAATTTTAGCAATTATTACGTTATGAACTGTACATATTTCGCGTTTTTCTCCATCGCCCATCGTGTAATTATGATTCCATAAGTCATAAGATCTTTCGCAACTTTGCTTTTTCCTCTTCAATCAGAGAACGAAACTGGTAGGTTGTGTATTCTATGTATAACTGCATGTGGAGCCCTTTGTGTTCTTATCAGGCGTTGGCCTCGTGACTGTGTGTCCCACTTGATGCCTACTGCATTCACTCCTTTATATAAAAGGGCCGTCCCGATAGCTCAGTGGGTTAGAGCGCTCGCATTGAGTTCCTTCTTGGGACAGAGTAGGGGGATACCCCGGGGACATGGTTCCGCTCCTCCCGTCCATCTCCCATTGACAAGATATACAACCAATCTTTATAAACGTCAACATATTGCAGCTGATCAATATCTTAGATTGATGTATGAACGCGGATAGGCTGTATCTGGTTGCTTTCATGTTGCTTTCATGTTGTTATCGTCGCATTCATCCCGTTTTATATCGTGGAAATATGATGATATAATGTCTAATTAGTTGTTACTTCGTCACTTGCATGCTGAATGTTCTGTATTTTGCCCTCTGCTTTGCATGTACTGTCAAATAATATCCTACTCTGGTTAACATGTGTATGTTAGATCCTTTAATTCGAATATATCTGGTAACAGGCAACGTATCAAAAGGTATCACGTTTCTGTTTAATATCATGTTCTTTACTAAGTAAAATGTTGGGCACTGCAGTAAAAGCTTCGGCCAGAATAATATACTAAGTATGATACTGACTACCGTATTCACTGGATTAACTTTGCTGCATGCGGTGCTCAGAGAGCTGCCTAATTACCATATTCTCTCGAAGATTCGCCTGAATGAGTAAGCGCCGGGCCAACCATTATGATATCTAAAAGACGATGGTTTATCGATGAATGTTACGTTAACCTTCCAGCACAATCAGAGCATGAACTGACCGGGAATGAGGACCCGAGCATACTGCACGCCTACATCGCCTACCTACCCAGCAGAGTGGCTTACAAGGAAGGTATGTATTCATTAACTCGGTGGATGGTACTCAATGAAGTGTTCGTGCTGAGTGGAACATCTTCATGATATACTTTGTCGTTCTTCGTGAATAGCTTTTATTTCTCGAAGGATTAGCCTTTGTAGCTCCCTTATAGACCCAATAAAACGTCTTGCTCAAATACATGTTAAGCAATTAGATGCTCGGTATATCAGGAATTATCGTTCTTTTAACAGGCGCGTTCTAAAATGGGGAATAAACCCAATGAAACCAAAATGTGAGATATAGGCCATGTTATCTGTCGTCAGTGGTTCGGTTCAAGCGTCGGGCGCGCTACCTGGAGTTTCTGGTGCAGACGGCCCAGAAGGCGCTGGCCGAGGGCATCCCGGAAGCCGCCATGGAGTGGTGTGAGGACGCGCTCGCCTGGCTCCAGAAGTATGACGTCACATCACGTTCTTGTCTCAGCTACTAGTGCAGTTGATTTGATGATTTATTGATACTTGGAAGATTAGTATCCGTGCAAATGTCCATCACACCGATCGCGTATGTCTAATTTTGATATTGAACCTTTTATTCCCAGGTTGTTTGCAAGTAGTTTCTGTGTCCAGCTTATTAATTAAATAAAAGTGGCCAGCATCCTTTGTAAAGTCAAATGTTTTGCATCGTTCCTCTTTTAATTGTTTTCTATTGTCTATATACAAAAATACAAATTTAGTTAATAATTGATCACACGACCAGTTAGCTGTCTGGCACGCCACCCATGACCTATTTATCTGGATACCCACCGATAGGAGGAATGAAGGGATCATCGGGACCAAGGCCACCGTGGGTAAGCAGCCTGGCGCCACGACCATCATCGGTGACGACCCCAAGAAGTTCGCGGCGGCTCTGGTGGAGTACAGCAAGGTAGGCCTTCGAGAAGTGATCACTGTCCGCAACTGTACAACAGCTTGTCATGCCCTGAGAACAAATGAAATGATGGTGCACACAACTGCTAAACTGGGCCAAGGAACATCGGTGATGAAGGATTAACCAAAGAAATGTTCCCCAGATTAGTTGTCCGGGCCCGGATTCGAACCCAGGACGTATTAAGCTGCGATCTTGTGCGCTAGCCACAACACAAAGGGGCCCCTATGCCTGACATAGGTGCCGCGGGAAGTGGAGGAATATGATTTGACTACCGCCTGGTTGCGAATTATCTAACCATACAAATGATACACTTCTGATCTTGAGATAAACGCCCACCAACCCGGCCTCGCTTGCCTTGCAAGTCACTAATAGTTTAGTTAGACCTAGTACATTTATAGTTGTATTATTGAGCACATTTGTTTATTTCAAACCCGACTTCGGTCACTTTATATTTCTTATTGTGCGATGGTGAATAACTTTCTGTGGTTTACTACACCTATGTAGTATTAGTCTGGGTAACATATCGTAAGTTTTAACTTGAATGTGTGATATTAGAGCAGTCACCCTGCGACAATCTCTGCATGGTTTACCTTTTTTCCAGCACCGCATGATATAATTGTAGGACTTCTTTCCACATAACATGGCATTGCACATCAATATAATAAGTTGATCAACACTTTTGTAGTGAGCACACCCGTTCTCTGTTGTTATTGCACCCTTTATATACCGGTAGATATATTTTTCTCGATGATGAATATAATTACTTTTTTGTTCATCCATTGCGTCCAGCGTTGTATTTTGGATCACGATACAGCATATCTTCCACTTAATATTTCGGACCACAGGACAACAGGGGAGAATGACCTTTTAATGGAAAACGTCTGAGATCTCTGAGCGTGCTGTATATTGTTAAATGTGATTGCCTAATGCAGTCCCCAAGGTCGCCAAGACGCTGCCACACTTTCGATTTCTCTGATGAAGATGACGATGGTGAAAACCCGGTATACACACGCCTCTCCCACAACGTTTCCTCGAGTGGTGTGCAAACGCTTTTGCTATCTGCGGCTACATGAACAATCTAACGTCTTTATTGCGGCAGAAACTAGTAACAAGTTAACACGCTGCGCTAAATCATCCTTGCCAATGCTGTTTTGCAAGCCTTCAGGAGAACGTTGATGATTACGTTATGCAAATTGCCTGAATTATATAGGTCAATTGTGGGAGTACTCACATGCAAATCTAAAAATATTTAGTTATCCGAAATAGCGTGTGCCCTACATAACATAATTAATGGTGTGGCTATACTAGTTGTGCTATTTTTGTCCAGTAGACTATCTTTCCTATCGCCAGGTAGTCTAAAATACTTAGAGGCAATGGTTTCAAGTTCGCTTTAGTTTCTGTAGCTTTCCGCAATGCTTACGTTTATTGTCTTGCAACGAGAATGGATTTCTTCTGATCAATGTTATTACGGTATAATAAATATGAACAGATACCTGTATAGTCTAGTTGAAATTCGGTAGCCTAGATATGTATCGTCTAGTTGATTGTGCCGGTAATAATGCATTAATGACGGCTTCAACCAGATTGAAGCCCGGGTCGTAAGGTTGTATAGATACCTTAAGCCTGTTAAGCACACGAATGGAATTTTTACCATATAGAAAACGTGGAAATAAAAAATAACCGTCCGAGTTGTATCCGTATCGAATGTCTCTTATCAAGTCTTTTATTTTAATTGTAATTTATTGTAAAGACAACCCGACTTCATAATATGATGTGACATAATATTGTGTGTCATGATACGGTGTTTCGTAATATGCATTTTGTCTAATAATGTGGTGTCATAATGTGGTCTTATAATGTGGCTCTTCAGGACCAATCGCCTCGTGACAAAGGAAAAACAAAAGGCGTAGTCAAACCCAAGTCGAAGAAGTCAAAGTACAAGGTAAGTGTCTGTGAAACATTGTCTCGAGAATATCCAGTTATTACGTCCTTTTTAATAGCCTTAACGGCCTCTGATATCGGCCTCTATGTGTCTGTCTTGTGTTTACTGTCGACATCCGTTTGTATATATATACATATTTATTGAATACATCATGTTCTTCCATTGATGTAGTCTTATTACCGGAAAACTCAGCGTATAGCATCGACTCGATCATATTTGCCATATGTTACCTCATTATTCTTCCTTAATAGGCCATCGGGATCAACCCAAACATGACAGAGGAACAGCAACAACAACAAGAAGTCCTGGAGTTAAAGGTTTACTGCAGTTTATGAGAAACGTCTTAATTTAGGATGATTATTTAACAAACCGCATAACCGATCTGACGTGGTAACGCCAATTCTCGGCACATTGCGACTGGTACCCTCGCCATAGCATCTGTCACCGTCCACTATGCATACATACCCATCATTGTGGTGACTGCCACTCCGCAGTGGTGACTGCCACTCTACAGTGGTGACTGCCACTCCACAGTGGTGAATGCCACTCCACATTGGTGACTGCCACTCCACAGTGGTGACTGCCACTCCACAGTGGGGATTGCCACTCCACAGTGGTGACTGCCACTCCACAATGGTGACTGCCACTCCACAGTGGTGACTGCCACTCCACAGTGGTGACTGCATCTCCACAGTGGTGACTGCCACTCCACAGTAATGACTGCCACTCCACAATGGTGACTGCCACTCCACAGTGCTGACTGCCACTCCACAGTGGTGACTGCCACTCCACGGTGGTGACTGCCACTCCACAGGGGTGAATGCCACTCTACATTGGTGACTGCCACTCCACAGTGGTGACTGCCACTCCACAGTGGTGACTGCCACTCTACAGTGCTGACTGCCACTCCGCAGTGGTGAATGCCACTCCACGGTGGTGACTGCCACTCTACAGTGGTGACTGCCACTACACGGTGGTGACTGCCACTCCACAGTGGTGACTGCCACTCTACAGCGGTGACTGCCACTCCACAGGGGTGACTGCCGCTCCACACTGGTGACTGCCACTCCACAGTGGTGACTGCCACTCCACAGTGGTGACTACATCTCCACAATGGTGAATGCCACTCCACGGTAGTGACTGCCACTCCACAGTGGTGACTACATCTCCACAGTGGTGAATGCCACTCCACATTGGTGACTGCATCTCCACAGTGGTGACTGCCACTCTACAGTGGTGACTGCCACTCTACATTGCTGACTGCCACTCCACAGTGGTGACTGCCACTCCACAGTGGTGATTGCATCTCCACAGTGGTGACTGCCACTCCACAGTGGTGACTGCCACTCCACGGTGGTGACTGCCACTCCACGGTGGTGACTGCCACTCCACAGTGGTGACTGCCACTCCACAGTGGTGACTGCCACTCCATGGTGGTGACTGCCACTCTACAGTGGTGACTGCCACTCCACGGTGGTGACTGCCACTCCACAGTGGTGACTGCCGCTCCACAGTGGTGACTGCCACTCCACAGGGGTGACTGCCGCTCCACACTCGTGACTGCCACTTCACAGTGGTGACTACATCTCGACAATGGTGACTGCCACTCCACAGTGGTGACTGCCACTCCACAGTGGTGACTGCATCTCCACAGTGGTGACTGCCACTCCACAGTGGTGACTGCCACTCCACAGTGGTGACTGCCACTCCACGGTGGTTGCCACTCCACAGTGGTGACTGCCACTCCACAGTGGTGAATGCCACTCCACGGTGGTGACTGCCACTCTACAGTGGTGACTGCCACTCCACGGTGGTGACTGCCACTCCACAGTGGTGACTGCCACTCTACAGCGGTGACTGCCACTCCACAGGGGTGACTGCCGCTCCACACTGGTGACTGCCACTTCACAGTGGTGACTACGTCTCCACAATGGTGACTGCCACTGCAGAGTGGTGACTGCATCTCCACAGTGGTGAATGCCACTCCACGGTGGTGACTGCCACTCTACAGTGGTGAATGCCACTCCACAGTGGCGAATGCCACTCCACGGTGGTGACTGCCACTCCACAGTGGTGAATGCCACTCCACGGTGGTGACTGCCACTCTACAGTGGTGAATGCCACTCCGCAATGGTGACTGCCACTCTACGGTGGTGACTGTCACTCTACATTGCTGACTGCCACTCCACAGTGGTGACTCCCACTCTACATTGGTGACTGCATCTCCACAGTGGTGACTGCCACTCCACAGTGGTGACTGCATCTCCACAGTGGTGAATGCCACTCCGCAATGGTGACTGCCACTCCACGATGGTGACTGCCACTCTACATTGCTGACTGCCACTCCACAGTGGTGACTGCCACTCCGTAATGGTGACTGCCACTCCACGGTGGTGACTGCCACTCTACATTGCTGACTGCCACTCCACAGTGGTGACTGCCACTCCACAGTGGTGACTGCATCTCCACAGTGGTGACTGCCACTCTGCAGTGCTGACTGCTACTCCACAGTGGTGACTGCATCTCCACAGTGGTGACTGCCACTCTGCAGTGCTGACTGCCACTCCACTGTGGTGACTGCCACTCCACATTGGTGACTGCCACTCCACAGTGGTGACTGCCACTCCACTGTGCTGACTGCCACTCCACTGTGGTGACTGCCACTCCACATTGGTGACTGCCTCTCCACAGTGGTGCTCGCCACTTGTTGTTGACTGCCACTCTATCACTCAGTTTGTTTTGCAGGCATTGGAAATTCTCATGCTGTACTTTCTGGACATGTACCAAGCGCGAAACAAGCGAAGGAAACTGCGAAAAATATCCACGGATGAGATGCCATGGAGAGCTCAGGTGAAGATCAAGATCTTTACTTATTCATCTCTTTTTGACAGATCGTAATATTTATGATTAACAAGAGAAATCATTCGTGTAGACAACTTAAAGGTAAAACTGGCGCGGTCCGTTGATTTACAATGAAGTTAATTCAATAAACTATTTCCTTTGCTTCATGTTCGTAGCAACGCAATATCTATTTCACGAAACACTGTAAAGCAGCATGGCGGTCACTGAATGGTATTTATTTATGTCTCATAATTAATCTGATATATGTGACTTTGAAGGGCCGTTGCAAGCAAACCTCTGTCATGAAATCCTTGATGCTGACTCGGTCTAGTTTTGTTCCAGTTCAACATTGTTCTTGGCCTGAGCCAGTTTGGAGTCTTTCTCAGCCGTCTCGATGCAATGGAAAAACAGACTGGCATTTCTTCTGCCAACCTCTACAAGTGCGTACTCCCACAAGCCAGGTTTCTATGATGCATTGATGGAGGGGTCAGTCCGACAGACTGCGGATTGTTTCATATATCATTCATTTCATTGTTCTATCAGGCCATAGATTCCTTGCCTAATAACTAAATAAAGAAATAACTGCGGCCAACTAAAAGTGATACAAAAATTATGATGTATGAAATATATTTTGTCTCTTCCTGATTAGCTCGTCTTGCATGGACGACGAGTGGTTTTCGCTAAGCACGGCCGGCACCCTGGTGGTGGCGTGGCCGGGGGGTCCATCACGCCAACACACCCGCCAGAGGGCGGAGTTGACCAGGACTGACAGTGGTGCAGAGCCTCGGGAAACAGCCATCGAGATGGCTGCGGCCGCCGCCACAGGTAACCAAGGCAACAGAGCTCTTTGCGCTTTTAGTCGTTTTACGGTAATTCTTATGTGGATTGCATCAATTATGTTGTGATTTGCTCCTCTTATTGTTAAGTTTGACGTTTTATTATTGCCCGAACATTCAATTAATTGATACATCCATTAATCCGTGCTGCCATTAGGACCGGTTTAGATATGTTTTTATTTCTGAAGAACAAATGCCAATATGACAAGTGCCAGCGACCCTTCGCTTTCAACTGGGGTGTCCCGACCATGTGAATGAATCTGTTGTTGCTTATTTTCTATATGACACTTGTTATTTCTTATGTATTCGCTTGGTTCCATAAACGATTATTGACTTAAGGTGTACACACTGTTGCTAGGCAAGCCTCCAGTTGCCAAGCAAGCAACACCGGAAGAGGATGAGGATACTCCGCGTACCTACCGCTCGGAGGTCGAGACGCAGCGAAACATGGCCAGGAACAAGGGCAAGAAGACCAAGGAGGGGACCCCAGAGACAGATCCAGGGATCAGTCCCAAGGAAGCCCTGGGCATGATCCAGAAGACATTCCAGTCTTACGAGAAGGCTGTGGTATGTGGATTACTCCACTAAAGGAATTCTTGTCATTGTTTGCGGAATTATAGGGACGTTTGATCAGTGACCCTGGAGGTTATAGTCTTTATAGTGTTATCCGTTTAATCACATACTATTTTCGAATAATTGGGGTACATTTTGGGGTATAGTTTACGTATAGCCTCCACTAGTGTAATTAAGTAACACTTAAGTATACATTTTCTGTGTCTACGCGTATAAATTTCTGTAACGGGGCCAACGGCAACGTGAACGGAGTGATTTTCCCATCCCATAATATAGGGCACGGGGAAATTTATTCAAAGATTGTGTCCAAACAATTTTTGATGTACTCACCGAGCGAACTACTCGCGCACCTTCGAGGGTCAGGTCGTCAGAATTACCGTTTATTAACACCCTGATACTGATTTCCACCTGATCTGATCCAGACATTGTCTGGGTGACAACGCCCTTGGTGGTGATGTACAGTACATATTTCCGTACCGTTCATTGCAGGTGCTCGCCCATAGAGGACGCCACTGGACGCTGCTGCAGAACGCTTGCCGTGCGCTGTGGAACTGCGCCACGACGGCGGTGATGCGGCTCGGGCAGCCCGACTCCGCCACCGGGGCGGCCCTGATGGACGGCCCCGGGCTGAGGGCCGTCATGTGGCGACCTCTGCACACCGCTGCAGATTGCCTTCTTGACATGCTCGTCCAGCTCCAGCGGGGAGGGAAGGTGCGCCGGGCTATAACTCCTTTACTGAACTCTCGTTAGAAGTTGTACAGTACATATTTATGATAAGATGCACGGCATGTTCATTTATACTTTAGGTTCAACAAAATTTTCCATGTTTAGCGGTGCATATCTATTGTTGTGTATCGTCTAACACACATATAAATCAAAGAAAGTCTCCTGCTTGATACCTATGTTATTGGCATCAAGATCCCCTTGCCATTATCCTGTATATATATCTAGACGGTCCCTATATGAAATGGGGCCCCTCGTTCTCTTGGTGGGGTGTCTCCTTGGTGTAGTGGTTAGCGCACTAAACCGCAGATCATTAGGTCCTGGGTTCGAATCCGCATGTTTTATTCATTCATTCATCATTCATCGTCCCGGGAGGTTCCTTGGCCCAGTTGAGCCCTTGTGTGCACGGATTAAAACTACAATTCATTTGATTCTATTTTATTTCTCTTGTCCGCCCGTGATTGGTAGATGGCAGCTAGCTCAGAGAGGGAACAGGGCGGCGACCCCGACCATGTGATCACCTCGTGTGTCGGCGGCATCGGCCACGAGCGCGGGGGCGCCAGTCTGAGGTTCGAGTCCCCATTGGATGACCTGAGTCACGTGGACACCCGATGGCTCAGGCGATTGGTGCTCAGGTCCATGGAGCTGTTGTGCTACGAGAAGAAGTGGGAGCACCTGGCTGATGTAGCCCTCAGATTTAACGCGTTGACTGAGTAAGAATGATATTCTTGTTTACCATAATGTAGATTATTTAGTCATTAGCGCAAATGTCGCGAAACAATTTTTACTACTTAAACCAAGCAAAAACTGCAAACGCATCGTCTTTCGCAGACGGACGGGTGCCAACCCACCTAAATATGACATGTTTATGTGTAGATATACCGATATCTTCTGCGAGGTTTTGCGAATATAGCGAATTATTAAAGTCTCTGTTAATCTTTCATTCCAGTCATAATATTATGTACACTATACGATATATAGCAATGCTGCTATACAATGGCCACCCAATTACACACATGTGCATTGATGGAGATATACGACAAATTCAGATTATATATGACATATAGCTTACATCCTACAATTATAATATATATATATATATATATATATATATGTATGTTCAGCGACCGCTACTCGGAACAAGTCACTCCGCTCTTGGTCCAGGCCCAGCGTAAGCTCATCAAGCGTGTCTCCGAGAATGACGGCAAACTACCTCCCCAGCCTCACTTTGAGGCTGCCATGGCAACCATTGGGCGTCCAATCACGTCCAAGGATTATGCGACGCTGCAGCTGCGCGTCCAGCTGGATGACGAGATCCTGTCGAGGATTGATCCTGGCGCTCAGATAGATCCAGAAGGACACGATCTGTACTCAGGTAAGGGGGACCTATGTTATATGTACTTACCAGATGTGATAATGATGAATCTTTTATAGTATTATGACTGAACTCATTGGTGCTTCCATTGGTGCTCCCATTATAGTTCCCTCCCATGGTTTTCTCAGTGTTATCGTCATATGTATGACAAATAATAACCTTTGTTTCCTCCAGGTGGCGTTCACGCATTGCGACAGTGCAGCGTCCCTCTGGATGTGGCCTTCACCTTGCATAACTTCCGGTCCGTATTGGATGCCTCCAGCTACACTTCCCGCGCTCTGCAGCACTCCCGTCGCCTGCTGGTCCTGTACCTGGCAGGCCAAAACGCAGGTAGCTCATTGCGTCATCCCAGCCAAAGGAAATTTTGTCAAGAGTATAATATTTACAGTCTGGTTAAAACAATATTGGAGGACAAATCTAAGGAGATTTTTTAGATCGGCGAAACGCCTTGATATACTTTATAGGTTAGATACCCTTGTCTTTTACATCGTACTGAAAGCTTCCATGCCATTAGTAGTGTTTAACGATATATAACAATAATTAGGATAAATACACTTAAATAAATAGAGATATTAAGCTATTGCGAATGCAATAACAATTTAAAAAACCCTGTAAAGGTTACCCCTCACCATTATTATCCCCTGACACACACGTGTCTTTCGTGCAGGCGGCCATGACGACGCCGCTGTGACGGGCGTGACGTCCAAGGTGGACTTCGCGCCCAACACGGCCAAACCACAGCCCAACATGCCTCCAGACCTCCAGGACGAGACGTTCCGGAGCCTGGACGACATCCAGACCTCTCCCCTGCCCAAGTCCCAGATCGCCCTGGTCGTCACCTCCTACGAGAAGACCATTGGTAAGGCTGCGTTGTGTACATGCAACGATAACCAACAGATAAAGGGCCATGAAGCGACACGCTTTCTACATCTGTATGGATTGTACCAACATCACGTTATTGAATTAACACGCAGCGGACACCAATATTATAGCTCTCAAAACGGTATATACTGTGTTGACTTCGCGTCTGCTGCTTGAATACTACCAACATGTAAATTCTATATTACAACTATATAACGTTACATATCTCCGCCTCGTACAAATATGGTACGGACTTTCTGAACGTGTGTATATTGATGTGTGTATTCGACACCAGATATGCTGCTGGCTAGCAACCACAAGGGACTTGCAGCCGAGGCGATGAAGGAGCTTGGCAACATTCATTATCACAGCCAAAACATCAGGTGGGTGCAGTCGTTCAAAAACAAAGTCAGACTATTCAGTCCTACATATCTAACCTCTCTTTCAAATGAATCTTACATTTAGCCCTGATGATGATGGTCCTGTAGACTACAATTATCGGGTTATGTAACCTACTGGACTAATCATATAACAGATAATTTATGTTATTTCGGGATATACCAAATCTGTGTCTTTCTTGTACTACCGGTAAGTGTTGTAAGGGATATATTGGAAGGATATTGGAAGGAATATCATCCTATTGCATATATCACTGTTTCAGAGGTGCTTACAAGTGGTGGGCGGAGTCTCTGGACTTAGTGATTGGCACCCTAGACGCCATACACCAATGGCGTGTGGCGCTGGATGGCGAGAAAGACATAAGCCACGCCCTCCTGGAAAAGTGCGGCCTGTGGGGCTGTCTTCTCGGAGGAATACTCAGCTCTAATATCGCCCAGTAAGTTACCATAGATCCTATATATGGATAGGTTTTCGATTTAGAAAGCCCAATTGTATTATATTTCTGTTAGTGCCTCAAACATTGTTTTTTGTTTTTTCATGAAATGTATATTTATATAATTATATTGATAAATAATATGCTCACATTCATCTTAAGTTACTTACGATTGCTGACGAAGGTAGATTGGGGTCATTATTATTGCTACGAACATGAGGCGTTCAACATGTGGTTATTATTTCAGGTACATCTTGACGTCAGATCTCGGCCTGAGAACCGAATGTTGCTTCCTCTCCACCTACTTCTTCAAGGTACTTGTGTGTTGAGGATTACCGGTAACTAAACTGTAATACTAAGATCACATCAACAACAGGGAGCATGTGATCTTTGTGACGTTGACATATGTGCTATAATATATATCGTTCATTCATTATGTATACTGGCACGATATAGCGCCTTACAATCTGAAACAGCTGTTAGTCACTAACAATCAAAATCAAAGTCAATAGTAAGTGTCATTGTAAACTGTCAATACAGCAAGAACACTTATTCCAGGGACAATTTGTATGCACCCTGTTCACACACGAGGCATCATATCGCACAATTCCATCTGGTGTAACTGAACTTATTTCACATGTTAAATTCGTTAAATTATATTCGTATATGCGTATATGATCGTGGTATAATACATACGAAATCATCTCTGTGGATTGTAAAATGATTCATTCCGTACTAGAGGGCGTTTTACTACTGAGTGCTGCCTGTATGGTTTTGCCCAGGCTTTGTTCCGCGCCTCGCTGCCGCACCCTACGTCAGACCGAGACTACGCCAGTTACGAGGTGGGGGAGGGCTGTGAGGTGACCTACCTCGTGCCCGGCATCGACCTCCTCTCAGACAGGTAAGGCGTACCACCCACAGTGATGGGTCAGCTAGGGTGGGTAAGAATGAACTCACCCTTGCAATCAATCTCGGAAAGTGAAAAAGTGCGTATTCCGTTAAACGATTTTTTTTTACAACGCATCTTTCACATTTGGTTGTGCCCAGTGAATGTACAAACATATATATCCCTTCAAATTCACGATGTGTTGCTTATTGGAGGTGTAGTATTATTGGATTATTCGTATTGACGGCGGCCTCTCATGGCATATGTATGATCACGCACTCAAGTATGATCATGCAGAAACAAATCACACCTATGTGTTGGCCCGTTTCATCATTCATAATGTTATGCTGTACTGGTGCGCTCAAAGGTGACCTAAATTACGGATTTATCATGTAAGCGAAGAGGTTACGTTGTCCGCATGACGTTCCGTATATATTGACGAACCATGTCGATTTCACGTTCAGGTTCCGACTTGAGGGGCGCACCCTGGTGGCGGCCTTGAGATTCGTCATGGAGGAGTTGGCCCGCGGACGTCATGGCCTCTTTGTGAGTATCTGAACATATTTCATCACGCGACGCTATCTGCCAAGGAAGATATCATGAAGCCAATCGATGCTATGGCGATGCGATGAAAAGGGTATTGCATCTGCCGAATATTCAGTATTCGTATTATAAAGCTCCGATTAAAGCGTTATTGGTTGCCAGCATTATCCAACAACTGGCCCTTATTTGTCCTCAAATTGAACACGACTGAGCACGAACGCTGAATATAATGGCATAATGTCATTGTTTGGCACGATGCCCCTATCCCAAAGATCAGATATTTGAAATCATCATCTAGATTTCACATCAATCTCCATTCCATTCACATCAGTATTGTTTTTTTCCCTAGGTTTTGCCATTGATGACCCTGCATCAATATTTCACAACCTTCATGTGCCGTGACCTCCAAAGGTCAGTGGATGGACGGATATTGAAGGTCGCTGTGTTGACCGACCTTGGCCTCTTCACGGAGGCCGTGGTGACCTTGCTGAGACTGCTGAATGGAGAGCGCCTTCCACACTCTGCCGACAGCAACTTCCGACAGGTGGCAGGGCGAACGGGGTCGCTGACCTTCAACACATCCAAACCTTTGCTGGAGCCGGGCAATCTGAAGGTCATACATTTACCATTAAAATCACATTTCGTCTTTCATTAAGAAATATCGATTACCGATTGTTCTCATGCATCATTTTTTCAAGTTAACTTGATATTTCTTGAATAAATTTGCATCTTCATTAACATTGAAATTGATTAGTTTTTAAAAAATTGTCTTTGGATTGATTGAGTTTACAGCTTTTTCAGCTTTCATGGTTTATCATGCCATAAACATTTCATAACTCCATATTACATTTTTGTCTTAAAATGCATGTTTTTGTAGGTGATGGAGGTGTTGGTTGAAAAGCGCCTGTCTTCTGACCTGAGCGCTCTCTATGGACCCCACCTGACATGCCAGCTGTCCATTGCACATGCGCATTTGCTGACAACCTTAGCTCAAACAATCCCTGGGCTCCCACAATTCGAAAACATTCCGTAAGTGAATCAGTTAGAAAGTAAAGCCCGAAAAAGGTAACGCAAATGTGTAAATTGATAACTTACATAATCTATAAATATGTGCAACACGCAAAAACAGCTGCTGACTCATTTCGATAATGAGTGATGCTATAACTTTGACCTTGACCTTATTATCATACTCCTTGTCTCTTCCCTCCTCCTGCGGCGTCCAGGCCGCCCGGGTCGGCAGTGTTAGTGCAGACTCCGCCCGCGGCGGCCCTCTCGGACACCAAGGCCCGCGGGACCTCCAAGGTCTCATCCGTTGTCAGCGCGCGGGGAGGCAGCGTCATGGGTAGCCGTGCAGGTGAGTCATTGCCCGGGGAGGCAGCGTCATGGGTAGCCGTGCAGGTGAGTCATTGCCCGGGGAGGTAGCGTCATGGGTTGCCGTGCAGGTGGGTCAGTGTCCGGGGAGGCAGCGTCATGGGTAGCCGTGCAGGTGAGTCATTGCCCGGGGAGGCGGCGTCATGGGTAGCCGTGCAGGTGAGTCAGTGTCCGGGGATGCAGCGTCATGGGTAGCCGTGCAGGTGAGTCAGTGCACGGGGAGGCAGCGTCATGGGTAGCCGTGCAGGTGAGTCAGTGCACGGGGAGGCAGCGTCATGGGTAGCCGTGCAGGTGAGTCAGTGCACGGGGAGGCAGCGTCATGGGTAGCCGTGCAGGTGAGTCAGTACCCGGGGAGGCAGCGTCATGGCTAGTCGTGCAGGTGAGTCAGTGCCCGGGGAGGCGGCGTCATGGGTAGCCGTGCAGGTGAGTCATTGCCCGGGGAGGCGGCATCATGGGTAGCCGTGCAGGTGAGTCAGTGTCCGGGGAGGCAGCGTCATGGGTAGCCGTGCAGGTGAGTCAGTGCACGGGGAGGCAGCGTCATGGGTAGCCGTGCAGGTGAGTCAGTGCCCGGGGAGGCGGCGTCATGGGTAGCCGTGCAGGTGAGTCATTGCCCGGGGAGGCGGCATCATGGGTAGCCGTGCAGGTGAGTCAGTGTCCGGGGAGGCAGCGTCATGGGTAGCCGTGCAGGTGAGTCAGTGCACGGGGAGGCAGCGTCATGGGTAGCCGTGCAGGTGAGTCAGTGCCCGGGGAGGCAGCGTCATGGGTAGCCGTGCAGGTGAGTCACTGCCCGGGGAGGCGGCGTCATGGGTGAGTCAGTGCCTGGGGAGGCGGCGTCATGGGTAGCCGTGCAGGTGAGTCAGTGCCCGGAGAGGCGGCGTCATAGGTAGCCGTGCAGGTAAGTCAGTGCCCGGGGAGGCAGCGTCATGGGTGGCCGTGCAGGTGAGTGAGTGCCCGGGGAGGCGGCGTCATGGGTAGCCGTGCAGGTGAGTCAGTGCCCGGGGAAGCGGCGTCATGGGTAGCCGTGCAGGTGAGTCAGTGCCCGGGGAGGCAGCGTCATGGGTAGCCGTGCAGGTGAGTCATTGCCCGGGGAGGCAGCGTCATGGGTAGCCGTGCAGGTGAGTCAGTGTCCGGGGAGGCGGCGTCATGGGTAGCCGTGCAGGTGAGTCATTGCCCGGGGAGGCGGCGTCATGGGTAGCCGTGCAGGTGAGTCAGTGTCCGGGGAGGCGGCGTCATGGGTAGCCGTGCAGGTGAGTCAGTGTCCGGGGAGGCGGCGTCATGGGTAGCCGTGCAGGTGAGTCATTGCCCGGGGAGGCGGCGTCACGGGTAGCCGTGCAGGTGAGTCAGTGTCCGGGGAGGCGGCGTCATAGGTAGCCGTGCAGGTGAGTCAGTGTCCGGGGAGGCGGCGTCATGGGTAGCCGTGCAGGTGAGTCAGTGCCCGGAGAGGCAGCGTCATGGGTAGCCGTGCAGGTGAGTCAGTGTCCGGGGAGGCAGCGTCATGAGTAGCCGTGCAGGTGAGTCATTGCCCGGGGAGGCGGCGTCATGGGTAGCCGTGCAGGTGAGTCAGTGCCCGGGGAGGCGGCGTCATGGGTGAGTCAGTGCCCTGGGAGGCGGCGTCATGGGTAGCCGTGCAGGTGAGTCAGTGTCCGGGGAGGCAGCGTCATGAGTAGCCGTGCAGGTGAGTCATTGCCCGGGGAGGCGGCGTCATGGGTAGCCGTGCAGGTGAGTCAGTGTCTGGGGATGCAGCGTCATGGGTAGCCGTGCAGGTGAGTCAGTACCCGGGGAGGCAGCGTCATGGGTAGCCGTGCAGGTGAGTCAGTGCCCGGGGAGGCGGCGTCATGGGTAGCCGTGCAGGTGAGTCAGTGTCCGGGGAGGCAGCGTCATGGGTAGCCGTGCAGGTAAGTGAGTACCCGGGAAGGGAGCGTCATGGGTAGCCGTGCAGGTGAGTCAGTGCCCGAGGAGATAGCGTCATGGGTAGCCGTGCAAGTGAGTCAGTGGCCGGGGAGGCGGCGTCTTTGGTAGCCGTGCAGGTGAGTCAGTGTCCGGGGAGGCGGCGTCATGGGTAGCCTTGCAGGTGAGTCATTGCCCGGGGAGGCGGCGTCATGGGTAGCCTTGCAGGTGAGTCAGTGCCCGGGGAGGCGGCGTCATGGGTGAGTCAGTGCCCGGGGAGGCGGCGTCATGGGTAGCCGTGCAGGTGAGGCAGTGTCTGGGGAGGCGGCGTCATGGGTAGCCGTGCAGGTGACTCACTGCCCGGGGAGGCGGCGTCATGGGTAGCCGTGCAGGTGAGTCAGTGTCTGGGGAGGCGGCGTCATGGGTAGCCGTGCAGGTGAGTCAGTGCCCGGGGAGGCAGCGTCATGGGTAGCCGTGCAGGTGAGTCAGTGTCCGGGGAGGCGGCGTCATGGGTAGCCGTGCAGGTGAGTCAGTGCCCGGGGAGGCGGCGTCATGGGTAGCCGTGCAGGTGAGTCAGTGTCCGGGGAGGCGGCGTCTTGGGTAGCCGTGCAGGTGAGTCAATGCCCGGGGAGGCGGCGTCATGGGTAGCCGTGCAGGTGAGTCAGTGTCTGGGAAGGCGGCGTCATGGGTAGCCGTGCAGGTGAGTCAGTGTCCGGGGAGGCGGCGTCATGGGTAGCCGTGCAGGTGAGTCAGTGCCCGGGGAGGCGGCGTCATGGGTGAGTCAGTGCCCGGGGAGGCGGCGTCATGGGTGAGTCAGTGCCCGGGGAGGCGGCGTCATGGGTGAGTCAATGCCCGGGGAGGCGGCGTCATGGGTAGCCGTGCAGGTGAGTCATTGTCTGGGGAGGCCGCGTCATGGGTAGCCGTGCAGGTGAGTCAGTGTCCGGGGAGGCGGCGTCATGGGTAGCCGTGCATGTGAGTCATTGCCCGGGGAGGCGGCGTCATAGGTAGCCGTGCAGGTGAGTCAGTGTCCGGGGAGGCGGCGTCATGGGTAGCCGTGCAGGTAAGTGAGTACCCGGGAAGGGAGCGTCATGGGTGGCCGTGCAGGTGAGTCAGTGCCCGAGGAGGTAGCGTCATGGGTAGCCGTGCATGTGAGTCAGTGTCCGGGGAGGCGGCGTCATGGGTAGCCGTGCATGTGAGTCATTGCCCGGGGAGGCGGCGTCATGGGTAGCCGTGCAGGTGAGTCAGTGTCCTGCGAGGCGGCGTCATGGGTAGCCGTGCAGGTGAGTCAGTGCCCGGGGAGGCGGCGTCATGGGTAGCCGTGCAGGTGAGTCAGTGTCCGGGGAGGCGGCGTCATGGGTAGCCGTGCAGGTGAGTCAGTGCCCGGGGAGGCGGCGTCATGGGTGAGTCAGTGCCCGGGGAGGCGGCGTCATGGGTGAGTCAGTGCCCGGGGAGGCGGCGTCATGGGTAGCCGTGCAGGTGAGTCAATGCCCGGGGAGGCGGCGTCATGGGTAGCCGTGCAGGTGAGTCAGTGTCTGTGGAGGCGGCGTCATGGGTAGCCGTGCAGGTGAGTCAGTGTCCGGGGAGGCAGCGTCATAGGTAGCCGTGCAGGTGAGTCAGTGTCCGGGGAGGCGGCGTCATGGGTGGCCGTGTAGGTGAGTCAGTGCCCGGGGAGGCGGCGTCATGGGTAGCCGTGCAGGTGAGTCAGTGTCCGGGGAGGCGGCGTCATGGGTAGCCGTGCAGGTGAGTCAGTGTCCGTGGAGGCGGCGTCATGGGTAGCCGTGCATGTGAGTCATTGCCCGGGGAGGCGGCGTCATGAGTAGCCGTGCAGGTGAGTCAGTGTCCGGGGAGGCGGCGTCATGGGTAGCCGTGCAGGTGAGTCAATGCCCGGGGAGGCAGCGTCATGGGTAGCCGTGCAGGTGAGTCACTGTCCGGGGAGGCGGCGTCATGGGTAGCCGTGCAGGTGAGTCAGTGTCCGGGGAGGCGGCGTCATGGGTAGCCGTGCAGGTGAGTCAGTGTCCGGGGAGGCGGCGTCATGGGTAGCCGTGCATGTGAGTCATTGCCCGGGGAGGCGGCGTCATGGGTAGCCGTGCAGGTGAGTCATTGCCCGGGGAGGCGGCGGCATGGGTAGCCGTGCAGGTGAGTCAGTGTCCGGGGATGCAGCGTCATGTGTAGCCGTGCAGGTGAGTCAGTACCCGGGGAGGCAGCATCATGGGTAGCCGTGCAGGTGAGTCAGTGCCCGGGGAGGCGGCGTCATGGGTAGCCGTGCAGGTGAGTCAGTGTCCGGGGAGGCAGCGTCATGGGTAGCCGTGCAGGTAAGTGAGTACCCGGGAAGGGAGCGTCATGGGTAGCCGTGCAGGTGAGTCAGTGTCCGGGGAGGCAGCGTCATGGGTAGCCGTGCAGGTGAGTCACTGTCCGGGGAGGCGGCGTCATGGGTAGCCGTGCAGGTGAGTCAGTGTCCGGGGAGGCGGCGTCATGGGTAGCCGTGCAGGTGAGTCAGTGTCCGGGGAGGCGGCGTCATGGGTAGCCGTGCATGTGAGTCATTGCCCGGGGAGGCGGCGTCATGGGTAGCCGTGCAGGTGAGTCATTGCCCGGGGAGGCGGCGGCATGGGTAGCCGTGCAGGTGAGTCAGTGTCCGGGGATGCAGCGTCATGGGTAGCCGTGCAGGTGAGTCAGTACCCGGGGAGGCAGCATCATGGGTAGCCGTGCAGGTGAGTCAGTGCCCGGGGAGGCGGCGTCATGGGTAGCCGTGCAGGTGAGTCAGTGTCCGGGGAGGCAGCGTCATGGGTAGCCGTGCAGGTAAGTGAGTACCCGGGAAGGGAGCGTCATGGGTAGCCGTGCAGGTGAGTCAGTGTCCGGGGAGGCAGCGTCATGGGTAGCCGTGCAGGTGAGTCATTGCCCGGGGAGGCGGCGTCATGGGTAGCCGTGCAGGTGAGTCAGTGTCCGGGGAGGCGGCGTCATGGGTAGCCGTGCAGGTGAGTCAGTGTCCGGGGAGGCGGCGTCATGGGTAGCCGTGCATGTGAGTCATTGCCCGGGGAGGCGGCGTCATGGGTAGCCGTGCAGGTGAGTCTGTGTCCGGGGAGGCGGCGTCATGGGTAGCCGTGCAGGTGAGTCAGTGTCCGGGGAGGCGGCGTCATGGGTAGCCGTGCAGGTGAGTCAATGCCCGGGGAGGCAGCGTCATGGGTAGCCGTGCAGGTGAGTCAGTGTCCGGGGAGGCGGCGTCATGGGTAGCCGTGCAGGTGAGTCAGTGTCCGGGGAGGCGGCGTCATGGGTAGCCGTGCAGGTGAGTCAGTGTCCGGGGAGGCGGCGTCATGGGTAGCCGTGCAGGTGAGTCAATGCCCGGGGAGGCGGCGTCATGGGTAGCCGTGCAGGTGAGTCATTGCCCGGGGAGTCGGCGGCATGGGTAGCCGTGCAGGTGAGTCAGTGTCCGGGGATGCAGCGTCATGGGTAGCCGTGCAGGTGAGTCAGTACCCGGGGAGGCAGCATCATGGGTAGCCGTGCAGGTGAGTCAGTGCCCGGGGAGGCGGCGTCATGGGTAGCCGTGCAGGTGAGTCAGTGTCCGGGGAGGCAGCGTCATGGGTAGCCGTGCAGTTAAGTGAGTACCCGGGAAGGGAGCGTCATGGGTAGCCGTGCAGGTGAGTCAGTGCCCGAGGAGGTAGCGTCATGGGTAGCCGTGCATGTGAGTCAGTGTCCGGGGAGGCGGCGTCATGGGTAGCCGTGCATGTGAGTCATTGCCCGGGGAGGCGGCGTCATGGGTAGCCGTGCAGGTGAGTCAGTGTCCTGGGAGGCGGCGTCGTGGGTAGCCGTGCAGGTGAGTCAGTGCCCGGGGAGGCGGCGTCATGGGTAGCCGTGCAGGTGAGTCAGTGTCCGGGGAGGCAGCGTCATGGGTAGCCGTGCAGGTAAGTGAGTACCCGGGAAGGGAGCGTCATGGGTAGCCGTGCAGGTGAGTCAGTGCCCGAGGAGGTAGCGTCATGGGTAGCCGTGCATGTGAGTCAGTGTCCGGGGAGGCGGCGTCATGGGTAGCCGTGCATGTGAGTCATTGCCCGGGGAGGCGGCGTCATGGGTAGCCGTGCAGGTGAGTCAGTGTCCGGGGAGGCGGCGTCATGGGTAGCCGTGCAGGTGAGTCAGTGTCCGGGGAGGCGGCGTCATGGGTAGCCGTGCAGGTGAGTCAATGCCCGGGGAGGCAGCGTCATGGGTAGCCGTGCAGGTGAGTCATTGCCCGGGGAGGCAGCGTCATGGGTAGCCGTGCAGGTGAGTCAGTGTCCGGGGATGCAGCGTCATGGGTAGCCGTGCAGGTGAGTCATTGCCCGGGGAGGCAGCGTCATGGGTAGCCGTGCAGGTGAGTCAGTGTCCGGGGATGCAGCGTCATGGGTAGCCGTGCAGGTGAGTCAGTACCCGGGGAGGCAGCATCATGGGTAGCCGTGCAGGTGAGTCAGTGTCCGGGGATGCAGCGTCATGGGTAGCCGTGCAGGTGAGTCAGTACCCGGGGAGGCAGCATCATGGGTAGCCGTGCAGGTGAGTCAGTGTCCGGGGAGGCAGCGTCATGGGTAGCCGTGCAGGTGAGTCATTGCCCGGGGAGGCGGCGTCATGGGTAGCCGTGCAGGTGAGTCAGTGTCCGGGGAGGCGGCGTCATGGGTAGCCGTGCAGGTGAGTCAGTGTCCGGGGAGGCGGCGTCATGGGTAGCCGTGCAGGTGAGTCAATGCCCGGGGAGGCAGCGTCATGGGTAGCCGTGCAGGTGAGTCATTGCCCGGGGAGGCAGCGTCATGGGTAGCCGTGCAGGTGAGTCAGTGTCCGGGGATGCAGCGTCATGGGTAGCCGTGCAGGTGAGTCATTGCCCGGGGAGGCAGCGTCATGGGTAGCCGTGCAGGTGAGTCAGTGTCCGGGGATGCAGCGTCATGGGTAGCCGTGCAGGTGAGTCAGTACCCGGGAAGGGAGCGTCATGGGTAGCCGTGCAGGTGAGTCAGTGCCCGAGGAGGTAGCGTCATGGGTAGCCCTGCATGTGAGTCAGTGTCCGGGGAGGCGGCGTCATGGGTAGCCGTGCATGTGAGTCAGTGCCCGGGGAGGCAGCGTCATGGGTAGCCGTGCAGGTAAGTGAGTACCCGGGAAAGGAGCGTCATGGGTAGCCGTGCAGGTGAGTCAGTGCCCGAGGAGGTAGCGTCATGGGTAGCCCGGCATGTGAGTCAGTGTCCGGGGAGGCGGCGTCATGGGTAGCCGTGCAGGTGAGTCAGTGTCCGGGGAGGCGGCGTCATGGGTAGCCTTGCAGGTGAGTCAGTGCCCGGGGAGGCGGCGTCATGGGTAGCCTTGCAGGTGAGTCAGTGCCCGGGGAGGCGGCGTCATGGGTAGCCGTCCAGGTGAGTCAATGCCCGGGGAGGCGGCGTCATGGGTAGCCGTGCAGGTGAGTCAGTGTCTGGGGAGGCGGCGTCATGGGTAGCCGTGCAGGTGAGTCAGTGTCCGGGGTGGCGACGTCATGGGTAGCCGTGCAGGTGAGTCAGTGTCCGGGGAGGCGGCGTCATAGGTAGCCTTGCAGGTGAGTCAGTGCCCGGGGAGGCGGCGTCATGGGTGAGTCAGTGCCCGGGGAGGCGGCGTCATGGGTAGCCGTGCAGGTGAGTCAATGCCCGGGGAGGCGGCGTCATGGGTAGCCGGCAGGTGAGTCAGTGTCTGGGGAGGCGGCGTCATGGGTAGCCGTGCAGGTGAGTCAGTGTCCGGGGAGGCGGCGTCATGGGTAGCCGTGCAGGTGAGTCAGTGTCCGGGGAGGCGGCGTCATGGGTAACCTTGCAAGTAAGTCAGTGCCCGGGGAGGCGGCGTCATGGGTGAGTCAGTGCCCGGGGAGGCGGCGTCATGGGTAGCCGTGCAGGTGAGTCAATGCCCGGGGAGGCGGCGTCATGGGTAGCCGTGCAGGTGAGTCAGTGTCTGGGGAGGCGGCGTCATGGGTAGCCGTGCAGGTGAGTCAGTCTCCAGGGAGACGGCGTCATGGGTAGCCGTGCAGGTGAGTCAGTGTCCGGGGAGGCGGCGTCATGGGTGGCCGTGCAGGTGAGTCAGTGTCCGCGGAGGTGGCGTCATGGGTAGCTATCTGTGTTCACGCGGACTCTCGCCCACGCCTGGCCTGGTGACCTGGGCCGCGTTTCGGCGTCGCGCGCGCTCATGGCGGGCGATCGCGGCGAACTTCACACAATATCGCTTCTGGATGCGTCGCAACAATTTTCTTCTGAAAATGCATCACGAACATGTGTTCCAGACGATTCCACTGATGAATTAGCCATACCATAGTATCACGGCTACAATAAGTATTATTAAGTATTTAGATAGTTTACAGATATTATGCGTAGATATTTCAGGGTTATCACCACTTGCCTAGCGAATAAGATTCGCCAGCCATTAATACTATGGATGCGGTGCTGTTCAGATATTTTTCACCGCAAACACCTGACTATAATGGGCACACGTGTCGTCCAAACCATGTGTCAGCTGGTCCATCTTCCGTGGAAACCCACGGAAACTCAAATGTGCTACATTGTCAGCATCTAATACCTAAATGACGTAATTGCTTTTTTTCCTGTTGCGTATCTCATGTTATGTTGGCGCAATCGTCGACTGATTGTTCTGTTTACCGACAATCTTTCAACTTCCAGGTGAATTGAAACGCCAGGGCGACAAGGACGCTGAAAGTGGAAGGGCTAGCGGAGGAGACAAGTACTTCACGGGTACTGCTACCATGGAAACCATCAAAGGCACCCTCCTGGCCACTGCAGACCAAATGGTATCCAGCCTCTCGGGTATACTTCTGGAGAATGGTCATAAAGACAAAGGTACGTAGCATGGATGAACTGTTATAATCAGTATGTTTGGGATAGCTGGTGTAGTGGAAACTCTGAGAGAGATAACCGGGTTATGTTTACATTTTTATCTATCTTTAACATCGGATTGCGTCAGTACACCAGGAATAACATAAGAAATATGGTAAGCTGAATGCTCGTTAATTGGGACATGATCGACTGAAGCACCAGAAAACGCACGTGCAAGGATAGTACACTGTGTTATATTATAGGCATTATTAATTCGGTGTGACTCTGCAATGCAATTTTCGTACATACGCATCATTAGGCCCGGAGGGAATGAGCGCCGCTGAGTTGGAGATTGTTTTGCTGTGTAAGCTGGAGATGGCGGCCATTGCTCGGCAGCGCCACCACGCGGCGCTGGCTGCCCGAGTCGTCATGTCCGCCCTGCGACTGCTGCAGAACTCTGACGTCTTCCGCCAGAGGAGGGATATGGCCGTCCACACCAGGTCAGCAGGCAAACAGAACGGTCCACCACTATCATAATATACGTACTCTTAGTAATGTATTATGGCGTTATCGGTGCAATAGCTATATAATCCTGCTCCATTCGTAATAAACATTTGACAAATTCCACGTATGGCCAATTATTTTAATGACAATTGAAATGATAAATCATGCAATTTACTTGGTAAAGAACCGGCACTAATATGTTGAGTAAATAAGTGTATCTGTATAAAAGATATCACGTCGATAGAAACTTGTATGAGCGAGATAGTTATTGGGATAGTTAAGTTGGATGATTCAGATTTAATAGACAGATTATACCAACGTAGTATTATTAACCTATTCCCTGGCAGAGTCTCCTCCATGAGGATGGAGCGACGGCAGCAGGGGCTGACGTCACGACGCGAGGCCTCCCCCGCCAAGTCAGACCGTAGCGGGGGCACGGGACCGGCGTCCCATCAAGACTTCCTCAGCCGCTCTAGGCTGGATGCCCGGATGTGGCTCAAATGTCGGCTGGCTCTCGTGGAAGCAATGGCGGAAGAAGTGCGCGGCATGGGCGAAATTAAAGGTAATTGTTGTTAATTTAAAAATAATTGCTATATTTATGATTATATTGCGAAGGTACGTTTTAGAGAATAATAACGGGCATTAATATTTTCTGAGATATTCCAATGGCAGTTTCAATAATTAGGCTGCAAATGTCTTTATCACAAGTGTTAAATCGTCACAACAGTAAATGAACTCACCGGCATCCCCACAACCTGACCTCAAAGAACGCGTCCCCGCTCACCTCCTTGACCCAAGGTCACCAAACAGCTTTACGACCCCTTTTGCCCCATCACCTAAACGGCCCACTTAATGTCTTTAATCTCTGTGCAGGCTTGGAGCGCGGCGTGAAACCGGAGCTGGCCGATGTGCGGCAGTACTGTGCCGAGGGGGTGGCCGAGGCCGAGGCGTGCGGGGACAGCGAGCTGCAGGCCGAGTTCCTCCTCCAGGCCGTGCTCCTCAACGTCTGTGACGGCAGACACGTTGACGACACCACGCAACTCCTGCAGGTCAGTCGCTGCGGCCACAAGGTCAAGCTCTCTCATTGGTTAACTTTTGTCTGGCTGACCATGTACCGTCTGACATCTGTTTGAAGCAACATTCCGACGTGGATTACCGATTACGGGAGATAAATGATGTATTATGGGAACTCAGTCTTTTATAACAGTCTCGTTGCAGCCTATGAATAGAATATACATAATAAGCACAAGGATATTTAGTTTTTTAATATACACATTGTAAATAATGTTATGTCCCTGTATATATCCGCACCGGATGTTATCACTATATCTTATTTGTGCTCCGTAGCATGTGGGAATTTTTTTCTCCATTTTAGATTTGTTGTGTTGCGTCCTATATACATGTAAACACCCGGTTTTACATTCATACGAATTCCGTACTTTCAGGATATTTTAGCATTGCTTAACCGAGACCGCCAAATATCAACGTCGGCTCAACTCCTAGTGGTCATCGCACTCGTGACCTTGACCGACCTTGATGTGGTGACCTCTGGCCCAGAGTCTCAGCGGGATTCCCTAGCTGACACCGCTCGGGCTTACAACACAGCGCAAGAGCTGCTGTTACGACAGGTGACGCATTAAGATTATAATTTCCAGTTAGACGTCATTGGCTTCTTGACGCTGATAATAATCAGCCCCTGTATAGTAGTGTCATCACATGCATGTCATCTGCTGAAGACGCACTTTAATTATTGTAGTGATCAATTAAATAGCAAGATTTTCTGTCATTTTTACAATAACTGTTCGGTCGAGTCTTTAAATCTGG
The DNA here is from genome assembly GCA_964019135.1 of Arenicola marina. Lineage (NCBI taxonomy): Eukaryota > Metazoa > Annelida > Polychaeta > Arenicolidae > Arenicola > Arenicola marina. The sequence continues at coordinate 22,495,619 of OZ025248.1, read as the reverse complement.
CTTTAGAAGATTGAAATATTATGTTAACTTTGCAAAGGAAATTGATGTTGAAGTAACATGAGAACTCATCTGCGTCGTGTATTTGTTCTGTGTCTTCAGTTGGAGGACCTGGGTGAGGAGATCGACCATCGTCTAGACGGTCGCCTTGAGCACGACCGGCCAGTGGCCCCGCTCCGCAACCTGTACCTACCCCAGCTGGCACTCCTTGTGCAGACCAAGCTCCGCCTGGGTCACGTGGTGGCTAGGAAGACCGCCAAGAGCACTGAAAACAGGTAAGCAGTAGGTCACGGGGTGGCCAGGAGGACCGCCAAGAATACTAAAAACAGGTGGGTCACGTGGTGGCCGTATGTATCTGGACATTGTTTTAACTCATGTTTCTTCATTAAAACATCCGAACCACTGGACAGTTAATCAAGATATTATTTCACTCACCTTCAGATCCACCGAAGAGGCCGCTAAGATGTGGTCCGAGCCTCTGGGGGTCCTGTCTACAGCTTGGGAAATGTCAAAGGTCATGACGGGAAGAAACCTCAGCGCTGAGGCAGAAATACTCCTACACATGGGTAAAACATACTCATGCACTGTAACAGCAATCAGTGTTTTGTTCCGTATTACAGATAAGCACCAGATACATCTATCTACATACTTCCATATCATATCCTATTAGGCCTGATGGATTAAGTCCTCTCTTACGTATCGGGATGTGACTATATATAGAGAACATGCAGTCTCATTTATGCTCTTATAGCCTTACAGGCTGAAAGTGCCGTGAAAGTAATATATTTTGTAATTTTTTGTATTACCAACCCTTTTCTTCATGTCAAATAAGTATATTCTGTCTTGAATTCAAATCCTTAAAAAGCCTGTGGGCTATCCGGAGAGAAGCACATTTGTTCACCGGGGCAGAAGTTGGTGGCCGGCTTTATATTTCTGCGCGCCTGTTCGCTGTTCGGTATTCTGTGTGATGTCGACCGCGGCTCGATCGCTCGGACGTCCGCGCGCGATATACATAAACCGCGCAGTTTTATGTTGAAATTGTTGTTTTTACAGACTTAAAGAGATATAAAAAATATGCATCATAATTTTGAGAGACTTTTAGGCTTGATTCTAACATGTGACAAATCTAAGATGGCGCATGTAAGTAGGCTGCTTTAAGCCCCAATAAAATCAAAATCAAATCAATTATGCTCTTTCTAGTTCCTAGTTCGACGAAATAGTGCGCGCTATAGCCCACAACGCTTCAGAACCGAGTCACAATAATGAATGTTTCAACAATATACTGAGATTACTTGTGTTGTGACAGGCAAGGTGCAGAGACAGCTGATGCAACTGGGTCATTACGACATGCGGGCAGCGGCCGAGACGTTTGTGGAGGCCATCAAGACATCCTTCGCCAACGACCACGATCTGAGGTGTGTTGCTACATTAATCAACCTTATTTTCAGCAGGGGGATCCTCGTTAGCTTAGTTCGCGTTCGTATCTTCGTCGGTTCGCGTCCTGGAACCTGCGTCTGTGGCATGTTTAATGCCGCTGCATGTCTTCACCATTGGGTTACGGAGATATTCGCTATCTTCGGCTTGTTCGAGAACGCGCTGCCGGACCAGTTATCACACCGCTCGTGTGTATGTGTTTGTATTGGATAAAATGTCTTAGGATGGGGTAGAGGGTAAGCCAGGAGACGGTGCTTTCCTCTTGCCTTTTGTCCTTTCTATTTAAGTAATATGGTCTCATAGATCGCATTTTTTTTCAAATTAAACAACCTTTAATTTCCGTGATCTATAACTCAAGCCGTCTCGTCTCTTTCTCGCAGCTTGATTCGACAATGTTATCTGGAGCTGGCTATTCTGTACCTCGCCGGAGGTGGAGCAGTCAAAGTCAAGGACGGATCGATTGTGGAATCCCTTCCGGCTCCCACGGTATCCGACGATGCCATGCGAGTCGAATCAGCCAAATCACGGAAGAAACAATACAAGGCAAGTATTGGGGCGACTAAAGTGTTTCTGGTTCTAACGTTTGACGCAGTGCACCCAACTTCTTCCCCAAACGAGATGCACCAGTCAGGCGACAAAAGCAACATGCCCCTTTATTTATTGCACATCACATATTGATATTTATGCAAGATGGACCCAGATATTTATGTATGACGATAGAAACCTGGCCAAAGCTCGTGGTACATAACAGTTTTCTAATCGGGAAATACTTTGCTCTTTCTATCACTCCCAGAATCGGAAGGGACAAGCCAGCAGGGAGAAGCTGGTCAGGGGCGGTGAGGGTTCCCAGGAAGCGGAGAGGAAGGCCGCCTGGACCGCGCTGCGCTGTGCAGCCGCCGTGGGTCAGGCTCAGAGAGCTCGCGTACTCCTTGTGGGGGACCACAACGTCACTGCTCAGCCCTTGGGAGACAAGATCAAGGACGTCGTCCCAGAATTTCTCGTCCTGGACTTGGTCGGTTCCTACGTCTTGGGCGAGAGAAAGCGGGTCTACAAAAGTAAGTATCGGACTGTGGTTTAAGGGCGTTTTGGTGTTGATTTGGACGGGGTTGTAGCAGCCTAGGTTACCATGAATAATTGCTTCTGGATGTAAACATGAAGCGAAGTTGTCGTGAGAAGGCGACAATTTGCATGTCAGGCGTCAATATCGATCATTGTGGCATGAAATGTCAGGGTAGCAGTTTTGTAGACTAGCTTTTGATGGATTTTAACATAAGTAGGTCTAGTAAGCGACAAACTCTGTATGGCGTTCCGGTATGTGTACTCCATGTATAAACCTGCATTTTTGAAACAGTTATTCCATAACGCCTATGTGTTTCCATGTGGAGAAGTGTTCCACCGATCAGTAATGAGTGCCGACAAGCCGAAAAAGGATAAACACGTTATTCAGAGAACAATGCTGCTGATCGATTTATTTAGTTATACAACCAATAGCGTAACTGTAGTTTCGGATGTTAGTAAGTTGTGATCCGGTTTCCCGTGAAGTTAACAAACTGCTTACGGCTCTGCCTCTCGTGACAGATGAGATAGAAGAGGAGATGGCCCCGCTCACGGAGCTGTTAGAGCCGCCGCCAGTGGAGACGTACCAAGACCAACTGAACCGCGCCAAGGAGACAGCCAAGGACCTCAGCTGGATACATGTCCTGGGTAAATATTAATATTTCAATGGCAGACTGATAAGGTTGAAATATGCCAACTTTATATCAGCTGGACGAATGCCCGAGGTACCTATGAAGGAGCCGTGAACCCTTGATTGATGGGTGCAATACTGCGTCTGTTGCAACTCAGTCTTAATATAAATATCCCAGGTTGAATATAAATGGTCCAAACACAATGAACAAATTACATCGCAGTACTGCTCTTACGTGCGATACTGCTCTTACGTGCGATACTGACCACGATAATGAAGACATCACTTTGCCTCATTTATTTGACAGGTTACCAGGCCATATTGCAAAGACTTAGCAGTCCGTCCACTGTTGTGACAAACACCACGACAAACACCGCTGAAACAGACGACGACATCCCAGATGGCGTCGAAGATTTGACCCTCAAGTTTGACCTTGGCGTCGTGGATCGTTCGCGGTTTTCGGTGACTCCCAACCACGACGTGAGTCGTTACCTGTTGTTAAGCAGTATGTGGGTAACCCGACTCTCCAGTCTCCATCAATTCATGACGCAACGACTCCCATCCTATGCCAACGAGTGTAGCGCCATCTATCCACCGGCGGATCTACAACTGCCCGTATCCTCAGAAGTGAAAGTCACAGATCTGGATCTCATCATGGGCTCGTATTCCGGAAATTTGATGGATGCTTCCGAGGATGATGGTGATGATCCAGGCAGCACAACGAGCCCAGCGCAATCAGTGACGGGGCGGATCCAGAAGAAGGAGAAACCAGTGTCGGCCAGGAAGGAGGACAAGGCCGTGATCTCTCCGTCCGGATCCGAGATCACTATCCAGTGGTACGATCCGGCGTTGGAGGCACGCCACCTGGTGGCAAAAGCGTCCGATGGGAAGGCTGAAGCAGAGAAAATGATCATGTTGCTCTATGCCATGAATGATGCCAAGAGTGACCGGAAGTGGACGTCCATGATGTGGGTGCCATTAGTCAAGGTCATCGGACTGCATGACAAGTGAGGCTTTGCTTTGTTTTTAGCAAAATACTTGTTTGTTTCTTCATGACGACAATTTCCCACCTAACGTAATTGAAATAGGTCTATAATACTGTCACTGTATGTGAGTTAAGCTCAGTCAGTTAATTTGAACAGGAATTAAATGCAATGTTGCCGTGTTGTTTTAGGCTGACTGTGTTAACTCAGAGAGGCGAGATTTCGCTCATGGGCAAGATCGAAGAGAAGCCTAAGCGTGAGACGCCAGCGCCCCCTGCTCAAGGTCAAGGCCGTGCCAAAAAGCAAACAAGGATTAAGGCGCTGTCGGCAAAGGTCAAACGTGATGAACTCCTGGAGGTAAATGTCTAAGTTTTCCAGCCTAAGTATTGTTTCAGCCGCATGTAATTCTAATAACAAGCGTTTTTAAGTCCTATGCATGCGAAAAGCCATATAACGATTCTATCATAGTAATATAGTAAGCAAAGGCGATGTAGACAGGTGCCATGGCGGTAGCAAATTATGGTGACCAATGGGAGTGCCACCGAAATAAACAAGCCGTCTTCTATTTATAGTTTTTTTACTTGTTCGTGGAGGCTATAACCGTCTGAGAAAAGAGAACAAGCAAACAGGATATGGTTAGCCATGTCAGTTTCGCCCCTTGCTCAGACGAAGGACCATTACCCAAGTATAGCCTTTCTTAAAGTATGGTGATACTGGTCCGTTTTACAATAATAAGGTGAGTTTTTCTTACTGACACGATGAATCCTCATCAAGACGACCGTTCTCCCCCCTACAGGCCCTGTTGAGGCAGTGTGTCGCAGACGCCCAGGCGATGGTTGGCTACTTGCCACCGACCGCCGAACCGGAAGAAGGTGACGGAGCCCAGCCCGCCTTGTTGCCAGGCGACCTGAACGAGACTGGCCAATCGCAGCCGGTCACGCCAAAGCCGATAGCAGACAAAGCCGCTGAACAAAAGGTGGACGCAACGGATGAGGCAAAACCGCCAGAGGTAACGTACTCTGCTCTATCTTTCATGAGATAGAGCTAAGGAACTGGATTATTATAGTATATGGTAGGGGAGAGCCACACGTGAGCTATGCTGAAACAATGGTTCGGCCTAACATGAAAGGAAAAACCATAGCCTTAACTATTACTCAGTACGATAAATAGCGAACGTACAATGATTGTTATTAACATCAATGCTGAGGCGTGGGAGTCTTCCGCGTCCCATGTTATTGTGAAAGTGTGACTTCGACTCATTTCCGGCATGGACCGTTATGAACTTTAGTGGAACAGTGCACTTCTTTTCAGAAATATTAATCAAACGCTTTTCAAGTGAGGTCTCTTGATCAGAGGGCCCCGACAAATAAAATATCATGAAAATAAAAACAATTACAGAGATGCTATTTGTATTTTCAGATTGCATTCGATATTACATTGGCCAACCTGCACCACATGGAGAAGCTGTACGACCCCAGTTTTGGTCACTGGGTGAGGGATCCCAAGATGCTTCAGTGGCTGAGACAGATTTTTCCCTCGGCGTAGGTCACCGTCCTACGTATGCGACATTTGACTTATGGATACCAAGCAAAAAAAATTTTGTAATGGTCTTATAACGGGCGAAATGAACTTGCCGCAGAGCAAATCAACTGGTGATATATAGATGTGTGTCAAACCAGTTTTCTTCTTCGTAGATACCTGGATAAGGTGTCCTCCATTCAGTGATACTGGATTCTACTTTTGTACACAAGAAATGGCAAGCGGACACGTATCTATTGTGGGAAACATGGTCCTAAACATACGCCGTGGAAAACTGATCCGCAGTGTGTCAAGATGTAGTGGCACAAAATTAAGAAAGCTCCCAGTGTGCCAAAGTTCTACTAAGTGTGATATGCGAAACCCAAAAATGCCGTCCACTACAGTCAATAATCGCTTGCTTTGCCCACATTTACGGTTGATGTAATGCTATCGGGCGACTTGGATTTATTTTCAGCATTCACCAAGTACGTCAATGCGTAGCTGTTATTGCAAGATCTCCCAACGATCTTACTGTGTTGATGAAATAAAAGTGCCAGTGAAACTTGGCTGCTTTTTTTCGAAATCTGTTTATAACATATTTTAATAGTCCACACAAGCATTATCTGATAGTTCGCGCTTTAATGGACGAAGGACCCGGTATTGCTCATCGTTCAGCCCCGTTGGTTGGTTGTTCAGGACGCTTTAACCACTTTTGGTCATATCGCGTCAATGGGAGAAGGAAGGGAGAGTGGAGCCATGTCTCCGAGAGTAACCCCCTACTCTTTGCGAAGAAAGACCTGGGATCTTTATCTTGCGACCACACAGACATGGCCACAGCAGGTCTCGAACCATCGATCCACGCGCCGCTATAGGCGCTCAGGTGACCAGAGCAGTCAATGCGAGCGCTCTAGCCCACTGAGCTATCGCGCCGGCCCCTCTAGCATGAAAGATAGACCGCTGGCCTTATATAAATAAAAACGGAAACTATCGAGTTTTTTTTGCCATATTATTAATATCTAATCAATTAAAACTAGTATATGATTAATGACGTGCACAACCCTGTCCCGCACATCTTCACAACACACATACAAGAACGAAAAAAGCTTGGTCTCAGACGATTTCAAACAAATGACTTGCGAAAGACAAAATGAAACGATACAAGCACATGTGGATGACTAAATTGACAGATAAACAAAACATCGTAATTAATAAATATACATCTTAGCCACAGACACATACACGCAATGGAAGGGGCTCAATTACGCTCTAAACCTCTAAAAAATAGCCTTCGAATATGACAATACTCCCAACCATTGGACAACACTCGAAGTTTAAAAAAAACGTCATTATGAAATGATCAGAATTATTACTAGACCTAGCAAACCAAAGTTTTACTTTGAACTCTATATAAGAGTAATTTTCCCAGTTTGTTCTTTCTAATATCAAACATTTGTATATATTTACTTCTTTAATATACACATATTTGTTGGTCAACAACAGATTGAAGAACATTTGCTTACCACATCGGAGACTGTTGATCAACAACAATACTTTGCATGTCAACTATGAACGATCTCATATTTTTAAGGTATTACTTGCACTTCTTGGCAGTTGACCACGACATGCATACTGTATCTGCTGGATATAATACCGGTAGGTTTTTCTACCGTGTCATTGCAGGCACAATGTTTGAACCAGGAGGCGTGGCTTTGGTAATTAAGGTTATATCACAAGTTATTAAAAAGCTATATAACACAGTGTGTCAACAGAAAACTATTGATATCCATTCAAACACACAGAAACTGGCTGTAGCTGGAGGGATATTTTTTAATAGCCCTTTCTACCCATACCATATTTAAACAAGAAATGTTTAAGAAAATATTCCTCGCATCAATGATGCAAACCCATCTATTGTTATGTAAAAGGCTTCTTGGCATTAGCACAAGGTGGCCATCGAATCCTCGTGAAAGACCTAAATCTGTAGGCAATGGTAGCTTGTCAATGTGAAGTCCATCCATCTGCTTCATCGGATGCATTCTTCCATGTGGTCAGGGATGTTCACGCCACTTTCATCGCTTTCGATCAGCTTTCCCCATAGCAGTATATTTTCACCTAATATAAAGGACAACAGAAGCAAATAGAATCATGCTGCTTGACATATATAGTGAATCATTTAAGGAAACAACTAAAGGCATGTATTTTCTTGCAAGACAAACAAACTGTTGCATGTAATCTTCTGCAAGTTATATTTGCAAAAATATTCACTTATCATGGCCAGAGCTGAAGATACATAGCAATAATACTACATACCTGAATAATCCAAACGGTCCATTGCATCAATCGCATTGCTATGAAACATCCAGAGATGCCCATTGTTACAGGACTCCATACACGGTCGGCAGGGCAGTACAACATTGTATCCAACTACATTGCCACTGGAGAAAGACAAAACAGTAGTTACAAAAATAAGTTAAAACAAAAAATTAACTTCTGCCAAGCCACTAGAATTAAAAATAATAACATCAGAACTTCATAGGATATTGTGTCTCATTAATTAATAATCAAAAGTAGAGGAGTAAATGTACCTATTCTTTATAACTGTCTATAACATAATCAGTTATTATGTGTTTAAAAGCACATGACAATATATCAGTGTGATGAGGGGGTAGAAGATGTGGCTAATTTGTTAGAATCTCTTCAGTCTTAAATGAGGTAGCAGCTTTACAAAGCTGTTAAAATATATATTTATATCTTATCAGCTTGTTATAGGCAACTTATATGATGACAAGGAAGACATAAAATGGTTACCAGTTCAAACAAGCAACATCTTGAATCCTGCATTTACACTTCTCTGTTTGATAGGACTCTGGAACAAGATCGGTTGCTCTGCAAGAAAAAGTTTTTATAGCAAGGTTAGCAAGGATAATAATCATCATTATATACATACATAAATTTATGTGATTCAATATTATTTAAGGATTAAATTAGTAGCAATAACTGTCAATAACTTTATAACTACTCTAATCAAATTTATTACACTTTCATATATGCCATATATAAGTCATGGATTGAAGGATTGAAGGAGGCAGGCCAGAGGTTTATAGCAGCCACATTTTTGCTGCTATTATTACCAGCTATGACTATAGGGTTAGATTTGAATATACAACCCAGGCATCACAGACTGGTGGTGTTTATATAGGCAAGCATCCTGCCTTTCAAACCAGTTTTGTACATCCCTGCAATTATCCAATATTCACTTCTTGTCAAAATAGCAAATTTAAATGAAGGAATAATATATTGTCTCAGTTTTATTAATATCATACCAAAAGGTGCATCGTATAGCTTTTTGCCCTTATCAATAAATCACCTGTCATCAAAAGTGATGAAAAAGCAATTCCACAAGGCTTGAACTTTACTTTTGTTGCCTTATATTCACTGATTGCCTTGCCACTTTTCTTAGCATTCGCTCAGGCATTTTGTATACTAGCCGCCCCGCGAGCGAATGTCTAGTGTTAAATGTGCTAATAAGCGAAAGAAATAACAGTATGACTATTTTGTTTGTACAGAATACTCAAATTGCGGCTAAAGCACGCTAATAAAGGAATATCAGATCAGTAAAACTAAGGCCCAAGCTCATACATTGATTGAGTGAAAAAAAGGGGTGATTGAGTAATAAAAGGGGCTGTTTCCCATCCGTTGTTCATCATTTAACGTACCTTCAGTGGACAAAATTTGCTACTGATGGGAAGCGATATTATGCGCGGGATAAGGTGATAAGCACCCAGTGGTTGCGTTGACACATGCGATAGCTTTGACACATCTAAGAGCGACGGTTGGATATATAGGTTCAAGGCGCCTGCTGGTGCCAATGCGCTCTTGCATGCCGTGGCATAGTGGGACAGACAGCTTCATTTTATTAGTATAGATCTTCCGTTGTGACATTCTCAAAATGGCTGATCGAGTTTACGTAAACTGTGCTATTTATTGTATTTATAAAAGGAGAACATTGAATATGAGGCAACAAAAGAAAAGTTCAACTCTTGTGGAATTACTTTTGATCACTATTGATGCTAGGCGATTTATGGATAAGGTCTTATATATAAGGGCAAAAAGTAATATGATACATGAACACCCCTACCAGTTCCTGGTCTCATGTGATTTGTACTTCATAGCTTTCTCACATGTTCAGGTATTGATTCAGTTCTTATGAAAGCCAAGTATCATGGCTAAATATTTATCAGATATCACAGTGATAAAAGTTTGGCAGTAGATATTTGACTATGACAGGGTACTGATTGCATAAAGCTATTTTGCTGGTACTAGCCACTGATGCTGGGACATTGCACTGAGACACTGCCGGCAAAATAGGGTAGGCCTATATGATATCTGCCAGTCAAATAGTCAAACCTCCTCGGAAATCGGTCACAACGGTCAAAATATCGGTCAAAATATCCACTTCATAAAAGTTTAGACCTAACGCTATATAATCAGTGATAATGCTTAGCTTTTACTGATACTTACTCAAATGGAGGTAAATCTGTGGAGTAAAGCTCTACTGCAGTGTCAGCCAACAAGATAGCTCTCATTCCTCTGCGACATACACAACTTCCGCAGCAATTGCAAATTAATTCAATCACTCTCTTCTTCTGAAAAGTGGGATGAAGGGACTTCCGTGGCATATTTGTTGTTGGGACCGTTGTTGTTCTTCTTTCGGTGGTGATACTGATAGTCCCTCTGTCCAGTGTAGTTTTTGAAGAAGTGGCCGCACCGGTACAAATCTGCGCCTATTGCGTCACAAGCAGACGGTTCTCAGACGTCTGTTTCGGTCTGGACGTGTTTTTAAGCTTTGTTGTTCATACACACTGTCATTGATTGATACAGCCAAAATTACAGGCAATTCACGCCCCGCATGACAGGTGATTTCGCCTAGGTTTGAGCTTAAATTGTGAGCGAACCCCGACTTAAATTGCCAACATTAAATTGTTTCACCGTAGTACTATGTCGAAAGTTCGTATTTATAACTGCTTAGTTGCTACTATTTGGCTGACATGAGCACGGTTAAGGTAGAACAAGCATGCGTTTTCTCTTGCATTTCTTCGATGAACTGACAACACCGCTGGCCCTGAGGTTAAATGTCACGGAAAAGCTTGGCAGCGATTGGTGGATTTAATAGTATCACGACTTCTGATTGGTCAATTTCTTGACAACGCCTGGGCATTTAAATCGTGATGTCATCGAAATATGTGTACACATACACAAGAGAAGTTCATTTCCGGGAGAATATGCTGTCAGAGGTCACTGCAGTTCCTTGTCCACTCAACCCAGTTGTGATTTGACAGAGAAGGGAAGCGTTTGTGGATAAAGCGAGCTGCAGTGAAGTTATATATGCACGTAAACTGCCTTGCTGAGCTAGCGCCATGGCTTCTGAAAGGAAGTATAAAAAGGATAAGGAGATTGTCCTGGAAGTAGAAGGACAGACGAAAGGTAAGGATTGTGTTTATTGCCAATATTGGTGATTGTCATCCGGTGTCATACTCACTGACTCAGGCTAAGCAGCGGAGACAGCGGAGCTCTTTGGCAGACACTGGAACTGCTTAGCCTATGTTGTTATGGTCACTTTACAGTCAATCTGATCTGTCTACTCACTCAGTATCCGCTCACACTTCACAGTAGTTAAATTCCAGATAAAGTCAAGTGCCATGAGGCAGAGTAGTTCAACAAATTAAACAAGGCCTGGATTTGGCGCAAGTGCCCCCAGGCAAGCCCGCTTCTCTTGGGGCACAACGGTAACAATGTTAAAATCCTTCGACGTTAGTAGGGAATCGACTCTAGCTTTTATTATAATGTGTGCTCAAACAATTATAGTGTTCAAGTATTCTATATACCTTGTTCTATCTTCTGACATCAGGAAAGTGTATCAATACTAGATTGTTATAGTCATATTTTCGCGAACAAATGTTGGAGCATGCGACTTTTCCCTACCAACCTGTGTGTGCAGTGCCACCTGGCGAATCCACCACCATTTGAACCATTTGTAGCCTGGGTCCCAAACTTTGTTACAGTCAATGACCTGTGAAAGAGCGCTGCTGTTGTCCTAAAGTTTAAAGTGAGTGACTGACAAGGCCCTCTAGCAGAGAGTCATATGCTAACGGAGAGGAGGAACCAAGTCGCATTCACAGGTACCAGCATCCGCCCAAAACAAATATGGCGGACTGCTGGTTAAGAACAGTTGTGTGCTCCAACATTTCTTCGCAAAAATATAACAGAAACAACGACACATTTTATTGATGTCAGATGATAGAACAAGGTATATAGAATATGTAAACATTATAATTGTTCAAGCACACATTGTAATAAAAGCTACAGTCGATTCCCTACTAACGTCGAAGGATTTTAACATTGTTACCGTTGTGCCCCTAGAGAAGCGGGCTTGCCTGGGGGCACTTGTGCCAAGGCCCAGATATATCACACAGGGTTTCTCACACAGACGGTCACACTCACAGTCTAGTGTGGCTGGACTAGTAGAAGAAGACCCCTCCTCTCGATCAGTTACTGAGATGAAGAATGACTGTATTAAAGCTTAAACCATTATCAAATCAATGTCACTATTGCTTCATTCTGTATATAACAATTACACTATTTAACTTTGAATACTTTAACTACTATTGATATTTATGCTGAGTGATATTTACAGCTATTCAGCCTATTGCATAATGCCTGAAGAAAAGAGGTATTGTATGGCTAAGGAGACCATATACCTCTCTAGTAATACCTCCACCCTGGTCTAAAAACAAAAGTTTAAATGCAGGTATATCAATCTAAAAATATTTCTATTGATATCTAATTTAGAGTAAATTTTTTTTTTGTAATGTTAAATATCTCATTAAAAACTAAAGATTGGATGAGCAGGTACACACAAATTTATTGGGAAATATTCCATGAGTTCAGAAGCTGGTGCAATGAAACAGTGATATACTATATGAAGCATAGCATACTGGTAGAGTAGACTTTTAGTAGACTCATTGAATACAAATTATTTATTGTCATCAGTAATTATAAGATTAATCAGACTATTAGTTGATGCAGCCTAGCTAGTTCACTTGTTTAAAAATTTAGTTGAGGTAGTAGCTCTAATATTATTTTTAAAATATGAATGCGGAGTAACATTGAAGGACTTAATTCTGTTATGTTATATATCCTGAGGCCATCAGATATTTCCATGAATATAGGAAGCAGAGTATTAGAGGGCTCATCAGTTATACATCCCATGCTAATTATCCGTTTGAAAAGGTAATGGTGACTACCGGTATATATACCGATAAAACAAATCTCAGAATGTTCCTACTGATATCTGTAAGTATAATATCTATCTTGTTATACATGTTAAATTAAGCAATAAACTAAGACATCAAGATAATTTCTATATAATTAAATTATATCAATATATTTAAATAAATAATATATAGCCTTCATTATTCTATCTGTAAATAAGTTGTCAATATAGATATAATTATTTTATGTATTCATTACATGAAAGAAATATTGTATCAGAGGTTTTTCAAATTAACAAACTGTAATATGGAGCATTATATACTGAAAATATCTAAATATAAATGCTATTTATAGAACTGTTTAGATATTTAAGCCCAAGGTTTATATACCTAAATAATCACTTATAAAGTTATATGAAAGTGGTCCATATTCAAATTTCTTTTCTGTTAGATATGCCCCCCACCCCCAATCCCAAGTACCACCATTTCAGTGACACATACTTCATTCTAGTCATTATTTTGCCCTGTTAGCAGGTCCCATTTTGCTACTAACGACATAGCCTGTAAATACATGGTCTCATCACTTCAGATATTGCATGCAATACTGTTAGTTGTCTATTTCTACAGGTGAATGTAAAATGCATTTTCATGTGGGGTCATTTTGTACACTTTTATTTTTCTGTGCAAGTGCAGATAAATATTTTTTAGTTACCACAAGGACTTGGCTCGTGTGTCAAACTGGAACTGTTGTGAATGACTATCGGAAGGGGGGCAGGGTGGTATCATGTTTTTAAAAACCTAATATAAGCCAATTACCACTGAAAAGTCCTTCAACCATAATTCATGGTCAAATATGATGTCTGGATTTGTACAGGTATGCACCTCCGGTATAGTTGATAGTATTATGTGCCATGTAAATCCCCACTATCAAAGAATGTCATTTGTTGCTTCTTATGTTGTCACAAGACTGTTATGTCATCAGGAGAACCATGCCATAGAGAGATGCAGGATGTAGTCTTTGCTTGACAGATCTACCCTCAGTGTCTTTCAATCCAAATGTGCTCCCTATTTGATTGAGTGTTATCAATCTCTATTGCTGTGGTGTCATGGTCATCTTTAGACCAAATTGGATTGGACTTGGACATGATGAATGATACAGTAAACTCTTTAACATTTAAAATCAATGGAGCTGTATACTCGCTTTATTTTGGTGTAATCCGTGCTCCGGTATTAAATCATTTACAGATGCTGTGGATACAACATTCTTGTCTATTACCACGCTATAAGTTGCAAATAATGAACTATATGTGTAAGTTATTATGACATCTGGGTGTCACTTACGCTCCATTGTTTATACAACATACATTTTTGCAGTCAAACAGACAGTGGCTTCGTTATCGTATTTGCCGACGATTCTGTATCACTGCCTCTTCGGCCGGCCTATGCCAATGGGTCGTGATTTGTTATCAGGGTATCATTGCTTTTTTATATAGGCACGCTCAATTTAGATCCTAACAGCCTTTGGCGTGAAGTGCTTCCTTGTGTCAGCTTGGCCAACGACGGAAATGTCTCTCGCCCAATCACCGCTGTTTTGTCAACGATGATAGATTTTGTCCCGACACTACCACGCGGAGACCCGAGTGGACTAGTGTTTGCACTGCCCTCGAGGTGGTCTTAAAGGCCGCTTCGACGTCGGGACAGGCAGCCGCCATTGAGAACGTAACCCAGTCTTGTGAACATGTTTTATTGACACAACTGTATAATCCCTGACAAAGTATCTCTACTTGGTTGCAATTCTCAGTTGAATGTGGTCCATCTACTTAATTAAATTGTTCAAGACATAAGATTAATTGGAAGTCAAATTTACATAAACATTGCCTGATCAATGTTTATTTCCTTCTACTTTTTTGGCTGGGTGAAGTCCAATGTAAGTAGTTGATGTAGAACTGACTAAAAGCATTCATTTATTGTTGAAATAGTTAGCAACACACCTCACCCAGAGGCCCCTTCTCCCAACTCCAAAAGAATTGCCCGTGGCGTGGCAATCGGACACTGTTCATGCTGTTAGTCGGAGCCACGCTCAGCTGCAGGCGAACTCCAGACTGGAGGTGGCATCGTTGAGACTAACGCCGGGCTCAGTGAGCACATCCTCTCAGCCTTGAGCGGTGGGAAATTGAAAACAAAAAAGCGCCCGCCCACTCGATAGAAAATTGAAACTAGGTCTGATGCCAGGACCTCTTCCCGTGGGCCGAGAGGGGCGTGGGGATAGAGGGCATTGCTCATCCCTTGAGGAGGCCCATCAGAGGCCCGTTGTTTACTCACCGGCCTGCTTGCAAACCTAGGCCTCGGCGCACGGCAAGGCTGCCACGCCATCTCCGCAGTCGCGTATCTTCTCTCCGCACATGTCTCTGTTGTAGTCCTAATCAAGCTATCTGTGCCCCAAGAGTGGAGAAGAAAAAATAGAGGTTCAGGTAACGCCAACCCCCGTGAGAAAAAGAAAGCTGGGGCGGAATCTGGGTACGAAGATCATCTTTTACTTGTCGGCAGCGCTCAGAGCATGGATCGCTAGCTTTCTAGTATCATGGGGAAATGCTATACTGTGTATCTGCTCTTACAGGGCCTTGCAGGCCTGGCCATGCTCGTGAATGATTTTCAAGCCAGCTGTGTGTACAGATTTAACGTCGCTGCTCATTAGAGAATAATTGTGGGCACATTTTCACCACCATTTCCTTATATCTGACTCCGCGTTTGCCTCGTCCCGTCAGTCAGTGACACGAAGCGCGAACATACGGGAATCGTTTTATGTCCCGGAAGTTGAGAGCGTCACTTCCGATGCGTTAAGGGCTGCGCCATTACTCCCTGCAATTACGGCCGTGATAAATATGAGGTTTGCGTGCGCCCATTTACTGCATTAAACTACTGCTGCCTGTTTATTGCCTAGCGCTTATCTTCCGTTATGTGGCATTTTTCGGACTCCTATAACCCCTCAATACCGCCTGCTCGACGTTCGTTGCCGATGAGGATGAATCTAATAAGACCATTATTTTTATTTACGTCGCTATAACTGACACGTGCGGCAGAATTTTTGCTTCCCTTTAGATTCACGTGTCTTCAGGCGGGAACAATATCGCCATACGATGTTGCCCTAGCAACGGTGGATCCTGTCAGTCTCCAGGGCGTGCTCTAACTGCCCCGACGGCGCCAGTCTCGTCAGCTGCAAATAATAGATGCACGTGGGCACTCAAGGGTATTAAATTGCCCTGGCGAAATTAACAGATTAGCCGCATGTTCGGCTCGGCGGGGGAGATCCGCAGGAGGGAGTCAGCGTAGGTCGTGGCGCCCAATGGGGAACATTGTGGATTGGGTGGCACGTGGTCCCCAGTGTAGACCAGTGTGGATTGGGTGGCACGTGGTCCCCAGTTTAGACCAGTGTGGATTGAGCGGCACGTGGTCCTCAGTGTAGACTGGTGTGCATTGGGAGGTACGTGGTCCCCAGTGTAGACTAGTGTGCATTGGGAGGTACGTGGTCCTCAGTGTAGACTGGTGTGCATTGGGAGGTACGTGGTCCCCAGTGTAGACTAGTGTGTATTGGGAGGTACGTGGTCCTCAGTGTAGACTGGTGTGCATTGGGAGGTACGTGGTCCCCAGTGTAGACTAGTGTGTATTGGGAGGTACGTGGTCCCCAGTGTAGACTAGTGTGTATTGGGAGGTACGTGGTCCCCAGTGTAGACTAGTGTGTATTGGGAGGTACGTGGTCCCCAGTGTAGACTAGTGTGCATTGGGAGGTACGTGGTCCCCAGTACAGACCAGTCTGGATTGGGTGGCACGTGGTCCCCAGTGTAGACCAGTGTGGATTGGGTGGCACGTGGTCCCCTGTGCAGACCAGTGTGGATTGGGAGGCACGTGGTCCCCAGTGTAGACCTGTGTGGATTGGGTGGCACGTGGTCCACAGTGTTGATTGAGTGGCACGTGGTCTCCTGTGTGGATTGGTTGGCACGTGGTCCCCAGTGTGGATTGAGTGGCACGTGATCCCCTGTGTGGATTGGGTGGCACGTGGTCCCCAGTGTGGATTGGGTGGCACGTGGTCCCCAGTGTGAATTGAGTGGCACGTGGTCCCCAGTGTGGATTGGGTGGTGCGCTGACTGCTGTTCATGCTGTCACTCTGGGAATAAAAGGAGTATAACTACTGGGTTTGCGTGCATGCGTATGACTTATGAAGCTCATTATGCCCGCGTCCTCCAGAAAGTTTGTTGCCATTACGAGGTCACACACATGTCTCACATGCGCGTCAGTGCCTTCGCGAATTTGTGATTGGCTTCTTTAGCATACGACGCGTCTGCCAAAGAGGAAAATTATAATCCAGGATACAAAAAGGACGCGTTTGTCTTCGCCACAACGAAATCATAAAACTGTCGAATCAACAATCTACAACAGAAACAATAGTCACTGCAGCTTTTCCATTGACCAAACCGAAGCGAAACAAAAAATACTTCGAGACTGCTCTGTATTTGCCTGAAGCCAGTGTGCTGTCAATATTTGCTGTGAGCATCATTATCCGCCCACTAGCGAGTAATGCCGTATTATCCTCTCAGTTATGAGTCTCAATATATTCCTTGTTAACCCTAGTATCCCGACATTTTAGTATCCTCCCTTTTTGCTCTGTGAAAGTCCATAACTGTTTCCCCCCGACTGATCCAGAGTGCGAAACTTGTTTGCATTTAATATTAGTAAACCGATACTACCTTTAGATATTATTCGCAGATGCCGAACCCGAGGCCTTCATGAGGGAAGAAAAACTATTCTCAAGCAAACGACTTGTTAGTCATGAGTGTATATCACTCATGGTCGACAAATGCTGCCACGTGTCCAATGAGTCGCTCTGATATAATACATCTCACGTAATGAACTAAAGCCAATGAATTTTCGTCCACTATGATTTCATATTCATTTGGGTAATATTGTAACATAGAGACCAGTGGCTGATCTGGTCCTGGATTAAATAATCTTCCAAAATGGCAACGAAACTTGACACGTTCTTCAATAACCCAAGTTGTTGTTTATGACTCTCTGAACTGAAGTCAAATCAATCAAATATTCTCATCTTCTTTCTGTGTTTGTCTGATCTTTGTGTTCCCCGTAACTGGTATTTGTGGCATGCCGATGTGGTGCCGCGGCGGTACCGGAAGAACCCTGCTGGCTGCTGACATGACCTTTGCATCTTTGTGTTTTTGTGGTACTCCAGAACTCCAGCCCAGAAATGTCTGGAACTGTTTGATTTCGCCCTTGTCTTTTTCTCTCAGCCTGGAGCGCGACCTTGGGTCTGGAGAAGGTCGAGGTTTGTTTGCTTACGTTTCCCAGTCAGGGTAAATGACCTGCAACAGACATTCCGTGAATCCGGACCCAGAACACTCCCATCGGGTAGAGGCGGGTTGTTTTCCGGTCGTAGATTCCGGTGCGGCTGCGATTGTGTGGAGCCATATTTATGCCATTCGGGTCGGCAATTTTAAATATAGCCGTAACACAACAGTCATACAAAAATGTTACATCATAAAACTATAATCATACGATGTGCAGGCGAGCACGCATCACTCGGGATCAATTTGCTTCAACTGAAGGCATTTCCTGGCGTTACTACCCATGGATGAGTCCGTTGGTCCTGCTCTCGGCGGAAGACAAACTACGATCTATTTAAGCGTACATATTGTGTCACTCGCGTGTGGAAAAACACCCAGTCAGGTCACTATTGACCGGGATTGTAAATGTATGGGACGCAGGCTCATGTTGTGGACGGATGGCTGGCTGGCTGGCTGGCCTCACGAATCCGCCGACCCATGATGACGTTTTCAAAAGCCGTCAGAAGTCTCGACCCGAGGTCAATACAATCGATTGACATCACTCAGCGGCCCCTGATCAGCGCATTAGCCAGTCACACCGCGTCAGAAACGACCCAAGAGTGACGAACCGAGGTCAAATATCGACCATAAATCTCGTATGAAAAGTGGGTACTTTGAGTTTTTCCCAATGTATCCTTGGACCACATTTGCTGAGTAATATAAGCCTCCCTAGCCGTGTGATACCAGCCGGTCTCTGCGCTCTCTGTACCATTGCACCGAAGAAGACGCGGTTTCAAGGAACGATGCCAGCTTTGCGCTGCTCTGTGATGAATGGACGTGATACCCTCGCCTCCAAGTGATGCGGGAATCGCGAATGACGGATGGTAGCCTTCATCTTTGACTTTGGCTATCACCCTTGGAGGTGCACCTTCCCGGAGTAAGAACTACACACAGTCGACCTTCGATGTAACTTACGTGATATAACACGCACTGCCTTATAGCACACGTGCCGCACGATTTAACACGCACTGCTTCATATATAACACACGTGCCGCGTGATATAACACGCACTGCCTCGTAACACACGTGCCGCGTGATATAACACGCACTGCTTCATATATAACACACGTGCCGCGTTATATAACACGCACTGCTTCATATATAACACGTGCCGCGTGATATAACACGCACTCATAACACACGTACCGCGTGATATAACACGCACTGCCTCATAACACACGTGCCGCGTGATATAACACGCACTGCCTTATAACACACGTACCGCGTGATATAACACGCCCTGCTTCATATATAGCACACGTGCCGCGTGGTATAACACGCACTGCCTCTAAACACACGTGCCGCGTGGTATAACACGCACTGCCTCATAACACACATACCGCGATATATAACACGCACTGCCTCATAACACACCTGCCGCGTGATATAACCAGACTATTTATTAGAATAAAAGCCAAGTGGTTAAACTGGTCAGTGTAACACACGTACTAATGCATCCCTCGGCGGGAGAAACGAACCTAATACAACGTCCGTTCATTTCATGTCTATAGCACAAATGCCGTAAGTAATATACCCTCACCCCTTCAGCCCGTCTTGTCAAGAATAGTGATACAGCGTATACTAGCGTCAAGGACTCTGATGGGCGATCCATTCAAAACTGCACCCCGTCTCAATGCGTCAAGCTCTCCGTTCCACCTTGGCTGTGGTTGTGGTCGCCAGCAGAGCACACCCCCACTCCCCTCTCCACCCCCCTCCTCTCCTTTCCACCCCCCCCCCCCACACGCCCTGCCCCGTAACACCCCACATGAACCTGAGAGCTACATCATGTGCATAGCGGGAGGGGAACAATCTCATCATACTGTCAACAGTCCATCACATCCGCTTCCAAAACTATGATGGATACCCAATAATCCAATAATATCCAATAATCCCGGCCCGGCACTCTACGCTGAGCATATACTGCGCGGCCCGGTAGCGAAAATTTGACACTATATATATTTGTAACTGCAGTAACGATAGCCCAAACCTTATTGATATTTCGTATCCACCCCCCCCCCCCCCCCCTCCCCCTCGCCAGACACATACATACATTCACTGATACACTACCTCTAAATGTATCGCAGGATAGTTAGCTGTTTATTAGAACTGTATTCTAGTGCGCCTTGTGCTTAGGTTGAGTATCTCCTTTTAGCTTTGTATGTGTGTGCCGCTTGCCATAGCCCACCACCATGGCGTATTTCAACCACACATACTTTCTTTAGGATCCGCTAGTACGGCTTACAAATGCAACAAAAAAAGCGACCGTTGCAGTGTTTGGTGCACTCGGTAGTAAGGGTCTATGATGGACAGATTCCTGCTGCCCGTTGTATCCGGGTATTATAATGGATGAGCCGGTGAGCTAGGGGCCCGGATGTGCCCGTATCTATCTATCCCTTCCCGCGGACTCAATTATCGCCCGGCCACGTGTGCGGATTGGACCCAAAACTCACAACCTGTTTATGGCTTTATGTTTCTGCTCGCTGTCGTGGTGCGCGTCGTAAACATGAATATATGAGGGTACCTCAAGGGAACTCTAGGGCCACGGGCCTCACGATAATGCTTACTTTACGGGTATGCATTATTGAGATCCATATGATTATGATGCATTATCCCCCAAACAAAAGGAAAACACCAAGAAAACTGAGTGGCCATTGCTATTTTTCGGTCTGTTTGAGGCCCCCAGGCGCAAAGATGAAAGGTTGCCAGACGTATTCCTTTGGCCCTCCCCACTGACGCGATATGGCCTTACTACAGTGCCGTGCACATTAAGACGTCGTTTTACAAAAAAAACAGCCTGCAACTGTTTTGTACCCTCTGAGCATTATCTGAGTTGAATAATCAACACGGACTGCTGTGCGATGTCACTGGGAGACTGAGCTGACTTGGGAGGGTATATGGTGATGTATCTCTTGCAGCTGGCATAATGCTGTAACTGGAAACGTTTGGGCGACGGCAGATGGTTATTCTTTGCCGTTTGTATCGGAGGGGGGGGGGGGGGGGGTGCAAGGGTATTTCCGTTCCTCGGGATTGGACTGATCTTTTACACCGTGAACTGGGAATGAGGAAAAAAGTTCTTCGTGAACTGGGAATGGGATATTAGCCGACCGCCGTGATCGAGGATTTTCACTAATCGTGAACTAAAAATTGTAAAAAATGAAATAACCGTGAATTGGGAAATGGCCAATTTATAACATGTATTCGCCCCTTCCATTGTATACGGGGACTTCTCCTTTTATTTCATCGTGCCCTGGGAATAAAGACATGTATTGTTCGTGATTTGGGAACACGATCCCCCTTGCCCCCCCCCCCGTACACGGGTATAATATTAATGTTTTGGGCGTTATTAATCATATGCATTATATATCCATATATGTCTACTGTAAGCCACCCTGAAAGGACGGCAAGGTACTCCTGACTAGCATCATCTATATCAGCGTCCATATGGATTGTAACTACACCTAGTAATCAGTTTGCGCGGTGTCGCCTGACCACATTGCTCCTCTTTCTATTGCGTTCTTACTTTCAGTTATGTAAATGTACAGCAAAAACACAATTCTTGGAGGAGTGATGGGGAATCTCTGTCCACACACCGACATCAACAACCTCACTTGACCAATATACATGGCTGTCTTCACCCCCGCCCCCTGGCCCATCTAGCTTTGCACCTGCCTTGGTTGCTGCACCCGTAAGCCACCTAACCCCATAATGATCTACTTCTGGGTACGAAGCTCTTTGCCCTCCCTCCGCCCTGCTACAAAGCCCCCTTCCCCCCACCCTCGTCCAGGCCACACTGCCTCTGTCCATCCCTGCTGCCTTCACCCATCCCCTCGCCTCCCCGTCTCCGCTAGCCTGGTTGTCTTCAGTGGCCAGGGATTCCACTGACGATTCTGTTCGCAGCAGTAGCCGCTCTTGGCGTCCAACCTTCTCGACCCCGACCCCCACCCACATGCCCTTCGGTAAACCGTCTCCGAATCAACCTCCCCTTCGACTTCTCCACCCGCCACCACTCCGTAGACGGACGGACGGGTATGCGCATCCATCGTCGGTGCGCCCCCCCCCCCCCCACCCCACCTACCCCTTCCTTCCCTGATGAATCTATTCCACAGCTGCAATGGTCCAGGTAAGCAGGGTGAAGGCTTTTTCAGCTTCCCCGACTTTTCGTCTTGTTCTTCGGGAAATACCTTCCCTTTTCCCCGCTGGGCTTCCCATCCACCCGTACGCGGGGCGGACGCCCAATGCAAATGTGGTCCTGCAGAGAGACAGAGATACGCAGACTAACCAGTCAGATACATGTATATAGAGAAACACACGGCAGAGGAAGCGGCCAGCGCGTCGACATCGAGGGGGAGGGAGGGTGGAGAGGTCGCGTGCACCGGGCCCGGACCGCGAAGAATAAACCACGGACCGTCGCTGAGAGGGGCGAGGCTGGCTGGCCAGTTTTTCTTTTTACTTCTCCACGCACCAGCACCTGCCAGGCAGCCATGATGTGTGGTGTGGGCCCGCATGGCCCTCTCCGCGGTCCACTTCAGAACATAAAGCAGGCATTATTACATAAACACTTTTAAGTCTCCGTGTGTGTACCCCCTATATTGAGTGCGTAACGCGTTCAAATTCGATTCCTGTTTTTAGTTATAACAAATCGACCACGCGAACTTTTTAAGGAGACGCATATGAAACCCAGTACGTCATGATTAATCAGCCCACATGAATGTTAGTTTTGTGGTGTAAGCCTGCTGCCATGCCGGTAGAGGTTATACTATAATATATGGTTCAAGGGGATGCAGTCGTTTGATGTGCTGGCTAGACGTTGGGAAGGAAGGTGAGCTCGTTGGGTTAAATCTTACATTATCCGTACCAGTGACGTGCTCTGATCACAGACGTTACTAAATGGACGTCAAGAACTGACAGAGAAAGATTAATAAAGTATGAAAAGCGATTATTTCTCCTGTGTTCACGTGTTCTGATGGCGCGTGCCGGTGTCCGTCCTAGACCTCGTCTATTGCTACAGACCACGTCTATTGCTGCATACCACGTCTATTGCTACATACATCGACTGGTCACTGAGGTCCGGTCTCCTTGGTCGCGTCTATTGCTACAGACTAGGAAAGATCACGGATGTCTGATGGGGCCGGCGCGACAGCTCAGTGGGCTAGAGCGCTCGCATTGAGTGCTCTGGTCACATGAGAGCCTAACGGCACGTGGGTTGGTAGTTCGAGCCCTGCTGTGGCCATGTCGGTGTGGTCGCAGGATAAAGATCCCATGTCTTCCTTCGTAAAGAGTAGGGGGTTACCCCCGGGGACATGGCTCCACTCTCCCTTCCTTCTCCCATTGACGCGATATGACCAAAAGTGGTTAAAGCGTCCTGAATAACCAACCAACCAACCATCAGGGATGTCTAGACTGTCTCTCGACCCGGACAGCCGCAGTATCCCGCGGGGCCCTCGTATCGTACCAGCGTTATTAATCACACCACCGTTGGCCAGGCCCACTCACGGCCACTCACCTGATGTTAGATCATGCCAGGAATACGTCGACCTCCTACACACTGCGAGTGAGACGACTACACTCACGAACCGCCATTTTTGTAACGCTTATATCTATGGCCCTCCATCCCCCCAACCACCTCCACCCACCCCCCACCTACTCCCCCCCCCTCCACCTCCCGCTCAATCCGCCCCCGTCATGGGAAGATCGCTGCCAATGCAGGGGTATTTGGGGGGCTGAGCATCACTGTGGCGACCACTGTCTGTGTCATCCTTCAGGCACTCAGCATGGGTGGGAGGGTGAGGCGCAAGGGTTGGCGAGCCAGGGGCGGGATGGGGTTACGGAGTCCCGGAGACACGTCACCATGACTACCGTATCTTGTAGGGATCCTGGCGGAGGATGGTTTGTCCTTGATAACTAGGAAGGAAGTTCGGTGGCGGGGGGGTCTGAGGGGGGGGGGGGGGTGGAGGTGGCACATAAGCGTTGTTAAGGATAAGGGTGAAAGAGTGTTGAACATAGAAAGGGTGTTGCGAGGGGGGTGGTGGACCGGTCACATGCTCAGTCAGTCTGTACTGTGATGAACACTTCCGCCATTGACATTAGCTCGAAACAGCCCCCCCCCCCCCATCGCAACGCTGCAGCTCTTGTCACAAGTTATAATAGTTCACTGGCCTAGTTAATACTCTAATGAATCCAGCCGTGTTTGATGCGGGCTCAACATCCTCATTGCCATATCGTCCATTGACTTTGATTAAATATATATACCGTCCCATGGGGTTGCAGTTACCGGTATTTGATACTTGTTATATATTGACCATGCAGGGCTATGTGAATAATTTCGTCGCCATAGTGCAATGTAGGCTACTGGTATCAAAGATATCGAAAATGAAGCTGTCTGTCCCACTATGCCGCGGCATGCAATACTGTCATTTATTTCGCTTATTAGCACGAACGCGGGCGGCTAGTTAGTACTAATATCTTTGCTAGTTTACAGTCTCTGACATATGCTATAACAGTGAGCGGCCGACACGTGGCCCCATATATTATCCATCCATATCGAGGGACCTAAGCACATGTCCTTGTCAAGTAACTTAAACCCCCTCCAAAAAATATCCAGTTATATATTTCTTCTGCCAGCACTGGAGTTGGTTAAGGTTGATCTTAAAGTCACACCAGGATCATGTGACAATAGGACTTCAGTCGACATCATATTCTCTGTGCAGTCTACCTACTCCCAGTAGTGTTCTCCCACCACATATTGCCCAGCGTCTCGGCAGCCGATGACCCTTTCTCCCACCACACTCCACCTGTCTCGCTTGGCTTTAGTTAGCACGGCTAGTAGTACATTGCCCTCTATTCGCTCAACGCGTAGGGCTGGGTTCCTTCGTGGTGAGGCGAGACCGCGGAGTCATGAAATACAGACACGTTGCAGATCGTTCATTATGAAAAGATGCAGTTGGGTGACCATATTCAACTACTATCCAGTAACGACATGAATTAATAATTTTGTGCTCAAGCTTGATAGATCTATTTTTTTTAATTTTCCACAGCCAACTGCATTGTGTGTGGTGTCTTTTATTTTATTTCGGAGCCCATAAAGTCTGTTGGGAGGGTGTGGCGGGCGGATGGGCGGTCTGGGCCTCAGAGTGAGTCATGGACCCCCGTGAGTCAGCCCGGGAGGCTGGTGATCAGCCCCCCCCCCCCCAACACCCCCCACACACCCCCAAACTGGCATCCCGGTCGCGGGGCGCATGAAACTGGACCCCCCGATCCAGTTTATGTGCACTAATGTTTAGGCTGGGTTGGGCGAGCAGTCAACGTCGGCATCGCTTCCACTGTGTTACCATAGGCGCAACCTTTTTTTTCTGAATCCGGCCTCACTCAGTTAATGGAAACAGGTTCACGTTTGTTGTAAGCCATTTTTTGTGGATCTGGATATGTTGGGAAGGCCGCCCGGGGGAACCGGATCGACCGTAGGGCTAAAATCAAAGGCTCTTTACAGAGGTAAACGATGGTGTAGGTTTTGTTTTCTCGACTGCCATGCTTTGGTGATCCTTGATCCTTGGATTGCCCCCCCCCCCCCTCCAACCGTCCTTACACCGTGTCTTACCACACACAGCACGTCCCCTCTCAAGACCTCTCACCGAACAGACCACCATCATTTAATTTACGATGGCCGTGCTCTGAGGATGGTGGAGTGAAATCTCCAGATATCAGTACTCGATGGTCGCTGGGACATCCCTCCCCGCTTGGGTGTGGCACGCCTGTGTTATATGATGACCTGTGGCCTGTGGCCGCACGGCAGACGTTTCCCCGTCTAGCAATCCGCACCGATCCATTTCGGACGTAACCACAAAGTGGACTATCTTTAGGATCCCCATCTTTACCGAGGCTTTATTGTGGAAAAGACCCGCGTTTAGAACGCGGAGAGGAAGGGAGAGAATCCACCTCGCTCCTTTGCTAGCCTGAAGTGTCCTCGAGTTTATGGGTCGGGTGATCGTGATGGCGGGCGTGTGGTGGGGTGGGGTGGGGGTTGCGGGGAGAGCGGATTGGGGGGGGGGGGGTATGTGCTTTACAATCGTGACGGTTGTGAGGGAAGGAGGGGGTGTATAATAACAGAAGTAGTTCATCTCCCGCAACCTTCTCCCTCGAAACAACGTGACATCGCGTGCTGATTCTGCAACATCCCATATGACTCTTTGTTTTACCATCACTGGCTTTTCTACTTTTTTCTTTTGCCCTTCTTTGTATTTTTTACTCGGTGGTGCTGGTGTCTGTTCTCGCGCTTTTATGACGATGCCTGGAGTGCTATGCGGTGAAAGTGGCACCTACCCAGTAGTAGTAGTACCCACCCATCACCGGGCCGCGCACGGCGCTATCTGGGTTAATGCCGGGCGCTGACAGCGTTAATACTGTGGACGCGCGGCCCGACTCGCTCCGGTCCCTGGATTAAGGTCCGCTCCGACCAGGAAGGTATCCGGGAGTTTTTTTGTGTTACGTGTTCAGTCTGATAAACACACAGCGATGCGCGGCATAGATTGTACACACGTCCGGGTTACACTCCAACCAGACATGGCATGAATCAAGACGCCTGTCACGAACGAAGCCATCCACTCATTGCTATGTTTTATGTTTTAGTAAGCTACATGAAGCGAAACTGCTTTTCCATTTTTTTCTATTATTCTATTAAGGTGTCTTTTTGTCCTGAACGCACTGTTGTTTTTGATATTTAATCTGTGGTTACCGATCATTTCAGTTCCTGGTTTGGCAGTATGTCACGAATATAACTTTTAATTAGCCATTCGCGTAATGCTTGTGCGGTCATAAGGCATAACAAATACTAATCGCATCACTGCGTTTGTACTGCCACTGAATCAATCTTTTGTACTGCCAGTGAATCGGTCGATTTCAGCTATTAACATACTATCCCGCCCAGAACACAAAATGACCCGTTGACCAGCCACCCGCCCACAACACACAATGATCAGCCAACCAGTCACCCACCCACAACAAACAATGATTAGCCAACCAGCTACCCACCCACAAAACGCAATGATCAGCCAACCAGCTACCCGCCCACAACACACAATAATCAGCCAACCAGCCACCCGCCCACAACACACAATGGTCAGCCAACCAGCCACCCGCCCACAACACACAATGATCAGCCAACCAGCTACCCACCCACAACACACAATAATCAGCCACCCGTCCACAACACACAATGATCAGTCAACCAGCCACCCGTCCACAACACACAATGGTCAGCCAACCAGCCACCCGCCCACAACACACAATGATCAGCCAACCAGCTACCCACCCGCAACACAATGATCAGCCAACCAGCCACCCGTCCACAACACACAATGATCAGCCAACCAGGCACCCACCTACCGCACACAATGATCAGCCAACCAGGCACCCACCCACAACACACAATGATCCGCCAGCCAGCCACCCACCCACCGCACACAATAATCAGCCAACCAGCCGCCCGCTCACAACACACAATGATCCGCCAGCCAGCCACCCGCCCACAACACACAATAATCAGCCAACCAGCCACCCGCCCGCAACACACAATGATCAGCCACCCGCCCACAACACACAATGATAAGCCAACCAGCTACCCACCCACAACACACAATGATCAGCCACCCGCCCACAACACACAATGATCAGCCAACCAGCTACCCGCCCACAACACACAATGATCAGCCAACCAGCCACCCGCCCACAACACACAATGATCAGCCAATCGGCCACCCACCCACAACACACAATAATCAGCCAACCAGCCACCCGCCCAAAACACGCAATGATCAGCTAACCAGCCAACCAGCCGCCCGCCCAAAACACACAATGATCAGCCAACCAGCCACCCGCCCATAACACACAATGATCAGCCAACCAGCCACCCGCCCACAACACACAGAGATCAGCCAACCAGCCACCCGCCCACACCACACAGTGATCAGCCAACCAGCCACCCGTCCACAACACACAATGATCAGCCAACCATGTATCCGTCCACAGCACACAATGATCAGCCAACCAGCTATCCGCCCACAGCACACAATGATCAGCCAACCATATATCCGTCAACAGCACACAACGATCAGCCAACCAGCTATCCGCCCACAACACATAATGATCAGCCAACCAGCTATCCGTCCACAGCACACAATGGTCAGCCAACCAGATATCCGTCAACAGCACACAACGATCAGCCAACCAGCTATCCGCCCACAACACATAATGATCAACCAACCAGCCACCCGTCCACAACACACAATGATCAGCCAACCAGCTATCCGTCCACAGCACACAATGATCAGCCAACCAGCTACCCGCCCACAACACACAATGATCAGCCAACCAGCTACCCGCCCACAACACACAATGATCAGCCAACCAGCTACCTGCCCACAACACACACTGATCAGCCAACCAGCTACCCGCCCACAACACACAATGATCAGCCAACCAGCTATCCGTCCACAGCACACAATGATCAGCCAACCAGCCACCCGCCCACAACACACAATGATCAGCCAACCAGCTATCCGTCCACAACACACAATGATCATCCAACCAGATATCCGTCCACAGCACACAATGGTCAGCCAACCAGCTATCCGCCCACAACACATAATGATCAGCCAACCAGCTACCCGCCCACAACACACAATAATCAGCCAACCAGCTATCCGTCCAGAGCACACAATGATCAGCCAACCAGCCACCCGCCCATAACACACAATGATCAGCCAACCAGCCACCCGCCCACAACACACAGAGATCAGCCAACCAGCCACCCGCCCACAACACACAGTGATCAGCCAACCAGCCACCCGTCCACAACACACAATGATCAGCCAACCATGTATCCGTCCACAGCACACAATGATCAGCCAACCAGCTATCCGCCCACAGCACACAATGATCAGCCAACCAGATATCCGTCAACAGCACACAACGATCAGCCAACCAGCTATCCGCCCACAACACATAATGATCAGCCAACCAGCTATCCGTCCACAGCACACAATGGTCAGCCAACCAGATATCCGTCAACAGCACACAACGATCAGCCAACCAGCTATCCGCCCACAACACATAATGATCAACCAACCAGCCACCCGTCCACAACACACAATGATCAGCCAACCAGCTATCCGTCCACAGCACACAATGATCAGCCAACCAGCTACCCGCCCACAACACACAATGATCAGCCAACCAGCTACCCGCCCACAACACACAATGATCAGCCAACCAGCTACCTGCCCACAACACACACTGATCAGCCAACCAGCTACCCGCCCACAACACACAATGATCAGCCAACCAGCTATCCGTCCACAGCACACAATGATCAGCCAACCAGCCACCCGCCCACAACACACAATGATCAGCCAACCAGCTATCCGTCCACAACACACAATGATCATCCAACCAGATATCCGTCCACAGCACACAATGGTCAGCCAACCAGCTATCCGCCCACAACACATAATGATCAGCCAACCAGCTACCCGCCCACAACACACAATAATCAGCCAACCAGCTATCCGTCCAGAGCACACAATGATCAGCCGACCAGCTACCCGTCCACAGCACAAAATGATCAGCCAACCAGCTACCCGTCCACAGCACACAATGATCAGCCAATCAGCTACCCGCCCACAACACACAATGATCAGCCAACCAGCTACCCGCCCACAACACACAATGATCAGCCAACCAGCTACCCGTCCACAGCACACAATGATCAGCCAACCAGCTACCCGTCCACAGCACACAATGATCAGCCAACCAGCTACCCGCCCACAACACACAATGATCAGCCAACCAGGCACCCACCCACCGCACACAATGATCAGCCAACCAGCCACCCGCTTACAACTCTGATCAGTTAGTGGCAGTCGCGAAGTCTGATGGCATTATGATACGCGGGGTAGGTTTGCATCATGACTTTTGTTGCCCCGTTATATTTCGTTGACTAAAAACCTGTGGCTTGGTGAATACCTCGTGCTTATTTCGCACTGGAATATGAGAGCAATAAGAATAGAATCGATAATGGCGTTAACGTGCAACATGTGGCTGGGGATAATTCTCTGTGAGTCTCCTTCCATGACAGGATAATCTTTGACAGGACAATATTTGAAAGGACACTCCTTGACAGGACAATATTTCACAGGACACTCCTTGACAGGACAATCCATGACAGGACAATCCATGACAGGACAATCCATGACAAGGCAATCTTTGACAAGACATTCCTCGACAGGACAATCTTTGACAAAACCACTTGTCACGCAGCCGACTTGCCCCCTATTTGCATGATGGAGCTGCCAGTCGACCACAGGCGTCGGCTTGTGGTCGCTAACACCGCTGTCCCTTGTTTAGACGCACAAGGAACAAACGATAACTGTTATAAACTTTTGTGGGGTCGTTTTTGTTTGCCAACCTGCTGCACTGGAAGCTGCGAGCGTCTCTTTACTGAATCATGGGATCCTTGTCACGCACGTCTGGGGAATCATTTGGCTAATTCTAGCGGTCGGAGGTTTTGTGTGTTCCGTAACGACTTGAAATTTCAACTCTTTCTCGCGTGACAGCATGTCGACATGCTCGTTCGGGTTAGGTTTTCAGCGGAGGTGTCGTGTGTGTATGTGTGTGTTGGTGTTTTTATTTCTGTTTCCCATTTTAGTATTTGGTGATCGAGACAAGCCGTTTGTGGCGGCGTGTGATCCAGACAGTCAAGACGTTTGGGACAGTGTGTGATCCAGACAGTCAAACCGTTTGTTGCGGCGTTTGATCCAGACAGTGAAGCTGTTTGTGGCGGCGTGTGATCTAGACAGTCAAGCCGTTTGGGACAGTTGTGTGATACAGACAGCCGAACCGTTTCGGACGGTGTGCTATCCAGACAGTGAAGCCGTTTGGGGCAGTGTGTGATCCAGGACATCCGGCTGAGGCGGTGGTGATCCTGAAGCCTAGTCCCTGCCCTTGCCGAGTGTGAGAGCGCCTCATTGTCTATCCGGGAATAGTTTTACAAACACGTTGTAGGCAGAATTTCCGCCTTGTGCGGTTTACTTCTCTTCAGTGAAAGAGTTTGCTACGTTTTTTCAAACTAATGCAAACCAAGAGATGACTAAATTGTGGCAGCACTACAGAAGTGTTTATCTATCTCCTGGATATGCCAAGCGCTGTTGTGTTGTTCTCAAAATGTCATGTCAAAGTAGGAACACACTTAAACGCAGTCTTCTCCAAACATGAACTGAACTTTAAGGTATTCACATTTCCATAAGATCTATCAACATGTCGCTATTTTCCTTTCCTAATTTTTTCGTTCCTTGCACCATATATCAGCCAATTTTTTCTGTTGGCCAAAATGTGTAATGTTTATAAACGTTTACTTTTTTTTCTTCACTATGCGGCTCTGGTAGTGGCGGTGGTTACACAACCCCCCACGGGATATGCCCCCGGGGGTGGAGGATGGGGTGGGGGGAGTGGGGGGGGGGGCGGTCCTACGGTGGCGGTGGTCGCTGCGGTTCTTGTGGTTAGCAAGGTTACCTCAAGCCATACCCTGAGGTGCACCGCAGTGGGAGGCGAGAACATTAAATCTTACCATAACAGACATGTGTATTTTAAGCGTCGCCGTGTACCGGAAGCCGGAAGGGGGGGGGGGGCTGTGATG
Organism: Arenicola marina; assembly: GCA_964019135.1. NCBI lineage: Eukaryota > Metazoa > Annelida > Polychaeta > Arenicolidae > Arenicola > Arenicola marina. The sequence goes on along the minus strand of OZ025248.1, from coordinate 22,463,652 downwards.
GAGGCCGTTACAGGAAAACGGTTGCTATGCCTACAGCCAGGTTATCCCGGCCACCCTTGAATCCTTCAGGAAAGACGGGAAATCCAGGTTGTGTTTTTGCTAGAATTCCTTTTCATTCCATGACACATTTTTGTATCATATAATATAGTATATGGTTAACGTAAAACAATGGTTTCTTTCACCCATCTTTGTATCATTTAATATAAGTAGCATCAGATGATAAGATTATCATGATCGTCGATGAGCGTTAATGCAGAAATAGATCCAATAAAACCAATGGGTTTAAAAGATATTTTTGTCTTTTTGTCAACGGCAGCAACTGTAGATTTGATTATGACGCTCTGGTTTTTTTGGCTCAACATAAATTTTCGCTTTTTTATTTCACAGTCTGTTTTCTATATTTATTACCTGCGAAGTGCCTTAGTTTTTTTTGCCCCTTGGATGCGGACCTGTAGCGTCTTGTTACACCAACTTCCGTCGCACCGCGCTGTAACTTCAACCATCGCACCTCAAACCGAATCAAGGACCCCACGTACACAAGGAGCCACAGTATCCTCCGTGCCACGTAAATTCACTTTGAAGGATATCAAAGCGTGATATAATCTCGTTCTTGAGGCCCCCCTAGTCATAGTGGAGGAGGGAATGGGTCGGCCACCCTAGGCGACCGTATGAAAGGTGTGAATATTTGTTTGATTTACTGGACTGGCGCGGGTGGCGGCACCATCAGACCAGTACTGGTGGGTCGTATGCAAAGACAGCAGACTGTCAGCATTCCACACACCCCACACCCCCGACCGCACTCTATAGGTACAATGTGGGTACACCATAGGACTTCACGTTGCCATGGATACGACAGGGCATGGTCAGCTAACCTGAGGCTATGCACGGAAGCGTTACCTTGTGAGCGTTAAGCGGCGGAATAACATCCCACAGCCCAATGCGATATTTCTCTCTTTTGATTCGATGTGAATTATTGCGGTTAGCTGTCAGATATTGTGGATGCAGGTATTAACATTGTATGTAGCTTCACACGAGGGAATACTGAAGTTCATGTGTGGGTTCATCTTTCAAGAGGCACGTGAATGTGAACGGTCAAACACAAATACGGTTTGCAGCTTTTCTTCTTACATGTCCTAATGTTATTAATCCATTATGTTTTAAAAACCGTGGTACACCGTGCAAATAATGCATACCTGTCAACTGCACGTAATACGACACCCATGCAGATCGCAGGAAACGTAAGATATATTTCAATAGCTGCAGTGAAAAGGACGACTATCATAGGCAAAACTTGATAAGGCCATCGCTGACGAAAGCTATAGACGCGTAGAGCGTCGCGCCACCAGTTCACGTGATGCTAATTATTAAACCAATCTTTTAGAAAATGTCGTCTGCCTTTTGCAGCGCGAATAAAATCGTGGTACTGAAAGAATAATGAACGCTTGTACAGTGTTCACTGTCGGGCTTTACATATAAGGTACCCATCAACGTGACCGACACATGCTGCCGAAGTGGTTGCTTTCAACCTATTTCGATCGTGATGTAATGAGAGCCTTTATACCTAGCGATGGGACAATGCAAAGCGAGATATCCTTGTCGCTTCGATGCTGAGGTAATTGAAGTTCTGTCGTAATTGTGCGGCGACCATATTCATATAAGCTTAGCATATGGTATGCGACAGTGCTATCGTGATGAACGAGTTGAGAAAGTGAAAGAGGCTTTGTGACAGCGAATGAAATTTGCGATAAAATTTTATGTCTTTGACAGTTTGATGACGTACCTGGAACTTAAGTGTATTACCTCCGGATGTTTTTTTCGTTCGCCTGTCCCGTAAGCGTGGCGGGCACCCCATCGTGTGAGCGACGATAGCAGTGGGAACAAGCGAGAGACCTAAATGGGGCGTGGCCCATAACTTGTATTATGACTGGTCGGCGTTACGTGACTTGCCGTCGCAACTGCCATCTTCTCAACCAGATCTGCCGTGAGTTAATGCCGCTTGTCAGGAAATGCTTTGACAAAATTACACCTTATTATTGATCGACGTATCACAGAGGCGGTGACTAAATTTAGGTGTGCCCCAAATGGACATTTTGCGTTGGTCTCTTCAGTGACCAGATTGTAATTACGGTAACGTCACTGTGACTGGGTGGGTTAATATTGATATCCCCGTCGCACTAAATCTTTTCTGGGAAATGTGATTACTAATACACATGTATTAATCAGTTGCCGCATGAACGTAGGAATACGGTAGGCACAAAAAGAGGAAGACACGTTAATGTCAATATATTGTCGACGCACTGCTGGGTTTCTTGAAGCACATGCCGGGGAGTCTTCTCGTCATATAAACCCATATGAATTTGGCAAGCTGCATCGTTTCTCTTACGAATGTAACGATCTCATTACGATACGACCCATCGGTGGTTGTTGGCCCGTTTCCGGAGTAAGTTCTCAGCGATATGTTTTAAACAGTCTTGCCAAGCTTTCGCCGATATGTTGGTGTTATATGTCAAAAGAATCACTCCTTGCTTTGTGGCGTTGCCAGCAACCTTCGCATCACCTTGTGCGAATAACGCTTGGGCACAAACGACGCTTGTTTCGCTGCCTATCCTTGTTCGCGCTTGGAGAGCCTCGCAATATTAAACAGACCCTCGTCTGCCCCAGTTGTTGTTGGCGGTGGCCTCAGTCGCTTGGCAATCTGTGGGTGATCAGAACCCCGCAGTCGACGTTCCTCTTCGTGGGGAAACATGTCCTGTTGACATATCTTAAATCTCGCGCTGGTGTAGATCTGTAGCCCGGTAAAAATCATCCTGTTAGCGTAAGCCCTACAAGTAAAGTACATACAGCGATACCCCACCACCGGAGACATCCCACCTGACGTCTAGGTGGGGATAAACTTATCCCGCCAGTAGTCAGGATTTTTTCTAAACAGCGAACAGTGTGTTTTTATTAATCCTGTACGAACGGGTCATGGACCCTAAAAATTCTTCCTCCGTTGAGAACACTGGTAAAGACCAGTAGCGCCTCGGGAGGAGAGTGGCTGACGTGTTCCCTGACAGTCCCCCTGACAGGTGCGCCCATTACGTAGATGAGTCCCCAGACACTTGGTGCCTCCCTCCCCCTGCTCCCCCCCCCCTCCTACTCACCCCTCCTTCCCCACGTCCGTCGGGCGGGGTCGGTCCGTTCGACTGTCGGTGTGTCCGTCACTCTACGGCGTTCCTGGCCGGCGGCCGTCGCAGACACCTGGTGCCGCATGTTTCCTGGAAGTGCGGTTGCGAGCGGAAGCAGCCTGGGGCCATTATCTCATATACGTCCTTCGAGCGAGCCTCCGTGCCCCTCGCACTCCCATCCCATACCCGCGCAGCCCATGCCATCATGATGGGTTAGTACAGGACATGGACTTGCCACGACGACGACGTGGTGCTTACTCGTTGTGTTGGTCAGCCGATGCGTCGCATTTTGAAGTCGAGGCTGGAGTTCAAGGACGGACCAAGGACTGAGAATACTACAGCATATCACGATAACTAAAATACAGCTAACGGAGATATTTGTTTCGATGAAGAGCGTAAGAATTGACGTACAACGATGACGCTTAATATGGTTCACTGTCGGATTAAACCCGTTGGCGGGAGAAACGATATAATGATCTTGTCGCTCATTATCTCAAGAGGTTCTTTTGCCGGGTTTATCCTACACGTCAGTGCGGGAAGGACTTGCATCAAGCGCTAATCTTACCATCCATTCAAGCCGTTCCTTCGGCTACGCCCACGCGACCTAATGTCGATAGCATTAAGGCGGTGATGATGGGCTGTCTCAACCGGCTTCGTGCCGTTAATCACATGTCACGTCCATGACGTGGGGGACTTATATGAGATCGTGGTACGTTAACACCGTGACAGTTCATTTCCCAGCCTACCTGTGATTGACAGTTGTTGTTAGTAACGACTTAGTTTATGCCGTAAGCCGTACTCCACTGCGCCACCGCCCGCCTCCACCCCCCCTTCCCCCATCCCTGCCCATTCCATCGCCCTGTAAAGCTGAAACCTGGAGTATTGATTTGATGGCGGCGACGTTGGCACGCCATAGGAATTGGCTCTTTGCTCTTTAATGTGTGTCCCTCTCGGAGTGCCACGAGTTGGTACCACTTCGCAGACATGGCGACAATCAGTCTCTGATTCCCCCTCGCTGTGGGGTTATACCTGCACAGAAACATCAAGATTCTCATAAACGCGGAACGGCTTGTGCATTTATTACTTCGCAGGCAAATCAGTTATCTGCTTCGGGGTCCCCATAGATGCTCCACTTTGAATGCCCTCATCACGTTTACAATGACTAATGCTACAATAACGTAATAAATGGAAGCGACTGTCATTTGGTAAATGGGAGCGTCCGCGGGGGTTCTTTCCCTTATAGTGGCCTTGTTATGCTGTCCTCTCTGTGCTATTCATGGTGGTGAGACAAATGATGAGTCTGAGAAAGCAGACCATGCGTTATATTGCGTCCTTCCATGGACTAATGTGACCTTGACGTGACCTTCCATATCGCTGATAGGGCTTCCAGCTTATAGACCGTCGGCGAGACAGACCCTCCTCAAATCAGGGAGAATATGACACGTATGTCCTTGCCTACAACGCACTCGTCCGCTTGACCTTGGAACACGTCCTTGGGTCGTCTGCACGGCGGCTGATCCGGCCGGAGACAAGACAATGCGAAATCTCCTCGTCAGCCATGATAGGCAATCCCCCCCCCCTCCCCCTCCCCCCTCATCCTCACCCACCCCGTCATTCTCTTCTCGGAAAGCCGAGGGCTGCGTTGCGGCCGTCGTAAACAATTATCTGGCGATGCAGCAGCCCAAGAGACTGGCCACGGATAGGACGTGCCTGGACCCATATCGCCGCGACCAGCCGGCCGACTTTGGGAAGTGGAGAGGCCATAATGGTTATCCCAGCGTGCAGTTCGATCGGCTTCCCTCGGATTCCCCAACGCTTTCTGTGCGTCATTCCCCATCGCTTTCTCAGCATCAATCCCCATCGCTTTCTCAGCATCATTCCCCATCGCTTTCTGTGCACCATTCCCCATCGCTTTCTGAGCATCATTCCCCATCGCTTTCTGAGCATCATTCCCCATCGCTTTCTGTGCACCATTCCCCATCGCTTTCTGAGCATCATTCCCCATCGCTTTCTGAGCATCATTCCCCATCGCTTTCTCAGCATCAATCCCCATCGCTTTCTCAGCATCATTCCCCATCGCTTTCTGTGCACCATTCCCCATCGCTTTCTGAGCATCATTCCCCAACGCTTTCTGTGCGTCATTCCCCATCGCTTTCTCAGCATCAATCCCCATCGCTTTCTCAGCATCATTCCCCATCGCTTTCTGTGCACCATTCCCCATCGCTTTCTGAGCATCATTCCCCATCGCTTTCTGAGCATCATTCCCCATCGCTTTCTCAGCATCATTCCCCATCGCTTTCTCAGCATCATTCCCCATCGCTTTCTGAGCATCATTCCGCATCGCTTTCTGAGCATCATTCCCCATCGCTTTCTGAGCATCATTCCCCATCGCTTTCTGAGCATCATTCCCCATCGCTTTCCGAGCATCTTTCCCCATCGCTTTCTGAGCATCATTCCCCATCGCTTTCTGAGCATCATTCCCCATCGCTTTCCGAGCATCATTCCCCATCGCTTTCTGAGCATCATTCCCCATCGCTTTCTGAGCATCATTCCCCATCGCTTTCTGAGCATCATTCCCCATCGCTTTCCGAGCATCATTCCCCATCGCTTTCTGAGCATCATTCCGCATCGCTTTCTGAGCATCATTCCCCATCGCTTTCCGAGCATCATTCCCCATCGCTTTCTCAGCATCATTCCCCATCGCTTTCTGAGCATCATTCCCCATCGCTTTCTGAGCATCATTCCCCATCGCTTTCCGAGCATCATTCCCCATCGCTTTCTCAGCATCATTCCCCATCGCTTTCTGAGCATCATTCCCCATCGCTTTCTCAGCATCATTCCCCATCGCTTTCTGAGCATCATTCCCCATCGCTTTCTCAGCATCATTCCCCATCGCTTTCTGAGCATCATTCCCCATCGCTTTCCGAGCATCATTCCCTATCGCTTTCTGAGCATCATTCCCCATCGCTTTCTGTGCATCTTTCCCCATCGCTTTCTGAGTATCATTCCCCATCGCTTTCTGAGCATCATTCCCCATCGCTTTCTGAGCATCATTCCCCATCGCTTTCCGAGCATCATTCCCCATCGCTTTCCGAGCATCATTCCCCATCGCTTTCTGAGCATCATTCCGCATCGCTTTCTGAGCATCATTCCCCATCGCTTTCCGAGCATCATTCCCCATCGCTTTCTGAGCATCATTCCCCATCGCTTTCTGAGCATCATTCCCCATCGCTTTCTGAGCATCATTCCCCATCGCTTTCTGAGCATCGTTCCCCATCGCTTTCTGAGCATCATTCCCCATCGCTTTCTGAGCATCATTCCCCATCGCTTTCTGAGCATCGTTCCCCATCGCTTTCTGAGCATCATTCCGCATCGCTTTCTGAGCATCATTCCCCATCGCTTTCCGAGCATCATTCCCCATCGCTTTCTGAGCATCATTCCCCATCGCTTTCTGAGCATCATTCCCCATCGCTTTCTGAGCATCATTCCCCATCGCTTTCTGAGCATCATTCCCCATCGCTTTCCGAGCATCATTCCCCATCGCTTTCTGAGCATCATTCCGCATCGCTTTCTGAGCATCATTCCCCATCGCTTTCCGAGCATCATTCCCCATCGCTTTCTCAGCATCATTCCCTATCGCTTTCCGAGCATCATTCCCCATCGCTTTCTGAGCATCATTCCGCATCGCTTTCTGAGCATCATTCCCCATCGCTTTCTGAGCATCATTCCGCATCGCTTTCTGAGCATCATTCCCCATCGCTTTCTGAGCATCATTCCCCATCGCTTTCTGTGCACCATTCCCCATCGCTTTCCGAGCATCATTCCCCATCGCTTTCTGAGCATCATTCCCCATCGCTTTCCGAGCATCATTCCCCATCGCTTTCTGAGCATCATTCCCCATCGCTTTCTGAGCATCATTCCGCATCGCTTTCTGAGCATCATTCCCCATCGCTTTCCGAGCATCATTCCCCATCGCTTTCTCAGCATCATTCCCTATCGCTTTCCGAGCATCATTCCCCATCGCTTTCCGAGCATCATTCCCCATCGCTTTCCGAGCATCATTCCCCATCGCTTTCTGAGCATCATTCCCCATCGCTTTCTGAGCATCATTCCCCATCGCTTTCTCAGCATCATTCCCTATCGCTTTCCGAGCATCATTCCCCATCGCTTTCCGAGCATCATTCCCCATCGCTTTCTGAGCATCATTCCCCATCGCTTTCTGAGCATCATTCCCCATCGCTTTCTCAGCATCATTCCCTATCGCTTTCCGAGCATCATTCCCCATCGCTTTCTGAGCATCATTCCCCATCGCTTTCTGAGCATCATTCCCCATCGCTTTCTGAGCATCATTCCCCATCGCTTTCTGAGCATCATTCCGCATCGCTTTCTGAGCATCATTCCCCATCGCTTTCCGAGCATCATTCCCCATCGCTTTCTGAGCATCATTCCCCATCGCTTTCTGAGCATCATTCCGCATCGCTTTCTGAGCATCATTCCCCATCGCTTTCCGAGCATCATTCCCCATCGCTTTCTCAGCATCATTCCCTATCGCTTTCCGAGCATCATTCCCCATCGCTTTCCGAGCATCATTCCCCATCGCTTTCCGAGCATCATTCCCCATCGCTTTCTGAGCATCATTCCCCATCGTTTTCTGAGCATCATTCCCCATCGCTTTCTCAGCATCATTCCCTATCGCTTTCCGAGCATCATTCCCCATCGCTTTCCGAGCATCATTCCCCATCGCTTTCCGAGCATCATTCCCCATCGCTTTCTGAGCATCATTCCCCATCGCTTTCTGAGCATCATTCCGCATCGCTTTCTGAGCATCATTCCCCATCGCTTTCCGAGCATCATTCCCCATCGCTTTCTGAGCATCATTCCCCATCGCTTTCTCAGCATCATTCCCCATCGCTTTCTGAGCATCATTCCCCATCGCTTTCTGAGCATCATTCCCCATCGCTTTCTGTGCATCTTTCCCCATCGCTTTCCGAGCATCATTCCCCATCGCTTTCTGAGCATCATTCCCCATCGCTTTCTGAGCATCATTCCGCATCGCTTTCTGAGCATCATTCCCCATCGCTTTCTGAGCATCATTCCCCATCGCTTTCTGAGCATCATTCCCCATCGCTTTCCGAGCATCATTCCCCATCGCTTTCTGTGCATCTTTCCCCATCGCTTTCCGAGCATCATTCCCCATCGCTTTCTGAGCATCGTTCCCCATCGCTTTCTGAGCATCATTCCCCATCGCTTTCTGAGCATCATTCCCCATCGCTTTCTGTGCATCTTTCCCCATCGCTTTCCGAGCATCATTCCCCATCGCTTTCTGAGCATCATTCCCCATCGCTTTCTGAGCATCATTCCCCATCGCTTTCTGTGCATCATTCCCCATCGCTTTCTGAGCATCATTCCCCATCGCTTTCTGTGCATCTTTCCCCATCGCTTTCCGAGCATCATTCCCCATCGCTTTCTGAGCATCATTCCCCATCGCTTTCTGAGCATCATTCCCCATCGCTTTCTGTGCATCTTTCCCCATCGCTTTCCGAGCATCATTCCCCATCGCTTTCTGAGCATCATTCCCCATCGCTTTCTGTGCATCTTTCCCCATCGCTTTCCGAGCATCATTCCCCATCGCTTTCCGAGCATCATTCCCCATCGCTTTCTGAGCATCATTCCCCATCGCTTTCTGAGCATCATTCCCCATCGCTTTCTGAGCATCATTCCCCATCGCTTTCTGAGCATCATTCCCCATCGCTTTCTGAGCATCATTCCCCATCGCTTTCTGAGCATCATTCCCCATCGCTTTCTGTGCATCTTTCCCCATCGCTTTCCGAGCATCATTCCCCATCGCTTTCTGAGCATCATTCCCCATCGCTTTCTGAGCATCATTCCCCATCGCTTTCTGAGCATCATTCCCCATCGCTTTCCGAGCATCATTCCCCATCGCTTTCTGAGCATCATTCCCCATCGCTTTCTGAGCATCATTCCCCATCGCTTTCTGAGCATCATTCCCCATCGCTTTCTGAGCATCATTCCCCATCGCTTTCTCAGCATCATTCCCCATCGCTTTCTGAGCATCATTCCCCATCGCTTTCTGAGCATCATTCCCCATCGCTTTCTGTGCACCATTCCCCATCGCTTTCCGAGCATCATTCCCCATCGCTTTCTGTGCACCATTCCCCATCGCTTTCTGTGCACCATTCCCCATCGCTTTCTGAGCATCATTCCCCATCGCTTTCTGAGCATCATTCCCCATCGCTTTCTGTGCACCATTCCCCATCGCTTTCCGAGCATCAATCCCCATCGCTTTCTGAGCATCATTCCCCATCGCTTTCTGTGCACCATTCCCCATCGCTTTCTGAGCATCATTCCCTATCGCTTTCTGTGCATCTTGCCCCATCGCTTTCCCAGCATCACTCCCTATCGCTTTCTGTGCACCATTCCCCATCGCTTTCCGAGCATCATTCCCCATCGCTTTCCGAGCATCATTCCCCATCGCTTTCCGAGCATCATTCCCCATCGCTTTCTGAGCATCATTCCCCATCGCTTTCTGAGCATCATTCCCCATCGCTTTCTGTGCATCATTCCCTATCTCTTTCTGTGCATCATTCCCCATCGCTTTCTGAGCATCATTCCCCATCGCTTTCTGAGCATCATTCCCCATCGCTTTCCGAGCATCATTCCCCATCGCTTTCCGAGCATCATTCCCTATCGCTTTCTGAGCATCATTCCCTATCGCTTTCTGAGCATCTTTCCCCATCGCTTTCTGAGCATCATTCCCCATCGCTTTCTGAGCATCATTCCCCATCGCTTTCTGAGCATCATTCCCCATCGCTTTCTGAGCATCATTCCCCATCGCTTTCCGAGCATCATTCCCCATCGCTTTCCGAGCATCATTCCCTATCGCTTTCTGAGCATCATTCCCTATCGCTTTCTGAGCACCATTCCCCATCGCTTTCTGAGCATCATTCCCCATCGCTTTCCGAGCATCATTCCCCATCGCTTTCTGAGCATCTTTCCCCATCGCTTTCTGAGCATCATTCCCCATCGCTTTCTGAGCATCATTCCCCATCGCTTTCTGAGCATCATTCTCAGACGAGTATTATACTCTGACTAGTATTATACTCTGACGAGTATTATACTCTCAACGTTGTTACGATATCGTACGAGAGACCTAGTGTCAGTGTCCCGGTAGGCTGTGCGGTAAAAAACAAAGCTACATACATATATATACAAGGCATGTCGTTGATGTCTTCCCGACTATTATTGCCATAAAAGATGGTGCATATGAATTTTTAATTTGACCTTTTCTCGTGATCCTCAGACGACGACCCCTTCTCCCTGCTGTCAATAGTACGTGTGTTACCTACGGTACCGGGTCTAATAGTCTGTCGTACTTATCGGTGTCACATGCCATATTCTGGTGCAAAAATACTTCTTTCTTGTTTGCGGACGGCTCTCTCTACTAAATCTTGTCACTGAGACAGCATTCGACGCCTTCTCGGCCGCATTGCATGTGCCATTTAACATGACTGCCACAGTGCTGTTCTCTATATTAGCGCGGACGAGGTGTTGCAGTGTATGTCTTCTCTATCTGTGCAGATCAGAATTTGCAGCAATGTTTCAGCCCCCCCCCGCCGCCCCGGCGACTATATCCGTGTCCGTGGCCGCCTCATCACATTCAGCAACCATCGTTTGTGTGACGGTGGGGGGGGGGGCATTGGTTGTTGCATGGCAATGTGTATCAATCAGCCAATCCATTATAGATGGATGCTTTATGCAGACCACAAAAAAGGTCTACTCAAAAATGAGGATGTAAAATCTACGTTACTCTCAATGTTGCCGTATCACAATATAATGCATGCAACGATATTTGGCTAGCGATGGTCTAGCATCGTCTCTAGGCTAGCCGGGTCATTAGTTGGCAAGGAACATCTTTTTGTGTCTTTCACCAATACGTGCCAGAGTGTAGCATGGACCATTCTAGGGCAAGTGGTGGTCTAGAATATTGATGAGTACTGCTTTGGCTCGAGTGTTCATCGAGCAAACGTGTTCCACCTACAAACCGGACGGCTCGTCTCCCTTTGCCGCCTTCAGGCTATCGTTCGTCGAGTTAAAAATGCGCAGCACGCGACTGGCGAGCTGTTGATTGACCGGCGGTCCGCTGTCCTGTCTAGACTACCAATTAAGGAAGTCGACCCTTTGCACGCGGCTGCAGTGCGGTGTTGCTGATTTCACTTCCTATTTTGTAGTGTTGCTATTATGTCATAATTTAATTTCCGCTGCTGTACGAGACGACGTCACTTTAATTCGTGGGGGTGAAAGGTGCATCATCACTCGCTGTGTACCATATATCCTGGATGGAACGGAAATAATCGGTGAGATTTTTCTGTGCTTGCACGATGACTCGTCCGAGACCGAAATCCTATGTGAACTGCCGTGTGACGTCTGGGAGAAGTCGTCTGGACCAACTCATCCGGCGAGTTCGCCAGAGCAGCTCTCAATTAACATGACCGCCCAAACTCTCCGGCCACTGTGAAAATGACCTATTGACCTCGACCTTGACCTATTGACCTCGGTGGCAACATGGGATCTGGAGTCCATATCATAAAGTGAGGATCAAGATTGGACCGCGGTTTTACACCAAGAGGACGTATCATAGCCAGCTATCGTAACGAGTGACTCACCGCATGATTTATAGACTGGCGAATGGCAGGATATCAACTACAATTTCTTATACATCTATTTCACTGTATGGCCGAGAGGTGATATTTGTGAACCCGTGGCCACGTAGGGAGTATTTGAGGTTGTTATTTTGTTGATACCTTGAAATTCGTATGGCGCAACGCCGGATTGGTGTAGAATGTTAAATCGTTTAGTGTATTTTGTCAACGAAGGTCCCCCCCCCCACCCTCCCTCCCCCTCTCCCTTCCCCTATGCTGTGTATGGGACACGATGCCGATGTGACGCACGGTTAAGGGTTGGCGCAAGTGCCCCCAGGCAAGCCCACTTCTCTAGGGGCACAACGGTAACAATGTTAAAATCCTTCGACGTTAGTAGGGAATCGACTGTAGCTTTTATTATAATGTGTCCTCGAACAATCATAGAGTTTACGTATTCTATAAACCTTGTTCTATCATCTGAGATCAAAAAAGTGTGTCGACACTAGGTTGTTTCGATTATATTTTCGCGAAGAAATGTTGGAGCACACAACTGTTCCCGACCAGCCATCCGCCATATTTGTTTTTGGCGGATGTCGGTACCTGTGAATGCGAGTTGGTTCCTCCTCTCCGTCGCATGCTCCAACATTTGTTCGCGAAAATATGACTGCAACAATCTAGTGTTCACACACTTTCTTGATGTCAGAAGATAGAACAAGGTATATAGAATACGTAAGCACTATTATTGTACGCGCCCGCATTATAATAAAAGCTACAGTCGATTCCCTACTAACGTCGAAGGATTTTAACATTGTTACCGTTGTGCCCCTAGAGAAGCGGGCTTGCCTGGGGGCACTTGCGCCAAGGTTAAGGGGGGAGAATCCCCTCGTCACCCAACCACGCTCCTTGCTGCTGCATATTGCGGCGATAGCACGGCGGTGCTTTAAATTAAGGTGAAATCTCGCGCCCGCTGGACCAACCCCATATCTCATCTTTATGGTCTTATCTGGAGAGATCGTCTCTCTAGAGAATCGTTTTTCCTGCCACTATGCAGAACGTGGATTAACATTCATGGCACGCGATGGGCTGCGCAGGCCTGGCGAGTTCATTCCAACCACGCGCTGACCGGGGGTTTAAAATGCGAGCCTCCGACACGTGTACATGGTGATTGGTCTGGTGGCCAGAAGGGCTGCTGCGGTCCATGAAGGCCTAACTAGACCTCTCACCCAGTATCTGGCTGCACGGACCCATGTGTTATCAAGTCACTGCTCCCCGCTGCCGCCCGGTCAGGTCGGGATCAAAGGGCTTGTTTAACGGGCCACTGCGGATGGGCAAGTTTCAAGCCGGTACTTGTGTATCATCTCTCAGTGCCAGAAGGAGTGCTGGAAGGAAGGAGAGTATGTCTGGCATCATTTAGACCCGTTAGACCTTGCGTTGGATTAATCACAAACCTTAGGCAGGGTAAGGCAGGAGTGTGATGTTACTTGGAGAGGACCGACTGGCCGTGATTGACCGACATCTGTTCCTGTATATATACAGTGGTACCTCTATGATATGACCTACAGTGGTACCGGCCGATGAGGTCGTATCTATAACGCAGGAATCCGTATAGTCGAGGTGCTACATGTAAAATTACAGGGGGGCGGGTCCAGGGGGTGGGGGGGGGTGGAGGCCAGGGGGTCCGGACTCCTTTCTTGAAGGAAAAATGCCGTTTTTTTAATGCATAATTTAGGCCATCTGAGGCGTGGACTCCCACCCATTTTTGAGGAAGATCCCGTATTTCAAGGAATTCGTATACATCGGGGGTGGGGGGGGGGGGGGGGGGTTATATGTGGACGGTTGTATGTTAATAGAGAGATGTAGTGTGGCGTCTGTGGTTAGGCGGATGGCATCGAGTCCAGCTTGTGGAGGCGAGCGCTGTCTTAGAAGACTACTGCTCACTGTAAGGTTTATTCGTTGATGGACACCGGCCACGCCATGTGGTTCACCACTATGTCCAGATGTAAGGGTATAAATAGGTCATAGGGAGCAGCTTACGATTACACCCTTTGCTCCCGATTACCGAATTCCACTAAACAAGAATGCCAAGCACTGTAAACATTGACTTACCCTTCCCACTGGAATGTGATTTCCCAGGAGGTTCTTTATATAAGGGATGTAGGTACTTCCCTCATAGTACCATTAGCTCCTTTAGGCCTTTGCAGATAAGTCAGTATCCTACGTTCGTGTTTAATGGCTATTGTGCAGTCTGTAGGTTATTGCTGTTGGGAATATGCGGCTTGGTGTCTGGGTCAGTGCACTAGCTGCCCCTCTCGGATTATTTTTTGAGTATTTTGCTTCATTGAACACATAAGGGATGATAAGGCTCCATGCATCATATATCGCTATGGAACAGCTGAGTCCCGTCTACAATCTAACATGCGCGGGAGGTACAAGACTAAACACAGCTATCACTACGCCTCTGTCACCCGCTCATGACCATTGCCACCTAGTTGCAGCGTATCAACTATCGTGGAACTAAAACATCCTAACGTATTAACTACAACCAGCAGACGACATGTTCTCTTGTTTCCCACACACAAGTTTTCCCGCCATGCGGCATGGGAAACCATGGAGACACGTGTTTACGCCGTGTCCGATTGGTCGCGTCTTCTGAGACTGGCCAGACGAGGAACGCGCACGCGACGGCGGCGATTACTTGCCGACCGGTGGCAGGCGATGTCTGCGTCTTCTTCAGCCGAATCTCTTGTTATCAGGTGGCGAGTGTTGCCACTTGATAGGAGAGGCTGCTATCGGTTTATCGCCCTCGTGGAGAGGAAACGGCCACTAATGGAGAGAGTTACCGTCACGCCAGCAGAGGCGCAAGTCTGCGGAGGAATATGAACGGAGCGGAGTGCATTGGCGTGAATGGCTGATCAGTTTTATAATTAGGTTTGCATTAATTTGTGAGAGCAAACGCGGCTGGTTTTATTTTGGTTTTATTTTGGACCAAAGCGGAGATGCGGCAGCAAAGGGGGTTTCAGTCACTTTGTTACCCGCAAACGAGTGTAATATGCGTTACAAAAATGAATGGCGCGCACAGACATTTACATGTTTTTCTTTTCTTTTTTCTTTTTTTTTGGGGGGCAATTCTGTTTAATTGAGGCTAGTCGCGAACTCGTCCTGCACTGCAGGAACACATTGACCTTTCACTGGGAATTATAAGACGCAACCAGTACCCAACTCCCAGTTAACAATAAACTTTTACGTCATACAACTGATCACATACCGTGAAAGTTAGTTACCTCGATGCTGTAAAAGCGCGTCGCGGGTTAAGAGTATATGGTCCTTTTTGATGGCGTTGCGGAATTGCGCATTTCCCGCACATATTCCCGGCGGTCCTGCCTCGGGGCGCTGTATCTACGGATACCGCCGGATACCTGATGGTTGTATACATGGTGGGTTTACATATATTTGGGTCAGGCGGTCGATAAAAAGGCACTTGTTGCGTGCGGAGCTGGACAAGTGTCGAGGCCCTTCAACCAACCGAGCCGCCACACGGCTGTCATCCGGAGTCACACATGACTCACGCCCCACGCCACACCTAGAACCAATTGCATTGTGACTGACATGTGTCTGTTTCGCCGCGCTGTCTGGCTGTCTACCAGGATGTGTCTATCATGCTCGATATTGCCTGGGAATGTCGATCAGAAGTATGTGTTTTTGGGCCATTGTGCTCAGCGACGTATGGTTACATCATGGATGCGGTATGCTATGGAGGTCAGGGTGACGGAATGACTAGCGCCGCCAAATTGGGAGTCCGGCGGAAACCATGGCTGTAGTCATGACAAAGTGACATAATCTTTTGAAAGATGAATTTAAGTCTAGATAAACGGTTCTTTCTATGTCAATGTGACGTCATATGACCGATATAGCTGATCGACTGAGACTTGTTTTGTCACTTTCACACGCTATCACAGGGTATCCATTGAAGTGCGATATTCACAGTCGTTAGTCTCGCTTATGTCACCTGACGATTGGATTGAGACTTATAAAGAACCTTCGTAGCTTAGTTGGTACGCCTTCATTTAGGTATCCTTAACAGCAGCTCAACAGGTCGTGGGTTCGCGCCTTGGCACCTGCACCAAGAGCATGCTTCATTTAAAGTCCGGTTCGTTGTCCCGGGAGCTTTCTGGGTCATGTTTGTTCTTCGTGCGTGCAAAAACGATTTAATTTGGTATAGGCGGTCACCTAACAATAGACATATTATGACTCAAATTGTCTTGTCTTACCGATCTGGCCCATTTCGTGGCCTGAAGTTTACGAATGCCTTTCCCGACCACCAACGCCATCTTAGAACCTTGGCCCGTGCTGGTTCTTTGTGACTGTCCTTGCCCGCTGTCTGTGGCTCAAGGACGCGAGTCTCAGCACGATTCTCATCATCACCTTCTGACGCTAAAACCCAGTTCCTCACGTTTGTCCCTGGTATGACCATTGTTCTGCTTCACAAACGTAATGGCCCTCGCATCTATAATGCATTACCCAACCGATGTCCCATACATGTCTTAGGTCATCCAGTGACGTGGGGATGGTCGTGTATATAAGACTATCGACATGGGCTGACTTCACCTTATTCTGACATAGGTGATGTCATACGGTCGCCGACCTACTCTATCCTAATAGTTGTCTCGATTGCCAATTATTTTAGTCCGCCATCTTTTCCGAGCTTACACTGTTTGTTTTTCCTTTTGTTTCACTATTATTATATTCTCTTTCTACCCAACATTGTGAAGAGAGACGTATATGAGAGACGATTAAACTATTAATACCATTTTGCTCCTTAGAACCGAAAGCTATGGATATACTTAACTATGTGCTCCGTCCGTACGGCCGGCGACTCGGATAGATGGTGGAGTGGTTCAAAACGCGTGATGTGTCGCCCGGAACCCAAGCACTCTACCACGCAGCCAAGTACTCACAACTATCCTTGCACGGCTAACAACGGTCTGAATTTAACGTAAATCGTCTTGAGATTCTCCAATAGCAGAAACCGTTACGGTAGTCGCTGCCCCTAAGTTTGTATATATTTGCCCCCACTCCCTAAGCCCCATCCCAGACCTTCAGAGCCCGATGCACCCCGACCATTGCCGCTTGCTTCAAGGGTATGTGTGTGCTGACGTGCTAAACGGATTCTGGAGTACTCGCGCGGCTTGTTTGTACCTTACACGCCAGAGATTCTGCAGGATGCCACGCAGTACCACGTGACACCAGTGGCACGATACACGTCGGCACCGTGCTCGGTTGCTGTCTACTGTTGTCTTTACCACACAAGACCGGCCAACGCCGCTGACAGCACCTGTTTTCGGCGGGGGGGGGGGGAGTTCTTGTATTGACCAGATGTGGGTGGTGGTGGGGGTGTCCTTGTATTGGCCAGATGTGTGGTGCAGCGGCAGGATGAAGGAAGGACCAGGTAGTGTTTCATCACGCCTGTATGTGCATATCACAGCCTCTCCGTCTCTTGCCGTGAAGATCTATGTGAGGTGAGCGGATATTTCCTTGGTTTGGTTGGCTTTACCGGAAATTTCAGTCTGTAATGCTATGTCGTGCTATGCTTAATTTGAAACACATGGGTTGTTCCCACGACGACCTGCAACCTCTCGGGGCATGATTGTTACTCCGTTATTACCCCCGGGGGGGTTACTCGCCAATACCCTAACCGTGGGAAACCCCCTTAATTATCCCGTTGTTACGCAATTCCCATTTCCTCGCTAATGCAGGTGCGTGTTAGAGCATTGCGTCCTGCTGCCACATTGACCCGGTATCCCGGGCAACTGTTCATTTCGTTCTGTCACAATCAGCCGCAACCAAGCACCTCGTGCATCCAATCGTACCATGGCTGGTCGGTGTGGGGTACGGAATGTGGGTGGGGGAAGGAAGGTGATAAACCTTTTGGCTAGTTGGCGTGGAGAGAAGTTGGAGGGGGGGAGGGGGGTAGGGGCTGGGCGTTACATGGAACCCTACTACAGCCTGAAAGCTCAGCACAGGTGTGCGGATGAGATCACATAATCTGCCTCTAGGGGGTGCGAGTGGGGGTTGAGAGATTTAGTGTGTATGTAGGAAGTGGGTACATGTGTAGGAAGAGAGTTAGTGTGTATGTAGGAAGTGGATATATGTGTGGGGTGAGAGTTAGTGTGTATGTAGGAAGTGGGTATATGTGTGGGGAGAGAGTTAGTGTGGATGTAGGAAGTGGATATATGTGGGGCTTGCGAGAGTTAGTGTGGATGTAGGAAGTGGATGTATGTAAGTGGTGGGGGGGGGGGGACAAAGAGGAGATAATACTACTTTGGGGATCACTCCGCATTCATTTTCGTAGATCTACGCAGTGAGAAGAAAAACTGACCTTGAATCAATGCGGAATAAATCAAATTTAAACTTGGTGGGTTGAACGCTTTAGCCACTTTCAAATTTAAACTTGGGGAGCGCAACAGAGAGTGTGTTTTAGCAAATCGTTCAGTGAACAATCGAGGGCGGCTCACCTACTACTCACGTGTTACCATCATTTCGTGGCGACCAACATACTATTAGATTATCGCCCATCAAACGCTTGCACTGGCTGTAGGCAAAGTTTTGAGGGGAAATGAGCGCGCCACCACCCCACACTCGGCCATCATGGCTTTGTCCTGAACCCGTGGGGGTCACCGTGAAGGGGGTCTGATGAGGATCACCTGGCCCGGTGGGGGCTAGGGGGGTGGGGGGCAGAACGGACAGGCGCGCTGAGACAAAGGATTCCAATGTGTATCTGCGGAGGTAGGCGTGTGTCTCACCGTGCTTCCAGTGCAATGCCGTACCCCTACAAACTACACAGTCCCCCCTTTTTAGCTTGATCAACCGCCTTGTGTTCCCTATTTACCTGGGTAAACACCTCCTCGGTGAGACGGACACAGGTCGCCTGCCCCGGCCGTGACCGCTGCAGCCCCCCAACAATAGACCCCACACCAGGGTGGGCTGCCCCTTACAGCCGATCTCTTACCCCCTCCTCTCAGTGCTGAAAATCAATGTCACATGCCCCCCCCCCCCCACACACACTTGGTCAATCTCAGCAAGCAGCTGTGCCTACCCCAATATGACCCCTACTCCGCACCACCTCCCACCCCTCCCTTCCCCGCCAGCCCTTGCTTACCAGCTATGGTTGTGTTACCCCCTCTCTTTCTGACGAGCCCTGCCCACCTAACGTATATGTGTTGATGTTAATTAGATCGCCTTTGTGTAGGTGGTCGCCGTCACTCCCACCACGCCTGCTCTGGCACATGTGACGAGGGATGGCTGGTAGGCTCTGGGGTGCGCAAAGGGATACCCCCCACCCCCGCACTGCCCCCCCCCCACCCCTGGGCGTCCGTTAGAGGGGCGACTGAGAGTTGGTAACTCGGGGGTCGGTTGGTAGGTCCTGGGGTCGGTTGGTAGGCCCTGGGGTCGGTTGTTAGGCCCTGAGGCCAGTTGGTTGGCCTTGGGGCCGGTTGGTTGGTCCTGGGGTCGGTTGGTAAGCCCTGGGGCCGGTTGGCAGGCCCTGGGGCCGGTTGGTAGGCCCTGGAGTCGATTGGCAGGCCCTGGGGTCGGTTGTTTGGCCCTGGGGTCGGTTGTTTGGTCCTGGGGTCGGTTGGTAGGCCCTGGGGCCGGTTGGTAGGCCCTGGGGCCGGTTGGTTGGCCCTGGGGTCGATTGGTTGGCCCTGGGGTCGATTGGTAGGTCCTGGGGTCGGTTGGTAAGCCCTGGGGCCTGTTGGTAGGCCCTGGGGTCGGTTGGTTGGCCTTGGGGCCGGTTGGTTGGTCCTGGGGTCGGTTGGTAAGCCCTGGGGCCGGTTAGTAGGCCATGTGGTCGGTTGGTAGGCCCCGGGGTCGGTTGGTAGGCCCTGGGGTCGGTTGTTACGCCCTGTGGCCTAGTGGTAGGCCCTGGGGCCGGTTGGGAGGCTCCGGGGATGTCCAGCGGTCGACCACCCGCCTGGGCAGACGCCGAACTGATAACGTAACTGGGGGACCAGTGGCAACAAGTGGGTCGCCTTGGAGAGTAGGACAGCACTGCTGACAGTGCGGGGTCAACCACTCCCCGTCCCCCCCCCCCTCCCTCTTCTGGGGCGAGGCAGTGGTGGTATTCTGTGATGGGTCAGGCTAAAGTCACCACATCATTAGGGAATGGTGCGGGGGAGGGAGGGAGGAGCGGTGGGGGGGTGGGGCTGGCCCCCTGGTAGGCCCGGGCTGCCACATCCCCTATCCTTCCTACTCTCTCATGCCATCCCTCTTACCCCTAACCAGCCCCCCCCCCCTCCCCGCCCCCCCTGCCTCCCACCACCCCTACCCCGCCACCCCCACCCGACCCGCCGCGGGTAGCGCAGAGAGAGGGGCGACCCTCGCCGGGCTTGTCCCCCGCGGCGTGGGAATGGCAGCCAGTGGTAGAGATAGGAGGGCCTGAGCGCGGGTCGTCGCATCCAGTGCAGGCAGGCAGGCAGGCAGGCAGGCAGTCCCATCACTGGATAGCAGACCTCGAAGACGTTTCTCCGCACACCACACCTAAAATACACCAACCACCGCCGACACCAACCAACACCCGGATTGCCGTCCACGCTTCGATCATCCTGGTGAATAATAATAATAATAGTACGACACCAGAGGGCCTCGGCAAGTCGACCCACTGACGAGTGTCGATCAACAGCCTACGGATAACCACCAACCGCCTCCCGATCTCTCGTCGTCGCCGTTCCCGGATACCAAGCCGGCGTGGGCTCGGCTCGTGGAGATAACGGAAGAGCGGTCCACTGGTCCACTCGACCCGCGACCTCACTCCTTCATTAGTAGCTTTATCCATCCTGGAGGTGCATCGGTTCGCCCGTCGCCACCCCGCGGCATACGCTACATCCGGGCCTGTCTGGGTCTGTCTCACACACACATACACACCTGATACCATGGTTTGATCGGTGTTATATTGTGTCAGTGATGGTCTGTGATATTCGTGATTATATATGACGTCAGTGATGGTCTGTGATCTGGTTTCTGTGATATCAGTGAATCTGTAATAACAGTGATACATGATGTCAGTGAATCTGTGATGTCAGTGAATCTGTGATATCAGTAAATCTGTGATATCAGTGAATCTGTGATATCAGTAAATCTGTGATATCAGTAAATCTGTGATATCAGTGAGTCTGTGATATCAGTGAATCTGTGATATCAGTAAATCCATGATATCAGTAAATCTATGATATCAGTAAATCCATGATATCAGTAAATCCATGATATCAGTGATATACATGATGTCATTGAATCTATCACCCTTCATATGATATTCTAATAGAACCCTTATAAATCGCGCTTGCTGGGATGTTTACAAGGACGGAATCCACCAGGTGGCGCTGTGCCAAGGGCTGCGGCAGTGTAGTGTTTACATACGGGTGTCGTAAGCACCCTGAAACACCGGATTACGCAGATCACAGTGTGTACGTGGAGGATTAAGGATTACACTGAGACGGGGGGACAGCAGGCCGGGACAGCATATTGTAAATACCGCTTACATGCCCGAACACACTGCCTATACATACAGTACACTACCATGGAGCTGCTATGTGTCGCACCTAAGCGCCTAGTTGTGACACCAGAAAGTGGGCCCGGCACTTGTTATTACATCCCGTCGGTTCAGAATGCCTGCGCCCTATGCGTGACATTTCTGATAGAAAGATAGGGAGGAAAAAAGAGGTCGATTGCGCCCGTTGCCAAGTCCTCTGCTGCTGGTGTTTCTAGAGTGTAAGGGACACTCACCAAGGCCAGAGCCGTGTTTGTAGCAGCAGTAGGTACCGCTTGCTATACATAGTTATGAGGCCAACGGCACACGAATTGTGATGACCGGTATCCCTTATGTCTTCATCAAGGGAGACACACAGACCGACCGGCGGGGGGCAGGGTGCGGGAGTGTGCCGAGGCAACGTCTTGCCTCGATAGTCGGGTCCATATGTAACGCACTGTAACTGCACAGGGCATTGGTTTGAAGATTGGCGCAATGCGCCTGAGCACATGCCGCGTTTTCCGTACTTTTATTTGCTATCTATTTATATGCTATATATCTGCGGACCGAAGGCCGGTATGCATCGCCTGTGTTGTTTAAGACGATCGACTCTGAGAGCGTCTGAAGAAGGCCCCTGTGGCGGCAATGCTTTACTTACCTGCACGCCTACCTGTCTGGCTTCATTAGCCACGTAATTGGGGACTTGAAACTAACTATGGCATGTTATATATATGTAGTTACCTAGGTGCACAGGGCTTCTGTATATATGGTATCAACATGTGTTTTTCACAGGAGAGGGGGTGGGGGAGGTAGGAAGTAAGGTGCAACATTTGCCCCCCACCCACCCTGTCATGGACTGACAAGCGTGGATGGTGGATTGTAATTACGCCTTGGACTGGCCGCTGGGGGCTGGTCGGCTCGATGCAATCAGGCGAGCTGCCTGCCTCGTAAATGGCTAATGGCTCAGATGTTACTCGGCCAGCTCGGCATTGGTCTGGGCGCGGGGTGCCCCATGGAGACAAACCAAACCCCCGGGGGGTGGGGGGAGAGGGTAATGTCCCCTTCCAATCTAAGTCAAGGTATACTCTCTTCTTTTCTGTGTGGAACTCTTGTGTGCCCTTTCACGTCTATCCCATTAACAAACGTTTCGTTTGTGAGTTTTGGGGGAGTGAATTGTAACCGTGGGACTGTTGGCTCATAAAGTGGGCTTAACGGAATCTTCCCACGAGGCCCCTTTACCCCCCCCCCCCCACCTCCTCAAATCCCCCCTCCGGGGCAGGGTTTGAATCCGCCACCTCGGGGGGCAGGTGGGGGTGGTGGCTGGTGATGAGGGGGAGGGTGTGCGGCTGCGACCCCGACCCTGAGGGGGGTAGGCAGCCGAGACGAGACCCCATGGGTGTGTGAGACAGAGGGAGAGGGGTGGGGAGGGCGGGGGCGGGGTTCGTAGTTATGGAGGCTGGTGGCGTCCGTAACCCCGGAACACGGTTGGCGCCAGAGTGGGGGATGGACACACTGAACGTGACGGACGGCCTACAGCGTGACAGCAGCACATCCGGGAACTCGAGCCCCTATACTTAACCCGACCGCCATATTGACTGCTCCATATTAAAGTACCTTCAGTATTATAAATGACCCATTCACCCCCCCCTCCCTCTCCCCCCCCCCCCTCATCCTCCTTCACGAACTGAGATATATATATATGTACTGTTCCCACATCGACCTCAATACCTATATCCCACACTGTTAAAAGTGTACAGCGCGACCCCTACCCACCCTCCCCCTCTCTCCCCCTGTAGTGCCACCCTGTGTAACGGCCACGGCGTGCTGGGACCACTGGGGAGTGCGGGTGGGGGGGGGGGGGTGCTCGCTGTCAATGTGTTGTACATTACAAAGTACACATCTCTGGGTCAGTATAGTGGTAGTAGTAAGAGTACGACTTGGTACGTGGGGTGGACTGGGACGGTTAGACCACCCCACTGACGGTAAGGAATGACCCCGCGTCTCCACGTGGGGGTAGCCCGTGGGGGTTGGGGGTAGGGTTTCTGAGGGGGTCTCAACCCCAGCGGACAGTGCTTCATATTATAAGGCAAACAAACCACACCCAGGGGAGCTTCGCATGGTACATCTATCCGTCCGCGTTCCCTCCGCCCCCCCCCCCGTCGCCCCAGCTCTATTTACCTAGAAATGTATTCCTCCTCTGCTACCTCGTCCTTCGCCCATGTACATATATGTTGTTGCCTTACCCCCGTCCCTCTACCCCTCCCCCCTGCCCCCCACACCCCTGCACTCGCCTCCTGTCCCTCAACAAATAGTCCCAGAATACCCTGACGCATGTCATGACATTTATTGCCACGTGGTCTTTGTTATTGCCGCCTGGCCGGTACAGGGGTGCGTACTACTTTTCCATATTAAAAATATGCGTGCGGCTCTCACCCCTGTCGAGATCTCCGGGACATATGCCTGCTCAGTTACACCGCCTATCACCATCCCTACACCAACCCCTTTTATCCCCCACCCTCACCCCTTTTCTATCCCCACCCTTACCTCCTTTTATCCCCCACCCTCACCCCCTTCTATCCCCCACCCTCACCCCCTTCTATCCCTCACCCTCACCCCCTTCTACTCCCCCCCCCCCAACTCCGTCCCTCCTCTCCTCCCCTCACTAACCAACCACCCGGACAGCCGGTGAATATGGCCCACGGTAGAGGGAGAGAGAGAAAGAGAAGGGGGGGGGGGGGAGACCGCCGCAACTTGTGAGTTAGGATCGTTTCTGCTACATGCCCGCCAACTCGTGAATTTTACCTACCTCATGTGATTTATGTAGGAGCGGGTTTAGATGTAGGGTGGACTCCATACAGCTCTCAATGTCAGTTTACTGTGGGTTAAAAACATTCCTCGACATCAGAGATATAGACCACCCGGTTATTCTGGGCAATCATGGCGATGGTCGGCTTAATTATAACGGGTACCGCCTCTTGTACTTGCACTATATATATGAAAAAACATGGCTTTTATGCCATTCCATAAAAGTGGTGGTGTCATTCCAGCCAACCTATTTTGCTTGGAAGCAAACGAACCTCGTTTATTTTGCCGGATAAATGCCACCAATAGGATGTAATGTAATGTTGGTATTGTATTTTATGTCCCTTTTATGCACCTAAAGGGTAAACAGGGCTATAAACCATCACAGCACACTGAAATACGGTTAGATGAAACATGTCCCCAATACCAGGTACCAGGGCGCGAACTCGTGCCCGCTCAGCGTGCTTGCCAACTGGGCTACGCGAAGCCCTCCCCCCCCCCACCCCACCCCTCTTCCCCTCCCACTTTATTGGGTAAACTTAGTTGTACAATCCTACCCGGCTTGGCAACTTAAGAAGAGATTTCATACCAGGGAAGACTCGCACAGGCGTTGATTAATTACCATGGGCAATAGATGTAGCCAGATACTGACTGTTTGAAGGGGGGGAGGGGGGGGGGTGATATCGGGTTTATGTGATCTGCGGGCGATAACGGCCCCTTGACCGTCGGAACTGGGGCAGTCGAGAGGTATCCCCGTACCATGCCCTGGGCCACCCCACCACCCCACCACCCCACCACCCCGCCCATCCAGCACCCACTGCCCCACGTTTATCAGCATGCGCGTGTTGGCAGGGAGGGACAATGTTGGGATTACGGGTCCCGCCGTAATAACAGCCCTATGGAGGAAGGTGCCAGCACTACTATTGGTGTCACCGTGACCGGGGACCATGCTATAGGAGACACAGAAGCACAGAAGGAGAGGTGTGGGGGGGGGGGGGCTTAAAGTCACATAGATCAATGGGAAGATAAAGTGGCATGGAAGAAAGGGATGACATAGTGCTACCGAACTGGGGAGATGTAGTTATTGTATGCCTTTAATTGGGAGGTGTCAAGGTGGGCCTTGCGTCAGAGGGAATACGCAGGCACGCCTTCCTGGTGTAAGTGCAAGGGCCAAATGTAAAAGCTTTGTTCGACTTAACCCTCGTGAACAAAAGCGTCACCCCGCGCCACCCTACTCCGACAGTCTACTCCCCCCCCCCCCCACACACACACGCCATCAGTTCCCGCCTTGTTGCATCACCTGGCAATGTGTGCCCAAGCCTGGCCCTCCCTCGTTGGCCGTCGCACCTTGACGACCCGACCATGCGATCGGCCCCTGTCTTGGAGTGACTTGTCCCTGGGTGGCCGAGGGCGGCTCGGGGAAAGGAGATGCGGCCGCGAGGATCGAAGGTCGTGAGTCGGCTGAGAGATACTGAGTGGATGGGGGTGGGGGCGGAATTCACGGTGGGGATATTTGTGAGGGGTACCGCAAGTCGGGTGTCATATCATTGGGCCTGGACGTCTACCCCCCGCGGGTTTGATGATTTGATAGGTCCCCGGCTGCCCATGGGTCCCATGGTGTTTATACGGGGTGGGGGTTGGGGGGAGGGGGGGGGTATGGGAATCAGGGGTGTGGTACTAACGGAGGTTGGTTCATCAAAGGCCGGGATATGGAGACAGCGGATTTGTTGAGGGTCCCGTCGTTGTAGTCGAACAGCCCCTTCTCACCTATCCCCTTCCTAGCTTCTCCAAAGAAAGTCGATGTCCGACTATCTGCCGACCAGTGTGAATTGCTGGCGGCAAGGATTCTTTCTACACGATCCTTACCGGCGGGTATTAACTATACGGCCAGATAACTCTCGGGGAGTTACTCAGGCGATGTGAATCTATCTGCACCGTGTGGCCTCGTTAGCTGCGTACGTTATCCTTCCTCTCTTCCCAGCTTGTCCCTCGCCACCAGCTTGCCCTCCCCCCCTGTCACACATCGGCGGCCTGTCCGCCCACCCTGTGCGTGAGGCGGGTGAGCCTCTGTCAGCAGCCGTTATCCCCCGAGCCACATCACCCCATCCGCCCGTATCCCTTCCCTTCCCGCCCGCTCCGCTCCACCCGCCCGCATCCCTGCCATCACTGTGCCATCGCGAGGCGAGGCCAGACCGACTTCTCATCCTCCTGCCCCCTCCACCCCGCTTCCTCTTCTCCCCACCCGCCGCGGTGTGCTGGACGGACCCCCGTACTCTGCTCGCCCGCCCCTGGCAGTGTGGGTAGACCAGGCAGGGGTCTCTCGTTACCGGGACAGCCGCTGGCCAGGTCTAAAGCCTGCACGACTCTGGCAGCGGCCAAACCCGTGACGCACCGCCTCCAACCACCCTACCCCACCCCGTCAGTCTCCAGCAACCCACCACCCTCCCCATCACACGGCCATGCCGTCAGACCCGCCTAACCAACCCTAGATAGCCGTGTAGCCTGGAAGACACGATGCGGGAGGGAGAGGCACTGCCTGCGTGCCTGCCTGGGGTCTCATATCTCTCCGCTGGTAGTTGGTGGCTGGGGGCTGGCGCTCGACGCGGAAGTAAGAGGCACGCGACAGAATGATATGGAATAACTGAATAACAGCATAAATATATATATATATATAAGCTGATAAGCCAGAAGACTACCCACGTAGTTGGTTATCTGTGCCCTCGCCGATTGAGGCATATGACACAGCAGCGAGTCTTGCATAAGAAGGCCTACAGCGGCTTGGCTTGAGGAGGGCGTTGAGCGGCTTACCACACCTGACATCTGCCACTTCAAATACCCTCGATATTCTTTTTACACGTTTCTATTTTTTGTCGTTGGTTGGACATCGGTCGCCTATGCCGCGCAGATGTCCCGTGTGCTGGGTTTGCATGTTCTTCCAACGAGAGGCGACAGTCAGTGTATCACGTAAACCACTCTGTTCATCAAGGTTGAAGCGTTCCATCGCGACAGCAATGCAAACAGGTACGGTACCATCACGTGCACTTTAACATGCTAAGACGTTGTCACAAAGGATTACCAGAAGCTGTTAGACGTAGTGGTGTACCACCAGCGGATGAACCCAATGCACATTTAGTTGGCGTACGACGCCACGATCACCGCTGCAAAGTTCAGGACAATGAAACCATGAAGGCTTATCGGAGAAAGCTAAGTTCTAACCCGTCGAAGAGAAGCCACAGAACCCCGTGCTTCATTAACGCGGGAAGGTTTCGCGTAAGGATAAAAAATGTCATCTGCCTATGATAGGCGCTTGTCTTGCGTGCGGCAAAGGATATATCGTAGGATACCTATGTAGCAGGTCATGTGTGGATACAGAGTATATTACACACAAAATTTAGAGCGAGGTGCACGCCCTCTGCAAGTAAACGGAACAAAAGGCGGCCCCTATTCGGAATCAAATATGACGCCCTGGGTGAGGTAGACTCCCACCCACCTTTGCGACAGAGAAACACTGACGTAATTGAGAACGTCGCGTCGTCGCGACCCTTTCCGTCGGTGGAGTGGCACACATCTCGTCATCACCATGGAGATGTTGAACAATAACGTGGACCAGAGCACGTGGGATATGACGGCCTGCGGCATCGGTCAGCTGGCGCGAGGCTCGTCACTGCGGGGCTCCTTCCGCCGCTCGCGACGGGAGCCACACTGGATACTGAGTAAGGTTTTTTCGTCCCTCGCAGTCCACAGTCTGTCCGCATAAACTAAACTACGTCATAAACTTGTTGAGTCTCTGAGGTAACATTACGAGTTCTTCCTACGGTCTCCTGTGTATATATATATCTAATGATCACGACCTCATACCACCGCTCCGCCCCGCTCCAACCCGAACGGTACCGTTTGTGGCGTGTGTAAGCTGAGGTAACAAGACCGTGCTATTGGTCACCCGGTATTGGTACCCCAACTTATACACGGGCTGAAGTATCATCGTGTGCATATATATATGTAGGTGACGTATGTGTTATTATTGGCCTAACTATATGCATGTTAGTATCTGTCTGATACTCAAGATGGAAGAAATTAAGATGTAAATTTGCAGTTGTTGTAGTTGTAGCACCCACTGTCAACCCCCCAATGCTGAGTTGCCTTCATAGTTTTGGGGGTTCAAAGTCTGCGGTGGGGTGAACACTGATAATAGAGTCAGCTATTGAATATAAGTCACTTTTTTTATTAGGCGTGGAATGTGTCTGAACGAAACTGTATGTCCAGTCGTTACCCTAATCCTTGTCGTTTACCCCAAGTGTCAACATATGTGTGTTAGTTTCCACTTAAAACGTTTCTCGAACTTTTTTTCTTTAAAATTGTTTCTCTTCTCCTTAAACTAGAACAATTCTCTTGAAATGTTTTAATTTTCAAAAATACTGTGAAGCACAAAATTGTTGCACTGTGAACAGTCGTAATTTACCTAGTTTTTCCAAGTCTGGTTTGTGTGCTGCAGGACTAGTTTATCATGGGGCTTTGCATGATATATATGTATACAGTCTGTTACCTCAAACCGCACATGTATAGTTTGTCATCAGTACAATCTAAAATTGACAATGGCTTTCACTGCCTGTTTTATTATGGCCTGTTTCTGTCTCTCCGCGAGATATGATCTGGTTTATGAGGGCTCTACAGATGCGATGATACCATGCTAGCATGAGGCCTACTTAGCCTGTTAGTTTCCAACATGTAACGTGAGCTTTACTTTGGTTATCTCATGTCACAATTTATCATCGTCTAATATGTAAGCTCGCTATTTGTATAGTCAGTCGTGGAACTCAAAATAAGCTGTGTTTTGAGTCTCCCCTGGGCCAGACTCCTGACGGAAACATTAGCTTACTATTTGTCCAATGGAAGCCAATAGAGTCACGTTCGCCATGCTGTGTGCCATTGTGGCTGCCCGCTGCTGTCACAATTATTTGCCTGTGGATTATTTCTAATCATGCAGTATTGGGTTCATATAGACCGAAGTTTACATGGAACTGATAACGTTTTGTGTCTTACGTCGTGAGACAGCGATCCTCGCTTAACATAGTAATGGCATAAAAGCCGTCTCTTTATATTTAACACACACGTTCCGCCATACGTGGCCGAGCGGACTGCGTGCCGTATTTACCCACTGCTACCATTGTGTAGCACCCAATAAAAATGCCATCCTATCCCGACAGTATGTCTGGCAAGTTAACAGAACGCTTCAATTTTGCCTTAGTTGATAAAGTCTTGTTTCAACAATATGGATGTAAGCCCTATGTGGTAGCCGGTGTCTGTTTTGTGCGCTTCCGTCCCATGGCAACGTTGGGGGAGACAAAATCGCTCCCTTGTTTTGCTCCCCCACGCCCGGCATAGGTCTGGTTATTGGGAGTAGCTTAATGGGCCCGCATGTTTGTCTGTGTAATGAGGCGGCTTGTTTTTGGTGCCAGCGGAGTGTGGCCGACATGTGGTGACTCTCCCAATGGGCGGCAGGGCTGTTGTGATAGAGTCACGGTGGACGGAGGGGCTATGGTAGGGTCACCCGGTGGTATAGAGTTCCTTCATTGGTGTACTACATTTGTATAACCTACCCCTGTGTTATTACGTATAGGACTCTTTTGATGGTCACAGAAAATAACATATTAATCAACATAGAATCTAAATGTATACTTTTGCCTCTTTTAGAGAGAGCAGGTTTACAGTTTCCATACCGCTATCTCGCGCAAGCTCTTTGTACGACACAGACAATATAGTGTTTATATGCGATGAGAATACAGTGAAGAATATCGAACCGAATTCCGCCAGAATCTTCCTCGATGTCACGTTTCTGTCTCCTGGTGCGATGGCTCGACTTGAACTCTCGCCTTTTGTTTGTTTACCGCGGCCCACTTTACAAGCTGGGATGGCTACGAAGAGGCAACCATATGGCTAGGCCGGCCGCCTGAGCATGCTCGATGGCAGGGCTCGTTGCCCGCAAGGTGGTATCGTGGAGTAGGCCTGGCGGACCAGTCCTCAGGTCCAGGACTGGGTGTCTGGTAACGGGACGGGAGAGAGGATATGGCAAAGAAAGCGAGTATTCTTCGATCGCCCTTTGCAAAACGTATGTTCTCAAGCCCACTGTAGTCTAGTGCTTTCCCATCGATCCGCGTCCGACGCCAAGTTTTGTCCGGTCTCCTCAAGTTTGTTTCTTGTCCTGTCTGTCGACGAGGAGGACAAGAGTTATACGGGCGGAATAGATGAATTAGTATTCAATCTCCTCGGCGGTCACCCCATCTCCCTCCCCTTTCCACCCTCACCCCACCACGTCACTCCCTATCCCCTGCCTCTCAGACCCACTGGGATGTGGTGGTTTCCAGCATTCGGGGTTTCTGCATGTGGTATGATGACGCGATAAGGCATCGACTGTAAATATCTCTTTTCCGATGTCTTGTGGTTTGTTTGATATATAAGGTCAGCCGACGTGTCCCCCTGCGCCAAAGATATGAATCTATATTGATAGGGCTGGCACGGTGTCGTTATGGTTTGGTGTGGCATGCATGTGGGTGCAACTTTGACATTATTGATAGGAATGTGTTCTTGCGATCAATCAGCCTTTGATAGTGCAAAAGACACACAGATACACATGTCTTTTGTCTGGCGATATTGATGCCCGTGAGTCTAAGACAGTCTCAAATAGCCAGGCTTAATGTGTATGGCATCTCGGTACACAGGTCATGAAGTGATTCTCATACATCCACAGTCACCCATGTCCATGTGGTGGCTCTCCTCCTAGCACGGACCACTCTCGTGGACACGGACACTGACTGCCCTCCGCGTGTGTATTCAACTCGTGGTCCAGTGTCGCCCGGAGATTTACCGACGTCAGGTTCTTCTGTCCGCTGGCCTTGTAGGGTCAGCTAACGGCCTCGACCCAGTTAGCCAACACTTAACGTGACGTCTTAAAGCAGCTGTCATTCACTCGCGCGAAGATTGCTGTTTACGTTGCGAAGAAGGGCGCTATAAACCTTTTTTATACCACCACCACCACCACCACCACAGGGCATGGGTGGTGGGAATAGCTGGATAGGGTGACGAGGGTGGGTGGTGGGGTGTGTGTCTGGGGCGGGGGGTTAACAAGGGAGGGTGTCAAGGGGTGGGGACCCCGTCATTGACTGTGAGAGGCGCGGCCTCTTTGATCTGGACACCACCTCGACGGCGCTAGTCTCGAGTGGAGCACAACACTCGCAAAGGCTATCCGTAAGGTTGATGTGAGGCCCTTACGGCGGTCACATGAATGGCGGGTTGAGTTCCCAGGCTAGAGCAGGTTAAACATGACCTTGTTTGTACGCACACACTAAAACAATGGTCATTGTCGTAAAAGGAATAAAAAGTTGCAGTTATTAGGGCATTATCGTCAGAAAGCATTATCTCTGGTCTGTTCTGGCCTCGCATTGGTTCGAAATCTCGCCTGGGTTCAATTCCCGCATGGGTTCAATTCCCGCATTGGTTCAAATTCTCGCCTGCGTCGAATTCCTGCATTGGGTCAAAATCTTGCCTGGGTTCAATTCCCGCATTGGTTCAAAATTTTGCCTCTGTTGAATTTCCGCATTGGTTCAAAATCTCGCCCTTGTTCAATTCCCGCATTGGTACACAATTTCACTCGGGGTCCAGTCTCTCTTTCATCTCTTTCTGGCTCCAATCATTCCCTGGTTTCAATTTCTCTCTGGTTTCATTCCCGCTATGGTTCTAACCTTTCCCCGGTTCCATTCCCGCTATGGTGCTAACCTTTCCCCGGTTCCATTCTCGGCATGGTTTTGATATCGCCCAAGACCTATTGTGCCTTTCAGGTCCCGGTAAGCCACGTGGCTCGGTCCTGCCGCCGGCGCCAGGAGGCTGCCATTGTGGACGTCCATTACCCACAGCTTGGAGCAAGCTTTGTCACCGTTGTCCTCAGGGTTATGTTATATTACACTGGTTAGTGGTTAGGGGGTTTCATGGACGGGTCTGTAATCGATCAGGAGATGACGTCTTCTCTTTTCACTTTTCAATTTCACTTTCGTAATTATATTGTCGTTATATCCCACGTTTCACAACATGACCTATCATTATATTGATGCAGTGACAGACTTGAGTCAGGGCAATATAACATGCATCCCCTTGGGAGCTATGTGCGTTGCTATAGTCGGCAGGTTTGCCCCCCTGCCCCACACTATTCACCTCCAATTTCCGCTGCTAGGCGGTATGCTTTTGCTACAAACCCGGTCTACGCCGTATTTCCATGTCGGCCCGCTGTCTTCTATTCTTCTTTCTCACACGGTAAATGCGCTCTACGGACACTTGTGTACCCCCAGGATAACACCAGAACTACACAGTCGTCCTCTGCAAATTTGATGTTGGTTATTCCTTGCCTAAAAGCCGTTGACACAGGCCCTAAGCGACGATATCAGGGGCCGTATTCATAATCCTGCCATAAGATACTCGTGAGAAAGCCTCTTCTGCCCACGGCGGCAGTATTCACAATCATTACATGATTTTCCTTTTTCGGCATTTTCATTTGCTCTTTATAAAAAGTAAATTTGCTGAGTGAATATTTTCTGCAATTATCCGGAAAAGTTTCCCCAGATTATGTTTGCAGGAATAAGACGTTGCATGGCGTTGCGTGGCGATGCAAGGCGTTGCTAGGCGTTACGGGGTCACCCCGTGGCGAATTAGATTGCGCGTCCGGCTATGGCCTAGCGTGCTCTGCTAAGCTATCCCAAGCGGGCGGTGCGTGGTTCGAGTTCCACCTGTGCGAATGTGGTATGTTCAGGATACTAGATATCGTGTCTTTCGTTCGCAAATTGTAGGGTGTTACTCACGGAGACATGGCTCCTCTCTAGCTAGACCATTCACACTGTCGCGATATGACCTATCGAGGTTACAGCGACCTAATTAAACCATCTAAACCACAAGCAGGGGCAGGGAACACGGGCTCTAGGCAATTGGACCCCAGGCCCCGGCTTCGTGCGAACCGCTTACGAGACGACTACTGCTCTCTCGTGATAAGACAGGAAGCGGATATACGACTTGTGGGTGTTGTTGGTTGGAGGGCTGGGTGGGGCGGGGAGGTGTGGGTCTCAAAAAGAGTGTACAAAAGCAACCAAGCCACCCTGCTGTTGTAATTGAAAACAAAAATTTTATGTGCCCCGACGAAGCTGATTTTGGATAGCATGTCTATGGGGTGACTCACAATGGATTCGTATAACGGGAGCCATGGTATAGTTAGGGGAAGACCATTGTATGTCATGTGGGTGGGGGGGGGGGGGCGGCGTGGCTGGTTGTTACCGCTTGGGTAAGAAAATTATTCATCTTGGTTATGAAGTCAAATAACGAACGAGTGAACATTGTCTGCCTTTTAGCGTCAAAATAATTGTTGAGTCTGGATAGGAAATTTGACAACGTGACATGTGTACAAACAACGAACAGCTAATCCACATTCCCGAATAATTCATGGGTGCGAGGATCACATTTTTCTTATCCGTGATGTTCTGGAATCATATGGTTTCCGTGAAGATCAAGTCACATATTTTTCGTAAAACTTTTATTATTTCGGATAATTAGTTTTTAAATGAGAAACCGTTAAACCCCCCCCCCCCCCCGACACACACACACACACACCGTCCCCGTTATGGTTAAAATGGTCCTCCCCTCCCGCTAGATGTCGTTGCGCCGACCGCGTTAGGGATTTAGGTCAACGAATTTCCTGTTTCATTTCGCCACTCTTTCATCTCCTTGCGATTTTGCATCTATCATCTGTGTCTGGACTGTTGCGACGGCAACCACGCAGTTTTGTGTGAACACCCCTGGGAAGATGCCCTCTCGAAGGTTGTCGTCGGAACATCGCTCGCTGAGACACTCATATTAAATACCCCATGGGAGGAGAGGAGACGGAGCGAGCTCTGGAGTGGTGGGAGGACTCCCGGTCGTCCGTCCTTCCCTCCGCTACTGGAGCACCGCCAATTGACGCCTGAATTAAACCAGGCCCCTCTCTCAAGTCGGTCTCCAGCAGGAGGAGACGGTCTTACGTAATTGGGACTCTCGAGTCGTGCCTGATGACTAGTAGTGACTGAGGCCGCCTAGCTAGCATCCGTCTGGAGGTGCCATGGGAGGCTGTGAATCTCAGCTGGAGGACCACAGCCTGAGTGGTGCTCTTACAGGTAATAACGGGGGCGGTATATCACATCATATGGTTCGCCCTGGTGCGACTTCTAATAAGGTATGATAGGAGCAGAGAGCTTATCGCGAGCTCTTTGACATGTATACATGAGTGTTATCGGAGTTATATTTTTTGGGAATCTCGTCTGTATCATGCAGAACGGGACTTGTGTCCAGCAAATGTCTGGTCAGGGATATGGAAACTTTGATACGGCCTGTGGTGTCTCTTGGCTAATCGGAAATTGATGAGCTAAGCACAATGTGGTTTCGGTTTTGCTATTTTGTGGATTGACCCCATTGCCTTGAAATGAGGATAACTCATTACAAAGCTTATCACGCGCGAAGATTGTAGGCATGTCGTGTCAGATGACAAAAGTCCAGGGTAGGGGTATTTACTGGTATACACATGTACATATGCTCAACTTGTATATCGTTCTGTTTGTAGTCACTCAATGAAGTGGTCAGGAATCCCATGTACGATGACGACTTATTAAGCATGTTTTAATTAGCGCTCCCATTAACAGGGCCCTTTGTAGGCTGTGACGTTAAGGCGACAGCAGTGTCACAAGAGGAATGTGTGCCCTGGTTCTCAGCTAGCCATTGGCTGTTCACACTATCTCTATTGAAGCGAAGGAACATGCCATTATGACTGTACAGCCAAGGTATCCCATCTCCCCCCTCCCCCCCGCTGTTCCGTATTGCTCTATATGCCCCCCCCCCACACCCTGACTCCACAACCCTGATCATGACCCATCGGTCGCTGTGTGACCAGCTGTTGCTCTGGACCGGTTGACAGCTCTTCGCGACTCTGGTGTCGTTCCTGACGGTGTGTCACACGTCAATGTCACGAGTCAGAGAGCGACACGCGACAGAGTGGGCGACTGACACCGGGAACGCTGTGGACGGGACTTACCTCTATTGCCAGTCGTTCATTTTGACGTGGATGCAAATAAAGTGTATTTTGTTTCGGATGAATAATCTTGTGATACGTCGAAAAACAGAAGCTGTTCTCTTCATTTCATCCTGAACAAAGTGAACACATTAATGTTGCGTTTGGATTTTGTTTTGCGACGCATCTGCTTGTCCTGAACACTCAACATTTCGGGATCAACATTGGCTGGTTGACATTCACAGTCTTCGTGTGGCTCTAGTTTAAGGCACCGCGGCCATGGTGTGCAGTTAAACATTGACAGCCCAACTCGAGTTTCTGATGATTTCTGATCAAGTGGCTGCCCCAAGTGGTACTTGTACGGCTGTAAACAGGACACACTATGATTTATCGGTAGAGTTTTTTGGGGGGATGGGGGCAAATTTAAATGATGATTCGTTTGGCCTTCGCTGTAAGTTGTCGCTGTCACCCGTAGATACACACAGACCCTGTGAATGGCACACAGAGACCTGTACGGCATAACGCGACGGGTCCCATCATGACGTAACAGCCATTACCCGTATCAAGAGACATTAGGTACCTTGGCCGCACACGGTGTGATCATATCTCTGTCCCCTAGTGTTCACAATGATGCAGACAATGATGCAGTACAGACGATAGTTCCCGACATATATCATTATTGACGAGTGGCTGTCTTCAGTAATACTGCTTGTCAGTACAGGGCGTGGAAAACGGTGGTCAACTAAAATTTATCGTGAGCGCTTCAAGCAATTCGGCTGTACGAAGTACATTGCTGGACGATAGACATTTTATGGCGTTAGGCGCCGCTGTAAATTATTCATATGGAGCCTGATGACCAAAGTGAGATGAACACCGTTATTGAAGACATAGCCACTCGTCGTCTAAGGACTGCCTTGGGGCTGGGAGATGGTGGATATAATGTTGTGGCCTTCCTGTATGTCACCCTTCAAGCAGCCTTCGTATCCTTGATATTTCATCCATTCTGTAGCCGAGCAAGTGAACTCGTTACTTCCTCGTTGTGATAGCGGTGATTGTAGCCATTACCCCAAGGAATACATGGCCAGCGCTCCTACATTGTCTCGCGGCTTTCTTTGATGTTTCATTGGATGTGAATTCCCTATGTACTCGTTGAACGTTGAACGTCAACGTTTATCGTTCATCTGCTTGTGACTTCGACGGCTACGCTCTGCCAAGATGATGTGCAGATCAGGCGCGAAGATTCATAGTGATTTTGACTATCCCCTGATGAGACAAAAATCAGGTGGGTTGTCCACAGAAGGTCCAGGTTAATCCTTTGTCTCAATTCCTAGATATATTGGTTTCACTTCACTGGTTTAAAGCAATGACCTAAGTTGGTATAATCAGGTTGTTCATGCGTTTGTTGTTGTATAGCCTGGTGTAATGGACACTGTGATGATCCTTTTGAAAAGGACAAATAATTTACCGACACTGGGCTTCTCTTCTCTCGCCGAGGTGTTTGCCAGAGTTTATTTTCCAAGTAAATCATCTCCTTGTCTGATCAGTCAGGAAAACTTCGTGTCTTATTTTAATCAACGTACTTGGGACAAAAAAGTGGGCGATCCGCAGGGTGCAGGCATGAGTCACGTTGTGGGCGTCTGCACACTTGGACACTTCGCTACCGAATGACGTACACTGGTGAAAAAAAAAAACAGTACGGGGCAGAACAGAACTGTTCGTATGGCTGTCCAGATGTTACATGAACACTGTAATGGACAAGCCATTGGTTGGATGTTTTTACTCACTTGTTTGCCACTTTTTACCGTGTCAGCAATTACCAGGTGTTCACCCACTGTGAATAAAATTTGACCTTGACCGTGTATCATACACTGTAACCTTGACCTTGACCTCTTGCTCTTGCAGACATCCGACAGCAGCTGACAGACCAGCTCCGGAGCCTGGACTCCCGCCTGGAGACACACCTGTCGATGCTATGGGAGCTGCAAGACTTCTACCGCCGCCGAGCGGAAGTGGAGCGCGAGTACTCCAAGAACCTCGACAAGCTCGTCAAGAACATCATGATCAGACATACAGCCGAAAAGCAAAGGTTAGCCGCCGCATCATCATTATCATCATCATCATCTTCATCATTCTCATCATTGTCATCATCTTCGTCATCATCATTATCATCATTATCATCATCTTCATAATCAAATATTACTTAATATGAGTGGGAGGGAATATGTTATAGTTCCACCTCGCTATAACACTGGGGGGCCTCCCTGGTGTACCCTGGTGAACGAGTCTGTAGTGGTTAGCGCACTAGACCGCAGATCAATAGGTCCTGGGTTCGAATCCGGGCTCGGGCACCTAATCTGGGGCATGTTTCATTCCTTCATCCTTCATCGTCCCGGGAGCTTCCTTGGCCCAATTTAGCCTGTATGTGCACAAAAGTGGCCTAAAACACCAACATTTCATTTCGCTATAACACTTCTCGTGAGATGACGTAGGAGTCACGTGATTCAGAACGTATGGCGTGTTTGGGATCAGCAGTGCAGTTTTTTAAACCTCTTTTAACGAATCTCCTCATTTTTAACTGGGTTCTTTACAAGACTAGCAGGATACAACGAAGCTCTCTTATTGTAAAAGTAATAAAAAAGTAATAATGTTATTGGCATGATAGTCTTACAGGCTCAAGGGGCCCTTCAACCCGAATGAAATCAATTGGCTGATGTATAAGGACAACCTTATCATATTTGTCCAGGTTATGTCATTCTATCTAACGTCCATATGTGGCCCACAGCTTTATTTCCCTCTAAACCGTCTCTTGTTCATGAACAATGATCTAGTTGTAAAACGTCCGCCACCAGGTCAGTCATCAGGAACGAGTCTAGGGTTGGATCGTGCGTCCTGTATGTGTCTACCTTACCCGACAATCTATCTCAGAATGTGAAAGAAATATCCCGTCTGAACCGTCACCTTGGGATATAACCATTGACACCCCCCCCCCCGCCCCTTTCCACTATCCTACCGTTGAGGGCCTCAGTGTGTCTGGTCTATGACCACCTACCCTCACACCCTCACTGAGTGGCGGTGGGGGTGGGGGGGGGGGGGGTCTTCACCTCATTCAGCATGCACTGGCTGGGCATAGAAAGGCCATGCATTGCTGGGATATTTTCATGGTGGGATTGCATGGCGTGTCTGATTGATGGCAGTTAGCCCCCACCCTGACCCTCTGGAGGCTGGCATACTCGCCATGCAATCAGTGCCCTTTAACCCAGTGTGGTCGCCCTTTACCCTTCTGGGTCAACGTCCCCGCCAAATCCCTGGATCAACGTCTGAAAAATAGGGCAGCTTAACGGGGTGGGGGGTGGGCTTGAAGGTTCGATACCGCAGATATTTATCCCAACCCAGAGCTTCTGTCTCGGTGGGAATTCGTTGTCTTGTGGTGTTCATGAGAACATACACTCTGGTCCACATTGGTTCATGACCCATACACTCTGGTCCACATAGTGTCATGGCCCATACACTCTGGTCCACATTGTGTCATGGCCCATACAGTCTGGTCCACATTGTGTCATGACCCATACACTCTGGTCCACATGGTGTCATGGCCCATACTCTCTGGTCCACATTGTGTCATGACCCATACACTCTGGTCCACATTGTGTCATGGCTCATACACTTTGGTCCACATTGTGTCGTGGCCCATACACTCTGGTCCACATAGTGTCATGGCCCATACACTCTGGTTTACATTGTGTCATGACCCATACACTCTGGTCCACATTGTGTCGTGGCCCATACACTTTGGTCCACATTGTGTCATGGCCCATACACTCTGGTCCAAATTGGTTCATGGCCCATACAGTCTGGTCCACATTGTGTCATGACCCATACACTCTGGTCCACATTGTGTCATGGCCCATACACTCTGGTCTACATTGTGTTATGGCCCATAAACTCTGGTCCACATTGTGTCGTGGCCCATACACTGGTCCACATTGTGTCATGGCCCATACACTCTGGTCCACATGGTGTCATGGCCCATACACTCTGGTCCACATTGTGTCATGGCCCATAAACTCTGGTCCACATTGTGTCGTGGCCCATACACTCTGGTCCACATTGTGTCATGGCCCATACGCTCTGGTCCACATTGTGTCATGGCTCATACACTCTGGTCCACATGGTGTCATGGCCCATACACTGGTCCACATTGTGTCATGGCCCATACACTCTGGTCCACATTGTGTCGTGGCCCATACACTCTGGTCCACATTGTGTCATGGCCCATACGCTCTGGTCCACATTGTGTCATGGCTCATACACTCTGGTCCACATTGTGTCATGGCCCATACACTGGTCCACATTGTGTC
The DNA here is from genome assembly GCA_964019135.1 of Arenicola marina. NCBI lineage: Eukaryota > Metazoa > Annelida > Polychaeta > Arenicolidae > Arenicola > Arenicola marina. Next base: position 22,424,077 of record OZ025248.1, on the reverse strand, counting down.
ATGGCCCATACACTCTGGTCCACATTGTGTCGTGGCCCATACACTCTGGTCCACATTGTGTCATGGCCCATACGCTCTGGTCCACATTGTGTCATGGCCCATACACTCTGGTCCACATAGTGTCATGGCCCATACACTGGTCCACATTGTGTCATGGCCCATACGCTCTGGTCCACATTGTGTCGTGGCCCGTACACTCAGGTTTACATTGGTTCATGGCCCATACACTCTGGTCCACATTGGTTCATGGCCCATACACTCTGGTCCACATTGTGTCGTGGCCCATACACTCTGGTCCACATTGTGTCGTGGCCCGTACACTCTGGTTTACATTGGTTCATGGCCCATACACTCTGGTCCACATTGTGTCATGGCCCATACACTCTGGTTTACATTATGTCATGACCCATAAACTCTGGTCCACATTGGTTATTGACCCGTACATTGTCACCTTAAAATCTCCTTCCGCAATAATCGGTTCTACATAGGATTCATGAAGGATATACTATCACGATGCTGGTCGCACGGTATCATCACCCGGTGCTCATTGTGCACGTTATTAAACCGCCGGCCTAAACCAAACCGGCTCGCTAACAACAGCGGTACGCCACCCACCACCTCACCCCAATATAATGGTTCAGCCGGGGCCACGGCTTATATACAGCCAAGCCCCCCCCCCCCCCCCAACTCTCGCACCACCCAACCCGGATATCACGATTCAACCACTTTTTAAATACAGCCCAGTCCCCTCCCCCCCCCCCCTTCCCTCCCCTTACCTACCACATAGCGTGCAAACAAGGCAAATGATGACCACACTTATGAGTGACAGCTTTCATAGCCGGGTATGTGATGGTGATGAGGATGAGGATTGCTGGCGTTGCTGATGCTGATGGCGGGCGATGGTGATGGCGATTGCCGTATCCGGCCCTTGTCCCGGCGGTCATGAGGATGACGGTCAGCGCCGCCGCGCGGCAGCCCCTGCCTATTAATTACGGACTCTGGACCCCGTACGGATTCAACAATTGTTACCATTGATTGGCCTGAGCCTGGAGGGCAGGCAGGCAGTGTGTGTACATATTAAAATGTCAGAGACGTCCCACGCACCTCGGGGACGGCGACACTGGGGCGGTCCAGGCCGTGCTTAAAGACCACTTACACTTGGGCCACGTGCTGCGCGACGTAATGCGCGTGTACGTATGTATGTAATGTATGGCATGGCAGGTGACAAGTGTTAGGTTAGGTTATCTGAGCAGTGCTTGTGTTTATGAAGCATAGGGGTGGCGCTGGGCACTGTCTGGTATCGCATCAAGGTGGTTCTTGCTAATAAGCCTGGTGTGTGCGTCTTGTACGGTACCACAGCCCGGAACCATTGTGACTTGTACAATGGGCGTCATCGCTATTTCCCTCGCTATTCCCATCGCTATTTTCCGTCCATATTTTCCATCGCTATTTCCCATCGCTATCTCCCAACGTAGCGGATTTTACAGGCCGGCCTAGATGCATTGTCACCGTAGTGGAGATTGAAATATTTTGTCGATTGGTAAGGAAAACTGGAGCTGATTGATTGATTGGGTGCTCACTATGGCGTCCGCGGCTCAGGTTCTCTACTCTCGCGCGGTCTCCCAGAATATCACCGCTTTAACCCGATATACAATTCCGCTCCGCCAATGCCACCCAATCGGAGAGCGTCCCTCCCACCGTTCCCCCCTCCACCTAGCCTGACCCAGCCCATATGCCCCACCTCGTATATTCAAGCCGCAATTCCTTCGGTCACAAACACTCAGCTTCCATTAGATCAAGCTTTGTCTCCTTGGAAACCCTCTCCACGTGTGACCTGACCTCCCGGCGTCCCAGAGGTCAAACGGAGGTCAAGTGGCGGGCCTCCCGCCCCGCCTACATTGGGTACTGCACCGCTACCGCTGACCACCACCATACAACCTCCGATTGCTCCGCATTTCCCTGAACAAATAGATAGATAGTTGGCATACATTAAATGCCGGAAGCCCACCGACTCATGTTGCAGGTAATTGGACAGGCGCTGTGGTCTGTCGTTAGCCGCACTGTCCGATGCAGGCCTTGCGACCATGGCATGATTGGTATCAGCCCGGGTCTGATGGTCTCACCAGTCGTGGAGACTGGAGCATGGAGACTGGCTGCTGGGCTGACTGAGGGTTATCCCGGGTCGGCAGTGCAGACCTGGCTACTGGTGGTGGTGGTGGTGGTGACCAGTGGTATCCATCGCGTAGGTCGCACCCCCCCCCCCCCCCACCATTGCTTAAATATATTATATATGAATCCTAGGGGCGCAATACGGCCAAAGAGGTGAAATATATATGTTATATATATATTTATTCGGTACGGGTTTTTATGGTTAGACCGCTTCTAATAAGTGTTGCCGTTAATTGTAATTGCCAATCCACTGATATGGTTTTGTCAGATGTGGCTGGGAGCAGCAGGCGTTGGCCGGCGACTAATGGCCATATTTATAACCGCCTTGTCGGGCTATTGACATTCACGGAAGCCGTAATTTCCGCGAAATCTCCGGTCTGTGTGTGTGTCAACTCGGGGTCAGCGCGTCGACGCTGTTTCCGCGAAGCCTCGGGGTCTGTCTGTCTGGACGGGGGTTCCCCGGAATTATTGATGAGGGCGGCGGACATTCGAGACGAGACGAGACAGATCGCCCCCGGCCCAAGGTCAATGAGAGGAACAAGGTCAGGGAAGGGAATGGATATCTATGTCGGGGACTGAGCGACGTCAATAAGGACGTAAGGATGGGGGTCAGAAGAGCTGTGGAGATGTCCACTGGCCTCTGGTCTTGAGAGTCTATGAGCGCAAGGGTCAAGGTCGGCGGTGTCTATGAGGGCAAGGGTCAAGGTCTTTAGAGACTACGAGCGCAAGAGTCAAGGTATGTAGAGTCTATGAGCGCAAGGGTCAAGGTATGTACAGTCTATGCGCGCAAGGGTCAAGGTCAGGGTCAATGTGTAAGAAACAATGCGAAAGTCGTTCGGAGAAGCTAGTGTTAATGCCGAAGACAGATGCATCTGTCAAGCCAAGGACCTGGGTAACGACTGAGAAAAACCGAACATGCGACGGACAAAGAAATCGCGACGGAGCTGTTATTGACTGATACAGAGACGAGATGAGATGAGACGATAGAGAGAGAGAGAGGGCGGGGAGGCGGGGGCGGGGGCGCAGAGGAACAAACATAGGGAGTAACGATGGCGTACTTCACGGCGCGGTGACGGCGAGGATGTCAAACAATTGGGTGCCGGGATGATCCGGGTTTTGGGATCCGCTCCCGGGGTCTGTATGTGTGACTGGCAAACAGTCATTACCGGCTATCTCGCGGCTCCCAGAGATTGACGTCCACGTGCCTCCCTCGCCTTGTGGGACTCACCCGTTAACCCCCCCTGCCTCACCCACGATCACCCCCGGACGGTCAGCGCCATCATCAACGGGCGTCCTGACCCAGCGTCTCCCTCCCTGTTCCGCACCCCAAACGCCGCTACCGCTTCGATGAGCGTTACAGACGCCCACCCACCCATACGGCTCAACCCCTCTCACCCCCTCCTCCAAAGCGCCCCCTATCACTCCCGCCCCTTCAAACCGCCCCTATCCCTATCACCCCGTGCATGGTCGCTACGGGCAAGGCACTCGGGGGTGGGGGGCTCTCAGCATCGGGCGGATAGTTAGCTACATGGCTTGATGTATGGTACCACGGGGACATAATGAGTGCATGGTAAAGCTCACCAAGCCATGAACGAGATCTTACTTGTCCCTCGCGTCCTCGCGTCCTCCCCCCCCCCCCCACCTGCATCTCTCCTGCCCTCCCTGCTTCCTTCTCGCCCTCCCTGCCTCTATGTGTCCCTCCCTGCACCCATGTCTCCCTCCATGCCCCCCTTGCTGTCTCACCGCCCTTCCTGCCTCCATCCCGCCCTCCCCGCCCTCCATGCCTCCCTTGCTGTCTCACGGCCTTCCTGCCTCCATCCCGCCCTCCCCGCCCTCCATGCCTCCCTTGCTGTCTCACGGCCTTCCTGCCTCCATCCCGCCCTCCCCGCCCTCCATGCCTCCCTTGCTGTCTCACCGCCCTTCCTGCCTCCATTCCGCCCTCCCCGCCCTCCATGCCTCCTTTGCTGTCTCACTGCCCTTCCTGCCTCCATCCCGCCCTCCATGGCTCCCTTGCTGTCTCACCGCCCTTCCTGCCTCCATCCCGCCCTCCATGCTTCCCTTGCTGTCTCACGGCTTTCCTGCCTCCATCCCGCCCTCCATGCCTCCCTTGCTGTCTCACCGCCCTTCCTGCCTCCATCCCCCCCTCCCCGCCCTCCATGCCTCCCTTGATGTCTCACTGCCCTTCCTGCCTCCATCCCGCCCTCCATGGCTCCCTTGCTGTCTCACCGCCCTTCCTGCCTCCATCCCGCCCTCCCCGCCCTCCATGCTTCCCTTGCTGTCTCACCGCCCTTCCTGCCTCCATCCCGCCCTCCCCGCCCTCTATGCCTCTCTTGCTGTCTCTCCGCCCTTACTGCCTCCATCCCGCCCTCCCCGCCTTCCATACCTCCCTTGCTGTCTCTCCGCCCTTCCTGGTCATACAGTTTTATTGTTTACCCTCCGAGTGTGGAAAACATTATCAGTCACATATGTTTGCACTGGTACTGGGGGCACCACTGGCCGGGTCCAGACGCTGTTTACTGACACACTTTCGTTTTTCTCAGACCTGTCGACGAGTGTTGCAAAAAGGTTAGTGGGAAAGCCGTTATAATGTGGCAGATGACAGTTCCCATTGACGAGTCCCCATCATGATATATTCATATTCTATTTTCAAAGTGTCTTTTTTTCTCTCTTCCAACATCTATACGAGTTCTTGTGTGGGAAAAATAGACAGTTTTGCTTCTCCAGCGCATCATCTTAAATCATCCAGTCAATTAAGTTTGCCATTAATTAGCTGGACACATTAGGTGGTGGGGTGATCGCGTGAACGTCCCGCGCATGCGTGGTTCCGGGTCACGCGACATGGCGCCATGACGCTTACCCGCGTCACGTGACATGGTGCCATGACAATTACCTGCGTCACGTGACAGGGTGCCATGACAGTAACCCGCGTCACGTGACATGGTGCCATGACAGTTACCCGCGTCACGTGACATGGTGCCATGACACTTACCCGCGTCACGCGACATGGTGCCATGACAGTTACCCGCGTCACGTGACATGGTGCCATGACAGTTACCCGCGTCACGTGACATGGTGCCATGACACTTACCCGCGTCACGCGACAAGGTGCCATGACACTTGCCCGCGTCACGTGGCACGGTACCATGACACTCACCCGCGTCATAGTGTAATCATCTCTTCCTCCATCCTTTCCCCCTTTATGGCGACTGGTTCGTCCTGTTACCTTTACCCTCCGCTATGGCTGAATGAGAAGTGTTCAAGATGTACGCCCTGTCGGCCTCACCCCTGTGTTCGTCCTGTTACCTTTACTCTCCGCTATGGCTGAATGAGAAGTGTTCAAGATGTACGCCCTGTCGGCCTCACCCCTGTGTTCGTCCTGTTCTCTTTACCCTCCGCTATGGCTGGATAAGAAGTGTTCAAGATGTACGCCCTGTCGGCCTCACCCCTGTGTTCGTCCTGTTCTCTTTACTCTCCTCTGTGGCTGGATGAGAAGTCTTCAAGATGTACGCCCTGTCGGCCTCACCCCTGTGTTCGTCCTGTTCTCTTTACTCCGCTGTGGCTGGATGAGAAGTCTTCAAGATGTACGCCCTGTCGGCCTCACCCCTGTGTTCGTCCTGTTCTCTTTACTCTCCGCTGTGGCTGGATGAGAAGTCTTCAAGATGTACGCCCTGTCGGCCTCACCCCTGTGTTCGTCCTGTTCTCTTTACTCTCCGCTGTGGCTGGATGAGAAGTCTTCAAGATGTATGCCCTGTCGGCCTCACCCCTGTGTTCGTCCTGTTCTCTTTAGTCTCGGCTGTGGCTGAATGAGAATTGGTCAAGATGTATGCCCTGTCGGCCTCACCCCTGTGTTCGTCCTGTTCTCTTTAGTCTCGGCTGTGGCTGAATGAGAATTGGTCAAGATGTATGCCCTGTCGGCCTCACCCCTGTGTTCGTTCATCAACAGGACACAATGGCAGACTGTGGCCTCGTGCTAGCGCCGTCCTTTCTGTGGCCATGCCTACCCTGCAGAACGAACCATGGCAATAAAGCCGCCCCCCCCCAGCCAGCCCGTCCCAAACACGGGACCTGTGCTTTGTGCCAAGTCATTCAGTATCAGCGCCGCCACCACTCAATATCACCCGGTAATTGGCCTCAGACGGAAAAAGCTAATCCCATGAAGGCGAGAGTCCCATCCCTACATGAACTTTAGTTAGGGTGCCCCCTCGGGGAAGAGGTCCGCCGTTTTAAGCTAATAAACTGTCGTGCTTTCATTAGCCCGGTTATAAATAGAATCTTATCGATCTAACCAGCATTTTCAGCGTCCATTCACGCTGATTTTCTGTAGACAACTTGGCAGTCCATCTGCCTGCATTGCGCAGGGTTTTCAGACAGGCCGAGTTGCAGATCAATGGTCTTACAAACTCTGCCACCTGTATCTGGGGCAAGCTTCATCCAACCTCATGTCATGGTCCCGCGAGGCTTCTTGGACCAAGTTAACCGCCACGTGGACAAAACAGTAAAACCTAAAAACCGGTGGCATAAAACGGTAAAACGGTATAACAAATTATATATAATGATGTATAATTTATTTAAAGGTATAATAGTATTATTACGGTATAATAAAGAGCAAGAAATACAGTCTCCCGGTCGCAAGAGTGATTCGCATTTGAGGCACCTGGCCCAACGCCTGTGTTGGTGCGGGTATGCAAAGACAACCCTCTGTCTTTGCTGCCGCCCACAAGATGAACAGATACACAACACATTCGCTTATTTCCCGACTTGTCTTTCAGCCAAACCGCCTTAATTTTTGTCACCAAGCTAATCCGCTGCCCCCCCCCCCCCTTCTCGTCTCGTTGTTCCTGGCAGACGCGAGCTGTGGCCGGGGTTCTCCACGTACACGTGCTGGCAGACCCTGTTGTCGAGCACCAAGCGCCAGAGCCAGGACCACGGCGTGCTCAGCGACCTCTACAACAACCAGATGGTGACTCGCTACAACGACCTCGTGGACGACACGCAGCGGGTCTTCAGGCGGGTACGTGTCTTAGCCCCTCCTCCCACGTGGCAAGGTGTTATAATATAAGAATCTTTATTCATACCCTTCAGGCCATGAGGCCATTGTTACGGTTAAATATATGGTGCAGTACATTGTTCACGTGCTGTGAATTTACAAAATTTGTTTAGGGAACTTAAATGCACGTAGCAAGACAGTACCACTGATACCGCACTTCTCGGCTGCGGATTTACTGAACATACTATTGTACAGTTGGGTGTCCAGTGTTAATTTCCTTAATAAATGTATATGCCTCATCAAGGTTCTCTTTATTTTACAATGCAATACGCTCTGCGGTAATAGAAATATGTGTGATGTGGAACTTTCTCCCACGATATTCATCATGCAAGCGATACATTAAACAAAACATGGCAACTAAGTCCGGCCTGTTCACGAGATTAATCATGATTTTACCTACTGTTGCATATCTTTCACAAGTTTATGATGGGATAACTTATGCAGAAAATGTTTACAAAACATATGCAGGCTTTAGTGACGTTGTCCCAATGTTGCAGGTCAAAGACATCGCAGCGAAGGAACACGAGGAGCTGGTGAAGCTGTTAAATGAACTGCAAAGTGTGAGTATCTTCCCACCGATGTCTATATCCTCCTCCCCACCCTGCTTGTCCTTCCAATATTAGGGCCCCAGAGGGGCTTTTTCGACACGGCCACACGGCGATTTTTAAAATCGACAACGCGACATTGGGGTTGTCTTAGAATCGACATGCGACATGAGACTTAGCGACACGCGACATGGAACTTTTCTTAAAATCGACACGCGACATGGACCTGTTCTTAAATTCGACACGCGACATGGACCTTTTCTTGAAATCTACACGCGACATGGACCTTTTTCTTAAAATCGACACGCCGACATGGCTACCCCCCCTCAGGGGGCCATAATATTCATACGCGTATGTTGTGCCCTACGTTCAGCGTGTACGCCGCGGCATTATGTTAACCTGTTAAGGGCGTGGGTGTTGCAGGCGATGAAGACCTACCACCTGTACCACAGCGAGAGCAAGCAGGCCGAGGGCAAGCTCAAGTACGTGGAGAGTCAGAAGCAGAAGGTCGAGCAGCACGCCGGCAAGGGAACGCTCACCAAGAAGTTCAAAAACTTCGAGAAACAAACGGAAAAGGTGCTCCACCAAAAGACTTTTTATGCGAGATATCTGTTGAGTTTTCTACGTGTGGCTTGTTGCAACGATCCATCAATCTTATCATGGCATTAATTGGATATACTTTCACTATGTTGACCAGATGTGTGATGTTCTATATGTTAGTGATGTCTATACAACTCGTTGGCGGTTATGTCAGGGATTTCTCCACCGATCTGTGGCGGTTACTTTTGTGTATCTAAGGCTGTTTCTGTCGCTGCCTGTCGAGGCCTTTCTGTGGCATGCTATTCATAGTTCTCTATTCGTAAAGACAACCCAGCATCAAAATTGCTATTATATATCATAAAGTTACAATGGTGTTGAACAGTTGAGGGGGTGACCCATCGTGTACATTGCGCTACAATGTATGTCTTGTTCTTTGGTTCACAGAGGCAAGCCAAGTACACGGAAGCCAAGCTGAAGGCGCTGAAAGCCAGGAATGAATACCTGCTGTGTCTGGACGCGGCTAATGCGGCGATACACAAGTACTATGTAGAGGACCTCCCAGACCTTATAGACGTGAGTCACCGTCTCCCTATATCCCTATGCGTACGTCCATCTGTGACATCTGCGGCTCCGCTGTCCACGCCGCCACCCTGCGTACGTCCAGCTGTGATATATCCCGGCCCTCCCGCCCTCCGGGGACCCGCCTACCCCTGTATTATTCGCGGATCACTGCTGGCGAACTGAGCCCCGAAAACTGACGACATGAAACGTATTTCATGAATGAAGTAGACCGTCATTTGCTCAAGAATAATGTCTGTATTAAAGGTCGATCTCTTTTTAGTTTATGGACGACGGAAACGTTAATTAAACCTATTTAAAACGTAAGTTAAATGTAAAAAATAATCTCCCAATTTAGTTTTCCTTGGAGGCAGTTTATAGATGGAAGACGAGTTATTTAATAAGCCTTTGCTCCGTATTATTTATTCGTCGTTATATGTATTAATGTTATTCCTGCTCTTACAGTGTATGGACTGCGGCTACCACAACACCATGGCGCATGCGCTGTTGACGCACATCTCTGCCGACGAGTGTTGCATCCAGTCTCGCCAGGGCTGCGTCGACCTGCTCCGGGGGAGGCTAACCGACCTCGACTCCAGGGCCGACAAACAACAGTTCCTGGAAATCTACAGCAACCACTTCTCTCTGCCGAAGAAGTTTGACTTCCAGGCTCACAAGGGAGACGAGGTATGTTCTCGGGAGTGATCCTCACGGGTCCATGGTCAGACTTCAACTGTGGCGTGTGGTCAACACAGCGTGAGCCATGGCATAACACTTGAATATAAGCTTATTGAGGGGAATTCAACATGCTTACCAAGATGGCCGACTGTCATCCTAGTATAAGAGTACATCTGATTTGTCGCCTATTTATAATTAAAGAATGTTATGATTAATATTATATCTTTTTATGGTATTATTAGATTATAACAAGTAATATACTTAGTATGGGAACTTGATATTTTGATCAGAACCCTGTTGATGTAGAACACACAAAAGTTAAGACATGCTGCCAGTTTTATCGTATAAGTTAAGACATACTGCCGGTTTTATCAATTGCCACTATGTACAACTCAGCTGTATTCACATGCGTTATATTCTAATAGCAATAATGCATACTCCAAATATATCAACACATATGGACAACTACTTATGATATAGATTCTCTAAGAAGAAATAACTGAAAGGGCTAATACAAAACAGTGGAAGAGTTACACGGCTATCATAAATGGATTCCACACACGCTAACGTTCAGGATAAGTCTTACTGATCTTCGTCCTTCCCCAGGTGTGTCAGATCAGCGCCCAGAAGCCCGTGCAGGACGAACTGGTGGACCGACTGGAGCAGCTCAACAAGAGAATCCGGTGCCTACGGGTGGAAAATGACGAGGTTGGTTCGGCTTATCTCCCTGGGTTACTCCAACAGACAGTTTACAAAATATATTGTGTCAGACTTGTATGTGATGAATTGAGCTAACTAGTGTAGTGACTAATGGGGTCTGTTTTAAAATGAGTGAACTACATGTAGCTGACTAGGTGGACAATGCGTGCCCCATTTGCCTATGACGCCATATGATAGGCTGGTATCCATTGAATCACATAAACAATGCCAGGCACTGAATGTGGTTTAATGTAAATTATGATTCAACCTAAACAGTTATTTCATACACTGGCTGCCACATATGTAGACAAAAAACAATAAAAGACTGATCAATTCTAGGCATATTGTGTATGGTAAAGACTGATCTATTTTAGGCATGGTGTGTATGGTAAAGACTGATCAATGCCAGGAAAATTTTGTATGGTGAATACTGATCAATGCTAGACACATTTTGTATCGCAAAGACTATTCTAGACACATTTTGTATGATAAAGTCTCATAAATTCTAGACACATTTTGTATGATAAAGTCTCATAAATTCTAGACACATTTTGTATGATAAAGTCTCATAAATTCTAGACACATTTTGTATGATAAAGTCTCATAAATTCTAGACATATTTTGTATGTTATACACATTTATACGTGCCCAGTAAAGCATATAAACCATATAGACAGTAGGTATTCTCCACAATGCGCTCGAAGAGGTGTTTTGCCGTGATATTGACTGATGTTGGCGGCGTCCCACAGAGCTGGAAGACCCTGGAGACAGCCGAGAAGTCTCTGATGGACATGATCAACGTCCAGGATTACGACGTGTCCAGCAAGTTCCAGGATGAGAATCTGCCGCCCAAGTCCCCCATAGAGTACCAGAAGAAGCGATCCGACCGTCTGGAGACCGAGTCCTTCTATATCGGGGTACGTAGGGGAAGTGGGGGTTGTGGAGGGTGGTCGTATTAGACGTTGTAGGCCATTCAGCGATGGTCGAGATACATGAATCACCATTCTGATGCGTTTCGGATTCTTCGCCCGCGGTTGTATTTTCGATGTCCCGTATAATCCCGAATAATTTTGTTCGCTATTCGGTGAGCATAAGAAAGGTGGCCATAAAAAATAACCTCCCCCGTGATATTCGTTGATCTCACTACATCAGTCCAGTCAAGCGAAAAGGAATTCTGAACTTTCTACATGATATTTACATTATCAATAGCGGTAGGTGAACTATTGATTCAGCACTTATACGAATTTACTAGGGTATTTTGCAATGAATGGCTTAATCCATCGATATGGGCTCGAATGAGTTATTCACATTAACAATTCAACCGGGTAGCCTTTGCTCATTACCCGAAAATCAGATATAAATGAAAACTTTAAATTTCGTATCCCACGTACATAATATCATTACAAAATGACCACAGGATACGAATTGTTAGGGATTCTTCACGCATCCTTAATCTATCCTTGCAATATTATTCACTACGTCTAATGTTATGTTCTCCTAGAAATTCACGGAATACCTGTTGCGGAACAACTTGATCACCAGACTGGAAGCGAAGTTCAACTCCTTGCAGAAGGCATTGGGAGAGGGCAATGTCGGCACATTCCAGAGGTTAGCCTCGATCTACGCCTCCAATACCGAACGCTCGAATGTTAGCACTTACACAGTGGATCCTTGCACTCTGTGAACATATGATATCCACGAACCTCTTTCAAAAATCGATCCATCCACACTACTATCGTAGTACTAAGACGTCAATTCAGTTTCACAGGCGACAGGTACCGAACCTTTTTTGTCAGACTTAAGGAAGACGCGGTCTTCAGTTTTTAGTGTACGCTGTGTACGTGTGAGTTTGGTGTATACACTAGTTTTATTCGTGGTTTATAGCTGTTATACACTTACAGTGTCGCCAAACTTACTGCCGCGGGGCTGAGATATTCCGTATCGTTTATATGGTTTAGCAGCGCCGCGCTAGTGATGTTTGTCTGCGTCTTATGAAATGTAATGTTGTAAAGACAACCCGCCATCACGCTTATAATGCTCTCTGATTGGTCAAAAATGGTCAATTTTTCTTGGCCATTTTATGGACTGCGTAAATTGTAACATCATCCACCATCTGGGGCTATTGCGGGAAATGCCTTCTTAATTTGACTGAATTATTTTCAGTCACGTTGCAACTAACTTGGCGCAACACTTCATTCTCTGGTTTTAACTTGCTATGCTGACTATAACAGAGCCACTTTTATGCTTTTCTTGTAGCGAACCCGCTTCTAGATGGGAACCCAGCGCTATGACCGCACACATATGGTTAACAAATAACATTTTCTTTTCTACCTTCTCGGCATCTCCACAAATTTCTCGTCATTAACCCCGTTTTTAACCCCCCAGTGGTGATGCTTTTACTAGACTTGGTTCATATTTAAGTGGCGACATAACTGAAAAAGTTACATCCACCCACGTGTTATCAAGCTGTTGTGCAGACCTTGATCGAGATAGTCGTTGGGGTGTATTTGCTTTGCGGTTTTTTCATTCGTGCAGTCTGAAATAACGCTCTGGCTGCTACCGTTTGCTTTGTCGTTCTGTTTTATAAGCGCACCCCGCGTGCCATGTTTTGCCTCTATTGGTAGATAACCTGCTCCAATTTCTTTATAAACTTTATAATCACCTGGCGGCTGTATCGCCGTTTTTTGTGGCAAAAGGTTTCTATTGTAATTTTATTATTATTAAGGACAAAAGTTACCTTGTTTCCTATTTTTGGAAGTAAATACACAAATTATAGTCACGACCAGCGGTACATAATTTCCACGGTTTTGTAGGGGATTTCCTTAGGTTGTGTCAGTTATAAACTTCATGAGCAACGGATCTGTAATTGTTTCTGTCTCAAATGTAATTACCGCACTTTGGATTGTCGTAACTTTGGTAACTTTGAAAGCATTACTATTAATAATTAGTTACTAATGCGAACCTTGTGTCGGACATTAAGGGAGTAATGCTTAGTGACTGCAACCTCTTCCTGTCCGACATGATACTGGCGTTAAGTGTTACTATTTCGTGACCCACTCCGCTCACCAGTGTGGGCGCTTCCTTTAGCTAAGTATGGTTTGATAACTATATTTATAATGCCAAGTCTAGTTAGGGCTGACGTGTTTAGATTCTGTTTGATTACCATCAATCACCAGGTTTATCAGTTGGCTGACAGTGACATTCGCGATTTTCCCGCTGAACGAATCTAGAAACAGTTTCGTTTGCGATAATCCATTTACTAATATCTCGATGTTCTGTGCTTTTTATGTCTCGCCATCATGCCTCGTTAAGATACAGTTTGAGCTTACACGAAATGTAAGCCGTAGTTGAGCTATAGACCTAGGATTCTGACTTCATAATTCTCAATCACTGAACCGCATTTGGAAGAGGCGAAAGGCTAACTCCCCCGTAATCGTAATCTTTGAACTGTTTTTTTTCCGCACGTAGCCCTGGAAAGGTGAAACTCAACAAGAGGTAACCAAGTGTACTGGCTGGCCGAACAGCCTAATTATAATCGATGTATCTCTTATATTTTAATTTCGATCCCGGGTACAATACGCTGGTACCTGGAATATCATCATGATTTGATCCTTAAATTTGCTTTTTTGTGTACTGAACGTTCGGATTTTCTTGTTTCAAATACCTCTGGTTTATGTTCCGTTCAACCTCGTCTACTATTTGGTAGACATCTGTTACTTCAGTCTCAACCTTATCAGTGTCTCGCATTATATTGTATGTAGTCTTCGGTATCATTTCTATGGTGTAACCGAAACCCATGGTCACTTATCAGTTCATTGCTGACCATTGTCGCCGATCTGAGCGTCCCTTGACTAGTGTTGGATTCAGTGTATGTTAGTCAACTGTTCGACTGTTCGACTGTTAGTCAACTGTTCGGCTGTTCGACTGTTAGTCAACTGTTCGACTGTTCAACTGTTATTTTCCACGTGGAGAGGGCGATAATAAGCCTTATTGCCGACATGCATCGTTAAGTACAAGGAACAATGCCTATAGTCATATCATGCTTTAAGTGTCTGTTGGATGTCAGTTCGACTGATGTAAGTTGTGTGCATGACAACTTACACGTTATCAGCACCACTCAATGTTCACTAACCAGCATGTCTTCGGCTCATGGACAACATGCAGCCACTAACCTTACTCATACCGATTTAATGTGCTACACCTTGCAGACAAATTCGTCAAGAAAGGGTATTTACGCCTTGTTAACCGCATAAAGGATCAGAAAGTTTGAAAAGAAATCCCTTTCACAATGAAAGTTAATAGGAAATAATCATCCATGAATTGCGACTTAGTTTCATGGCATAATTTGCAATGGATTGATTTTTTGCGCTGTACTTCAATAATTCTATCATTCAGCTGATCAGTCATGAGATCTGACGTGACCGACGACACCGACAAATAATAACGTAAATCTTACAGAATATGTACAGTCGGTCTGTGATATAAAAAATGATATAAGATGTTGTTGATTTCTACGTGCTCCATTTGTCATAACGCCCTGTATATGTTCTATTTAAGGCCGCCGTCCTTGCCGCCGAAGCCACTCAAGAAACGCAAACTGGGCAAGACTCCTCTTGTTGGCCAACCCAAGCTCTTCGGTGGCAGCATTGAAGAATACTTAGAGGTGGGGGAAGTCGTAGTTAAAAAGTTGAAATTATAAAGCGGTGTGAGAAAACAGAAGTGATTTAATATCTCAGAAAATGGGTAAAGGTTGGTTCTTGTTGTTGAAGAGTGGCCCAATGTGGCCTTAATGTGCAAAAAAGGGCCAGAAAAGGGCCATAAAAAGTATATGCAGGAGAAAAATTATGAAATGTGTATGGCATTATGTCTTCAAGATTATAGTTTATCTTGTTTTCGTGCTTCCATGGGCTGCGGTCACTCGCTGTGTGACAGCAGGGTGTACCGTAACTCTATGATTTCTGCATCGGGCCGTCGTATATTTAAATTGGAACATCGTCTTTGAGATCTAAAAGGAAAACGCACCAGTAGATTTATCGTCTGATTTGTCGGCTGCTTGAATGCTCTGTTGATACTGTCTCCGCAGTCTACCAATCAAGAAATCCCGCTGATTGTAAAGAGCTGCATCAGGGTCATCAATATGTATGGTAAGTATCCCTTGACACTAGCTGTGTACTGCTGGCTACGCAGGGTAAATACCGCCCATATGTTGGTGCAAATAGTCTCTACAGCAGTTCAATGCACAGCTTCAGTTACAGCTTTCTATGTTGCCGAGACTGCTAATATATGGAATTGATTATTCCACTTTGTATATCGTACCTCATATAGATTTAGCCATCGACACATATTAATGATATCACATGGTTTCTGCTAAAGGCCTCTCACAACTATGACACCTGCATCTCGGCGCAATTTTCATCAAACCTCATTTCATTGTCCCGTGTGCTATATGTAGTATTTATGGGCACCAAATCGGCCTGAGGTATTGCGTTACTCACATTCTGACTCTGGGTGAAGTGTCGGCGTGTATTCGTGTTGGCCTCTGTCCTCCTGAAGCCCCGTAGCCCCGCCACGTGTCCTCCTGAAGCCCCGTAGCCCCGCCACGTGTCCTCCTGAAGCCCCGTAGCCCCTCCACGTGTCCTTCTGAAGCCCCGTAGCCCCTCCACGTGTCCTCCTGAAGCCCCGTAGCCCCGCCACGTGTCCTCCTGAAGCCCCGTAGCCCCTCCACGTGTCCTCCTGAAGCCCCGTAGCCCCTCCACGTGTCCTCCTGAAGCCCCGTAGCCCCTCTACGTGTCCTCCTGAAGCCCCGTAGCCCCTCTACGTGTCCTTCTGAAGCCCCGTAGCCCCTCTACGTGTCCTTCTGAAGCCCGTAGCCCCTCCACGTGTCCTCCTGAAGCCCCGTAGCCCCTCTACGTGTCCTCCTGAAGCCCCGTAGCCCCTCTACGTGTCCTCCTGAAGCCCCGTAGCCCCTCTACGTGTCCTCCTGAAGCCCCGTAGCCCCTCCACGTGTCCTCCTGAAGCCCCGTAGCCCCTCCACGCGTCTTCCTGAAGCCCCGTAGCCCCTCTACGTGTCCTTCTGAAGCCCCGTAGCCCCTCTACGTGTCCTCCTGAAGCCCCGTAGCCCCTCTACGTGTCCTCCTGAAGCCCGTAGCCCCTCCACGTGTCCTCCTGAAGCCCCGTAGCCCCTCCACGTGTCCTCCTGAAGCCCCGTAGCCCCGCTACGTGTCCTCCTGAAGCCCCGTAGCCCCTCTACGTGTCCTCCTGAAGCCCGTAGCCCCTCCACGTGTCCTCCTGAAGCCCCGTAGCCCCTCTACGTGTCCTCCTGAAGCCCCGTAGCGCCTCTACGTGTCCTCCTGAATCCCCGTAGCCCCTCTACGTGTTCTTCTTAAGCCCCGTAGCCCTTCTACGTGTCCTCCTGAATCCCCGTAGCCCCTCTACGTGTCCTTCTTAAGCCCCGTAGCCCTTCTACGTGTCCTCCTGAAGCCCCGTAGCCCCTCCACGTGTCCTCCTGAAGCCCCGTAGCCCCTCCACGTGTCCTCCTGAAGCCCCGTAGCTCCTCTACGTGTCCTCCTGAAGCCCGTAGCCCCTCCACGTGTCCTCCTGAAGCCCCGTAGCCCCTCTACGTGTCCTCCTGAAGCCCCGTAGCCCCTCTACGTGTCCTCCTGAATCCCCGTAGCCCCTCTACGTGTCCTTCTTAAGCCCCGTAGCCCTTCTACGTGTCCTCCTGAAGCCCCGTAGCCCCTCCACGTGTCCTCCTGAAGCCCCGTAGCCCCTCCACGTGTCCTCCTGAAGCCCCGTAGCTCCTCTGCGTGTCCTCCTGAAGCCCCGTAGCCCCTCTACGTGTCCTCCTGAAGCCCCGTAGCCCCTCCACGTGTCCTGCTGAAGCCCCGTAGCCCCTCCACGTGTCCTCCTGAAGCCCCGTAGCCCCTCCACGTGTCCTCCTGAAGCCCCGTAGCCCCTCCACGTGTCCTCCTGAAGCCCCGTAGCCCCTCCACGTGTCCTCCTGAAGCCCCGTAGCCCCTCTACGTGTCCTCCTGAAGCCCCGTAGCCCCTCTACGTGTCCTTCTGAAGCCCCGTAGCCCCTCTACGTGTCCTTCTGAAGCCCGTAGCCCCTCCACGTGTCCTCCTGAAGCCCCGTAGCCCCTCTACGTGTCCTCCTGAAGCCCCGTAGCCCCTCCACGTATCCTCCTGAAGCCTCGTAGCCCCTCTACGTGTCCTCTTGATGCCCCGTAGCCCCTCCACGTGTCCTCCTGAAGCCCCGTAGCCCCTCCACGCGTCTTCCTGAAGCCCCGTTGCCCCTCCACGTGTCCTTCTGAAGCCCCGTAGCCCCTCTACGTGTCCTCCTGAAGCCCCGTAGCCCCTCCACGTGTCCTCCTGAAGCCACGTAGCCCCTCCACGTGTCCTTTTGAAGCCCCGTAGCCCCTCCACGTATAGTATGGCAGGTCTCTTGTCCCATGTGCTCTAGTTATGTTGACGTTGCCTCCTCAGGTATGCACCACCAAGGCGTCTTCAGGATCTCCGGGTCTCACCACGAAATCAACGAATTTAAGGTCGCATTTGAACGAGGTACGTCATCCCCGGCTCAAGCTGTTAGCACCAAGTTTAACAGAATGAAAAGCGGTCCTCTTGTTTAAGATATTGAATTATGACAGTTTTTCTCTTGTTTAAACTGGTGCTTTATTTAATTATTTTCATTAGTATTAGTATTCATGCATGTTATAATATATTATAGTATAGTATATATATGTATATTTAAATTATAATTTTTCCACGTGTTTGATCTCAAGGCGAGGACCCGATGGTTGAAGTTCAGGATGGCAAGGATATTAACTCCGTGGCAGGTGTACTCAAGCTCTACTTCCGGGAGCTCAAGGAACCACTCTTTCCAACCCTCTTCTTCGACCAACTCATGAACTGTGGTATGTGTTTCCATGTCTGTTAATGTGACCTCTCCAAAAAAACCTAGCTGGTTTAATTCGAAGAAACTTATGTGGGCTGATTATGGAGATGGGGATACTTTGGAAACCTTTGGGGCAAACACGCCATTGGTATTGTTGATGGATCTTATGACGAACCTATGTAGCATGAAGTGCGATGCGACAACCCCGCCAACACAGACGTAATTCAGGCTTTGTTACGGGTTGTGAAGACCATTCATTTATAACTGAATCCTTTTTTCCTGTCTTGTAATTGTGGACATATTTGCACAGGCTAGATTTAACGCAGTCTGTTAAACAAATTATGTGGCTTAACATTTCAGAGTGAGTTTAGAGTGAGTAATGAAGTAACATATAAGGATCTGCTCACCAACGCTAACTTTTGTTTGTTTATTTATTTATGCAGCGACTGAAAACCAGCAACTGTGTGTAAAGAGAGTGAAAGACCTGGTGGCCAGCTTTCCTAAACCCATCGTCGTCGTCATGAGATACCTGTTTGCCTTCCTCAACCAGTAAGTCGTCATGAGCTACCTGTTTGCCTTCCTCAACCAGTAAGTCGTCATGAGCTACATGTTTGCCTGCCCCACAAAGTAAATCCTCATGGAAGACGGTTTGCTTTGCTCAACCAGTAAACCCCTTTTGGAAGACTGATAACTGTTTAAGATTTTAAGACTGATAGTCAGTCTTTGCGTCATCGTGATGTCGTTAGGGTAATAATGAAAATGGTCAAATAGTGAATGTTAATAACAGCTGTGTCTCTTACAGCCAAGTAACACATGCCTGGCGTAATATGACATCACTCAGCAGGACAGACTGAGAACCATATCAATCCAACCCTCCCTGACCTCATCCGCCTCCCGCCTCCCCCCCCCCCCCCACGGTCCCCACACTCCCCACACTCATTCCGCTTTGCCTCGGCGCCTCTCCTTCCAGCCTGTCTGAGTACAGCGATGAGAACATGATGGACATCTGTAACCTGGCCATCTGCTTCGGGCCGACACTGCTGCGGATCCCGCCGGATAAGGACCAGGTTCAGTACCAGGCGGCTGTCAACGAGCTGGTCAAGGCCATCATCATGTACCAGGAGGAGATATTCCCTAGGGACGGCGGCGAGATGTACGAAAAGTGCCTGGTGGAGGACGAAGTGTAAGCACTCTATATTCTCTGCTCTCCCTTTATATTGCCAATATCGTATTATGTTGTATTGTATGTTATATTGTATATTGCCAATATCTTGATGGCATTTCATCTAAGTGGAAGCACTCTTATATTTTGGTCTTTCTTTCGTGTATTTCCAATATCTTGTTGGCATTTCATCTCCGTCCCATCAATTTGCAAGCTAAAGGCAAGGTAATTGCTCCTAGGAATGCTTCGTTGGTAATTGTGTAATAGTACTGAAAACGAACTTTTGCAGTCCTTTTTGTACAAATGTTGTTTTGTTAACAATACGACACGGACTTACCATTAAATGAACCCCATTATCATGTGACATATCGACACCCTATTTATCATTACATTATTATTTTTTCCAGAGACAAAGACGATTCGCTGGAGAATCTCTCTGACGACGAGGATGACCCTACTGACGCTGTCAGTGAAGACGGTAAGTCGCCTCAGGTCCACGCATCACGTGGTCCCAGGTCACGTGTAGGCTGCCAGTCAGCTGATCGGGTGGCCCACTGACTGCACCGTCACTCCTTCTACTAAGGCTTCGCTTCTATTGATGACCACCTGTAAATGTTGTGAATAGCGCTCTGGGCCGTGATCCGCGCGTATTCTCCAATACAGTAAATTGGTGTAGTCGGCTGTTGGGCGATAGTGGGCAAGTGTGGTGGATAGAATACTAGGTAGTCTACCTATGTCGATAGTAGACATATATCACGGGATTTGGCTGCATACAAATCTGTTATAAATCCTTGTTGTCCGAATCGAATACGTACTTTAGAATGATCAATGGTTCTTTACGGCTATTTTTCATATATCTCGTCGATAAGATTTCTTAGTTATGATTTGCTTGTTGTCGTTTCTTTTATATGCACAATGCACTAGCTTTTATCATTATCGCAGCTCTGTGGCCTATTTCACGTACATAGTTCAGCCGACTACGGAGCTTAGTCGACTAAAAGTTACCGTGTAAATGATGGGCGATTTTAGCCGACTAAGCCCCATAGCCGGCTAAACCATGTGCGTGAAATAGGCCACTGTTTTCACTTGAAAAAAAAAGAACCGTGGCGCTAATCTCAGACGGATTGTACACCTTGTGCTTTGACCCCTGTCGTTCTCTTTACGCCTCTCACCTCGGCAGACGTTGTGTTTGGTAAGCAGTGATTAGAGATGCACGCATGTCGTCTTCATCGTCGTCGTCTTCTTGTGTCGTTAGGGACCAACCAACACAGCCGTGTTCCCCTAACCCTGTCGGTCTGGCCTCTCCTCTCTCGTCTCATCATGTCTGTATATCTGCCCGTGCAAGTCAATGTCTGTTCAGGGGGCTCGTCTACATGTTGTGTGTACTGCTTCGGGATCGGGGAGGTTAGGATCCGAAGCAGGTGGTGCATGACGCCTTTTCTGAGCCCCGACACTGCCAGTCCCATGTATGCCACGACTGGCGGCGTGTGGTAGATGGAGATATGCCTGTTAGATCAGACGTCTTAGTCCCTCTTACACATATCCTGTGTTGTCACAAACGAGAAATAAGATCTGACAAGATACAGCGACATATGCTATCGTGTGTGTATAGTTTGTGAGCGACGGTAATCGTTGTTATTAGTCACTGATACTGACCGGAGTCTGGACCGTGGCGTCTGCAGTCTGTGTCAATATCTGTGCTGAATAGCTGGCCAAGGAGAAGACTATACAAGTGTCACGTGTGGTTACCGATCCCCTGCGCGCTGGCTTGAATAAGCATTATTTTATAGCTAATTTTGTTTTAATCGTGCATATTCAGTAGCTAGTTGAAACAATGTGACCTTTGACCCGACCGTAATGTCGGCCAATGCCCTTTCTGTGTGTTATTATGTATATACTTTTCTCTTGAGAAAACCCTTACCAAGATATTGTTATCGACTTAAATCTCCATCGTTTTCATCGCTGCCCTGACAAGTATATTATTAGCTTGAAATACTCTTGTGCATATTCGGCAGCTAGTAACGGTATGACGCAACCTTAGTAGATATATTATCAAAATGCGGCGACTGTCCTTTCTTGTACATATTTAACATATGTAACTTTAAAATATATATTTTGAAAACACTTGCAATAACCTCGTTTTCGACTTTCTAACTTGACTTTCACGTTTAAAATACGTTCTTGCTCTCCTTTCTATGCATATAGTATGTGTTTGTAAATTGACTTTAGGGCAATGTCATCTGTCGCGGATTTCGCGAACGCAGTTTAGCCGACTACGGGGCTTAGTTGGCTAAGGTTACCATGTAAATGATGGGCGATTTTAGCCGACTAAGTCCGTAGCCGTCTAAATTATTGTCGTGAAATAGGCTCAAGATGTCGTACTTGTATGACATAACCCGTCCAACCACCCCTTCACTGGTATCACGTAGCTCACGATATGTGTGATGACCGATCTGGTTGCTGAGACTAACACATAATGTCCTTTGTGTATA
Organism: Arenicola marina; assembly: GCA_964019135.1. Lineage (NCBI taxonomy): Eukaryota > Metazoa > Annelida > Polychaeta > Arenicolidae > Arenicola > Arenicola marina. The sequence continues at coordinate 22,402,290 of OZ025248.1, read as the reverse complement.
TACATGTGTTGACTCTGTCGCTGTTTTGCACACGTCACATTAGCCACCAACCTGATCCGGAAACTACAGCGATACAAACGAGGTAGTACTGTATTTCCCACTGTTCGCATTGGTATCCAGAATGTTTATATTCGGAGTGTTGTGGTGTCAGTATCCAGTATTGTGTCGTGACGTCACAGGTTGCGTCTCAGGTACATTTATATATGCTAGCCTAGGACACGTTGCGCCTCCTACCGGATGCACTGAATGTTCAACATGCCTACCTACCGTGTTCCCCATGCATTTTTGATGGGTTACATTCTCAATTTCTTTTACTGTTTGCTTAGAGGGTCACTGATCAAATTTGCCTGCTGAAACATTTAGAAATTATCATGTGACGTGAATTTTTCCTCCCCCGAGTCTCCTTTGTTATTAAAATGGTAATAACACCTAACAAAGTCCTTATTAGATTAGATTTATTAGAATCACCAGTTGCTAAACATTCTAGACGCTTCTTCGAGTAGACCCCTATCGTAGTGACCTTGACCCTTATACTCTTTTGTGTCACATGTTTGTGGCGCTGCCCGGTCCACCAGCGTCTCATTCCTTCTTCTTTCTCACTTCCAGATACTGCCTCCAAAAGCAGGTCTGTGAATCAGTTTATTTGAGGACCGCGCATTTTGGTTTTTAGTTAACGAAATTTGTCCAACCAAATGAACCACAATATCTCATGGGCCAGCTTGGATGGGCCACTGTTCCGATGCCTGTGACCTTGAATCCTTGTTATTGCCTCCCGAATAAGCTACTAATCCTCGTTATCTAGTACTATTATTATCAGGGTCCGTGGTAGATTTTAGTTTGCTTTAGCAGTTATTTTCTTTTCTGTACACTAAAATCACAGCCGTTCAACACCTCCACCCCACCCCCTCCATCCCCATATTACAAAACCAACCGGGAAACACACGCACACACTAGCAAAGGGGCGCACGTCACGTACGAAAATAACGCCGGAAGTGTTGATTACTGGCTTTGTTTGTTACAGCGGATCCTGCGGGGTCCAGGTCGACTCCTAGGATGGCTATTGGCGGTGCTGTCACACATAATGCCCTCAACCTATCTGCCACTGAACCCCCACCGATAAATATAGCTCCCCTGCATACACAAGGCACCAGTCTGTATTTCTGGTGGAATCTCTGGTGATACGAAACACCCATTATGACGCTTCTACGCCGCCATATTGGTTCATTTTTACACGGACGCTACTTTACGGCTCGTCCGTGTTTTGGGTGTTTTGTTTCTTGCTGATATGACGTTGCGTTCTGTAATTATTACCTGGGCCATTCGTGAGGATTCATTCTGCACATACTTTTGAGTTGAGAAAAAACTGACAGGGAAAGATACGATGTCCTGCATGCAAACTTGATCAGTGCCCTGCTCGTTTGTTAGCGTATTTAGGCGACACAACGTGTGACCATCCGTGGATTGCATGCTGATTACCGCTGATGGTTGGTTGAAACGTGTGGCTTTAAATTGTTCGTTCAGTGTCTGTGCACATTGACCATGGTTTCCAGTGGGTTGTGGTGGTCTAACGCGTTATTATGTTGGCTTACTCTAAAACCAGCACTCATTTTATTTCGCATTTCGTAATACAATAAAGTAAGAAATATATTAGAAATTATTTACGACCTTATACAGAGAAATTCATGAATATGAAATTTTTGATTTTAATTGAAACAAATAAGTACTTAATTCCGTGATTTCCAAAGCTAATAGTCTAGTAATAACGTATAACTAATTAGAGCAATCTATCCTACGGCGTAATATGTTGGACAGGGACACGGCGTAAAGCCGAAAATGGGGATTTAACAATCCCGTGATGAAGCATGATAGGGTGTCGTTTTCCGAAATGTTACTAACAACTTCTGTACGGATGTTGCTCGATTAAGCGTCCATTTGTATAACCGGTGAGGTCCGTACGATTTTAGAAATAAACGAAATTATTCGTCGTATATTGTGGCGGATATCAACACCGGTGCTGGACGCTGAATCGAGCAACTACGGGAATTTAAAGCATGCGTTATAGCACATTATGTACTGTTTTGTGGCCTAGGGTATGTGTCATTGTCAACGCCAGAACGGACGAGCAAGAATACAGCAATCTCATTTAAACATATCTACCGTGGATGATTGATTGATAATTAATTTATTTCTTACCTCCAGTGAAACTATTTTGGCGAGGCACTTTGTATATCGAAAGTGTGAAACAATTGCTAGAGAGGCTAGATGAGCAATGCATTCGATAAAGCCACCAAGGGACGCTTTAGAAATAAAACTGCACATATATATATATATATCACAATTTGTGAAGCTAGCTACTGCTACCAAACTGGACAAAAGCTAATAAGTTTAATTCGAATCTTACTTCCGCACCGCCATTCAGTCGATATGATAAATGAATTCTTGGGTTATGATTCATTCAGAGGCAGACATGGTGATGGAGGCCGTGGCCCAGTACGACTTCCAGGGGCGCACCGACCGCGAGCTCAGCTTCAAGAAGGGCTCGATGCTCTTAGTCTTCAACCAAGTGTCCAATGACTGGTGGGAGGGGGCGCTCAACGGCCGCGAGGGACTCATCCCGGACAAATACATCAAGCTGAGACACAGGTAATGGCGGCTGCTTGTCAGTCTCGGCGCCGCTTTCATTTTCTGACACACCCTCTGATGGTGTGTCACAAAAAGAATAAGCTGTCTTCCCATTGAGATTTGAGATTTTGGACTTATAGCTGGGCTTGGGACTAAAAGATGACCCCCTATATGAGAGATGTTGATCGTTGTACCGCATCGTGAACACGAGGTACGGATATTTGTATTAAGACGAAAGAAGACGACCATTTATCATGAAAATGTTTCATGTTATACGAAAAATATACAATGCGTCTAGTAGTCGAAAACAGTTTGAAAGCCCAATACTAATGTAGCGTTGCATTCTTTTAAACGTCTTACCAGAATGCATAGTCACGAAATGGGAACCGTGATTTCAGGATCTTTTCTCGGCATAGTATCTTCAAAGGTGTTGGTACGTAAGATGTCTTTCATATAGTAATTACTATCTTTCGGTCACACAGAAACAAGACTGATGACGAGAAGACAAGCGTCACTGACGACGACACTCGACGGTCCACCGAGTCGCTGCCCGCCAAGCCGTTCGCGTCCTCGTCCTCGTCATCTGACGACGCGCTCGACAAATCGTCCTCCCAGCCCAACATCGCCGTCCCGCCCGCACCCATGACGCAACTTCCGTCCCAGCCCAGGACCCGCGTGACCTCTGACCTGACGACGTCCATGACGTCAGAGCTGATGCGCAGCAGCACGAGCTCCATGACGGGCAGTCTGCGGTCGCTCTCCAGCGGGGAGCTGCTCGATGCGGAGGAGGATGAGGCCGAGGGGGGTAAGGAGGGCAGGGGAGGGGGCAGCCCGTCGCCGGCGGAACGGGACGTGACGGGGGGTAAGGATGGCGGTGACGCCGGCCCGTCCGGTGGCAGTGGTGGCGGCGGTCACAGTGGAGGCGGGTGGATGACCCCTCCCCGGGTGAGCGGCCTGCCCCCGCCGACCAACAAGGCCCAAGCGGGGGACGCCGCGGCCACCCATAGCGACGACCTGCAGAACATCGACGACACCTTGGCGGAGATCATGTACAGCGTGCAGTCGCTGGAGCTGCAGCAGCAGCAGCCGCCGCCGCTGTCCTCCTCGCTCAAGGGCCCGCCGCCCATGCCCTCAGTGCGCAAGAAGCGCTCGCCTCCCCCGCCCAGCAACTTGAAGCACACGCCCGACTTGGTCCTGGACTTACCCGTCAGCGAGGAACCGCAATCTCCGAAAGGCGTCGCTGACAAGGACTCGCCGACCATGAGCACGGCGGAAGTGTTCGCCAAATCCAACCAGTCGACCATCAAGAAGGGTCAGTCCATGCCGCGGGGTATGGTGGCCACGCCGTTCGCCGTCTCGCCGGCCGAGCCGGGAGACGTATTAGACTCCTCGTCGTCCTCATCCAATGTCAGTACTTTCCTGCAGAAACGCCACGCGGACCCTGCCCCTGCCAACGCGTCTGGGGGTCTCCGGAGCGTCACTCCCACGCAACCGCTGTTCAAAGCACCCACCGCGCCGGCCAGAACGGACAGATACTCGGACCCGGGTCACGGGCGCGCGGCCAACGCTGGCGGGGGCGGCGCGGGCGGCGGGGACAGACCCCCGCTACCAACCATGGTCAAATCCAGTACCCTCCCCGCCAACATCCGGCCGTCTGTTCCCGATCGCCCGATGACTCCCGAGCGCCTACTGGCTTCCCATCCGCGTACGGCGTCTGTGGACGGCAAGCCCGGCGACGGTAGCAGCAAGGCCAACAACGGGACCCCGACAGCGGTCCCGCGACCCCCGCTGGCCGCCTCTGTCTCCCTGCCTCTGTCCGTACCCCCCGAGCGACCAAAGCCCCCGCCAAAGGCCACCAAACCGCTGCTCATGAAGAAACCTGCAAAGTCGCCGGAGATCCTGAGGAAGCTGCGAGAGGAGCAAGAGCAGCGCGCTCAATCCGGATCACCGACCGTGCCGCCCCACGACTGATCCAGACACCCCCTCCCCACCCCCACCTTCACCGCTCCCCCCCACTGACCCGCTGAGCTCCACTTACAGCGGTACTTTACATGTTAGGGAAGGGCAGTCGGGCGGGTAGGGTAGAACTTAACTTGCGAAATGCCGGTGTTCATATGTGACTTTTCCTTACGCACATCAATAGAGAGGTTGTAGAAACTGACGAGACGAGACGTTTTAGAAACTGACGAGACGAGAGGTTGTAGAAACTGACGAGACGAGACGTTGTGACCGGTCTGTCTGGGCGAGAAGGAGAAGTGGGTGAAGTATTATTGTTTTATGTGTAACTTGACGGTCGACACCCGCCATGTGTTTCATTCCTGCGGAGTGAGTCCAGCCACGGCCTTCGACCACCACCTAGATATTAGTGGAAAAAGAAATGCAAGCGCTATAGAATCAGAAATTATGGGGACTCTATATAAGTTTCTTTTAAAAAAAAAGAGCATCTTATAATTCGGTAATAACGAGAAGTATGCACCGAAACGGCTTATCGCCCGCATGTTATCACTGTTGCGCAACCACATTATCATGCGGGCGATAATACCGGTAGCAGCAGGCAAATATATGTATATCCTGCCATTATTATTGTTTGTAGTCGCAAGGATACTGTGGTACTTTTAGGTGTGTTGCTTAGATATCCCTCTCTCAGTCCTTTCCCTCTAAAAAAAATCTAAGATGACATTAACGACCTTCGCTCTTCTGATACCTGGCGTTTGGCGCGTCACTCATGGTTGTCCTGTTGCCCTACGCCTCTCGATCTATCAAGTAATCTAGTAGACAGCCGGTCTCTGTCTGGTATACACCTTCCGCGTGTGATGATATTATTAAGTTAGATTGTCTTTTTCTATTGCTCAAGGATAGATTAGGCATCAGATTCTGATGTATCGTCTTACGAATACGAGTTGTGAACAGCATATTTATTTATCTTTTAAACACGACTGGAATGGATATTAAATCAAACACTAGCCTTGCATTTTCAAAATGAAATAAGCCGCTTTACCTCTTCTAAGACATCTATACATGTATATACATACTCATGGTTATTATATTGTATCATTTGCTCTAACCTTGGCTCTTCATTTATGGTACTAGATAATGTAGGCCTACCATGGCTGATTGCGCCGCCCAGCCACAGTGGCAGAGTGACAGAACTGGGGACAACAACGGAACATAGTAATGTAAGGCTGGGACGTGGATGACGCACGCTACAGTGCCTTTCGACGTAATACTCTTCGCCAAGACTTGCAGTATTAGCCTCCAGCTCATGGCGTCTGATACCAGTGAGCTGATTTGCCACCGCCTCCGCCTTTTGGGATATTCCTCGGGGGAGGGGGGCGAGGGAGGGGCTGTATGTAAGCAAGCCATCAAAATATGAAATCCGTGTATTTTCATAACATTAGGCCTAATTAGCATGAGTGACCGTATTACCGCATGTAGTATTACCTAGACCAGGGCTATCGGGCATGGCGACCCCCTAGTGTGGACCTCTGTCTCTTACTGCGTACGATAACGAGTCAGTGCAGCATAATATCCGTGTACAGTGTGTGTGTATAGACAATACACAGTGTCGTGTGATATGCTGACCAGTAAACACAATAAGTAGGTCGGTTGATCTTCAGACGAAGTGTCATTTTAAAACTGCTGAGCAGTTAACTTAAGCCACCGTGTGTTTTATATATTTAGCGTTTATTGGTGTTGATATCTTATGATTATTTGATACGGCACTTAATGAAAGTTGTCGGATTGTTTTTTTTTTTCACTTCGAGATCAAAGATTACCATAAAGTCATTGGGATCACTCACGGACGGTTACTAGGGTAACGCAGATATGTTGGCGGGAACTCAAGGTAGTGTGCTAACCACTGATCGATTTATACGATCCTGTTCTTACGAGTGACGCCAAGGTGATTGAATTGAAATCACCCTCTATTATTACTACCGCGATATAGACATGTTACGGGACAGATCTCCCGCGTGAATTGAACTGTTTAAAAACGTGTTCGTGCATTTGATGGGCTGCCCAATGGAAGGGATTTTGGATTTTGTGTGTTGGTCTAAGGGTGCGAGGAGGGGTTGTTAGATAGGTAACGCCCTGTTGATGATATGGGCGGTGCGATAGGGAGGTGAAACACCGCAATACTTAAGTGATAACCGTATCTTGACAGTGCGAGCGCTAGTAGAAATTGTACATATTGATGGGCTTTGTTTCGACGACGCCAAACTAAGCGAATCAGCTCAACTAAAAGGGTGCCAAACACTGGGTCGGCGCCTGATATATATAGCTTATTGTGTCATGTTAAGTGAACTATACTTGGGCAATTCGGTTCCTTAATATCCAAGACTTCTGTCGGAGGTGCATCTGCACTTACTTCCTTAGATAAGCGCCACATTGGCGTCAATTGTTAAAAAATACATGTATTGTTGCATTTAAAAGTTGCCCCCCCCCCTTTGTATATACGTTGGCGGCGTTATCGCGCGAGAGCCCCTCGTGTGTAGGTATATATACACTATTGAAATGTTTGTACAGCGCGCGAGTCTGATGTTGAATAAGTTGAAATGGCTTTTTTGTACATTTTTGCGTCTTTTGAGAAATAGTATTCGTTTTATATATAAATGTACGCTAGCTGTATGCTTGTGTAATTGAACCTGTGCCGTTATATACGGAGACAATCGTTGCTGTATTACATCCCGAAGGTCAATGTCACATTCCAAGCCTCGTGCGTTCGATACATCAAGAAGTTGGTTGCATAAATCGCTTGTTAACGATGGTGCTTCTGTTACAGACTTCTAAACCTAGGCCACCTTTTAATTATAGCCAAAGGATATAGAATAATACCCTGCCTACTATTCTTCCTTCTCTGCGTTACGTTACTGGAATCGTCATTGTAAACGTTTTGTTTCAAGAAGAATGTGGCTTTGCCCCAATAGTGAATATTGTTAGAGGGTATTTCCCCCCCTGTTAGTGAATACCTACATCATGAAGCCACTGATGTGCGAACAATATATATTGGTTAATAATATGATCTTTGACGAACCAAATGTGTGACTATGGCGCATGCGGTGTTTTTTTGCAGCTGTGAAAAGAATTGCTTCGTTGTGAATCAGGTTGTCTTGAAGCTAATACTGCCATCCAAGATGTAAGTCAGTCGGAATAGAGATATTGCGGGGGTCGCTTTTGTCAATGTATGTAGCTTGGGCGGCAGCAGGTTGGTAGGAAGTACCTGTCAAAAATATGTCATCAGGACAGTTTTATTTCAGCTAGATGTCTTGTTTACCTGCGATTGTACACGCCGACGCTTGTGTTAAACTCACTTTGCTTAGATCTCTTGTATTGTGTTTTCTTATATTCGATTCGTGCCACAATCTTTGTTGTTGATTTCGTGAGGATATGAGGTAGGGAAGTTGAGTCTTGTGGACTTTTTCATATGAAATGTAGTGATTTTTGTACCAAACGTAAGTGTAATGTATAGGTTCCACATCTTGAAAGTTGTAAGTTTACCCGGACTAGATCTATTGATAACATTATATTACACAAAGTGCGACTTATTTTCCTTGGTAACTAATGTTGCTATGAATTACAAATAGGCCAAGTCATATAATATAGGCCCTTTCTATGGCCAAACAGTTCTATGTCGAGCTATATTTTCTCTCAAGTTTACTGGCCTATAACAGTGTGTCGATTTATCTCGTCACCTACCATATAACGGGGATATTAACTTCATATTTCTTTCGTAAACCATCCTCCTCTTACCCAATCATGCGTAGCTTTCGTACCGTTAGCAGGTGGACAACATGTCAGTTGTGAACTAACGAGGGCTGAAACCCCTGCCACTTGATACTTCCTTATGTCCTTAAGGTCTTTAAGATGATCGGCAAGCTACTATCATTATTGATTGAGGCATAATTAGGGGTCTTTATCTAATGATTGAGCGGCATATCAACCCCCGATGAGGAGTTCTGAGGGAACGAACGACAGGGTGTCTCTTCTGGCTGCGCGTTGACAGCTCAGCAACCTGATAGCGACGCGACGCGCACTCACTCACTGTGTAATATTGTGTCTAATAAAACGATTTACAGCATATGTCCTTCCATCTCTGAATTCATAGCATGCTAAACTACACCAGCAAGCTTATACCACAATGCGGTCAGTACAAAATCATGTACAGTTCTGAAATCAAGGGAATAATTTTCAAGTTTTAAAGTTGCATATCGAGCTCTTTCCCGCCAAAACTAAGCCCAGGCCAAATTTATATCAAAATATGCAGAAAACTCTGTTGTTTCATTCTATAAATTCAGAAACCTGATAAACATTGCCGTTTCGGCAGTGATGTGACAAACGTGTCTATCCCGGGACATCACAGAACTCTGTCGCGCCACCGGTACTTGTAACAAAGCATCGCGAAGAACACAAACTGATGACGTTTACCACTAAGTTGAAATCACGGGCAAGGCTAAGACTATTAGGCAGTCTGGCATGGAGATCTTGAATGATTAAAGGACTGGTTCTTATATGTGTTTTTACCTCTTTAGTTTGGGCGGGAAAGAGCTCTATATGCAATTTTAAAATCAAGTTTAAATGGTTGTTCAAAGCGGAAGCCAAGAGCAGCGATGAATGATTTTTTTATTGAAACTATGAGACCAAAAGAGTTTATCCCCAGAAGGACATAGTTTTTTTTATTAATCTGATTGAACGCTAATCACTGCCTAAGTCCTAGATGTAGCACATTGCAGCTGATGATGACGTCACAAAAGCGTAGTGCGGTATTTCCCACCTCGCCGCCCGCTGTTTCAGCCAGTCAACCGGCCTTAATTATTTGACCCGTGCGTTCAAAGACAAGTCACCGACCGTCAAGCTGCCAGGGGCCGTATTCATAAGTGCCACTTACGCTACGCCACTAGACTTAGCGCTAAGTGGAGGATTTGTCGAGTTATTATCGGTGCAAAATACATAAGTACTCACACAAGAAGTCGATTTTCTGAATTAAGAGAGTGCTAAAATTATAATTACTATAGAAACCTCTCCCTATCTGCTGGCCTGTATTTACATGTACGTCTTCATGTCTCCCGTGACGCAGTGACTTATATATATCTTTAGACTATATTCTCTTATTGGCAATCCCTTACGGCCCCTTTAACTATCACAATAAAATAATGCTTCGCTTTTCCAACTGCGATTGAAAGCATTCTGTTGTAATTAAGATACATGTAGACTCTATAAAGAAATCATGAAGAATTTGAGGCTGAGAAAAAACCAATGCATTGTTTACTAGATCTACTCTTGACAGTAAGAGGCCCGCGCTAGGATTTCGTGAGAAAGGAGGGCGTTGACATTAACCACCGACCATGGATGGAGACCAAGTCTCCTCTGGGTCCTTGGCGCAAGTACCGGGTAGATCTAGGTCCGGAGGGTGTGACAAGTCCTATAACGAGCAAAGAGGCCATGGTTGTAAAGTATCGCTAACGCCTTTTCCGTGCTCCGTGCGCACGGTGCCCATACTTAAGCTCACACGTCCCCCCCCCCCCACCCCTCCCCAGCTTCTCATGAAAAACCAATAGTATCCTATTCGTACATCGCTAACCAAGAGCTTCAAAACGAGCGTATCGCGGCTTCATATCGGCAGGTTGTGTAGGATTGCAGTCAAATGTAACTGTTAGTTTGTTCTTAGTTATGTAGGACGTTTTGGGCAGTCGGACGTTTTCGGCCCCAACAGACATGTATGTATGCGTGCATTCCTCAATGAATGTCCCACTATATTAATTAAACCGGACGAATATCTGGATAGACTCTTTCATGTAGGTATAAAGGGTCTAACGATGAGATCTTTCGGGGATCGCGGAGGAAATGATTACAAAAAAATTATTTTTTACCAAATAAACCACACAGTAAGCTTACCGCGCACGTAGCAGGCGGTCGTCACACCACAGGCTTGAACCACCAGCACAAAACGAGGGGGTCACATCACATCTGATCTAGGCTTACTTTTAATTAAATTGTCGTTCTCGACTAGCTTTCCGCTGATATTACTTCCAATGCTTCTTATCTTTACACAGATTTTAACTAGATTTTAATAGGCCGAGGAATAAAATAAAGAAAAACAATTTTGTAAAGAGATGCGGCGATTTTCTGTTAGCGATAGAACATAATGTACGGTTATGTTTGGGAAAGCATCTTCGGAATAAAATAGAGGAAGACGGAAAGAGGGAAACACTGGGAAATGACAACAAAACGCCACAAAACGACCACCAAGTGACAATAACTGAACAAAGATGGCTGTGTCTTGTGTTAAAGTGACAGCAGATGCGCACATGGTGTGCTTAACGCACGCCTTGTCGACTGAGAAGGAAGAAATTATGGGACTTTTAATAGGCGAAGTAAGAAAATTGACCCAACTGTCACAGGCACAGGCACAGGCCACAGCACAGGGGCCTGGTGGGTGCATGAGCGCTCGACTCCATAATATATTCGAGGACCCTGCCCGCCATACAATACCTAATTGTATGGCGGGCGGGGTCCTTGCTCATGGGTGGGTGGGGGGGGGAATGCTATGCACAATGGCCGAACGGCATAACGGCTGAGTCGCTCTCACCACCCCCTACCATAGGTGGAGGGGGGGGGTGGTCAGGGTTGGTCGAGCCGTGAGGGGATTAGTCCACGGCGATTGAGGGGGGGGGAGGATTAGCCTGCGGCGATTGGACTCTGTTATTATTTGCGCCGTCTCGCCAGAGTGACCGCGAGGCTATTGCTGAGTTGTATACAACAGTCTGGGTTGGTGTGATCGATTGTATGAAAGAATAGGCAGCAAAAGTTTTTAGAGATTTATAGAGATTTAACAACAAATTTATTTAACATGGACTAACAATTCCTTTTATGTCCAATTTAATCATGATATCCATAATCAACTAATTGGTTGGATTGCTGTACTGAAACCTTTAGGCAGGTAGACAATGACAACCGCCAAAGACAGCTTTGGCAAAGAAGAAGCCAGGATTCAATTGCATGCCAATGTGACTATGGAGTTGTTATCAAAGGGCTACCAGTTCCAGATAGCAGTATCCGCCAGTAAATGCATTATCAATACTCATTACTGGGCTCCCTATGGTAAATTGGCTGTGTGCAAATATCCACAAAAATCCATGCTCTACACCTTCATTACCATTAAAATCTGTGTTATCAATGCCCATTACGGGGCTCCCCGCGGTAAATTGGCTGTGTGCAAAAATCCACGTGAATATCCGCAAAAATCCATGCTCTACACCCTCCTTACCATTATATCTGCGCTATCAAGGCTCATTACGGGGCTCCCTGCGGTAAATTGGCAAAATGTGCAAAAAGTTATATTCCTTCTGGAAGCCGAGCCCGACCACCCGACCCCCCTCCCAGACTACCGACACCCAATCGTCGAGGTGCGCAGACTAATCCGCTGGCTTGCTACACACCCCACACCCGTTAAATCCTTCGGTCGTTTGGCCATTATGAGTGTACACTGGTGGGGGGGGGGGGCGGGGGGGTAGGGAGATGGGTGTAGGCCCACTTTGACCGCTGGATGATTTGACTACATGGAAGTGAGGAAGGGAAGCAGTATAGACTTCATAAGTGGCTGTGGAATGGGACTCTGTCTCGCTACTCCAGGCAGGCAGTCTATGATCAGAAATAGGGATGCCCAACACTGTCTTCCTGCCACTGGGGCTGATGTCGCTGAGTTGATATGGCTGACGCCTCCTCCCAGTGACACCCCTTTCCATGTTTCAGCTGATTAATGATAACAACCAGCTATCTCAATCCCTCCTCACCTGGGTATGCCTCTACGCCCTCAAACATTAATCACAAAACCCCTCACACCATACAAAACTTAAAATTCCCCCCCCCCCCCCCAACCCCAATGGGGGTCAAATCGTCCAGCGGTCAATATGGGTGTCAACCAGTGGTGTCAGGGTTAAGCGGGGTGGAGATAGTGGCAACATTCCTGTCATATAAAAAGTGTTGCCACCCCACCCTAGTTCCATAGATGTAACGTAGTCAATTCCAATTTGGGTCTAGATCTGTTGGACCTATTGCTCACAAGACTATCCCTACCCAACAATGATTGATTGTAACAAATGGGTTACATAAATAAGAATAACTTTATATGTCACAAATATATCTATGTATTTACAGATATCAGAGAAGAGAGAGTGCCTCATATCTGCTGTAATACTGCTGCGGAGATCAGACAAACAGGCTGATCGTGTAGAGATTTCACCTGAGCAATTATCTGCTGCTTCAACCCATGCTGAGATATCCTTTGATATACTGCTAGTTGTTATTATATAATGAATATATTAATGCGATGGAATATGCAGCAATGCCAGCTATTACTGTGTTTTTTCACCAGCATATTTCTGTATCCTTTGTGAGCATGATATGCTTTAAAAAACTGTGTAGTCTCCAAAAGTTTGGCAAATTATATTGCACTCTGTACTCAAGGGTTACAATGACCCCACAAGCTCAAATGCATAATATGAAACTTATTATCTCAATTGTGACCCATGTATAAATCAGAGTGGTTTCTTGACCAAAGTGTACATGTTAGCCAATGACTTGGAGAGGCCAATGAGGGTGATTGGCTGGTACCACTCACACCCTCACATCACTGTGTGGCCATCTCACGTAGGTAAGTTTATGCATGACCTCTTTTGGGATTTAACAACATTGTTTAATAAATAAGATACCTTCAAATAGGCAGTTTACGGTACATAAGATTTGTTGACAAATTTTTATACCAGATAGTGGACTCACATAACATCTATATGTGTTTTCAGATGTTCAAACCCAAGCGATGTATCAACTGATGGATGAAGGTTTCATTGGTCTTATCTATTCTGTCTTCAACCAAGAAAAAACCACAAAGGTATTTCATGAAAATAATAGGCTAACCGGTGGATAAAAACATAACTGGCTTCTCAAACAATTTTGTTACATTCTGCCAATAAATCCATATTACTTCAACAAATTTTATTTCTTAAGTTAAAACAACTATGACTATTCGACTTGGTGGATTACTGCCCCCCTTTGTGCCATAACTGAGAACACAGCTCAGCCAATTGTCCTTTTTGTATCCAGTCTGTTTATCTTTTTTAGCCCATACACACATGTAACGTGTCGGTGTTCTTGTTACTTTAGAATAACCGTGTGCAGGTGACATGCTTCCAGTCCATAAACCAAAGTCCTGAAGGGGAACCAGCCCAGTGAGTAGTGAACATGTGTACGCCGCTGTATTATAATAACGTTTATGGTCTATGTATATTGAAAAACACGACCCATCTTTAGTGACTACTTTTTATGTATTTGTATATACCGTCATTTACGTATGTTTTGGAACACCCGAAAAATAATTATAAACCTTGGTGTTCCAAAACATAGTCAAAAAAATTAATGAATTTTGCAGCTGTTCCAAAACTTTGATACTTTTTTTTTTGGTGGGGCGGGGTAGGGGGCTTGTACGGTCAGTCAGCCTAAAAGCTTCCGTAGCCTTGGCCACCACAGGATGCGTGTAAGGGGCAGGGTGGGGTAAGGTCAGCACACAGTATTTGGCTTCCTTGCTTCCTGTCAAACAAAGCCTGGCACGAGGGTAAGGGGACCGGTCGAGAAGGAGGGGGAGGGTTGGGGGTGTCACAAACTTAGATTAGTGTCGGTCAACCAGCTCTGATAGAGAGAAGAGAAGCGGAGAAATATGCGTCACATGGCTAGGCAGGGGTGGAGGGTTGTGCAGACAGAGCAGTCAGGCAGCCCAGACATAAACAATGTACACGAGTCATGGGTGGGGGGATGGGGGGGAGAGGCGGTCAGTCAGGACTTTCATGGTTTCACCGCCGAACAAGTGCGCGACACTGCCAGAGCCATGAAATCTGCTTTCTTGTTGTAGTGAATAAACTATTAAGACCGATTTCAATGTTATATGTCTTATATCTTCACGGCCGCGAACATACAGCCACAAAAAATTATAATTTGTTCCAAATTGGGGGTGTTCCAAAACATAGGGACATTTTTGGTGTTCCAAAACATACGTAAATGACGGTAGGGTAGACAGATTATTACTCTTCATACTAAGAGATCCTAAGAAGAATTGCCTTATGAATTAATCTCTACTGAATAGCCGACCTCTCAAAACTAAGGTGCAAGGTTAATTGGAAATAAATATATGAATGACAGAAGATTAAAAATAACATAATAAAACCTAAACATATCTATAAATAAACTGAAAAAAACGCGTATTCCCTGTATTTTTAAATTGAATTGCAGCGCGTCCAATGTTTGTATTTTAGGTGGATCCGCCTGGAGGTGCCCCTACACATCACGCCGGTAGAGCGCATCAGTCGGCCGTGTATGGAGTCCCTGATGAGGCTGCCGCAGATCCTCAGTCAGGAGGAGGAGGAGGCGTACACACGGGCCGCCCGCGCCCCCAACATGGACCTGGTCACCAAGATACACAACGGCTCAGGTAGGACCTCTGACATGCGGAAGTGTCCCCCTATACGCCGCTGCCCCACGTATACAAAATACATTTTATTGTGACCCTTTCATCCCAGGAGGTTCCTTGTTTTAGTTTGACATTGCGCTGTTGATTAATAGCTGGATTTGTCCGTCTCGTTTCAGTGTACAGCAAGAATCTCTGCTACATCATAGAAGTTATGGGAGGGCCTCTCATACAGACCCTGGAAAATAGAATAGAACAAAATGTACGACGAGTGAAAATGCTTCAACAGAAGAAAGCTGACCTGGAAAGACGTATTGACGAACAAAAGCAGAAGTCCAAGTCTGAAACGTCACCTCCCTCTCCACGCAAAATCACATCCGTATGATATTACTGAGAGACATTTTTGCTATTAATGATTATGTTGTCGGCCCTTCTAGATTGGAGTATTCCTTGATGACGCGTCATCACTCCCTGTTACTGGTCATTGTGAGGAAGTCGGTTGTGCGCGAGAGATGATTTTATTAACGTTACCGTACGGGTGTAAGTAATTTCAATGTGGCGAATGTGCTATGCCAGATAAATGGAATTCAATGCCACAAAGTGTCGTGTTTTACATGAGTGTGCAAGGGGGGGGGGGGCGCACAACGACTTGGAGGAGGTGGGGGGGCTGCGACCAAGGGGTCTATTATTTTTTGACGCCCCGGGGGAGGGGGTGCACAGAATTTGAAAAGGGCGGGTACAGATATACTATAGGGTTCTTTACTATAGGGGGGCACGTGCCCCCTGTGCCCCCGACACGTGGGAGACTGGGGGGCGGGGGGAGAGCAAACGTCACCCTTTGTAGAAAGTGTGTTATTGATAACCAGTAGCCTATTCCAAGTACATTATATGGCCGGTCCATTCTACTTCTATGATTGGGACACCGCGTGTGGCGTAGTTCTATCAGAAACCGTATGGCCGTGGCTGCAATACATCGGCTACAATACTCTACAACTGTCTAACTGGTATCATCTGTTATTGTTGGAATAAAAGGGATGGCTTTGGGGGATAGATTGGGGGTACAATTATGCAAGCATGTACCGTTAACTTGAATATTATGTGCCAAATTTCCTTTATTGTTTCAGGAGTAACATGTTGGCAATTTATATTCAATGCGCCAGAGACTAAGTCTGCTGTGCAAATAACTAATTGTCATCCATGTCAACTGAACAGTTTATTTCGTTCAAAAACTATACATACTGCCTGTCTCGTTATGACCTTCCTTCTGAGCGTTTGACAACCCGCTGAGCCTTGCATGCATGCGCTATGATTGTGTGACCTGTGGGTGGGTTGGTTATTCAGGACGCTTTAACCACTTTTGGTCATATCGCGTCAATGGGAAGAGGAAGAGAGAGTTGAGCCATGTCCCCGGGGGTAACCCCTACTCTTTTCGTAGGAGGCATGGGATCTTTATCCTACGACCACACAGACATGGCCACAGCGGGGTTCGAACCACCGATCGACGTGCCGTTAGGCTCTCATGTGGCTCTAGCCCGCTGAGCTATGGCGCCGCTCCCTTGTGGGTGGAAATAAGGATGTTCGCATATTAGGAATCCACTATCCTAAGGACCTTACCTGCAATGGAACACCAATGAAGGTGTCCACGTGAAAGAAAGGGGGTGAGGGCGGGTGCGGTCAATATCCTGTTATGTCATCAAACTATCATAAGCGAACGAGTTGCTAGGTAGTTAATGATCGACTTACTATGGAAACACACTTAAAAACAACTTTCACACGGAGTCTTTATTCACACCACATAATTTTCACAACCCCTTTCTGTTCACCCATCCACCCCTTTGGTCGGTCCCTGGGGTCGGTCCCTGGGGTCGGTCCCTGGGGTCGGTCCCTGGGGTCGGTCCCTGGGGTCGGTCCCTGGGGTCGGTCCCTGGGGTCGGTCCCTGGGGTCGGTCCCTGAGGTCGGTCTCACTGCCTGAAGCCGTAGTACTTACAGCGATTAAGCCTGCTGGCAGTGTGACAAGTGCTGCTGTTTCCGAGATTCATTGATACTATATCCTAGCTGACGAACCATCTGTGCCAGTTTGATTACCAATTTGGTCAGGCGAATTCTGCACAGATACTCCATATCCTTTGCCCCTCAAGGTCATCGTGCGAAATATTGCCAATTTAGAGGCAGCGTCCGCCACGTCAGTAGGCTACGATCGGCTGCTGTGTCGGTGCCGGGCTAATACAGGCCAACGGAAGTCGCGGGTGCTTCATAGGGCCACCCATGGCAGCAACGGGCTGTAAATAAGCTTGTCTGTAAGTGGATTAACTGGGCGAGCGCTAAAGCTGTCCCTTGTTATAAACAAGCGGTAAGTCCGTAGGTCAGTGGGTGTTGGTTGGTTGTATATTCAGGACGCTTCAACCGCTTTAAAGGCGGTTAGAGGGAGGTGGCGGTGCGGGAGGAGGGAGGAATGAGGGTGGGGTCAGGGAGGAGAAGGAGGGAAGGGACGACTGAAACAGGCGGGCAGCTAGTGGGGGTTAGGGGGAGGGGGCGGTGCGGGAGGAGAGAAGGATCGTGGGGTCAGGGAGGAGGGGGGAAGGGGTGGCTGAAACAGGCGGGCAGCGGGAGTTGAAGGAAGGAGACGAGCTGTGGGGGGGGGGGGGCGGTAGGAGCGAAGAGGTACAGGGACGGAACGGGCTGACAGAAACAGATTGTACGTAGAGGGTGTTGACGGGAAAAGAGATTGGGGTGAGCGGGGTGAGTAGGCGATGACTGCCAGAAACAGACGGTCAGTGGTATGGGGTCGAGGTTCAACATCACACTCAAAAAACATCTGCGAGACTAAGCAAAACAAAGGAGGTTGCCTATGAGGGATGCTTAATTAAGCTTTCTTGAAATAGCCAATGATATTAATAATTTTGTTCCTTGCGCATTTAAAGACTGTTTGTGAACGAAAGCACTGTACATATACAGGCATCAATATTTCGAAAAGCAGATGAATTCTGAAAGAATATAAGAATCCATTACATTCCGTTATTCTTTCACTGGAGGCCAAAAGGCAGACTTTGACCTTTCCTTTTTCAGTAGTAACAGTATTCCAACTTTTAACTTTCCCTTACGTAGCAAAAGTACTCCACCTTTGACGTTTCCCTTACAGCAGTAACGTTATTCTAGCTTTGACGTTCCCTCACAGCAGTAACGTTATTTCAGCTTTAACGTTACCCTCACAGTAGTAACGTTATTCTAGCTTTGACGTTACCCTTACAGTGGTAACGTTATTCCAGCTTTAACGTTACCCTTACAGTGGTAACGATATTCCAGCTTTGACGTTTCCCTCGCAGCAGTAACGTTATTCCAGCTTTGACGTTACCCTCACAGTAGTAACGTTATTCCAGCTTTGAAGTTTCCCTCACAGCAGTAACGTTATTCCAGCTTTAACGTTCCCTCACAGCAGTAACGTTATTCTAGCTTTGACGTTTCCCTCACAGTAGTAACGTTATTCCAGCTTTAACGTTTCCCTCACAGCAGTAACGTTATTCCAGCTTTGACGTTATCCTCACAGTGGTAACGTTATTCCAGCTTTGATGTTACCCTCACAGTAGTAACATTATTCTAGCTTTGACGTTTCCCTCACAGCAGTAACGTTATTCTAGCTTTGACGTTTCCCTCACAGCAGTAACGTTATTCCAGCTTTGACGTTATCCTCACAGTGGTAACGTTATTCCAGCTTTGACGTTACCCTCACAGTAGTAACATTATTCCAGCTTTGACGTTTCCCTCACAGCAGTAACGT
The DNA here is from genome assembly GCA_964019135.1 of Arenicola marina. Classification (NCBI taxonomy): domain Eukaryota; kingdom Metazoa; phylum Annelida; class Polychaeta; family Arenicolidae; genus Arenicola; species Arenicola marina. Next base: position 22,383,441 of record OZ025248.1, on the reverse strand, counting down.
TATTCTAGCTTTGACGTTTCCCTCACAGTAGTAACGTTATTCCAGCTCTGACGTTTCCCTCACAGCAGTAACGTTATTCCAGCTTTAACGTTCCCTCACAGCAGTAACGTTATTCTAGCTTTGACGTTTCCCTCACAGTAGTAACGTTATTCCAGCTTTGACGTTACCCTCACAGTGATAACGTTATTCCAGCTTTAACGTGTCCCTCACAGCAGTAACGTTATTCCAGCTTTGACGTTACCCTCACAGTGGTAACGTTATTCCAGCTTTGACGTTACCCTCACAGTGGTAACGTTATTCTAGCTTTGACGTTTCCCTCACAGTAGTAACGTTATTCCAGCTTTGACGTTTCCCTCACAGCAGTAACGTTATTCCAGCTTTGACGTTACCCTCACAGTGGTAACGTTATTCCAGCTTTGACGTTACCCTCACAGTGGTAACGTTATTCTAGCTTTGACGTTTCCCTCACAGTAGTAACGTTATTCCAGCTTTGACGTTTCCCTCACAGCAGTAACGTTATTCCAGCTTTGACGTTTCCCTCACATCAGTAACGTTATTCCAGCTTGAACGTTTTTCTCACAGTAGTAACGTTATTCCAGCTTTGACGTTTCCCTCACATCAGTAACGTTATTCCAGCTTTGACGTTTCCCTCACATCAGTAACGTTATTCCAGCTTTGACGTTTCCCTCACATCAGTAACGTTATTCCAGCTTGAACGTTTTTCTCACAGTAGTAACGTTATTCCAGCTTTGACGTTTCCCTCACATCAGTAACGTTATTCCAGCTTTGACGTTTCCCTCACAGCAGTAACGTTATTCCAGCTTTGACGTTTCCCTCACAGCGGTCACAGGATCTCGCCACTTGGGGCCCGCCACTTGTTACGTTCAGGAAATGACGTCGTTATTTACGCCACTGGTTGCTATGACGTAACCAAGATGACGTCATTTCGGGAGCGCGTTATGATAAACAAAGACAAGATTCCAGCTTTAGCGTCCAGCTTTGACGTTACCCTCACAGTAGTAACGTTATTCAAGCTATAAAGTTTCTGTCACAGTAGTAACGTTATTCTAGCGTTGACATTTCCCTCACAGTAGTAACGTTATTCTAGCTATGACGTTTCCCTAATATTAGTAGCCAAGGATGCTCTCAACCAACTCGTTCCGTTAGGTTTATGTCGGTTTCACACAATGGCTGAAGACGGGCTCTAGACAGCCATAAAAGTAAAGATAAAGCCAGGCGGGAGTCGTACGGTGGCCATATAGAACACAGGTGCATGCCAACATGAAAGGACTGCTTCCGCCTTTGCGGTGAGAACATGTGGCTCAAAGGCTGGTAATAAACAACTTGTAACAATTCATTATGGAAGAAACATGCTGAATCGATTTGGAATTACTGTATAAAACCTACTCAGCCCTGAATGCCAAATGTCAGTAGTTTTTCCTTAGAATGCAGAGTGGTGTCGTTGGGTAAAGAATAATGTGTGAATAATTACTAAAGACTCGTGGTAATGGGATGGTAATGTCGGTCGTGGTGGTTCGCTTTTCATTCGACGATTCGTACTTTAGGTCCGCCGCTTGCAGTCCGACGAAAATATTGGAGGTTGCAAGGTAGAAGAAAATATCATCTCCTTCGTGAGCTTTATACGAAATTTTGTGTCTTAAGCATGATGTGAATGGCCGGGAAAGCGCAATGTTGCCTGCAAAAAAACCAGATATGAGGATAATGCAGTGTGCGACACTAACGCTCGACCGGCAGACCGAGTCGGGTATTTGACTGGCCGATCGAGTGTTAATGCCGAGACACTGGACCGGCCGGTCTTGTACCTATCTTGTTTTAAGTAAAGCTATATTGTCACCGGGGAGAATCCGTGTGACATTATAATGCCTAGTTGTCGTAGGAAATGCAAAAAAGCGTTAGTTTCTCAGCCGTGTTGTGACTGTTGTCCCGTCATAACAAATATTAATCATTGGGATGGCAGCAAAAGTAAAAATTACAGTACAATGAAAATAGGTCGTCTATCCGTTTTGTGCAGCTATATTTCTGAAATATTCTGAATCATATCGCTGAACCTTCCGCACTATGGACCCACCCCTCGGCGCCTGGCTCTGGCGCAGGTAGTCTGGTTCCCTGGCTCTGTCTTGGCGTGACATATACGTCACGTCTACTTTCCGAACACGTGCTTCGTTTGTTTGTCCCTAAAATAAGTAAACCGGGAGTCTTGGCGAACGATACTTTACAGCCCTATACCAATATATTATCTTTATTAATAAATGGGATACGTGAGCGAGCTGCTTAGACCTATGCAAGCTATTGAGTTGGATCTCTGACAAGGAGCCAGACTTTCCCGCCTTCATGAATATGAATACTGATTTGCCTGCCCGGTATGTAGCAATATATATATAGAATCCGGAGCACAAGCACTTCGCCCATGCTTGAGTTTTTTTCTCTTAATCGTGAGTGTGAAATTGAAAAATCATAGCTGATTGTAGGCACAAGTGAGAAGTACTCATCTCTGACTCTGACAAGAAAGTGACATGCTGCTTTCTTTCCGACTTGTTTGTCCGACATAACGCACGTGGTAGACATTTTTTTCGCCATATGATTGGATAAAAGCAGCAGTGGCGTCAAAATGAATGATTGACAGCCTAGATCGGTTTATTGGCAGTATATAATCCTTGAAACTGGACACCGTGCGGACATCCTCTTTGCTTCATTTGTCATACCTCGATTATCCTCTCACACAATGGAAAGAAATGTGGCGCTTTGTAAAAGGGGGAAAGCCTTCAAAGGGGCCAAAACCGAAAGTTGATTGAGGAAAAAAAGAGTGTTCAATGTGACTAAGAAAATTAAGAGATAAAGTCGTTCGTCAATTCACAACTGTTTGCCTCCATAATGCAGGAAACGGTTTGCTTCGCACACTGGGATAGGCAACGCAGATTGGGTTCAATGGGATTAACAGGGTGTGGGGCTATCAAAGATATTAGTACACCAAGATAGGTCATACGGCGCGCCCATTGTAAAATGTGTAATGCGGCGAGTAGTGGCAGTAACGTGGAGCTTGTCATCTGATAATTGTTGAGTTATATGATCCGACTGTTTTAAATACGCTGTAGGGGACCGCTACCCCCCCCCCCCCCCCCCCCCCTCTGATTTACTGTGCCTGATAGATTTTTGACTGCCTTTATTCGCATCAACCGCCCGCGGGCGATAATAGAGAACTGTCAGCAATCGTGGTGGTGATAATCGATGCACGATATCCATGACTTATCAAATTAACGCAAGAAGCAGGTTTTATCCGTCTTTTTCCTTGGGGAATACGAAGAATGACATTCTGGAACATTTCTTTCTTGAATTCGTGCCTCATGGCCTGATCATAATGCCCCTTGACAGCGGCGCTCAAGCTCCCCGCACGGTGGCGCTACGTACGCAGGCTCCGCTTTTACCGCTGCTGTCGGCCGGGGGCAAATTTCAAGATTCTTGAAAAACGGTCAAATAACCAGAAATGAATATAATAAAGGTTACTAAATGAACAATAATGTGCAATAACCTAGCTTTGATGAGCAAATATATATATAATGGAGCCCTAGCGGAGTGAGTCGAAGGCAGAGAGTGAGCGGCACTGTGCAACACTACGCGCTCACCGCTTGGCGGCGCCACCGGAGAACGATTACAAGGAAATCGCCGTATGACCTATCTTGGTGTACTGATATCTTTGGGGCTATGTAAGAACCCGCGATGCACTCTCAAAGCGTAGTCGTTAGATAGATTCACTTGGTCGCTTAATAGTTACTGACTATGTTGCAGCAAGGCATCTTAACCCTCAAAACAAGTGTTTGGTGCCGCGAGTTTTACAGGACATAGGGCACGTAATTATTCGATATGTCTGGTACACGGTAGGCTACACATTGAAGTGAATAAGGTGAATAAGGTGCCCTGACGACCTTGCCGTGGGCGGCATCAGGGCGACCAAATAACCCCATACAAGGAGACTTTGCCCTGCCATTTCTGTTCGTGCAGCGGTAAAGGAAATCCCGCTGAGATACCGTCATGGTGAGGTGCCAGACGTGAGGTTGAGGTTATTCTCGTCATCCTTTATGCGAGCAGTGATTTGGTGTAACTTGTGCACAATTCATGGAGTATTTAATTGGTACGACAACTGTAAATGGCCGGGGTAGTATGGGGGGGGGGGGGGATTAAAAATGTGCTCAAAATGTAGAAGTCGACCCCCCCCCCCCCAGCTCCTTATCGCTATCGATGGTCAGTGTTTCGATAGATACCCCCTCCCCATCCACACGCACGGTAGTTCTATTTCACACAAGTAGTTCCTCCCCTTTTTCTGTATAATCATGGATTCGTCGACACGTCGTTGTTGTTTACAATATTATACTTTAATTAATATCCGTAGATGTCGCACATGACTAGGCTGTTTTAATATTACCTGACAGTAAGTTGACGGTAACCACACTGGCTCCAGCACCACGTGGCCCAGTTGGTAGCTCCTTCGGCTGTGGACGAGTGTGCACCGCTAGGTCAGCCCAAGCGGGGCGGTGCGAGGTTCAGTGTGCACCGCTAGGCCAGCCCAAGCGGGGCGGTGCGGGGTTCAGTGTGCACCGCTAGGCCAGCCCAAGCGGGGCGGTGCGGGGTTCAGTGTGCACCGCTAGGCCAGCCCAAGCGGGGCGGTGCGGGGTTCAGTGTGCACCGCTAGGCCAGCCCAAGCGGGGCGGTGCGGGGTTCAGTGTGCACCGCTAGGCCAGCCCAAGCGGGGCGGTGCGGGGTTCAGTGTGCACCGCTAGGCCAGCCCAAGCGGGGCGGTGCGGGGTTCAGTGTGCACCGCTAGGCCAGCCCAAGCGGGGCGGTGCGGGGTTCAGTGTGCACCGCTAGGCCAGCCCAAGCGGGGCGGTACGGGGTTCAGTGTGCACCGCTAGGCCAGCCCAAGTGGGGCGGTGCGGGGTTCAGTGTGCACCGCTAGGCCAGCCCAAGCGGGGCGGTGCGGGGTTCAGTGTGCACCGCTAGGCCAGCCCAAGCGGGGCGGTGCGGGGTTCAGTGTGCACCGCTAGGCCAGCCCAAGCGGGGCGGTGCGAGGTTCAGTGTGCACCGCTAGGCCAGCCCAAGCGGGGCGGTGCGGGCTTCGAATCCCACCTGAGTGTGTGCTTTTATTGTACAAGATAGAAATCCCATGTATTTCCTCGCAAAGAGTAGGGGGTTACCCCAAGCGACATGGCTCCCCTCGACGTTTATCTTAACCATTGTCGCGATATAACCTAGGGGGGCCTTGAAGCCCAACATCCTGCTGGCCGCTACAATAATGTAGGACAGTCCCTCCAGTAGGGTTGGCAGACACAACTATTTTTCTGGCTTCTCCAGGTTTTGGGCGGAGAAGAGGATTTACATCGTCATTTTCCTCCTATACTCAATTAATAGATCGCCCCCTCCCCCCCCCCCCCCCACACACACACCTGTGCGTCATATCGTTTGTCACTGCAAGCAGATCCTTCGGCAGAAAGATGGAGGTAGGGGCTGGGGAGAACTAGGAGGGGTGGGTGTGGGTGTAGATCTATCTCACATAATGCAGTGCTGCCCCCCCCCTCTCATCCCCCCCGCCCACTCTGCCGACCTACAGCCCTCGTCCATAGCCTACTCCCCGGAGGATCACCCTGCCCAGTAAGTCGGCGCAAACCCTAGACACCTGATTAGGAAGCAGGGGGAGAGCGCAATGATCCCGTCCTGCACACCACATTTTTTTGGGGTCCAGCCATATGGGATATTTAGTATGTCACTCAATTAATTGAGCAAATCAATCATTATGAAGTGTGATATATAGAATTATATATAATTATATGTATATATATATCCTCCACCCCTTCGGTGGACACGGCCGCATGGCTTGGTATATATATATGTATATATATATATATATATACGTGCAGCGACAATTAATGCTTTTATCATCCGGGGCCGGTAGAACTGTGGCTGCCATTTTGGTGATGGGTCGATGCTACAAGGTTCCTAATGTATGTAAATCATACATGAGAGTCTCCCAGATAAAACAATTTCAATTCCATTGGGCTGATTATTATTGCAAATTGTCCGTATCTATGGACTTGAAAGCGTTAGTGGACTAATGGGTTCTCCCCGTGTACGCCACAATCGCGCGCCGGAGCAAATGGAATGTGGCAAGTATTCGTAGGGTATGACAGCCCAAGGGAGAACCGTCAGATAGTCTGGTGCCAATATCCGACAGGGTCCAGGCACTCGTGGATATACGAAGGTAACTACGAAGATGTTAATGAGATGTCCGGAGGTTCGTTTAAGCACGATTTACAGGCGAAGACCTTCGTACAAACTCGGCCCCTGGTTCAGAGGGAAATATAAATGGCGCGGCTCTCTACGTCAAAGACGCCATGAAATAGAGAGATCAAAGACAAATACATCCTCGTCAGTAAGGCTTTGAACATGGTGCATAGGCTCGACAGTGGCCATGCAGGGATTAAAGGCCAAAGACCAGGGGCTCGAGGGCCATTTCACACAGCTAGGCCTCTCTGCCCTCCCACATAGACACGGCATTCACGTGACATTCTGGAAACAGAGGGAGCCGTTCCTCACCTCCCCTCTGCCCCTCATGAGTTGACCTTGACGTTGCTGGGGTCACCAATAGTTTTCAATGGTTGCTTATGTTGAATTTTTTTCTATGCAGACTTGCAAAATTGAAGACATTGCGAGTGATCGTACGATTACAGTGGAAATATAACAAAATAACTCGGGGTCAACGTTCAAAGCGCTTCACGTCTTTGACATATTTTGAAAGCAACATTGCTGCTACTTAATAAAAATCGAGTGAATTGGTCTTGCACGGTACCACTATCACAGTAAATGCTAAACAGTGGTGTATTTGATCCCAAACTGCGCGTATATCTTCGGTTAGATCCATTTCCAATTTCGCCTATAAAGGAAAATTCTGATGGTTACATTTGGCGCGAGGCTGAAGGATTATAACGTAATGTAGGAACGTAATGTGGAACGCCCTCTGCCGGGTGTTGGGGGACGTAAGGCTCTTCTAACAACAACGCACTGGCGCTCGACAACCCCGCGATCACATTCTGGATAAAGAAGTCCTAAATCCATGTGCGCACATTTAAATGACATCTGCTCACCCCTGGGCTACATTGTGCATGACCAAAGCCAAATCAATAAGATTGAATGAATGTGTGCTAGGGTTTCCATGTGTTTCCAAACAGCAGCTCCTACTTGTCTGTTTATGCCCATTCTGCTATTTGATTTACTTAGCGACCCTAGATATCCATAACGGGACTATAATTATATCCGTTTATTTTACGGTTTAAAGACCGATTTGGCCGACGCAAATATGTTATAACATTATACAAAACATTTCCTTGTATATGACGCTGAATACTACAGACAGAAGATGCAAATAACTGGGATAAAATATCAACAACTTTCGTCTCCCCTTGCTCCCCATGGTGAAGGTAGACGATCCCGTTCACTGCTATGTTTCACAAACCCGTAGTCTGGTTGCATTTGCAGTCCAACATTTCTCTCCTATGTATTACGTGATCCGTGGTTAACCTGTATTTGATCTTTTCAGTAGGCGGCTAGTCCTCCTTCGCAAAGAGAACGGGGTCAATGGGAGAAGTCCCCCTGGGACATGGGTACTTCTCCCATTGACGCGATAAGACCAAAAGTGGTTAAAGCGTCCTGATGTACAACCAACCATTAGACGGCTACCTGCTGGCAGGGCCTACAGGAGTCCTGGGATATTGCGAAACCCCGATCCATTATCCGGCTTCGGCTGGACATAATCACATCACTGTTAATGGTTCATAAAATAAAATATGCCGCGTTATAACTCGTAGCAGACGGCTGCAACATTTTTCAACAAGAATATTTGCTAGAATGAATCATCTTATATGACATGGGAAATCCGGCGTTGTTGCCTGCTGCGTCATCATTCGCCATTCGCCAATTTTAGGCACTTTTCAGTCGTCAGACCATGTAACCAGAAAATTTATCAGAAAATCCTTCACAGATGGGCAGGTTCCGCATCTGCAACTTTAAGTAGGCCTACCTACCTTATACTACAACTTGTGCGGCAACATTTTGCAGGTGTTCGTATGCGGCATAGGTGTCACCGGATTCTAATGCTGTTCGAAACATACATCCTTTAAAGGATCTCGATCACAGCATATTGATGGTTGAAACATAAAGGTTGTTGTCACGATTTCAGGCCATGGTAAAAAGAAAGTAGTTGAAGCAAATGTTGATCGACTTGGGAGCAAAACATCCCTGTAGGGTAGTCATACTATCCTATCTGCATTACGTCTCGTGTAAGGTCGTCTCGGGGGTCGTGTACCCAAGTCACGAAGAATATTTTCTTTATTCCTAGGTCACGGCGGTCGGCTAATACCCCATTCCCAGTTCACGAAGAATTATACCTTGCAGTGAAGCGCATGTATGTAAGAGCCTGCAGGACGTTATAGCTTGCAGTGAGGCGCATGTATGTAAGAGCCTGCAGGACGTTATAGCTTGCAGCGAGGCGCATGTATGTAAGAGCCTGCAGGACGTTATAGCTTGCAGTGAGGCGCATGTATGTAAGAGCCTGCAGGACGTTATAGCTTGCAGTGAGGCGCATGTATATAAGAGCCTGCAGGACGTTATAGCTTGCAGCGAGGCGCATGTATGTAAGAGCCTGCAGGACGTTATAGCTTGCAGTGAGGCGCATGTATGTAAGAGCCTGCAGGACGTTATAGCTTGCAGTGAGGCGCATGTATATAAGAGCCTGCAGGACGTTATAGCTTGCAGTGAGGCGCATGTATGTAAGAGCCTGCAGGACGTTATAGCTTGTAATGAGGCGCATGTATGTAAGAGCCTGCAGGACGTTATAGCTTGCAGTAAGGCCTATGTATGTAAGATCCTGCAGGACGTTATAGCTTGCAGTGAGGCGCATGTATATAAGAGCCTGCAGGACGTTATAGCTTGCAGTGAGGCGCATGTATGTAAGAGCCTGCAGGACGTTATAGCTTGTAATGAGGCGCATGTATGTAAGAGCCTGCAGGACGTTATAGCTTGCAGTAAGGCCTATGTATGTAAGATCCTGCAGGACGTTATAGCTTGCAGTGAGGCGCATGTATGTAACATCCTGCAGGACGTTATAGCTTGCAGCGAGGCGCATGTATGTAAGAGCCTGCAGGACGTTATCGCTTGTAGTGAGGCGCATGTATGTAAGAGCCTGCAGAACGTTATAGCTTGCAGTGAGGCGCATGTATGTTAGATCCTGCAGGACGTTATAGCTTGCAGTGAGGCGCATGTATGTAAGAGCCTGCAGGATGAAAAAATGCTACATTTTCCATTTATTAATTAATGATTAATTTTTTTATTGCTTGCGCTGTTCCTGTAATTCCATGGAATATTCATTATTTACAGGATGATACAGTTATCCACCCCCCCCCCCCCTAGTTTGTAAGGCTTTGTCCAGGCCAGACCAAAAAAGACCCCGACTTTTTCTCTGTCTACCACAATGACGCGTCTTATTATGCAGCGAAAAAATAAACGTGATTGAATTCACCGCGACAAGATTTTCGGTGTTTAGATACAGGGGAATTGCGCCGACAATACGTATTTCTAGCAATTGGTGAGATTGGTGAGATTGGTGTAGCCTTCCACGTGAGTACTCCTACAGGGAGCCACACAGCAAGCCCTGTCATTAGGGCCTGCTATGACGCTATCCATCGGTCCCACACCCATTACGCCCCTGCATAATGAACTAACCGCTGCATCGGACCAGACAATGGGCAGTATTCAATATTAAAGATATTCAAACAATTGGTTCCCGCCAAAACCTTGTCAGAATATAGAATTGTTACATGTTGTAGCCTGATTGGTGTAAGCATTATCCATTGTTATCACATACTTATCCCTGGAATTAAATTCATTGCATAGAACGAGCTCAACAACCCTGAATGGTATATGATAGACCGGGGAGCTAAGTCTGTGACGTTGTTAACGGAGCTTCCAGCTTACGGTAAGCTGCCGTGCAGAAATACCTTTTCTGGCAGTTTTACCAGAACAATTTTCAGCAAATGTCATGTTATGTTAAAGGTGAATGCCGACCTTTCATTTCAGTATGCAGACTCTGTTTACTTGGCCGGAATATCTATTGAAATAGCTTTAGGTTCAGTTTGACGAGGAACTCTAATGTATACTTTCAACTGCGTATGTTGTAAATAGTTCAGTAGCTCGGTCATATAATCTATCCATCAACCTTATTCATGCCTTAGTTATATTCCTAATATATACTATGCTATATAACTATTCATTTACCCTATTTGCATGTATTTTACTCCACTTATACAACCTATTTATGTACATTATAACTATGCCTTAATATACATTACGTATATATTTTATCCATATACGTTATCTATATAGCTTATTGATATAACTGAATAATACTATTTTCGTAATCGAACCCCTATTTAATATTATTTAGTTTTTTTTCATACCTATTAATATTCGCGGTTACAGTTGTTCGCGTTGATTAAGCGTACTTTGTTTCCAAGTAAGTATTAACGTGATTTCCAATATGTGGACATGCCCTATAGCCTACGATGTTAATGTTTTCGCCAAACCAGAGCTCGAATGTTATTCCCAATAACATAGAGCTCTCTGTGGTCTGCAAAATACGCACTATGACAGAGGCGGGTATCTCTATCATTATATTCCCGCCTTCCCGTAAGAAAATATCGTATAGAAATTCTATAAAAAGAATTCTAAAGGTTTCTATCGATTTTTCTTTTAAAATTCTAAACGTTTTCCTGTAGACTTTCCATAGATTTTGCATGGAGTTTTCATAGAATTTCCATAGAATTTCCATGGAATTCCCATAGAGTTTTCATAGAATTTCCATAGAATTTCAATAGAGTTTTCGTAGCCATAGAATTTCCATAGAATGTCCATTGGGTTTTCATCGAATTTCCGTAGAATTTCCATAGAGATTTTATAGTTTTCATGGAATTTCCATAGCGTTTCCATAGAAATTCCATAGAATTTCCATAAGGTTTTCATAGAATTTCCACAGAGTTTTCATAGAAGGTTCTTTGGCCCGATTTATGCTTCACTTTGCTTTCCCAAAAGCGGCCTAACCCACAAACATTTCATAGAATTTCCATAGTTTTCAATGAAAGCGCACGTCGCGGCAGTGCCTGGTACCGAGTTCAAAGACGCCCTGGGTGAGCCCAACATCACCTCCGTCTCCGCTGAACGGGCACGGCCCGCTGGACAGACCTTCACACCTCATGCTACTAATGTTATTGCCCAAAGTATTGGCTCCGCCGCTATTCTCACTTCGCAGCAGGCAACAGGTGCGAAAGTCAATATGCCGGCAAGACTTCCAGCGTTCCTTAAATGCGAAGTTTAAATCTTCGAAAATCACCTTAAATAGTGCCGTGCCGTCGGTATCACTTTATATATCGCTTCCAGGAGTATTCTTACAGAATATATTCCAGAATTCCTCAAACCACTCGTTCGCTTGACGCAAAAAAACGTACGTGGGTTAAATCCAGAGCTCGTTTTGGTGCGTGCCGTCAGTTGAAACTCTATGGAAATTATATGAAAACTCCATGCAAATTCTATAAAAACTCTATAGGAAAACGTTTAGAAATTCCATGGAAAAATCGATAGAAACCATTAGAATTGTTTTTAGTGAAATTCTGTAAGATTTGCCTACGGGGTGTAATGATGTTTTATAAACTTAATGCCATGATTCGCGTAATAAGTCTAGGAAGAGAATTATCTTCATGTATCCTTTCACATAAAGAGTACCTCTACGAACCTGCAAACGTAACTGATCATAACCGGCTACGAGAGGAAAAAAAATGGCTCTGTCGAAACATTATCTCTATATACGTTCGATAGAAACCAATTGCTCTATAGAAGTATCCCTACACCTTCTATAAAAATATTTTTTTACGTTGTATAGAAAATAATTGTTCTATAGAATTATGTACAAACGTTCTATAAAAAATCATACTTCCATAGAAATTTCTATAGAAATTCTATAAAATGTTTTGCTACGGGTTATTCCGCTGCCACTTCATGCCCCCCCCCCCACCCCTCCCGCCCCACGACCCCCCCATATCGGCTTCCGACCATCAATTATCAGGGTTCTGGCACAGCAGATACCGCCAAAGTGCTGCCATCCTAATCGACATAGAACGGTACGTGGAACTAGCGCCGTGTATATGGAGCTATCCATGAACAGTGCCATTAGCTTCTATTATCGTCTCTATTATCAAATGTTTTTAATGCGTATCTTATTGTAACCCCGTGACGAATAATTCATACGCGTTATTGTTATTGTAGAAGAATCTTTTATTGCACCGTTTAGGCCTTGGGCCAAAGAGTACAGATATGTGTACAACAATAAATGAACGATATAAGAACCGACTTACAATTACAGATCCCAGTGCAACTTGAACGCCTGATAAATGAATGCCGCGACATTTCTGACAATCGTAGTATCTCTATTTTTAATAAGTTGCTGACCCTCAAATTTAGACAGGTTGCAAGACCTGAGATAGTGGGATCTCATATTCGCATATAGAGGGCACGTAGTTAACAAATGATTTTCATCTTCGATTTCACTGACACCTAAAGTCAAACAGTATTTACAGAGTCGTCGTTCTCTTGGTTCCTTTCCCCTTAAACGTTCGATTGCCAGTTTATGAGAAGAACATCGGAATTTACTTAATGCGATCCTATGCTTCCGATTTACAACACAAGTTAGATATAGCTCACATTTTAACTCTGATTTAAAACAACAATAAGTATCAAGCTTAGACAGGCTATTGATATCTGCTCGCCATTCCTGACAGGAGACATCATGCATCCGTTGGTTAAATAAATTCAAAAATAAGCCAACATCAGTCACTCCCTGTGAGAGCCAAACATGGCCAAATCCAAATCTAAATAGTAGTGTTTTAATTTTTGATGCCCAAGTTTGCTTTCCGGCTTCACACAAATTAAACAAGGTTTTATAAACAGCTTGGGTATAACCGTGTCTTTCAGCAGTCACCAATTTCAACCAATATCTCACACTCCTGCTGATGTACCAAACATACAGAGGCTTCCGCCCACACTCCCCAAGAGCAGCACAGTCGGGAGTTTGCCGCGGCAGCTGCAGAACATATTTACAGAATCGGATGTGGCATTTTTCTATGGGTTCTCTGTATTCACATCCCCAAATTTCTGACGCGTACAGGAGTATAGGCAGGATCATTTTATCAAAGAGATCAAAACATATATTAATTGGAATATCTCCACACTGTTTCATTACTTTCTTTACAAGCATCAGTCCACGCTCAGCTTGACTGGAGAGGTTCTTTAACGCGGGAGACCAACTCAAGGACGAAGAAAACACAATGCCGAGATATTTATAATAAGTTGTGACCTCGACTGGTTGACCATCAAAAAGCCACTTTTCATTTCGCCTTAGAATACCACCTCTACGGAATACAATGACTTTAGTCTTTCTCAAATTCAATTTTAAATCATAGTTTTTACAAAAATCGCCTAATACATTTAACTCACTTTGCAGCCTCCCAACCGTGTCATTTACAAGAGCGATATCATCAGCATACATTAATACAAAGATACCAGGATATATCTCATCAATAAAAAGGCCATTTGAATTTTGTTCCCGAAGCATATTCTCAAGTTCGTTTATATAAAGGGTAAAGAGAAATGGACTAAGCATGCAGCCTTGTCGCGTTCCTATTTCACAGTCAAAGAAATCACTGAGTCTGTTCTTTGTTTTGATGCAGGATTTAAGTTTTGAGTACATTGATCTTAATATAGCTAGAATCTTACCATGAATTCCCTCCTTTATCAGTCGATGCCATAATTTATAGTGAGGTACGGAGTCGAAAGCCTTGGAAAAATCGACAAAGGCGCAATAAAAACGACCACGCTCCCTACATAGATACTTTTGAGCTAGACCATATAAAGCGAAGATGTTATCAGTGGTCGATCGTCCTTTACGATAAGCGGACTGCCCTTCGCTTATTTTATTATTAATTTCCGCCCACTCAGTCAACCTGTTGTTTTTAAAATTTTGGTGAATATCTTACCAATAACACAGAGTAATGAGATACCTCTATAATTATGTACATCTGTTTTGGGGCCCGACTTGTGTAAAGGGGTTATTAACGCCTGAGCCCATGTATCCGGAAATTCTCCTGAATCTAATATAGCATTAAATAAGGATATTATTGGTCCTCTCAAAACGTCGAGACCACTCTTAATCATTCCATAAAGCAATCCATCAGCGCCTGCAGATTTACCTTTTGGTAACGCATTAACAACATCGTTAACTTCATCAACTGTTATGTTCGCGTTAAGGCTTTCCGGCTGATCATCAAAACATGAATCACACCAGTCGTCATGATTGCTGAGATTTTCGTTAACTCCCTCGTCAAACGCTGTTGACGGTATTCCTATACCCTGTAGGAGAGACTTAAAGTGTTGATACCAATCATCGTCAGATATTGCATTCGATGCTTGTGCATTAGTTTTGAATCGTCCGACAAAGGACCAAAATGAACCAGGTACTTCCCTCGATTGAATCAAGTCCGCACATAAATTCTGCTTATGACACCTTTTTTTAGTTCTACATATTTCTCTAAAACGACGTTTCTCATTTAGATAGATTGTAAGGTTCTCGTCTTTTCTTGTTTGTCTAAAGGTACGTTGAGCCGCTAGTTTATGTCTCTTTGCATCAGTACATTCTCCATCCCACCATGCTGGTTGAGTTGCTTTGACACGTTGTCCACCTTTGCCACTCGCTACCTTCATGTCACAGGCTGCATCTTGTACCAGTTTAGTGAGAGTCTCTACAGCCGCATTGATACGACCGTTTGCAACATGGTCACTAAAATGTTCCAAGGCTGACGGGGAAACCTCCTTCTTTAATTTATCTCTAAAACTTGCTTCCTTGGCAGCATCCCACCTATAGCGTTGAAGTGGTATAGTATGCATAGGCTCGCTACGTTCAGCTTCATTCAACATTAAAACAGCCATTTTGCATGATACTGGGTAATGATCAGATCCTTTATCTAGATCTACCATGAGATTTTCAACTCGATCTATCAATCCTGTTGACATCAAAACATAGTCAATAAGACTCTTTCCCGAGATAGAACAATATGTATATTCACCAAATTCATCCCCTGTCGTTCTGCCATTAAGAATGTGAACTCCGAACTTCTTACAGACCTCTAGCAGTGATAAACCAAAACGGTTCAACCGCCCTTTGTCTCTAGATTTGCGAGGAACATTAAAATTATCTTCCGTATACCAGTCTGTACAAGGGATAAAGCTAATGTCATCATCTATTACAAAATCTGGCTCTTCACCTGTGCGGGCGTTGAAATCCCCCATCAATATCACATCACTGTCATTAAATCGAGTAATAATTTCCGTTAGTTGCATATCAAATTCTATAATACCATCCGTTTCATCACGAGAATCATAAAACGTTGAGCCTTCATTTGGGATATACACGGAAGATATAATTATGTCGCGTGGGAGATTCTTTATGCATACGTAAAAAGACAGCATAGTCACTGGATCGGAGATGCGTCACACCTCTGGTAATACTTGGATGCACTGGGACTGCGATGCCGCCTGGAGTCCTGCCATATCTTGATCGACGCTTCCCGTGAACCGCGTACAGGGAGTGTTCTTCAAAAACATCCGCGATATCTTTATCTTGATTCGAGTTTGTCCACGTCTCACACAACGATACGATATGAGTGTCTTTCAAATAGGTCTTCACATCATATACCTCTAACACGTTTTTGAGACCGTTGACATTCCAGCATAATATCCGAAGTTTGTCGCTATATTGTCCAGTCTGGTTCGTCTCAAGGGCCCGGCCGCTATCCTAAGGCACGAATGAGGAGGGCACTACACTTCCACAGCTGTCCACTGTATGGACCCTTCCTTCGATGTACAGTTTGTCGTATTTCATATTCGCTCGTTTGCCCTGTGAGCGCGCTTCCTTCATCTTTATGTAGAGCAGTTTGCGCGCCTCCCTCACCGGCTTACTGTAGTCCTCGTCAATTCGCCCTCGGACCCCCCTCGGGATGTTGCGGGCCCGCTCCAGTGCCTCTGTTTTCTTCTTCCACTTGAGAAATCGCACAATTACGGGGCGATGACGATCTGCGGTCTTACGCCCACGGCGGTGGGCACGCTCGATCTCCCATTCCCTATTGTCATCAGCTTGTTCAATTTTCATGTTTTCCTTCATGAACCCTCTCACTTTCTTTTCAGTCATATCCCATGTCTCATTATCCTCTTCTGTGAGTCCGTAGAAGACCAGGTTGTTACGCCTGGAGTGATCTTCCTGTGGAGAGAGTTGGGACTCCAGGTTACATGTTTTCTTTTCCAGTTCAAGCACTTTAGCGTTCATTTCATCTTGCCTCACGCTGCTTTGTTCTTGACTTTCATGTAATGTCTCAATGGCCGTCTGGCACATATCCACCTTGTCATCCATGGCCTCCATGTTCGCTTCAATGGCTGTGATTCGAGATTCGATTTTGTTCTGCGTCCGCCGTATTTCCTTCAAATCCGCACACATGTCCTTCATCAGGTCAAGGATTGTTTTGAGTTGTGTCTTTGTGTCGCCCGCATCGGAATCTAGGTCGGCTGTACATTCCTCTGTGAGCAGCATATTGAACCGCGAGTCAGTGGCACTGGAGGCCGGGTGAGTCGGTGTACACTCTGTGTCCGCTCCACCGTGACCGGCGCTGGGCAGGTAGGCCTTTTTGGGCAATGGCGTGTCACTGTCGCTTGAGAGACTTTTCCTGGACTTTCTCTTCTTCTGTACTTTATTCCAGAATTCTGACATGGTCTATGCTTTCTAGGCACCAATCTGCGACAGTCAATGTACTTCCAGAAAGGTTACGGCGTCGGTTATGCTTTATACTTTGGTGACAAATCGAGAGCTCTTTCAAGTGGTCTTACACGTTCAACAGTTCCATGTATATTGTTATTGCCTCACCACAGAGGCTTCCGCCGAACAATGGTTACCATGGAGTCAGCAGGACAATTGGCGACATGCAAGGCTGATGATTGAATCACCACATGTCACTTGTAGTGCCTCGGCACCCCTGACAGCGAAAAAACATTTAACGCCATGTAGACCTGTCTGCACCTGCTCGTTTTTCTCTCGTCGCGCCGTCGTACTATGATCAACAAATGTCTCAATGGCTTCACAGATGTTTAGGTGCCGTCTGTATGGAAATCCGTCAAGCTACAAGCCACATGTTTCGTCAATAAGCTTCTCATTTATTATAAGGTCGCCGGATAAGATTGCTATGAGTAATGGATTCAACGGAAAAATGTTTGGTCACAAATTGAATTTCAGGCACTTGTCTACATTATATCGCCGTATGACCGCCATTTTCTTCACCCACTTTAATGACGTAGCCATGGCAATGCCCCATAACTTCACATATATATAGCTGCAATTCATCCCCGACTTCCTTCCTACTCTGTGGACATATTGTCAAGGTGTTATAACAATTCAGAGGCTGGGACCCGTTATTGACAAGCTACAAGAGACTGCCAGACAACGACAGCCACGGACAACGTTACCTATGGTTTCTCTCCGTGTCTGGTCGTGACATCCGTCACGTCGGTGACCCGCCATAAACGTGACACCAGTCCTCAGCACCCGGAGTTTTCAACAGGGAGCAACCCGGATTGGTTCTGGGTTAAACATCCGAGTCCGCTGAGGGTCGACGCCATTGCCATAGAAGGAAGAGATGTTTCGTTTAGTCCCATTTGGTCGTGGTAATTCGATGACCGTTCCGTAGAGACGTTGGCAGCTGCGTTCTGATTGAGTTCACGCCCGCGGTGCCAACATTCCAAGGGAGTGGTAATAAAATTCTGGGAAGAAAAGAAGTCT
This sequence comes from Arenicola marina, assembly GCA_964019135.1. Classification (NCBI taxonomy): domain Eukaryota; kingdom Metazoa; phylum Annelida; class Polychaeta; family Arenicolidae; genus Arenicola; species Arenicola marina. Next base: position 22,365,458 of record OZ025248.1, on the reverse strand, counting down.
GTGAGCTCGAAGACGGGTTCAGGCAGAGTGCTATGGCAGACGTATGGAATGTCGGTATTTGGCATCTGTCTGGACATTCATAACCTCCAACACCCCCCCCCCCCCACACACACACACCCAAATAAGGGGATGTTAGGACTAGTTAGCGGAGCTCCCAACCCGGTCGCAACCCCCCCTCCCCCGCCCCCCCCCCCCCTTCGAAGATCCTAGATCTGCCCTTGTGTTCTCGTTTTAGTGCTAATATGGATGGAGCCATAGCGAAATGTAGACTACACTAGCTCTCTCAACATTTAATTTCGTTACGTGGAAGCGAGACTGTTCATCTGCTTTTCGGTGTTATTTTACGTCCGATGACAATAAATAACAATGATTATTATGGATAGGTGCTACCTAAAAAATGCGAGCGTATATTTATTAATTCAGATATTCCGAGGGGATACATCTAGATTAATATTCAAAATTAATCTCACTTCGGCTTGCCATAAAGCATATCTTTGGCGGGATGAAGTATAGCATGCACGTGCTTGTGATATATCATTCGGTTGCTTAGGAACTCCAATTGTGACATAATTTTATAACATTTTGACGTCGCAACTACTCAATATGCTCTGCTTGGAGTGTGGGAATAGACATTTAGCGCATCGCTTAAAAATTAACCTTAATTTTAAGAATACATCCATTGTTAACATTGAATAATTTATTCGTTAATTTTGTGGGGCAGCTGATTTAATTATTAAAGACATGACATAATATGCTTCGACCTCTCTTTGCTTGAATATATTTATGTACAGCTGATATTTACTTGGAAATAAAATCCCAAGCCTATGCTTGAAATGGACTTTGAATATGCATGCATGTTACCTCAAGAGGTCGCTTGCGCTCGCTATAAATATATCTCCTATATTTGGATATGGATAAAGGTTTGTTATATTATCCCAAATTTCGATCATGATAAAGAGGCCTTTAAGACATCAACGTGTTTACCACATGGACACCTCGTCAATGTTATAGATATTCTGCCTGAAGAAGGGTGTGACATTGTCAACGTGTCAAAGACTTGCAAGAAGGCCCCGCTATATTCGTGATTTGTTGATTTAGCACCGGGCTGGGTCACCAGGAAGTCTGTTATTGATTCTACAGGTAGGTCTGCCTGCCACTAATCCATACCGGGACCCATAGCACCGCGAGACGGTAGGCCCGGGCCTCAGGGGGAGAGAGAGAGAGAGAGGGGGTGGGGGGGCTGGCACAGAGGAAGGGAAGAACTGTCACAGCTTGTGCAGAAATCCGGGCGTTCTCAAGGTGTCAGGGCATATTGTAGTGAAGGGGTCCTAGAGTTGAGGGAGATTAGTAGAGGGGGGGTGGTAGGGGGGGGGGGGGCACTGGAAGAATGAGGGTGGCGGTGGACGGGAAGAGGTGGGGGTATGCGGGTATTAGCAGTGGTGGTGGGAGGAGGGGGTAGATTAACGGGTGGGGTGGGGGGGCGGGGGGGTGTCGAAGGATCTCATCCATATCTTGCACCCATTCCGAGTTCGATCAATCGAGCTCTTCCAATCGCGAGCAGGTTTCGATCACAGCCCCAGCCGGCCATGTTTGCGTGGTTGCTTAGCATTGCTATGCAATACCCCTGCCATATCACAGCCAGGCACATGAAGAAGGGTGTAAGTATTGATATATCTATCCCGGCCAAAGCGGGGCGGGGGAGGGGGGGGGGGGGGTACGGTTGGGCGGTATGGCGGGGCGATAGGATCGCACCGAGACTTGCGTCCGCCCCAAACACAAGCCCCACCCCTTACCCACACACCCATACACTCAGGCCTGGCTTCGGTGGGTCCGACCCCGGGGTCCGACCCACCCATACACACATATATACACTGAATCAGTGGTTCGATGGATCGCTGCGCCTATAAGCACCCACACCACACATCGAACCCCCTGCAAGCCTTTTGATTACCGTCGGCAGCCGGTATCAATATTAGATGAGCGGGAACCTGAACTACAAGGTCACTATCATGACCTGACGGTGGACGTGCGTGCGGGTTATAGCGACGCCATGTTGTCTTGGTTGAGCGGCTAGCATTGGGCGATGGTCAGGGGAACCCTTGGCCCCCCCGTCACACTTGACTTGAGACTGTATAGCGCGCCAAACGCAACAGCCACACCAGCCGACAAGTCCTGGCGGATATACACCTGCGTGAAGGCGCGATCAGCCCCGTCTGAGAGGATCAACCGTCGCGTGGTTGGGGGTTGTTCGCCAGGTTGTGACCTCACACAACTCGGGCATTAACACCCTCTGTAAAGGATCATTCGTAGTTCGCTATCCCCGCGGGATTCTTCGCAGGCCCTATTGGTACTGCTGCTAAATGAGCCATAGCGGTGGGTTTGGGGTCACCACACTGGTCAGTATGTCACGTGGGACCACCACCCCTCGGGGCCATGGTTGGACGTCAGTCATCCTCTCCATGTGACGTCATGACCTGGTAGATGATTCAGGGTCAGTGTCGGCCTCATTCAGGAATTGCCTATAGTCGATGAAGTACGTCAGCAGTTCACAGGGGCAGAACGTGCTATAGAGGAGAAAATTAACACGACATCCCAGTATATCCCGCTGCCTGGGACGGAGCATAACGCCAGTATCATATCGAGTCGTGGCTATCGCTACCAAGAAGCCAGTTTCACGACGGAATGACGAGTGTCGTATACGGTGCGTGATCGATGCACGACCAGACAAATACATACATATCTGCGCAAATCCATCGCATATGTAGCCTGACGACCATAAAAAGAAGACCTGTGTTCGATATTGTGACGCCGTCGGATTTTTATAGAAGATTTCTTTCTACAGACGGAACCGAAAGGACAAAGGGACGCGCAACAGAGGCAACCGTAACCATGGCGACCGTGGATGGAGCAGGGGCACCAGCCAATGTCATCCAAGTCTCAACAGTGGCACCCCTGCAAGCGGATATAACGTCACTTCCGCCACATGGAGGACCAGTCAGCTACATGTCGGAGGCCCCTCCGAGTTATGAGCAATCTCTACAACACAGGCGATTCGAATGCGGCCCCTCCGCGGTGGTTGTGGGTCCGGCGTTCGGGGGTAGCTACCCGGGACCGCCGAACTCCTACCCGCCGGGGACGTCACGTGGCTCCTATCTGAGCCGCATGATCTCGCGAGAATCGGACGGTGACGACGCGACCTCTGTATCCAGTAATACGGACTCCAGAGAATGTTTTAAGATCGCTCTGCCCCCCATGCACATGTGCATGGCTGTGACATGCCTCATATTTAACTTCCTCATACCCGGATCAGGTAAGAGCAGAATGCTCATATTAACATACACATTAAATACAAAAATATCGTTATCGTTTTTTTAAAGGAGAATGTTGTCATAACCAAAATGATTTGATAAAATAACAGAATGTATTATTACATAGTCTGGAATTTATACCTTATTCCGCTCCGTGCTATGTTATCCTCTACTTGTCCACCAATTTAGCCGTTCCTTCAGCAAATAACGCAACTGTTCCATATGGTTCCTACGCCATGCAACCGAAATTCACATTCTGCTTATCCCCAATGAGACCATGTTAACGTCAGAAAGTTAAACGCTGAGCCATTATGTTTATCCCGTAACAATACTGGAAGAGTACACTGGTTCGATTCCCCACTGTGACAGGGACTATACTGGCGGGATTTGGCGTCTTCTGCTGCACTCGGGGCGAGGAGTGGACGACCCGGAAGAGGTTCGACGCATGCGGACTGAGCATCGGGATCGGCTTCGCGCAGCTCCTGCTGACACCCCTGCTCCTGATTGGCTGGGTCTGGAGTATCATGTGGGGCTTCGCCTTCGTCGGCTCGTCACGTGAGTGACACGGTCCTCGCTTCCTGATACTAACGCCATGTATCATTGCACCATTCAGCTGTGTCACCGACCATTGGTGCCATCGAAGCCCATCTTATTAGTTATCTGGCTCAATTAAAGCTTTTCGCCCGTGTTCACGCATTTTTAAACTAAGGACGGTGGTAATATCTATAAACATAACGGGATTATGAACACGACCACTTCCATCTCAAAGAGTGTTTTTATATTATTACACTCTTTGACCAGGTTATGAAACCATGGGCGAAGTTGTTAATGCAGACCCAGTAGGCTTGGGGCAAGCACAATTAATAATCAATTGTTTGTTCCACGTAGGGAGACCGTCAGTTGATTCGAAACTTTTTACAATGTACACGACCACACGAAACCTAATACGGTTAGCTTATTTAATGTAACAATGAGAATTGTGTCGTCAACATGCATATATATATACGTATAGTTAAGTAAATGAATCCAGGGTTGTTTTCTCGTGGTTCTAGATGAGGAATACCACCGAAAGCGGACTCGGGACGACCGGCGTGCTGACCCGCTCAGAGGGATCGTAGGACCGAACGGGCAGGTGACAACCAGCATGCCACAGCCCCCCAGCTACTCCAGGAGCACGTCCCCGACCCAGGGGGCGCTGGCGGCGAGAATTCATGCGAGACTTGTAACGAGACCAGCGAATACCAACGCGAATGCTTCCACGGTGATCGAAATACAGCCGCAGATCCATGCGCCACCTGTCGAGCGGCGCGAGAGTGAGTCATCGTCGTCAGCGGTTGGGGTGTCACCTGAGAGGTGTCCCAGCGAAATAGCCGACGAACATCAGCCCACCGATCTGTCAGACGACGGAAGTGACGTCATCGCAATGGAATGCCCCCACCAACGCGAGGATATTCCGACAACGACGTCTGTGATTGGAGCTGTGGCTGATCGCGACCATGCTGAGATCACCGCGGTGTCATCGTAGATATAGTCAAATGAGAATGGTGTGATATCTATACCTGGATATAAGTGGTGCTTACCTTGATGAAAGTGCTTCCATGACATCGCGACGATTGATCACATTATCTCTATGTAACCGGCACTGGGTGGAGTAAGCAGATATCTTGGAGAGCATATCAGCGAAGGCTCCATTTGACGAGACTGTGATATATATATATTTATATATATGTCATGTCAATGTTGACATTGGACGGTTCCGGATGTAGCACGTTCGTCTCTGTGATACACACGATACTAATGGACATGGACACGTTATATCACTTGCTTTCGACTAGAAACTAGATATGCTGAGTGAAGAATATATTTTTTACTGGTATTAATTTTCAAATGAGTCTTAATTGACGAAATCAATACGCTTATTGAACCATTTATTTGATTCCGTATTTAGAGCTGTGATAACCACATGTATTTATTAGGCATGTGACAAACTTTTGCTCAAGAGTACTGTCATCGATCCTTTGCTCTTATGGCTTCATATCCTTTCTACTGCGGCGACTGGAACGAAGACTGTGACACCAGCCTGCTCAGTGGAGAAGACAGAAGCAGCTGGACAGTCCCAGGACTAATCCTTCCTTCTGCGCCGGTATTTCAAAGGCGTTCTTCAGCCAACCGTCTTTCGCAATGCCCGTTGGCATAGCTTTGATTGCCCCTGTACAAGGTTCTCCCGGGACCAATTTTTACGACTTTCAAATGGCCTTTTGAGCATGCCGTCTGCAAGCCATAGCCCAGGTCATATATTCGGCTGGTCACATCGCATGGTTTGGGGCCAGTTTATTGTAGTCCGGTGGCTTGCACACTGGCAACCGTTTGGCACGTTTCGTGTCTCATACTGTGCTTCCGTCGTGTTCCGTCCTGGCTTACTGTGCTTTATATACAACGATACGGATGTGTAACTAATGCGTGATTCTCATATGATCAGCTGAGAATAAACAATATGTTATCCGAACAACCATTGAGCAGTTAATGTCGAAGGTAATGTTGATCACCGTAATTTGAGAAGGACTAAAGAGGCACGCGTTTTGTGAAGCGCAGTCGACGCGTTTCATTCTTTAGTATTAAAGCGGGTATCCCACCTAATCCAATCGCGTTCTACACCGAAAGTTTACATCTCGATTCGGCCTACTGGTAAGAAGAAATATATTAAGGAAACCCGCCCCCATCAATGCTGAACAGCGCCATTTTGTCTCAGCAAGTGACGTATATTGTGACCCTTCATGTGGCGACCTGATATTTTCGTTGCGTCAACTTCAAGAGAAATGTAGAGAACAACACAAGCCTCTCTACCTTGCTTTTGTTGATCTTACCAAGGCTTTTGATACTGTCAGCAGATATGGCTTGTACACAATCTTGGAGTCTATTGGCTGCCCCCGCAGACTACTTAACCTTATCCGCACTCAGAAAGCCAGCTACAGAGACTCATGGATCGGCTCTCAAATGCGTGTACTTTATTTGCTTTGACTATTAGTGTTAAAAAAACAGTCGTGCTGAGCCAAGGGGCTATCACACCGCCAATGATTACCCTTAACAACATGCCTTTAGAGGTGGTTAATAAGTATTGTTACCTGGGAAGTACCGTCACGGATAATCTATCCCTGGACGAGGAAATAAATACTCGAATTGGGAAGGCAGCCACCATGTTTGGTAGGTTGAACAAGCGTGCTTGGCGTAATTCAAAACTTACTATTCGCATGCTAATCTACAGGGCCTGCGTTCTAAGTAGCTTGCTGTATGGCAGTTAAACGTGGACTACGTATTGTGGCCAAAAAAGTAAATTGAATAACTTCCATTTTCGTTGCCTGCGAAACATTTTAGGCATATCTTGGCAAGACAAGGTCACGAATGCTGAAGTGTTAGCCAGGGCCAACCTACCAAGCGTTTTTACTCTTGTGAAGCAAAGTCGTCTACGTTGGCTTGGGAACGTTCATCGTATGCAAGATGAACACATTCCCAAGGATGTGCTATACAGTGAACTCACCGACGGCAAAAGGCCAACTGGACGGCCAAAGCTTAGGTTTAAGGATGCATTGATCCAGATTCTTAGGAGGATCTGGCATCCCAAAAGAGGGGATGGGCACGTGTCGTGCGTGACGGAATGGCCCACCACGACTCGCTATGGTTTGTGAAAATGGACTTGAAACGCCAATCTAGGCGTCCACCAGCAAGCACAAACCAAGATCTATCGACAGGTCACCGTTGCGATGACTGCGGGAAGCTCTGTCGATCACAGATAGGCTTACTCAGTCATAAGCGTAAATTCCGCGTTACGAATCGTATAACTTAAACCATACAAAGCTGCAAATCTATCATCTTTGGCAGACGGAGGGATGCCAACAACAACAACACACTCATGTGGCGCCGCCTTACGCTATAACTGGAAGTTATCTCGTGGAGGGAACTCATCACAGTGGAGGAACCCATCAGGGGAAACGCGTGAAACGAGAGATCAGGGTCGCGATTTACGGATGAATTGCGGCAGTTCCAAGCCGCGCAGTAGGCCATGATCTTAGTATTCATGGCAAATAACATTCAAACAAATTGGTATGCGTCTTGCGACGATAGTCTCCGTAAGACTATCGTCGTTGTTCTCTAGTGATTTCCGGCTTGAATATAATTTGAGTATCGCCTTCTAATTGGTCAATCGCGGACACACCTCCACAAAGGGCTGCCGCCGGGTAAATCTGCGAAATCGTGGCTGGCGGTCATCTCTAAATGTTATTGTGAGCTACAAACAGGACGAAAGATTCTGTAATTTGGAGGATAGATACTTGGGTGTTATATGAATTGGTAAAGCCGCGTTAGAGGCCAGAAAAAACTGGCGGCTTCCTTTAATCATTTTAATGGGGGAGGCCTACAAACCAGAATGTGCAGGAGTTGGGGTTTGAGGAAACATCCATGTCGCTACATTTGGCCGATTGTGGGAGGGCGGTGTCAGTGGTAGTAATCAACTTTAATGGACCAAAGGAGACTGACTGCAGGGGTTCTACTGTGGAGACTTGTAAGACGTTGGCTGGGGCCCTTGCTCCATCCGCAGTCGCCATGGTTACGGTTGCATATTCGCTCCAAACACAACGACATGTACATAGAAAAAAGATCCACCCGCCCCTGGACCACCCGCCCCCGGACCCCCCCCTCCCCCCCCACCCTCAACCCCACAATGAAAGAAGCAAAAGCCCTGTGAAAATGAGAAGCGACAGCTATAAACATTGACAAAACATGACGTTACTTCCGGAAGCAAGCCAAGCCTAATAGGCACCCGCTCGTTTTCAACATAGCGACCGGAACGGGTGTTCTGTACCACTTCCGGTGAAAGCCATTCCGGTCTGTCGGATGTGATGTCAGCCAGCCGCAAAACCCCAACAACGTCCGTCACGTGATCGCTGTCTGAGAACTTGGTCTGGAAGTCGGAAACGGCTGGAGCTACATATTTCGCTTCGAATGAGATATGAGCATGGGCGAAATATTTGGCCCCGGCGTTTCCAGTTACAGGTTATAATTATACCCGGCGTTTACATACGGTTGGTAGATTGCTTCCAATCGTACGCCTGCGAGCAACGGAAGGGGTCATGCAACGTCTACAACGCTCAAACGCGTCCTCCTATTCCCAAATGTCATGCTGAAATGTATAATGGTGAATCCCCGATTCTACCCCACCCCCCTTAGATGGGCCAAGTTCTCAGGCAGCGTAATATGTAAGGAGAGACCGGGAGACACAGAATTTTAAAAGTGTGTGTGTGTGTGGGGGGGGGGGGGGGGGGGTGGAGGGGTGGGGGGGAGGGGGCAGAGATATACTTTGGGCCCTGAAAGGTGGGGCTCGTGAGCCCTGTGCCCCCCCCCCCCTTGGACACGCCTATGGGATATATATGCTAATTGAAGCCCCTAGTGATTTCATGTTGTAATACATGGCACACTATTAAAATACATTATTGATTTTTACTGTGATCTATTATTTGCGGAGCCATCTCCGTTTTATTTGCCAACATCGCGACCCTGCCATAAGCCAGTGGATACACACGTGTACATGTTAACCACTGACTCGTGCCCGGTCATAGCGTCGTTAAGACTGGGGGGTAGAAGCCATAAGTTAAGACCGCCATTATGACAAATTTAAGTCTAAGCGGCTATGACGGTTACATCAAACCGAGATTTGGCGCTATGACAGGGCCCGGTCGTAAACTGCGCTATAATTGCCTTATAACCGCTACATGCAACCGGCCCCTCCCCTTGAAGGGAATATATGTGCAATAAGTCAGCGACCTGCGAGATGTTTATTGTAGGTGCTAGAGTTTAGGGTATGTAACTGTAACCATGCAGGCAACGCATGTATAAAACCAATACAGAGAGCCGTGCTAAAGGACATTGATTCACTGGGAAAATGTCGGGTCATACGAGCAATTATCCCAAATGGATATAGCGTGTCATGTTGGTCATCGAGAGCCAGCGGACTGGAAGGAAAGCAAGATGATCTCTGTATATCCCACCAAAAGCATAAACACCAAGCACATTGAAACATCTATCTGCTGATCACTATCTCATTATCCAGGTAAGGGACTCAGTTCAACTATAAGAGGGAATTATATACATAGGGGGTCCAAAACAATATGAAGAACATTGCGCTCACCGAAAACGCCGACGATATATGATAATGGTTAATATTTCAAGCTCGGTCTTCATAAATGTGTGTGACACAAAGAAATGGACCAGCAACACTCGTCTGGAAGACCATAACTTCATCTCTGTATATTACTGGAGCTTGCATAATCCACAGGGTAATACAGACAATAATCATCCGTCAGTCCGCGCACAACGATAAACCTGCAGCTAATTCTGTTGCAGTTTACGGCATTCCCATTAATTCTGCGTCAGATGCGCGTATGGCTGAAGAAGTCAATATGAGACTGGCAGAACTTACAACTTGTTAGGCATTAGCGGATCACTTTTATCTAAAGCCTGATCGAGAAAGTTTTCTGATGACCTGGTACACCACCTTAGGCTCGTTCTTTTCATAAATGCAGGCTCTTTTCGTATGCAGGCGCATATAGTTTATAGTGTGGTATAATAATTCATAGCTTATTTTTTCGGAGTACCTTTACTGATATTGGGCCAATGATATTCATGCAATGCCACCTGGCGGTACCGCTTGACGGTAAAGACGAGCGTCACTGATCCGCTACTGCTGAGAACGTATCGAACGCGATTTGGATGACAACAGCAATTCTGCTTTAAGGAGGGCTCTGATTATTTTCTTGAAGATTCAAGGTATACACAGCTATTAAAAATTACCTCAGTTGTGTACAAATGTAATCACTTTGGCAAGAGTGGCCTGTTGAAATGGAAGTTGTTATTTCGCACGAGAACTCGCAGAGCAAAGAGCTCGCTACCGGTAGTGCATTTGAGGTTAAAAAGAGTTTAAACATTGGTAGAACCTCGCGTTTTTTGGACTAAGTCAGTGGTTAATTATCTGAATTAAGCCCCAGTTTATTACATTTAGTGGCTTTTAATAGAAACGGTTTAACGGTGAACAGCAAAATGATTCGTTCCTGCCTGTCGTAGGTCCTGACTATTTTTACTGGCAGAGCTTACCGCAGTCATCACATCGATGTCCTGTCGTACGGTCCTGACTATTATTACTGGCAGAGCTTACCGCAGTCATCACATCGATGTCCTGTCGTACAGTGCTGACTATTATTACTGGCAGAGCTTACCGCAGTCGTCCCATCGATGTCCTGTCGTACGGTCCTGACTATTATTACTGGCAGAGCTTACCGCAGTCATCACATCGATGTCCTGTCGTACGGTCCTGACTATTATTACTGACAGAGCTTACCGCAGTCATCACATCGATGTCCTGTCGTACTGTCCTGACTATTATTACTGGCAGAGCTTACCACAGTCATCACATCGATGTCCTTTCGTACGGTCCTGACTATTATTACTGGCAGAGCTTACCGCAGTCATCACATCGATGTGCTGTCGCACGGTCCTGACTATTATTACTTGCAGAGCTTACCGCAGTCATCACATCGATGTCCTGGCGTACGGTCCTGACTACTATTACTGGCAGAGCTTACCGCAGTCATCACATCGATGTCCTTTCGTATGGTCCTGACTATTATTACTGGCAGAGCTTACCGCAGTCATCACATCGATGTCCTTTCGTACGGTCCTGACTAATATTACTGGCAGATCTTACCGCAGTCATCACATCGATGTCCTTTCGTACGGTCCTGACTATTATTACTGGCAGATCTTACCGCAGTCATCCCATCGATGTCCTTTCGTACGGTCCTGACTATTATTACTGACAGAGCTTACCGCAGTCATCACATCGATGTCCTTTCGTACGGTCCTGACTATTATTACTGGCAGATCTTACCGCAGTCATTCCATCGATGTCCTTTCGTACGGTCCTGACTATTATTACTGGCAGATCTTACCGCAGTCATCCCATCGATGTCCTTTCGTACGGTCCTGACTATTATTACTGGCAGAGCTTACCGCAGTCATCACATCGATGTCCTTTCGTACGGTCCTGACTATTATTACTGGCAGAGCTTACCGCAGTCATCACATCGATGTCCTGTCGCACGGTCCTGACTATTATTACTGGCAGAGCTTACCGCAGTCATCACATCGATGTCCTGTCGCACGGTCCTGACTATTATTACTGGCAGAGCTTACCGCAGTCATCACATCGATATCCTGTCGTACGGTCCTGACTATTATTACTGGCAGAGCTTACCGCAGTCATCACATCGATGTCCTGTCGTACGGTCCTGACTATTATTACTGGCAGAGCTTACCGCAGTCATCACATCGATGTCCTGTCGCACGGTCCTGACTATTATTACTGGCAGAGCTTACCGCAGTCATCACATCGATATCCTGTCGTACGGTCCTGACTATTATTACTGGCAGAGCTTACCGCAGTCATCACATCGATGTCCTGGCGTACGGTCCTGACTATTATTACTGACAGAGTTTACCGCAGTCATCGATGTCCTGTCGTACGGTCCTGACTAATATTACTGGCAGATCTTACCGCAGTCATCACATCGATGTCCTGGCGTACGGTCCTGACTATTATTACTGGCAGAGCTTACCGCAGTCATCACATCGATGTCCTGTCGTACGGTCCTGATTATTATTACTGGCAGAGCTTACCGCAGTCATCACATCGATGTCATGTCGTACGGTCCTGACTATTATTACTGGCAGAGCTTACCGCAGTCATCACATCGATGTCCTGTCGTACGGTCCTGGCTATTATTACTGGCAGAGCTTACCGCAGTCATCACATCGATGTCCTGTCGTACGGTTCTGACTATTATTACTGGCAGAGCTTACCGCAGTCATCACATCGATATCCTGTCGTACGGTTCTGACTATTATTACTGGCAGAGCTTACCGCAGTCATCACATCGATGTCCTGGCGTACGGTCCTGACTATTATTACTGGCAGAGCTTACCGCAGTCATCACATCGATGTCCTGTCGTACGGTCCTGATTATTATTACTGGCAGAGCTTACCGCAGTCATCACATCGATCTCATGTCGTACGGTCCTGACTATTATTACTGGCAGAGTTTACCGCAGTCATCACATCGATGTCCTGTCGTACGGTCCTGACTATTATTACTGGCAGAGCTTACCGCAGTCATCACATCGATGTCCTGTCGTACGGTTCTGACTATTATTACTGGCAGAGCTTACCGCAGTCATCACATCGATATCCTGTCGTACGGTTCTGACTATTATTACTGGCAGAGCTTACCGCAGTCATCACATCGATGTCCTGGCGTACGGTCCTGACTATTATTACTGGCAGAGCTTACCGCAGTCATCACATCGATGTCCTGGCGTACGGTCCGGACTATCATTACTGGCAGAGCTTACCACAGTCATCACATCGATGTCATGTCGTACGGTCCTGACTATTATTACTGGCAGAGCTTACCGCAGTCATCACATCGATGTCCTGTCGTACGGTCCTGACTATTATTACTGGCAGAGCTTACCGCAGTCATCACATCGATGTCCTGTCGCACGGTCCTGACTAGTATTACTGGCAGATCTTACCGCTGTCATCACATCAATGTCCTGTCGCTCGGTCCTGACTACTATTACTGGCAGAGCTTACCGCAGTCATCACATCGATGTCCTGTCGGACGGTCCTGACTATTATTACTGGCAGAGCTTACCGCAGTCATCACATCGATGTCCTTTCGTACGGTCCTGACTATTATTACTGACAGAGCTTACGGCAGTCATCACATCGATGTCCTATCGTACGGTCCTGATTATGATTACTGGCAGAGCTTACCGCAGTCATCACATCGATGTCCTATCGTACGGTCCTGACTATTATTACTGGCAGAGCTTACCGCAGTCATCACATCGATGTCCTATCGTACGGTCCTGATTATTATTACTGGCAGAGCTTACCGCAGTCATCACATCGATGTCCTGTCGTACGGTCCTGACTATTATTACTGGCAGAGCTTACCGCAGTCATCACATCGATGTCCTTTCGTACGGTCCTGACTATTATTACTGACAGAGCTTACGGCAGTCATCACATCGATGTCCTATCGTACGGTCCTGATTGTTATTACTGGCAGAGCTTACGGCAGTCATCACATCGATATCCTATCGTACGGTCCTGACTATTATTACTGGCAGAGCTTACCGCAGTCATCCCATCGATGTCCTGTCGTACGGTCCTGACTATTATTACTGACAGAGCTTACGGCAGTCATCACATCGATGTCCTATCGTACGGTCCTGATTATTATTACTGGCAGAGCTTACCGCAGTCATCACATCGATGTCCTGGCGTACGGTCCTGACTATTATTACTGGCAGAGCTTACCGCAGTCATCACATCGATGTCCTGGCGTACGGTCCTGACTATTATTACTGGCAGAGCTTACCGCAGTCATCACATCGATGTCCTGTCGCACGGTCCTGACTACTATTACTGGCAGATCTTACCGCAGTCATCACATTAATGTCCTGTCGCACGGTCCTGACTACTATTACTGGCAGAGCTTACCGCAGTCATCACATCGATGTCCTGTCGTACGGTCCTGACTATTATTACTGACAGAGCTTACCGCAGTCATCACATCGATATCCTGTCGTACGGTCCTGACTATTATTACTGGCAGAGCTTACCGCAGTCATCACATCGATGTCCTGTCGTACAGTGCTGACTATTATTACTGGCAGAGCTTACCGCAGTCATCCCATCGATGTCCTGTCGTAGGTCCTGACTATTATTACTGGCAGAGCTTACCGCAGTCATCACATCGATGTCCTGTCGTACGGTCCTGACTATTATTACTGACAGAGCTTACCGCAGTCATCACATCGATGTCCTGTCGTACGGTCCTGACTATTATTACTGGCAGAGCTTACCACAGTCATCACATCGATGTCCTGTCGTACGGTCCTGACTATTATTACTTGCAGAGCTTACCGCAGTCATCACATCGATGTCCTTTCGTGCGGTCCTGACTATTATTACTGGCAGAGCTTACCGCAGTCATCACATCGATGTCCTTTCGTACGGTCCTGACTATTATTACTTGCAGAGCTTACCGCAGTCATCACATCGATGTCCTGTCGTACGGTTCTGACTACTATTACTGGCAGAGCTTACCGCAGTCATCACATCGATGTCCTTTCGTACGGTCCTGACTATTATTACTGGCAGAGCTTACCGCAGTCATCACATCGATGTCCTTTCGTACGGTCCTGACTATTATTACTGGCAGATCTTACCGCAGTCATCAGATCGATGTCCTTTCGTACGGTCATGACTATTATTACTGGCAGATCTTACCGCAGTCATCACATCGATGTCCTTTCGTACGGTCCTGACTATTATTACTGACAGAGCTTACCGCAGTCATCACATCGATGTCCTTTCGTACGGTCCTGACTATTATTACTGGCAGATCTTACCGGAGTCATTCCATCCATGTCCTTTCGTACGGTCCTGACTATTATTACTGGCAGATCTTACCGCAGTCATCCCATCGATATCCTTTCGTACGGTCCTGACTATTATTACTGGCAGAGCCTACCGCAGTCATCACATCGATGTCCTGTCGTACGGTCCTGACTATTATTACTGGCAGAGCTTACCGCAGTCATCACATCGATGTCCTGGCGTACGGTCCTGATTATGATTACTGGCAGAGCTTACCGCAGTCATCACATCGATGTCCTATCGTACGGTCCTGACTATTATTACTGGCAGAGCTTACCGCAGTCATCACATCGATGTCCTATCGTACGGTCCTGACTATTATTACTGGCAGAGCTTACCGCAGTCATCACATCGATGTCCTGTCGTACGGTCCTGACTATTATTACTGGCAGAGCTTACCGCAGTCATCACATCGATGTCCTTTCGTACGGTCCTGACTATTATTACTGACAGAGCTTACGGCAGTCATCTCATCGATGTCCTATCGTACGGTCCTGATTATTATTACTGGCAGAGCTTACGGCAGTCATCACATCGATGTCCTATCGTACGGTCCTGACTATTATTACTGGCAGAGCTTACCGCAGTCATCCCATCGATGTCCTGTCGTACGGTCCTGACTATTATTACTGACAGAGCTTACCGCAGTCATCACATCGATGTCCTATCGTACGGTCCTGATTATTATTACTGGCAGAGCTTACCGCAGTCATCACATCGATGTCCTGGCGTACGGTCCTGACTATTATTACTGGCAGAGCTTACCGCAGTCATCACATCGATGTCCTGGCGTACGGTCCTGACTATTATTACTGGCAGAGCTTACCGCAGTCATCACATCGATGTCCTGTCGCACGGTCCTGACTACTATTACTGGCAGATCTTACCGCAGTCATCACATTAATGTCCTGTCGCACGGTCCTGACTACTATTACTGGCAGAGCTTACCGCAGTCATCACATCGATGTCCTGTCGTACGGTCCTGACTATTATTACTGACAGAGCTTACCGCAGTCATCACATCGATATCCTGTCGTACGGTCCTGACTATTATTACTGGCAGAGCTTACCGCAGTCATCACATCGATGTCCTGTCGTACAGTGCTGACTATTATTACTGGCAGAGCTTACCGCAGTCATCCCATCGATGTCCTGTCGTAGGTCCTGACTATTATTACTGACAGAGCTTACCGCAGTCATCACATCGATGTCCTGTCGTACGGTCCTGACTATTATTACTGGCAGAGCTTACCACAGTCATCACATCGATGTCCTGTCGTACGGTCCTGACTATTATTACTTGCAGAGCTTACCGCAGTCATCACATCGATGTCCTTTCGTCCGGTCCTGACTATTATTACTGGCAGAGCTTACCGCAGTCATCACATCGATGTCCTTTCGTACGGTCCTGACTATTATTACTTGCAGAGCTTACCGCAGTCATCACATCGATGTCCTGTTGTACGGTCCTGACTACTATTACTGGCAGAGCTTACCGCAGTCATCACATCGATGTCCTTTCGTACGGTCCTGACTATTATTACTGGCAGAGCTTACCGCAGTCATCACATCGATGTCCTTTCGTACGGTCCTGACTATTATTACTGGCAGATCTTACCGCAGTCATCACATCGATGTCCTTTCGTACGGTCATGACTATTATTACTGGCAGATCTTACCGCAGTCATCACATCGATGTCCTTTCGTACGGTCCTGACTATTATTACTGACAGAGCTTACCGCAGTCATCACATCGATGTCCTTTCGTACGGTCCTGACTATTATTACTGGCAGATCTTACCGGAGTCATTCTATCGATGTCCTTTCGTACGGTCCTGACTATTATTACTGGCAGATCTTACCGCAGTCATCCCATCGATATCCTTTCGTACGGTCCTGACTATTATTACTGGCAGAGCTTACCGCAGTCATCACATCGATGTCCTGTCGTACGGTCCTGACTATTATTACTGGCAGAGCTTACCGCAGTCATCACATCGATGTCCTGGCGTACGGTCCTTACTATTATTTCTGACAGAGCTTACCGCAGTCATCGATGTCCTGTCGCACGGTCCTGACTATTATTACTGGCAGATCTTACCGCAGTCATCACATCGATGTCCTGTCGTACGGTGCTGACTATTATTACTGGCAGAGCTTACCGCAGTCATCACATCGATGTCCTGGCGTACGGTCCTGACTATTATTACTGGCAGAGCTTACCGCAGTCATCACATCGATGTCCTGTCGCACGGTCCTGACTATTATTACTGGCAGAGCTTACCGCAGTCATCACATCGATGTCCTGTCGTACGGTCCTGATTATTATTACTGGCAGAGCTTACCGCAGTCATCACATCGATGTCCTGGCATACGGTCCTGACTATTATTACTGGCAGAGCTTACCACAGTCATCACATCGATGTCCTGTCGTACGGTCCTGACTATTATTACTGGCAGAGCTTACCGCAGTCATCACATCGATGCCCTGGCGTACGGTCCTGACTATTATTACTGGCAGAGCTTACCGCAGTCATCACATCGATGTCCTGTCGTACGGTCCTGACTATTATTACTGGCAGATCTTACCGCAGTCATCCCATCGATGTCCTGTCGTACGGTCCTGACTATTATTACTGACAGAGCTTACCGCAGTCATCACATCGATGTCCTTTCGTACGGTCCTGACTATTATTACTGGCAGATCTTACCGCAGTCATTCCATCGATGTCCTTTCGTACGGTCCTGACTATTATTACTGGCAGATCTTACCGCAGTCATCCCATCGATATCCTTTCGCACGGTCCTGACTATTATTACTGGCAGAGCTTACCGCAGTCATCACATCGATGTCCTGTCGTACGGTCCTGACTATTATTACTGGCAGAGCTTACCGCAGTCATCACATCGATGTCCTGTCGTACGGTCCTTACTATTATTACTGACAGAGCTTACCGCAGTCATCGATGTCCTGTCGCACGGTCCTGACTATTATTACTGGCAGATCTTACCGCAGTCATCACATCGATGTCCTGTCGTACGGTCCTGACTATTATTACTGGCAGAGCTTACCGCAGTCATCACATCGATGTCCTGGCGTACGGTCCTGACTATTATTACTGGCAGAGCTTACCGCAGTCATCACATCGATGTCCTGTCGCACGGTCCTGACTATTATTACTGGCAGAGCTTACCGCAGTCATCACATCGATGTTCTGTCGTACGGTCCTGACTATTATTACTGGCAGAGCTTACCGCAGTCATCACATCGATGTCCTGGCGTACGGTCCTGACTATTATTACTGACAGAGCTTACCGCAGTCATCGATGTCCTGTCGTACGGTCCTGACTAATATTACTGGCAGATCTTACCGCAGTCATCCCATCGATGTCCTTTCGTACGGTCCTGACTATTATTACTGGCAGAGCTTACCGCAGTCATCACATCGATATCCTGTCGTACGGTTCTGACTATTATTACTGGCAGAGCCTGCCGCAGTCATCACATCGATGTCCTGGCGTACGGTCCTTACTATTATTACTGACAGAGCTTACCGCAGTCATCACATCGATGTCCTGTCGCACGGTCCTGACTATTATTACTGGCAGAGCTTACCGCAGTCATCACATCGATGTTCTGTCGTACGGTCCTGATTATTATTACTGGCAGAGCTTACCGCAGTCATCACATCGATGTCATGTCGTACGGTCCTGACTATTATTACTGGCAGAGCTTACCGCAGTCATCACATCGATGTCCTGGCGTACGGCCCTGACTATTATTACTGGCAGAGCTTACCGCAGTCATCACATCGATGTCCTGGCGTACGGTCCTGACTATTATTACTGACAGAGCTTACGGCAGTCATCACATCGATGTCCTATCGTACGGTCCTGATTATTATTACTGGCAGAGCTTACCGCAGTCATCACATCGATGTCCTGGCGTACGGTCCTGACTATTATTACTGGCAGAGCTTACCGCAGTCATCACATCGATGTCCTGGCGTACGGTCCTGACTATTATTACTGGCAGAGCTTACCGCAGTCATCACATCGATGTCCTGTCGCACGGTCCTGACTACTATTACTGGCAGATCTTACCGCAGTCATCACATTAATGTCCTGTCGCACGGTCCTGACTACTATTACTGGCAGAGCTTACCGCAGTCATCACATCGATGTCCTGTCGTACGGTCCTGACTATTATTACTGACAGAGCTTACTGCAGTCATCACATCGATATCCTGTCGTACGGTCCTGACTATTATTACTGGCAGAGCTTACCGCAGTCATCACATCGATGTCCTGTCGTACAGTGCTGACTATTATTACTGGCAGAGCTTACCGCAGTCATCCCATCGATGTCCTGTCGTAGGTCCTGACTATTATTACTGGCAGAGCTTACCGCAGTCATCACATCGATGTCCTGGCGTACGGTCCTTACTATTATTTCTGACAGAGCTTACCGCAGTCATCGATGTCCTGTCGCACGGTCCTGACTATTATTACTGGCAGATCTTACCGCAGTCATCACATCGATGTCCTGTCGTACGATGCTGACTATTATTACTGGCAGAGCTTACCGCAGTCATCACATCGATGTCCTGGCGTACGGTCCTGACTATTATTACTGGCAGAGCTTACCGCAGTCATCACATCGATGTCCTGTCGCACGGTCCTGACTATTATTACTGGCAGAGCTTACCGCACTCATCACATCGATGTCCTGTCGTACAGTGCTGACTATTATTACTGGCAGAGCTTACCGCAGTCATCCCATCGATGTCCTGTCGTAGGTCCTGACTATTATTACTGGCAGAGCTTACCGCAGTCATCACATCGATGTCCTGTCGTACGGTCCTGACTATTATTACTTGCAGAGCTTACCGCAGTCATCACATCGATGTCCTTTCGTGCGGTCCTGACTATTATTACTGGCAGAGCTTACCGCAGTCATCACATCGATGTCCTTTCGTACGGTCCTGACTATTATTACTTGCAGAGCTTACCGCAGTCATCACATCGATGTCCTGTCGTACGGTCCTGACTACTATTACTGGCAGAGCTTACCGCAGTCATCACATCGATGTCCTTTCGTACGGTCCTGACTATTATTACTGGCAGAGCTTACCGCAGTCATCACATCGATGTCCTTTCGTACGGTCCTGACTATTATTACTGGCAGATCTTACCGCAGTCATCACATCGATGTCCTTTCCAACGGTCATGACTATTATTACTGGCAGATCTTACCGCAGTCATCCCATCGATGTCCTTTCGTACGGTCCTGACTATTATTACTGACAGAGCTTACCGCAGTCATCACATCGATGTCCTTTCGTACGGTCCTGACTATTATTACTGGCAGATCTTACCGGAGTCATTCCATCGATGTCCTTTCGTACGGTGCTGACTATTATTACTGGCAGAGCTTACCGCAGTCATCACATCGATGTCCTGGCGTACGGTCCTGACTATTATTACTGGCAGAGCTTACCGCAGTCATCACATCGATGTCCTGTCGCACGGTCCTGACTATTATTACTGGCAGAGCTTACCGCAGTCATCACATCGATGTCCTGTCGTACGGTCCTGATTATTATTACTGGCAGAGCTTACCGCAGTCATCACATCGATGTCCTGGCATACGGTCCTGACTATTATTACTGGCAGAGCTTACCACAGTCATCACATCGATGTCCTGTCGTACGGTCCTGACTATTATTACTTGCAGAGCTTACCGCAGTCATCACATCGATGTCCTTTCGTGCGGTCCTGACTATTTTTACTGGCAGAGCTTTCCGCAGTCATCACATCGATGTCCTTTCGTACGGTCCTGACTATTATTACTTGCAGAGCTTACCGCAGTCATCACATCGATGTCCTGTCGTACGGTCCTGACTACTATTACTGGCAGAGCTTACCGCAGTCATCACATCGATGTCCTTTCGTACGGTCCTGACTATTATTACTGGCAGAGCTTACCGCAGTCATCACATCGATGTCCTTTCGTACGGTCCTGACTATTATTACTGGCAGATCTTACCGCAGTCATCACATCGATGTCCTTTCGTACGGTCATGACTATTATTACTGGCAGATCTTACCGCAGTCATCCCATCGATGTCCTGTCGTACGGTCCTGACTATTATTACTGGCAGAGCTTACCACAGTCATCACATCGATGTCCTGTCGTACGGTCCTGACTATTATTACTTGCAGAGCTTACCGCAGTCATCACATCGATGTCCTTTCGTGCGGTCCTGACTATTTTTACTGGCAGAGCTTACCGCAGTCATCACATCGATGTCCTTTCGTACGGTCCTGACTATTATTACTTGCAGAGCTTACCGCAGTCATCACATCGATGTCCTGGCGTACGGTCCTCACTACTATTACTGGCAGAGCTTACCGCAGTCATCACATCGATGTCCTTTCGTACGGTCCTGACTATTATTACTGGCAGAGCTTACCGCAGTCATCACATCGATGTCCTTTCGTACGGTCCTGACTATTATTACTGGCAGATCTTACCGCAGTCATCACATCGATGTCCTTTCGTACGGTCATGACTATTATTACTGGCAGATCTTACCGCAGTCATCCCATCGATGTCCTTTCGTACGGTCCTGACTATTATTACTGACAGAGCTTACCGCAGTCATCACATCGATGTCCTTTCGTACGGTCCTGACTATTATTACTGGCAGATCTTACCGGAGTCATTCCATCGATGTCCTTTCGTACGGTCCTGACTATTATTACTGGCAGATCTTACCGCAGTCATCCCATCGATATCCTTTCGTACGGTCCTGACTATTATTACTGGCAGAGCTTACCGCAGTCATCACATCGATGTCCTGTCGTACGGTCCTGACTATTATTACTGGCAGAGCTTACCGCAGTCATCACATCGATGTCCTGGCGTACGGTCCTTACTATTATTTCTGACAGAGCTTACCGCAGTCATCGATGTCCTGTCGCACGGTCCTGACTATTATTACTGGCAGATCTTACCGCAGTCATCCCATCGATGTCCTGTCGTAGGTCCTGACTATTATTACTGGCAGAGCTTACCGCAGTCATCACATCGATGTCCTGTCGTACGGTCCTGACTATTATTACTGGCAGAGCTTACCGCAGTCATCACATCGATGTCCTTTCGTGCGGTCCTGACTATTATTACTGGCAGAGCTTACCGCAGTCATCACATCGATGTCCTTTCGTACGGTCCTGACTATTATTACTTGCAGAGCTTACCGCAGTCATCACATCGATGTCCTGTCGTACGGTCCTGACTATTATTACTGGCAGAGCTTACCGCAGTCATCACATCGATGTCCTTTCGTACGGTCCTGACTATTATTACTGA
This sequence comes from Arenicola marina, assembly GCA_964019135.1. NCBI lineage: Eukaryota > Metazoa > Annelida > Polychaeta > Arenicolidae > Arenicola > Arenicola marina. Next base: position 22,343,221 of record OZ025248.1, on the reverse strand, counting down.
CAGAGCTTACGGCAGTCATCACATCGATGTCCTATCGTACGGTCCTGACTATTATTACTGGCAGAGCTTACGGCAGTCATCACATCGATATCCTATCGTACGGTCCTGACTATTATTACTGGCAGAGCTTACCGCAGTCATCCCATCAATGTCCTGTCGTACGGTCCTGACTATTATTACTGACAGAGCTTACGGCAGTCATCACATCGATGTCCTATCGTACGGTCCTGATTATTATTACTGGCAGAGCTTACCGCAGTCATCACATCGATGTCCTGGCGTACGGTCCTGACTATTATTACTGGCAGAGCTTACCGCAGTCATCACATCGATGTCCTGTCGCACGGTCCTGACTACTATTACTGGCAGATCTTACCGCAGTCATCACATTAATGTCCTGTCGCACGGTCCTGACTACTATTACTGGCAGAGCTTACCGCAGTCATCACATCGATGTCCTGTCGTACGGTCCTGACTATTATTACTGACAGAGCTTACCGCAGTCATCACATCGTTATCCTGTCGTACGGTCCTGACTATTATTACTGGCAGAGCTTACCGCAGTCATCACATCGATGTCCTGTCGTACAGTGCTGACTATTATTACTGGCAGAGCTTACCGCAGTCATCCCATCGATGTCCTGTCGTAGGTCCTGACTATTATTACTGGCAGAGCTTACCGCAGTCATCACATCGATGTCCTGTCGTACGGTCCTGACTATTATTACTGACAGAGCTTACCGCAGTCATCACATCGATGTCCTGTCGTACGGTCCTGACTATTATTACTGGCAGAGCTTACCACAGTCATCACATCGATGTCCTGTCGTACGGTCCTGACTATTATTACTTGCAGAGCTTACCGCAGTCATCACATCGATGTCCTTTCGTGCGGTCCTGACTATTATTACTGGCAGAGCTTACCGCAGTCATCACATCGATGTCCTTTCGTACGGTCCTGACTATTATTACTTGCAGAGCTTACCGCAGTCATCACATCGATGTCCTGTCGTACGGTTCTGACTACTATTACTGGCAGAGCTTACCGCAGTCATCACATCGATGTCCTTTCGTACGGTCCTGACTATTATTACTGGCAGAGCTTACCGCAGTCATCACATCGATGTCCTTTCGTACGGTCCTGACTATTATTACTGGCAGATCTTACCGCAGTCATCACATCGATGTCCTTTCGTACGGTCATGACTATTATTACTGGCAGATCTTACCGCAGTCATCACATCGATGTCCTTTCGTACGGTCCTGACTATTATTACTGACAGAGCTTACCGCAGTCATCACATCGATGTCCTTTCGTACGGTCCTGACTATTATTACTGGCAGATCTTACCGGAGTCATTCCATCGATGTCCTTTCGTACGGTCCTGACTATTATTACTGGCAGATCTTACCGCAGTCATCCCATCGATATCCTTTCGTACGGTCCTGACTATTATTACTGGCAGAGCCTACCGCAGTCATCACATCGATGTCCTGTCGTACGGTCCTGACTATTATTACTGGCAGAGCTTACCGCAGTCATCACATCGATGTCCTGGCGTACGGTCCTGATTATGATTACTGGCAGAGCTTACCGCAGTCATCACATCGATGTCCTATCGTACGGTCCTGACTATTATTACTGGCAGAGCTTACCGCAGTCATCACATCGATGTCCTATCGTACGGTCCTGACTATTATTACTGGCAGAGCTTACCGCAGTCATCACATCGATGTCCTGTCGTACGGTCCTGACTATTATTACTGGCAGAGCTTACCGCAGTCATCACATCGATGTCCTTTCGTACGGTCCTGACTATTATTACTGACAGAGCTTACGGCAGTCATCTCATCGATGTCCTATCGTACGGTCCTGATTATTATTACTGGCAGAGCTTACGGCAGTCATCACATCGATGTCCTATCGTACGGTCCTGACTATTATTACTGGCAGAGCTTACCGCAGTCATCCCATCGATGTCCTGTCGTACGGTCCTGACTATTATTACTGACAGAGCTTACGGCAGTCATCACATCGATGTCCTATCGTACGGTCCTGATTATTATTACTGGCAGAGCTTACCGCAGTCATCACATCGATGTCCTGGCGTACGGTCCTGACTATTATTACTGGCAGAGCTTACCGCAGTCATCACATCGATGTCCTGGCGTACGGTCCTGACTATTATTACTGGCAGAGCTTACCGCAGTCATCACATCGATGTCCTGTCGCACGGTCCTGACTACTATTACTGGCAGATCTTACCGCAGTCATCACATTAATGTCCTGTCGCACGGTCCTGACTACTATTACTGGCAGAGCTTACCGCAGTCATCACATCGATGTCCTGTCGTACGGTCCTGACTATTATTACTGACAGAGCTTACCGCAGTCATCACATCGATATCCTGTCGTACGGTCCTGACTATTATTACTGGCAGAGCTTACCGCAGTCATCACATCGATGTCCTGTCGTACAGTGCTGACTATTATTACTGGCAGAGCTTACCGCAGTCATCCCATCGATGTCCTGTCGTAGGTCCTGACTATTATTACTGGCAGAGCTTACCGCAGTCATCACATCGATGTCCTGTCGTACGGTCCTGACTATTATTACTGGCAGAGCTTACCACAGTCATCACATCGATGTCCTGTCGTACGGTCCTGACTATTATTACTTGCAGAGCTTACCGCAGTCATCACATCGATGTCCTTTCGTCCGGTCCTGACTATTATTACTGGCAGAGCTTACCGCAGTCATCACATCGATGTCCTTTCGTACGGTCCTGACTATTATTACTTGCAGAGCTTACCGCAGTCATCACATCGATGTCCTGTTGTACGGTCCTGACTACTATTACTGGCAGAGCTTACCGCAGTCATCACATCGATGTCCTTTCGTACGGTCCTGACTATTATTACTGACAGAGCTTACCGCAGTCATCACATCGATGTCCTTTCGTACGGTCCTGACTATTATTACTGGCAGATCTTACCGGAGTCATTCCATCGATGTCCTTTCGTACGGTCCTGACTATTATTACTGGCAGATCTTACCGCAGTCATCCCATCGATATCCTTTCGTACGGTCCTGACTATTATTACTGGCAGAGCCTACCGCAGTCATCACATCGATGTCCTGTCGTACGGTCCTGACTATTATTACTGGCAGAGCTTACCGCAGTCATCACATCGATGTCCTGGCGTACGGTCCTGATTATGATTACTGGCAGAGCTTACCGCAGTCATCACATCGATGTCCTATCGTACGGTCCTGACTATTATTACTGGCAGAGCTTACCGCAGTCATCACATCGATGTCCTATCGTACGGTCCTGACTATTATTACTGGCAGAGCTTACCGCAGTCATCACATCGATGTCCTGTCGTACGGTCCTGACTATTATTACTGGCAGAGCTTACCGCAGTCATCACATCGATGTCCTTTCGTACGGTCCTGACTATTATTACTGACAGAGCTTACGGCAGTCATCTCATCGATGTCCTATCGTACGGTCCTGATTATTATTACTGGCAGAGCTTACGGCAGTCATCACATCGATGTCCTATCGTACGGTCCTGACTATTATTACTGGCAGAGCTTACCGCAGTCATCCCATCGATGTCCTGTCGTACGGTCCTGACTATTATTACTGACAGAGCTTACGGCAGTCATCACATCGATGTCCTATCGTACGGTCCTGATTATTATTACTGGCAGAGCTTACCGCAGTCATCACATCGATGTCCTGGCGTACGGTCCTGACTATTATTACTGGCAGAGCTTACCGCAGTCATCACATCGATGTCCTGGCGTACGGTCCTGACTATTATTACTGGCAGAGCTTACCGCAGTCATCACATCGATGTCCTGTCGCACGGTCCTGACTACTATTACTGGCAGATCTTACCGCAGTCATCACATTAATGTCCTGTCGCACGGTCCTGACTACTATTACTGGCAGAGCTTACCGCAGTCATCACATCGATGTCCTGTCGTACGGTCCTGACTATTATTACTGACAGAGCTTACCGCAGTCATCACATCGATATCCTGTCGTACGGTCCTGACTATTATTACTGGCAGAGCTTACCGCAGTCATCACATCGATGTCCTGTCGTACAGTGCTGACTATTATTACTGGCAGAGCTTACCGCAGTCATCCCATCGATGTCCTGTCGTAGGTCCTGACTATTATTACTGGCAGAGCTTACCGCAGTCATCACATCGATGTCCTGTCGTACGGTCCTGACTATTATTACTGGCAGAGCTTACCACAGTCATCACATCGATGTCCTGTCGTACGGTCCTGACTATTATTACTTGCAGAGCTTACCGCAGTCATCACATCGATGTCCTTTCGTCCGGTCCTGACTATTATTACTGGCAGAGCTTACCGCAGTCATCACATCGATGTCCTTTCGTACGGTCCTGACTATTATTACTTGCAGAGCTTACCGCAGTCATCACATCGATGTCCTGTTGTACGGTCCTGACTACTATTACTGGCAGAGCTTACCGCAGTCATCACATCGATGTCCTTTCGTACGGTCCTGACTATTATTACTGGCAGAGCTTACCGCAGTCATCACATCGATGTCCTTTCGTACGGTCCTGACTATTATTACTGGCAGATCTTACCGCAGTCATCACATCGATGTCCTTTCGTACGGTCATGACTATTATTACTGGCAGATCTTACCGCAGTCATCACATCGATGTCCTTTCGTACGGTCCTGACTATTATTACTGACAGAGCTTACCGCAGTCATCACATCGATGTCCTTTCGTACGGTCCTGACTATTATTACTGGCAGATCTTACCGGAGTCATTCTATCGATGTCCTTTCGTACGGTCCTGACTATTATTACTGGCAGATCTTACCGCAGTCATCCCATCGATATCCTTTCGTACGGTCCTGACTATTATTACTGGCAGAGCTTACCGCAGTCATCACATCGATGTCCTGTCGTACGGTCCTGACTATTATTACTGGCAGAGCTTACCGCAGTCATTACATCGATGTCCTGGCGTACGGTCCTTACTATTATTTCTGACAGAGCTTACCGCAGTCATCGATGTCCTGTCGCACGGTCCTGACTATTATTACTGGCAGATCTTACCGCAGTCATCACATCGATGTCCTGTCGTACGGTGCTGACTATTATTACTGGCAGAGCTTACCGCAGTCATCACATCGATGTCCTGGCGTACGGTCCTGACTATTATTACTGGCAGAGCTTACCGCAGTCATCACATCGATGTCCTGTCGCACGGTCCTGACTATTATTACTGGCAGAGCTTACCGCAGTCATCACATCGATGTCCTGTCGTACGGTCCTGATTATTATTACTGGCAGAGCTTACCGCAGTCATCACATCGATGTCCTGGCATACGGTCCTGACTATTATTACTGGCAGAGCTTACCACAGTCATCACATCGATGTCATGTCGTACGGTCCTGACTATTATTACTGGCAGAGCTTACCGCAGTCATCACATCGATGTCCTGGCGTACGGTCCTGACTATTATTACTGGCAGAGCTTACCGCAGTCATCACATCGATGTCCTGTCGTACGGTCCTGACTATTATTACTGGCAGATCTTACCGCAGTCATCCCATCGATGTCCTTTCGTACGGTCCTGACTATTATTACTGACAGAGCTTACCGCAGTCATCACATCGATGTCCTTTCGTACGGTCCTGACTATTATTACTGGCAGATCTTACCGCAGTCATTCCATCGATGTCCTTTCGTACGGTCCTGACTATTATTACTGGCAGATCTTACCGCAGTCATCCCATCGATATCCTTTCGCACGGTCCTGACTATTATTACTGGCAGAGCTTACCGCAGTCATCACATCGATGTCCTGTCGTACGGTCCTGACTATTATTACTGGCAGAGCTTACCGCAGTCATCACATCGATGTCCTGTCGTACGGTCCTTACTATTATTACTGACAGAGCTTACCGCAGTCATCGATGTCCTGTCGCACGGTCCTGACTATTATTACTGGCAGAGCTTACCGCAGTCATCACATCGATGTCCTGTCGTACGGTCCTGACTATTATTACTGGCAGAGCTTACCGCAGTCATCACATCGATGTCCTGGCGTACGGTCCTGACTATTATTACTGGCAGAGCTTACCGCAGTCATCACATCGATGTCCTGTCGCACGGTCCTGACTATTATTACTGGCAGAGCTTACCGCAGTCATCACATCGATGTTCTGTCGTACGGTCCTGACTATTATTACTGGCAGAGCTTACCGCAGTCATCACATCGATGTCCTGGCGTACGGTCCTGACTATTATTACTGACAGAGCTTACCGCAGTCATCGATGTCCTGTCGTACGGTCCTGACTAATATTACTGGCAGATCTTACCGCAGTCATCCCATCGATGTCCTTTCGTACGGTCCTGACTATTATTACTGGCAGAGCTTACCGCAGTCATCACATCGATATCCTGTCGTACGGTTCTGACTATTATTACTGGCAGAGCCTGCCGCAGTCATCACATCGATGTCCTGGCGTACGGTCCTTACTATTATTACTGACAGAGCTTACCGCAGTCATCACATCGATGTCCTGTCGCACGGTCCTGACTATTATTACTGGCAGAGCTTACCGCAGTCATCACATCGATGTTCTGTCGTACGGTCCTGATTATTATTACTGGCAGAGCTTACCGCAGTCATCACATCGATGTCATGTCGTACGGTCCTGACTATTATTACTGGCAGAGCTTACCGCAGTCATCACATCGATGTCCTGGCGTACGGCCCTGACTATTATTACTGGCAGAGCTTACCGCAGTCATCACATCGATGTCCTGGCGTACGGTCCTGACTATTATTACTGACAGAGCTTACGGCAGTCATCACATCGATGTCCTATCGTACGGTCCTGATTATTATTACTGGCAGAGCTTACCGCAGTCATCACATCGATGTCCTGGCGTACGGTCCTGACTATTATTACTGGCAGAGCTTACCGCAGTCATCACATCGATGTCCTGGCGTACGGTCCTGACTATTATTACTGGCAGAGCTTACCGCAGTCATCACATCGATGTCCTGTCGCACGGTCCTGACTACTATTACTGGCAGATCTTACCGCAGTCATCACATTAATGTCCTGTCGCACGGTCCTGACTACTATTACTGGCAGAGCTTACCGCAGTCATCACATCGATGTCCTGTCGTACGGTCCTGACTATTATTACTGACAGAGCTTACCGCAGTCATCACATCGATATCCTGTCGTACGGTCCTGACTATTATTACTGGCAGAGCTTACCGCAGTCATCACATCGATGTCCTGTCGTACAGTGCTGACTATTATTACTGGCAGAGCTTACCGCAGTCATCCCATCGATGTCCTGTCGTAGGTCCTGACTATTATTACTGGCAGAGCTTACCGCAGTCATCACATCGATGTCCTGGCGTACGGTCCTTACTATTATTTCTGACAGAGCTTACCGCAGTCATCGATGTCCTGTCGCACGGTCCTGACTATTATTACTGGCAGATCTTACCGCAGTCATCACATCGATGTCCTGTCGTACGATGCTGACTATTATTACTGGCAGAGCTTACCGCAGTCATCACATCGATGTCCTGGCGTACGGTCCTGACTATTATTACTGGCAGAGCTTACCGCAGTCATCACATCGATGTCCTGTCGCACGGTCCTGACTATTATTACTGGCAGAGCTTACCGCACTCATCACATCGATGTCCTGTCGTACAGTGCTGACTATTATTACTGGCAGAGCTTACCGCAGTCATCCCATCGATGTCCTGTCGTAGGTCCTGACTATTATTACTGGCAGAGCTTACCGCAGTCATCACATCGATGTCCTGTCGTACGGTCCTGACTATTATTACTTGCAGAGCTTACCGCAGTCATCACATCGATGTCCTTTCGTGCGGTCCTGACTATTATTACTGGCAGAGCTTACCGCAGTCATCACATCGATGTCCTTTCGTACGGTCCTGACTATTATTACTTGCAGAGCTTACCGCAGTCATCACATCGATGTCCTGTCGTACGGTCCTGACTACTATTACTGGCAGAGCTTACCGCAGTCATCACATCGATGTCCTTTCGTACGGTCCTGACTATTATTACTGGCAGAGCTTACCGCAGTCATCACATCGATGTCCTTTCGTACGGTCCTGACTATTATTACTGGCAGATCTTACCGCAGTCATCACATCGATGTCCTTTCGTACGGTCATGACTATTATTACTGGCAGATCTTACCGCAGTCATCCCATCGATGTCCTTTCGTACGGTCCTGACTATTATTACTGACAGAGCTTACCGCAGTCATCACATCGATGTCCTTTCGTACGGTCCTGACTATTATTACTGGCAGATCTTACCGGAGTCATTCCATCGATGTCCTTTCGTACGGTGCTGACTATTATTACTGGCAGAGCTTACCGCAGTCATCACATCGATGTCCTGGCGTACGGTCCTGACTATTATTACTGGCAGAGCTTACCGCAGTCATCACATCGATGTCCTGGCATACGGTCCTGACTATTATTACTGGCAGAGCTTACCACAGTCATCACATCGATGTCCTGTCGTACGGTCCTGACTATTATTACTTGCAGAGCTTACCGCAGTCATCACATCGATGTCCTTTCGTGCGGTCCTGACTATTTTTACTGGCAGAGCTTTCCGCAGTCATCACATCGATGTCCTTTCGTACGGTCCTGACTATTATTACTTGCAGAGCTTACCGCAGTCATCACATCGATGTCCTGTCGTACGGTCCTGACTACTATTACTGGCAGAGCTTACCGCAGTCATCACATCGATGTCCTTTCGTACGGTCCTGACTATTATTACTGGCAGAGCTTACCGCAGTCATCACATCGATGTCCTTTCGTACGGTCCTGACTATTATTACTGGCAGATCTTACCGCAGTCATCACATCGATGTCCTTTCGTACGGTCATGACTATTATTACTGGCAGATCTTACCGCAGTCATCCCATCGATGTCCTGTCGTACGGTCCTGACTATTATTACTGGCAGAGCTTACCACAGTCATCACATCGATGTCCTGTCGTACGGTCCTGACTATTATTACTTGCAGAGCTTACCGCAGTCATCACATCGATGTCCTTTCGTGCGGTCCTGACTATTTTTACTGGCAGAGCTTACCGCAGTCATCACATCGATGTCCTTTCGTACGGTCCTGACTATTATTACTTGCAGAGCTTACCGCAGTCATCACATCGATGTCCTGGCGTACGGTCCTCACTACTATTACTGGCAGAGCTTACCGCAGTCATCACATCGATGTCCTTTCGTACGGTCCTGACTATTATTACTGGCAGAGCTTACCGCAGTCATCACATCGATGTCCTTTCGTACGGTCATGACTATTATTACTGGCAGATCTTACCGCAGTCATCACATCGATGTCCTTTCGTACGGTCATGACTATTATTACTGGCAGATCTTACCGCAGTCATCCCATCGATGTCCTTTCGTACGGTCCTGACTATTATTACTGACAGAGCTTACCGCAGTCATCACATCGATGTCCTTTCGTACGGTCCTGACTATTATTACTGGCAGATCTTACCGGAGTCATTCCATCGATGTCCTTTCGTACGGTCCTGACTATTATTACTGGCAGATCTTACCGCAGTCATCCCATCGATATCCTTTCGTACGGTCCTGACTATTATTACTGGCAGAGCTTACCGCAGTCATCACATCGATGTCCTGTCGTACGGTCCTGACTATTATTACTGGCAGAGCTTACCGCAGTCATCACATCGATGTCCTGGCGTACGGTCCTTACTATTATTTCTGACAGAGCTTACCGCAGTCATCGATGTCCTGTCGCACGGTCCTGACTATTATTACTGGCAGATCTTACCGCAGTCATCACATCGATGTCCTGTCGTACGGTCCTGACTATTATTACTGGCAGAGCTTACCGCAGTCATCACATCGATGTCCTGGCGTACGGTCCTGACTATTATTACTGGCAGAGCTTACCGCAGTCATCACATCGATGTCCTGTCGCACGGTCCTGACTATTATTACTGGCAGAGCTTACCGCACTCATCACATCGATGTCCTGTCGTACAGTGCTGACTATTATTACTGGCAGAGCTTACCGCAGTCATCCCATCGATGTCCTGTCGTAGGTCCTGACTATTATTACTGGCAGAGCTTACCGCAGTCATCACATCGATGTCCTGTCGTACGGTCCTGACTATTATTACTGGCAGAGCTTACCGCAGTCATCACATCGATGTCCTTTCGTGCGGTCCTGACTATTATTACTGGCAGAGCTTACCGCAGTCATCACATCGATGTCCTTTCGTACGGTCCTGACTATTATTACTTGCAGAGCTTACCGCAGTCATCACATCGATGTCCTGTCGTACGGTCCTGACTACTATTACTGGCAGAGCTTACCGCAGTCATCACATCGATGTCCTTTCGTACGGTCCTGACTATTATTACTGGCAGAGCTTACCGCAGTCATCACATCGATGTCCTTTCGTACGGTCCTGACTATTATTACTGGCAGATCTTACCGCAGTCATCACATCGATGTCCTTTCGTACGGTCATGACTATTATTACTGGCAGATCTTACCGCAGTCATCCCATCGATGTCCTTTCGTACGGTCCTGACTATTATTACTGACAGAGCTTACCGCAGTCATCACATCGATGTCCTTTCGTACGGTCCTGACTATTATTACTGGCAGATCTTACCGGAGTCATTCCATCGATGTCCTTTCGTACGGTGCTGACTATTATTACTGGCAGAGCTTACCGCAGTCATCACATCGATGTCCTGGCGTACGGTCCTGACTATTATTACTGGCAGAGCTTACCGCAGTCATCACATCGATGTCCTGTCGCACGGTCCTGACTATTATTACTGGCAGAGCTTACCGCAGTCATCACATCGATGTCCTGTCGTACGGTCCTGATTATTATTACTGGCAGAGCTTACCGCAGTCATCACATCGATGTCCTGGCATACGGTCCTGACTATTATTACTGGCAGAGCTTACCACAGTCATCACATCGATGTCATGTCGTACGGTCCTGACTATTATTACTGGCAGAGCTTACCGCAGTCATCACATCGATGTCCTGGCGTACGGTCCTGACTATTATTACTGGCAGAGCTTACCGCAGTCATCACATCGATGTCCTGTCGTACGGTCCTGACTATTATTACTGGCAGATCTTACCGCAGTCATCCCATCGATGTCCTTTCGTACGGTCCTGACTATTATTACTGACAGAGCTTACCGCAGTCATCACATCGATGTCCTTTCGTACGGTCCTGACTATTATTACTGGCAGATCTTACCGCAGTCATTCCATCGATGTCCTTTCGTACGGTCCTGACTATTATTACTGGCAGAGCTTACCGCAGTCATCACATCGATGTCCTGTCGTACGGTCCTGACTATTATTACTGGCAGAGCTTACCGCAGTCATTACATCGATGTCCTGGCGTACGGTCCTTACTATTATTTCTGACAGAGCTTACCGCAGTCATCGATGTCCTGTCGCACGGTCCTGACTATTATTACTGGCAGATCTTACCGCAGTCATCACATCGATGTCCTGTCGTACGGTGCTGACTATTATTACTGGCAGAGCTTACCGCAGTCATCACATCGATGTCCTGGCGTACGGTCCTGACTATTATTACTGGCAGAGCTTACCGCAGTCATCACATCGATGTCCTGTCGCACGGTCCTGACTATTATTACTGGCAGAGCTTACCGCAGTCATCACATCGATGTCCTGTCGTACGGTCCTGATTATTATTACTGGCAGAGCTTACCGCAGTCATCACATCGATGTCCTGGCATACGGTCCTGACTATTATTACTGGCAGAGCTTACCACAGTCATCACATCGATGTCATGTCGTACGGTCCTGACTATTATTACTGGCAGAGCTTACCGCAGTCATCACATCGATGTCCTGGCGTACGGTCCTGACTATTATTACTGGCAGAGCTTACCGCAGTCATCACATCGATGTCCTGTCGTACGGTCCTGACTATTATTACTGGCAGATCTTACCGCAGTCATCCCATCGATGTCCTTTCGTACGGTCCTGACTATTATTACTGACAGAGCTTACCGCAGTCATCACATCGATGTCCTTTCGTACGGTCCTGACTATTATTACTGGCAGATCTTACCGCAGTCATTCCATCGATGTCCTTTCGTACGGTCCTGACTATTATTACTGGCAGATCTTACCGCAGTCATCCCATCGATATCCTTTCGCACGGTCCTGACTATTATTACTGGCAGAGCTTACCGCAGTCATCACATCGATGTCCTGTCGTACGGTCCTGACTATTATTACTGGCAGAGCTTACCGCAGTCATCACATCGATGTCCTGTCGTACGGTCCTTACTATTATTACTGACAGAGCTTACCGCAGTCATCGATGTCCTGTCGCACGGTCCTGACTATTATTACTGGCAGAGCTTACCGCAGTCATCACATCGATGTCCTGTCGTACGGTCCTGACTATTATTACTGGCAGAGCTTACCGCAGTCATCACATCGATGTCCTGGCGTACGGTCCTGACTATTATTACTGGCAGAGCTTACCGCAGTCATCACATCGATGTTCTGTCGTACGGTCCTGACTATTATTACTGGCAGAGCTTACCGCAGTCATCACATCGATGTCCTGGCGTACGATCCTGACTATTATTACTGACAGAGCTTACCGCAGTCATCGATGTCCTGTCGTACGGTCCTGACTAATATTACTGGCAGATCTTACCGCAGTCATCCCATCGATGTCCTTTCGTACGGTCCTGACTATTATTACTGGCAGAGCTTACCGCAGTCATCACATCGATATCCTGTCGTACGGTTCTGACTATTATTACTGGCAGAGCCTGCCGCAGTCATCACATCGATGTCCTGGCGTACGGTCCTTACTATTATTACTGACAGAGCTTACCGCAGTCATCACATCGATGTCCTGTCGCACGGTCCTGACTATTATTACTGGCAGAGCTTACCGCAGTCATCACATCGATGTTCTGTCGTACGGTCCTGATTATTATTACTGGCAGAGCTTACCGCAGTCATCACATCGATGTCATGTCGTACGGTCCTGACTATTATTACTGGCAGAGCTTACCGCAGTCATCACATCGATGTCCTGGCGTACGGCCCTGACTATTATTACTGGCAGAGCTTACCGCAGTCATCACATCGATGTCCTGGCGTACGGTCCTGACTATTATTACTGACAGAGCTTACGGCAGTCATCACATCGATGTCCTATCGTACGGTCCTGATTATTATTACTGGCAGAGCTTACCGCAGTCATCACATCGATGTCCTGGCGTACGGTCCTGACTATTATTACTGGCAGAGCTTACCGCAGTCATCACATCGATGTCCTGGCGTACGGTCCTGACTATTATTACTGGCAGAGCTTACCGCAGTCATCACATCGATGTCCTGTCGCACGGTCCTGACTACTATTACTGGCAGATCTTACCGCAGTCATCACATTAATGTCCTGTCGCACGGTCCTGACTACTATTACTGGCAGAGCTTACCGCAGTCATCACATCGATGTCCTGTCGTACGGTCCTGACTATTATTACTGACAGAGCTTACCGCAGTCATCACATCGATATCCTGTCGTACGGTCCTGACTATTATTACTGGCAGAGCTTACCGCAGTCATCACATCGATGTCCTGTCGTACAGTGCTGACTATTATTACTGGCAGAGCTTACCGCAGTCATCCCATCGATGTCCTGTCGTAGGTCCTGACTATTATTACTGGCAGAGCTTACCGCAGTCATCACATCGATGTCCTGGCGTACGGTCCTTACTATTATTTCTGACAGAGCTTACCGCAGTCATCGATGTCCTGTCGCACGGTCCTGACTATTATTACTGGCAGATCTTACCGCAGTCATCACATCGATGTCCTGTCGTACGATGCTGACTATTATTACTGGCAGAGCTTACCGCAGTCATCACATCGATGTCCTGGCGTACGGTCCTGACTATTATTACTGGCAGAGCTTACCGCAGTCATCACATCGATGTCCTGTCGCACGGTCCTGACTATTATTACTGGCAGAGCTTACCGCACTCATCACATCGATGTCCTGTCGTACAGTGCTGACTATTATTACTGGCAGAGCTTACCGCAGTCATCCCATCGATGTCCTGTCGTAGGTCCTGACTATTATTACTGGCAGAGCTTACCGCAGTCATCACATCGATGTCCTGTCGTACGGTCCTGACTATTATTACTTGCAGAGCTTACCGCAGTCATCACATCGATGTCCTTTCGTGCGGTCCTGACTATTATTACTGGCAGAGCTTACCGCAGTCATCACATCGATGTCCTTTCGTACGGTCCTGACTATTATTACTTGCAGAGCTTACCGCAGTCATCACATCGATGTCCTGTCGTACGGTCCTGACTACTATTACTGGCAGAGCTTACCGCAGTCATCACATCGATGTCCTTTCGTACGGTCCTGACTATTATTACTGGCAGAGCTTACCGCAGTCATCACATCGATGTCCTTTCGTACGGTCCTGACTATTATTACTGGCAGATCTTACCGCAGTCATCACATCGATGTCCTTTCGTACGGTCATGACTATTATTACTGGCAGATCTTACCGCAGTCATCCCATCGATGTCCTTTCGTACGGTCCTGACTATTATTACTGACAGAGCTTACCGCAGTCATCACATCGATGTCCTTTCGTACGGTCCTGACTATTATTACTGGCAGATCTTACCGGAGTCATTCCATCGATGTCCTTTCGTACGGTGCTGACTATTATTACTGGCAGAGCTTACCGCAGTCATCACATCGATGTCCTGGCGTACGGTCCTGACTATTATTACTGGCAGAGCTTACCGCAGTCATCACATCGATGTCCTGGCATACGGTCCTGACTATTATTACTGGCAGAGCTTACCACAGTCATCACATCGATGTCCTGTCGTACGGTCCTGACTATTATTACTTGCAGAGCTTACCGCAGTCATCACATCGATGTCCTTTCGTGCGGTCCTGACTATTTTTACTGGCAGAGCTTTCCGCAGTCATCACATCGATGTCCTTTCGTACGGTCCTGACTATTATTACTTGCAGAGCTTACCGCAGTCATCACATCGATGTCCTGTCGTACGGTCCTGACTACTATTACTGGCAGAGCTTACCGCAGTCATCACATCGATGTCCTTTCGTACGGTCCTGACTATTATTACTGGCAGAGCTTACCGCAGTCATCACATCGATGTCCTTTCGTACGGTCCTGACTATTATTACTGGCAGATCTTACCGCAGTCATCACATCGATGTCCTTTCGTACGGTCATGACTATTATTACTGGCAGATCTTACCGCAGTCATCCCATCGATGTCCTGTCGTACGGTCCTGACTATTATTACTGGCAGAGCTTACCACAGTCATCACATCGATGTCCTGTCGTACGGTCCTGACTATTATTACTTGCAGAGCTTACCGCAGTCATCACATCGATGTCCTTTCGTGCGGTCCTGACTATTTTTACTGGCAGAGCTTACCGCAGTCATCACATCGATGTCCTTTCGTACGGTCCTGACTATTATTACTTGCAGAGCTTACCGCAGTCATCACATCGATGTCCTGGCGTACGGTCCTCACTACTATTACTGGCAGAGCTTACCGCAGTCATCACATCGATGTCCTTTCGTACGGTCCTGACTATTATTACTGGCAGAGCTTACCGCAGTCATCACATCGATGTCCTTTCGTACGGTCCTGACTATTATTACTGGCAGATCTTACCGCAGTCATCACATCGATGTCCTTTCGTACGGTCATGACTATTATTACTGGCAGATCTTACCGCAGTCATCCCATCGATGTCCTTTCGTACGGTCCTGACTATTATTACTGACAGAGCTTACCGCAGTCATCACATCGATGTCCTTTCGTACGGTCCTGACTATTATTACTGGCAGATCTTACCGGAGTCATTCCATCGATGTCCTTTCGAACGGTCCTGACTATTATTACTGGCAGATCTTACCGCAGTCATCCCATCGATATCCTTTCGTACGGTCCTGACTATTATTACTGGCAGAGCTTACCGCAGTCATCACATCGATGTCCTGTCGTACGGTCCTGACTATTATTACTGGCAGAGCTTACCGCAGTCATCACATCGATGTCCTGGCGTACGGTCCTTACTATTATTTCTGACAGAGCTTACCGCAGTCATCGATGTCCTGTCGCACGGTCCTGACTATTATTACTGGCAGATCTTACCGCAGTCATCACATCGATGTCCTGTCGTACGGTCCTGACTATTATTACTGGCAGAGCTTACCGCAGTCATCACATCGATGTCCTGGCGTACGGTCCTGACTATTATTACTGGCAGAGCTTACCGCAGTCATCACATCGATGTCCTGTCGCACGGTCCTGACTATTATTACTGGCAGAGCTTACCGCACTCATCACATCGATGTCCTGTCGTACAGTGCTGACTATTATTACTGGCAGAGCTTACCGCAGTCATCCCATCGATGTCCTGTCGTAGGTCCTGACTATTATTACTGGCAGAGCTTACCGCAGTCATCACATCGATGTCCTGTCGTACGGTCCTGACTATTATTACTGGCAGAGCTTACCGCAGTCATCACATCGATGTCCTTTCGTGCGGTCCTGACTATTATTACTGGCAGAGCTTACCGCAGTCATCACATCGATGTCCTTTCGTACGGTCCTGACTATTATTACTTGCAGAGCTTACCGCAGTCATCACATCGATGTCCTGTCGTACGGTCCTGACTACTATTACTGGCAGAGCTTACCGCAGTCATCACATCGATGTCCTTTCGTACGGTCCTGACTATTATTACTGGCAGAGCTTACCGCAGTCATCACATCGATGTCCTTTCGTACGGTCCTGACTATTATTACTGGCAGATCTTACCGCAGTCATCACATCGATGTCCTTTCGTACGGTCATGACTATTATTACTGGCAGATCTTACCGCAGTCATCCCATCGATGTCCTTTCGTACGGTCCTGACTATTATTACTGACAGAGCTTACCGCAGTCATCACATCGATGTCCTTTCGTACGGTCCTGACTATTATTACTGGCAGATCTTACCGGAGTCATTCCATCGATGTCCTTTCGTACGGTGCTGACTATTATTACTGGCAGAGCTTACCGCAGTCATCACATCGATGTCCTGGCGTACGGTCCTGACTATTATTACTGGCAGAGCTTACCGCAGTCATCACATCGATGTCCTGTCGCACGGTCCTGACTATTATTACTGGCAGAGCTTACCGCAGTCATCACATCGATGTCCTGTCGTACGGTCCTGATTATTATTACTGGCAGAGCTTACCGCAGTCATCACATCGATGTCCTGGCATACGGTCCTGACTATTATTACTGGCAGAGCTTACCACAGTCATCACATCGATGTCATGTCGTACGGTCCTGACTATTATTACTGGCAGAGCTTACCGCAGTCATCACATCGATGTCCTGGCGTACGGTCCTGACTATTATTACTGGCAGAGCTTACCGCAGTCATCACATCGATGTCCTGTCGTACGGTCCTGACTATTATTACTGGCAGATCTTACCGCAGTCATCCCATCGATGTCCTTTCGTACGGTCCTGACTATTATTACTGACAGAGCTTACCGCAGTCATCACATCGATGTCCTTTCGTACGGTCCTGACTATTATTACTGGCAGATCTTACCGCAGTCATTCCATCGATGTCCTTTCGTACGGTCCTGACTATTATTACTGGCAGATCTTACCGCAGTCATCCCATCGATATCCTTTCGTACGGTCCTGACTATTATTACTGGCAGAGCTTACCGCAGTCATCACATCGATGTCCTGTCGTACGGTCCTGACTATTATTACTGGCAGAGTTTACCGCAGTCATCACATCGATGTCCTGGCGTACGGTCCTTACTATTATTACTGACAGAGCTTACCGCAGTCATCGATGTCCTGTCGCACGGTCCTGACTATTATTACTGGCAGATCTTACCGCAGTCATCACATCGATGTCCTGTCGTACGGTCCTGACTATTATTACTGGCAGAGCTTACCGCAGTCATCACATCGATGTCCTGGCGTACGGTCCTGACTATTATTACTGGCAGAGCTTACCGCAGTCATCACATCGATGTCCTGTCGCACGGTCCTGACTATTATTACTGGCAGAGCTTACCGCAGTCATCACATCGATGTTCTGTCGTACGGTCCTGACTATTATTACTGGCAGAGCTTACCGCAGTCATCACATCGATGTCCTGGCGTACGGTCCTGACTATTTTTACTGACAGAGCTTACCGCAGTCATCGATGTCCTGTCGTACGGTCCTGACTAATATTACTGGCAGATCTTACCGCAGTCATCCCATCGATGTCCTTTCGTACGGTCCTGACTATTATTACTGGCAGAGCTTACCGCAGTCATCACATCGATATCCTGTCGTACGGTTCTGACTATTATTACTGGCAGAGCCTGCCGCAGTCATCACATCGATGTCCTGGCGTACGGTCCTTACTATTATTACTGACAGAGCTTACCGCAGTCATCACATCGATGTTCTGTCGTACGGTGCTGACTATTATTACTTGCAGAGCTTACCGCAGTCATCACATCAATGTCCTGGCGTACGGTCCTGACTATTATTACTTGCAGAGCTTACCGCAGTCATCACATCGATGTTCTGTCGTACGGTCCTGATTATTATTACTGGCAGAGCTTACCGCAGTCATCACATCGATGTCATGTCGTACGGTCCTGACTATTATTACTGGCAGAGCTTACCGCAGTCATCACATCGATGTCCTGGCGTACGGTCCTGACTATTATTACTGGCAGAGCTTACCGCAGTCATCACATCGATGTCCTGGCGTACGGTCCTGACTATTATTACTGACAGAGCTTACGGCAGTCATCACATCGATGTCCTATCGTACGGTCCTGATTATTATTACTGGCAGAGCTTACCGCAGTCATCACATCGATGTCCTGGCGTACGGTCCTGACTATTATTACTGGCAGAGCTTACCGCAGTCATCACATCGATGTCCTGGCGTACGGTCCTGACTATTATTACTGGCAGAGCTTACCGCAGTCATCACATCGATGTCCTGTCGCACGGTCCTGACTACTATTACTGGCAGATCTTACCGCAGTCATCACATTAATGTCCTGTCGCACGGTCCTGACTACTATTACTGGCATCGCTTAGCGCAGTCATCACATCGATGTCCTGTCGTACGGTCCTGACTATTATTACTGACAGAGCTTACCGCAGTCATCACATCGATATCCTGTCGTACGGTCCTGACTATTATTACTGGCAGAGCTTACCGCAGTCATCACATCGATGTCCTGTCGTACAGTGCTGACTATTATTACTGGCAGAGCTTACCGCAGTCATCCCATCGATGTCCTGTCGTAGGTCCTGACTATTATTACTGGCAGAGCTTACCGCAGTCATCACATCGATGTCCTGTCGTACGGTCCTGACTATTATTACTGACAGAGCTTACCGCAGTCATCACATCGATGTCCTGTCGTACGGTCCTGACTATTATTACTGACAGAGCTTACCGCAGTCATCACATCGATGTCCTGTCGTGCGGTCCTGACTATTTTTACTGGCAGAGCTTACCGGAGTCATCACATCGATGTCCTTTCGTACGGTCCTGACTATTATTACTTGCAGAGCTTACCGCAGTCATCACATCGATGTCCTGTCGTACGGTCCTGACTACTATTACTGGCAGAGCTTACCGCAGTCATCACATCGATGTCCTTTCGTACGGTCCTGACTATTATTACTGGCAGAGCTTACCGCAGTCATCACATCGATGTCCTTTCGTACGGTCCTGACTATTATTACTGGCAGATCTTACCGCAGTCATCACATCGATGTCCTTTCGTACGGTCATGACTATTATTACTGGCAGATCTTACCGCAGTCATCCCATCGATGTCCTGTCGTACGGTCCTGACTACTATTACTGGCAGAGCTTACCACAGTCATCACATCGATGTCCTGTCGTACGGTCCTGACTATTATTACTTGCAGAGCTTACCGCAGTCATCACATCGATGTCCTTTCGTACGGTCCTGACTATTATTACTGGCAGAGCTTACCGCAGTCATCACATCGATGTCCTTTCGTACGGTCCTGACTATTTTTACTGGCAGAGCTTACCGGAGTCATCACATCGATGTCCTTTCGTACGGTCCTGACTATTATTACTTGCAGAGCTTACCGCAGTCATCACATCGATGTCCTGTCGTACGGTCCTGACTACTATTACTGGCAGAGCTTACCGCAGTCATCACATCGATGTCCTTTCGTACGGTCCTGACTATTATTACTGGCAGAGCTTACCGCAGTCATCACATCGATGTCCTTTCGTACGGTCCTGACTATTATTACTGGCAGATCTTACCGCAGTCATCACATCGATGTCCTTTCGTACGGTCATGACTATTATTACTGGCAGATCTTACCGCAGTCATCCCATCGATGTCCTGTCGTACGGTCCTGACTACTATTACTGGCAGAGCTTACCACAGTCATCACATCGATGTCCTGTCGTACGGTCCTGACTATTATTACTTGCAGAGCTTACCGCAGTCATCACATCGATGTCCTTTCGTACGGTCCTGACTATTATTACTGGCAGAGCTTACCGCAGTCATCACATCGATGTCCTTTCGTGCGGTCCTGACTATTTTTACTGGCAGAGCTTACCGCAGTCATCACATCGATGTCCTTTCGTACGGTCCTGACTATTATTACTTGCAGAGCTTACCGCAGTCATCACATCGATGTCCTGTCGTACGGTCCTGACTACTATTACTGGCAGAGCTTACCGCAGTCATCACATCGATGTCCTTTCGTACGGTCCTGACTATTATTACTGGCAGAGCTTACCGCAGTCATCACATCGATGTCCTTTCGTACGGTCCTGACTATTATTACTGGCAGATCTTACCGCAGTCATCACATCGATGTCCTTTCGTACGGTCATGACTATTATTACTGGCAGATCTTACCGCAGTCATCCCATCGATGTCCTTTCGTACGGTCCTGACTATTATTACTGACAGAGCTTACCGCAGTCATCACATCGATGTCCTTTCGTACGGTCCTGACTATTATTACTGGCAGATCTTACCGGAGTCATTCCATCGATGTCCTTTCGTACGGTCCTGACTACTATTACTGGCAGATCTTACCGCAGTCATCCCATCGATATCCTTTCGTACGGTCCTGACTATTATTACTGGCAGAGCTTACCGCAGTCATCACATCGATGTCCTGGCGTACGGTCCTTACTATTATTTCTGACAGAGCTTACCGCAGTCATCGATGTCCTTTCGCACGGTCCTGACTATTATTACTGGCAGATCTTACCGCAGTCATCACATCGATGTCCTGTCGTACGGTGCTGACTATTATTACTGGCAGAGCTTACCGCAGTCATCACATCGATGTCCTGGCGTACGGTGCTGACTATTATTACTGGCAGAGCTTACCGCAGTCATCACATCGATGTCCTGTCGCACGGTCCTGACTATTATTACTGGCAGAGCTTACCGCAGTCATCACATCGATGTCCTGTCGTACAGTGCTGACTATTATTACTGGCAGAGCTTACCGCAGTCATCCCATCGATGTCCTGTCGTAGGTCCTGACTATTATTACTGGCAGAGCTTACCGCAGTCATCACATCGATGTCCTGTCGTACGGTCCTGACTATTATTACTGACAGAGCTTACCGCAGTCATCACATCGATGTCCTGTCGTACGGTCCTGACTATTATTACTGGCAGAGCTTACCACAGTCATCACATCGATGTCCTGTCGTACGGTCATGACTATTATTACTGGCAGATCTTACCGCAGTCATCACATCGATGTCCTTTCGTACGGTCATGACTATTATTACTGGCAGATCTTACCGCAGTCATCCCATCGATGTCCTTTCGTGCGGTCCTGACTATTATTACTGACAGAGCTTACCGCAGTCATCACATCGATGTCCTTTCGTACGGTCCTGACTATTATTACTGGCAGATCTTACCGGATTCATTCCATCGATGTCCTTTCGTACGGTCCTGACTATTATTACTGGCAGATCTTACCGCAGTCATCCCATCGATATCCTTTCGTACGGTCCTGACTATTATTACTGGCAGAGCTTACCGCAGTCATCACATCGATGTCCTGTCGTACGGTCCTGACTATTATTACTGGCAGAGCTTACCGCAGTCATCACATCGATGTCCTGGCGTACGGTCCTTACTATTATTTCTGACAGAGCTTACCGCAGTCATCGATGTCCTGTCGCACGGTCCTGACTATTATTACTGGCAGATCTTACCGCAGTCATCACATCGATGTCCTGTCGTACGGTGCTGACTATTATTACTGGCAGAGCTTACCGCAGTCATCACATCGATGTCCTGGCGTACGGTCCTGACTATTATTACTGGCAGAGCTTACCGCAGTCATCACATCGATGTCCTGTCGCACGGTCCTGACTATTATTACTGGCAGAGCTTACCGCAGTCATCACATCGATGTCCTTTCGTACGGTCATGACTATTATTACTGGCAGATCTTACCGCAGTCATCCCATCGATGTCCTTTCGTACGGTCCTGACTATTATTACTGACAGAGCTTACCGCAGTCATCACATCGATGTCCTTTCGTACGGTCCTGACTATTATTACTGGCAGATCTTACCGGAGTCATTCCATCGATGTCCTTTCGTACGGTCCTGACTATTATTACTGGCAGATCTTACCGCAGTCATCCCATCGATATCCTTTCGTACGGTCCTGACTATTATTACTGGCAGAGCTTACCGCAGTCATCACATCGATGTCCTGGCGTACGGTCCTTACTATTATTTCTGACAGAGCTTACCGCAGTCATCGATGTCCTGTCGCACGGTCCTGACTATTATTACTGGCAGATCTTACCGCAGTCATCACATCGATGTCCTGTCGTACGGTGCTGACTATTATTACTGGCAGAGCTTACCGCAGTCATCACATCGATGTCCTGGCGTACGGTCCTGACTATTATTACTGGCAGAGCTTACCGCAGTCATCACATCGATGTCCTGTCGCACGGTCCTGACTATTATTACTGGCAGAGCTTACCGCAGTCATCACATCGATGTCCTGTCGTACAGTGCTGACTATTATTACTGGCAGAGCTTACCGCAGTCATCCCGTCGATGTCCTGTCGTAGGTCCTGACTATTATTACTGGCAGAGCTTACCGCAGTCATCACATCGATGTCCTGTCGTACGGTCCTGACTATTATTACTGACAGAGCTTACCGCAGTCATCACATCGATGTCCTGTCGTACGGTCCTGACTATTATTACTGGCAGAGCTTACCACAGTCATCACATCGATGTCCTGTCGTACGGTCCTGACTATTATTACTTGCAGAGCTTACCGCAGTCATCACATCGATGTCCTTTCGTGCGGTCCTGACTATTATTACTGGCAGAGCTTACCGCAGTCATCACATCGATGTCCTTTCGTACGGTCCTGACTATTATTACTTGCAGAGCTTACCGCAGTCATCACATCGATGTCCTGTCGTACGGTCCTGACTACTATTACTGGCAGAGCTTACCGCAGTCATCACATCGATGTCCTTTCGTACGGTCCTGACTATTATTACTGGCAGAGCTTACCGCAGTCATCACATCGATGTCCTTTCGTACGGTCCTGACTATTATTACTGGCAGATCTTACCGCAGTCATCACATCGATGTCCTTTCGTACGGTCATGACTATTATTACTGGCAGATCTTACCGCAGTCATCCCATCGATGTCCTTTCGTGCGGGCCTGACTATTATTACTGACAGAGCTTACCGCAGTCATCACATCGATGTCCTTTCGTACGGTCCTGACTATTATTACTGGCAGATCTTACCGGAGTCATTCCATCGATGTCCTTTCGTACGGTCCTGACTATTATTACTGGCAGATCTTACCGCAGTCATCCCATCGATATCCTTTCGTACGGTCCTGACTATTATTACTGGCAGAGCTTACCGCAGTCATCACATCGATGTCCTGTCGTACGGTCCTGACTATTATTACTGGCAGAGCTTACCGCAGTCATCACATCGATGTCCTGGCGTACGGTCCTTACTATTATTTCTGACAGAGCTTACCGCAGTCATCGATGTCCTGTCGCACGGTCCTGACTATTATTACTGGCAGATCTTACCGCAGTCATCACATCGATGTCCTGTCGTACGGTGCTGACTATTATTACTGGCAGAGCTTACCGCAGTCATCACATCGATGTCCTGGCGTACGGTCCTGACTATTATTACTGGCAGAGCTTACCGCAGTCATCACATCGATGTCCTGTCGCACGGTCCTGACTATTATTACTGGCAGAGCTTACCGCAGTCATCACATCGATGTCCTGTCGTACGGTCCTGATTAATATTACTGGCAGAGCTTACCGCAGTCATCACATCGATGTCCTGGCATACGGTCCTGACTATTATTACTGGCAGAGCTTACCACAGTCATCACATTGATGTCATGTCGTACGGTCCTGACTATTATTACTGGCAGAGCTTACCGCAGTCATCACATCGATGTCCTGGCGTACGGTCCTGACTATTATTACTGGCAGAGCTTACCGCAGTCATCACATCGATGTCCTGTCGTACGGTCCTGACTATTATTACTGGCAGATCTTACCGCAGTCATCCCATCGATGTCCTTTCGTACGGTCCTGACTATTATTACTGACAGAGCTTACCGCAGTCATCACATCGATGTCCTTTCGTACGGTCCTGACTATTATTACTGGCAGATCTTACCGCAGTCATTCCATCGATGTCCTTTCGTACGGTCCTGACTATTATTACTGGCAGATCTTACCGCAGTCATCCCATCGATATTCTTTCGTACGGTCCTGACTATTATTACTGGCAGAGCTTACCGCAGTCATCACATCGATGTCCTGTCGTACGGTCCTGACTATTATTACTGGCAGAGCTTACCGGAGTCATCACATCGATGTCCTGGCGTACGGTCCTTACTATTATTACTGACAGAGCTTACCGCAGTCATCGATGTCCTGTCGCACGGTCCTGACTATTATTACTGGCAGATCTTACCGCAGTCATCACATCGATGTCCTGTCGTACGGTCCTGACTATTATTACTGGCAGAGCTTACCGCAGTCATCACATCGATGTCCTGGCGTACGGTCCTGACTATTATTACTGGCAGAGCTTACCGCAGTCATCACATCGATGTCCTGTCGCACGGTCCTGACTATTATTGCTGGCAGAGCTTACCGCAGTCATCACATCGATGTTCTGTCGTACGGTCCTGACTATTATTACTGGCAGAGCTTACCGCAGTCATCACATCGATGTCCTGGCGTACGGTCCTGACTATTATTACTGACAGAGCTTACCGCAGTCATCGATGTCCTGTCGTACGGTCCTGACTAATATTACTGGCAGATCTTACCGCAGTCATCCCATCGATGTCCTTTCGTACGGTCCTGACTATTATTACTGGCAGAGCTTACCGCAGTCATCACATCGATGTCCTGGCGTACGGTCCTGACTATTATTACTTGCAGAGCTTACCGCAGTCATCACATCGATGTTCTGTCGTACGGTCCTGATTATTATTACTGGCAGAGCTTACCGCGGTCATCACATCGATGTCATGTCGTACGGTCCTGACTATTATTACTGGCAGAGCTTACCGCAGTCATCACATCGATGTCCTGGCGTACGGTCCTGACTATTATTACTGGCAGAGCTTACCGGAGTCATCACATCGATGTCCTGGCGTACGGTCCTGACTATTATTACTGACAGAGCTTACGGCAGTCATCACATCGATGTCCTATCGTACGGTCCTGATTATTATTACTGGCAAAGCTTACCGCAGTCATCACATCGATGTCCTGGCGTACGGTCCTGACTATTATTACTGGCAGAGCTTACCGCAGTCATCCCATCGATGTCCTGTCGTACGGTCCTGACTATTATTACTGGCAGAGCTTACCGCAGTCATCACATCGATGTCCTGTCGCACGGTCCTGACTACTATTACTGGCAGATCTTACCGCAGTCATCACATCAATGTCCTGTCGCACGGTCCTGACTACTATTACTGGCAGAGCTTACCGCAGTCATCACATCGATGTCCTGTCGTACGGTCCTGACTATTATTACTGACAGAGCTTACCGCAGTCATCACATCGATATCCTGTCGTACGGTCCTGACTATTATTACTGGCAGAGCTTACCGCAGTCATCACATCGATGTCCTGTCGTACAGTGCTGACTATTATTACTGGCAGAGCTTACCGCAGTCATCCCATCGATGTCCTGTCGTAGGTCCTGACTATTATTACTGGCAGAGCTTACCGCAGTCATCACATCGATGTCCTGTCGTACGGTCCTGACTATTATTACTGACAGAGCTTACCGCAGTCATCACATCGATGTCCTGTCGTACGGTCCTGACTATTATTACTGGCAGAGCTTACCGCAGTCATCACATCGATGTCCTGTCGTACGGTCCTGACTATTATTACTGGCAGATCTTACCGCAGTCATCCCATCGATGTCCTTTCGTACGGTCCTGACTATTATTACTGACAGAGCTTACCGCAGTCATCACATCGATGTCCTTTCGTACGGTCCTGACTATTATTACTGGCAGATCTTACCGCAGTCATCCCATCGATATCCTTTCGTACGGTCCTGACTATTATTACTGGCAGAGCTTACCGCAGTCATCACATCGATGTCCTGTCGTACGGTCCTGACTATTATTACTGGCAGAGCTTACCGCAGTCATCACATCGATGTCCTGGCGTACGGTCCTTACTATTATTTCTGACAGAGCTTACCGCAGTCATCGATGTCCTGTCGCACGGTCCTGACTATTATTACTGGCAGATCTTACCGCAGTCATCACATCGATGTCCTGTCGTACGGTGCTGACTATTATTACTGGCAGAGCTTACCGCAGTCATCACATCGATGTCCTGGCGTACGGTCCTGACTATTATTACTGGCAGAGCTTACCACAGTCATCACATTGATGTCATGTCGTACGGTCCTGACTATTATTACTGGCAGAGCTTACCGCAGTCATCACATCGATGTCCTGGCGTACGGTCCTGACTATTATTACTGGCAGAGCTTACCGCAGTCATCACATCGATGTCCTGTCGTACGGTCCTGACTATTATTACTGGCAGATCTTACCGCAGTCATCCCATCGATGTCCTTTCGTACGGTCCTGACTATTATTACTGACAGAGCTTACCGCAGTCATCACATCGATGTCCTTTCGTACGGTCCTGACTATTATTACTGGCAGATCTTACCGCAGTCATTCCATCGATGTCCTTTCGTACGGTCCTGACTATTATTACTGGCAGATCTTACCGCAGTCATCCCATCGATATTCTTTCGTACGGTCCTGACTATTATTACTGGCAGAGCTTACCGCAGTCATCACATCGATGTCCTGTCGTACGGTCCTGACTATTATTACTGGCAGAGCTTACCGCAGTCATCACATCGATGTCCTGGCGTACGGTCCTTACTATTATTACTGACAGAGCTTACCGCAGTCATCGATGTCCTGTCGCACGGTCCTGACTATTATTACTGGCAGATCTTACCGCAGTCATCACATCGATGTCCTGTCGTACGGTCCTGACTATTATTACTGGCAGAGCTTACCGCAGTCCTCACATCGATGTCCTGGCGTACGGTCATGACTATTATTACTGGCAGAGCTTACCGCAGTCATCACATCGATGTCCTGTCGCACGGTCCTGACTATTATTGCTGGCAGAGCTTACCGCAGTCATCACATCGATGTTCTGTCGTACGGTCCTGACTATTATTACTGGCAGAGCTTACCGCAGTCATCACATCGATGTCCTGGCGTACGGTCCTGACTATTATTACTGACAGAGCTTACCGCAGTCATCGATGTCCTGTCGTACGGTCCTGACTAATATTACTGGCAGATCTTACCGCAGTCATCCCATCGATGTTCTTTCGTACGGTCCTGACTATTATTACCGGCAGAGCTTACCGCAGTCATCACATCGATGTCCTGGCGTACGGTCCTGACTATTATTACTTGCAGAGCTTACCGCAGTCATCACATCGATGTTCTGTCGTACGGTCCTGATTATTATTACTGGCAGAGCTTACCGCGGTCATCACATCGATGTCATGTCGTACGGTCCTGACTATTATTACTGGCAGAGCTTACCGCAGTCATCACATCGATGTCCTGGCGTACGGTCCTGACTATTATTACTGGCAGAGCTTACCGGAGTCATCACATCGATGTCCTGGCGTACGGTCCTGACTATTATTACTGACAGAGCTTACGGCAGTCATCACATCGATGTCCTATCGTACGGTCCTGATTATTATTACTGGCAAAGCTTACCGCAGTCATCACATCGATGTCCTGGCGTACGGTCCTGACTATTATTACTGGCAGAGCTTACCGCAGTCATCCCATCGATGTCCTGTCGCACGGTCCTGACTATTATTACTGGCAGAGCTTACCGCAGTCATCACATCGATGTCCTGTCGCACGGTCCTGACTACTATTACTGGCAGATCTTACCGCAGTCATCACATCAATGTCCTGTCGCACGGTCCTGACTACTATTACTGGCAGAGCTTACCGCAGTCATCACATCGATGTCCTGTCGTACGGTCCTGACTATTATTACTGACAGAGCTTACCGCAGTCATCACATCGATATCCTGTCGTACGGTCCTGACTATTATTACTGGCAGAGCTTACCGCAGTCATCACATCGATGTCCTGTCGTACAGTGCTGACTATTATTACTGGCAGAGCTTACCGCAGTCATCCCATCGATGTCCTGTCGTAGGTCCTGACTATTATTACTGGCAGAGCTTACCGCAGTCATCACATCGATGTCCTGTCGTACGGTCCTGACTATTATTACTGACAGAGCTTACCGCAGTCATCACATCGATGTCCTGTCGTACGGTCCTGACTATTATTACTGGCAGAGCTTACCGCAGTCATCACATCGATGTCCTGTCGTACGGTCCTGACTATTATTACTGGCAGATCTTACCGCAGTCATCCCATCGATGTCCTTTCGTACGGTCCTGACTATTATTACTGACAGAGCTTACCGCAGTCATCACATCGATGTCCTTTCGTACGGTCCTGACTATTATTACTGGCAGATCTTACCGCAGTCATTCCATCGATGTCCTTTCGTACGGTCCTGACTATTATTACTGGCAGATCTTACCGCAGTCATCCCATCGATATTCTTTCGTACGGTCCTGACTATTATTACTGGCAGAGCTTTCCGCAGTCATCACATCGATGTCCTGTCGTACGGTCCTGACTATTATTACTGGCAGAGCTTACCGCAGTCATCACATCGATGTCCTGGCGTACGGTCCTTACTATTATTACTGACAGAGCTTACCGCAGTCATCGATGTCCTGTCGCACGGTCCTGACTATTATTACTGGCAGATCTTACCGCAGTCATCACATCGATGTCCTGTCGTACGGTCCTGACTATTATTACTGGCAGAGCTTACCGCAGTCATCACATCGATGTCCTGGCGTACGGTCCTGACTATTATTACTGGCAGAGCTTACCGCAGTCATCACATCGATGTCCTGTCGCACGGTCCTGACTATTATTGCTGGCAGAGCTTACCGCAGTCATCACATCGATGTTCTGTCGTACGGTCCTGACTATTATTACTGGCAGAGCTTACCGCAGTCATCACATCGATGTCCTGGCGTACGGTCCTGACTATTATTACTGACAGAGCTTACCGCAGTCATCGATGTCCTGTCGTACGGTCCTGACTAATATTACTGGCAGATCTTACCGCAGTCATCCCATCGATGTCCTTTCGTACGGTCCTGACTATTATTACTGGCAGAGCTTACCGCAGTCATCACATCGATGTCCTGGCGTACGGTCCTGATTATTATTACTGGCAAAGCTTACCGCAGTCATCACATCGATGTCCTGGCGTACGGTCCTGACTATTATTACTGGCAGAGCTTACCGCAGTCATCCCATCGATGTCCTGTCGTACGGTCCTGACTATTATTACTGGCAGAGCTTACCGCAGTCATCCCATCGATGTCCTGGCGTACGGTCCTGACTATTATTACTGACAGAGCTTACGGCAGTCATCACATCGATGTCCTATCGTACGGTCCTGATTATTATTACTGGCAAAGCTTACCGCAGTCATCACATCGATGTCCTGGCGTACGGTCCTGACTATTATTACTGGCAGAGCTTACCGCAGTCATCCCATCGATGTCCTGTCGTACGGTCCTGACTATTATTACTGGCAGAGCTTACCGCAGTCATCACATCGATGTCCTGTCGCACGGTCCTGACTACTATTACTGGCAGATCTTACCGCAGTCATCACATCAATGTCCTGTCGCACGGTCCTGACTACTATTACTGGCAGAGCTTACCGCAGTCATCACATCGATGTCCTGTCGTACGGTCCTGACTATTATTACTGACAGAGCTTACCGCAGTCATCACATCGATATCCTGTCGTACGGTCCTGACTATTATTACTGGCAGAGCTTACCGCAGTCATCACATCGATGTCCTGTCGTACAGTGCTGACTATTATTACTGGCAGAGCTTACCGCAGTCATCCCATCGATGTCCTGTCGTAGGTCCTGACTATTATTACTGGCAGAGCTTACCGCAGTCATCACATCGATGTCCTGTCGTACGGTCCTGACTATTATTACTGACAGAGCTTACCGCAGTCATCACATCGATGTCCTGTCGTACGGTCCTGACTATTATTACTGGCAGAGCTTACCGCAGTCATCACATCGATGTCCTGTCGTACGGTCCTGACTATTATTACTGGCAGATCTTACCGCAGTCATCCCATCGATGTCCTTTCGTACGGTCCTGACTATTATTACTGACAGAGCTTACCGCAGTCATCACATCGATGTCCTTTCGTACGGTCCTGACTATTATTACTGGCAGATCTTACCGCAGTCATCCCATCGATATCCTTTCGTACGGTCCTGACTATTATTACTGGCAGAGCTTACCGCAGTCATCACATCGATGTCCTGTCGTACGGTCCTGACTATTATTACTGGCAGAGCTTACCGCAGTCATCACATCGATGTCCTGGCGTACGGTCCTTACTATTATTTCTGACAGAACTTACCGCAGTCATCGATGTCCTGTCGCACGGTCCTGACTATTATTACTGGCAGATCTTACCGCAGTCATCACATCGATGTCCTGTCGTACGGTGCTGACTATTATTACTGGCAGAGCTTACCGCAGTCATCACATCGATGTCCTGGCGTACGGTCCTGACTATTATTACTGGCAGAGCTTACCACAGTCATCACATTGATGTCATGTCGTACGGTCCTGACTATTATTACTGGCAGAGCTTACCGCAGTCATCACATCGATGTCCTGGCGTACGGTCCTGACTATTATTACTGGCAGAGCTTACCGCAGTCATCACATCGATGTCCTGTCGTACGGTCCTGACTATTATTACTGGCAGATCTTACCGCAGTCATCCCATCGATGTCCTTTCGTACGGTCCTGACTATTATTACTGACAGAGCTTACCGCAGTCATCACATCGATGTCCTTTCGTACGGTCCTGACTATTATTACTGGCAGATCTTACCGCAGTCATTCCATCGATGTCCTTTCGTACGGTCCTGACTATTATTACTGGCAGATCTTACCGCAGTCATCCCATCGATATTCTTTCGTACGGTCCTTACTATTATTACTGACAGAGCTTACCGCAGTCATCGATGTCCTGTCGCACGGTCCTGACTATTATTACTGGCAGATCTTACCGCAGTCATCACATCGATGTCCTGTCGTACGGTCCTGACTATTATTACTGGCAGAGCTTACCGCAGTCCTCACATCGATGTCCTGGCGTACGGTCATGACTATTATTACTGGCAGAGCTTACCGCAGTCATCACATCGATGTCCTGTCGCACGGTCCTGACTATTATTGCTGGCAGAGCTTACCGCAGTCATCACATCGATGTTCTGTCGTACGGTCCTGACTATTATTACTGGCAGAGCTTACCGCAGTCATCACATCGATGTCCTGGCGTACGGTCCTGACTATTATTACTGACAGAGCTTACCGCAGTCATCGATGTCCTGTCGTACGGTCCTGACTAATATTACTGGCAGATCTTACCGCAGTCATCCCATCGATGTTCTTTCGTACGGTCCTGACTATTATTACCGGCAGAGCTTACCGCAGTCATCACATCGATGTCCTGGCGTACGGTCCTGACTATTATTACTTGCAGAGCTTACCGCAGTCATCACATCGATGTTCTGTCGTACGGTCCTGATTATTATTACTGGCAGAGCTTACCGCGGTCATCACATCGATGTCATGTCGTACGGTCCTGACTATTATTACTGGCAGAGCTTACCGCAGTCATCACATCGATGTCCTGGCGTACGGTCCTGACTATTATTACTGGCAGAGCTTACCGGAGTCATCACATCGATGTCCTGGCGTACGGTCCTGACTATTATTACTGACAGAGCTTACGGCAGTCATCACATCGATGTCCTATCGTACGGTCCTGATTATTATTACTGGCAAAGCTTACCGCAGTCATCACATCGATGTCCTGGCGTACGGTCCTGACTATTATTACTGGCAGAGCTTACCGCAGTCATCCCATCGATGTCCTGTCGCACGGTCCTGACTATTATTACTGGCAGAGCTTACCGCAGTCATCACATCGATGTCCTGTCGCACGGTCCTGACTACTATTACTGGCAGATCTTACCGCAGTCATCACATCAATGTCCTGTCGCACGGTCCTGACTACTATTACTGGCAGAGCTTACCGCAGTCATCACATCGATGTCCTGTCGTACGGTCCTGACTATTATTACTGACAGAGCTTACCGCAGTCATCACATCGATATCCTGTCGTACGGTCCTGACTATTATTACTGGCAGAGCTTACCGCAGTCATCACATCGATGTCCTGTCGTACAGTGCTGACTATTATTACTGGCAGAGCTTACCGCAGTCATCCCATCGATGTCCTGTCGTAGGTCCTGACTATTATTACTGGCAGAGCTTACCGCAGTCATCACATCGATGTCCTGTCGTACGGTCCTGACTATTATTACTGACAGAGCTTACCGCAGTCATCACATCGATGTCCTGTCGTACGGTCCTGACTATTATTACTGGCAGAGCTTACCGCAGTCATCACATCGATGTCCTGTCGTACGGTCCTGACTATTATTACTGGCAGATCTTACCGCAGTCATCCCATCGATGTCCTTTCGTACGGTCCTGACTATTATTACTGACAGAGCTTACCGCAGTCATCACATCGATGTCCTTTCGTACGGTCCTGACTATTATTACTGGCAGATCTTACCGCAGTCATTCCATCGATGTCCTTTCGTACGGTCCTGACTATTATTACTGGCAGATCTTACCGCAGTCATCCCATCGATATTCTTTCGTACGGTCCTGACTATTATTACTGGCAGAGCTTTCCGCAGTCATCACATCGATGTCCTGTCGTACGGTCCTGACTATTATTACTGGCAGAGCTTACCGCAGTCATCACATCGATGTCCTGGCGTACGGTCCTTACTATTATTACTGACAGAGCTTACCGCAGTCATCGATGTCCTGTCGCACGGTCCTGACTATTATTACTGGCAGATCTTACCGCAGTCATCACATCGATGTCCTGTCGTACGGTCCTGACTATTATTACTGGCAGAGCTTACCGCAGTCATCACATCGATGTCCTGGCGTACGGTCCTGACTATTATTACTGGCAGAGCTTACCGCAGTCATCACATCGATGTCCTGTCGCACGGTCCTGACTATTATTGCTGGCAGAGCTTACCGCAGTCATCACATCGATGTTCTGTCGTACGGTCCTGACTATTATTACTGGCAGAGCTTACCGCAGTCATCACATCGATGTCCTGGCGTACGGTCCTGACTATTATTACTGACAGAGCTTACCGCAGTCATCGATGTCCTGTCGTACGGTCCTGACTAATATTACTGGCAGATCTTACCGCAGTCATCCCATCGATGTCCTTTCGTACGGTCCTGACTATTATTACTGGCAGAGCTTACCGCAGTCATCACATCGATGTCCTGGCGTACGGTCCTGATTATTATTACTGGCAAAGCTTACCGCAGTCATCACATCGATGTCCTGGCGTACGGTCCTGACTATTATTACTGGCAGAGCTTACCGCAGTCATCCCATCGATGTCCTGTCGTACGGTCCTGACTATTATTACTGGCAGAGCTTACCGCAGTCATCACATCGATGTCCTGTCGCACGGTCCTGACTACTATTACTGGCAGATCTTACCGCAGTCATCACATCAATGTCCTGTCGCACGGTCCTGACTACTATTACTGGCAGAGCTTACCGCAGTCATCACATCGATGTCCTGTCGTACGGTCCTGACTATTATTACTGACAGAGCTTACCGCAGTCATCACATCGATATCCTGTCGTACGGTCCTGACTATTATTACTGGCAGAGCTTACCGCAGTCATCACATCGATGTCCTGTCGTACAGTGCTGACTATTATTACTGGCAGAGCTTACCGCAGTCATCCCATCGATGTCCTGTCGTAGGTCCTGACTATTATTACTGGCAGAGCTTACCGCAGTCATCACATCGATGTCCTGTCGTACGGTCCTGACTATTATTACTGACAGAGCTTACCGCAGTCATCACATCGATGTCCTGTCGTACGGTCCTGACTATTATTACTGGCAGAGCTTACCACAGTCATCACATCGATGTCCTGTCGTACGGTCCTGACTATTATTACTTGCAGAGCTTACCGCAGTCATCACATCGATGTCCTTTCGTGCGGTCCTGACTATTATTACTGGCAGAGCTTACCGCAGTCATCACATTGATGTCCTGTCGTACGGTCCTGACTACTATTACTGGCAGAGCTTACCGCAGTCATCACATCGATGTCCTTTCGTACGGTCCTGACTATTATTACTGGCAGAGCTTACCGCAGTCATCACATCGATGTCCTTTCGTACGGTCCTGACTATTATTACTTGCAGAGCTTACCGCAGTCATCACATCGATGTCCTTTCGTACG
This sequence comes from Arenicola marina, assembly GCA_964019135.1. Taxonomy (NCBI): domain Eukaryota; kingdom Metazoa; phylum Annelida; class Polychaeta; family Arenicolidae; genus Arenicola; species Arenicola marina. The sequence continues at coordinate 22,307,835 of OZ025248.1, read as the reverse complement.
GTCCTGACTATTATTACTTGCAGAGCTTACCGCAGTCATCACATCGATGTCCTTTCGTACGGTCCTGACTATTATTACTTGCAGAGCTTACCGCAGTCATCACATCGATGTCCTGTCGTACGGTCCTGACTACTATTACTGGCAGAGCTTACCGCAGTCATCACATCGATGTCCTTTCGTACGGTCCTGACTATTATTACTGGCAGAGCTTACCGCAGTCATCACATCGATGTCCTTTCGTACGGTCCTGACTATTATTACTTGCAGAGCTTACCGCAGTCATCACATCGATGTCCTTTCGTACGGTCCTGACTATTATTACTTGCAGAGCTTACCGCAGTCATCACATCGATGTCCTGTCGTACGGTCCTGACTACTATTACTGGCAGAGCTTACCGCAGTCATCACATCGATGTCCTTTCGTACGGTCCTGACTATTATTACTGGCAGAGCTTACCGCAGTCATCACATCGATGTCCTTTCGTACGGTCCTGACTATTATTACTGGCAGATCTTACCGCAGTCATCACATCGATGTCCTTTCGTACGGTCATGACTATTATTACTGGCAGATCTTACCGCAGTCATCCCATCGATGTCCTTTCGTACGGTCCTGACTATTATTACTGACAGAGCTTACCGCAGTCATCACATCGATGTCCTTTCGTACGGTCCTGACTATTATTACTGGCAGATCTTACCGGAGTCATTCCATCGATGTCCTTTCGTACGGTCCTGACTATTATTACTGGCAGATCTTACCGCAGTCATCCCATCGATATCCTTTCGTACGGTCCTGACTATTATTACTGGCAGAGCTTACCGCAGTCATCACATCGATGTCCTGTCGTACGGTCCTGACTATTATTACTGGCAGAGCTTACCGCAGTCATCACATCGATGTCCTGGCGTACGGTCCTGACTATTATTACTGGCAGAGCTTACCGCAGTCATCACATCGATGTCCTGTCGCACGGTCCTGACTATTATTACTGGCAGAGCTTACCGCAGTCATCACATCGATGTCCTGTCGCACGGTCCTGACTATTATTACTTGCAGAGCTTACCGCAGTCATCACATCGATGTTCTGTCGTACGGTCCTGATTATTATTACTGGCAGAGCTTACCGCGGTCATCACATCGATGTTATGTCGTACGGTCCTGACTATTATTACTGGCAGAGCTTACCGCAGTCATCACATCGATGTCCTGGCGTACGGTCCTGACTATTATTACTGGCAGAGCTTACCGGAGTCATCACATCGATGTCCTGGCGTACGGTCCTGACTATTATTACTGACAGAGCTTACGGCAGTCATCACATCGATGTCCTATCGTACGGTCCTGATTATTATTACTGGCAAAGCTTACCGCAGTCATCACATCGATGTCCTGGCGTACGGTCCTGACTATTATTACTGGCAGAGCTTACCGCAGTCATCCCATCGATGTCCTGTCGCACGGTCCTGACTATTATTACTGGCAGAGCTTACCGCAGTCATCACATCGATGTCCTGTCGCACGGTCCTGACTACTATTACTGGCAGATCTTACCGCAGTCATCACATCAATGTCCTGTCGCACGGTCCTGACTACTATTACTGGCAGAGCTTACCGCAGTCATCACATCGATGTCCTGTCGTACGGTCCTGACTATTATTACTGACAGAGCTTACCGCAGTCATCACATCGATATCCTGTCGTACGGTCCTGACTATTATTACTGGCAGAGCTTACCGCAGTCATCACATCGATGTCCTGTCGTACAGTGCTGACTATTATTACTGGCAGAGCTTACCGCAGTCATCCCATCGATGTCCTGTCGTAGGTCCTGACTATTATTACTGGCAGAGCTTACCGCAGTCATCACATCGATGTCCTGTCGTACGGTCCTGACTATTATTACTGACAGAGCTTACCGCAGTCATCACATCGATGTCCTGTCGTACGGTCCTGACTATTATTACTGGCAGAGCTTACCGCAGTCATCACATCGATGTCCTGTCGTACGGTCCTGACTATTATTACTGGCAGATCTTACCGCAGTCATCCCATCGATGTCCTTTCGTACGGTCCTGACTATTATTACTGACAGAGCTTACCGCAGTCATCACATCGATGTCCTTTCGTACGGTCCTGACTATTATTACTGGCAGATCTTACCGCAGTCATTCCATCGATGTCCTTTCGTACGGTCCTGACTATTATTACTGGCAGATCTTACCGCAGTCATCCCATCGATATTCTTTCGTACGGTCCTGACTATTATTACTGGCAGAGCTTACCGCAGTCATCACATCGATGTCCTGTCGTACGGTCCTGACTATTATTACTGGCAGAGCTTACCGCAGTCATCACATCGATGTCCTGGCGTACGGTCCTTACTATTATTACTGACAGAGCTTACCGCAGTCATCGATGTCCTGTCGCACGGTCCTGACTATTATTACTGGCAGATCTTACCGCAGTCATCACATCGATGTCCTGTCGTACGGTCCTGACTATTATTACTGGCAGAGCTTACCGCAGTCATCACATCGATGTCCTGGCGTACGGTCCTGACTATTATTACTGGCAGAGCTTACCGCAGTCATCACATCGATGTCCTGTCGCACGGTCCTGACTATTATTGCTGGCAGAGCTTACCGCAGTCATCACATCGATGTTCTGTCGTACGGTCCTGACTATTATTACTGGCAGAGCTTACCGCAGTCATCACATCGATGTCCTGGCGTACGGTCCTGACTATTATTACTGACAGAGCTTACCGCAGTCATCGATGTCCTGTCGTACGGTCCTGACTAATATTACTGGCAGATCTTACCGCAGTCATCCCATCGATGTCCTTTCGTACGGTCCTGACTATTATTACTGGCAGAGCTTACCGCAGTCATCACATCGATGTCCTGGCGTACGGTCCTGATTATTATTACTGGCAAAGCTTACCGCAGTCATCACATCGATGTCCTGGCGTACGGTCCTGACTATTATTACTGGCAGAGCTTACCGCAGTCATCCCATCGATGTCCTGTCGTACGGTCCTGACTATTATTACTGGCAGAGCTTACCGCAGTCATCACATCGATGTCCTGTCGCACGGTCCTGACTACTATTACTGGCAGATCTTACCGCAGTCATCACATCAATGTCCTGTCGCACGGTCCTGACTACTATTACTGGCAGAGCTTACCGCAGTCATCACATCGATGTCCTGTCGTACGGTCCTGACTATTATTACTGACAGAGCTTACCGCAGTCATCACATCGATATCCTGTCGTACGGTCCTGACTATTATTACTGGCAGAGCTTACCGCAGTCATCACATCGATGTCCTGTCGTACAGTGCTGACTATTATTACTGGCAGAGCTTACCGCAGTCATCCCATCGATGTCCTGTCGTAGGTCCTGACTATTATTACTGGCAGAGCTTACCGCAGTCATCACATCGATGTCCTGTCGTACGGTCCTGACTATTATTACTGACAGAGCTTACCGCAGTCATCACATCGATGTCCTGTCGTACGGTCCTGACTATTATTACTGGCAGAGCTTACCACAGTCATCACATCGATGTCCTGTCGTACGGTCCTGACTATTATTACTTGCAGAGCTTACCGCAGTCATCACATCGATGTCCTTTCGTGCGGTCCTGACTATTATTACTGGCAGAGCTTACCGCAGTCATCACATCGATGTCCTTTCGTACGGTCCTGACTATTATTACTTGCAGAGCTTACCGCAGTCATCACATCGATGTCCTGTCGTACGGTCCTGACTACTATTACTGGCAGAGCTTACCGCAGTCATCACATCGATGTCCTTTCGTACGGTCCTGACTATTATTACTGGCAGAGCTTACCGCAGTCATCACATCGATGTCCTTTCGTACGGTCCTGACTATTATTACTGGCAGATCTTACCGCAGTCATCACATCGATGTCCTTTCGTACGGTCATGACTATTATTACTGGCAGATCTTACCGCAGTCATCCCATCGATGTCCTTTCGTACGGTCCTGACTATTATTACTGACAGAGCTTACCGCAGTCATCACATCGATGTCCTTTCGTACGGTCCTGACTATTATTACTGGCAGATCTTACCGGAGTCATTCCATCGATGTCCTTTCGTACGGTCCTGACTATTATTACTGGCAGATCTTACCGCAGTCATCCCATCGATATCCTTTCGTACGGTCCTGACTATTATTACTGGCAGAGCTTACCGCAGTCATCACATCGATGTCCTGTCGTACGGTCCTGACTATTATTACTGGCAGAGCTTACCGCAGTCATCACATCGATGTCCTGGCGTACGGTCCTGACTATTATTACTGGCAGAGCTTACCGCAGTCATCACATCGATGTCCTGTCGCACGGTCCTGACTATTATTACTGGCAGAGCTTACCGCAGTCATCACATCGATGTCCTGTCGTACGGTCCTGATTATTATTACTGGCAGAGCTTACCGCAGTCATCACATCGATGTCCTGGCGTACGGTCCTGACTATTATTACTGGCAGAGCTTACCACAGTCATCACATCGATGTCATGTCGTACGGTCCTGACTATTATTACTGGCAGAGCTTACCGCAGTCATCACATCGATGTCCTGGCGTACGGTCCTGACTATTATTACTGGCAGAGCTTACCGCAGTCATCACATCGATGTCCTGTCGTACGGTCCTGACTATTATTACTGGCAGATCTTACCGCAGTCATCCCATCGATGTCCTTTCGTACGGTCCTGACTATTATTACTGACAGAGCTTACCGCAGTCATCACATCGATGTCCTTTCGTACGGTCCTGACTATTATTACTGGCAGATCTTACCGCAGTCATTCCATCGATGTCCTTTCGTACGGTCCTGACTATTATTACTGGCAGATCTTACCGCAGTCATCCCATCGATATCCTTTCGTACGGTCCTGACTATTATTACTGGCAGAGCTTACCGCAGTCATCACATCGATGTCCTTTCGTACGGTCCTGACTATTATTACTGGCAGAGCTTACCGCAGTCATCACATCGATGTCCTGGCGTACGGTCCTGACTATTATTACTGACAGAGCTTACCGCAGTCATCGATGTCCTGTCGCACGGTCCTGACTATTATTACTGGCAGATCTTACCGCAGTCATCACATCGATGTCCTGTCGTACGGTCCTGACTATTATTACTGGCAGAGCTTACCGCAGTCATCACATCGATGTCCTGGCGTACGGTCCTGACTATTATTACTGGCAGAGCTTACCGCAGTCATCACATCGATGTCCTGTCGTACGGTCCTGACTATTATTACTGGCAGAGCGTACCGCAGTCATCACATCGATGTTCTGTCGTACGGTCCTGACTATTATTACTGGCAGAGCTTACCGCAGTCATCACATCGATGTCCTGGCGTACGGTCCTGACTATTATTACTGACAGAGCTTACCGCAGTCATCGATGTCCTGTCGTACGGTCCTGACTAATATTACTGGCAGATCTTACCGCAGTCATCCCATCGATGTCCTTTCGTACGGTCCTGACTATTATTACTGGCAGAGCTTACCGCAGTCATCACATCGATATCCTGTCGTACGGTTCTGACTATTATTACTGGCAGAGCCTACCGCAGTCATCACATCGATGTCCTGGCGTACGGTCCTTACTATTATTACTGGCAGAGCTTACCGCAGTCATCACATCGATGTTCTGTCGTACGGTCCTGATTATTATTACTGGCAGAGCTTACCGCAGTCATCACATCGATGTCATGTCGTACGGTCCTGACTATTATTACTGGCAGAGCTTACCGCAGTCATCACATCGATGTCCTGGCGTACGGTCCTGACTATTATTACTGACAGATCTTACCGCAGTCATCCCATCGATGTCCTTTCGTACGGTCCTGACTATTATTACTGACAGAGATTACCGCAGTCATCACATCGATGTCCTGTCGTACGGTCCTGATTATTATTACTGGCAGAGCTTACCGCAGTCATCACATCGATGTCCTGGCGTACGGTCCTGACTATTATTACTGGCAGAGCTTACCACAGTCATCACATCGATGTCATGTCGTACGGTCCTGACTATTATTACTGGCAGAGCTTACCGCAGTCATCACATCGATGTCCTGGCGTACGGTCCTGACTATTATTACTGGCAGAGCTTACCACAGTCATCACATCGATGTCCTGTCGCACGGTCCTGACTACTATTACTGGCAGATCTTACCGCTGTCATCACATCAATGTCCTGTCGCACGGTCCTGACTACTATTACTGGCAGAGCTTACCGCAGTCATCACATCGATGTCCTGGCGTACGGTCCTGACTATTATTACTGGCAGAGCTTACCGCAGTCATCACATCGATGTCCTTTCGTACGGTCCTGACTATTATTACTGACAGAGCTTACCGCAGTCATCACATCGTTGTCCTATCGTACGGTCCTGAATATTATTACTGGCAGAGCTTACCGCAGTCATCACATCGATGTCCTGGCGTACGGTCCTGACTATTATTACTGGCAGAGCTTACCGCAGTCATCACATCGATGTCATGTCGTAATGTCCTGACTATTATTACTGGCAGAGCTTACCGCAGTCATCACATCGATGTCCTGGCGTACGGTCCTGACTATTATTACTGGCAGAGCTTACCGCAGTCATCAGATCGATGTCCTGTCGCACGGTCCTGACTACTATTACCGGCAGATCTTACCGCTGTCATCACATCAATGTCCTGTCGCACGGTCCTGACTACTATTACTGGCAGAGCTTACCGCAGTCATCACATCGATGTCCTGTCGTACGGTCCTGACTATTATTACTGACAGAGCTTACCGCAGTCATCACATCGATGTCCTGTCGTACTGTCCTGACTATTATTACTAGCAGATCTTACCGCAGTCATCCCATCGATGTCCTTTCGTACGGTCCTGACTATTATTACTGACAGAGCTTACCGCAGTCATCACATCGATGTCCTGGCGTACGGTCCTGACTATTATTACTGACAGAGCTTACCACAGTCATCACATCGATGTCCTGTCTTTGGTTGCTGACTATTATTACAGACAGAGCTTATCGCAGTCATCACATCGATGTCCTGTCGCACGGTCCTGACTATTATTACTGGCAGAGCTTACCGCAGTCATCACATCGATGTCCTTGAGTACGGTCCTGACTATTATTACAAAGTCGTGCAATGTTCGCGCCCAAGCGTGAACAACGACTTCATTGTGTTCAAAATAGGGCGTCGAACGAATCCAGAAATTATAATTTATATAGACTATAAAAAAATTAGATAAATATACCATGTAAACTTATGTCATTAATAAGCTTGCTCTCAATCTCGATAAAACTAAATTCTTGGTTTTTATACCGAAGCGAAAGAAAATTAGTATCCAGAGCCATGTCTTTATTTCTAGCCAATTTGTTGTGCAAACTACTACCACGAATTTTTTGGGTGTACAATTAGATTGTGACCTGTTGTGGAAACAACATATAGATTATATTAAAGGCAAATTGGCAAGGGCGCTTGGAATAATCACTTGTGCAAGAAAATGTTTAACCAATGACACCCTCCGGATTTTATATTATTGTTTTGTATCTACATATCTATCATATTGTATTGAAGTATGGGGAGCCTCGTGTAATAGCTATTTAACCCTTCTTGTCATAATCCAGAAAAATATAGTTCGCATATTGTCTGGAGTTAATAAATGGGCCCATTCAGTACCGTTATTCGTAATGAATAAGATTCTACCGCTCACATCATTACTGTTAGTGAGCAGGTGAGCAGGTGAGCAGGTGAGCAGGTGCGCGCAGGAGCGAATACCCGACGAACGTTGCTGCGCCATTGACGTTATACATTGGCGAATTAGTCCATTAATAATTTCGTTAACGGGCGCCAATATAGTTTGCATACGACACGACGACTTATCATCTGTGAACAATAGCTTATTGTTTAGGGTAAGGCGGTGTTTTCTACAGTGATGTGTGTACAATAAGGCCAGCTGTACGATGTGGGCCACAGGGAACGAACCGACCACAGACCCACCTATAAACACACACATGATCTATAGACAGACAAGGCAGCCCCGTGCATGTGGTCGGGGGGGGGGGGGGGCAGGGGCATCGACCGACCCCCAGCCAGCCAGCCAGTCCGGACTCGCCAGACCCTGGTGTCCCCAGCCAGGCTCAGCGTGGATCAGTCGATGGCCGATTGAGCGGACCGTGACGGTCGCGTCTCTGCCTGTGGGACACGACACTCAGACAGGGCTGGGGGGAGGGGGGGGGGGAGGGGTCGGAGGACGAATTCATGTGAGGGGTATTAGGGAGAAGTTGGCGGTGGCGGTTAGTTGTGAGGGGGTGGGGGGATCGACGGGGTAGGGTGGGGGGTTGAGGGTTGAGGTGTAGGTGAGGAAGGGAGAGAGGGGGATTAGGAATTGTTGAGGCGTAGAAGGGAAGGAGGGGATGGAGGGGTGGAGAGGGGTCCACGACCGGGTGTGGTGCGTCCACACAGCTGACGAAGCCTTCCCCAACGACTGGAATAAGGTGGACCAGGTGAGTGCATCGAGGGGTGGTGTGTGTGTGTGTGGGGGGGGGGGGGCTTGAGGCACCGTGATTACAGACACAACCAACATGTTCGCCAGTCCAGCACCATAATCTCCCGACACTCCCGAATGTAGCAGAATCCTTACATCCTTTTCATTATAAATCTCTAGCAGATAATAATTATAAGCAGCTTATCTCCGTCTGGTTTCCCGAGATGCATTCATACCGTCATTAAAATTTCATATTTGCTCAAGCGTATCATGCCACCGATACATACATATATATACATATTGATTTGTAGTATGTTAATACCAATCTTGGCCTGTGTATTAACGCGTGGGTACGACATGTGTATAGCCCCCCACCCCGACCCCTTACCCCCGACGGGTTTTCACCTGCAGTGGCGGCAGTGACCGTGACATTGGCGATGTGGCTATGGCAGTCTTCACGGCGTGCGGGGCTGGTCGATGCCAGTCTGCAGGCCATGGGTGACACGGGGCCCGACATTGGGCCGTGACCGATCGAAGCCCATACAGTGAACGACAACACAAAATTATAGAAGAGGTTGTGCGTATTATAGTCTGGGATAACATTGTCAGCTAAGCGGTGAGTATTATAGATATGTATCAACATGCAGTTTACTTGGTTATAAGAATATTGGAAAGACATTGCTGTAGTTGATGGTTGTGAGGATGTAGCTGTGTGGTATACTAGCACTGAGCGGTGAGATTGCGTCCAAGACCGATCGCTGTGACAGATATAATAAACCGTCGTTGTCATTGCGGACGATAGACACCATGATGTGTCTGGAAGACCCGGTGTAGCATGATAACCTGTCCGCCGTCATAAAGTGTCCGGCTGACGTGTGCGCATGTGGAACGAATGGGGTTCCTATGTAAATATCACATGTATGTTAGGTTTAGGGTTAGGTTAGGATTAGGTTAGGGCCTGGGTTAGGGTTAGGGTTAGGATTAGGGTTCTGGTTAGGGGTTAATGCTATGAAAGAAGCGTGGCCGGACAGGTTATCACGGCCGGACAGGTTATTATGTTACACCGGTTATACTGCGGGTTAAAAATACACAAAAATAACAAAACTGCTAATTCAGCGGCTACCTCTAGTTAGCCATTCGTGATGAACTGATGGATTGTCCAATTTGCTGCCGATATTTTTAGCGGTGCGTGCGGCGCAACGATCCCGCCTGGTGCCGCTGGTTCATTACCATGGCTCACTCCAGTAGTGACGCCAGCAGTGGGCTAGCATTTGTGTTTTCGGGACTCTTGTGTCAGGACGCTTTGTTACAAAACTGTGGATTACGATTTGCTGTTTGCCACGGGGTACAAAACGAATGCACGGGTCCCTCGGTGTTAACATCATGAAATACTGATGGCGACCGCCACATCAACAACAACGGTCGGGCCTCGGGGGTCCTGTTGGTAGAAAACTGACCGTGTGTCAGCCGAATTCTATATCCACGTCCCAACGGGGTCCGAACTCGGTGTGTCGCAATGTGTCAATCATACACTTGTCCCACGACGATCCGTTTAGTTATCGGCTTAACTCATGAGGGCACAAATGAGGCTAATGTCATTTGATTAATTCAGTTCAAGTACCATACGTGCATAATGACTCGCCAAACGTTTATTCATCTCCACGTCAATCTTATGCGCAGATCGACAGCTTGGTTACATGTTTCAAAAAAAGTATTCCGCCTTTTGTCACAGAAAGACATACGCCTATGCCAATTATACAGTATAAATTACTTTTGGGGATATACATCGAACATTTTTCTTATCGAAAGCCTTAGACAACACATCACACATAGCTAAATGTTGCCCATGTATGCTGGGCAGCCGTCGTGACCCAGAGGTTGTAGTGTAATGGGCCAGTTAGTGTGAAAGGCTGGGGCGAAATATTTCGCCCGATCCCACGCTAATATCATATTCGAATGCAAAATATTCAGCCCCAGCAGTTTCGAACTTATAGCCCAGCAAAACGACAGTTGCCGGTTTAAACCCCACCCGTGTCTGGGGACACGAACACAGCTGACATACAACGTCACTCCACTCCCATTAGTGCCTCAAGCGGTGACCTTTCGATCATCGTGCGTGACAATGGGTGACCGTGAGTGATTTGGAATGACCGCTTGTGTCCTTGAGTGACCATGCAGGAACGTGAGTGACCGTGGATGACCGTGAGTGAAATGGAGTGACTGTGCATAAACTTGAGTGACCATGGGTGACTGTGAGTCATGGTGGGTGACAGTGGGTATCCTTCAGTGACCCTCGGTGACCTTCGGTGATCTCTTGTGCTCCATGAGTGAGCTGAATGGCCCTAAATATACATCCACCGCCGCTGAGGTCGATAATCTTCGTTCAATAATGGAGTTCCCTTGTTCGACTCAACCTCAAGTCACCTGGCCGTGATTGTGTAACTCACGCAGTTCCAATATGGGTCACCATCGGATTAAATCTGATGCTAACCCCAGTTGTTACTGCACAATGGGACTGGGTGGGGTCAGGTGTATTAGGGGTCAGGGTACTAAATTAATAGAGATCCCCTGAACCGTTAAGATCACTCCTCTCAACTGGGCGCTTGTCAGAGTCCATCGAACTCAGTCATAGGGCAGCCACTCAGGGGTTTGAGCCAAAGTTCCAGTCAGTGCCGCTGGGTAAGGATTCCCATTCTTTTGTCGACAACTGTATTACAAGGGATTATTATTCCTTGACCTGTCCCATTGATGGGTGTGACCTAACAGTGTTTAGTGTCTCAGTGTAAGCTTACCAAAATCTCCCGCGACGTGAGGCAAGGCCAAATGAAGGTCACTATCTGGCGTATTATGTCCGTACGAGTGCGTTTTTCGGTAGTTCTCAGGTTGTACTTGTTTTATGATCAAAAGATATTTTCACCCTCAGAGATTTGCTGCCCAACGACGTGAGGAATCATGGAAGGAAGTTACAACGCTCCCCACCAGAGGCTTCCCGACATGGCGCGCCAACTGGCGAGCGCTCTGCAAACTAGGAGAGGTCACGTGCCGAAGACAGGTTTGTCACGTGCTCCGTAAAAACATAACAGCACGTGATCTGCATGATTCAATTAACATCTTGTCTGCTGGCGAGGAGAGGTCACCTGCCGAAGACGGGTTTGTCACGTGCTCCATAAAAACATAACGTTACAGCACGTGATCTGATTCCATTAACTTGTCTGTTCGGCATTTCGTATTTCTGAGTTCGCTGATCGAAATATTGGTACGTTACTCATCGTTTCACCGTTCGTCTTATGGTTACTTTTTTCGGTGTCACACCGGAGTAATCGGCTCATATTAATCAGCCTAACATCTGGTCTTATGAAACAGCATTTTTGTGTCTTTTTCTATAGAGTACCAGTCGCCCACTTAGAGATTCACATTTAATTGATTTTACTCATTATGCTGCACAGATGTGCGTGGGCATTTGTTTTATAACAAAACAGCTTTGATTGATCGTGTGATTATCACCAAGACATACTCGGGGACGTAGTTTGATTACTCTGTCAGCCACTAGATGTCATCACGTACGACGCTATTACCTTGACGAAGACTGCCCAGGTAGACTCTGACTACATACTCGCACCTGCCTTGTAGATGGCTCAGCGTCTTCTGGTTTATCCCCAGACCCAGACCCCCAGGGGGACCACGTGGGACCCCATCGAGACGACCCCTTCAGCGCCGAGTTCGAACACGAGGTAGAGGCGGCTGGTGACGTAGACGATCGGCGGGAGGAGGCGGTCGCTTGGAACAACAACAAACAGCCCCCCAAAACAGCTGTGAAACCTCGCGCTATGTCGTCGACAGGCTCACTGACGGCGAAACCTCGGTCTGGTCCGCCTCAACCGCCCCCGAAACCCCGCAAGCCGAGTTCAGATAACCGCTTCCAAGAAGTGCCAAACGAGAGCGCAAGAGACGAAAATAGAGACGGTGGCGCCGCACAGCGGGAAGAATGGCCGGATCCGCCGAATGACCTCGCTAATTGCACGGAGTCGGAATCCGGATCTGAAGGGGATCGCAAGGGGAGCGCAAGCGGCGACGGGGGAGGGATCCTCCCGGCCGTGGACGAGGTCTTTGTATATGAACATAACTCCCCGGATGTGCACAAGTATCCATCGGTCTCGTCCAGCGAGAGTCTCGCGCGAACGCGCTCGCAGGTATCCAGGCCACCTATGCAGTATCAAAACGTGGAGCTGCACATGGCGCAGACCTATGAGACTCGGCTAAGCAGGAGGCATTCCGGGCCGAGCCGGTACGAGAACGTGGTGCTCCCGCGGGAGATCCCCTCCCTGGTCAGGACCCCACCCGAGAGTCCCCCACCGGACCCGTCACCAGTCCCACCCCCTGTGCCGAGCAAACCGGGGGAGGCGGACGCTGCGAGTACCCCCCACATCCGGGTCAAAACGCGCTACGAGAACATCACGTTACCATGGGAACCGACCACGGAGCAGCCACCGGCGGACATTAGCCCAGAAGCGGGAGGACACTTCGGCGACAGCCGTGACAGCACTCTCACGGCGTCTTTCCCTGAGACGCTAGCCGCCAGTGAGTCCCCTGAGCGGGCAGACACCGCCTGCATGACGTCACATCCGGGAGGTGATGGCGATGACGATGATGATGATGATGATGATGATGACAGCTACTTCTCGGACAGCGAGTTTGACGACGAGAACGAAGAGATCCGGGAACTTCTTGACGATCAGATGTCGTTGGCGAGCCACAGCGCTAGCAGCGGCGACGGGGAGAACCAGGTGAGACTGCGCGAGAATACATGCCCACCAGGCCGAACTTGTTCTATTTCGGAATATTTAAGTATATAAACATGTCTATGGCTGACTTGTTAAGGACGATTCCTGAAATACGTTTAATGGCTTCGTCGCAAAGAACATCAATAAGAAGATATAACTGTATTTAAGTGAGGTATTTAACGCAACGAAGCCAATTAAAACTGGGATTAAACATTAAGGCACGGAGCAACAGAAATAATGTGATCACATCACCTGCCTTTTATCTCCACATTCCCTGGTGGATAAAAATTAATGTTATACGATCAACCGTTAGAGATTAATAACGGGTTTCAGGAGCGATGCTCGTCAGAGGAAGACCCTCTACAGGAAGTTGCGCAGGAGCTGTTGCGCACGGAGAAGGCCTATGTGGATCGCTTACATTTCCTATGCAAAGTTAGTCAAAAGAGCACCGCTTCCCCCAGCAAGCACCACTTCCCCCAGCAAGCTTTTCATTTACATTTCATTCCCAGGCTTGATAAGTGGATTAACATACCTTGGATAATATACGGATAGAATTTAAAACGTTTTGTCTTTACCGTCCAGGTCGTTAACGTTATCTATTTACTGTGTTATGTTGTTTATGTTATTAACACCGTTATCCATATCCATATGTTTCACGTTATTAATGATTTTATATCGAGATACCTCTAAATATTCCAAGTCGTTGGATGCTATTTACTGACAACGTTATCTAGGTAGTCCAGGTCGTTTGATGCTACTTCCGACAACGTTATCTATAATGTATCTTTCAGGTTGTCTTGCTCAACCTCAAGATCCTTAACAACATCCCTGGCGTTTCGGTACTTCCTGCTGACGTCATCAAGCAGATATTTGCCAACCTCGAAGTCATCTTCAACTTCCATTCAGGCAACGTTCTTCCACGTTTGGCAGAGGTCATACACGAATGGTGAGGTCACATTGGCTCCAAGTCCAAACATTGGTGCATTACCCGTGCAGCTAATGCGAAGGTCAACTGCGTTTAGTAGCATGCCTTTTCCTCTTCCATTTCCTCCCCTCAATTTGCCACAGAAGTCCTAAATTTAAAAAAAATGAAACAAAGCCTCAAAACAATAATACAATGACGCAACAATAATAACACTTTTAATTCTATGCCGGCCCTGTCCTTGATAAATAGGCGCGATTGACCTCAATGTGGGTGAATTCATTACCATCCTGCCTGCCTGCATCCCTCAGGACGCTCTCGGCACCCCGTCTGGGAGACTTCTTGCGCAGTATCGGACCCTTCCTGAAGCTCTATAAAGAGTACTGCGAAAATTTCCATCGCGCCCAGACAGCCTACGACCTCTGGCTGAAGAAATCACCGTCCTTCCAGGCTTTCGTGGAGGAAATAGAAGTAACTATTTTCCTTGTATCATGTGAAACCCATCCATTTAGTCTTTGTTACTATTTTTACTGTTGGTGTAGTGATGAAGCCAAACTTTGCATTGTTTGTATACTTTAACTCTCATGGAGACAGCCATGAACAAGGATGACCATTATGGGTGATGAAGGATTCTATGGTAAACACTTTAATGGTGTAATTTACAGAGGACGCCAGAGTGCCGACGCCTCACAGTCAGACAACACCTGTTGGATGTGCTGCATCGCGTGTCAAAGTACCAGTCTACACTTAAAGGTACTGTCTACACTTACAGGCACCGCCTGTACTTAAAGGTTCTGTCTACACTTAAAAGTATTAACACTTAAAGGCACTGTGTACACTTAAAGGTACTGTATTAACTTAAATGTACTGTCTACACTTAAAAGTATTAACACTTAAAGGCACTGTGTACTCTTAAAGGTACTGTATTAACTTAAAGGTACTGTATACACTTAACGGTACTGTCTGCATGTAATGCACAGCCACCCCTGTTCTGCATTATATTTAATTCCTATTATACAGAGTCACAAATTATAAGCAAAGTTTAATATATGATTTGGCCTCTTCCAGAGTACTTGGACTACCTTCCAGAGACAAGTGAGGATCGTGTGGGAGCCACAGGTATGCCTAAGGGGTCCATGACCTCATTGCCAGTTGAAGAGAGGTCTTGGGACGACCAAGGATTCTAAACAGATAATATAATATAGTTCGACAACCGTCAATTGAGAAGGTTCAAATGTAGAACGGTGGCATGTCTCCATGAGTCTTGTGTGTGTGTGGTTGTTTGCGGGTGGTCGGGGAAGGGGGGGGGGAGGTAACCCTTTATTATCTTCGAAGAATAATATGAGATCATGCACCTCATCAACATGGACAACCATGGAGCACGAACGCTGTATCAAAGATATACATATATATATATGTATATATATGTAAATGTATTCGGTAGCGGATAAAGACGTGTCAGTTCCGGTTATGATAATCATAATGTACCCTAGCGATCCCGGTATGCATTTATCGGCCTGCGCTGTGACGTCACGCATATCATTACGAACCACGTGCCATTGTCACACGGAAACACGCCCTCACATAATTGTTTACTAGTTATAGCGAAATTGGATTTTAATTACGATGAATACTCATTTTATGTAAATCTTCTATTTGCTTGTATATTGCAGAAGCTCTAGTCGTCATCAAGGAGATATGCAGCGACCTAGATAGGGCCATGGGCTATGATGTACGTATACCCCACATGGACTCATAGACGCATCCGCCATTTGTAATGATTGGTTATTGTGTTAGGTTTCAAACAAGTTTGCTTATACTTGTAATGAGTTTACGTGACGATTCATAGGGAAATAGTAAATGGTAAAATGTTTATTTAGTACTTTAGGCACAACGCCCATGGTACACATATACAATTTTCGATACAATATTTGATTCATAGCTTTAACCTATAGAAGGGAGTACCCGCTAGTGGCGTTCTAATCCTAAGCTGTGTCCCATTTCCACAGTCATGTGATAACCTGCGCCAATATTTAACCTGGTATATCTTCACACCTGCACCAATATTTAACCTGATATATCTTCTCACCTGCACCAATAGCTAACCTGGTATATCTTCACACCTGCACCAATATTTAACCTGGTATTTCTTCACACCTGCGCCAATATATAACCTGGTATTTCTTCACACCTGCACCAATATTTAACCTGGTATATCTTCACACCTGCACCAATATTTAACCTGGTATTTCTTCACACCTGCACCACTATTTAACCTGGTATATCTTCACACCTGCACCAATATTTAACCTGGTATTTCTTCACACCTGCACCACTAATTAACCTGGTATTTGTTGACACCTGCACCACTATTTAACCTGGTATTTGTTGACACCTGCACGCGTATTGCGGGATGCAGGTCGTTATAATTCGTCCACATCGCCATGTACGCTGCGATGAACGACATAGTACTGCACCTGCACCCATCAGAAACCCGTGCAGCATGCAGAATCCGCCACGCTGATCCCTCATCATATACATAGGCTTGATATGTCGTAGTAACAGCATCGGATCGTCTTTGATATACACACAGGAACGCATGCAGAGGCTGAAAGAGACACAAGCCAAGATAAACATCTCGCCAACTATCGTGAGAGCCACGCGAGAGTTGATCAAAGAGGACAAGATCAAAACCATAGCTCCACAGACAGGACATGCCCTTGAGCGTTACATCTTTCTGGTAAACTGCCGCCCTTATACACAGTCTCTCGACATAAATGCTTTACTAAATATAATATTATTGAGGCATTAACGGCATTTAAAAAACCCTATGAATCATATACAAGCAGTCAGTTGTGTTGTCTGCAAGAAGCGTTTTCTCTATGAAGTCAATTGTGCATTCTCCATGAAATCAATATCGTGCTCTTCATTGAGATTATGTTTTATGGTTTTTGCTATATGTGCAATAAATAAATGGAATGGAGTAATATTTGTTTTTGAACAAAGTCATGTTGTAAAGTTTATAATAGACATGAGTACATTAATTTATGTTACATTATGAGTCTAAGTGTCTTTAGATGGTGCTAGTTATTTATTTTTGATCTTCCTTTTCCTGTTTCCTTCAGTTTAACGATATTCTACTGCTGTGTACGCGAAAGCAATTTGGCGGCAAGCACGAAGTAAAGTTCTATTTGGATATTGATGAAATGCAGGTAACTATAAAGTTATAAAGAGGCTTTCCATCAAGATGATATCGGTTAATACTGTTATTATTAGGAGATGGCTACATAGCTATGAGTCTTTGGAAAACGATGATAAAATCTTATAGTTGTACCACAGTTCCATATATTTCCCCGCTATACTGAGTCACTGTTTCATGTTTCGCACGTTCACCCACCCGGTCCGCTCAACCTTAGGCTATGGTGTTACGTGTTTGTAAAACGGAATGCAAAGCTTTGCACTCGCACGGGCGAACCGCTTGCTGCGTAGTTTTACTGATGCGTTAACGTGGTTGTGGAAAATTGGACGTTCCAAATATGCATTTAGATGACAGTCCCAGTCCTAGTGACAGTCTCCCGCGGGGACCGAGGCTTAGCTTGTTTTATTGTCCTGAGGTCCGTCGGTTCACACCCGCCATCCTCGCTGCCATCCCGAGTGCTTGTCGTGTCACTGGTCTCCGCTACTGCTCACCGCTACGTGGCGCGCTCACTTCGCCACAGCCCACCGCTACGTGGCGCGCTCACTCCGCATGGAGCGCTCGGAAGGGGGGGGGGGCTGTGTAAGAGCCCAGCCGCTTCTACAACATCTTGCAATATTAGTACACGCCGGCGAGAGCCATTTCTTAGGCGTATCACGTACCTTAGGGACAGACCAGTTACTACAGAATTCCCTTTGTGAAAGGTCATCTAGTATGAACGATGAAGTCAATCTCAGTTAAGGCGCAAGACTGAGGTAATCTGTGAGCAAGTAACGTGATTCGAGGCGAGCAGAGAGTGACGAGCTGAAAGGCGTCAGCTTTAAGTCCCTCCTCGTGCGATATTGATGAGGGTTGATGAGGCTACTGGGTGGTCAATAAACTGAAGAAAAAACAAAAAAAGGGGTTAATGACCAGAGTGGCATCATTTACTGCCCGCGATCCCTGTAGAAGAGGTTGGTTTATCTTGCCCATCTCTCATTGAAGACGCACATAACCACTGGGTTAGTGCAGTGACGCCTTAAAGTGTGAAGCCAAGGTGATTAAAGCGTAGCGTCCATACTTAAAAATACACGTTAAGGTTTGTACTTTCTTTAATAACCTCGCAATAATCGTTGGGTGGATCTCTTGCCGTCTATTCCAACTTTCTCCCCGTATTGTCGGTGCAATGTATTTATGACAGGCATGTGAGCATTGTGTGCTAATATTGACCCACATGGTCTATTCCCCGCAGCTGTACGATGGTGATAACTTGACCGTGCCTAACACCTTCTACGTGCAGAGCAAGAGAAAAGCCATCGAATTAGCATGCAAGTAAGTTTTAACTATTTTTTTGTACTTTAAAACCGCGCCACCATATTAACTGCCTACTTTATCATAGTCGACGCATCATTAATCTTAGTCTCTCGTCCCGTGGAAACGACGGTGCAGTCGTTAATAGGTACTAACATGAGCAAACCCGACAAATTGCCAACTGCACTTGTCGCCTTGCCAAGCGGAATACATGAATATATGAGTTCTTTTTATTGCAGCTCGCTGGAATCGAAAAAAATGTGGATGAAGGTAATGCAATCATACGTCGTTTGGATGCTGGACGCAAAGCGGGGAGCATATATTATCCCACCCTCACCTCCACTACATGCACACATCGTTACTTTAATTAAGTGCTATAGACACAGAGTCAGGTCTGTCGAAGTAACCCCGAATCGAACAGGCTGATTCCGTATGGTGTATGTATGTGCCAGGAGGAATCATTCTCTTTGGCTAGTGAGTTACAGCAATAGTAGGGGTTCTCGCATTGGCGTTGCAAGGGGACGGGTAGGGGCGGGTGCTGGAGCTGGGGTTGGCGTTGCAAGCGGAAGGGTAGGGGCGGGTGCTGGAGCTGGGGTTGGCGTTGCAAGGGGACGGGTAGGGGCGGGTGCTGGAGCTGGGGTTGGCGTTGCAAGGGGACGGGTAGGGGCGGGTGCTGGAGCTGGGGTTGGCGTTGCAAGGGGACGGGTAGGGGCGGGTGCTGGAGCTGGGGTTGGCGTTGAAAGGAGAAAGGTAGTGGCGGGTGCTGGAGCTGGGGTTGGCGGAGGCGTGAGGCATATGTCAATAAAGCTGGCGGATTTGATTTGTGTCCCTGCTGGTCGATAACTCCTTTTTATATAAGCCTGTGTTTTTAGACTTTCCTAATGTCAGGGTCTCGGCGATAACATGCAATGTATGTGTCTTCAGATCATAGGTACAGCTATTGATGAGTGCACCCGGTGGAAGCTTTCTGGGCACTCCGTTTCCATGGCAACGACAGAGAAGGTGAGAAGGGTCACGTTTTGCATTTTGCATTCATTCTGCATTCATGCCCACGTGACCAATTCGTCCGCACAATTATTTTACATAGATGAAGGAAGTTTTTTTGTGTCATAGGTGTCCTGTATCATCCTTTAAGTGACGAACGTCGCAATAGATTAACAAAACGAAACTTTTAAGCGGAATTCAATCTTACGGTGCACGTCACGAGTCCACGAGCCTGATATTTGGTGTCTATTTCACGAGACTAATGACTTTTTGTCGCTGTCCACACAGGATGATGACGTAGGCAGGCGACGTCCATACCCCGGCGTCGGCCCTAAGAGTAGCGTGTGCAGCTTGTGCACAGCCACGACGGGGGGCATAAGGCGGCGATACCAGTGTATGGGGTGTGGCAAGGTAAGGTGATACCAGTGTACAGGGTGTGGCAAGGTAAGGTGATACCAGTGTACGGGGTGTGGCAAGGTAAGGTGATACCAGTGTATGGGGTGTGGCAAGGTAAGGTGATACCAGTGTATGGGGTGTGGCAAGGTAAGGTGATACCAGTGTACAGGGTGTGGCAAGGTAGGGTGATACCAGTGTACGGGGTGTGGCAAGGTAACGTGGTACCAGTGCATGGGTGGTGGCAAGGTAAAGGCAATACCAATGTAGGGGTGTGGCAAGGTTAGGTGATACCATTGCATGGAGTGTGGCAAGGTAAGGTGGTACCAGTGTATGGGGTGTGGCAAGGTAAGGTGATACCAGTGTATGGGGTGTGGCAAGGTAAGGTGATACCAGTGTATGGGGTGTGGCAAGGTAAGGTGATACCAGTGTATGGGTGGTGGCAAGGTAAAGGCAATACCAATGTAGGGGGTGTGGCAAGGTTAGGTGATACCAGTGTATGGGGTGTGGCAAGGTAAGGTGATACCAGTGTATGGGGTGTGGCAAGGTAAGGTGGTACCAGTGCATGGGTGGTGGCAAGGTAGAGGCAATACCAATGTAGGGGTGTGGCAAGGTTAGGTGATACCATTGCATGGAGTGTGGCAAGGTAAGGTGGTACCAGTGTATGGGGTGTGGCAAGGTAAGGTGATACCAGTGTATGGGGTGTGGCAAGGTAAGGTGATACCAGTGTATGGGGTGTGGCAAGGTAAGGTGATACCAGTGTATGGGTGGTGGCAAGGTAAAGGCAATACCAATGTAGGGGGTGTGGCAAGGTTAGGTGATACCAGTGTATGTGGTATGGCAAGGTAAGGTGATACCAGTGTATGGGGTGTGGCAAGGTAAGGTGACACCAGTGTACAGGGTGTGGCAAGGTAAGGTGATACCAGTGTACGGGGTGTGGCAAGGTAAGGTGGTACCAGTGCATGGGTGGTGGCAAGGTAGAGGCAATACCAATGTAGGGGTGTGGCAAGGTTAGGTGATACCATTGCATGGAGTGTGGCAAGGTAAGGTGGTACCAGTGTATGGGGTGTGGCAAGGTAAGGTGATACCAGTGTATGGGGTGTGGCAAGGTAAGGTGATACCAGTGTATGGGGTGTGGCAAGGTAAGGTGATACCAGCGTGTGGGGTGTGGCAAGGTAAGATGATACCAGTGTATGGGGTGTGGCAAGGTAAGGTGATACCCGCGTGTGGGGTGTGGCAAGGTAAGGTGATACCAGTGTATGGGGTGTGGCAAGGTAAGGTGATACCAGTGTATGGGTGGTGGCAAGGTAAGGTGATACCAGCGTGTGGGGTGTGGCAAGGTAAGGTGAAACCAGCGTGTGGGGTGTGGCAAGGTAAGGTGATACCAGTGTATGGGGTGTGGCAAGGTAAGGTGATACCAGCGTGTGGGGTGTGGTAACGTAAGGCAATACCATTGTATGGGGTGTGGCAAGGTAGGTGCTTTATAACAGCGCAATTTTAACGGTACTGTGTGTTTACTCAGCAGTGTAATTTTTCCCGGCAAAAATTGTTCGGCGTCGACGATCACAAAATGGACAAATCAAATCTTACGCTACGGGGCAGCGAACGGGTGGAGCGAGCGATGGTTTCCATTGGGGTTTAAGTCATTAGGGAATACATGTGTCACAGTCCATTCGTAACCGTACATTATTTACCAAATGTACGTCACGAGGCTATTTCACGTCTGAGTAATTTCGTGTACCACTCTTTTTATTCTTTGATTAATAATTAATGAATTCCATGTTTTGTTGTCAGACTGCCTGTGGCCGATGCTGCCGCCATAAGGCAAGACTGGAATACGACAACTTGAGACTGAACAGAGTCTGCGACGAATGTTACATCATCATCCGAAACCGAGAGTTGAACGTGCCAGACAGCCGCCCGGAGAGTGAGGTCATCTCGGTCAACGTGAGTTTATCCCTCAGTAAAGAACGGCCCCGGTCTCCTGGTTAAATGGTGGTGTTATGTCAATTATCATTATATATCTATTATAGTTGGTATTATATTGTGCTATCATTTGTGTTATTTTTATTTTGATGGTGGCCAACACGGCACAATTTAATCGAGATTGTAATATCGTAATATTGGAACGTTAAATGGTTTTAGGGGGGAAGGGGATGGCGGGGGGGGGGGGGCGAGGGGGGGCGGGGGCGGCACGCCCCATGCCACCCTTGGATTCCATGTTAACAAATTGCGTTTTGAATAAGGGAAATATAAATGAATCTGATCATATATTATGTTTTGTTTTATTACCATTACACATCTCATGTGTTGCACAGATTAAGCCCAGCGACCCGTGTCGGAATTCCGGATACCTGCAGCTTGCTACCGACAAGGACTTGTCGTGGAAGCGCAGATGGCTGGTGGTGAACAACGACGGCAATCTCTACTGCTTCAAGTCACACTCGGCAAGTATCGCCATGCGCATGCGTAGAATAGCCACATACCGGAGCCGGCTGTTGGCGGCCTATCTGTGGCGCGTGAAAAACAAGTTAAAAACATTCGAAGCCCAACGAATTAGCGTATCTGATCGTGTCGCACACCAGTCTGGAGTATTGCTGCGTGACAACAGCAGGCGCCCCGAATACAAATATCGGTTTTTTTTAATTTTGCAATTTACTGTGAAAGAATAGGAGTTTTGCCAGAGATAATCAATCAGCCAGGGTTTCTATTGTGTGCTATCTGTCTGTCACGGCTTTCGTCATTGGTTGCCACCAGGGGGCGAGCTCACCCGACCATTCAAAACGCGAAACGACCCGCGTCGCCTGTATATTTTTGCGAGTGAGAAGCATGAGGACAGAGGGCGCACGTGTTTCTGTTTTGTTTTTTTGAGACTGCGCCTGAGTCGACAGACAGATAGACATATCATGTAGCGACAAACCACCAGCATAGACTGCATTTGCAATTATTAATGGGTGAAATATCGGTGAATAGGGCTGGACTGAATTGTATGGGACAGATAACCACATTTCTTAATTCCAAGCCCAATTAAAACTCAATACCGTCCATGTCATACCACGTATATTGCACATGTCTGCATGGCATTGTGCCGATAAGAGCAATGGAGACACATCAATATCAGACCGAGATTGCCTAACCACGTTATCAACTCACATGGCGCACCATGTCGGTCTCCGACAATGACGGCCGCCCCCTCGGGTCACCGTGCCTCTCTACATAACGCCCATTGTGTCTTGCTCTTTCAGGCCGTGGATGTCTGGACCTCCTTGCCCCTCGCCAGAGTGTCTGTCGTCCCCACAACAAAGACTGACCCCTGTCACAAGACCTCCACCTTCAAGCTTTTCAACATGCGCCGGGCGTATTTCTTTCTAGCGGACACGACGGAGAGTATGCAAAGGTACTTCACGGGGACATTGGTTGCGGGTAACAAGGTCTCTACCTATACTATAGCATGGCGGAGAACACGTGCTGGCAATGCCGTCGGATGTGCTATCCTTTAAGACGCCTTTCTAAAGATAATTATCAATGGAACCTCTAATCAAATCTAGTATGGCGGAGTGATATATAATATTGTACGCATGCCATGTTCTACGACTACCACGTGACAAGCAGCGTCCTTTGAAAATTCATGCAAATTCAATTGCATTTCACTGTATCCTTAGAGTTGTTTGCATACATACATTGATGAGTTTTGGCAAGTTAATTAGGTCTGTGGACTGTGTATTACGGTCGCTATTCTGTTTAAATTACCAGGTGGATCAGCGTCCTTGCAGAGTTTGCCGACAGCACTGTCTGATGTGGGGCCCACCATTGCTGCATCGTGGGCAACTGTCCTGATATGAATTCATCTTGTGTGAAAGATTTCAATGGGAATAATTTTTTTATGATTTGAATGAAGCTGTCTTCTGTTGTGCAGTAAAATATGTGACTTTGTACGACACGTAGACATGTCCAATATAAAGGAATTCCGTGATTGTCCATGATAAGTCCGGTTATGTTGAACTTGCTTTAGGATCAGCGATTATAAGTCAATAAATACAGCTAGACATTTATGATACAAATCCATTATGCTGTTCATGTACTGCCTTGCTCCACATTGACGAGATGTGAAGAAATTTCTCGAGAAGTTACGAGATATGACGACAGGTTTTGAGATGTCACGATAGTTCACAATATGTCAATATATCGGGTTCGACAGCGTTTCGTATTAGATGTAGACTTTGCGAATTGTAATGAGATACAAGTGTGCGAGGCAATGACAATTGATTGTATTATATTTGTGTTGCTTGGTGGTTTTAATAAATGTCCTTTGCTGTTGTCTGCTGGTTGCTGAAACATACTAAATAACAGGAAAAAGAGGTTTCTATTGCAGTTATCGTTGGCGTGGAAATATTAGTTTCCAATAATCAATATATATCAGTTTCCAATGATCAATATATATTGTTTTCCAATGATCAATATATATGGGTTTCCAATGATCAATACATATTAGTTTTCAATGATCAATATATATTAGTTTCCAGTGATCAATATATATTAGTTTTCAATGATTATACATGCATTTACACAAGTTCCGGATGGAATCAAGTCAATGCTAAGTACCACACGGATACACCAACCACAAAAATAATATTCAAACACATATCATCCACAGTATCTTCTGCCAAAACCATCCTTTTCGATCTTTAAAATTTTGTAATATAAGTCATTTTGGCGCTAGACATGGGGTGAATTCATGCAATATGTGCTCCAATACAAATACTTTCATTTCATTTAAATACAAAGACATACACTGAAAATAATTTTAAATGCTGAGCGTGAAGCTCACCCTTGCCATTGTGATTGTTCATGCTGACATGCTACCTCTCATATTCGTAACGAAACATTTAAACGAAATAAAACGGGCAACAATTTGTAAACAAAAGCCCTTAGCTTTGATGAAAAGAAGATTTTCTCATGGTGGTAAAGCCATGACAAATATAGATCCTGTATCTAAGAACCTTTCTGTCGGTAATGCACCTCTCTCCCGATGGAATACTCGGTATTGTCCCATTGCATTGTAGGGACACTATTGTCCCACCGGTATAGCAGCGACATTGATCCATACAATTGTGGCTTGTCGATTTGCATCCAAGCTGTGGATCACGGGGTGAAGTTATTCCGGTGATGAAAGTCACTGACGGTTTTTGAAAGCCACATACATCAGTCCGTCGGGAGAAAGGAAATAGTTGAGGCACTAAGCCATATGTATCTTTAAGTGCATTATTCAGATGTGATGATGACGAGCAGCGCCATTGGTGTAAAAGCTTTCTTGGCTACCGCGGTCAAACCGGAAACAGGCATGGAATATTACATACCCGCGTTATTTCACAACAATGCCTCATGCCCATTATTTTCTTCTTAGCAATACCATGTCTTTGCCATGATGAAAAAACAAACTATGACAAAGGTAAAACAGAAAAATTGTTGTTTCCATTCCAACCCAGCAGGAACCAAAGAACATCACAGGGTCTTAAAATGATTGGACACAACCATTACAGCTCGGTGCGTTGGGACTGGTCCAATGTCTGAGCTGCTCTCTAATAAGATAAAACCACTCTATTCGCCCAACGTCGCCGACCCACGCCTTCATTCTACTTGCGTCGCCTTTCAATAGTCGCTCCCATGGGGCAATGAACCGACATAATTATGGCCCAACCGTTTTTTTTTTACGAGCGAGCGTTGTTATACAGCTCCAAGTTCCAAGTATCTCATATCCCTGGTCGTCAAACACCAGGTAGGTCGGTTGGTCCCTCGATAAAGGAAAGAAAGGAACGGAAAGGAAGCCCTTACGGCTAGAAATATGTTTGCAAAGAGTATGGGGTTACCCCCGGGGACATTGCTTAACAAGTGCATAAAGCGTCCTGAATATACAACCAACCAACATATTGGGATGCGCACGCAACCCGTGTACAGTGTCAATTTTAAAAATTCTCAGCGTCGAATGTCAATTTAGCCTGTGTCGCCTGTCACCATTTGCTCCTTCCAGCCCCCGTCGCTACATGTGGAGAGTGTGGCAGGAGACCGCTATATATCAAATACATGAGTAAATGTATATCTTTCTGGTTACGCACAGTTATGTCACAGCATCGCTATACACGCAGCTGCTACAATGTCCTCCTCTCCCGTGGAGCATCGGGTAACACTACGTGGGCTGTTCACAGTAGATCTATGTTATTTAAGTTTGGCTATGGATTTGTATGGGAGTCCCAGGGAGTTGGAGACATACCATGGTTTGTGTCACAATTTAAGCAGCGTCTAACAGATATATCCTTACAGGAGTGGCGTGACTGTGTGAATAGTACATCAAAGCTCGATGGGTATAGTATTTTTAAGCATAATCTGGAACCTGAGGCATACCTCCAACATTGCACTATTCGTAAACATAGAGTTGCTCTGGCCAGACTACGATGTTCCAGCCACAAATTACCTATTGAGAAGCTCCGGGCCACGATGCATCGAGCGGAGCGATATTGCACTTACTGATTAAAAGAAAATGTAAGAGTACTAGGGGACGAGTACCATCTTTTACTTGTTTGCAAGCAATTTTGTGACCTCCGTCGCGCATATGGTATAAATGTCCATGTTCATAATGTAAACAGAGGCCTGTTTTGTAAAATTCTGAAATCTTCAACGCCATCGGTTGACTGCAATGTAGCAGCTTATGTTTATCATGCTTTCAAAATGATGGACTCCGGCACTGCCATTTAAATTAGTCTGTATTGTGTACAATGGGCCTAAGGCCTTTTATGTACGAATAAACTTTACCTACCAGCATGACAGGAATTAAAACTCAAGCTCTGACTGACTCGGTGCTTAGGCACTGCCACTGAGCCGATGCGCGATGCTGGCTGCCTCTAAAACACAAGGACTCGGGGGCCACTTCCATTAATGAAAAAAACGTCATTACTTAGTTTACAGGCCATTTGGTTAATTGTTTACTGCGTAATATATTAAATATATGTTACTAATACATATGATGACCTATACATAATCATCATCCGCCACCTGATGTGTAGGCGTGCACGACACTAAGTAATTGCATTCCTACCGCCTGATCCGGGCAGTTAATGATGCTGGATTCCTGAATACGAATATGCGCGGAACATATTAGTTATTCCTGTCCCTCTCTCGCCGACTAATGAATTGATGTTGACTCGCGCACCACGCTCCAAACAGACCAGCCAATAGCTTCGAGAGGCCCGAAGGTCAATGCGTCCTCAAGGGATCAGCCCATCCAATCACCGCAGGATTTGGCCCAATGCAGTGTCTCTACGTCATTAGTCGGCGCCATAAAGAGGGCCTTTGGACAGCTTACTCACGCCGACGAGCGATACTCCCAGTCCAGCTACAAACGTCACATGATACACAGGAGAGATGGGGCGGGGAGACTTCTGGTGGCGATAGGATGCATTGGCAGCAGAAGACACCAGATATGGCAACAGTGAACCGATATGGCAACAGAGACCAGATATGGCAACAGGGAACAAATATGGCAACAGAAACCAGACATGGCAACAGGGGACATTGGGAAAATTGGAAGAGATCAAAGATATCACAATTAACAAGTGTGATGACAAACTCCCCCAGCCATGGAATCCCCCAGTGATAACACAGCCCCCTAGTGATGAATTCCAGTCCCCAAGCGATGACAATGCAATGATGAGTCCACCATTGATGGCACAGTCCACCAGTGATGGCAGAGTCCCACAGTGATGGCACAGTCCCCCAGTGATGGCACATTCCCTCAATGATGGCACAGTCCCCCACTGATGGCACAGTGCACCAGTGATGGCACAGTCCCCCAGTGATGGTACAGTCCACCAGTGATGGCACAGTCCCTCAGTGATGGCACAGTGCACCAGTGATGGCACAGTCCCCCAGTGATGGCACAGTCCCTCAATGATGGCACAGTCCCCCACTGACGGCACAGTGCACCAGTGATGGCACAGTCCCCCAGTGATGGTACAGTCCACCAGTGATGGCACAGTCCCTCAGTGATGGCACAGTGCACCAGTGATGGCACAGTCCCCCAGTGATGGCACAGTCCCTCAATGATGGCACAGTCCCTCAGTGATGGCACAGTGCACCAGTGATGGCACAGTCCCCCAGTGATGGCACAGTCCCTCAATGATGGCACAGTCCCCCACTGATGGCACAGTGCACCAGTGATGGCACAGTCCCTCAATGATGGCACAGTCCCCCATTGATGGCACAGTCCCTCAGTGATGGCACAGTCCCCCAGTGATGGCACAGTGCCCCAGTGATGGCACAGTCCCCCAGTGATGGCACAGTCCCCCAGTGATGGCACAGTCCCCCAGTGATGGCACAGTGCACCAGTGATGGCACAGTGCATCAGTGATGGCACAGTCCCCCATTGATGGCACAGTGCACCAGTGATGGCACAGTGCACCAGTGATGGCACAGTCCCCCAGTAATGGTACATTCCACCATGGATGTCTCAATCCCTCAGCGATGGCACCGTTCACCAGTGATGGCACAATCCACCAGTGATGGCACATTCCTACTGTGATGGCACAGGCCACCATTGATGGCACAGGCCACCATTGATGGCACAGTCCCACAGTGATGGCAAAGTCCCAGAGTGATGGCACAGTCCCCCAGTGATGGCACAGTCCCCCTGTGATGGCACAGTCCACCACTGATGGCACAACCCCCCAGTGATGGCACAGTCCCCCAGTGATGGCACAGCCTACCAGTGATGGCACAGTCCCCCATTGATGGTACAGTGCACCATTGATGGCACAGTCCACCAGTGATGGCAGAGTCCCACAGTGATGGCACAGTCCCCCAGTGATGGCACATTCCCTCAATGATGGCACAGTCCCCCACTGATGGCACAGTGCACCAGTGATGGCACAGTCCCCCAGTGATGGTACAGTCCACCAGTGATGGCACAGTCCCTCAGTGATGGCACAGTGCACCAGTGATGGCACAGTCCCCCAGTGATGGCACAGTCCCTCAATGATGGCACAGTCCCCCACTGACGGCACAGTGCACCATTGATGGCACAGTCCCACAGTGATGGCAAAGTCCCAGAGTGATGGCACAGTCCCCCAGTGATGGCACAGTCCCCCTGTGATGGCACAGTCCACCACTGATGGCACAACCCCCCAGTGATGGCACAGTCCCCCAGTGATGGCACAGCCTACCAGTGATGGCACAGTCCCCCATTGATGGTACAGTGCACCAGTGATGGTACAGTCCACCAGTGATGGCATAGTCCATCAGTAATGGTACATTCTACCAGGGATGTCACAGTGCCCCAGCGATGGCACAGTCCACCAGTGATGGCATAGTCCACCAGTAATGGTACATTGTACCAGGGATGTCACAGTCCAACAGCGTTGGCACAGTCCACCAGTAATGGCTGAGTCCATCAGTAATGGTACATTCTACCAGGGATACCACAGTCGACCAGAGATGGCACAGTTCGCCAGTGATGTCTCAGTCCCCCAGAGATGGCACAGTTTTGCTCAGTTTTACACCGATTTAATGCTAGCAAAAGCGACAATTGTCGTGCAACCAATAGGCCATGTAGCTTAGTGACCGTATTCGGGGAGATTATTAGTGTCTGGAACCGCACGCCATTTACCAATTCGTTCTCTGCCGCTCTCTCCGGCTAGGTCATATGGGAGTAAGCGTTAGTTTGCATGCTGATTCACAAATGGCCAGTAAGCCTAAAACATTGGGACTTTCTTCTGAAGGACCAAAGCATGCCAGTTTACCATTAAAACACTTGATTTGTCGTTCCCTCGACTCGTGCCTCGAGGTACAATGGTGAAATACATGCTGGGGGACAGGAATGTCCTGCGGCCTTTTGGCTCAAGGATATGTATTATGCAGCTTGAGAGCGTGCCGTGCTATTGGTCCGTCGACCCCAACCATTCCGATCTCCCGGCAGAGAGCGTTACGCTTGCGCCATAGTCCCTCTACACCACGTCAAATTTAACCATCAAAATTATCCTTCATACGCAAAAATTTAAATAAAGCTAATCGTAGATAAATTTGCAGTTTGGCATCAAATACACCACTGTTTAGCCTTTACTGTACCACAGGTACCATACCTGACGAATGCATTTGAGTTTGATTAATTAGATGCGAGTTCAAAGGCGTGAAGCGTTTTTAACTTTGACCCCGTGTTATTCCATTGTGATCATTCGACAACGGAATGTCTATATTTTTCAAATCCTGCATTCGAAAATACAATATTGAATCTAAAAAACCCTATAAAACCATTCGTGACCCCGGGACCGTTGAGGTCAACCGTGAGGTGAGCGGTGACGTGATGGGACGGTGTGGTTTGGGCCATTGTCCATGTTTAGTGCAGCAGGTTTGTCACATAGCCTAGATGGCCGTAGGAAATGTTAAAACTGTTTACCATTGCCTTACTCGACGTCGCATTGCTATGGAGGCCCGCATGGTTTATTTTTCCCCCATCAGTAATAGCTCTTTGAAAAGCTTAAACCTAGTGCAATACAGGAATGATATTCAACAATGTAAATAGTAGCCACAAAAAATAACAGAATGGCAATAATAAAGTGTAGTTATGCAAAAACAGGACCATTTTTGCCAAAATTCGAAATCACCACCTTCACAAAATTGGCTATAATTTCATCAAAAATGAAAATCTTGACACCAAACCACGTTTAAAAACTTCTAAAAACATAGTTCTTGTAATAAAAATAAAGAAAAATATAGGTAGCCGGGCAAAATTCCCGAGAAACACGTCATAAAACTTGAAAATGTTATTTCAGAAATATTTCTTTGAGCAGCTTATTTCACACCAATTATCAGTAATTTACGCCTTGTGCTCACATTTTAATAAATCGGGTTATATATAATGGTTTCCGATATAATTATGATCTACACGAATGTTTTCTGAACTATTTACACGTTTTCTCCATGTTTTTTTTCTTCAATATTTCGGGGAAATACCCTGTGAATGACGTCACGAATTGGGGATTCCCTGTGAATGACGTAACGAGTTAGGGATTTCCCTTTCACTGACACCAGCCGATGTTTGTCGATGTTTACCGAGGTCTTCTCTAAATCGCCGAAGCTTATTATACGATGTTCTATTTATTTTACCTATGTCACCACTTCTTTTGCTGTGTTTTATTCGTGCTTTGTTTCATTAAGACTGCTTAAAATATCACGGCTACAGCCTGCGGATGTTTGCCGATGTTTACCGAGGTCTGCTTAAAATCGCCGAGGCTCATTATGGGTTGCTTACCTTAAGATTTACATACTTAATGTTGGTGTACATGTGAAATATCAGTTCTGTGGGGGTAACTATAAACGTTTGACTTGTGAAAGGGTATCATTTTCATGATTTTTTAAAAATAACAAACGTCCACTCTCTCAGGCATTGCTTGGCGTCCACCGAAACCCTCCCACCAGATTTGTATAAGAGGGCTCGCCACTCGCGCGGCGGGTCTTAAGGGATTTACGTCATTTACGGATTTAGAGTGTCACTGACGGACCAAGATTTGTTGCAATTGAGCCGGATCGAGGGAACATCCTGCTGAGCTCGAGTTATCAGACATTTGGCGAAACCGGAAGTTGTGTATTTTCCCGGACGCCCCCTCCGCTCCTCTTCTATCAACGTCGAGACAATTTGTTTTGGCAAACTGCATTCGGTGTTTAGTGTGGACCCTTCTTTCTTCTTTGAATTACACTTACATCCTCTCTTGACGAGTTCCATATTTTAATCATATGACTTTTGCATGATATTATCAGCTTAATTTACTTTCCTACAAGATATTCAACGATAAATAATATTAAGTTATTTTCTATGACATTTGAAGAAAAGCCGTGTTTACTCGCCTTGGCCAGATTTATTCAAAACGCGTTCAATATGTATGACAATTGGTTAGCCTAGTTCTTGTTCTAGTCGTCATGTGGTCTGTATTAGTACTGTGGGCCTGGCGCCTGAAGTAACTAATAAGCTATCTATATTGAGTTACTAGATATGGCAAGAGAGATATGGCTCTTCGATCCCCCGATCATTATAAATATCGCACGCCCTTGTGACAATGGCTTGTGGAAATGGCGTAGTTATTGACGCCACGCTGATGGGCAAGATACAGCAGCCTCTTCTATAGGGATCGTGGGCAGTAAATGATGGACGCCCCCGGCGGTCAATGACACTCTCGTCTATTATACCATTTATTTTAACGGGAATTTTTATTTTGCATTAGACCAGGACAAGTTTAACGGTACTGTGCGTTTTACACAGCAGTGTAATTTTTCCCGGCGAAAATTATTCGTCGTCGGCGATTACAAAATGGATCATAATGTATTTAATGTAGAATTTAGTAATATAGACTACTAATCTGCTGTGATTGGAATGCTAAAGTTTTCGAATTAGTACCACCAACCTGCGCCTTTGTAAGCCACCTAAATATCACGCTACGGGGCAGCGAACGGGTGGGGTGAGCGATGATTTCTACTGCCGTTTAAGTCATCAGGAAAAACATGTGTCACAGTCCATTCGTAACCGTACATTATTTAAGAAATGTACGTCACGAGGCTATTTCACGTCTGAGTAATTTCGTGTACCACTCGAATTTTATTCTTTCATTAATAATTAATGAATTCCATGTTTTGTTGTCAGACTGCCTGTGGCCGATGCTGCCGCCATAAGGCAAGACTGGAATACGACAACTTGAAACTCAACAGTCTGCGACGAATGTTACATCATCATCCGAAACCGACAGTTGAATGTGCCAGACAGCCCCCCGGAGAGTGAGGTCGTCTCGGTCAACGCGAGTTTATACTCCAGTAAAGAACGGTCCCGGTCTCGTACTTAAATGGTGGTGTTATATCAATTATCATTATAGATCTATTATAGTTGGTATTATATTACCCCTTGTGCAGTTATTTGTGTTATTTTGAAACTTTGTTAAGGCGGAGTGTGGTCAACACGCTACAATTTAATCGAGATTGTAATATTGTAATATTGGACGCCCCATGCCACCCTTGGATCCCATGTTAACAAAATGCGTTTTGAATAAAGGAAATATCAATGAATCTGATCATATTTTATTATATTTTGTTTTATTATCAGTACACGTCTCATGTGTTGCACAGATTAAGCCCAGCGACCCGTGTCGGAATTCCGGATACCTGCAGCTTGCTACCGACAAGGACTTGTCGTGGAAGCGCAGATGGCTGGTGGTGAACAACGACGGCAATCTCTACTGCTTCAAGTCACACTCGGCAAGTATCGCCATGCGCATGCGTAGAATAGCCACATACCGGAGCTGGCTTTTGGCGGCGTATCTGTGGCGCGTGAAAAACAAGTTCAAAACATTCGAAGCCCAACGAATTAGCGTATCTGATCGTGTCGCACACCTGTCTGGAGTATTGCTGCGTGACAACAGCAGGCGCCCCGAATAGAAATATCGGTTTTTTTAATTTTGCAATTTACTTTGAAAGAATAGGAGTTTTGCCAGAGATAATCAATCAGCCAGGGTTTCCATTGTGTGCTATCTGTCTGTCACGGCTTTCGTCATTGGTTGCCACCAGGCGGCGACTCTAGCAAGCTCACCCGACCATTCAAAACGCGAAACGACCCGCGTCGCCTGTATATTTTTGCGAGTGAGAAGCATGAGGACAGAGGGCGCACGTGTTTCTGTTTTGTTTTTTGAGACTGCGCCTGAGTCGACAGACAGATAGACATATCATGTAGCGACAAACCACCAGCATAGACTGCATTTGCAATTATTAATGGGTGAAATCTCGGTGAATAGGGCTGGACTGAATTGTATGGGACAGATAACCACATTTCTTAATTCCAAGCTTAATTAAAACTCAATACCGTCCATGTCATACCACGTATATTGCACATGTCTGCATGGCATTGTGCCGATAAGAGCAATGGAGACACATCAATATCAGACCGAGATTGCCTAACCACGTTATCAACTCACATGGCGCACCACGTCGGTCTCCGACAATGACGGCCGCCTCCTCGGGTCACCGTGCCTCTCTACATAACGCCCATTGTGTCTTGCTCTTTCAGGCCGTGGATGTCTGGACCTCCTTGCCCCTCGCCAGAGTGTCTGTCGTCCCCACAACAAAGACTGACCCCTGTCACAAGACCTCCACCTTCAAGCTTTTCAACATGCGCCGGGCGTATTTCTTTCAAGCGGACACGACGGAGAGTATGCAAAGGTACTTCACGGTTGGTTGCGGGTAACAAGGGTTCTACCTATACTATAGCATGGCGGAGAACACGTGCTGGCAATGCCGTCGGATGTGCTATCCTTTAAGACGCCTTTCGAAAGATAATTATCAATGGAACCTCTAATCAAATCTAGTATGGCGGAGTGATATATAATATTGTACGCATGCCATGTTCTACGACTGCCACGTGACAAACAGCGTCCTTTGAAAATTCATGCAAATTCAATTGCATTTCACTGTATCCTTAGATTTGTTTGCATACATACATTGATGAGTTTTGGCGAGTTAATTAAGTCCGTGGACTGTGTATTACGGTCGCTATTCTGTTTAAATTACCAGGTGGATCAGCGTCCTTGCAGAGTTTGCCGACAGCACTGTCTGATGTGGGGCCCACCATTGCTGCATCGTGGGAAACTGTCCTGATATGAATTCATCTTGTGTGAAAGATTTCAATGGGAATAATTTTTTTATGATTTGAATGAAGCTGTCTTCTGTTGTGCAGTAAAATATGTGACTTTGTACGACACGTAGACATGTCCAATATAAAGGAATTCCGTGATTGTCCATGATAAGTCCGGTTATGTTGAACTTGCTTTAGGATCAGCGATTATAAGTCAATAAATACAGCTAGACATTTATGATACAAATCCATTATGCTGTTCATGTACTGCCTTGCTCCACATTGACGAGATCTGAAGAAATTTCTCGAGAAGTTACGAGATATGACGACAGGTTTTGAGATGTCACGATAGTTCACAATGTGTCAATATATCGGGTTCGACGGCGTTTCGTATTAGATGTAGACTTTGCGAATTGTAATGAGATACAAGTGTGCGAGGCAATGACAATTGATTGTATTATATTTGTGTTGCTTGGTGGTTTTAATAAATGTCCTTTGCTGTTGTCTGCTGGATGCTGAAACATAATAAATAACAGGAAAAAGAGGTTTCTATTGCAGTTATCGTTGGCGTGGAAATATTAGTTTCCAATAATCAATATATATCAGTTTCCAATGATCAATATTTATTATTTTCCAATGATCAATATATATTATTTTCCAATGATCAGTATATATTTTTTCCAATGATCAATACATATGGGTTTCCAATGATCAATACATATTAGTTTTCAATGATCAATATATATTAGTTTCCAGTGATCAATATATATTAGTTTTCAATGATTATACATGCATTTACACAAGTTCCGGATGGAATCAAGTCAATGCTAAGTACCACACGGATACACCAACCACAAAAATAATATTCAAACACATATCATCCACAGTGTCTGCCAAAACCATCCTTTTCGATCTTTAAAATTTTGTAATATAAGTCATTTTGGCGCTAGACATGGGGTGAATTCATGCAATATGTGCTCCAATACAAATACTTTCATTTCATTTAAATACAAAGACATACACTGAAAATAATGTTAAATGCTGAGCGTGAAGCTCACCCTCGCCATTGTGATTGTTCATGCTGACATGCTACCTCTCATATTCGTAACGAAACATTTAAACGAAATAAAACGGGCAACAATTTGTAAACAAAAGCCCTTAGCTTTGATGAAAAGAAGATTTTCTCATGGTGGTAAAGCCATGACAAATATAGATCCTGTATCTAAGAACCTTTCTGTCGGTAATGCACCTCTCTCCCGATGGAATACTCGGTATTGTCCCATTGCATTGTAGGGACACTATTGTCCCACCGGTATAGCAGCGACATTGATCCATACAATTGTGGCTTGTCGATTTGCATCCAAGCTGTGGATCACGGGGTGAAGTTATTCCGGTGATGAAAGTCACTGACGGTTTTTGAAAGCCACATACATCAGTCCGTCGGGAGAAAGGAAATAGTTGAGGCACTAAGCCATATGTATCTTTAAGTGCATTATTCAGATGTGATGATGACGAGCAGCGCCATTGGTGTAAAAGCTTTCTTGGCTACCGCGGTCAAACCGGAAACAGGCATGGAATATTACATACCCGCGTTATTTCACAACAATGCCTCATGCCCATTATTTTCTTCTTAGCAATACCATGTCTTTGCCATGATGAAAAAACAAACTATGACAAAGGTAAAACAGAAAAATTGTTGTTTCCATTCCAACCCAGCAGGAACCAAAGAACATCACAGGGTCTTAAAATGATTGGACACAACCATTACAGCTCGGTGCGTTGGGACTGGTCCAATGTCTGAGCTGCTCTCTAATAAGATAAAACCACTCTATTCGCCCAACGTCGCCGACCCGCGCCTTCATTCTACTTGCGTCGCCTTTCAATAGTCGCTCCCATGGGGCAATGAACCGACATAATTATGGCCCAACCGTTTTTTTTTTACGAGCGAGCGTTGTTATACAGCTCCAAGTTCCAAGTATCTCATATCCCTGGTCGTCAAACACCAGGTAGATCGGTTGGTCCCTCGATAAAGGAAAGAAAGGAACGGAAAGGAAGCCCTTACGGCTAGAAATATGTTTGCAAAGAGTATGGGGTTACCCCCGGGGACATTGCTTAACAAGTGCATAAAGCGTCCTGAATATACAACCAACCAACATATTGGGATGCGCACGCAACCCGTGTACAGTGTCAATTTTAAAAATTCTCAGCGTCGAATGTCAATTTAGCCTGTGTCGCCTGTCACCATTTGCTCCTTCCAGCCCCCGTCGCTACATGTGGAGAGTGTGGCAGGAGACCGCTATATATCAAATACATGAGTAAATGTATATCTTTCTGGTTACGCACAGTTATGTCACAGCATCGCTATACACGCAGCTGCTACAATGTCCTCCTCTCCCGTGGAGCATCGGGTAACACTACGTGGGCTGTTCACAGTAGATCTATGTTATTTAAGTTTGGCTATGGATTTGTATGGGAGTCCCAGGGAGTTGGAGACATACCATGGTTTGTGTCACAATTTAAGCAGCGTCTAACAGATATATCCTTACAGGAGTGGCGTGACTGTGTGAATAGTACATCAAAGCTCGATGGGTATAGTATTTTTAAGCATAATCTGGAACCTGAGGCATACCTCCAACATTGCACTATTCGTAAACATAGAGTTGCTCTGGCCAGACTACGATGTTCCAGCCACAAATTACCTATTGAGAAGCTCCGGGCCACGATGCATCGAGCGGAGCGATATTGCACTTACTGATTAAAAGAAAATGTAAGAGTACTAGGGGACGAGTACCATCTTTTACTTGTTTGCAAGCAATTTTGTGACCTCCGTCGCGCATATGGTATAAATGTCCATGTTCATAATGTAAACAGAGGCCTGTTTTGTAAAATTCTGAAATCTTCAACGCCATCGGTTGACTGCAATGTAGCAGCTTATGTTTATCATGCTTTCAAAATGATGGACTCCGGCACTGCCATTTAAATTAGTCTGTATTGTGTACAATGGGCCTAAGGCCTTTTATGTACGAATAAACTTTACCTACCAGCATGACAGGAATTAAAACTCAAGCTCTGACTGACTCGGTGCTTAGGCACTGCCACTGAGCCGATGCGCGATGCTGGCTGCCTCTAAAACACAAGGACTCGGGGGCCACTTCCATTAATGAAAAAAACGTCATTACTTAGTTTACAGGCCATTTGGTTAATTGTTTACTGCGTAATATATTAAATATATGTTACTAATACATATGATGACCTATACATAATCATCATCCGCCACCTGATGTGTAGGCGTGCACGACACTAAGTAATTGCATTCCTACCGCCTGATCCGGGCAGTTAATGATGCTGGATTCCTAAATACGAATATGCGCGGAACATATTAGTTATTCCTGTCCCTCTCTCGCCGACTAATGAATTGATGTTGACTCGCGCACCACGCTCCAAACAGACCAGCCAATAGCTTCGAGAGGCCCGAAGGTCAATGCGTCCTCAAGGGATCAGCCCATCCAATCACCGCAGGATTTGGCCCAATGCAGTGTCTCTACGTCATTAGTCGGCGCCATAAAGAGGGCCTTTGGACAGCTTACTCACGCCGACGAGCGATACTCCCAGTCCAGCTACAAACGTCACATGATACACAGGAGAGATGGGGCGGGGAGACTTCTGGTGGCGATAGGATGCATTGGCAGCAGAAGACACCAGATATGGCAACAGTGAACCGATATGGCAACAGAGACCAGATATGGCAACAGGGAACAAATATGGCAACAGAAACCAGACATGGCAACAGGGGACATTGGGAAAATTGGAAGAGATCAAAGATATCACAATTAACAAGTGTGATGACAAACTCCCCCAGCCATGGAATCCCCCAGTGATAACACAGCCCCCTAGTGATGAATTCCAGTCCCCAAGCGATGACAATGCAATGATGAGTCCACCATTGATGGCACAGTCCACCAGTGATGGCAGAGTCCCACAGTGATGGCACAGTCCCCCAGTGATGGCACATTCCCTCAATGATGGCACAGTCCCCCACTGATGGCACAGTGCACCAGTGATGGCACAGTCCCCCAGTGATGGTACAGTCCACCAGTGATGGCACAGTCCCTCAGTGATGGCACAGTGCACCAGTGATGGCACAGTCCCCCAGTGATGGCACAGTCCCTCAATGATGGCACAGTCCCCCACTGACGGCACAGTGCACCAGTGATGGCACAGTCCCCCAGTGATGGTACAGTCCACCAGTGATGGCACAGTCCCTCAGTGATGGCACAGTGCACCAGTGATGGCACAGTCCCCCAGTGATGGCACAGTGCACCAGTGATGGCACAGTCCCCCAGTGATGGCACAGTCCCTCAATGATGGCACAGTCCCCCACTGATGGCACAGTGCACCAGTGATGGCACAGTCCCACAATGATGGCACAGTCCCCCATTGATGGCACAGTCCCTCAGTGATGGCACAGTCCCCCAGTGATGGCACAGTGCCCCAGTGATGGCACAGTCCCCCAGTGATGGCACAGTCCCCCAGTGATGGCACAGTCCCCCAGTGATGGCACAGTGCACCAGTGATGGCACAGTGCATCAGTGATGGCACAGTCCCCCATTGATGGCACAGTGCACCAGTGATGGCACAGTGCACCAGTGATGGCACAGTCCCCCAGTAATGGTACATTCCACCATGGATGTCTCAATCCCTCAGCGATAACACCGTTCACCAGTGATGGCACAATCCACCAGTGATGGCACATTCCTACTGTGATGGCACAGGCCACCATTGATGGCACAGTCCCACAGTGATGGCAAAGTCCCAGAGTGATGGCACAGTCCCCCAGTGATGGCACAGTCCCCCTGTGATGGCACAGTCCACCACTGATGGCACAACCCCCCAGTGATGGCACAGTCCCCCAGTGATGGCACAGCCTACCAGTGATGGCACAGTCCCCCATTGATGGTACAGTGCACCATTGATGGCACAGTCCACCAGTGATGGCAGAGTCCCACAGTGATGGCACAGTCCCCCAGTGATGGCACATTCCCTCAATGATGGCACAGTCCCCCACTGATGGCACAGTGCACCAGTGATGGCACAGTCCCCCAGTGATGGTACAGTCCACCAGTGATGGCACAGTCCCTCAGTGATGGCACAGTGCACCAGTGATGGCACAGTCCCCCAGTGATGGCACAGTCCCTCAATGATGGCACAGTCCCCCACTGACGGCACAGTGCACCAGTGATGGCACAGTCCCCCAGTGATGGTACAGTCCACCAGTGATGGCACAGTCCCTCAGTGATGGCACAGTGCACCAGTGATGGCACAGTGCACCAGTGATGGCACAGTCCCCCAGTGATGGCACAGTCCCTCAATGATGGCACAGTCCCTCAGTGATGGCACAGTGCACCAGTGATGGCACAGTCCCCCAGTGATGGCACAGTCCCTCAATGATGGCACAGTCCCCCACTGATGGCACAGTGCACCAGTGATGGCACAGTCCCTCAATGATGGCACAGTCCCCCATTGATGGCACAGTCCCTCAGTGATGGCACAGTCCCCCAGTGATGGCACAGTGCCCCAGTGATGGCACAGTCCCCCAGTGATGGCACAGTCCCCCAGTGATGGCACAGTCCCCCAGTGATGGCACAGTGCACCAGTGATGGCACAGTGCATCAGTGATGGCACAGTCCCCCATTGATGGCACAGTGCACCAGTGATGGCACAGTGCACCAGTGATGGCACAGTCCCCCAGTAATGGTACATTCCACCATGGATGTCTCAATCCCTCAGCGATGGCACCGTTCACCAGTGATGGCACAATCCACCAGTGATGGCACATTCCTACTGTGATGGCACAGGCCACCATTGATGGCACAGTCCCACAGTGATGGCAAAGTCCCAGAGTGATGGCACAGTCCCCCAGTGATGGCACAGTCCCCCTGTGATGGCACAGTCCACCACTGATGGCACAACCCCCCAGTGATGGCACAGTCCCCCAGTGATGGCACAGCCTACCAGTGATGGCACAGTCCCCCATTGATGGTACAGTGCACCAGTGATGGTACAGTCCACCAGTGATGGCATAGTCCATCAGTAATGGTACATTCTA
Source organism: Arenicola marina (assembly GCA_964019135.1). Taxonomy (NCBI): domain Eukaryota; kingdom Metazoa; phylum Annelida; class Polychaeta; family Arenicolidae; genus Arenicola; species Arenicola marina. Next base: position 22,266,964 of record OZ025248.1, on the reverse strand, counting down.
CCAGGGATGTCACAGTCCCCCAGCGATGGCACAGTCCACCAGTGATGGCATAGTCCACCAGTAATGGTACATTGTACCAGGGATGTCACAGTCCAACAGCGTTGGCACAGTCCACCAGTAATGGCTGAGTCCATCAGTAATGGTACATTCTACCAGGGATGACACAGTCGACCAGAGATGGCACAGTTCGCCAGTGATGTCGCAGTCCCCCAGAGATGGCACAGTTTTGCTCAGTTTTACACCGATTTAATGCTAGCAAAAGCGACAATTGTCGTGCAACCAATAGGCCATGTAGCTTAGTGACCGTATTCGGGGAGATTATTAGTGTCTGGAACCGCACGCCATTTACCAATTCGTTCTCTGCCGCTCTCTCCGGCTAGGTCATATGGGAGTAAGCGTTAGTTTGCATGCTGATTCACAAATGGCCAGTAAGCCTAAAACATTGGGACTTTCTTCTGAAGGACCAAAGCATGCCAGTTTACCATTAAAACACTTGATTTGTCGTTCCCTCGACTCGTGCCTCGAGGTACAATGGTGAAATACATGCTGGGGGACAGGAATGTCCTGCGGCCTTTTGGCTCAAGGATATGTATTATGCAGCTTGAGAGCGTGCCGTGCTATTGGTCCGTCGACACCAACCATTCCGATCTCCCGGCAGAGAGCGTTACGCTTGCGCCATAGTCCCTCTACACCACGTCAAATTTAACCATCAAAATTATCCTTCATACGCAAAAATTTAAATAAAGCTAATCGTAGATAAATTTGCAGTTTGGCATCAAATACACCACTGTTTAGCCTTTACTGTACCACAGGTACCATACCTGACGAATGCATTTGAGTTTGATTAATTAGATGCGAGTTCAAAAGCGTGAAGCGTTTTTAACTTTGACCCCGTGTTATTCCATTGTGATCATTCGACAACGGAATGTCTATATTTTTCAAATCCTGCATTCGAAAATACAATATTGAATCTAAAAAACCCTATAAAACCATTCGTGACCCCAGGACCGTTGGGGTCAACCGTGAGGTGAGCGGTGACGTGATGGGACGGTGTGGTTTGGGCCATTGTCCATGTTTAGTGCAGCAGGTTTGTCACATAGCCTAGATGGCCGTAGGAAATGTTAAAACTGTTTACCATTGCCTTACTCGACGTCGCATTGCTATGGAGGCCCGCATGGTTTATTTTTCCCCCATCAGTAATAGCTCTTTGAAAAGCTTAAACCTAGTGCAATACAGGAATGATATTCAACAATGTAAATAGTAGACACAAAAAATAACAGAATGGCAATAATAAAGTGTAGTTATGCAAAAACAGGACCATTTTTGCCAAAATTCGAAATCACCACCTTCACAAAATTGGCTATAATTTCATCAAAAATGAAAATCTTGACACCAAACCACGTTTAAAAACTTCTAAAAACATATAGAAAGAAATATATAGGTAGCCGTGCAAAATTCCCGAGAAACTCGTCATAAAACTTGAAAATGTTATTTCAGAAATATTTCTTTGAGCAGCTTATTTCACACCAATTATCAGTAATTTACGCCTTGTGCTCACATTTTAATAAATCTGGTTATATATAATGGTTTCCGATATAATTATGATCTACACGAATGTTTTCTGAACTATTTACACGTTTTCTCCATGTTTTTTTTCTTCAATATTTCGGGGAAATACCCTGTGAATGACGTCACGAATTGGGGATTCCCTGTGAATGACGTAACGAGTTAGGGATTTCCCTTTCACTGACACCAGCCGATGTTTGTCGATGTTTACCGAGGTCTTCTCTAAATCGCCGAAGCTTATTATACGATGTTCTATTTATTTTACCTATGTCACCACTTCTTTTGCTGTGTTTTATTCGTGCTTTGTTTCATTAAGACTGCTTAAAATATCACGGCTACAGCCTGCGGATGTTTGCCGATGTTTAACGAGGTCTGCTTAAAATCGCCGAGGCTCATTATGGGTTGCTTACCTTAAGATTTACATACTTAATGTTGGTGTACATGTGAAATATCAGTTCTGTGGGGGTAACTATAAACGTTTGACTTGTGAAAGGGTATCATTTTCATGATTTTTTTTTAATAACAAACGTCCACTCTCTCAGGCATTGCTTGGCGTCCACCGAAACCCTCCCACCAGATTTGTATAAGAGGGCTCGCCACTCGCGCGGCGGGTCTTAAGGGATTTACGTCATTTACGGATTTAGAGTGTCACTGACGGACCAAGGTTTGTTGCAATTGAGCCGGATCGAGAGAACATCCTGCTGAGCTCGAGTTATCAGACATTTGGCGAAACCGGAAGTGGTGTATTTTCCCGGACGCCCCCTCCGCTCCTCTTCTATCAACGTCGAGACAATTTGTTTTGGCAAACTGCATTCGGTGTTTAGTGTGGACCCTTCTTTCTTCTTTGAATTACACTTACATCCTCTCTTGACGAGTTCCATATTTTAATCATATGACTTTTGCATGATATTATCAGCTTAATTTACTTTCCTACAAGATATTCAACGATAAATAATATTAAGTTATTTTCTATGACATTTGAAGAAAAGCCGTGTTTACTTGCCTTGGCCAGATTTATTCAAAACGCGTTCAATATGTATGACAATTGGTTAGCCTAGTTCTTGTTCTAGTCGTCATGTGGTCTGTATTAGTACTGTGGGCCTGGCGCCTGAAGTAACTAATAAGCTATCTATATTGAGTTACTAGATATGGCAAGAGAGATATGGCTCTTCGATCCCCCGATCATTATAAATATCGCACGCCCTTGTGACAATGGCTTGTGGAAATGGCGTAGTTATTGACGCCACGCTGATGGGCAAGATACAGCAGCCTCTTCTATAGGGATCGTGGGCAGTAAATGATGGACGCCCCCGGCGGTCAATGACACTCTCGTCTATTATACCATTTATTATAACGGGAATTTTTATTTTGCATTAGACCAGCACAAGTTTAACGGTACTGTGCGTTTTACACAGCAGTGTAATTTTTCCCGGCGAAAATTATTCGTCGTCGGCGATCCCAAAATGGATCATAATGTATTTAATGTAGAATTTAGTAATATAGACTACTAATCTGCTGTGATTGGAATGCTAAAGTTTTCGAATTAGTACCATCAACCTGCGCCTTTGTAAGCCACCTAAATCTCACGCTACGGGGCAGCGAACGGGTGGGGTGAGCGATGATTTCTACTGCCGTTTAAGTCATCAGGAAAAACCTGTGTCACAGTCCATTCGTAACCGTACATTATTTAAGAAATGTACGTCACGAGGCTATTTCACGTCTGAGTAATTTCGCGTACCACTCGAATTTTATTCTTTCATTAATAATTAATGAATTCCATGTTTTGTTGTCAGACTGCCTGTGGCCGATGCTGCCGCCATAAGGCAAGACTGGAATACGACAACTTGAAACTCAACAGTCTGCGACGAATGTTACATCATCATCCGAAACCGACAGTTGAATGTGCCAGACAGCCCCCCGGAGAGTGAGGTCGTCTCGGTCAACGCGAGTTTATACTCCAGTAAAGAACGACCCCGGTCTCGTACTTAAATGGTGGTGTTATATCAATTATCATTATAGATCTATTATAGTTGGTATTATATTACCCCTTGTGCTGTTATTTGTGTTATTTTGAAACTTTGTTAAGGCGGAGTGTGGTCCACACGCTACAATTTAATCGAGATTGTAATATTGTAATATTGGACGCCCCATGCCACCCTTGGATCCCATGTTAACAAAATGCGTTTTGAATAAAGGAAATATCAATGAATCTGATCATATTTTATTATATTTTGTTTTATTACCATTACACATCTCATGTGTTGCACAGATTAAGCCCAGCGACCCGTGTCGGAATTCCGGATACCTGCAGCTTGCTACCGACAAGGACTTGTCGTGGAAGCGCAGATGGCTGGTGGTGAACAACGACGGCAATCTCTACTGCTTCAAGTCACACTCGGCACGTATCGCCATGCGCATGCGTAGAATAGCCACATACCGGAGCTGGCTTTTGGCGGCGTATCTGTGGCGCGTGAAAAACAAGTTAAAAACATTCGAAGCCCAACGAATTAGCGTATCTGATTGTGTCGCACACCAGTCTGGAGTATTGCTGCGTGACAACAGCAGGCGCCCCGAATACAAATATCGGTTTTTTAAATTTTGCAATTTACTTTGAAAGAATAGGAGTTTTGCCAGAGATAATCAATCAGCCAGAGTTTCTATTGTGTGCTATCTGTCTGTCACGGCTTTCGTCATTGGTTGCCACCAGGCGGCGACTCTAGCAAGCTCACCCGACCATTCAAAACGCGAAACGACCCGCGTCGCCTGTATATTTTTGCGAGTGAGAAGCATGAGGACAGAGGGCGCACGTGTTTCTGTTTTGTTTTTTTGAGACTGCGCCTGAGTCGACAGACAGATAGACATATCATGTAGCGACAAACCACCAGCATAGACTGCATTTGCAATTATTAATGGGTGAAATCTCGGTGAATAGGGCTGGACTGAATTGTATGGGACAGATAACCACATTTCTTAATTCCAAGCTTAATTATAACTCAATACCGTCCATGTCATACCACGTATATTGCACATGTCTGCATGGCATTGTGCCGATAAGAGCAATGGAGACACATCAATATCAGACCGAGATTGCCTAACCACGTTATCAACTCACATGGCGCACCATGTCGGTCTCCGACAATGACGGCCGCCCCCTCGGGTCACCGTGCCTCTCTACATAACGCCCATTGTGTCTTGCTCTTTCAGGCCGTGGATGTCTGGACCTCCTTGCCCCTCGCCAGAGTGTCTGTCGTCCCCACAACAAAGACTGACCCCTGTCACAAGACCTCCACCATACGGAGAGTATGCAAAGGTACTTCACGGGGACATTGGTTGCGGGTAACAAGGTATCTACCTATACTATAGCATGGCGGAGAACACGTGCTGGCAATGCCGTCGGATGTGCTATCCTTTAAGACGCCTTTCGAAAGATAATTATCAATGGAACCTCTAATCAAATCTAGTATGGCGGAGTGATATATAATATTGTACGCATGCCATGTTCTACGACTGCCACGTGACAAACAGCGTCCTTTGAAAATTCATGCAAATTCAATTGCATTTCACTGTATCCTTAGATTTGTTTGCATACATACATTGATGAGTTTTGGCGAGTTAATTAAGTCCGTGGACTGTGTATTACGGTCGCTATTCTGTTTAAATTACCAGGTGGATCAGCGTCCTTGCAGAGTTTGCCGACAGCACTGTCTGATGTGGGGCCCACCATTGCTGCATCGTGGGAAACTGTCCTGATATGAATTCATCTTGTGTGAAAGATTTCAATGGGAATAATTTTTTTATGATTTGAATGAAGCTGTCTTCTGTTGTGCAGTAAAATATGTGACTTTGTACGACACGTAGACATGTCCAATATAAAGGAATTCCGTGATTGTCCATGATAAGTCCGGTTATGTTGAACTTGCTTTAGGATCAGCGATTATAAGTCAATAAATACAGCTAGACATTTATGATACAAATCCATTATGCTGTTCATGTACTGCCTTGCTCCACATTGACGAGATCTGAAGAAATTTCTCGAGAAGTTACGAGATATGACGACAGGTTTTGAGATGTCACGATAGTTCACAATGTGTCAATATATCGGGTTCGACGGCGTTTCGTATTAGATGTAGACTTTGCGAATTGTAATGAGATACAAGTGTGCGAGGCAATGACAATTGATTGTATTATATTTGTGTTGCTTGGTGGTTTTAATAAATGTCCTTTGCTGTTGTCTGCTGGATGCTGAAACATAATAAATAACAGGAAAAAGAGGTTTCTATTGCAGTTATCGTTGGCGTGGAAATATTAGTTTCCAATAATCAATATATATCAGTTTCCAATGATCAATATTTATTATTTTCCAATGATCAATATATATTATTTTCCAATGATCAGTATATATATTTTCCAATGATCAATACATATGGGTTTCCAATGATCAATACATATTAGTTTTCAATGATCAATATATATTAGTTTCCAGTGATCAATATATATTAGTTTTCAATGATTATACATGCATTTACACAAGTTCCGGATGGAATCAAGTCAATGCTAAGTACCACACGGATACACCAACCACAAAAATAATATTCAAACACATATCATCCACAGTATCTTCTGCCAAAACCATCCTTTTCGATCTTTAAAATTTTGTAATATAAGTCATTTTGGCGCTAGACATGGGGTGAATTCATGCAATATGTGCTCCAATACAAATACTTTCATTTCATTTAAATACAAAGACATACACTGAAAATAATGTTAAATGCTGAGCGTGAAGCTCACCCTGCCCATTGTGATTGTTCATGCTGACATGCTACCTCTCATATTCGTAACGAAACATTTAAACGAAATAAAACGGGCAACAATTTGTAAACAAAAGCCCTTAGCTTTGATGAAAAGAAGATTTTCTCATGGTGGTAAAGCCATGACAAATATAGATCCTGTATCTAAGAACCTTGCTGTCGGTAATGCACCTGTCTCCCGATGGAATTCTCGGTATTGTCCCATTGCATTGTAGGGACACTATTGTCCCACCGGTATAGCAGCGACATTGATCCATACAATTGTGGCTTGTCGATTTGCATCCAAGCTGTGGATCACGGGGTGAAGTTATTCCGGTGATGAAAGTCACTGACGGTTTTTAAAAGCCACATACATCAGTCCGTCGGGAGAAAGGAAATAGTTGAGGCACTAAGCCATATGTATCTTTAAGTGCATTATTCAGATGTGATGATGACGAGCAGCGCCATTGGTGTAAAAGCTTTCTTGGCTACCGCGGTCAAACCGGAAACAGGCATGGAATATTACATACCCGCGTTATTTCACAACAATGCCTCATGCCCATTATTTTCTTCTTAGCAATACCATGTCTTTGCCATGATGAAAAAACAAACTATGACAAAGGTAAAACAGAAAAATTGTTGTTTCCATTCCAACCCAGCAGGAACCAAAGAACATCACAGGGTCTTAAAATGATTGGACACAACCATTACAGCTCGGTGCGTTGGGACTGGTCCAATGTCTGAGCTGCTCTCTAATAAGATAAAACCACTCTATTCGCCCAACGTCGCCGACCCACGCCTTCATTCTACTTGCGTCGCCTTTCAATAGTCGCTCCCATGGGGCAATGAACCGACATAATTATGGCCCAACCGTTTTTTTTTTACGAGCGAGCGTTGTTATACAGCTCCAAGTTCCAAGTATCTCATATCCCTGGTCGTCAAACACCAGGTAGGTCGGTTGGTCCCTCGATAAAGGAAAGAAAGGAACGGAAAGGAAGCCCTTACGGCTAGAAATATGTTTGCAAAGAGTATGGGGTTACCCCCGGGGACATTGCTTAACAAGTGCATAAAGCGTCCTGAATATACAACCAACCAACATATTGGGATGCGCACGCAACCCGTGTACAGTGTCAATTTTAAAAATTCTCAGCGTCGAATGTCAATTTAGCCTGTGTCGCCTGTCACCATTTGCTCCTTCCAGCCCCCGTCGCTACATGTGGAGAGTGTGGCAGGAGACCGCTATATATCAAATACATGAGTAAATGTATATCTTTCTGGTTACGCACAGTTATGTCACAGCATCGCTATACACGCAGCTGCTACAATGTCCTCCTCTCCCGTGGAGCATCGGGTAACACTACGTGGGCTGTTCACAGTAGATCTATGTTATTTAAGTTTGGCTATGGATTTGTATGGGAGTCCCAGGGAGTTGGAGACATACCATGGTTTGTGTCACAATTTAAGCAGCGTCTAACAGATATATCCTTACAGGAGTGGCGTGACTGTGTGAATAGTACATCAAAGCTCGATGGGTATAGTATTTTTAAGCATAATCTGGAACCTGAGGCATACCTCCAACATTGCACTATTCGTAAACATAGAGTTGCTCTGGCCAGACTACGATGTTCCAGCCACAAATTACCTATTGAGAAGCTCCGGGCCACGATGCATCGAGCGGAGCGATATTGCACTTACTGATTAAAAGAAAATGTAAGAGTACTAGGGGACGAGTACCATCTTTTACTTGTTTGCAAGCAATTTTGTGACCTCCGTCGCGCATATGGTATAAATGTCCATGTTCATAATGTAAACAGAGGCCTGTTTTGTAAAATTCTGAAATCTTCAACGCCATCGGTTGACTGCAATGTAGCAGCTTATGTTTATCATGCTTTCAAAATGATGGACTCCGGCACTGCCATTTAAATTAGTCTGTATTGTGTACAATGGGCCTAAGGCCTTTTATGTACGAATAAACTTTACCTACCAGCATGACAGGAATTAAAACTCAAGCTCTGACTGACTCGGTGCTTAGGCACTGCCACTGAGCCGATGCGCGATGCTGGCTGCCTCTAAAACACAAGGACTCGGGGGCCACTTCCATTAATGAAAAAAACGTCATTACTTAGTTTACAGGCCATTTGGTTAATTGTTTACTGCGTAATATATTAAATATATGTTACTAATACATATGATGACCTATACATAATCATCATCCGCCACCTGATGTGTAGGCGTGCACGACACTAAGTAATTGCATTCCTACCGCCTGATCCGGGCAGTTAATGATGCTGGATTCCTGAATACGAATATGCGCGGAACATATTAGTTATTCCTGTCCCTCTCTCGCCGACTAATGAATTGATGTTGACTCGCGCACCACGCTCCAAACAGACCAGCCAATAGCTTCGAGAGGCCCGAAGGTCAATGCGTCCTCAAGGGATCAGCCCATCCAATCACCGCAGGATTTGGCCCAATGCAGTGTCTCTACGTCATTAGTCGGCGCCATAAAGAGGGCCTTTGGACAGCTTACTCACGCCGACGAGCGATACTCCCAGTCCAGCTACAAACGTCACATGATACACAGGAGAGATGGGGCGGGGAGACTTCTGGTGGCGATAGGATGCATTGGCAGCAGAAGACACCAGATATGGCAACAGTGAACCGATATGGCAACAGAGACCAGATATGGCAACAGGGAACAAATATGGCAACAGAAACCAGACATGGCAACAGGGGACATTGGGAAAATTGGAAGAGATCAAAGATATCACAATTAACAAGTGTGATGACAAACTCCCCCAGCCATGGAATCCCCCAGTGATAACACAGCCCCCTAGTGATGAATTCCAGTCCCCAAGCGATGACAATGCAATGATGAGTCCACCATTGATGGCACAGTCCACCAGTGATGGCAGAGTCCCACAGTGATGGCACAGTCCCCCAGTGATGGCACATTCCCTCAATGATGGCACAGTCCCCCACTGATGGCACAGTGCACCAGTGATGGCACAGTCCCCCAGTGATGGTACAGTCCACCAGTGATGGCACAGTCCCTCAGTGATGGCACAGTGCACCAGTGATGGCACAGTCCCCCAGTGATGGCACAGTCCCTCAATGATGGCACAGTCCCCCACTGACGGCACAGTGCACCAGTGATGGCACAGTCCCCCAGTGATGGTACAGTCCACCAGTGATGGCACAGTCCCTCAGTGATGGCACAGTGCACCAGTGATGGCACAGTCCCCCAGTGATGGCACAGTCCCTCAATGATGGCACAGTCCCTCAGTGATGGCACAGTGCACCAGTGATGGCACAGTCCCCCAGTGATGGCACAGTCCCTCAATGATGGCACAGTCCCCCACTGATGGCACAGTGCACCAGTGATGGCACAGTCCCTCAATGATGGCACAGTCCCCCATTGATGGCACAGTCCCTCAGTGATGGCACAGTCCCCCAGTGATGGCACAGTGCCCCAGTGATGGCACAGTCCCCCAGTGATGGCACAGTCCCCCAGTGATGGCACAGTCCCCCAGTGATGGCACAGTGCACCAGTGATGGCACAGTGCATCAGTGATGGCACAGTCCCCCATTGATGGCACAGTGCACCAGTGATGGCACAGTGCACCAGTGATGGCACAGTCCCCCAGTAATGGTACATTCCACCATGGATGTCTCAATCCCTCAGCGATGGCACCGTTCACCAGTGATGGCACAATCCACCAGTGATGGCACATTCCTACTGTGATGGCACAGGCCACCATTGATGGCACAGTCCCACAGTGATGGCAAAGTCCCAGAGTGATGGCACAGTCCCCCAGTGATGGCACAGTCCCCCTGTGATGGCACAGTCCACCACTGATGGCACAACCCCCCAGTGATGGCACAGTCCCCCAGTGATGGCACAGCCTACCAGTGATGGCACAGTCCCCCATTGATGGTACAGTGCACCATTGATGGCACAGTCCACCAGTGATGGCAGAGTCCCACAGTGATGGCACAGTCCCCCAGTGATGGCACATTCCCTCAATGATGGCACAGTCCCCCACTGATGGCACAGTGCACCAGTGATGGCACAGTCCCCCAGTGATGGTACAGTCCACCAGTGATGGCACAGTCCCTCAGTGATGGCACAGTGCACCAGTGATGGCACAGTCCCCCAGTGATGGCACAGTCCCTCAATGATGGCACAGTCCCCCACTGACGGCACAGTGCACCATTGATGGCACAGTCCCACAGTGATGGCAAAGTCCCAGAGTGATGGCACAGTCCCCCAGTGATGGCACAGTCCCCCTGTGATGGCACAGTCCACCACTGATGGCACAACCCCCCAGTGATGGCACAGTCCCCCAGTGATGGCACAGCCTACCAGTGATGGCACAGTCCCCCATTGATGGTACAGTGCACCAGTGATGGTACAGTCCACCAGTGATGGCATAGTCCATCAGTAATGGTACATTCTACCAGGGATGTCACAGTGCCCCAGCGATGGCACAGTCCACCAGTGATGGCATAGTCCACCAGTAATGGTACATTGTACCAGGGATGTCACAGTCCAACAGCGTTGGCACAGTCCACCAGTAATGGCTGAGTCCATCAGTAATGGTACATTCTACCAGGGATACCACAGTCGACCAGAGATGGCACAGTTCGCCAGTGATGTCTCAGTCCCCCAGAGATGGCACAGTTTTGCTCAGTTTTACACCGATTTAATGCTAGCAAAAGCGACAATTGTCGTGCAACCAATAGGCCATGTAGCTTAGTGACCGTATTCGGGGAGATTATTAGTGTCTGGAACCGCACGCCATTTACCAATTCGTTCTCTGCCGCTCTCTCCGGCTAGGTCATATGGGAGTAAGCGTTAGTTTGCATGCTGATTCACAAATGGCCAGTAAGCCTAAAACATTGGGACTTTCTTCTGAAGGACCAAAGCATGCCAGTTTACCATTAAAACACTTGATTTGTCGTTCCCTCGACTCGTGCCTCGAGGTACAATGGTGAAATACATGCTGGGGGACAGGAATGTCCTGCGGCCTTTTGGCTCAAGGATATGTATTATGCAGCTTGAGAGCGTGCCGTGCTATTGGTCCGTCGACCCCAACCATTCCGATCTCCCGGCAGAGAGCGTTACGCTTGCGCCATAGTCCCTCTACACCACGTCAAATTTAACCATCAAAATTATCCTTCATACGCAAAAATTTAAATAAAGCTAATCGTAGATAAATTTGCAGTTTGGCATCAAATACACCACTGTTTAGCCTTTACTGTACCACAGGTACCATACCTGACGAATGCATTTGAGTTTGATTAATTAGATGCGAGTTCAAAGGCGTGAAGCGTTTTTAACTTTGACCCCGTGTTATTCCATTGTGATCATTCGACAACGGAATGTCTATATTTTTCAAATCCTGCATTCGAAAATACAATATTGAATCTAAAAAACCCTATAAAACCATTCGTGACCCCAGGACCGTTGAGGTCAACCGTGAGGTGAGCGGTGACGTGATGGGACGGTGTGGTTTGGGCCATTGTCCATGTTTAGTGCAGCAGGTTTGTCACATAGCCTAGATGGCCGTAGGAAATGTTAAAACTGTTTACCATTGCCTTACTCGACGTCGCATTGCTATGGAGGCCCGCATGGTTTATTTTTCCCCCATCAGTAATAGCTCTTTGAAAAGCTTAAACCTAGTGCAATACAGGAATGATATTCAACAATGTAAATAGTAGCCACAAAAAATAACAGAATGGCAATAATAAAGTGTAGTTATGCAAAAACAGGACCATTTTTGCCAAAATTCGAAATCACCACCTTCACAAAATTGGCTATAATTTCATCAAAAATGAAAATCTTGACACCAAACCACGTTTAAAAACTTCTAAAAACATAGTTCTTGTAATAAAAATAAAGAAAAATATAGGTAGCCGTGCAAAATTCCCGAGAAACACGTCATAAAACTTGAAAATGTTATTTCAGAAATATTTCTTTGAGCAGCTTATTTCACACCAATTATCAGTAATTTACGCCTTGTGCTCACATTTTAATAAATCTGGTTATATATAATGGTTTCCGATATAATTATGATCTACACGAATGTTTTCTGAACTATTTACACGTTTTCTCCATGTTTTTTTTCTTCAATATTTCGGGGAAATACCCTGTGAATGACGTCACGAATTGGGGATTCCCTGTGAATGACGTAACGAGTTAGGGATTTCCCTTTCACTGACACCAGCCGATGTTTGTCGATGTTTACCGAGGTCTTCTCTAAATCGCCGAAGCTTATTATACGATGTTCTATTTATTTTACCTATGTCACCACTTCTTTTGCTGTGTTTTATTCGTGCTTTGTTTCATTAAGACTGCTTAAAATATCACGGCTACAGCCTGCGGATGTTTGCCGATGTTTACCGAGGTCTGCTTAAAATCGCCGAGGCTCATTATGGGTTGCTTACCTTAAGATTTACATACTTAATGTTGGTGTACATGTGAAATATCAGTTCTGTGGGGGTAACTATAAACGTTTGACTTGTGAAAGGGTATCATTTTCATGATTTTTTAAAAATAACAAACGTCCACTCTCTCAGGCATTGCTTGGCGTCCACCGAAACCCTCCCACCAGATTTGTATAAGAGGGCTCGCCACTCGCGCGGCGGGTCTTAAGGGATTTACGTCATTTACGGATTTAGAGTGTCACTGACGGACCAAGATTTGTTGCAATTGAGCCGGATCGAGGGAACATCCTGCTGAGCTCGAGTTATCAGACATTTGGCGAAACCGGAAGTTGTGTATTTTCCCGGACGCCCCCTCCGCTCCTCTTCTATCAACGTCGAGACAATTTGTTTTGGCAAACTGCATTCGGTGTTTAGTGTGGACCCTTCTTTCTTCTTTGAATTACACTTACATCCTCTCTTGACGAGTTCCATATTTTAATCATATGACTTTTGCATGATATTATCAGCTTAATTTACTTTCCTACAAGATATTCAACGATAAATAATATTAAGTTATTTTCTATGACATTTGAAGAAAAGCCGTGTTTACTCGCCTTGGCCAGATTTATTCAAAACGCGTTCAATATGTATGACAATTGGTTAGCCTAGTTCTTGTTCTAGTCGTCATGTGGTCTGTATTAGTACTGTGGGCCTGGCGCCTGAAGTAACTAATAAGCTATCTATATTGAGTTACTAGATATGGCAAGAGAGATATGGCTCTTCGATCCCCCGATCATTATAAATATCGCACGCCCTTGTGACAATGGCTTGTGGAAATGGCGTAGTTATTGACGCCACGCTGATGGGCAAGATACAGCAGCCTCTTCTATAGGGATCGTGGGCAGTAAATGATGGACGCCCCCGGCGGTCAATGACACTCTCGTCTATTATACCATTTATTTTAACGGGAATTTTTATTTTGCATTAGACCAGGACAAGTTTAACGGTACTGTGCGTTTTACACAGCAGTGTAATTTTTCCCGGCGAAAATTATTCGTCGTCGGCGATTACAAAATGGATCATAATGTATTTAATGTAGAATTTAGTAATATAGACTACTAATCTGCTGTGATTGGAATGCTAAAGTTTTCGAATTAGTACCACCAACCTGCGCCTTTGTAAGCCACCTAAATATCACGCTACGGGGCAGCGAACGGGTGGGGTGAGCGATGATTTCTACTGCCGTTTAAGTCATCAGGAAAAACATGTGTCACAGTCCATTCGTAACCGTACATTATTTAAGAAATGTACGTCACGAGGCTATTTCACGTCTGAGTAATTTCGTGTACCACTCGAATTTAATTCTTTCATTAATAATTAATGAATTCCATGTTTTGTTGTCAGACTGCCTGTGGCCGATGCTGCCGCCATAAGGCAAGACTGGAATACGACAACTTGAAACTCAACAGTCTGCGACGAATGTTACATCATCATCCGAAACCGACAGTTGAATGTGCCAGACAGCCCCCCGGAGAGTGAGGTCGTCTCGGTCAACGCGAGTTTATACTCCAGTAAAGAACGGTCCCGGTCTCGTACTTAAATGGTGGTGTTATATCAATTATCATTATAGATCTATTATAGTTGGTATTATATTACCCCTTGTGCAGTTATTTGTGTTATTTTGAAACTTTGTTAAGGCGGAGTGTGGTCAACACGCTACAATTTAATCGAGATTGTAATATTGTAATATTGGACGCCCCATGCCACCCTTGGATCCCATGTTAACAAAATGCGTTTTGAATAAAGGAAATATCAATGAATCTGATCATATTTTATTATATTTTGTTTTATTATCAGTACACGTCTCATGTGTTGCACAGATTAAGCCCAGCGACCCGTGTCGGAATTCCGGATACCTGCAGCTTGCTACCGACAAGGACTTGTCGTGGAAGCGCAGATGGCTGGTGGTGAACAACGACGGCAATCTCTACTGCTTCAAGTCACACTCGGCAAGTATCGCCATGCGCATGCGTAGAATAGCCACATACCGGAGCTGGCTTTTGGCGGCGTATCTGTGGCGCGTGAAAAACAAGTTCAAAACATTCGAAGCCCAACGAATTAGCGTATCTGATCGTGTCGCACACCTGTCTGGAGTATTGCTGCGTGACAACAGCAGGCGCCCCGAATAGAAATATCGGTTTTTTTAATTTTGCAATTTACTTTGAAAGAATAGGAGTTTTGCCAGAGATAATCAATCAGCCAGGGTTTCCATTGTGTGCTATCTGTCTGTCACGGCTTTCGTCATTGGTTGCCACCAGGCGGCGACTCTAGCAAGCTCACCCGACCATTCAAAACGCGAAACGACCCGCGTCGCCTGTATATTTTTGCGAGTGAGAAGCATGAGGACAGAGGGCGCACGTGTTTCTGTTTTGTTTTTTGAGACTGCGCCTGAGTCGACAGACAGATAGACATATCATATAGCGACAAACCACCAGCATAGACTGCATTTGCAATTATTAATGGGTGAAATCTCGGTGAATAGGGCTGGACTGAATTGTATGGGACAGATAACCACATTTCTTAATTCCAAGCTTAATTAAAACTCAATACCGTCCATGTCATACCACGTATATTGCACATGTCTGCATGGCATTGTGCCGATAAGAGCAATGGAGACACATCAATATCAGACCGAGATTGCCTAACCACGTTATCAACTCACATGGCGCACCACGTCGGTCTCCGACAATGACGGCCGCCTCCTCGGGTCACCGTGCCTCTCTACATAACGCCCATTGTGTCTTGCTCTTTCAGGCCGTGGATGTCTGGACCTCCTTGCCCCTCGCCAGAGTGTCTGTCGTCCCCACAACAAAGACTGACCCCTGTCACAAGACCTCCACCTTCAAGCTTTTCAACATGCGCCGGGCGTATTTCTTTCAAGCGGACACGACGGAGAGTATGCAAAGGTACTTCACGGTTGGTTGCGGGTAACAAGGGTTCTACCTATACTATAGCATGGCGGAGAACACGTGCTGGCAATGCCGTCGGATGTGCTATCCTTTAAGACGCATTTCGAAAGATAATTATCAATGGAACCTCTAATCAAATCTAGTATGGCGGAGTGATATATAATATTGTACGCATGCCATGTTCTACGACTACCACGTGACAAGCAGCGTCCTTTGAAAATTCATGCAAATTCAATTGCATTTCACTGTATCCTTAGATTTGTTTGCATACATACATTGATGAGTTTTGGCGAGTTAATTAGGTCTGTGGACTGTGTATTACGGTCGCTATTCTGTTTAAATTACCAGGTGGATCAGCGTCCTTGCAGAGTTTGCCGACAGCACTGTCTGATGTGGGGCCCACCATTGCTGCATCGTGGGCAACTGTCCTGATATGAATTCATCTTGTGTGAAAGATTTCAATGGGAATAATTTTTTTATGATTTGAATGAAGCTGTCTTCTGTTGTGCAATAAAATATGTGACTTTGTACGACACGTAGACATGTCCAATATAAAGGAATTCCGTGATTGTCCATGATAAGTCCGGTTATGTTGAACTTGCTTTAGGATCAGCGATTATAAGTCAATAAATACAGCTAGACATTTATGATACAAATCCATTATGCTGTTCATGTACTGCCTTGCTCCACATTGACGAGATGTGAAGAAATTTCTCGAGAAGTTACGAGATATGACGACAGGTTTTGAGATGTCACGATAGTTCACAATATGTCAATATATCGGGTTCGACGGCGTTTCGTATTAGATGTAGACTTTGCAAATTGTAATGAGATACAAGTGTGCGAGGCAATGACAATTGATTGTATTATATTTGTGTTGCTTGGTGGTTTTAATAAATGTCCTTTGCTGTTGTCTGCTGGATGCTGAAACATAATAAATAACAGGAAAAAGAGGTTTCTATTGCAGTTATCGTTGGCGTGGAAATATTAGTTTCCAATAATCAATATATATCAGTTTCCAATGATCAATATTTATTATTTTCCAATGATCAATATATATTATTTTCCAATGATCAGTATATATATTTTCCAATGATCAATACATATGGGTTTCCAATGATCAATACATATTAGTTTTCAATGATCAATATATATTAGTTTCCAGTGATCAATATATATTGGTTTTCAATGATTATACATGCATTTACACAAGTTCCGGATGGAATCAAGTCAATGCTAAGTACCACACGGATACACCAACCACAAAAATAATATTCAAACACATATCATCCACAGTATCTTCTGCCAAAACCATCCTTTTCGATCTTTAAAATTTTGTAATATAAGTCATTTTGGCGCTAGACATGGGGTGAATTCATGCAATATGTGCTCCAATACAAATACTTTCATTTCATTTAAATACAAAGACATACACTGAAAATAATTTTAAATGCTGAGCGTGAAGCTCACCCTGCCCATTGTGATTGTTCATGCTGACATGCTACCTCTCATATTCGTAACGAAACATTTAAACGAAATAAAACGGGCAACAATTTGTAAACAAAAGCCCTTAGCTTTGATGAAAAGAAGATTTTCTCATGGTGGTAAAGCCATGACAAATATAGATCCTGTATCTAAGAACCTTTCTGTCGGTAATGCACCTCTCTCCCGATGGAATTCTCGGTATTGTCCCATTGCATTGTAGGGACACTATTGTCCCACCGGTATAGCAGCGACATTGATCCATACAATTGTGGCTTGTCGATTTGCATCCAAGCTGTGGATCACGGGGTGAAGTTATTCCGGTGATGAAAGTCACTGACGGTTTTTAAAAGCCACATACATCAGTCCGTCGGGAGAAAGGAAATAGTTGAGGCACTAAGCCATATGTATTTTTAAGTGCATTATTCAGATGAGATGAGACGAGCAACGCCATTGGTGTAAAAGCTTTCTTGGCTACCGCGGTCAAACGCGGCGGACAGGAGCGGAAACAGGCATGGAATATTACATACCCGCGTTATTCATGCCCATTATTTTCTGCTTAGCAATACCATGTCTTTGCCACGATGAAAAAACAAACCATGATAAAGGTAAAACAGAAAAATTGTTGTTTCCATTCCAACCCAGCAGGAACCAAAGAACATCACAGGGTCTTCAAATGATTGGACACAACCATTACAGCTCGGTGCGTTGGGACTGGTCCACTGTCTGAGCTGCTCTCTAATAAGATAAAACCACTCTATTCGCCCAACGTCGCCGACCCACGCCTTCATTCTACTTGCGTCGCCTTTCAATAGTCGCTCCCATGGGGCAATGAACCGACATAATTATGGCCCAACCGTTTTTTTTTCTACGAACGAGCGTTGTTATACAGCTCCAAGTTCCAAGTATCTCATATCCCTGGTCGTCAAACACCAGGTAGATCGGTTGGTCCCTCGATAAAGGAAAGAAAGGAACGGAAAGGAAGCCATTACGGCTAGAAATATGTTTACAAAGAGTATGGGGTTACCCCCGGGGACATTGCTTAACAAGTGCATAAAGCGTTCTGAATATACAACCAACCAACATAATGAGATGCGCACGCAACCCGTGTACAGTGTCGATTTAAAAAATTCTCAGCGTCGAATGTCAATTTAGCCTGTGTCGCCTGTCACCATTTGCTCCTTCCAGCCCCCGTCGCTACATGTGGAGCGTGTGGCAGGAGACCGCTATATATCAAATACATGAGTAAATGTATATCTTTCTGGTTACGCACAGTTATGTCACAGCATCGCTATACATGCAGCTGCTATAATGTCCTCCTCTCCCGTGGAGCATCGGGTAACACTACGTGGGCTGTTCACATTAGATCTATGTTATTTAAGTTTGGCTATGGATTTGTATGGGAGTCCCAGGGAGTTGGAGACATACCATGGTTTGTGTCACAATTTAAGCAGCGTCTAACAGATATATCCTTACAGGAGTGGCGTGACTGTGTGAATAATACATCAAAGCTCGATGGATATAGTATTTTTAAGCATAATCTGGAACCTGAGGCATACCTCCAACATTGCACTATTCGTAAACATTGAGTTGCTCTGGCCAGACTACGATGTTCCGGCCACAAATTACCTATTGAGAAGCTCCGGGCTACGATGCCTCGAGCAGAGCGATATTGCACTTACTGTTTAATAGAAAATGTAAGAGTACTAGGGGACGAGTACCATCTTTTACTTGTTTGCAAGCAATTTTGTGACCTCCGTCGCGCATATGGTATAAATGTCCATGTTCATAATGTAAACAGACGCCTGTTTTGTAAAATTTTGAATTCTTCAACGCCATCGGTTATCTGCAATGTAGCAGCTTATGTTTATCATGCTTTCAAAATGATGGACTCCGGCACTGCCATTTAAATTAGTCTGTATTGTGTACAATGCGCCTAAGGCCTTTTATGTACGAATAAACTTTACCTACCAGCATGACAGGAATTAAAACTCAAGCTCTGACTGACTCGGTGCTTAGGCACTGCCACTGAGCCGATGCGCGATGCTGGCTCCCTCTAAAACACAAGGACTCGGGGGCCACTTCCATTAATGAAAAAAACGTCATTAGTTACTTAGTTTACAGGCCATTTGGTTAATGGTTTACTGCGTAATATATTAAATATATGTAACTAATACATATGATGACCTATACATAATCATCATCCGCCACCTGATGTGTAGTCGTGCACGACACTAAGTAATTGCATTCCTACCGCCTGATCCGGGCAGTTAATGATGCTGGATTCATGAATACGCAGTTCTAAGCGAGGAACATATTAGTTATTCCTGTCCCTCTCTCGCCGACTACTGAATTGATGTTGACTCGCGCACCACGCTCCAAACAGACCAGCCAATAGCTTAGAGAGGCCCGAAGGTCAATGCGTCCTCAAGGGATCAGCCCATCCAATCACCGCAGGATTTGGCCCAATGCAGTGTCTCTACGTCATTAGTCGGCGCCATAAAGAGCGCCTTTGGACAGCTTACTCATGCCGAGGAGCGACACTCCCAGTCCAGCTACACTCGTCACATGATACACACGAGAGATGGGGCGGGGAGACTTCTGGTGGCGCTAGCATGCATTGGCAGCAGAAGACACCAGATATGACAACAGGGAACAGATATGGCAACAGGGACCAGATTTGGCAACAGGGAACAGATATGGCAACAGAAACCAGGCATGGCAACAGGGGACATTGGGAAGATTGGAAGAGATCAAAGATATAACCATTAACAAGTGATGACAAACTCCCCCAGCCATGGAATCCCCCAGTGATAACACAGCCCCCTAGTGATGGATTCCAGTCCCCCAGCGATGACACTGGTACACTGATGGCACAGTGCACCAGTGATGGCATAGTCCCCCATTGATGGCACAGTGCACCAGTGATGGCACAGTGCACTAGTGATGGCACAGTCCCCCAGTAATGGCACAGTCCACCACTGATGGCACAATCCCCCAGTGATGGCACAGTCCCTCAGTGATGGCACAGTCCCCCAGTGATAACACAGTCAACCAGTGATAGCACCGTCCCCCACTGATGGCACAGTCCACCAGTGATGACACAGTCCATCAGTGATGGCGCAGTTCACCAGTGATGGCACAGTCCACCAGTGATGGCTGAGTCCATCAGTAATGGTACATTCTACCAGGGATGTCACAGTCTCCCAGTGATGGCACAGTCCACCAGTGATGGCTGAGTCCATCAGTAATGGTACATTTTACCAGGGATGACACAGTCGACCAGAGACGGCACAGTGCGCCAGTGATGTCGCAGTCCCCCAGATATGGCACAGTTTTGCTCAGTTTTACACCGATTTAATGCTAGCAAAAGCGACAATTGTCGTGCAACCAATAGGCCATGTAGCTTAGTGACCGTATTCGGGGAGATTATTAGTGTCTGGAACCGCACGCCATTTACCAATTCGTTCTCTGCCGCTCTCTCCGGCTAGGTCATATGGGAGTAAGCGTTAGTTTGCATGCTGATTCACAAATGGCCAGCAAGCCTAAAACATTGGGACTTTCTTCTGAAGGACCAAAGCATGCCAGTTTACCATTAAAACACTTGATTTGTCGTTCCCTCGACTCGTGCCTCGAGGTACAATGGTGAAATACATGCTGGGGGACAGGAATGTCCTGCGGCCTTTTGGCTCAAGGATATGTATTATGCAGTTTGAGAGCGTGCCGTGCTATTGGTCCGTCGACACCAACCAGTCCGATCTCCCGACAGAGAGCGTTACGCTTGCGCGTCCCTCTACACCACGTCAAATTTAACCATCAAAATTATTCTTCATACGCAAAAATTTAAATAAAGCTAATCGTAGATAAATTTGCAGTTTGGCATCAAATACACCACTGTTTAGCCTTTACTGTACCACAGGTACCATACCTGACGAATGCATTTGAGTTTGATTAATTAGATGCGAGCTCAAAGGCGTGAAGCGTTTTTAACTTTGACCCCGTGTTATTCCATTGTGATCATTCGACAACGGAATGTCTATATTTTTCAAATCCTGCATTCGAAAATACAATATTCAATCTAAAAAACCCTATAAAACCATTCGTGACCCCCGGACCGTTGGGGTCAACCGTGAGGTGAGCGGTGACGTGAGGCAGAGGTAATGTGAGGAACGAGCTCCCTCTGCCGGGCAGAGTGCGATCATTACGTACTAAAGCCGGCATCAGTTAACACAAAACATGTCCACGGTTTATCTGCGAATATATTGCTCCCCGACAACATTTCCATTATTACTATCCACCTCGTGATCACTGAATATCGCCTGCCGCCCGGCAGTAGGGGTTTTACCATGCAAACCGCGCTGAGCAGTGACGTTTTGTGTGGGATGGGACGGTGTGGTTTGGGCCATTGTCGATGTTTAGTGCAGCAGGTTTGTCACATAGCCTAGGTGGCCGTAGGAAATGTTAAAACTGTTTACCATTGCCTTACTCGACGTCGCATTGCTATGGAGGCCCGCATGGTTTATTTTTCCCCCATCAGTAATAGCTCTTTGAAAAGCTTAAACCTAGTGCAATACAGGAATGATATTCAACAATGTAAATAGTAGCCACAAAAAATTACAGATTGGCAATAATAAAGTGTAGTTATGCAAAAACAGGACCATTTTTGCCAAAATTCGAAATCACCACCTTCACAAAATTGGCTATAATTTCATCAAAAATGAAAATCTTGACACCAAACCACGTTTAAAAACTTCTAAAAACATAGTTCTTGTAATAAAAATAAAGAAAAATATAGGTAGCCGTGCAAAATTCCCGAGAAACACTTCATAAAACTTCAAAATGTTATTTCAGAAATATTTTTTTGAGCAGCTTATTTCACACCAATTATCAGTAATTTACGCCTTGTGCTCACATTTTAATAAATCTGGTTATATATAATAGTTTCCGATATAATTATGATCTACACGAATGTTTTCTGAACTATTTACACGTTTTCTCCATGTTTTTTTTCTTCAATATTCGGAATTTATCACGAAGGGCCATTCTCGGGGAAATACCCTGTGAATGACGTCACGAATTGGGGATTCCCTGTGAATGACGTAACGAGTTAGGGATTTCCCTTTCACTGACACCAGCCGGTGTTTGTCGATGTTTACCGAGGTCTTCTCTAAATCGCCGAAGCTTATTATACGATGTTCTATTTATTTTACCTACGTCACCACTTCTTTTGCTGTGTTTTATTCGTGCTTTGTTTCATTAAGACTGCTTAAAATATCACGGCTACAGCCTGCGGATGTTTGCCGATGTTTACCGAGGTTTGCTTAAAATCGCCGAGGCTCATTATGGGTTGCTTACCTTAAGATTTACATACTTAATGTTGGTGTACATGTGAAATATCAGTTCTGTGGGGGTAATTATGAACGTTTGGCTTGTGAAAGGGTATCATTTTCATGATTTTTTTTTAATAACAAACGTCCACTCTCTCAGGCATTGCTTGGCGTCCACCGAAACCCTCCCACCAGATTTGTATAAGAGGGCTCGCCACTCGCGCGGCGGGTCTTAAGGGATTTACGTCATTTACGGATTTAGAGTGTCACTGACGGACCAAGGTTTGTTGCAATTGAGCCGGATCGAGGGAACATCCTGCTGAGCTCGAGTTATCAGACATTTGGCGAAACCGGAAGTGGTGTATTTTCCCGGACGCCACCTCCGCTCCTCTTCTATCAACGTCGAGACAATTTGTTTTGGCAAACTGCATTCGGTGTTTAGTGTGGACCCTTCTTTCTTCTTTGAATTACACTTACATCCTCTCTTGACGAGTTCCATATTTTAATCATATGACTTTTGCATGATATTATCAGCTTAATTTACTTTCCTACAAGATATTCAACAATAAATAATATTAAGTTATTTTCTATGACATTTGAAGAAAAACCGTGTTTACTCGCCTTGGCCAGATTTATTCAAAACGCGTTCAATATGTATGACAAAGGGTTAGCCCAGTTCTTGTTCTAGTCGTCATGTGGTCTGTATTAGTACTGTGGGCCTGGCGCCTGAAGTAACTAATAAGCTATCTATATTGAGTTACTAGATATGGCAAGAGAGATATGGCTCTTCGATCCCCCGATCATTATAAATATCGCACGCCCTTGTGACAATGGCTTGTGGAAATGGCGTAGTTATTGACGCCACGCTGATGGGCAAGATACAGCAGCCTCTTCTATAGGGATCGTGGCCAGTAAATGATGGACGCCCCCGGCGGTCAATGACACTCTCGTCTATTATACCATTTATTATAACGGGAATTTTTATTTTGCATTAGACCAGGACAAGTTTAACGGTACTGTGCGTTTTACACAGCAGTGTAATTTTTCCCGGCGAAAATTATTCGTCGTCGGCGATCCCAAAATGGATCATAATGTATTTAATGTAGAATTTAGTAATATAGACTACTAATCTGCTGTGATTGGAATGCTAAAGTTTTCGAATTAGTACCACCAACCTGCGCCCTTGTAAGCCACCTAAATATCACGCTACGGGGCAGCGAACGGGTGGGGTGAGCGATGATTTCTACTGCCGTTTAAGTCATCAGGAAAAACATGTGTCACAGTCCATTCGTAACCGTACATTATTTAAGAAATGTACGTCACGAGGCTATTTCACGTCTGAGTAATTTCGTGTACCACTCGAATTTTATTCTTTCATTAATAATTAATGAATGCCATGTTTTGTTGTCAGACTGCCTGTAGCCGATGCTGCCGCCATAAGGCAAGACTGGAATACGACAACTTGAAACTCAACAGTCTGCGACGAATGTTACATCATCATCCGAAACCGACAGTTGAATGTGCCAGACAGCCCCCCGGAGAGTGAGGTCGTCTCGGTCAACGCGAGTTTATACTCCAGTAAAGAACGGTCCCGGTCTCGTACGTAAATGGTGGTGTTATATCAATTATCATTATAGATCTATTATAGTTGGTATTATATTACCCCTTTTGCAGTTATTTGTGTTATTTTGAAACTTTGTTAAGGCGGAGTGTGGTCAACACGCTACAATTTAATCGAGATTGTAATACTGTAATATTGGACGCCCCATGCGACCCTTGGATCCCATGTTAACAAAATGCGTTTTGAATAAAGGAAATATCAATGAATCTGATCATATTTTATTATATTTTGTTTTATTATCAGTACACGTCTCATGTGTTGCCCAGATCAAGCCCAGCGATCTGTATCGGAACTCCGGATACCTGCAGCTTGCTACCGACAAGGACTTGTCGTGGAAGCGCAGATGGCTGGTGGTGAACAACGACGGCAACCTCTACTGCTTCAAGTCACACTCGGTAAGTATCGCCATGCGCATGCGTAGAATAGCCACATACCGGAGCTGGCTTTTGGCGGCGTATCTGTGGCGCGTGAAAAACAAGTTCAAAACATTCGAAGCCCAACGAATTAGCGTATCTGACCGTGTCGCACACCAGTCGGGATTATTACTGTGTGACAACAGCAGGCGCCCCGAATACAAATATCCGTAGTTTTGCCGTATTTCGCCAGCATGCCGGAACTGTGAGGTTTTATCAATTTTGCATTGTACTGTGAAAGAATAGGAGCTTTGCCAGAGATAATTAATCAGCTAGAGGGTTTTTATTGTGTTCTATCTGTCTGTCACAGTTTTCGTCATTGGTTGCCAGGCGGCGACTCCAGCAAGCTCACCCGACCACTTAAAACCCGATACGACAGCGTCGCCTGTTAATTTTTGCGAGTGAGAAGCATGAGGACGGAGGGCGCGCACGTGTTTCTGTTTTCTTTTTGAGACTGCGTCTGAGGCGACAGACAGATAGACATATCATGTAGCGACAAACCATGGCGCACCATGTCGGTCTCCGACAATGACGGCCGCCTCCTCGGGTCACCGTGCCTCTCTACATAACGCCCATTGTGTCTTGCTCTTTCAGGCCGAGGATGTCTGGACCTCCTTGCCCCTCGCCAGAGTGTCTGTCGTCCCCACGACAAAGACTGACCCCCTGTCACAAGACCTCCACCTTCAAGCTTTTCAACATGCGCCGGGCGTATTTCTTTCAAGCGGACACGACGGAGAGTATGCAAAGGTACGTCACGGGTACATTGGTTGCGGGTAACAAGGGTTCTACCTATACTATAGCATGGCGGAGAACACGCGATGGCAATGCCGTCGGATATGCTATCCTTTAAGACGCCTTTCGAAAGATAATTATCAATGGAACCTGCATAATTTGATATTTATCTTGGGCCTAAATGCACTGAATGGCATTTCACTAAGGTCTCGAAACTCTCGTAATTTTTTTCTGAATTTGTCACAAATATATGACAATTACGTTTTTTAATAATATTGGCAGAAAATAAATTGCACGAAGATGACCCTAATAATCGCTGTATATTTCTGTTGCTCGTAAAATTACTATCCGTCTGTAACTTAGCATGTAAAAGATAACAGTTAAAAAAGGATAACTCCCAGTATACATAGGGAGGATTCATGATATAAATTAGCGACTTCCTGATTAACGGTTATTTAATATTAAAATTCCCAGCTAACGATTAATGAAAATCTTTGATCACGAGGGTCGACTAATAGACCATTTCCAGTTTACGAAGAATTATTGGCCTCAATCCCAGTTCACGGTGAAATAAACGGAACCACCTCTTGCACGCCCCCCCCCCCCCCCCAAACTATGAGGGCTATTTCCAGCTTCCTGTATAACGGGGCTGACATGGTGGGCCTATTGTGTCTATGGCTGTCGCCCCCTTCTACCACCCTCTGACACCCATCCATCAATTACTGAGCCTCCCACGATGACGCCTGTGCAATAGATCTACTCTGGCCCCACCGTCTGTCTGATCATTGCCTGACCGTGAAACTCAAGGTCCAATCTAGTCGCCTCCAACGCTTATAATGCATCTGCCGGCGGGCACACATGTTGAGAGAAGATTGTGGGAGGGGTGAAGGGTGGGAGAGGGGGAGGTGGGGAAGGAGGTAGGTGAAGGGTGTAGGGGTGAGGGATAGGGATGATGATAGGGGAAAGGGCGTGGTCGGGGTACTTTAGACCCTCGTGTGCCAGTGGAGACCATCACATCGTCCGGTTCAATTAGGGACAAACCATTTGATCTCAAGACAATTATTCAAAGACTGTTCGGTGATAGTCACTTAATGCCGAACATCGTTTGATGCATCGAGTTATCTCACACAGCGAGCAGGTAAGGCGGAGTCATATATAATATTGTACGCATGCCATGTTCTACGACTACGTGACCACAGCGTCGTTTGAAAAATAATGCACATTCAATTGCATTTCATCGTATCCTTAGATTTCTTTGTATACATACATTGATGAGTTTTGGCGATTTAATTGGGTCTGTGGGCTGTGTATTACGGTCGCTATTCTGTTTAAATTACCAGGTGGATCAGCGTCCTTGCAGAGTTTGCCGACAGCACTGTCTGGTGTGGGGCCCACCATTGCTGCATCGTGAGCAATTGTCCTGATCGGAATCCATTTTGTGTAAACGATTTCAATGGGAATGTTATATGCATGGTAACATGTTTTTTAACGATTTCAATGGAGCTGTTTTCGTTTGTGCAGTAAAATATGTGACTTTGTACGACACATAGACATGTCAGGATAGGTCACAATATGTCAATATATCGGGTTCGACGGCGTTTCGTATTAGATAGACTTTGCAACTGTTAATGAGATACAAGTGTGCGAGGCAATGACAATGGATTGCATTATGTTTGTGTTGCTTGGTGGCTTTAATAAATGTCCTTTGCTGTTGTCTGCTGGTTGCTGAAACATAAAAGAATACAGGAAAAAGATATGTTTGAAGAGGTTTCTATTGCAGTTATCGTTGGCTTGAAAACATTATTTTCGAATTATCAATATATATCAGTTTCCAATGATCAATATATATTACTTTCCAATGATCAATATATATTATTTTCCAAAGATCAATATATATTATTTCCCAATGACCAATACATATTGGTTTCCAATGACCAATATATATTATTTTCCAATGATCAATATATATTATTTCCCAATGATCAATATATATCAGTTTCCAATGAATTCATGCAATATGTATTCCAATACAAATACTTTCATTTCATATAAATACAAAGACATACATTGAAAATAATTGTATTCAAATACGAATACGTGCATAAATATTCACGATATCCTAATAAATACTGAGCGTGAAACTCACCATTCCCATTGTGATTGTTCATGCTGACATGCTACCTCTCACATCAGCTCTCATTCTGCCTATCATATCCGTCTGCAATTGCATTGCGTCGTGATGGTCGTGATACATCACAGGTCAGGTCCGGTGCGAACTGCACAACCGTCAGGGATCTGGCGGAATGGCCGCCCGCTTCCCAGTAATCACAAGTATCAAGTGGAGTAATCGATCTTTCCTTTCTCGGCGGAACATCGCTGGGAATATCCATTTCTCGGATGTGGAACGCTCGTTCTTGGCGGAACGGTGCAGGCAGAATAAACTGCATTCAGGAATGGCTGTATGACCATATATTTTTTGTGTGTGTTCGGTTTGTGTATTTTTGTAACGTGACGCGATAACTCACAAACGCCTTCAGATATCGACTTCCAAATTTAAAAAGGGATTCCGAATGGCAATCATGGGCTGAGCTTGTAGATGAGTCATGTAGGTCAAAGGTCAAGGTCACCATAATGTTTTTGAAATTCGCTTAGCAATTCAATGAAAAACGGAAAAATCGCTCTAACCTTCATAATTTTCATTTAATCACGCTGCCAATTTTCGCATCTCCGAAATCCTGCCTTCGCCTAAAGGCTCAGGCAGGATTTTGCTGAGATAAACCGATCTCGCACTCGACGCAATGCCATATGCATATCCTGTCACCTAATTTTAGGCTAGCCTAGCCGCATGACTAACAATGTTCAATTTCAGGCTGATCAGGCTTGGATCCAGGGATGTGGGGTTGGGGTGGGGGGGGGGGGGGAGGGGCGGGGATCATCCACGTCCCTAGATATCTTATCCCCTGGCAGCAGTTTAACCATAAAAAGATAAAATTGGCAGGTTTATATTGTCTGTATCTAAGATGGCCCCTAAAGATTAATTTGCAAATGAAAAAGGACAAAAAAATGTGGTGTACGATGGGGGGCTGCTGGCAGACCCAAGGCCTCTTCGATCTCTCTGGACCAGCCACTGGTCACAATCAGATGGAAAATATTAACAATAATTTTGTTCGCAAAACCCAAGGCTAAAATTTATGTGTTTCTTTTCTAATTTCTTCAGCGCTGATAAAGATAAATGAATAACATTGGGATTATTATTATGCATGGTCTAAGATTGACACAAAATAATGCCATTGGCAATTGATATGCCAAAAACCATTTCCATAAACTATCAATTGACTGATTACACAAGCGGTAAAAGGCTGGTAAAAATACAAAGTAGTTTGCTTAGAATCTTGCAAAAAAAAGTTATCCATTTATACAACCTTTTGGTACAGGTTTCCTCCAATTTATATGAACAACGTCATCAAGGCAAATTTACTTTAGGTCACCATCACTGGTACCTGCACAATCACCAACATTAACATCAGCCTTTTTTGCATGCCATTAGTATCAATCAGTACCTTAAGGTAAAGGGAGTTTATTTTAATATATAGGTTTACAATATCGCTTAGGCTTATTATAAGCCATGCATTAGTATTAAATAATATGTATATGTATCAAATCCATAGTTATATACTTAATAACTGCATGTCATTTATCCACTTGTCTGTTTATTTAGCCTAGTTCTATAAGAGAAATTAAAAAGTGTTTGCCAAAAAAAGACTGACAGATTAAAATTGCTCAAGTGTTACTGTTAGCCTAAAGTTAATTATTTTGTACTTGTTTTTTTCCGTTCCCATGTGGAAATACCACTGAACATCGCATTTATATAAATATATGTAATGGCAGTTAATGGATGCTGATCACTTATAGGAAAATGATTTTCACAGACAGTTAGCATGGTTAGAGTAGTTGTCACATCCAGCTCAGCCAATTACCATGGTTTCACTTCCTTTTATACTCAATCTAATTGGCTTCCAGCATATCATGTTAGTTGCAGAGATGCTAATTACATTCAGGGTTTGAAATTCTTTTGGTCTGAGATTTGGTCAAACTACTGCTAACCACATATCTTAAAAGCGATTTTGATTTATCCAGCAATGTTATACTGTCAATTGCTTTATGAAATAGCACACTAGCATGAAATTGTCTTACCAGCTTAATTTACCACATAAACTTGTTTCTTCAAAACCTTAAATTGCATAATGAGATCATCCTTTTATAATTCCCATGTTTCATATATATATTAATTTGATCTGACTTTGTATCAAGATTGACAATCATTGTCTATATAATATATTCAAATTGTTTAATTACCGATTGTTTGACACAAAAACACAAAAACACTGTTTAAATTTTGTCAAAGTGACTATTTTAGATGGACTCAAATTTGACACATATCTTTTACTCAGGGCCACATACCTATGTAGTTAAGTGGTGCTTTATGGAACATTCAGGTCTTGTCATACTGTATCTATGTGACTCAATTTACTTTTTTGCAAAGTCATGCCCCCAACTCATAGGGTTAAACTTCTACCATGTAAAGGATATGTCATATCCTAGAAAGATGTGTGATATCTATTCTCCATGAAAATACAGACATTTAACTTTTCTCTTACTTTCAAGGTTTTATCGTTTTAGTCTAATTTAGTCTAATTTGGTTCAAGTTGAATATTATCTTGATGGTTCAATTATGGGGCATTAGGATATAATGTAACCATTTAGCGAAAATTTTCATTTGCTTTGACATGCAGTTTATGTATATATCCACCTCAATTACAGATTTCTCTCTGAGTAGTAATCTTGTTGAGTTATGCATTGTGAATCGATATATTAACGATTATTTAGATCTAGATGAGCTGCACTAGAAATCTGCAACACTTCTTTTAATAGTAGAACTTGTTTCAATCCGAAAATAGTTGCGCTCGCCTTATTAGGTTTTACCTATATGATATTTAACGAATGCTTCGCTCTGTCACTGACTGGCTGCGGTCCGTAGCCACAACATGGTGGCCGAGCGTGCCCTGCGCTACACCCTACGGTTCAAACTCCAACCACTCCATCACCCACTAGCCATAAAGCAACCATTAACATTGCGTTTTTAGTGAGGCAATTACAACCTGAATCCCATTACTCTCCGCTTGATGTTCACAACAGGTGACACGTTTATCACTACTATTCCCGCGCCACTGATACGCATCTCGGTCCAAATAACGCGGACAGGTTCACGTTTCGGGTTTACACCCTCGAGTGGCTTGGGTACCTTGGTGTGGTCGATAGCCGTTAGGATGACAGCGACGTTTTATGGGCCGTTTATACACTAGATAAACAAAGAGCTGGAGTGCATTCCAAATACCACTCATTGCTATCTGCTCCATCTCATATGCAATGACGATTCCGCTCACGTGCATATCCATAAACGTTTCCTAAATTTTTTTAGTCATCTTGGAAGGTCGAATAACAAATATGTTTCTAAGTGCCAAAAACATGCCATTGATGGAAGCCAGTCTGCAGTTGGCAACAGTTTAACCTTTGTATGTCAAAAGTATGGGTTGGATAAGTTTCATTTGAGTCGCACGCCTGATGTCAAGTATAAGCTTTATGATAAGATCGATACCACGCACTTAGAAAGAGCTAACTTCATTCGCAAATTTGCACTATTTAGGGACTCAAGCTATATTCATGGGGAACAAGATGCAAACGTTGCTGATTTACGAGATATAATTAATGTATTGTGCACTAGTTAAACAGGCATCCATCCATTAATGTATATACCTGAGCTTGTATTGTTTTATTGTTTATTTAAAATCGTTTCTATTGTTCTAGTGTTTAGTTAAAATCGTTTCTATTGTTTTAGTGTTTAGTTAAAATCGTTAATTGTTCAGGCGGGCGGCATTGTTTAGCCTAACTTGCTCATTCCATGTTTATATGTGTACCTTGAGTACGAATAAAGATATATATATTCGCCAAAACAAAGCACGAGATGCGAATTGGCATTAGTTCTGCTCATGATTTGCGTCCTTCCTTTTCTATATTTAGACCAAGGAAATCCTCACGATTGTATGAATTTAACTGCACGACTAGTACGTGAGAGAGTATTAGGGAAGCAACAGTTTGTCTTAAAATGAATGAAAGACCAATCAACTAATATACCAATCAATGTGCCAATCCAGGGGGCTGGCAGGGCATGGAGGAAGTAAATATTTTGACAATCTTGTTATCAAATTCCCCACACAAGAGTAATATCATTCCGTCTAACTATCCTGAAAATAATAACCCTGCACCAATAAACACATACATGGCACCATCAGTATACATGGGATGATCAATGCATACGGTCCCCCGTTTATAAGCGACATGAGACATATATGCAGATAACTGTGCCATATATTCTGGGCTTCCTGATCGAATCCCCCACCACACTCCCCGCCCCAACCCACTCCCGCTTGGAGCTTATCATTGACATATGCATTCTATTGTTTGTCTTGAATTTTTGAACTTCTTGAAGTTTTGACAACATCCGACCAGCTGGCTCGCCTCAGCTAGGCTCGACTGATTACACCGTGATACTTACCGGAGTCAAGCGAATCAATATTAACAAGAACTGAAATAGAAGTAAGGCACATTTTGATCTTTCGTTATCAAGATAATGCAGACTTACGCAAATAAAACACGGTTAGGGCTGTTTCCCGGTGCGTTCTTCTAGATAATGCACCATGTGCACTACTGGCCCGCAGATCTCCTTCTCCTACAACAAGAAATGTTTAAGCTTCGCAGTAAAAACATTCTATCCTGCGTTGACTGTATTGCTCGTCTATCCTTTAAGGTAAGCCACCCATAATGAGCCTCGACGATTTTGAGCAGACCTCGGTAAACATCGGCAAACATCGGCGGGCTGTAGCCCTGATATTTTAAGCAGTCTTGATGAAACAAAGCACGAATAAAACACAGCAAAAGAAGTGGTGACATAGGTAAAATAAATAGAACATCGTATAGTAAGCTTTGGCGATTTAGAGAAGACCCCGGTAAACATCGACAAACATCGGCGGGTGTCAGTGAAACGGGAATCCCTAACTCGTTACGTCATTCACAGGGAATCCCCAATTCGTGACGTCATTCACAGGGTATTTCCCCGAGAATGGCTCTTCGTGATAAATTCCG
Source organism: Arenicola marina (assembly GCA_964019135.1). NCBI lineage: Eukaryota > Metazoa > Annelida > Polychaeta > Arenicolidae > Arenicola > Arenicola marina. The sequence goes on along the minus strand of OZ025248.1, from coordinate 22,234,438 downwards.
AATATTCAAGAAAAAAACATGGAGAAAACGTGTAAATAGTTCAGAAAACATTCGTGTAGATCATAATTATATCGGAGACCATTATATATAACCAGATTTATTAAAATGTGAGCACAAGGCGTAAATTACTGATAATTGGTGTGAAATAAGCTGCTCCAAAAAATATTTCTGAAATAACATTTTCAAGTTTTAGGACGTGTTTCTCGGGAAATTTGCACGGCTACCTATATTTTTCTTTATTTTTATTACAAGAACTATGTTTTTAGACGTTTTTAAACACGGTTTGGTGTCAAGATTTTCATTATTGATGAAATTATAGCCAATTTTGTGAAGGTGATGATTTCGAATTTTGGCAAAAACGGTCCTGTTTTTGCATAACTGCATTTTATTATTGCCATTCTGTTATTTTTTGTGGCTACTATTTACATTGTTGAATATCATTCCTGTATTGCACTAGGTTTAAGCTTTCCAAAGAGCTATTACTGATGATAATGACTTAATATTGAGCTGAATTGTAGCAAAATTACATATTCGTGGTAGGTGTCAAGTTTTGGTCATTTTGTGAAATGGGGGTATACTTGGAAAATGGAGAATAATTTTTTAACGGGACGGTAAAGTAGCCTAAAAATTCACCAGAAGGTGTGTAATTTGGTATACTTTCATAAAATAATCACAAATACAGAGTTCTTTTACCTTACTATTATGGGTGGCTTACCTTAATGCCATATTTTACAATCGTGATTTCTGAATATTACGCATACCAAGTATTATTTGTTATAGTAATCCTGAACGTTTCAAACTGTGACACGCCGTGGTCTCCTCAACCGAGTCAAAGATCTCTTGCCTCGAGTCTCACAGAAAAGCCGAGAAGCCTCATGCATTATGCATTGGCGCCCGTCCCGCACTCAGATATTGACAATCCCCAACATTAGTCTCAAAATATGATAATGCGTCTCAGCTGTGACAGACATTATGATGCCTTTGGCTGTATAGAGCATCCCTTGAGGGGGTCAAGGCTGGCTCTCCTACCCCTAACGCTGACGATGGTAGCTGCCGGATGTATTATCACATATGGCTTGCATCGCGGTGATAACTTAGTACATGGCATGCAAGCGCGAACCCATCCTCTGCACTGCCCAAGCGTGACTTCCCGCGTCCCACGTGACGTCCAACCTCCCATCCTTTGCACTGGCCTTTCAAACAGGCAAGCACCGAAAACTAGGGACCTGCTCGGAAATTATTGGGTGACGGCACACTCCACACGTGATGGCACAGTCCACCAGTGATGGCACAGTCCACCAGTGATGACACAGTCAACCAGTGATAGCACAATGGCCCAGTGATGGCACAGTCCCCCAGTGATGGCACAGTCCCCCAGTGATGGGACGGTCCCCCAGTGACGGCACAGTCCACAAGTGATAGCACAGTCCCCCTGTGATGGCACGGCCCCCCAGTAATGACACAGTCCCCCAGTGATGGCACAGTCCCCCTGTGATGGTACGGTCCCCCAGTGATGGCACAGTCCCCCAGTGATGACACAGTCCCCCAGTGATGGCACAGTCCCCCTGTGATGGCGCGGTCCCCCTGTGATGGCACGGTCCCCCAGTGATGGCAGTGTCTACCAGTGATGGCACAGTCCACCGGTGATGGCACGGCCCCCCAGTGATGGCAGGGTCTACCAGTGATGGCACAGTCCACCAGTGATGGCTAGTAATTGTTCAGTTACATCGCTATAACCATCCTTGAGGAACCACCCACATGCTGGTATTCTGCAAATTGTAGCTTAGTGACTGTCGTCGGTGATATGCATTATTAACTTCTGGAACCGCACGCTGTTACTATTTCGTTCTCTGCCGCTTTTTCCGGCTAGATCGGCTAATTCCGGCGTAAGCTTTATTTCCCTTGCCGATTCACAAATGATCAGTAGGCCTAAAACATTGGGACTTTCTTTTGAAGGACCAAAGCGTGCCAGTTTACCCTTAAAAACACTTGATTTGTCGTTCCACCGACTTGTGCCTCGAGGTACAATCGTAAAATACATGCTGAGGGACAGGATATGTATTATGCAGCTTGATAGCGTGCCGTGCTATTGGTCCGTCGACACCAACCATTCAAGGGTGATGCATTAGTCATGCGCTTCGTACCAAAGCCGGAGACTGCCATGTGTCTTACGTGGTGAATGCTGAAAACAACAGCGAGTAACTTCTCTTAAATTGTTCAACATTTTCAAGGTTTATCTGCGAATATATCGCCACCTTGTTCCATCCAGCAACATTTCCATTACCCACATACCCACGGTGATGGCACGGTCCCCCAGTGACATACCCACTAAGCGGTCGATCGCGGTCGATCGTGCTCCGGTACCCACCCCCTAGTCTAATTCACAGAGTTTCCTGCGATGACGTCGATGAAGGTATTCCACAGGGATTTGTAATCTAATCGATGGCGACAATTCAAAAGTGGTCTTGATAATGGTGACCCCATTGCTGCCGTATACCGACACTGGCCATATATCGGCCCAATCGATCCCATCACGGTGCACACCACAAAGTATCGCCTGCCAAACGGTCATACGTATGGGTTATCCCTCTGAACGCCCCTTGGACATTGGCGTAGGAGGTTTGGGTGTGATGTGGGTAGTTCGGGCCGCCGGCCATGTTCAGTGCAGCAGCAAGTTCGTCTCGCGGCCTGAGATAGGGGTGTTTGCTGCGGGCAAACTTGAATGAATCGGACCATAAACGTGACCCACACGAGCAAGCGTGTTTTATCAGTTCCGTTATAGCGTGTATAGCGGTATGTGTATGCTTACAGTCCCCACCGATTAGACCACGAGGTTGTTAATGCTTTGGCGCGTGTGGCGTGCCCTCTGGATCGATGACGTCATCCCTCCATATGGTCATATACCGGACGGCGGTACGGCCATGTGTACTGGCTAGGATAATAAAATGGAGAGTTTAATCTACTGATAAAAAGATAATAATCGTGATCGTGGAGATAAATTGATTGATCTTTCACGATGCATGAGGGGTCGGTCTGGTTGGCCAACATGCCATCACTGCCGCGTGCTTTTAGTCATAAATTTGACATGCAATAGGGCTGTACAGTACAGGGAGGTTCCCCGCATCCCTGTGGCGCCATCTGGTAAACTATGACGCTGCGATCTGGCGATAAGCTGGTACCGCCGCTCATACTCATACTTGTAAGTGAGCGAGCGAGCGAAGTTGGGCCGCGGAACCAGGCTAATCTGGCGAATGCTCTATTGTTCGCAGCGCGTCATCGTTTATTTCTTGTTTATGTAACAAAGTCGCGAAACTGATGCGCTGTAAAGGGAAATTGATAGCCAAACGCAAGTCAAAGCAAACTAAAGAACTTATTGGGATGTATAAATATATCTTTGAACGAACTGGCAATAGAAACAAGCCGGCAAATTACATAGCGTTGACCACACAGGCACGGTAAATCAGTGGGGGAGGCGGGGGGGGGGGGAATGTAGGGATCCCCCACATCATCGTAGGCCTATGTGCTTACACGTTTGGTTGCTTACATGTTTTCATGTAAATTTGATAACACCAAGTATCTTATTCACTTGTGTCTCTAGTTCCGCATGTTTCCCATTCCGACCCTCAGAATTACCGGCACAATTTCCATGTTCAGCGTCATTTTACGAAAAAACGAGGTAGAAGACCCATATATTTTGTTCTCTTATCTGAACAAACAAGGAGCAAGCTTGTTACAGACCAATATTGATTAACTTTGTTTGAGCCGTTTTTTTTCTGTGGAATATTTCGTGTCGAAATTCCAAAATTCACCATTGACGGCCATTATAAAACTAGATTAGACCCTCTACCTATTCAAGTTCATTTTGACAGAAAAGTAGGTAGAAGACATATCTTTTTTATGTTATTTTATCGTCTTGGATACACATTACTATAAGTTGAAAAAATGTCAAGAAGTTTGTCTGAAAAAAATATAATCTATGCATCTACCTTAAGGTCTTTTGGGAACCATCAAAAAACACGTGCTCTTAAAACGAGTGCACATCACGCTTGTGCCTTGCTGCAGCTGCGTGACGCGCACTCATTGTAGTCAACGTTTGAGTGTTGGGAACCAGCTGGCGGTTTGTGCGTGAAGAATCGAGTGGGTGTGAAACTATTTTTTGTTTGCTTTGGTCCAGGCATTGCTGACTATAAAATCATAACCTAGTTAAAGATAAGACATGTATCTCTCCATAATGCATGTGCTCCGTTCGATTAGACTGTTGGAAGCGTTGTATTTTGAGGCAAATCATCGATGTTTACATTTCTGCGACAAACGGATCTTGATGTACTTCGAGACGACCATATTGGAGATACAAACTGTTTCCCTCTCTGGTGCTCCCTTCAATGTGCTGATATTGAACTTAAGAATGTATGTGCAACCAATATGGCCAAACCCAAGCGATTTATCTTGAGAGAAAATTTTCGTTCTTCGGTCTAGAATACAAAGATATATTTCGGGACCGAAAGGTCGTTGCTACGTACAGTATATTTGTCAAAGGCATTTGGCAGCATGCCACATTCCGCACTATGGTCTAGCCTTCTTGGTAAAGGTCTTCATGGGAGTGTCACATCAATGTGATACGATCGATGTATACTAAACTTGTCAACAACCCCCCCCCACCAGGGATTGACTAGCTACTTCAACTGCTGTATTGGTACACGACAAGGGTGCATGCTTAGCCCGATGTTGTTCGCCTTGTACACAAACGAGCATATTGACATACTTTCGGATGCGCACCGTCCAGGCAGTTTTATAAATCGCCACGGGCCAAGTGTTTTCACATTAATGTTTGCCGACGACTTGGCAAATTGTGCTGAAACAATGGGTAGACTCCAGGCAACAATAAATGTGTTTTCGTATTGTCAAGAGTAACGAAAAGTGGTTCTTCAGAGGAAGCAAAATTGAAGAAGTGTCCTCTTACAAATATCTGCGCTTAATTTACAAAGTACACTGTGTTGGACAAACGCGGTTAAGGTGCTCGCTTTCTTCAAGGTAGTATTAGAGCTTTAGTTAAATTTTCGAATTAGACAGGAAAGCTAAGGTCTACCCGTGGATATCGCCTTCATGCTTTTCGACAGGATAATTGCACCTATGTTAACCTATGGAGCTGAAGTGTGGGGTTTTCAAGTATATACTGAGACAGAGATAGAAAAAAAAAAACCAAACAACGTTTTGTAAAAGGTTGCTCGGCTTACCAAAGCATACACCTGGTCATGCTGCGTTAGGTGGGTGCGGCCGAGTGCCTTTAGCTCAGGTCTACGTTACTAAATATGTTAAATATTGGCTTAAAATTGTACAGATGTCTCCCACTAGATACGTTCGATGTTGCTATGAAATACTAAAGGAATTATATCAAAATGACAGGCGAACATGGGCCTCTTCAATCAGGGCGCTACTGATGAAATGAAGTTACGGTGATGTATGGGAAAATCAGGGAATGCAAAATTAACACCTCTTTTGGGGTGAATTGAGCCCCAAAATCAAAGAGTCAATGAAAAGCGAATGGTGCTGGAACATAAGGAGCCGTAGTCGACGTCGCTTATATTGTTAATTCTCGAACATTACTTATTTACTGTTAAAGTTAGAGATTCTCTCGCGCGCTTTAGGTGTTCAGCCCACACACGTGCAATCAAGCTTGGTCGACGTAATGGTACTTTGTTAGCCGATAGAATTTGTGAATACTATAGACAATCCGACAGCACTGTTTTAGAGGATGAATATCATGTTATGTTATGTTATGTTGTCCTCGTTATTCTGATATACGTTCACCGTACATTGGCCAAGTCTTGGGATCCACCCACTTTTGATGACTTTATGACGTTAATGTCTTACACCCAACAAATAGTTTAATACTATTAAGTTCCATTTAAAAGAATTGCTTTGGTCACGAATAAACAATATTTAGACTGTCAAAACTGACAATACGAGGTAAATAAAGTGCCACATGTAGCTAATTCCCCGGACTTCGCAGCCAATCAGGCGAACTCATTAACATAAAGGAAATGACGTAAGTGGAGGTAGAAAAGCTATTTTCACTCTCTGAAACATGGCTGAGTGCGGCTGGACCGCTTTTGAACAGGAGGGTGATTTTATGGGAATTGTTGATAAAGAAGGGGGTGGAGCTGATGTAGAAGGAAACGAAATCGAGGAGGAGACTGTTAGGCTTATTCAACAACACAACCGTACTGTTCAACCCTACCGATTCGAGCCGCAATCGGAGTCTTTTGCTAATAAGTCGGTCAGTGCGGCAGCCGAGCCTTCTGATAGGGCTACACAGTTCTCGCGATCGGGCCGCGAGACTTCAATTTTGGGGACAAACAAACACACGTGCTCTATGTTGAACTATAGGCAGCTATAAGTCAATTTATTTCCATGTTTATTCTAAAGACTATGAGTATCATTTCACTAAACATGGCTATGGGAGATAGACGTTAAAATATTTGGAGTGCGATGGAGCCCAGAACTTCGGGAATATACAAGGAAAAATCCGTCTTCACAACACTCGAAAGCTAAAAATAGCGTTCTAAATTTAGCCCTGCACCCGGGCTTTTGCGAGTTCTCCAAACTGCGAGTGACGTCACAGAGTTTCACGTGCCTCCGCGGTAACAAAAATGACGAGAGCAAGTGATCGACTTAACCATTTCGCTGTCAAAATGTGCAGCGCATGGAGTAACAACACACGGACGCGTCATTAAACTACATGGTAAAGGTATATCAAGACCAGTAGGATGTTTTCGTATCAGTTTTGGATCACGAAACGACAAAGTTCTTCATTCTTTGACAGGTTTCTGTTTGAAGCGTTGCGCTAACGTTGTCACTCGGGGGAGAATCCGTGTGACTTCATAATGTCTCGTTTTCGTAGGAAATGCAAAGAAACGTTAGTTTCTCAGCCGTGTTGTCCCGTCGTAACAAATATTAGTCATTGTGGTGGCGCAAATGAATGAAAAATATGTCGTCTATCCGTTTTGGGCAGCTATATTTCATAAATATTCTTAATCATAGCGCTAGGCCTTCCGTAATGGACCCACCTCTCGGCCCCTGGCCTTTGCGCAGGTAGTCTGGTTCCCAGTCTCTCTCTATGCGTAACATACACGTCACGCCTACGTCACAGACAGTCAGGATACCAGTGTGCGCAGAGATTCTAAACTCGTTCCGAACACGTGCTTCGTTTGTTTGTCCCCAAAATGAGTAAACCGGAGGTCTAGGCGAACGAGACTGTATAGCCCTATTCTGATAACGACGTCACTGGTACCGTCGGGTACCAGCGCGTATGAGCAGAGATGTATCAGGGCTAGGAAGCTCTGGTCACCGTGCCAGTGCCAGAGCCAGCGTCACAACAAACCGGATCGATAACTTGAACTGTGCAGTAAAGCCTAATCATATGATATGATTATATGTTCCTCACAACTGACAGTCACCACGGTCAGTGCATGTATCCATGGCTAATGACGTCAATAAAGAAACTATACAATGTTGCAAACATGATAAGTGCACCTCACGCGCATCACTTGGCTTTGTCATAAAGCAAAGAAAGCTGACTTCTGTCATTGATAGCTAAACTGTCGGACAGCATCCTGTGAACTTAAATTCACTCGGGTTGAGATTTGTCAAATAAAATAGCCCGGTTTAGTTCAGGTACGAAGGTGAAAACTTGGACATCGACGACTATAAACCAAAGTTAGCAAGTGTTGTTGAACTGGCAAGCAAATAGTAACTGCTCATTCGATTACTATAATATTTAGCGCTTCTGTTCTTGATGACAATCACTACACATGGATCAAAGTACAACATAATCAAAGCGACAGTTTTTGCGTAATCGTTGGAATCATATCGCTGTTATTATTAAACTCGTCGATGCGTCAACATAAATTAATCAGTTATCGTGCCTCACATACTCCTCGAGTCATAAATTCCGTAGACACACGTTTCGGCCCATATTTTCCGCGAATTTGCCTCGATCACTCTCAAAATCCCTGACTTGAGAAAGCAACACTAGACCATTTTAATGATACCAAACTTGTTAGTAATGTTTGTAATGCGAGGTTATCTTTTTTTTATGACGCAAAGAATATTTCTCCATGCTGACACGCCATTGGCAGAAAACGCTTTGTCGCCAAAATACTAAAACACGCGTCATAAAATGATGGTTGCCATGGCGCCGAACGTGCTTTGAACAATACATGCTCTATATTTATACCGGCCACGAGGATAACATCGCATTACAAACTAGCCTCGGGAGACCCACTCTGTTCCGCCGTTGGGTCTCGGTTCCAGCCTGGGTTTCGCACGGGGACTTTTAAACAGAATAGGGCTATAAAGTCTCGTTCGCTTAGATTTCCGGTTTACTCATTTTGGGGACAAACAAACGAAGCACGTGTTCGGAACGAGTTTCGAATCTCTGCGCACACTGGTATCCTGACTATCTGTGACGTAGGGGTGACGTGTATGTTACGCAAAGAGAGAGACTGGGAACCAGACTACCTGCGCAAAAGCCAGGCGCCGAGGGGTGGGTTCATTGCGGAAGGCCTAGCGCTATGATTAAGAATATTTAAGAAATATAGCTTCACAAAACGGATAGATGACATATTTTTTTATTCGTTGGCGCCATCACAATGACGAATATTTGTTACGACGGGACAATACGACTGAGAAACTAACGTTTTTTTGCATTTCCTACGGAAAGGAGGCATTATGGCGTCACACGGATTCTCTCCGGTGACAACGTTGGCGCAACAGAAAACTTACAAAAATTTAGAAACTTCGTCTTTTCGTGATCCAAAAGTGATACGAAAACATCCAACTGGTCTTATTTTATCTTTACCATGTGGTTTAATGACGCACCCATGTGGTGTTACTCCATGCACTGCACATCTTGACAGCGGAATGGTTAAATCGATCACTTGCTCTCGCCATTTTTGTTACCGCGGAGGCACGCGAAACTCACTGTGACGTCACTCACTGTTTGGTGAACTTGCGAAAGCCCGGGTGCAGGGCTAAATTTAGAACGTTATTTTTAGCTTTCGAGTGTTTTGAAGACGGATTTTTCCTTGTATATTCCCAAAGTTCTGCGCTTCATCGCCTCCAAATATCTTAACGTATATCTCCCATAGCCATGTTTAGTGAAATGGTACGCATAGTCTTTAGAATAAACCTGGAAAAAAATTGACTTATAGCTGCCTATACTTCAACATGGAGCACGTGTGTTTGTTTGTCCCCAAAACTGAAGTCTCGCGGCCCGATCGCGAGAACTGTATAGCCCTATAGGCGCATTTGGATGAATGATCTGGAGGCACACTGGGGTTAAATATCACATGTTTGTATAGAACAATCTTTTAGCTATCGAATTCTTCTAAACAATCAAAAAGATTGATCACTTGTATGTGTGTTTGCAAGACGTTTTACGGACCACCAACATCCGAACAGGGCGCCATATCTGTTTTGGCGCATGCCGGTACCTGGTGAATGCAACTTGGTTCCCAGCCTACGACTCTTCGCTAGATGGCGCTGTCAGACGGGCACTTTGCAGTTAAGGACAATAGCAGCGCCCTCTCTCACCGAGAATTCAAAGTTTGGAACCAGGCTGCATTCACAGGCAGCAGCACGCGCCAAAAACAAGTATGGCGCCCGGTTCGGACGTTGGTGCTTCGGAAATAATCTTGCAGACACAGATACAGATGATCAATCTTTTTGATTGTTTGGAAGAATTTGATAAGTAAAAGATTACTCTATACAAAAATATGATATTTAGCCCCAGTGTGCCTACAGATAATTCAGAATTTCCAAATGCGCCTATTCTGTTTAAAAGTCCCCGTGCAAAGTGGGTCTCCCGAGGCTAATTACAAACGTAAGTTTAGTGTCATTAAAATGGTCTAGTGTTGCTTTCTCACGTCAGTGATTTTGAGAGTGATCGAGGCAAATTTGCGGAAAATATGGGCCGAAACGTGTGTCTACGGCATTTATGACTTTGACTTTAGGCTATGTTGTGCTGCATGGGCAAGATGATGACAACTGCTCGTTTAACTTTTGAATAATCTTAGTCTAAAACTTTTGGAGGCCGCCATTGCTTAAAATGCTCTTCTAAAGTCAGCCCGCAACTTGTGGCGCTGTTGCCGAGAACAAGTTGTATTGTAAAAGGCTTACGTGATGGAGCTATTCTAAAGTCAGCTGATAATTTTGGACAGGATTTAGCCAAATTGGCTATAGTATAGGGGAATTGCCTAACCCAGCTATGCCAGTCTAAGGCAGACACAACATTGACATTGTCACTGACACTGTCAATCGTTATTGACACAAGAACACTGGAGTTTTCTCGTTTCGCAACAGCGTCACTGACACTGAGACTGTTTCCGTGACGGTGGTTGTTGACACCCGACCTTGAACTCAAATTTCAAGCTTGAATACCTCACTCGAAAATATTGTTGGAATAGCGTCTGAAATCCCGAATTTTTCTTCACTTTGGCATCGATTGCAAACTGTTCATCAGTGAAATGCTTGCTACAAATGTACATACATTTTCCAGGCCCCTTCCATGTCGCCCGCGTACGCTGCACCTGAGCCGTCCACCGTCGTTTCAAGGCTTCATCTCCAGCAAACCTGAACACAGTAACATATCTACTCTATCCAGTGAGCTTTTGGAGCACCCAAACACGCAGCATGTCTTTACCATGCAGATGTAACTAAATATCCGCGCAACGATAAAAAATGCACAGGCGCCTACGGATAAGCCGCAAGAGACGCCCATCAACAAACGGTGACCGCGAAGTGTTCACCTCAAATGACGTCATTTCTGACCTCCTTCCGCATAGAAGATTTTTGGCGCGTTTTTTTTTCAATGAAAAATGCCCAAAACGTGTTTTTTTGTGTAAAACAGCTGCGATTGTTTCTGATATCTCAAATAATTGGATATTAGACTATTTAAACGTGTTTAGTACGCAATTTGAGTGCATGGTGTCTTTAACCACCATATTTGTTTAGCATGCTTACATTGGTCAATAAATAATTGGTATACATGTGATAAGGGGGCCGATATCTTCCACAGTTTAGCATATTTGATAACACTCGCTGTTAGCCTGACATACATAATAGTTCCATGGTTTGTATCATCTACCCAATGGCAGTGATCAATAGACACTGCGCGGCTGCTACTCAGCCTGGCGACACACGGGCGCGACTCACGCGCGGCGGGCCCGGGGGGGGGGGGGGCGCGGCCGTCCCAGGTCAGCCGGCCCAGGTCGCCAGGGGGGGGGGGGGCTGCGGCCGGCCCAGGCCCGGGGCGGCGGATGTCCGCGCCACAGTGCCCGCTCGATCCCGCCCGGGAGAGGAGGTCAGCGGTACTGACATGGCACACGGCGGCGCTAGCTAGCCGGCTAGCTCTGCCTGCCCTGGACGGAGGGGAGGGGCGACTGACGTTAACCCACGGCGCCTGGATATACCACTGACACCAACACGCGCTGCTCGGCCCTGCCGAAATTATGCAGCGACGCCTGATGAAGCCACGCCCCCTCCCCCCCCCCCCCCCCCACCCGGGCCCCGCTCCCCTATCTCGTCCACCCCACATCCCCCACAACCCTCCGAAAGTTATTACGCCAGGCATGCGCGCGGCTTGGAATCCCGTCGATAGATTAGTTATCTTGGAACTGCTGTTGGTTGCTCAAACGGCCATGATGCACACGAATACATCAATTAGAAAATTGAGGTGGGGGCAACGACGCACGTGACATGAATTTGTTGCAAAGTTTACCCTTTTCACTGTAACCACGCCAACCACGATGTTGACTCGTTTTTGAAATGTAAGCGACCATTGACTTCAACTTCACGGATTGTTTATGTCACATCTGTGAATGCACTATGTGGAATATCTGCGGTCTGATTAACTTATGGGTGCAGTGACTGATTGCCAGCAGACGGAACCCAACTTTAATTACAAATTTGATCACAATGGCGTGGACGCAACGGCTTTTGGTGCCGACCAACCAAAAGGATGGACACTCCCGTTAAAAAGAAGTGAAGCACCAGAGGTTAATGAACGGAGTGAAGAGACGACAGTCCGTCGTTCCCTCGAAGAAAGGAGGGACTCCAACCGCCAAAGAAGCGGCTGGAACAAGAACCTGTGATCATGGATAAGCACACCAGCGTCCTTTCTTCCCGAGCCTCATGGTTGTGATTAGTGTCGAGATCGAAGTGTATTTACACGGCCAGGTGGATTGTTCTGTTCTGTTTTCTCGTATGTTTTTCTTACTCGAAGTATTTCCGGTTCCGCCCAGATGACCGGCTCCGGACGTTGTCTGTGTTTTGTCGGCGTCGCCTGTCTGGTGTTAGATGTCGTCTGTGCCTCATGTTCGTACTCCGATGTCAAGGTCATCCTGTCCAGATGCAGCAGCCACCTGGCGGCGATATGCTCATCAATATTGGATACAGTGGATACAAATTTCACAAGAACCTGCAGGTAAGGATCCACTCTGTCAGCAGAGGGAGCTCGTTTCCCGAATCACATCTGCCCCACGTAACCGCACACCTCACGGTTGACCTCAACGGTGTTGGGGTCACGAATGACCGCAGTTTTGATATTCTGATGTCGAATATTGTACTTTCTATGCAGAATTCTAAAGTTATGAATATTCCGTTGTCGTAGGATCATAATGGAATAGTTAGGCGAAAGTATATTTCAAAATAACGCGGGGTCAGAGTTCAAAACGCTTCACGCCTTTGACCTCAATTAAACTCGAAAATATAGTTGGATAGTAGCATGGCTTCTAATTACTCAAACTCGAATGAATTCGTCCCGTACGGCACCAGCAGCGCAGTGGATGCTAAAGAGTGGTGTATTTTGATGGCAAACTGCGAATCTATATTCGATTAGATTCATTTTGAGTTTCGCGTATGAAGGATAATTCTGATGGTTAGATTCGACGTGAGGCAGAGGGACTATGGCGTAAGCGTAACGCCCTCTGCCGGGAGATCGGTAAGGACTGTGTTGCCTGCATCGATACACACGCATCTAACAGATTGTATGCCGGTAACAGCGGCAGCATGTCAAGAGGAATCAAGTGAACAGGAATATAGTATGATGGCATTGCGTTTATTGGTATCACACGCCTATTACAACGTGTTCGCTCCATCGTTTATCCATTTTCCATGTCAGTGCTCACGTCATGGGAGAGTGACGTATACGGCAGCCGAGTCATTACATTGCGAACCATTAAAGAGACGTCTTTGCTTGTCGGTCAAGGACGCAAATGTAGTAAACCAGTCGTGGCCGATAGTCTGGATAGATATATGGTAACGATTTACTGCGGCGGCATCATATCCTTGCGTTGGTTGATGGAGTTGTTTTCCCCAACGGTAAGGACGACCTATGAGAACCCGCTGTTACTCTACACCCCCCACACCCCATCACCCCATCTCCCCAGCTGCCGTCACAGCCATGCATTGTGAAGCCCATTTTTCACACAGTGGCGATTCTTCACACAGTGGCGGATCCAAGGGGTCGGTGAGGGTTTTAAGTCCAATCAAAGGGGATATCAAGGACTGTTGAAGTCCAACTTTTCCATGACCCTTTTTGAGGAAACAATGCCGTTTTCCTATGCCAAATTAAGCGTTCTGAACCAGTGCTCCCTCCCGTACTATTGATACAACCACTACCACTAGTACTAATGATACCACCACTACCACTAGTACTAATGATAACAGCACTACCACTAGTACTAATGATACCACCACTACCACTAGTACTAATGAAACCACCACTACCACTAGTACTAATGATACCACCACCACCACTAGTACTAATGATACTACCACTAGACAGTACTAATGATACCACCAATACCACTAGTATTAATGATACCACCACTACCACTAGTATTAATGATACCACCACTACCACTAGTACTAATGATACCACCACTACCACTAGTACTAATGATACCACCACTACCACTAGTGCTAATGATACCACCACTACCACTAGTACTAATGATACCGCCACTACCACTAGTATTAATGATACCACCACTACCACTAGTACTAATGATACCACCACTACCACTAGTACTAATGATACCACCACTACCACTAGTACTAATGATACCACCACTACCACTAGTACTAATGATACCACCACTACCACTAGTACTAATGATACCACCAATACCACTAGTATTGATGATACCACCACTACCACTAGTATTAATGATACCACGACGACCACTAGTACTAATGATACCACCACTACCACTAGTACTAATGATACCACCACTACCACTAGTACTAATGATACCACCACCACCACTAGTACTAATGATACCACCACTACCACTAGTACTAATGATACCACCACTACCACTAGTACTAATGATACCACCACTACCACTAGTATTAATGATACCACCACTACCACTAGTACTAATGATACCACCACTACCACTAGTACTAATGATACCACCACTACCACTAGTATTAATGATACCACCACTACCACTAGTACTAATGATACCACCACTACCACTAGTACTAATGATACCACCACTACCACTAGTACTAATGATACCACCACTACCACTAGTACTAATGATACCACCACTACCACTAGTATTAATGATACCACCACTACCACTAGTATTAATGATACCACCACTACCACTAGTACTAATGATACCACCACTACCACTAGTATTAATGATACCACCAATACCACTAGTACTAATGATACCACCACTACCACTAGTATTAATGATACCACCACTACCACTAGTACTAATGATACCACCACTACCACTAGTACTAATGATACCACCACTACCACTAGTACTAATGATACCACCACTACCACTAATACTAATGATACCACCACTACCACTAGTACTAATGATACCACGACGACCACTAGTACTAATGATACCATCACTACAACTAGTACTAATGATACCACCACTACCATTAGTACTAATGATACCACCACTACCACTAATACTAATGATACCACCACTACCACTAGTACTAATGATACCACGACGACCACTAGTACTAATGATACCATCACTACCACTAGTACTAATGATACCACCACTACCACTAGTATTAATGCTACCACCACTACCACTAGTACTAATGATACCACCACTACCACTAGTACTAATGATACCACCACTACCACTAGTATTAATGATACCACCACTACCACTAGTACTAATGATACCACGACGACCACTAGTACTAATGATACCATCACTACCACTAGTACTAATGATACCACCACTACCACTAGTATTAATGATACCACCACTACCACTAGTACTAATGATACCACCACTACCACTAATACTAATGATACCACCACTACCACTAGTACTAATGATAACAGCACTACCACTAGTAATAATGATACCACCACTACCACTAGTACTAATGATAACAGCACTACCACTAGTACTAATGATACCACCACTACCACTAGTACTAATGATACCAATACTACCACTAGTACTAATGATACCACCACTACCACTAATACTAATGATACCACCACTACCACTAGTACTAATGATAACAGCACTACCACTAGTACTAATGATACCACCACTACCACTAGTACTAATGATACCACCACTACCACTAGTACTAATGATAACAGCACTACCACTAGTACTAATGATGCCACCACTACCACTAGTACTAATGATACCACCACTACCACTAGTACTAATGATACTACCACTACCACTAGTACTAATGATAACACCACCACCACTAGTACTAATGATACCACCACTACCACTAATACTAATGATACCTCCACTACCACTAGTACTAATGATAACAGCACTACCACTAGTACTAATGATACCACGACGACCACTAGTACTAATGATACTACCACTACCACTAGTACTAATGATACCACCACCACCACTAGTACTAATGATACCACCACTACCACTAGTACTAATGATACCACCACTACCACTAGTACTAATGATACTACCACTACCACTAATGATACCACCACTACCACTAATACTAATGATACCACCACTACCACTAGTACCAATGATACTACCACTACCACTACCACTAATGATACCACCACTACCACTAGTACTAATGATACCACCACTACCACTAGTACTAATGATACCACCACTACCACTAGTACTAATGATACCACCACTACCACTAATACTAATGATACCACCACTACCACTAGACAGTACTAATGATACCACCACTACCACTACTATTAATGATACCACCACTACCGCTAGTACTAATGATACCACCACTACCACTAGTACTAATGATACCACCACCACCACTAGTACTAATGATACTACCACTACCACTAATGATACCACCACTACCACTAGTGATACCACCACCACCGCTAATTATACCACCACTATCACTAGTACTAATGATACCACCACTACCTCTACCCCTATGCATTACCCTCAATGACTCTATCTTCCCTAGACACTACGAGACGTACGTGGACTGCGTGGAGCCCCAGCTACAGGACTGTAGTGTGCGCACGACGCAGGACTTTTGGATGGACAAGTACCGGTACAACCAGTCCCCGTACAACTGCACGGCGCCGCTGTACCCGGGCAATGCCCTGGTGGATGCCGCCGCTGAGCGAGACTATCGCCTGCCAGGCCCCAACGGCACCACATCGGGAGCAGCTTTGTCCGCCACCGCCACGCTACAGCCAATGACACTGTGGGCAGTAATACACTGCCTCGTCACCCTACGGTGTGCTATAGGCGCGGTGCGGTGGTCGCTTGTCTCGGTGCTAAGGTGATAGCCATCCAGTAGTGAGTGGCATGGGGTGAGATCTCCCGGCGTGGATGGCTGAGCGACAGGCGAGACAACTTCCGGTGTAGACCTATAAGGCATTGGCATGTCAGCATAGATGAGAAGAAGACTTGTAAACAATAATAGCGCGCTCGGCATGTGGACGGGTGAAGGCCACAATGCAGCAATTTACCGACAGGTGCAAGAAACAAATGTTATATCATAGAAATATCTGGCGCCAGAATATGGGTTGTTTGTGGCCCAGGGATGGCTTTGGCGAAGTAACTGACACATTTGTAAATTTCTAAGGTGTGCCATCGGATATTTGCACATGTTTAGATAATATTATGCATTTTGATTTATATGTTTGCAAATCTACAGAGAATCAGTCGTTTTGGTTGGGGATGGTAAAATTGTTTATTATAATTTCGATTTTTATATTCCTGTATTGCTATGTCTTCCTGCACAGTGTGTTGATGATTACTTTGTCATCACTAAAGTACCATGAAGAACTTTCACAGGCGTCTTTTGTGTTGATGGTGTTGTGATTAGTAGCATTGAATGAAGTCATGAATGACCAGGTGATTTATGGCCGCCTTAGTGTATTACTGACCGGGCGTTTTATGGCCACCTTAGTGTATTACTGACCGGGCGTTTTATGGCCACCTTAGTGTATTACTGACCGGGCGTTTTATGGCCACCTTAGTGTATTACTGACCGGGCGTTTTATGGCCACCTTAGTGTATTACTGACCGGGCGTTTTATGGCCACCTTAGTGTATTACTGACCGGGCGTTTTATGGCCACCTTAGTGTATTAGTGACCGGGCGTTTTATGGCCACCTTAGTGTATAACTGACCGGGCGTTTTATGGCCACCTTAGTGTATTACTGACCGGACGTTTTATGGCCACCTTGGTGTATTGAGCATATTAATGAGCATTGAACATAATTGTCAAACAACTACTAACTACCACTGCTACCAACTAATTGATTGGAGGATATCATGAAATGCACCCGGTGTGTGCTCGTAACTTTCAAATCTAAAGGTACTGATGATTCGAAAGATACATTAGATATGTATACCCATACACACATATTTACGGTGCTTAAAATTCTGCATGTTGTTAAAGCCCAGGGCGGTGAAAGCCAAGCCATCCCTTAGTGTACTCCACGTGCACTCCAATGAGATGTATGGAACTCAGTCTGAGTGATAATCGGGGAATATGGCCCGCCCCTCGCAAAGCATGGAAAGATTCCGTAATGACCGAGAATTTAAATGAAACTTCTTATATGCCAGTGTAAAATTTCTGCTACAATACACTGTATGAGCGCAACAAAGGACAAAAGTTGTCAATACACGATTCAATTAATAATTGACTTAAAGTTGCATGTCGAGTTGTTTCCCGCCAAAACTAAAGAGGTCAAAATACAAGTAAGAATCAGTCCTTGAATCATTCAAGATTTCTTTTGTCTATAACCCACCCATGCCAGACTGCCAAATAGTGTCTCTTAGCCTTGCCCGTGATATCAATTTACCACAAGTTTTCATTTTAGTGGTAAACGTCATCAGTTTGTGTGCTTCGCGATGCTTTGGTATAAGTAGCAGCGCCGCGACCTAGTTCTGTGGTGTCACGGGATAGACACGTTTGCCACACCACAGCCGAAACGGCGATGTTTATCAGGTTTCTGAATTTATAGAATGAAACAATCGAGTTTTGTGCAAATTTTGATATAAATCTCGTCTGGTCTTAGTTTTGGCGGGAAAAAACTCGATATGCAACTTTAATATGCGGATGAATCGGTTTATTCATTCATAATATGGATTTTAAACCTTATAGACGAACTTGTTTCATTCGCTATTTTTTTTCCCGATGCTAATGCTGCTTTTTTTTCAATCTTCACTTCGTGAAAACAGTCAAGTGGTGACCTTTTCTCTTTAATCCATTTTGGGTGATCGTCATACAATGCAATAATTAAGGAAATATTGACAAAGGTCTATCGTAAAGTGATATGTGGATGACATGGCGTCCTTGGCCTATAATGAGAACTGTCAATCAGGTAACGTTACCAAGCCGTCAGGAAACGGCTCACGCTACCACATAGCGAGAAATGTTATACCTTTTACCACATATGTAAATGTTACCGGTGCATGGACGTCATTACACCCGAACCTCTCATTTCCTAATTAAATCAATATATTCCGTAATTTTTGTTGTACCAACCTCTGCTCCATGTCAAATTAATATATTCTGTCTTGAATTTAAATCCTGAAAGCCCGTGGCTATCTGGAGAGAGCGAATTTGTTTTCCGGAGCAGAAGAGTTGGTGGCCGCCTTTATATTCCTCCGCGCCTGTTCGCTGTTCGGTTGGGTCATCAATAAAACGCGGAAAACTTCGGAAAACTTCTTCGCGGCGGAAATTCCGAAGTTTTCAGCAATATTCCGCACGATTTCGCAGGTATTCTGCAAGTATTCCGCGTTTTATTGAGGCCCATTCGGTATGCTGTGTGATGTCGACCGCGGCTCGCCAGGATTTCCGCGCGCGATATAAATAAACCGCGTAGTTTTATGTTAAAATTGTTGTTTTACAGGCTCAAAGAGATAAATAATATATGCATCATAATTTTAAGATACTTTTAGTCTTGATTGTATAGTGTAGGAAATCTAAGATGGCGCATGTAAGTATATTGCTTTAACTAAGTATACTAACCCCATTGAGTCCTCACGAGGTTGCGCACCAGTAAGTCGTGCGTTACAGACATCCCGTCGATCCTTAGTAACACATCGGGGCCAAACCCAACCAGTAGGGCTTACCCAGGGCACATGGCTCCGATCTTGCCTTCTTTCTCCCATCGAGGCGATATGACAAGAATAGCTTAAAGCGTCCTAAATATACAATCAACCAGCACAGTCGTTGCAGGGTTTAGTTATAATCCGTTGAATATGAGCTGAGCAATTCCCATGTGGCTCTGCTCCACCTTAGAAATCAATGACATTGTGTTACCGGTTTAACATTCAGGTGGCTGAATGGAGGTTTAAAGTGGAATCGTATTTTAGAGACTATAAAAAATGTAGTTCTCTTTCCAACTGGTGCGTATCCTGCTGATTATATTTTCCCCGTTAATTATGTATTCTGACAATTGGGGTGCATGTTCTGTATTTAATTAGTTAATTAACATGTTTCGTGAGTCATGACCTTTTGGCTGAAAAATATTGCAAAAATAAAATCGACTTCATGAAATGACTTTACTCGCAATAAAAACATTGAATCGTGATCGTTTTGGTTACTCGTATTATTACTACTATTATTATTAGTAGTAGTAGTAGTAGTATGAGGAGTAGTATCTTACTATCTTATCTTGTCGATCATAACGAAATAATCGATAATAATAGGCCTATAGGCCACTTATTTTAAGATGTACACGAGCAAGGCAGGATATGCTGCATTTGCTGAACCGACATAAACAAAGTCAAAGAGATAAAATGTCTCTTCCGTGGAGTAATAGCTCGTGAAAGCAGACGGAAGCTGCGTCGGTTTAATCTAGCGTGTCCGTAGAAGGCTGATGTCACTGGTGTTAAGACATCCACAATCTCCAACAATGTATCACAGCCTCACCTTATATCTGGCTGAAATATGAAATGTTAAAGACCAGCTTGTTATCATTTTACAATTTTAATATAAGACGAGGAATTTGATCCGCAATCGAGAGACAATTGACTAAACGTGATAGCAATTTGCCGTGACTACACATTGACAGCTTCTTGTTATGCGTACGCTTCTATGTAGCAAAGAGACGGCGCATGACTCACAGACAACATCCATCCGACTACATAGAGAGAGGTCAATAGCTGGTGTATCGTATAGACATTATCAAGGTGTGTGGGGGGGGGGGGGGGCAAGGGGTATTTCCGTTCCTCGGGAATGGGCCTTTCATTTCATCGTGAACTAGGAATGAGGGCAATAACTCTTCGTAAACTGGCAGTCGGGTATTAGCCGACCGTCGTGATCAAGGTTTTTCGCTTATCGTGAACTGGGAATTTTAATATTAAATAACCGTAAACCAGGACATCGCCAAATTATATAAAGCAATCCGCCCTTTCTTTGTATGCGGAGAGTTATCATTTTAATTCATCGTGACCTGGGATTAAATGTTATTCTTCGTAATCTGGGAACACGCCCGCCCCCCCCCCTCCACCCCCCTCTGCCACCCCCACCCTCAATCAGGGATAGTTCGCTAAAATGTCCTCGGGTCATATCATCCGAATCCTGTATTATACCAAACCCGTACAGAACAGACATGTACAATGTACAATACGGATTAGTTGAATACGCTGAACAAAAGCACTTGTTTTTCTCCAAACTGCCAGGCCGGAAGTAGAACCCGCGAGAGCTGACATGCCCTATTAATGCTCTTACCCCGAAGTACGACATACCTGTTGCCGGGTTGTCATTGGCTACATTTCAACGTAAAATTTACGTGACGTCATCACACGAAAAAGAATATAACTGAGGGAGGGATGTGGGGGCAGGGGGGTAGGCAAGGGTATTTCCGTTCCTCGGGAATCGGCTTTTCATTTGACCCTGAACTGGAAATGAGGACAAGAATTCATCGTGAACTGGAAATGAAGAAAATAATTCATCGTAAACCAGGCATGAGGAAAACAATTCATCGTTAAAATGGGAAGCAGAAAATGAATTCGTCGTGAACTGCCAGTGGAGCATTAGAGGATGCTTGCGTTTATGGATTTCCATATATCATAAACGTGACATTTTAATATTCTATACCCGGGAATCGGAAAATCACTGATCAATCATATAAACCAGGAAAGAAAATTTTTGGTTTATTATGCATTTTGTATCCTGGCTACGTAAGTTATCTCTTTCCACTTATATACCTCTGAACCGGGGTGAACCGGGAATTCATCTTTAGTCAGGAGGAATAATGGCATATATAGCCGGTGGGATGGAAATGGAGTAAAGACTTTTTTTGTCGATTTAGATAAGTTCACAAAGGTCTCTGACAACATTTTCCGAAGGGTGTGCAACATTTTGGTCCTTGACATTTTTATAAATTCAAGATGGCCGCCGCGGCCACAAATTCTCAATGAAATGGTCATAACTCGTTAAGTAGCTGCGCTAGAGACATAAAATATGGGTATGTAAGTCCAATACGGCGGCCAAAATGCCACAAAGTCGGCGTATATATACAAATTAAGGACATAGGCTTCTTGATATCATCTGTGTGTTTATTAATTGGACACAAGGTTTATGATACACCCGTTAAAACCGTACAATGTTTTAATAGAGATATCCAAGATAAATGCTACAAAATGATGTGATGCCGTGTTAAAGGCTGTTCCCAGAAATCAGGTATGTCTTCTCGCCTCAAAATATGATCCAAAGATTCCTCAGGAATGCATGCCAAATACGAAGCTACGAAAAATCACGTGGACAAGAGTATAAACAATACATACTCGATCTTTGTCAAAAGAAGAATGACCATGGTCAAGCTGTACATGAACGGGTACTATTGCTATATTACTATACTCCAAAATATCATCCGAATTCGACCACGAATCACTGTTCCATCAGTCCTAGTACTGCAAGTCCGTCATCACAGTGCTTGGAGGCTGGCACACTGCTTCATGCGACTGCTTTCATAATAGCTGGCAGCGATATAAAAAGAGATTCTTGTCAGCACATTTGGAAGCACCGATCAAATGTTGAGTGGGAAAAAATATCCACAGAACTTTCTTGCCCTCAGGATGCGTCGTACAAGAGCAAGGACTTCATTTGCTCGCCTCATCGAATTGCTTGATGCTCGAGCAAGCCGCAGCAGAACTATGAAGTTGTGGACGGACAACCTTGTCAAGACTGTGATCATAATGATTTCTCTCGTGCTGGACATGAGAGGGATTGGGTTCTTCATCGCTTCTCTACAGAAGCCATGTTGCCGTATTTCCGATCTGCTGGTTGCCACAACTATGCGCGATATGCTGCCTTCTACATTCATGAAAGGCCTCGATCCAAAGCTGATGAAGAAGTTACAACATGGTACAATCGCGCGACACATCGCTGGCCTCTGTAACTCAAGCTGGACGGACATGTTCATAGAGGCAACGTACATGCGACTTGGTCACGGATCAGCTGGAGCTGTGGGCATAACCACAGACCACAATCACTAGATGGTAAAGTGGGCCCTAAACTTGTCTCTGAGCGGGGAACTGTCACACAATGTTCGAGCTATGAGCAACGATCACCAGGATACTCCAAACGCACCATAAAGAAGAAGCGAAGGCAGACAAACTGGATCGGCGGAGCCTCCTAAAGTAACTGGATGATTGCATTGACCCATTGGATGATGTCTCTCTATCCTATGTTTCACAAAATGTTTATGGGGAATCTCCCGAGTACCTGTGTGATATCCTACCACAAACTGTGAATGACAGAACGCATTATGGGTTACGAAGTACTCACCCATTTAATGTAACTACTGTTCAAACACGTTTGACGTCGTACTACACCTCCTTTCTACCAAGTGCAATTAGGCTCCATAGATTCCCCGTGTGTGAAATACTGGGTATAGACTCATATTTATGTCTCTAGCGCAGATACTTACGAGTTATGACCAATTGATTGAATGAATGAATGAATGAATCTCCTTTATTCCACCAGTTCCTGGTGAGCATTAGAACATGTCAAAATAACAGAACAAATAACAAAAACACACTCCTCCTGACTACTTTCCATTCTTCCTGAACTAGGAAGACAGAAATGAAGTCTTCGATATTTGGGATAACACGCGTAATGTGTATATTAGGTTGACCTTGGGGACATACCCGGGTTACCAAAGAAATGCGCCTAGTGGGAGTTCGGCTACATAATCTTTTCATTGTCTTTGTTCTAGTACTATTTGTATAGATTTTCGAAGTCGAAATAATACATTTTTTCCTCATTGTGTTTCAATGAATAGCAAAATCAAGGCCATCTGAGGCCCCCCTTCCCCCTCATTGTGAACAAATTGCTGGGACCCGCGGTCACCCCCCCCCCCACCGCCCCACGGTCGGAATCCTCCTCCCATTTTAAAATACCTAGATCATCCCCCGCAGTTGGTGACTATTTCAATATTTGACAATACTGGTATCTGGTACATAACCCCTATTGCTGGTATAGTTACTGTCGATTCGCCATAAACTATATGAATGATACTTTAATAATTCCACCCGCATGGACGACTGTGTGTCTCTGTTGTGTGCAGTCACATTTTGCAGCAATTATTTTGTAGCCATTCAATGAAGCTTTTAATGCATTCATGCATCGATATTGAATCTAGGGTGTGCCCTCATTGGTAATAACAACAACGCTGTCTTTATTCGATAAAAGGTCTAAGCCAAAGTCAAAGCCAAAGCCAAAGCCCAAGCCAAAGCCCAGGCAACGCACTATAAGTGCCCCCCCCCCCACCCCTCCACACAACTGCCCTGCCTCCCCCCCCCCCCACCCCTCCACACAACTGCCCTGCCCCCCCCCACCCCTCCACACAACTGCCCTGCCCCCCCCCCCGCTTAATGCGTGGGGTGGCGGCGGATGTGTGTGGGTGGGGGGTCGGTTAGCGGGTTGGGGGTGGCGAGGGTGACGCGGGATGTGGGTGGTTGGTTGGTTATATATTCAGGACGCTTTAACCACTTTTGGTCATATCGCGTCATTGGGAGAAGGAAGGAAGAGTGGCGCTATGTTCCCCCGGGGACAACCCCCTACTCTTTGCGAAGAAAGACATAGGATCCTTATCCTGCGACCACACAGACAGGGCCACAGCGGGGCTCGAACCATCGAGCCACGTGTCGTTAGGCTGTCAAGTGGCCAGAGCACTCAATGCGGGCGCTCTAGCCAACTGAGCTATCGGGCCGGCACCTTGTGTGTGGGTGGGGGGACGGTTAGCGGGTTGGGTGGTGTGATTGTGACACGTGATGTATGTGCGGTTCGGGGTCGGTTAGCTGGTGGTGGTGACATGAGAAGGTTGGTGTGGGGGAGGGAATCGGTTAGCGGATGGGGGTGACATGAGAAGGTGGGTGTGGGGGAGGGAATCGCTTAGAGGGTGGGGATGACATAAGAAAGTTGGTGTGGGGGAGGCGGTGACATGAAAAGGTGGATGTGGTGGAGGGGGTGACATGGGAAGGTGGGTGTGGGGGAGGTAATCGGTTAGCAGGTTGGGGTGACATAATAAGGTGGATGTGGAGGTGTCTGTGACAGGAGAAGGTGGGTGTGGGGGAGGGAATCGCTTAGTGGGTTGGGGTGATATAAGAAGATGGGTGTGGGGGTGGGGGTGACATGAGAAGGTGGGTGTGGGGGAGGGAATCGGTTAGTGGGTGAGGGTGACATAAGAAGGTTGGTGTGGGAGAGGGGGTGACATGAGAAGGTGGGTTTTTGGGGAAGGGGGTGACATGAGAAGGTGGATGTGGGGAGGGAATCGGTTAGTGGGTGAGGGTGACATAAGAAGGTTGGTGTGGGAGAGGGGGTGACATAAGAAGGTGGGTGTGGGGGAGGAGGTCGGATAGCTAGCGGGTGGGGTGACATGAGAAGGTGGGTGTGGGGGAGTCGGTTGGTCGGCTAGCGGGTGTGGGTGACGTGGGTTCGAGGGGTCTGGGTTGGGGTGGTCGATGTGGGTATGACCAAGTATGGCGTCTAGTAGACGTACGCGAGGGTATGACGGTATGCTTACGTAGGGAGCCAGGTTGGGCATTGGGGGAGATGAGATAACGAGTGTGGTGATCGACTTTGTAATAACCCCAAGCGAATCAATGTGACGGCGAGAGGAAGGATGCGGTTGATTGGCCTCATTTATGTGGCTCTTGGACGGGCAAAACTCGGACAATACTTGTAAGATGAACATCCACAATTAGGAAGGTGGGGAAATTGACCTCTGATTTTGATTCGGATGTCGTTTGATTCAATTATCGTATTGACAAGCAACCATTCAATTATCGTATTGTGCCACTGTCATGTTATTGTCCTTTCATTTCATCATACAAGAATATACCGATTCCGTACAATAATTTCTTAGATAATGTATGGTCATACTGCTGGATTACCCTGTTATTGAGTTGTAATATCTTTAGACTGACTCCTTAATCAATCCAATGTCTTATTGCCGCACCACATCGCATTGTAAATACACCATGACCATGGGCAATATGTTGCGGTATGGATCTATGGTTCGACTGTCCAGAGCCTCTGTCATATGTCAACAATATGTGACTTTATTTTGTTTCCCTACCAAATTTCATTTGACAATTGACAATAGCTACAAGCTATGGGAAACGTACAATATGTATGTTTGCCCCCCACCAACAGGATATGCTGTCAGTGCCAAGAGCCATACGGAATACGGAGCACGTGGAACAGAAGAAAATCGTTTCCTCTGTTAGACATTTTCACGGATTTGTTGTCACCGCCCTGGGGATGCGAGCGTAGCGGGGGGTCTAGAAGGCTCTGTGACTAGTCTTCACACGGGCCGCCCCGTGGCGCTGGGGTCGCATGTCGCGAGGAGACTTAAGTTGCCAGCTGTCTAACTCCATGTCTCTTTGACATCCGTCAGCAGGCATCCAGCACGTATCGGATGACCTTGACGTTCACCCCCACCTCCCCGCTTCCCTCCATCAACATCGCCCCACTTGGAGTGCGTACGTCATATGGTGAATGGGGGGGGGGGGAGGAGGGGCGTGGCGATAAAGCGGGGCATATGGGGTGGGATGGGTGGGGGAAGAGGAGGATGGGGGCGGGTGGCCGTGAGGATGCTTCAAGTCTACGCCATTTTGACGTCGCTGATGTCATAATCTCAGACCTTGGCCTCGGGCTTGTGAATCACGTTAACCCTTCGATGAAAATGAAAGAAAATCTATTCTAAATGACAGCAAATGGCCTCTTAGCGACGCAATGTTGTAATATTGTTTCCCAAATGGCGCACTTCGTCACTTTATTACGACATGGCTCACTTGAGGGAGTACTTGGATTTCTTCAAGTTTTTTGCCGTCTACAAGGTTGAATGTATCGACCACACCAGCGGGTTGATCAGATACAGGTAACAACCGCTGCCTGGGACCCCGGTGGGGGGGGGGGGGGTTATCTAATACATTGCTTTGGGCGGGGGGTTCCTCGGTAAAGCCCCCCCCCCCCCTCATCGTTGCCTTTGGCTTGCCACAATGCTATGCGTGGCCTTTGAACCCCACCTT
This sequence comes from Arenicola marina, assembly GCA_964019135.1. Classification (NCBI taxonomy): domain Eukaryota; kingdom Metazoa; phylum Annelida; class Polychaeta; family Arenicolidae; genus Arenicola; species Arenicola marina. The sequence goes on along the minus strand of OZ025248.1, from coordinate 22,207,383 downwards.
TGATGGTCGTTCTTCCATATTATTTCTAGTAAACGTTAGACGTGAGTAATACTTGAGCTATGCTGAAACAATGGTTCGCCCTCACATGGAAGAACGACCGAAATAACCTGACCTGTGGCTTCAGGGTAGTTCTTCCCTGTTGGTATCAATCATTCTCCCAGCATTGCTCACGTATGACTCATCAACATCAACTATTTACTATATTAATTCGTTTCGTCGATGGACGGCCTTACTGCTTTCCGAAGAGATGCAATGTACATTTCAAAAGGACTCACATCTTCGCGATAGGGGGCGGTGGGGTTCATCGCAGTCAGAGGTTGGTTGGATGGTTGGTTATTCAGGACGCTCTAACCACTTTGGGTCATATCGCGTCAATGGGAGAAGGAAGGGAGAGTGGGGCCATGACCCAGGGGGTAATCCATGGGATCTTTATCCTGCGACCACACAGACATGGTCACAGCAGGGCTCGAACCACCGATCCACGTGCCGTAAGGCTCTCAGGTGACCAGAGCACTCAATGCGAGCGGTCTACCCCACTGAGCTATCGCGCCGGCCCCCATCGCAGTCACAGAAGAGTAAACATGTCCTGTTACGTACATGGGAATTCTCCTTAACATCAAGCGCACATAACTGACCTAAAACACCAGACACCTCTATCTCCCAAAAGGTGATTGAGCGCTATCTCCTCTTTTCCTCGGGGCATATGACAATCAATAAAACCAGGTCATTTCGGTTCGTTTTGTTCAAAGGTTATCTTTCAGTTATATTTAATTGATTTATTCTTCTATTAAATGACTTGGCAAGATTATCTCCTGTGTAAACAATGCTTCATTTTTTCCTCACAAACAGAAAAATCGTTGACGCGAGAAGAAAATTATATAACGGGGTCACTTTTAGACAAATTGTTAATTCCGCAACAGTTTACATAACTTATCAGAAAACGTAAGATCAAAAAAAATCAAATAAAAATCAGACAGGATTACGTAAAGTCTATATACCAGGGTCTTATGATACTTCTAGACAAGTGGTGAAATCCACAATAGTTAGGATTACGTACAGACCAATGATGTTCCCGTGATGCACCAGGTGGCGGCACAAGTGAACGTGATGTGAATGAATCGCGCGGCAACAGCTGCCGCTCTGCGTGAACGGTGAGGTCGCAAGTTAAGGTCGCTCCAGCCGAAGCCTACATTGGTGGTATATTTCAGGGGCTGGGGCTGGGGCTGGGGCTGGGGCTGGGGCTGGGGCTAGGGCTGGGGCTGGGGCTGGGGCTGGGGCTGGGGCTGGGGCTAGGGCTGGGGCTGGGGCTGGGGCTGGGGCTGGGGCTGGGGCTGGGGCTGGGGCTGGGGCTGGGGCTAGGGCTGGGGCTGGGGCTGGGGCTGGGGCTGGGGCTAGGGCTGGGGCTGGGGCTAGGGCTGGGGCTGGGGCTGGGGCTGGGGCTAGGGCTGGGGCTGGGGCTGGGGCTGGGGCTGGGGCTGGGGCTAGGGCTGGGGCTGGGGCTGGGGCTGGGGCTGGGGCTAGGGCTGGGGCTGGGGCTGGGGCTGGGGCTGGGGCTGGGGCTGGGGCTGGGGGATAATGGTTCAAGCTCAGCGGCCCATCAATAGAGACGCGACCCTTATATGGATCACCGTTACCATAGATGTCACTCGGCGAGTGCGTGACTACCTGAGTATGACATATGAACTAAACAACGCCAGCATTTACTGCTGGCCAAATCAGCATGCATCGATCGTTTGGCATGGAAACAAAACCTCTTTATAACCAATATCCCAATGCTGAAAATGCTTGAAAATGCAAGTAGTAAAAGTCGAGTAGTTTTAATAGGTAAGTGAGAGTATCTGGTGCTCAATGCCTATCTGGACGTCCTCTGGATAATAATGATTATGGCGTTGTTCCATAACAAAAATGAAGACATACAACAAGTTCGTCAATTCATATCACAATTTAGTTAGACTTTAAAGAGTTTGAGAGAGGGTCGCATTTCTTTGCACAGTTGGAGAATTTATAATTTATAATTTATAATGATATATAATAGTGTTTTTCATACCGATAGAACTCGGAGCTATATTCATCCATTTACATCCATATATAAACTTTTTGGTTATTAAAAATACATGATTAATGAGTTGGCTGTATAAGGTCTTACGTTCACCCAATATACATGACTGAAAATCAACTGGTCAACCACAAAGCCTTTTTATGCCGGCAACTAAACAACAAATGCTATATATTTTCTAGTTCGTTTCCGAAAAAATCACATCTATCATTGGGTTTCAACTTACATTTATAAAGAAAAATATTCGTCTCAAGTGCTCGATGTAAGATTAAATACTGGAAGCTTCTCGTACTTTTATTAATGGTACCGTGCAGTGGTAAAGTATATATTTGACTCCATTTGCCGCTATCTAGTTGCTCGTTAAATACTTCTGCCCACTTTTCTTCATTCTTTACGTGATAATCCAAGGACCCAACCAGTTTTCTATAAACATATTTGCATAGGTGTTTTGAATTTAAAATAGACGCTGTCCAGCTGCACGATACATGTGGTAGTTTTGCATTGGCATTTCTACACGCACGCCTCTTTCCATTCGCGGGGTATACAATGAATCAAACTATAAAAGTCTACGAAATGTAGATCTACATGATGTTGCTGTACAAACGTTTCCCAACCGAATAAATTTCCGTTGTCATCAACAAGATCATTAATAAACATCACGCCACATCTAATAAGCTCGTGTTTTCGCTTTCGAAGATTATCGTTTTTCATAAAGTACGAGTTCCAAAGTGGATATTCTAAAACCGTTTGCTCCTTATTTGAGCTCGACCTGTGTTTATACCATGCCATAAAGACTTCGACCCAGAAAGGATTTGATACCGTTGTAAACTTTTTTTAAAAGAAAAGAGATCCAATTCTCAGCACATTCGACGTTAACTACATATTTTTTTCACTACACAAAAGAGTCCTTCGATTTGTTCCACACAAACTTACGAATGACATTGCTTATTATATCAATATATTGTTTCCCGGGCGTTGGAAGTACGGTTAAGACATGGATGAGTTTTGGCAAGGCGATCACTTTAACAACAGTCACTCTCCCTCGTAGAGAGATATTTCTCTTGCCATATATTGTTAAAACTTTCATTTCAAATTCCGCTAACTTGTGGCTATAATTAATGCTAATCATATCTTGCAGATTTGCACAAAATTTAATACCCAGCAAGGTTAACTCTTCTCCCCAGGACATTGGTAGCTCCGAACATATAACATTTCTTTCTGGATCTCTTTTCCCCAGCCACACAGCTTTAATTTTTTCTACATTAACCTTTAAACCCGAACACATGCTAAACGTATCCAATAGGTGTAAAGCATTTCTAACAGCTCACTGCCGTCGAGTAAAAGAAACGTATCATCAGCATATGATCCAATTTACATCTGATTTACATACTTCCAGCTTAAATTATCAAAAGCATTTTCGAAATCTATTAGCAGTAACATTCCAGACCTTTAGTTCTCTATTGAATAATGCATGATGTCATACACCATCCTGGTGTTTTCACCTATATATCTATCTTTCAGGACGCCTTTTTGGTCTGAACTTACTATATCTCGCAAAACTATTGTAATACGACGAGCTAATACACCAGACAATATTTTGTAGTCAGTATTTAGCAGTGAGATTGGGCGCCAATTCTTCATAAAAGCTCTTGGCTTATCTCCCTTTGGTAGACACGTAATCACCCCCTGTCTTTGTGTTACGGAGAGTCTGAGAGTCCAATGCATACTGGAGGCTTTTTAATAGAAACGGCCCTATATCGTTCCAAAAGAATTTATAAAAATCAACGGGAAACCCATCACTTCCAGGTGACTTTTCATTTTTCATACTCATCACAACCTCTGCTATTTCGTTCATCTCAATATCCCCTTCACACAACTCTCTTTGTGCAACGCTTAATGTTTTTACATTTTCATTATTTAAGAAAGATGCCACATGACAGGCAGCTTTTTTCTCATCTTGCTTCATAGTAGTGCATTTGTTCCTTCAGTACTTCTTCTTGCTTAACAATTTCTTTTCCATTTACATATAACCTATGAGTAGCTTATTCACATAATTTTGCTTCTCTAAATTACAAAAAACCTACTGGCCTTTTCCCCTTCTTCATAATACCGTGATTTGGATCTCAGAAACTCACCTTTCATGCGCGGCAGTCTTATCTGTTCCAGTTTAGATTTGATTTCATCTAATCGTTCTTGATCTAATTGACTATCTTCATTACAAGTTTCAAGCTCATTGATTTGTCGCTCTAAACTAATCTCTTCCTGTTGCAGAACCATTTTCTTATGACTGCTGTAGCTTAGTGTTTTTCCCCTGATTTCCAACTTTAGCATTTCAAAGAACAACCGATTATTAATTATCAAATTAGTGCTGCCAGTACTATTATTCTCAGCCGTAACTTGGTACATTTTAATTGTATGTAAAATACATTTGGCTTCCAGTTGTCCATATTCAGAACCTCACCAAAGCGATGTGTTTAATTTCCAAAATCCTTTACCTCTATCTGCCCTATAAAAATCAACGTTAACGCTAATTAGGAATTTTCTGTTCTATGCCATGATCCAATATTTGCCTTCTGCACAGCAGCGTGTATGTCTGAGGATACCAGAAATCAGCGTCATGTGTGTGGGGAGTTAACCCTCCATGAATCAGTAATTTCAGATTTGGCTATCATTGTATCGACGGTTCTCCTTGTCATAATATTATTCTCACGTTTATAGATAGTTGTATCCAGCTCAAAGTCTAGGACAAGGTTCCATTCGCCACAAATAATCATACTGGGGTTATCTAAACTCTCAATTACCTTGTGCATATTACAATAAAACTCAGGCTCGTCTCGATTAGGTCCATATACGTTAACTAAAGACAATCTATTGCCACATATCGTTATGTGCAATACCAATAAATTGCCTTTTTCATCTTTCTTCACATTGTGTACATTAAATTCGAATGTATTTTTTAAGAGAATGGCCACTTCTCTTGCTTGAGAGGATGGCGAGTTAACATAGTATTTTCCGTCAAACTCCCTAGTCATAACGGCATTTACTCATACTCGTAATCACGCTTTTCACATGTAGATTCCTGTTTGCATCTGTTATGGATTTTAGGCGAAATAGCGGGGTAATAGAGAGATATTGAAATTCGATTCCGCAGTAGCAAGGCTTGGTTTAATCGACATGTGCTTCCGTCAGTCAGGGCAGCTGCTGCCTGCATGGCGGAGTAATGCCCCAGGGTCAAGGGCAGACCCCCCAGTGGGCGTGTCGATCTGCGGACGATGACAGGGCGTGCAACTGCGTCATTGCTATGTTATGTAGCTTCTCATCTAGGACGAGTTAGGGGATCAAAGCTATGTGGAGCGGGGTCATTGCTATGGTTACAATTATGTTGCGTTCTGTAGCATCTCAACCACAACGAGTTAGGGGGTCATAACTATGTAAAGCGGGGTACTTGCGTTGGTCACAATTATCTCGCGTTCTCTAGCATCTCATCCAGGACGAGTTAGGGGGTCATAACTATGTGGAGCGGGGTCATTGCTATGGTTACAATTATGTCGCGTTCTCGAGCATCTCGTTCAGGACGGATTAGGGGACTTTCTTGCTTAATCTCTCTATGCCATTGACTTAGAACTAGAAATCGAAAGGATTATTGAAGAGATGTATGTGTCATAAGCAAAACGCAGCTTTGAGAGACCAGCATCTAACCAAGCCTGGCTTTGACAGACCACCACTTAACCAAGCCTGGCTTTGACAGACCACCACCTAGCCAGGCCTGGCTTTGACAGATCACCACCTAACCAAGCCTGGCTTTGACAGACCACCACCTAACCAGGCCTGGCTTTGACAGACCAGCACCTAACCAGGCCTGGCTTTGACAGATCACCACCTAGCCAGGCCTGGCTTTGACAGACCACCACCTAACCAAGCCTGGCTTTGACAGACCACCACCTAACCAAGCCTGGCTTTGACAGACCAGCACCTAGCCAAGCCTGGCTTTGACAGACCACCACCTAGCCAGGCCTGGCTTTGACAGATCACCACCTAACCAAGCCTGGCTTTGACAGACCACCACCTAACCAGGCCTGGCTTTGACAGACCAGCACCTAACGAAGCCTGGCTTTGACAGATCACCACCTAACCAAGCCTGGCTTTGACAGACCACCACCTAACCAAGCCTGGCTTTGACAGACCAGCACCTAGCCAAGCCTGGCTTTGACAGACCACCACCTAGCCAGGCCTGGCTTTGACAGATCACCACCTAACCAAGCCTGGCTTTGACAGACCACCACCTAACCAGGCCTGGCTTTGACAGACCAGCACTTAACCAAGCCTGGCTTTGACAGACCAGCACCTAACCAAGCCTGGCTTTGACAGACCACCACCTAACCAGGCCTGGCTTTGACAGACCAGCACCTAACCAGGCCTGGCTTTGACAGATCACCATCTAGCCAGGCCTGGCTTTGACAGACCACCACCTAGCCAGGCCTGGCTTTGACAGACCACCACCTAGCAAGGCCTGGCTTTGACAGATCACCACCTAGCCAAGCCTGGCTTTGACAGACCACCACCTACCCAAGCCTGGCTTTGACAGACCAGCACCTAGCCAGGCCTGGATTTGACAGACCACCACCTAGCCAGGCCTGGCTTTGACAGACCAGCACCTAGCCAGGCCTGGCTTTGACAGACCAGCACCTAGCCAGGCCTGGCTTTGACAGACCACCACCTAACCAGGCCTTGCTTTGACAGACCACCACCTAACCAGGCCTGGCTTTAACAGACCACCACCTAACCAGGCCTGGATTTGACAGACCACCACCTAGCCAGGCCTGGCTTTGACAGACCACCACCTAGCCAGGCCTGGCTTTGACAGACCACCACCTAGCCAGGCCTGGCTTTGACAGACCACCACCTAACCAGGCCTGGATTTGACAGACCACCACCTAACCAGGCCTGGATTTGACAGACCACCACCTAACCAGGCCTGGATTTGACAGACCACCACCTAACCAGGCTTGGCTTTGACAGACCACCACCTAGCCAGGCTTGGCTTTGACAGACCAGCACCTAGCCAGGCCTGGCTTTAACAGACCACCACCTAACAAGGCCTGGATTTGACAGACCACCACCTAGCCAGGCCTGGCTTTGACAGACCACCACCTAGCCAGGCCTGGCTTTGACAGACCACCACCTAACCAGGCCTGGATTTGACAGACCACCACCTACCCAAGCCTGGCTTTGACAGACCACCACCTACCCAAGCCTGGCTTTGAGAGACCAGCACCTAACCAGGCCTGGCTTTGAGGGACCACCACCTAGCCAGGCCTGGCTTTGACAGACCACCACCTAACCAGGCTTGGCTTTGACAGACCACCACCTAGCCAGGCTTGGCTTTGACAGACCAGCACCTAGCCAGGCCTGGCTTTAACAGACCACCACCTAACAAGGCCTGGATTTGACAGACCACCACCTAGCCAGGCCTGGCTTTGACAGACCACCACCTAGCCAGGCCTGGCTTTGACAGACCACCACCTAACCAGGCCTGGATTTGACAGACCACCACCTACCCAAGCCTGGCTTTGACAGACCACCACCTACCCAAGCCTGGCTTTGAGAGACCAGCACCTAACCAGGCCTGGCTTTGAGGGACCACCACCTAGCCAGGCCTGGCTTTGACAGACCACCACCTAACCAGGCCTGGCTTTGACAGACCACCACCTACCCAAGCCTGGCTTTGAGAGACCAGCACCTAACCAGGCTTGGCTCTGAGAGACCACCACCTAACCAGGCCTGGCTTTGAGAGACCAACACCTAACCAGGCTTGGCTTTGACAGACCACCACCTAGCCAGGCCTGGCTTTGACAGACCACCACCTAACCAGGCCTGGCTTTGACAGACCACCACCTACCCAAGCCTGGCTTTGAGAGACCAGCACCTAACCAGGCTTGGCTCTGAGAGACCACCACCTAACCAGGCCTGGCTTTGACAGACCACCACCTAACCAGGCCTGGCTTTGACAGACCACCACCTAACCAGGCCTGGCTTTGAGAGACCAGCACCTAACCAGGCCTGGCTTTGACAGACCACCACCTAAACAGGCCTGGCTTTGACAGACCAGCACCTAACCAGGCCTGGCTTTGACAGACCACCACCTAACCAGGCCTGGATTTGACAGACCACCACCTAACCAAGCCTGGCTTTGACAGACCACCACCTAACCAAGCCTGGCTTTGACAGACCAGCACCTAACCAGGCCTGGCTTTGACAGACCACCACCTAACCAGGCCTGGATTTGACAGACCACCACCTAACCAGGCCTGGATTTGACAGACCACCGCCTAACCAGGCATGACTCACTGGGCGCATTTCTTTGGGCCAGGTTTGGTATCCCGCCCGGGACCCGCAACACGTGACAGGGAACTTCCGGGTGTGCCGACAGGGATATGCCTATTCCAATGAAATGCACACCCCGTTGACATGTAAGACAATATATATGTAATATATGTTTGTTTACTTGCGATGCATACCTTTGGGCCCATTGCCAGGAGACAGCGCCGAGCCGCATCCCCCCTCCCCCACTGTCGCAAAAAGTGCCCATTTACGTATGCGGTATCGTGTTCCCTAGCGTCGTAGCAGTTGGCGGCTGGCAAAGCCTTGCTATAAATTGCTGTATTCTACTTAAAATCTAGTGTTACTATTATAAACGGCAAATATAGGGGATTCAGGAAAAGTAAGCCGTTAGTCTCCTTGTTAGGTATTTTTTGGGGGAATTGAAACATTGCCGGCAAAACAAAAGCGTTGCCCAACGACTTTCGGTGTGCCCCCATCTTTACGCAATCATTTCTGGACGTCAAGTACCCTGTAAGAAGGACGCATCTGTCAGAATTTACTACTCAATACTGCCAATGTTTAACACTTTATTGCGTCACATATCGATTTTAAGGATCTCGTAGGCCTGTGTTTTGTCGAGTCCCCCCAAAACAGTGTCCAGGTGGTGATACGGGTTGGAGGTGTGAGGATCAAATTAACGTATTAACGTCACTGGACCATTGCCCCCTCATCGATTTATATGGCATGGCCGGTACCTAAACCCTTTAACCCATCAGAAACCCCCCCACCCCCTCCACAGAAAAAAAACCCTCACCGTTCCCCACCATTGCCCCCTTCCGCAACCTTACCCCACCCAGCTTATTTCTATGTACAGTGCAACCCACATTATAATCGTATCGATGCAGTCCGTCCAACTCGCTTTTGGGATTCCCTTCGTGGCGTCTAGCTGGGATATATACCCTGAAGCCTAGCGTCCATGGACAAAGGCAATTGCATGCTGCCGCCTTTCTTAATCGCACATTGTTATTCACCAGCGTGGTTCCACCAGAATGGTGTGGGAGTGGAGGCCTTGGAGGTCGTGGAGGTCTCAGTTGAAAGCCTCCCCAAGGACGATTAAAGATAAGAGATGGAATTGACTAGGACGGGGCAGAGAGTGTAGTATGTTCGCTTGGGCAGCCAGGTCACGTGGTGGCGGCCGCGGAAACCACGGGCCGCACGGCGTAGAGTAGTGTCCTGGAGGGTGAATCCCCTCGGGAGAAAGGGGAGTGACGGGGGGCAACCAGAGAGAGAGAAAGAGGAGAGGAGAGGAGCTGAGCTGGGTGAAGCCGAGATGGAAACACACAGAGGCAGAACACGGAGGAAATTTCAGGGTAAACCGCGGATAGAGACACGATAGAACACGGATATGGTGAACCGGTCGTGAAGGCCCAAAGCTCAATTAGACGCCTGTCGCTATGGTCGCCCCCTGGGTGTGTGGTTTCTTTCTGGGGTTAATGGCGTTACATTGCACCCAACACCTAGTTTTGTTCTCGACCCCCCCCCCCTCCCCACCACACCCACCCACACTCCCTCGTCCCTGTTCTCAAACGATGGAGCCACCCCCCGCCCCCCCCTCCCCGGGTCCACCATCCGCGCTCGTGCGGTCGGTGCCGTTACCCTGATCGGGACCCGTTGCCCAGTCATGGTTAATGGTGGTTAGTGACGAGCCTGGTAGTTTGCCTTGGTATATCGCATACAGGTCCATACACGGCTCGTACGGGTTTGGCAAGACGACTGTCTGCTGTCTGCTGAATAATAATCTACATATGCAGGGGGGCCGTGTGCGGGAATCCTTGAAAGGGGGGGGCACAATACAAAAAATAACGCCGCGGGGGGGGGGGGGGGGCACGTGCTCCCTGTGCCCACCACCCCTGGACATGCCCATGATATGGATAGGATGACGTCATATGTGTCTCTTCAGAATTCGCCGATAATCCAGCCATTGAAGAGAAATAAGATATCGAACAATTATTTTGATGCAATTAAATATAACAAAAGATTTATATATAGATATAGGTTTATACTGATAAACGTGAATGAGACAGTAACAAAAACAGCACATCAAAGGGAAGCAATAGACGTAACAATGGATGTATGCCTTGGGTGCCCATGCCTTAGACCTTTCCCTTATTGGCGTCAGATTCTCGTGTTTCTGTTGCGAGATTACGTACCATTAGGAGAACGACTGACTGCTTAAACAGCGGAGACCTTTCTTCCCTGGCTTGTTGACAGCAGGCGACTCGCGTACACCTGTTTCCGGTGACCATGACAACGGCTCACAGTATCACCCCCGTCCATGTCTCGCCATCCATGTACCCTAATTACAGCCCCAATCCGTTACCATGATCCCCTTTCCACTGATACAGAAGACCAGTGTGTCCGTGAGGACATAGTATGACTGAAGGTAACCAGACGCTTCGGCCCACGGACCCACTCGGCCCAGATACTTCGGCCCAGACACTTCGGCCCACCCACATTACCGCACCCACTGAATACATTAATACAATAGTGCACCCCCCCCCCGCACAGGTCTGCCACATGTTCCCCATACATGTCGAGTTGTTCCCCATACATGGCGAGTTGTTCCCCATACATAGCGAGTTGTTTCCCATACATGGCGAGTTGTTCCCCATACCTGGCGAGTTGTTCCCAATACATGGCGAGTTGTTCCACAGCGAGTTGTTCCCCATACATAGCGAGTTGTTCCCCATACATGTCGAGTTGTTCCCCATACATGGCGAGTTGTTCCCCATACATAGCGAGTTGTTCCCCATACCTGGCGAGTTGTTCCCAATACATGGCGAGTTGTTCCCCATACATAGCGAGTTGTTCCCCATACATGTCGAGTTGTTCCCCATACATGTCGAGTTGTTCTCCATACATGGCGAGTTGTTCCCCATACATGGCGAGTTGTTCCCCATACATAGCGAGTTGTTCCCCATACATGTCGAGTTGTTCTATATACATGGCGAGTTGTTCCCCATACATGGCGAGTTGTTCCCCATACATGGCGAGTTGTTCCTCATACATGGCGAGTTGTTCGCCATACATAGCGAGTTGTGCCCCATACATGGCGAGTTTTCCCCATACATGGCGAGTTGTTCCCCATACATGGCGAGTTGTTTTCTATACACGGACGGAAAAAACGGAAAAATGTTGCGAATAAAAAGCGGTCAAGAACAAAAGCCTTTTCCTTTCATCAATTAATATGGACCGTTAATGTTTTTTGTTTCTCAACAGTTTTCTCGACCGCATCATTTTTCAAACGCTTTTTTTTCGACCGCTTTTTTTTCTTGACCACTTTTTTTCTCATGCGATTTTTTTCTCGTCACGAATGTGGAAGAACTCCATTTGTCGCCGCCTGGGATGGCCACATGGGACACCTACTGGCTTGCCTCATCATGGTGCAGAGAGAGGGTGTGTATGTGTGTCTGTGTGTGGGTGTGTGTGTGTGTGTGTGTGTGTGTCTGTGTGTCTGTGTGTGTGTGTGTGTGTGTGTGTGTAGCTGTGTGTGTGTGTGTGTGTGTGTGTGTGTGTGAGAGAGAGAGAGAGAGAGATAGGGGGGCATTACCTGAAGTTGATCTCCTGGGATTGTTTCCAGACGATGGACGATCAATCATAAACGACGGGATATTCGTTTGCAAATAATGATTGAGGCGTCAGTCTACAGTGGTAGACTTCCCATAACGCCCGTGATGTTTACCGTGGAAACGCACTGTGTATATAGAAGATCCAGGTATGGGCGAGGCTAACGATATGTGAACAAGTATCCCAATTATTTGGGCATTATTTTATTCGTTTATTAGACTTGCTGAACAAATATGCCGCGGCCGATGCTATGAATTTATTGTCCATCCCAAAGTGTGGTCAACAGCCATCTGGGCATCGCATTGATCCGTGCCTCAGCGCAAGGCCTGGTTCTAAGGACGATGCTTCCTCGGCAGCTAGAACGGACCCACACTCCAGCGTACGCATCTCCACCATGCCACTATCCCGCTCCCTCTCCCCCACCCTCTCCCCCTCCCCTTCCCCTCCCCCTCCCCCACCGCCCTGCCTCTACCCACCAACCAATCACGGCGTGCGTAGGTCAGAGAGGCCAGTGACACACGTCACGGTGGTCGTGGAACGTTTGACCCCGAACAATTTATCCTTGTCTCATGTTACTCTCGAACCCTTTGTCCTAATGTCCATGAGGGTTCGGGTCCCAGCGGGCCATGAAGTGGGGGAGTGGAGTGTGTGTGTGTGTGTGGGGGGGGGGGGGGGGAGGGGGCGCCACCCTCAGGTCTTCTTGACGACCTAGGTGCGCCCAGTGATGTGCAGGGGTGTTATATGTAGGGTAGGTGGTAGTGACGGGTAGTGACGGGTAGTGTCGGGTATTGGCTGTGTAGTGACGGGGTTGTACCGGGGTAATGGTGCAGTTCTGCCGGGTTTGTACCGGGGTAGTAGGGCGGTTGTGCCGGGGTGGTGACGGGTAGTGACGGGCTGGTGGGGCGGTTGTGCCGGGTTAGTGACGGGGTAGTTACGGGCTGTTGGAGCGGCTGTGACGGGGTAGTGACGGGGTAGTTACGGGCTGGTGGGGCGGTTGTGCCAGGGTTGTACCGGGACAGTTACGGGCTGGTGGGGCGGTTGTGCCAGGGTTGTACCGGGACAGTTACGGGCTGGTGGGGCGGTTGTGCTGGGTTTGTACCGGGACAGTTACGGGCTGGTGGGGCGGTTGTGCCGGGGTTGTACCGGGAGAGTTACGGGCTGGAGGGGCGGTTGTGCCGGGGTTGTACCGGGACAGTTACGGGCTGGTGGGGCGGTTGTGCTGGGGTTGTACCGGGACAGTTACGGGCTGGTGGGGCGGTTGTGCCGGGGTTGTACCGGGAGATTTACGGGCTGGTGGGGCGGTTGTGCCGGGGTTGTACCGGGACAGTTACGGGATGGAGGGGCGGTTGTGCCGGGGTTGTACCGGGACAGTTACGGGCTGGTGGGGCGGTTGGGCCGGGGTTGTACCGGGACAGTTACGGGCTGGTGGGGCGGTTGTGCCGGGGTTGTACCGGGACGGTTACGGGCTGGTGGGGCGGTTGTGCCGGGGTTGTACCGGGACAGTTACGGGCTGGTGGGGCGGTTGTGCCGAGGTTGTACCGGGAGAGTTACGAGCTGGTGGGGCGGTTGTGTCGGGGTTGTACCGGGAGCGTTACGAGCTGGATGGGCGGTTGTGCCGGGGTTGTACCGGGACAGTTACGGGCTGGAGGGGCGGTTGTGCCGGGGTTGTACCGGGACAGTTACGGGCTGGTGGGGCGGTTGTGCCGGGGTTGTACCGGGACAGTTACGGGCGGGTGGGGCGGTTGTGCCGGGGTTGTACCGGGAGAGTTACGGGCGGGTGGGGCGGTTGTGCCGGGGTTGTACCGGGACAGTTACGGGCTGGTGGGGCGGTTGTGCCGGGGTTGTACCGGGACAGTTACGGGCTGGTGGGGCGGTTGTGCCGGGGTTGTACCGGGACAGTTACGGGCTGGAGGGGCGGTTGTGCCGGGGTTGTACCGTGACAGTTACGGGCTGGTGGGGCGGTTGTGCCGGGGTTGTACCGGGACAGTTACGGGCGGGTGGGGCGGTTGTGCCGGGGTTGTACCGGGAGAGTTACGGGCGGGTGGGGCGGTTGTGCCGGGGTTGTACCGGGACAGTTACGGGCTGGTGGGGCGGTTGTGCCGGGGTTGTACCGGGAGAGTTACGAGTTGGTGGGGCGGCTGTGCCGGGGTTGTACCGTGACAGTTACGGGCTGGTGAGGCGGTTGTGCCGGGGTTGTACCGGGATAGTTACGGGCTGGTGGGGCGGTTGTGCCGGGCTTGTACCGGGACAGTTTCGGGCTGGTGGGGCGGTTGTGCCGGGGTTGTACCGGGACAGTTACGAGCTGGATGGGCGGTTGTGCCGGGGTTGTACCGGGAGAGTTACGAGCTGGTGGGGCGGTTGTGCCGGGGTTGTACCGGGAGAGTTACGGGCTGGAGGGGCGGTTGTGCCGGGGTTGTACCGGGACAGTTACGGGCTGGTGGGGCGGTTGTGCCGGGGTTGTACCGGGAGAGTTGCGGGCTGGTGGGGCGGTTGTGCCGGGGTTGTACCGGGAGAGTTACGGGCGGGTGGGGCGGTTGTGCCGGGGTTGTACCGGGAGAGTTACGGGCTGGTGGGGCGGTTGTGCCGGGGTTGTACCGGGAGAGTTACGAGCTGGTGGGGCGGTTGTGCCGGGGTTGTACCGGGAGAGTTACGGGCTGGTGGGGCGGTTGTGCCGGGGTTGTACCGGGAGAGTTACGGGCTGGTGGGGCGGTTGTGCCGGGGTTGTACCGGGACAGTTACGGGCTGGTGGGGCGGTTGTGCCGGGGTTGTACCGGGAGAGTTGCGGGCTGGTGGGGCGGTTGTGCCGGGGTTGTACCGGGACAGTTACGGGCTGGTGGGGCGGTTGTGCCGGGGTTGTACCGGGAGAGTTACGGGCTGGTGGGGCGGTTGTGCCGGGGTTGTACCGGGAGAGTTACGAGCTGGTGGGGCGGTTGTGCCGGGGTTGTACCGGGACAGTTACGGGCTGGTGAGGCGGTTGTGCCGGGGTTGTACCGGGACAGTTTCGGGCTGGTGGGGCGGTTGTGCCGGGGTTGTACCGGGACAGTTACGAGCTGGATGGGCGGTTGTGCCGGGGTTGTACCGGGAGAGTTACGGGCTGGTGGGGCGGTTGTGCCAGGGTTATACCGGGACAGTTACGGGCTGGATGGGCGGTTGTGCCGGGGTTGTACCGGGACAGTTACGGGCTGGTGGGGCGGTTGTGCCGGGGTTGTACCGGGAGAGTTACGAGCTGGTGGGGCTGTTGTGTCGGGGTTGTACCGGGAGAGTTACGGGCTGGTGGGGCAGTTGTGCCGGGGTTGTACCGGGAGAGTTACGGGCTGGAGGGGCGGTTGTGCCGGGGTTGTACCGGGACAGTTACGGGCTGGTGGGGCGGTTGTGCCGGGGTTGTACCGGGAGAGTTACGGGCTGGTGGGGCGGTTGTGCCGGGGTTGTACCGGGACAGTTACGGGCTGGTGGGGCGGTTGTGCCGGGGTTGTACCGGGAGAGTTGCGGGCTGGTGGGGCGGTTGTGCCGGGGTTGTACCGGGAGAGTTACGGGCTGGAGGGGCGGTTGTGCCGGGGTTGTACCGGGAGAGTTACGGGCGGGTGGGGCGGTTGGGCCGGGATTGTACCGGGACAGTTACAGGCTGGTGGGGCGGTTGTGTCGGGGTTGTACCGGGAGCGTTACGAGCTGGATGGGCGGTTGTGCCGGGGTTGTACCGGGAGAGTTACGGGCTGGTGGGGCGGTTGTGCCGGGGTTGTACCGGGAGAGTTACGGGCGGGTGGGGCGGTTGTGCCGGGGTTGTACCGGGAGAGTTACGGGCGGGTGGGGCGGTTGTGCCGGGGTTGTACCGAGACAGTTACGGGCGGGTGGGGCGGTTGTGCCAGAGTTGTACCGGGACAGTTACGGGCTGGTGGGGCGGTTGTGCCGGGGTTGTACCGGGAGAGTTACGGGCTGGTGGGGCGGTTGTGCCGGGGTTGTACCGGGACAGTTACGAGCTGGTGGGGCGGTTGTGCCGGGGTTGTACCGGGACAGTTACGGGCTGGTGAGGCGGTTGTGCCGGGGTTGTACCGGGACAGTTTCGGGCTGGTGGGGCGGTTGTGCCGGGGTTGTACCGGGACAGTTACGAGCTGGTGGGGCGGTTGTGCCGGGGTTGTACCGGGACAGTTACGGGCTGGTGGGGCGGTTGTGCCGGGGTTGTACCGGGACAGTTACGGGCTGGTGGGGCGGTTGTGCCGGGGTTGTACCGGGACAGTTACGGGCTGGTGGGGCGGTTGTGCCGGGGTTGTACCGGGACAGTTACGGGCTGGTGGGGCGGTTGTGCTTGGGTTGTACCGGGACAGTTACGGGCTGGTGGGGCGGTTGTGCCAGGGTTATACCGGGACAGTTACGGGCTGGATGGGCGGTTGTGCCGGGGTTGTACCGGGACAGTTACGGGCTGGTGGGGCGGTTGTGCCGGGGTTGTACCGGGAGAGTTACGAGCTGGTGGGGCTGTTGTGTCGGGGTTGTACCGGGAGAGTTACGGGCTGGTGGGGCGGTTGTGCCGGGGTTGTACCGGGAGAGTTACGGGCTGGAGGGGCGGTTGTGCCGGGGTTGTACCGGGACAGTTACGAGCTGGTGGGGCGGTTGTGCCGGGGTTGTACCGGGAGAGTTACGGGCTGGAGGGGCGGTTGTGCCGGGGTTGTACCGGGACAGTTACGAGCTGGTGGGGCGGTTGTGCCGGGGTTGTACCGGGACAGTTACGAGCTGGTGGGGCGGTTGTGCTTGGGTTGTACCGGGACAGTTACGGGCTGGTGGGGCGGTTGTGCCGGGGTTGTAACGGGAGAGTTACGGGCTGGTGGGGCGGTTGTGCCGGGGTTGTACCGGGACAGTTACGGGCTGGTGGGGCGGTTGTGCCGGGGTTGTACCGGGACAGTTACGGGCTGGTGGGGCGGTTGTGCCGGGGTTGTACCGGGACAGTTACGGGCTGGAGGGGCGGTTGTGCCGGGGTTGTACCGTGACAGTTACGGGCTGGTGGGGCGGTTGTGCCGGGGTTGTACCGGGACAGTTACGGGCGGGTGGGGCGGTTGTGCCGGGGTTGTACCGGGAGAGTTACGGGCGGGTGGGGCGGTTGTGCCGGGGTTGTACCGGGACAGTTACGGGCTGGTGGGGCGGTTGTGCCGGGGTTGTACCGGGAGAGTTACGAGTTGGTGGGGCGGCTGTGCCGGGGTTGTACCGTGACAGTTACGGGCTGGTGAGGCGGTTGTGCCGGGGTTGTACCGGGATAGTTACGGGCTGGTGGGGCGGTTGTGCCGGGGTTGTACCGGGACAGTTTCGGGCTGGTGGGGCGGTTGTGCCGGGGTTGTACCGGGACAGTTACGAGCTGGATGGGCGGTTGTGCCGGGGTTCTACCGGGACAGTTACGGGCTGGTGGGGCGGTTGTGCCGGGGTTGTACCGAGACAGTTACGGGCTGGTGGGGCGGTTGTGCCGGGGTTGTACCGGGACAGTTACGGGCTGGTGGGGCGGTTGTGCCGGGGTTGTACCGGGACAGTTACGGGCTGGTGGGGCGGTTGTGCTTGGGTTGTACCGGGACAGTTACGGGCTGGTGGGGCGGTTGAGCCAGGGTTATACCGGGACAGTTACGGGCTGGATGGGCGGTTGTGCCGGGGTTGTACCGGGACAGTTACGGGCTGGTGGGGCGGTTGTGCCGGGGTTGTACCGGGAGAGTTACGAGCTGGTGGGGCTGTTGTGTCGGGGTTGTACCGGGAGAGTTACGGGCTGGTGGGGCGGTTGTGCCGGGGTTGTACCGGGAGAGTTACGGGCTGGAGGGGCGGTTGTGCCGGGGTTGTACCGGGAGAGTTACGGGCTGGTGGGGCGGTTGTGCCGGGGTTGTACCGGGACAGTTAGGGGCTGGTGGGGCGGTTGTGCCGGGGTTGTACCGGGAGAGTTGCGGGCTGGTGGGGCGGTTGTGCCGGGGTTGTACCGGGAGAGTTACGGAATGGAGGGGCGGTTGTGCCGGGGTTGTACCGGGAGAGTTACGGGCGGGTGGGGCGGTTGGGCCGGGATTGTACCGGGACAGTTACAGGCTGGTGGGGCGGTTGTGTCGGGGTTGTACCGGGAGCGTTACGAGCTGGATGGGCGGTTGTGCCGGGGTTGTACCGGGAGAGTTACGGGCTGGTGGGGCGGTTGTGCCGGGGTTGTACCGGGAGAGTTACGGGCGGGTGGGGCGGTTGTGCCGGGGTTGTACCGGGAGAGTTACGGGCGGGTGGGGCGGTTGTGCCGGGGTTGTACCGAGACAGTTACGGGCGGGTGGGGCGGTTGTGCCAGAGTTGTACCGGGACAGTTACGGGCTGGTGGGGCGGTTGTGCCGGGGTTGTACCGGGAGAGTTACGGGCTGGTGGGGCGGTTGTGCCGGGGTTGTACCGGGACAGTTACGAGCTGGTGGGGCGGTTGTGCCGGGGTTGTACCGGGACAGTTACGGGCTGGTGAGGCGGTTGTGCCGGGGTTGTACCGGGACAGTTTCGGGCTGGTGGGGCGGTTGTGCCGGGGTTGTACCGGGACAGTTACGAGCTGGTGGGGCGGTTGTGCCGGGGTTGTACCGGGACAGTTACGGGCTGGTGGGGCGGTTGTGCCGGGGTTGTACCGGGACAGTTACGGGCTGGTGGGGCGGTTGTGCCGGGGTTGTACCGGGACAGTTACGGGCTGGTGGGGCGGTTGTGCCGGGGTTGTACCGGGACAGTTACGGGCTGGTGGGGCGGTTGTGCTTGGGTTGTACCGGGACAGTTACGGGCTGGTGGGGCGGTTGTGCCAGGGTTATACCGGGACAGTTACGGGCTGGATGGGCGGTTGTGCCGGGGTTGTACCGGGACAGTTACGGGCTGGTGGGGCGGTTGTGCCGGGGTTGTACCGGGAGAGTTACGAGCTGGTGGGGCTGTTGTGTCGGGGTTGTACCGGGAGAGTTACGGGCTGGTGGGGCGGTTGTGCCGGGGTTGTACCGGGAGAGTTACGGGCTGGAGGGGCGGTTGTGCCGGGGTTGTACCGGGACAGTTACGAGCTGGTGGGGCGGTTGTGCCGGGGTTGTACCGGGAGAGTTACGGGCTGGAGGGGCGGTTGTGCCGGGGTTGTACCGGGACAGTTACGAGCTGGTGGGGCGGTTGTGCCGGGGTTGTACCGAGACAGTTACGGGCTGGTGGGGCGGTTGTGCCGGGGTTGTACCGGGACAGTTACGGGCTGGTGGGGCGGTTGTGCCGGGGTTGTACCGGGACAGTTACGGGCTGGTGGGGCGGTTGTGCTTGGGTTGTACCGGGACAGTTACGGGCTGGTGGGGCGGTTGTGCCAGGGTTATACCGGGACAGTTACGGGCTGGATGGGCGGTTGTGCCGGGGTTGTACCGGGAGAGTTACGGGCTGGTGGGGCGGTTGTGCCGGGGTTGTACCGGGACAGTTACGGGCTGGTGGGGCGGTTGTGCCGGCGTTGTACCGGGAGAGTTACGAGCTGGTGGGGCGGTTGTGTCGGGGTTGTACCGGGACAGTTACGGGCTGGAGGGGCGGTTGTGCCGGAGTTGTACCGGGACAGTTACGGGCTGGTGGGGCGGTTGTGCCGGGGTTGTACCGGGACAGTTACGGGCGGGTGGGGCGGTTGTGCCGGGGTTGTACCGGGAGAGTTACGGGCGGGTGGGGCGGTTGTGCCGGGGTTGTACCGGGACAGTTACGGGCTGGTGGGGCGGTTGTGCCGGGGTTGTACCGGGACAGTTACGGGCTGGTGGGGCGGTTGTGCCGGGGTTGTACCGGGACAGTTACGGGCTGGAGGGGCGGTTGTGCCGGGGTTGTACCGGGACAGTTACGGGCTGGTGGGGCGGTTGTGCCGGGGTTGTACCGGGACAGTTACGGGCGGGTGGGGCGGTTGTGCCGGGGTTGTACCGGGAGAGTTACGGGCGGGTGGGGCGGTTGTGCCGGGGTTGTACCGGGACAGTTACGGGCTGGTGGGGCGGTTGTGCCGGGGTTGTACCGGGAGAGTTACGAGTTGGTGGGGCGGCTGTGCCGGGGTTGTACCGTGACAGTTACGGGCTGGTGAGGCGGTTGTGCCGGGGTTGTACCGGGATAGTTACGGGCTGGTGGGGCGGTTGTGCCGGGGTTGTACCGGGACAGTTACGGGCTGGTGGGGCGGTTGTGCCGGGGTTGTACCGGGAGAGTTACGGGCGGGTGGGGCGGTTGTGCCGGGGTTGTACCGGGACAGTTACGGGCTGGTGGGGCGGTTGTGCCGGGGTTGTACCGGGAGAGTTACGAGTTGGTGGGGCGGCTGTGCCGGGGTTGTACCGTGACAGTTACGGGCTGGTGAGGCGGTTGTGCCGGGGTTGTACCGGGATAGTTACGGGCTGGTGGGGCGGTTGTGCCGGGGTTGTACCGGGACAGTTACGGGCTGGTGGGGCGGTTGTGCCGGGGTTGTACCGGGACAGTTACGAGCTGGTGGGGCGGTTGTGCCGGGGTTGTACCGGGACAGTTACGGGCTGGTGGGGCGGTTGTGCCGGGGTTGTACCGGGACAGTTACGGGCTGGTGGGGCGGTTGTGCCAGGGTTGTACCGGGACAGTTACGGGCTGGTGGGGCGGTTGTGCCGGGGTTGTACCGGGACAGTTACGGGCTGGTGGGGCGGTTGTGCCGGGGTTGTACCGGGACAGTTACGGGCTGGTGGGGCGGTTGTGCCGGGGTTGTACCGGGACAGTTACGGGCTGGTGGGGCGGTTGTGCTGGGTTTGTACCGGGACAGTTACGGGCGGGTGGGGCGGTTGTGCCGGGGTTGTACCGGGACAGTTACGGGCTGGTGGGGCGGTTGTGCCGGGGTTGTACCGGGACAGTTACGGGCTGGTGGGGCGGTTGTGCCGGGGTTGTACCGGGACAGTTACGGGCTGGTGGGGCGGTTGTGCCGGGGTTGTACCGGGACAGTTACGGGCTGGTGGGGCGGTTGTGCCGGGGTTGTACCGGGACAGTTACGGGCTGGTGGGGCGGTTGTGCCGGGGTTGTACCGGGACAGTTACGAGCTGGTGGGGCGGTTGTGCTGGGTTTGTACCGGGACAGTTACGGGCTGGTGGGGCGGTTGTGCCGGGTTTGTACCGGGACAGTTACGGGCTGGTGGGGCGGTTGACACCCGGTATTAACAAGGATTAACGGGGTGCGTAAAGGAAGCCAGGGAAGTTGTAGCAGTTTGAGTGCTGCAGCCCCCCCCCCCTCCCCCCTCCCGCCCCACCAACCCGAATTGGATGCTCCTGTGGCCAGACTCTAGCGGGACCACTCTGTCATGTGTATTGACGGCGGAGGTGCCAAGCACCACTGGTGCTAAGAATTCCTCCATCTTGCGTACCCATTGCAGCTCTCAGTACCTGCACCGCCCAACCTCATTGTACGCCGTGTTTAAGGTGCTCGCCCAGCAAGTTTAAATTTATAGAAGAACTTGTAACGAAAAAGTGTTTAAATACATTGTGGCATCGTGCTAAATGTTAAATGGTAAGAATTATATATGAGACTCTATATATAATCCTCGCATTATGATGATTTATTACACACGAAACGAACACTTTTTCACATGATCGAGATACATCAAAAAACTGCTACACGTGAGGCAGGTTTAAAGCAATATACTTACTTGCGCCATATTCGAATTTTTACATTTAGAATCAAGACTAAAAGTATCGCAAAATTATGATGCATATATTTTATATATCTGAGTCTGTAAAACAACAATTTCAACATAACCTACGCGGTTTATTTATATCGCACCGGACGTCCTAGCGAGCCGCGGTCGACATCACACAGAGTACCGAACAGCGAAGAGGCGCGCAGGGATATAAAACTGGCCAGCAACTTCTGTTCCGATGAACAAAGTTGCTTCTCGCCGGATATCCCAACGGCTTTCAGGATTGAAATTCAAGACAGAATATACTTGTTTGACATGAAGAAGAGTAATGCAAAAAATTACAAAATATATTACTTTACGCGTGCTCCTTTAATCTTTGCGATTCACAAGAACAATATACTGTTAGAACATGTTAGAACTTGATAGGAGATATCTTTAAAATGTCGTATGGTGAACGGACCGATCCAGGCTGGCACTCATTCACTGACGTCGCTGTTGCTTTTGTCCAATCATGTAGTGAAAAATTTCTTTCACCTACGTTATGTCGGACAAACAAGTTGGACAAACAAAGCAGCATGTCAGTTTCTTGTCAGTTTCAGAGATGAGTACTTGTCACTTGTACCTACAATCAGCTATGATTGTCAATTTCATATACACGAGAAAAGCTCAAGCGCGGACGGGGCCTTGCGTCGGAGTATGGTCGGTCTATTGTATGGTATTCCTTCTGTATTTGTAATCCAAAGAGCAAATTGAACCGAAGTAAAGTTAACATTTCAATATACATTACGCATGGGTTTTCCATTTTCCACACATTATACATATATTACTGTGTGGTTATAATAGGCCTACCATTTGCAGGAGCGGATCTAGGAATTTATTAAGTTTGGGGGGGGGGGGGGTGGGGGGAGGGGGGGGGGGTGACCGGTGGAGGGAGAAGTCTGCTCTCTGAAAACTTGCGACGACAGGACGGGAGATGACAGCAGGGTTGAGTTGCGCGCACGATCGACCGCGATCGACCGCCTCAACGACATTAGGCCCGCATCATAATATTGAACTCTCTGCACGACGATTCTGAAATACCCGTAAATATCGATGCATAACAATTATCCTTTATTTATCAATAATTTACACCATTTAGAGTGCGCTGCTGTTGCCAAATTAGGATTAATTATTTATGGATATATGATGCTCGCAACATATCGAACGATGTCGACACCTTAGATGGCCGTGAATTTGATTGGCATTCTTCATCATTAAAGGATTTTTTTTACTTTGACAGTCCGTAACATCCCTTCACTACCCCCACTAGGTCCGCTCCTGCGCTTGGTTATGACAGTCCGTAACATCCCCTCACTACCCCCACTAGGTCCGCTCCTGCGCTTGGTTATGACAGTCCGTAACATCCCCTCACTACCCCCACTAGGTCCGCTCCTGCGCTTGGTTATGTATTTAGTTTTTGATGAAAATCGATTTACGAAGAGAAAATATGTAGTTATGACACATATTCTAAGAGTAGAGGCGAAACTTGAAGGTGAACTGCATCTACATAAGCGTTCATTGGTTTCAGCACTGCGTTGCTGGCCTTCCATACGTTAACATAGTACTATAGTAAAAATAGTGCAAACCACTATTATAATCCAGGTCGTGTGTGAGGCAGGCGGGGGTGAGGCAGGCGGTGTGTGAGGCGACAGTGTGTGAGGCAGGCGGTGTGTGAGGCAGGCGGGGGTGAGGCAGGCGGTGTATGAGGCAGGCGGGGGTAAGGCAGGCGGTGTGTGAGGCAGGCGGTGTGTAAGGCAGGCGGTGTGTGAGGCAGGCGATGTGTGAGGCAGGCGGTGTGTAAGGCAGGCGGTGTGTGAGGCAGGCGGTGTGTGAGGCAGGCGGTGTGTGAGGCAGGTGGTGTATGAGGCAGGCGGTGTGTGAGGCAGGCGGGGGTGAGACAGGCGGTGTGTGAGGCAGGTGGTGTATGAGGCAGGCGGTGTGTGAGGCATGCCGGGGTGAGGCAGGCGGTGTGTAAGGCAGGCGGTGTGTGAGGCAGGCGGTGTGTGAGGCAGGCGCTGTGTGAGGCAGGCGGTGTGTAAGGCAGGCGGTGTGTGAGGCAGGCGGTGTGTGAGGCAGGCGGGGGTGAGGCAGGCGGTGTGTGAGGCAGGCGGTGTGTGAGACAGGCGGTGGGTCAGGCAGGCGGTGTGTGAGGCAGGCGGTGTATGAGGCAGGCGGTGTGTGAGGCAGGTGGTGTATGAGGCAGGCGGTGTGTAAGGCAGGCGGGGTTGAGGCAGGCGGTGTGTGAGGCAGGCGGTGTGTGAGGCAGGCGGTGTGTGAGGCAAGCGATGTGTGAGGCAGGCGGTGTGTGAGGCAGGTGGTGTATGAGGCAGGCGGTGTGTGAGGCAGGCGGGGGTGAGGCAGGCGGTGTGTAAGGCAGGCGGTGTGTGCGGCAAGCGGGGGTGAGGCAGGCGGTGTGTGCAGCAGGCGGTGTGTGCGGCAGGCGGGGAAGAGGCAGGCGGTGTGTGAGGCAGGCGGTGTGTGAGGCAGGCGGGGGTGAAGCAGGCGGTGTATGAGGCAGGCGGGGGTTAGGCAGGCGGTGTGTGAGGCAGGCGGTGTGTGAGGCAGGCGGTGTGTGAGGCAGGCGGTGTGTGAGGCAGGCGGAGGTGAGGCAGGCGGTGTATGAGGCAGGCGGGGGTGGGGCAGGCGGTGTGTGAGGCAGGCGGTGTGTGAGGCAGGTTGTGTATGAGTCAGGCGGTGTGTGAGGCAGGCGGGGGTGAGGCAGGCGGTGTGTGAGGAAGGCGGTGTGTGAAACAGGCGGTGTGTGAGGCAGGCGGGGGTGAGGCAGGCGGTGTGTGAGGCAGGCGGGGGTGGGGCAGGGGGTGAGGATGGAGAATCGGGACAGCAAAGACTGTGAAGGCTCGCCACGCTTTAAACAGCTCGTGGGTGTTTTACCGAATGGGGCCGTCCCTCCGCTCTGTCGCTCCTTTGTGTGAGTGACAAGAAGTCACAGGCCAAGGAAACTACCCTAATGCGGGTTTACATAATTTGAAGTATAGCTATTACTGGTTCCTCTTTTGTCGTTTGTTATCATACAACCCTTGTAATGCTGTGCGTGGCGACTGGGGAACCCTCGGTGGCCGAGGCGGTAACGCGTTCGACAAGGCGGGGAATCTGGGGGAGGCGGTGAGTACACTAATGGTCTAGTGGTTAGAGACATGTGGCTTGGTAGAGTGCTCTGGCCGCCATGTCGTGGGTCGGTTGGTCGGGTGCCGGGGCTCCACTGTATCTAGGACTAGATGCGGGCAAAGAGATCGACTCCACGTCCTTCTATCGATAAGAGCAGTGTGGTTATATCCCTGGGGGAAATGGCTTCTTCCCCCGTTAACGGTCCTCCACACGAGCTGCATAAGACCTTCAAAGCTAAAGTGTCCCGCTTAATCCAACCCGCCAGAGGGCGTTCGATACTGCCGGGGGCCGCAGTGACGGAAGAAGAACCAGTATCAGTTGCGTGATCAGCTTCTTAGATGATTGGTTGGTTGTATACTCAGGACCCTTTTTACCACTTTTGGTCAAATCGCGTCAATGGGAGAAGCAAGGAACAGTGGAGCCATGTCCCCGGGGGTAACCCCCTAGTCTTTGCGAAGAAGGACATGGAATCTTTATCCTGCGACCACACAGACATGGCCACAGCGGGGTGCGAACCATCGATCCACGTGCCGTTAGGCTCTCAGGTGGCCATAGCACTCAAGGCGAGCGCTCTAACCCACTGAGCTACCGGGCCGGCCCCTTTGTTAGATGGACCGGGCTGCGTCGACATACCCCCTGGCAGCTGACGCCGAGGAAAATATCTTTCGCTTGAACATCGCTGGACGCGCATTGAGCAGGCATGGACCCTTTGTGCACAAAGGTGGCATGAAACACTAGATCGTCAGCATCATCAGCCGCATCCACAGCATCACCATCATCATAGTCATCAAGATGTCGGTGGACGCTTAGGTTTGACTTCAATGGCTATGGAACTAAAATGTGTCCACAAGGCTAAACTGAGCCAAGGAACCTCTCGGGACAATGAAGGATAATGATAAAATGAAACATGCCCCAGATGAAATGCCCGGGGCCCTGACTCAAACCCACGACCTGTTGATCTGCCGTCTACTACACCAGTGATGATAATGATAGGGTTTTATATGAAGCCTTTGAGCCACATGATCGCGAGATAAGCATTGAAGCCGCGGCCATTTTATATTTCCCAAAGGGTGAATTCTTAGGTGACTTGTTATGTATTTTGAGCCCGGATAATCGCTCGACACATGATCCACTTAGCGCTAAGTCTAGTGGCGTAGCGTAAGTGGCGATTATGAATAGGCCTACGGGCTGGTCTTCAGGGTTGATTTCCGTAGCACGTTCGACCGCCGCGTACAACTTGTTGCCGGCATATCCACTAAATAAATAACCCTAAGTACGACATAGTAGCACAGTCTAATAAAATATTGATAATAAAGGGAAAACGATTATGCGTCGATATTTACTGGTTGTCACACGTATTTCAGAAGAATCATCGACAGCCCACGGTTGATCATGCTCCGGTAGGCGGCCCAGGTGTGTCGTTCTGGGTGGGCGGAGGTGGGTGGCGGCCCAGGTGTGTCGTTCTGGGTGGGCGGAGGTGGGTGGCGGCCCAGGTGTGTCGTTCTGGGTGGGCGGAGGTTGGTGGCGGCCCAGGTGTGTCGTTCTGGGTGGGCGGAGGTGGGTGGCGGCCCAGGTGTGTCGTTCTGGGTGGGCGGAGGTGGGTGGCGGCCCAGGTGTGTCGTTCTGGGTGGGCGGAGGTGGGTGGCGGCCCAGGTGTGTCGTTCTGGGTGGGCGGAGGTGGGTGGCGGCCCAGGTGTATCGTTCTGGGTGGGCGGAGGTGGCTGGCGGCCCAGGTGTGTCGTTCGGGGTGGGCGGAGGTGGGTGGCGGCCCACGTGTGTCGTTCTGGGTGGGCGGAGGTGGGTGGCGGCCCAGGTGTGTCGTTCTGGGTGGGCGGAGGTGGGTGGCGGCCCAGGTGTGTCGTTCTGGGTGGGCGGAGGTGGGTGGCGGCCTAGGTGTGTCGTTCTGGGTGGGCGGAGGTGGGTGGCGGCCCAGGTGTGTCGTTCTGGGTGGGCGGAGGTGGGTGGCGGCCCAGGTGTGTCGTTCTGGGTGGGCGGAGGTGAAGGGCGGCGCATGTGTGTCGTTCTGGGTGGGCGGAGGTGGTTGGCGGCCCAGGTGTGTCGTTCTGGGTGGGCGGAGGTGGACGGCGGCGCATGTGTGTCGTTCTGGGTGGGCGGAGCTGGGTGGCGGCCCAGGTGTGTCGTTCTGGGTGGGCGAATGTGGGTGGCGGGAGATGGCCGACGTGTTATGAGGAGCTTACCATAAGCTTATTCCAACAGCTTACCTGGACATTACCAGCTGCTTACCAACTTACCAGTTCACAAAAAACGCCTTAGGCCACTTTGTGCGCACATTAAAGCTAGATCGAAGCACGTAGCCCTCCAGTCAATCAGCCCAATACCTTGCGGGAAGCCTCTCTACCTCCGGTGGTAAGCAGGCTGAGCTGAGCTGCTGATGAAAGAGTTAAGGGTTCGCAAAAATGGCAGGAACCGGAATCCGGGGCATGTTTCATCCACCCAAGTAACGTCATGTTTTTTTTTTTTGTTTTTTTTTTTACAATTCTTGCACAAAAATTGCACAAAATGGCTTGTGAGTACAGAATGACGTAACGTTATTGGTTATTTCAAGCATGTTGGTTGAAAGCATTCACCGAGACGGATAAATTTGCCCCAGACCACCTAGCTCGATCGGGCTGATCTGGCGTTGGGGCTGTATTATCCAGGCAAACAATGTATTCTATTATCGCAGTTTATGTAGCGACGAAATATTCTCAGTTAAAACCGCTACTATTGAAATATTGAACATAAACATAATAATCAATGACATAGGAACAGGGGAACTCGTTCAAAGGACCGTAACGGTAGTGTGGCATATGGGGATAGGGGTTAATTTACCTCCCTGGACCCCCCCCCCCCACCCCCCCCCCCCGCCCACCGCCCCACACAAACACACACACACATTAATTTGCAAGGTCGTCGTAGGGTTGGGTTGTAGGGCGGGAGAGGGGGTTAGAGGAAAAGAAGGGCTGGCCGTAATGCTAGGACTGGTTGTATCGGAGCCTGGTCGTAATGCTAGGACTGGCTGTATCAGTGCCTGGGCGTAATGCTTCGACTGGCCATATAGGTACCTGTCTGTTTCATTGTGGACGGTTTAGTCACTGAAGAGTAAAATATTTATTGCCCATTCAATGCTGACAATAGTGTAACAGCCGATATAAAATTAATGTTGGGACTCGGACGAAGGGTGCTGAATACAATAACTACAACAGGAACTCCGACCCAGATCGTTTTGAGTTTTATTTATTTATCTGTCTGCGGAAATCTAGATTGATATAATCTTTTATAAACCTGATAAAACCTTCAAATATTAATTTCTCCCCCTTATCCCTCTTCTTTTGAATGAACCTTTTGGCAGTCACCAGAGTGATATTTACGTAATCGGTAGCTTCAATGGTCCCATAGAATATTAGAGATTTACTGATTCGGACTTGCAGCTTTTTATATTTAAACCAATTTTCCACAGCGCTCCAGAACTTTCTGTACTTCTACACAATTCCAAAATAATTGCACAATATTTTCAATATCCTTACCGCAGAACGTGCAGGTATCTATGGTTTGAATTTTCCATATTTTAAGCCAATAATTATTTACAAGACAGTCGTTTAAAAATTTATATCGAAACACCCTACTCGCTGTGTCTGTTAACAATTGAAAGTTCCGCTTATAGATACTAGAATAGTCTAGATCTCCGTCTGTGTGCTTACAACATTTAGGTTTGACCACATTTCCCCCAACAAAATTATCTCCAATACAATATTAAATGATCTTACTGCCAGCCTTTTCCAGTTGATAAACATTCTCATTGTACACAAAATGTAAACTATCTGGCACCTCTTCCCCTTGCGACTCATTCTTTACAGCGTATTGCGCGGCTTGCGCTATGGCGTACTATGAGAGGAAGCTTTTGTTTCCAATACCTTTTTCTTTCATTTTGTTAAATGGCAAGAGCACATTTAAATCATCGAACAGGTCTTTTATTTTGTGTATACCGGCCTTATATAAATCTGGACAAAAGAACGTTTTTAATTTCAAATTTCTATTATACCAAACACTTTGATCCATAATACTTTCCCTAGGTTTGTTTTTCTGTAACATTGACCATGCCCTCATTATTTCAAGATAAAACGGATCTATTCCTAATCTTTCAAACCAACTGATGTCAAAATTACAACAAAACAAAAGGTTAGGTATCGGGCAGAGCCTCATCATCTGATATTTCCCAAGTGTTTTCCATGAGCTTTCTTCCCCAAAATAATATCGTTTTATCTACTGGATGCGAGAGGTCAGTATGACGGATTTAAGATGGGGCGCTAGTAGCCCTCCATCTTCTATGTTTTTTACCAATGTGTCCCTTTTTAACCGTTCATGCTTTCCATTCCAGATGAAGGAGAAGAGTAGCCTATTTACATCCTTTTCAAGTTGCTGTGAATGGGTTAACATTGACATGGAGTATTGAAAATTTGACAGAATATACGACTTTACTATCTGTATTTTACCTAATAATGTTAAACGTCTTCCCTTCCAGCTGTTAATTGTGCGTTTTACTTTGGCTAGCTTTTCTTTTATATTGAGATCTTTAGATTGAGATCTTCATTTAGTTTTGCATCATAAGAGATATAAATTCCCAGGATTCTGATTGGTTTATCTGGCCAAGAGATTCCTAATGGTTTAGATAAATTATTCCGATCTTTGCCCAGCCACATAGCTTGATCAGGTTCAACCAGGAAGTGTCTGGAAGGGGGGATCTAGGGCCCAGGGTCTATTTTTCAAATTTGTCAATGTCGCGTGTAGATTGTTCACGACGTTTCGTGTCGCTTGTTGGCGTTTCTTACAGTGTCGTTTAAATTCTTTTTTTTTAAATGCCACAATCTTTGTCAAGGTCGCTTTTTCAGATCCCCAGGGTCGAAATTTGGGGGTCAATGTCGAATGTCGATGTTTCTCATATGCCTTGGTCGCGTGCACCCATTTACCCCTTGCAGGCCCCAACTAGGACACTGGTGGCTTAGACTATAGTGTTGGTATTGTGTTTTGAGTAAAATCCACTGGTGACGTCACTCTATTGTTCTCTCACGACATTATTTTTCGGTAATGTAGTGTGGTTGAGTCATAAGGACGTGGATTTTACATAAGTTAATGACCTCGGAAAACGACATTACTGGATAACAATGGGTCCTCGGGCTTCGCCCTCGGACTCCATTATTATCCGGTAATGTCGTGTTCCTCGGACATTAACTTATACGTAATGTGGAGAGTTTCGGTATCAATCGTCAGGATGATAGTTAAAAAAGTATGTGACGTCACGCCTTTGTCGTAACTATTCACGATCTAGAAGAATGCATCGGTAAACAGAAGTAGCCGTGCTTTATTTATTTTTAACTTAACTGTGTTATTTAAATAATGAACAACAAAACATTATTTTGATAATGACCAGGTGTTGTTAATATTGAGTCGCTTCACTCCCGCTAAGTGTCATGGTGTAAATAGTTGCGATGAGCTGAGCTGAGCTGAGCTGAGCTGAGGTGATCTGAGCTGAGCTGAGCTGAGTTGATCTGAGCTGAGGCGAGTTAGCGAGTTGTTCAAGACAAACAAATGAATGTATAAATCAATGTTAAACTACAGGATGGGGGGGGGGGGGTGGCCGGGGGCATTAGATCAGAAAGCTCAAAATATATGGAAATTCGACAGTTATCGGTTGCATCTGTTTCTCATGCCGCCTATGAAGGGGATCGTCCGACATTGTCATGTCATTTCTCATGCCGCGTATGAAGGCGGACCGTCCGACATTGTCATGTCATTTCTCATGCCGCGAATGAAGGGGGCCCGTCCGACATTGTCATGTCATTTCACATGCCGCGTATGAAGGGGACCGTCCGACATTGTCATGTCATTTCTCATGCCGCGTATAAAGGGGATCGTCCGACATTGTCATGTCATTTCTCATACCGCGTATGAAGGAGGCCCGTCCGACATTGTCATGTCATTTCTCCTGCCGCGTATGAAGGGGACCGTCCGACATTGTCATGTCATTTCTCATGCCGCGTATGAAGGGGACCGTCCGACATTGTCATGTCATTTCTCATGCCGCGTATGAAGGAGGCCCGTCCGACATTGTCATGTCATTTCTCCTGCCGCGTATGAAGGGGACCGTCCGAAATTGTCATGTCATTTCTCATGCCGCGTATGAAGGAGGCCCGTCCGACATTGGCATGTCCTTTCTCATGCCGCGTTTGAAGGCGGACCGTCCGAAATTATCATGTCATTTCTCATGCCGCGTATGAAGGCGGACCGTCCGACATTGTCATGTCATTTCTCATGCCGCGTATGAAGGAGGCCCGTCCGACATTGTCATGTCATTTCTCATGCCGCCTTTGAAGGCGGACCGTCCGAAATTATCATGTCATTTCTCATGCCGCGTATGAAGGCGGACCGTCCGACATTGTCATGTCATTTCTCATGCCGCGTATGAAGGAGGCCCGTCCGACATTGTCATGTCATTTCTCCTGCCGCGTATGAAGGGGACCGTCCGAAATTGTCATGTCATTTCTCATGCCGCGTATGAAGGAGGCCCGTCCGACATTGTCATGTCCTTTCTCATGCCGCGTTTGAAGGCGGACCGTCCGAAATTATCATGTCATTTCTCATGCCGCGTATGAAGGCGGACCGTCCGACATTGTCATGTCATTTCTCATGCCGCGTATGAAGGAGGCCCGTCCGACATTGTCATGTCATTTCTCATGCCGCCTTTGAAGGCGGACCGTCCGAAATTATCATGTCATTTCTCATGCCGCGTATGAAGGCGGACCGTCCGACATTGTCATGTCATTTCTCATGCCGCGTATGAAGGAGGACCGTCCGACATTGTCATGTCATTTCTCATGCCGCGTATGAAGGGGACCGTCCCACATTGTCATGCCATTTCTCATGCCGCCTATGAAGGCGGACCGTCCGACATTGTCATGTCATGTCACTTCTGCTGCAGGTGTCACGTATGTGTTTTATGGTGGAGGATAAATCCTATTTACTCCAAACATGACGCATATACTTTTTTTTACTAAAATTACTTTTCATGTGGCATTGTTTCTAGTACGTAGTATCTCGGATAATGTTTTATTACATTGCCATTGAGAACATTCCTAAATCACAAGCCCCCGGTGAGACATCTCACGGGTCAAATATTGTACCAGACCTCTCACCATTCGAGTAATATTATATTCCAGCTTGGCATGTTCAGCAATCACCTTCGTGCGACGACGGAATGTGCTACTTTCTGGTACAAAGGTCTTCACCTGATACAGGGAGGTATCGTTTTTAAAGCTGGGTGCCAGTGTACAGACCTAGAGAGAGAGATAGCGATAGAGAGATAAGAGAGACAGGGAGAGAGAGAGAGAGAGAGGAGAGGGAGAGGGGGGGGGGGGGGGAGGGGTGAGAGAGAGACAGAGCACGGAGAGGCGACCCAGACAGCAGGGAGACAAAGAGCAAATCGGCGTAAGTTAGCCACCCAGAGAGAACATTTTACACTTGTGTAAAATCCTTGCGTTGTTTAAATTGAGAAAGAAGTATCTTTTGGCACAATGCACATAGCTGTTAGTAAACATTGGTGCAATAACGAAGCCATGTTGAAATGGACATGGCACAAGGAACGCTTACATGCCTTGTAACATTTAGATCAGGCACCGTCAGAGTGTCCTTAGATAGACCACTTCACGGTTTGTAATACATGTTTATAAAACCCAGCGTAAACTCGTTTCGACCAGTCTGTTTGGGCAAAATTGGTTTTGGAGCCTACACCTGAATACCTATAACACATGAAATGAAAGTACATGCGGGAGAACATTTGACCCCGTTTCTGATGAAAAAAAGACTTCACGAATACCGTAGTTGCTCGATTAAGCGCCCCTGTTTGAATAAGCGCCCGTTTGAATAAGCGCCCGGTCAATGAGACACACAAAATAAATAAGCGCCCGGGCTTGAATAAGCGCCCGGGCTTGAATAAGCGCCCGGACTTGAATAATGCATTACGTTCTTTGCAATGCGAGGTATTATACAATTACAGCTATAGTATTTGATATAAGATTATATGAAAACTGAGACAGGGCTGATAGCCCCCTTGTGCTGGCTTCCTAACATCGCGGATGAGTTAATATGAAAGAAACTGTTTTCGCTTGCTTGTCTTTGTAATATCCATCTACTGATTTCTATAGGTAGGGGTGGACTTCGCAATAGTTATTGTGTTGTGGACGAAGGTGTTATGTGGGATGGGGTAGGGGTGCGTAAAAGTGTCGCGGCCTATGCTTGTGCAATTAAATGGCTTCCTCACAGATAATCGTGTTCAGATAAAGGAAACAATCTGTTGCACTGAAGGTGTTAGGTGGGGGGTAGTAGGGGGCGGGTAAAAGTGGCGCGGCTTCTCATGATTGCACACATTTACCGTAACATAAAAGACGCAGTTGTTCGCTTGGATACATTTTTTTAAATTGCACTTAACAAACAGAGTTCACCAGTTTATATAAATATCGGTGTGTCGAGGGCCTGTTATCACAATTCGATCAGTATCCGACAATGGCGGACGAGAGAAAACGAAAGCGCGATGCATCCCCAGAGGCGAGTGAGAACAAGAAGAGAAAATTGCATTACTACACTCTAGAGTTTAAGCTTGATGCTATAGATGAGATAAAACTAGGCAAATCGAAAGAGGCGACAGCACGGAAATTTGCCGTTGCCCCAAAGAGGATACGTGAATGGTGTAAACAAGAAGATAAGCTGCGATCTATCGCGGTTCACTCCAGTCACGCGTACACGCTTACAGGTGTCACATACAAGACTCAACGAAGCGTGTCCTTAAGCAGCAAAGAACAGAGGCAGCGGTTATTCCTGGAGGCTGTACTTCGCTCCTCCAGGCTCCAGACGTCTCATGGAATAAGCCGTTTAAGAGCTTCTACCGAGAGATGTATGAAGAGTGGATGGCCCAGGGGGACCTTCCCACGACAAAGGGCGGAAACCTGAGACCCCCGACCCGTGTACAGCTGGCTACGTGGGTCAAGGCAGCCTGGGACAAAGTGCCCACCGAGCTCATCAAGAAATCGTTCGTTGTCTGCGGCGTTTCGAACGCCCTTGACAACTCACAAGATGAGGATATCAACGTCCTGAAGCCAGGAGGTATTCTTCACGAGTCAAGGGATGAAATACTACGTGAGTTGCAGAAAGCCGCAACTGCCAAGGGGGACAACTTGTTAGGTGCCTTGCCTGTGGAGGAAGACATTGAAGCCGCTGCAGAGAACGAACTAGACGTGGATGAGGACGAGGATGGTAGTTCATATTATGCCGCTGTGAGGCTCCACTACATGTGCAATGCATTCTGGGTATTATTTTGGTCTTGCGCTATGCCAAGATATCGTCTTCGTAGGACACCATATTCTGTAGACAATTAAAGATTTATACTAAGGCGTCTGTGTGAGGAAAGTATGTATTATCGCCTATGTAAGGGGCCATATATATCTTCTGGATGGCATTTATGCAGGCTCATTAACGTTATGCGTTATTTTCCAAGATGGCGGCTATTTGCGAAGTCGTGGGCTATTCAGTACCATGGTCGCCGTGGCCTGGCCCCGTTCGATGGTTCAATGGTTGTACGTGCCCCGTGCGTGGCAATCCAAGTCAGGGACCCAGCCACTCTGGCAGCATGGCGTCCCATGATATACCACTCCCGCCCACGGTGAGTGAGGCAATGAGACATGGTCGATAAAGGGTCCAACGCGCCCGGAAGGCGTGACCAGACTAGAGGAACACCGACATCCAAGGTCTTTTCAGGACATACCACAAGTAATTGAAGAGCGGAGCCATGCGATGAGATGCGCTACCTGTAACTTTACGTGTGGACCCAAGCCCACCCGGCGTCACCTCCCAGCTGATGAACCCTGTGGTAGCCGATGGTATATCACAGCCTCGAGAGGAAGCCCGCGACGAGAATAGTTGTCGCCATGACCACTGTGGAATCACCGCGCGGCCTGTGTAGTCCCGACGTCACGACGGGGGAGGTGGCGCCGCCTAGGGAGGAGTTAACGCGTTCTGCGGCTAGCAAGAGGGGGTTTCCAGGAAACAAGGGCGCCGTGCAGTTATAGGGAGGCAACTGGTAGCGGTACTTTTCTGTCCAGAACTCTTCGGTTTTTCTGACTTCACAGTCGACCAGTTGAGGCTCGGCGCACTGGACGTAGGACCGGTAATGGCTGAAACAAGTGGGCGACAATATTATTAACATGATACATGCACTGCAGACAGGTGTTGGGTATACTACCAATGTCACCATCTTGTTCACTTGATTGATATGATTAGTCAATAAATCACCCAGACCAAAGCATATATACAAAATATGAGATCACAAAAGATATTTAAATAAATCCAACAAAACCTTAAAAGCAGTGTTAAAATGTCGAAACCATGCCATGCCCTATGTAGGACATAGAATAACGCCTTTTAAATGTACCATTATTTGCTTTTCACTTGCTCAAAGAACCAAGAGTGGTACATGAATGAAACGAATAGTCATACACATGCCTGGCCACATTGTACTATTATTATCTTTAATAATGTTATTGTAATACAAACAATTATCATAAAGGTCACTTATGCGAAAACTAATACAAATAAAAAGTTCAGTGTTGAAAAATAATAAACGCGCTATGCATATGTTGTTTTACGTACACTCCACAAACCTTAGACACACTCACTTAATTATTTTTCTTATTACAAAATAGTTAATATATTTACGGAAACGCTAATTTCTCGCAAAGTTGTAGGATCTAATATCCTATCAACCTTTCCCATTCACAGCAGGTCAAATATTTGTATCAGGCATGGTGATACATACAACTTGTATGCGAGAAATACACATAAGTATCTCACATAATAATCACACATAATGAAATCCAACGTTCTGAAGCCGCTCTAAACCACTTAAACCATCCAATAATAGCCAGACAAAGTTCTGAAGCCTCTCAACCACTTTATACCGAGGTGATGTTGACACATAATAACTGCACAATGTCCTGAAGCCCTCTCTAAACACTTCACATCTCACATAATAACCAGACAATGCCCTGAAGCCTCTCTAAAGTCCTCGCGCGTCGGTTTTCGCCCGCCATGGCCTCCCCCCGGGGCTATTGTATTCGGTTTCTTTGTGCACAGCGCCACCGGAAGTGACGTGCCGGATGCTGCTCCCGGGTTTCACCAACAAGGCGAGTCGGTGACAAGCGGAACATCACTAGACCAATGAAGCCTCCGACATCTAAACCTTAAGGCGCGGCGGCGGACGACGACCTGCAGAAGACATTCATTAACCCGCAAGCCGTACAAAGGAGGTCGCGGCAGGGTCCACGCCGAGAGGAGCAGGAACCATGATGCCAACGACTTCGTCCTTAGTGCTATGGCGCTGCAGGGCAGTGATATAGGGGGTGAGGCGGGCGGGGGTGAGGGGGGACGGTAGGGACGTCGGAGCCAGGATTGTCCCACTGTGTAGCTATGGTAACAGAAATCATAGCCTGTTATCATCCAGACTGTCTTGAGCGGAAGTAGGGTGGGCAGATGACCGTGGGGGCCCAGCGGGTCACATCAACCAAGCCTCATAAGGCCTATATCTGTCCACATCATTAGCTTTTATGATGACAAATATGTCCGTAACGGATCACCCGCAGTTTTGCGGACGGTCTGTGTCTGCTGGGTGACCAGGTGACCAAGCGCCCAAAACACCCAAACGCCCTGACTGTATGCAACCTTTCACCGCACCCAACTCTCCCTATCCGAGAGTGAGTATTTTGTTCGCAAACTCAGCCGTTAAATGGCGACACCGCGTGGTAATGGGTATCATCAGACTCACTGACTTGCACTCCGAGTTTGTCCCATATGAGACAGTTGTTGCGCCGCACAACAGTCTCATGTCCTCAGGCAGGACATGTGGGGGGAAGATTTGTTTGTGTGGGCGACTAAGTGTTCTGAATGGCACGATCCATCAAACCATCGTCATTTTGTACTATGATACCTAACATATTTACCACAAAACCCACATGCATATGAAACTAGCAAAGTATCGCATTACTATCAAGTCGGTTGAAATGAGACTTTCTTGTTTTTTGTCGCGCCATTTCGTATTTGGTCATTCTTCACCAGCGGCTTTCGCCAGGTGGCGTTTCGCTCATTACGTGTCAATGGCTGGGTGTATGAAGCGCCACCAAGCGAATGGTGTTGTTTTGATGACATGCGCGCATGCGCAGGTTCTCCACTGGGTGAGCAAGATGGCGGACGGAACATAGCGGTCTGCTGGCTTGACAAAACAATAAACGTTATCGTCGTATTAATGAAGACTTGAAGCAAAATAATAAAGTAAGTTGATAGATATATACTTCCAAAAACTATTCCCAGACTCCAAAAAGTTCTCGCCATCAACACGGCTTCTCGCCACGCATGTTTATGCATTGCCATACAGGATTTGATGGTTAGGATATGTCGCGTTGTTTCCCAACAACGTCACATGGGGCTATCTCCGAGTAAATGACGCTGAGGCAACGTGCAGCGGTATCTTATATTAAAGGTGCATATCAAGCTGTTTCCCGCCCAAACTAAAGAGGCCAAAATACAAATAAGAATCAGTCTTTAAATCATCCAAGATTTCTTTTGTCTATATTTCACACATGCCAGTCTACCAAATAGAGTCTCTTAGCCTTGCCCGTGATATCAATTTACCACAGGTTTTCAACTTAGTGGTAAACGTCATCAGTTTGTGTGCTTCGCGATGCTTTGTTATAAGTAGCAGTGCCGCAACAGGGTTCTGTGGTGTCCCGGGATAGACACGTTTCCCACATCACAACCGAAACGGCGATGTTTATTAGGCTTCTGAATTTATAGAATGAAACAATCGAGTTTTCTGCCAATTGTGATATATATATGGCCTGGGCTTAGTTTTGGCGGGAAAGAGCTCGATATGCAACTTTTTGTTTAACTTGGAAGATAATCGTTGAATAAGTGTCATGTTAGGCTTTATAAGGACCAACCTGCCGATCCAGTGACTTACTTACCTGCACGCCGTGGTGAAGTTATTATCCATCGTCTCCAATATCGCTGAACTGATGGCCACGAGATGGTTGTTGCAGTTGAACAAGATGACCTTGACATTGTTTCGCGTGCATATCGCGCAGACGACATCGAGCAGAAGCCAGAGGACGATTAGCACGCGGTTGACCTGCTTGGTAGCCATGGTGTTACCCGCACCTCGTCACTTCCGACGGTCTGTTACAATGACAACATTGACAATACGCCAAATCTCCGCGCTTCTAACGCCAAAGGTGCAATCATGTTACTCCGTTGGTAACGCTGTAATCCTGCCATCCTGTTACTCCGTTGTTAACGCCAAAGCTGTAATCCTGCCATCCTGTTACTCTTCTATAAACGTCAAAGCTGCACAACTGCAGTCTGCAATCCTGTAGCAATAGACAAAACATGCACTCGGCTATATCATCAGCGTCACCGCTGGATGCGCGGGCCACCAGAGACACGCTACCATCGACCTTGTCTGTTTACATTTAGCCCCGTGCCAACATCTCCGGCGCAGGCGAATCGCTCACCAGGCAACGGTTAACATTGCTCGGCGGGGCGGTGAAGGATGGGGGGACAGATCAGGTCGCCGTCGGTCCTCACCCAGCCTCCCCGGCTCCCTGCCCCTCAATAACACCCCACCGCACCCACCCTACCTGCGGGGTTGCCCCGCTGCCAGAACGCCGTTACAGACCCACCAGTGCCATTCACTTGCCTCGGCGCGATGGCGCGGGGAATTGCGTTTAATTAACCCGCCTTTAGCGTGGGAACGTGGCGATCTAAGCCTCTCGCAACGCCAATTCGGTGCAGGCATGCCACCCACCCGCAACTAAAACGGTCCGATCTCGCCGCGCCTCCCAGTGTGGTGGCCGTGGCGGTGGCGCCGTCGGCTGCGGCAATGGTGTCGTGACGGCCGTGGCGGTGGCGCCGTCGGCTGTGGCAATGGTGTTGTGGCGGCCGTGGTGGTGGTGCTGTCCAGGCGGAGAGAGGGGCCCGGTGGGCTCTGGACTGCGCTGATGATGGTGGTGATGGCGGTGATGGTAGTAGCGGCGGGCGTTGGTGATGGTGATGTGGCGGTGGCGGTGGTGATGGTGATGGTGATGATATTGGCGGTGCTGTGAAGCCCCCTGGAAGGGGATCTTCCCACACCAGCGGTAGATAGACCTGTCGGTTTAGCGACTGGAAAGGTTGGCAGAGCAAGTGGCTTGCAGCCGTGGTCAGCCGCTCACAGGCTGCGCGTGGCGACTACGGGGATCGGCGAGGGGAGGCAAGCCAAGTCCTGGGGCCCAGAGCGATGGCTTTCACCGGCAGCAGAGACGCCTAAACTAGGACTGTGACGGTCAGAAGGCAGCATTAGGGGGTGGTGGGGGGGGGGGGTGTTCGGCTTGCGCGGAGGGTGGTGGGTTAGTGCCGTATAAAGCACGCTCTATCTGGATCAGCAACTAATTGACGGTGGGGGCCGGGGACCCATGAGTTACACGCATACCCGGGGTGATATTTGCGCGGGGGTGGGGGGGAGCAAGGGGGTGGATCGTGTTTCCAGATCACGAGGAATAAATTTATGTATTCTTTATTCTCGGGTCATGATAAATTAAAAGGGCAACTCCCCGCATAAAAAGGACGGTCGGATACAGGAGATAAATTGGCGATTTCCCGATTTACGGTTATTTAATATTTAAATTCCCAGTTTAATGAAAATATCTGATCACGATGGTGCAACTTAAATACTCTAAGATGACGTATGTAAGTAGGCTGCTCCAGGCTTCACATACATTGCCATGACTGTCTATTTTGGATTTCTCTCTCAATGACCACCACATCTCGCACTTTTCTCTCGCTCTCCATATTCCTTCCATGGCCTGGGCGGTACCACCCCACCACTGTACCAATGCAGTGTTGTACTAATGCAGTCCAAGCCGACTAGTACAGCTTGCCACTAATGGTCAAGGCTGGAAATACACACATATGCATACCACCCATAAAGAAATGTTGAAGTTACTCATACAGCAATATGTTCCCTGGTAATTGTTTTAATAATTTGAACAAGTATAGTGTACATGTATTTGTAGGTTATTTGTGTGCATAGTAACACTTTTCTCAAGCTGGTGGATCTCATGTGGGAAAGTCGATCACCCGGCAGATGGCGTTCCGCTTACGCTATAGTCCCTTTGCACCACGTCAAATTTAACCACCAGAATTCGCCTTCATACGCGAAAATGGAAAATGAATCTAATCGATGATATTGTGTAGATCCCAGATGTGGGTCCTGACGAGGGAGTGGGGTGGAGTGGACTACTAGGCCTCTCAGGTTACGCGCGTCAGCCCAGCCCATATAGCACGTGCGCGCGGGCTGGGTAGGGGGGTCAAGGTCGTTGCTCTCCAGAGTTGAGGAGCAGCGAATATAGGTCAGGACTGTTCTGCAGTAAATGAAGAGCTGGCTGCTCTACATTGGTTGTAGAGCTGGCTTCTCTACAGTAGCTGTAGAGCTGGCTGCAGCTCTATAGTAAGTCATACGTCATACGTAGAATTTAATAAAGAAACCCAAGTGGAAATACTTCGTCGTTATTACTTGCAGTGTAAACGCTCGGCAGGAACGCAACAGTATATTTGCAGTGTGGTATCAAATACACCACTATTTTGCATTTACTGTTCTACTTTTAGCGTACCGGGCGAATTCATTGATTTTTTGGGATTTATTTTTGATTGATTTTGGTTAAAGTTAGGAGCCGCGTTACTTACTGGTCGATCGAGGTCAAAGGCGTGAAGGGCTATGAACGTGGACACCGTGTTATCTTGAAATCTGTGTGCACTTAATTCTTCATTTACGATCCTACGACAACGGAATGTCTATATTTTTCAAATGTTACATCGAAGACACAAAACTCAACTTAAACAAACCGATAAAACCAGTCGTGACACCAGCACTGTACGTTAAGGTCAACCGTGAGGTTGGCGGTTACATGGGACAGGACTGATGTGAGGACCGACCAAGGAAAGCCACTCTGGGCTGCAGCAGGTGACATTTGCTCGGCTTCAGTTTCATCCCTGCCTTCTGTAACCTTGTAAACACAGCATCTAATCTCCTCTGTTGGTAGCAGGCACGGGGCGATTACATTTTGAATGTAATCGATTACGATTACAGGAAATATGAAAGTAATCGATTACGATTACATTGAAAGTAATCATGATTACAACAAACATGATTACTTTGTATGTTTTTAATAAACGAACCCTGGACTAGACATTTAAGTAGCTATTGCAACAAACAGTAAACATTGGATGAGCGGGGCCACACATATGAAGTGGGCAGCTTGGTTGTATTTCTGGTCATGGGGTTGTGGGTCCAATTTTGGACAGGACATTTGTTTGAGGAAATTTACTAACGGTTACAGCCCACAGTAGTCACATTCTGAAGAACAATCCTCCATCGTAATCAGTTATTCTAAGACTAATCAAAGTACTAGTATAACAGTTATTATATTAGATAGATTAAATAGTACGTTTAATGTGAAAAGCACAATATATATTTTTGATACCAATCTTCTGCAATTATTCTTATCTTCCTTAGAAGGAGGTGTGGTGGGTAACAGAACGTATGGTCTCTATGTTAAATGACAGGTAAAAGTGGAAGCCACAATGCTATAGGACAAGGGGATATCCGTACCATCCGTTGCAGCTCTCCACTACTGAACCTAGTCGAGTTCGTTTTATAAAAAATATTAAATCTATCTATGCAAAGAACAATAACACAAGCATGCAACCCCATCCCATCACAGCCCTCCACCCACCCCTCACTCCCAACAATACAGGTGGCACTGGACCATCCCTAGTTATCAATTGCAAACAAGATAATTATGGGATTAGAAGGTGGTCCACTTTCGGGTATCCAGGCGGCTTAATTTGTTATATCTGGTTATATCTCGGGGTGGGGCGCAAAGGACCGGAAGGGTAGGGGTGGTTGGGGGGGGGGGGGGGCGGGTGCATCTCTACAGAAGGCCAGTTTCCACTTATGATACTGGCGACATAGAAAATGTGACGCTCAGTATAGAGACTAAAACAGCCGGGGCGAACAGTAAAGTAATCATTAAAAGTAATCATGATTACGATTACATTTTCCTACCATTCTACCAACTTGGTAGAGTGGTGGGAAAATGTGGCTTTTTTATGTACTACGTCATCAAAAACGTCAATTGTCGATCAGTTTTCGGGCGATGGAAAGATACATTCCCCAAAATGTAATACAAGTTGGTGATAATCAGATAAATGCTTATTATTTTATTAATATACGTTGGTATTTACCTGATGTGGCGTGATTATGTGTGACTAAATAGTGAGAGCAATGGATTTGATAAAATTTTGTTTTAAGATCAGAGCCTTTATTATAGCTCTTGATATACGATTGATAGTTATAAGAGATCAATCAATGTTTGTGCTACAATACGACAGTGGATGTGGCGAATCCAATAGAAAAAAGGGGGCCGGCCCGGTAGCTCAGTGGGTTATAGCGCTCGCCTTGGGTGTTCTGGCCACCTGAGAGCTTAACGCTGTGGCCATGGCTGTGTGGTCGCAAGATAAAGATCCCATGCCCTTCTTCGCAAAGAGTAGGGAACATGGCTTTACTCTCCGTTCCTTCTCCCATTGACGCGATATGACCAAAATTGGTTAGAACGTCCTGAATGAGCAACTAACCAACCAAGAATTTAAGAAAGAGGCGGGGGGCACCATTACTACCCAGGCGCAGATCCGGTGAGAAACTTGCAACCGTGGTGAAAGGGGTGGGGGGGGGGGGTACTATCCAAGAGCGGATCGTACTACCAGTGGGGGAGGGGGCCTGGTGACGTTGTGCAAAAGAATTGTGACTGAGCGCACTGTGCCCCTTTCTTCAGAGATAGAGGGGCACTTGAAAGGAGGGGGGGGGGACACGTGTATTGACACATATATTGTGAATCTGTCGAAGTGAGACTTATTGGAGTGAAATTTATTAAAGTTAGTTATAGATTTATTATAGTGAGCGACATATATTAGTTTAATCTTTAATTAGTTTTACTTTAATCTTTATCTCGGAATTAAATGACGCACTTCCGCCTAAAAGACGCCTTGTAATCTCAATCTGGAAGAAATCTTTCTGATTAGTATTAACATCCGGTGCAAACACGAGTGCTACATGCCACTCAATGGGACATATGTAGTGAGATTGGTGCTTCAAGGTCTGACGCGGAGGGAAAGATGTGACCAGGATTTGTGATGAAAATGGCTCCCCAAGGCCGCGAGCAGTGAGGGCCGTGGGGGCCGCGAGCAGTGAGGGCCGTGGGGGCCGCGAGAGCCGTAAGCCTGCTGGAGCACCAGAGTGGGCCTTGGTTCGTGTCCCCGTCCATCCCCCGGCCACACGCGCATCCACGCCATATTGGTGGTAAGTGGATTAAACATCAGCTGTGATCCGATTCTTCCCGGCCAGAGAACGGTTATTGTTGTCTGCGGCTTGGGTCGCTGCGGTGTCTCAGTTTAAATGTGTCCCCGACGTTCAAACCAAGCAGAGACGAGAGAGCGAGACCGGAAAGAAGAGCGGCGACCACGCACTTTTGATGGATAAAATATTTCAGGCAGAAAGAGAGAGAAAAAAAAACCAGCCGTGAGCAAACATTTAAGCAATGCGGAGGCCCACATTGAATAAAGCCAGATCAAATAACATGAAATATGGGCCAGGAGGCCATGAATAATATTTCGATGGGAATAAGCCTGCCTGCCAGAAACAGGCCGCTGGTCTCGAAGACCTACCCTTTTCTTATTCGTTGAATTTAATAAACCATGACTACATTACGATGGGGAAGCTGTCATGCCATTATATACCGTGGCGGAATATATTCCCTACTAATAGCGTCACTTCGCCAACTCAATTTAAATGACAGTGACAGTGACGACTAGGATGACCTTAACTTGATTGATTATTGTCTGAAATGTCATGTTCCCGAACAAGTCTAGGTTCTATGTTCCATGTTGTATTGTATTATAATTATCTAAATAACGTCAGTCGACCCCGGCCCGTAGTCAAGCCGTATCCACACCATGGACGTGTCCAGTGGGCGGAAGGGGGGGGGGGGAGGTGGCACGTGGTACGTGGGTTAGAACCCCATATTCCATCGTGGGTTAGAACCCCATATTCCATCGTGGGTTAGAACCCCATATTCCATCGTGGGTTAGAACCCCATATTCCATCGTGGGTTAGAACCCCATATTCCATCGTATGTTAGAACCCCATATTCCATCGTGGGTTAGAACCCCATATTCCATCGTGGGTTAGAACCCCATATTCCATCGTGGGTTAGAACCCCCATATTCCATCGTGGGTTAGAACCCCATATTCCATCGTGGGTTAGAACCCCATATTCCATCGTTTATGAAAGCACTAAATAAATCTTAAACTGAAGAGTTACCGCCCCACATATTCATTGCCCAGTCAATAGATCGAGGCACAGTGGAAACTACACATTTGCTCCTAGATGACTCAGACCGTGTGGTCTGACGTTTCCGTCACTATGATGTTTTGGGCCCTAACACGCGTGCCCCCCCCCCCCAACCCCCCCTTCAGACCCTAAGGTATATCTGTGCCCCCCTCCTTTTTAAAATTCTGTGTCCCATGGCCCGGCTTCTCCTTATAGATTACAATGCATCAAGCCTCGTAGTGTATGTGTTCTTTCTTTATCTTGCCAAAGATTATAAAGTGTTCAAATAGTACTTACAGTGCACCTCAATCACCTACGTCTCAGGCTTGTAACTGCATTTATTTCATGTTTT
The DNA here is from genome assembly GCA_964019135.1 of Arenicola marina. Lineage (NCBI taxonomy): Eukaryota > Metazoa > Annelida > Polychaeta > Arenicolidae > Arenicola > Arenicola marina. The sequence continues at coordinate 22,162,762 of OZ025248.1, read as the reverse complement.
TGGAACCATTTATTGTGACCCCCAAGTGACTGTCAAGAATTTCTGCACACGAATCACACGTACAAATCTTTGGACATATTTCCAACTCATTTAGAGCGGGTGTCCAATCTAATCTTATCGCGATGTGCACCGAAAGTTTACATCTTAAAATTAATTTGGCGAGTGTTAACGCTTCGTTGCGGCCGACTGGTAAGGAGAACAAAATTAAGCCAACCCGCCCCATCAATGTCGAGCAGCGCGCCATTTTGCCGGAGCAAGTGACGTATGTTGTGACCCTTCATGTGGCGCCGCCTTACGTTTGAACTGGAAGTTTTTAACGAGAGTACTAAATGACTGTAGCATGTGTACGAGCTCAGTCAATATGCCGATGACACTTTTCTGTTCTTGGATGGCAGTGAAGGTTTATTGGGAGGTGCTATGCGGATGTTAGAGCCGTTTAGCAAATGTTCAGGTTTGAAGATAAATGTCGAAAAAACGAAGGCAGTGTGGCTGGGAAGAAGGCCAAAATATAAAGATAAGATATAGGCAGCTATACCGAAGTTGGTGCACGTTTTGTCTGTTCTGCTCCTACCAGATAAATGCTTTGTTAATCGTATAGAGGGTATTGTGCTGTCATTTTTGTCGAAGAACAAACGGTCCAAAATTGCATACCATCTTTTATAAAGGTGTTAAAGATTACTTGGATAAAAAGACTAGTTGCCACTGAAGGAGCTTGGCAGAGGTCAGAAGTTTTAAGAGAACGGATTTATGTCAAAAATATAATACGTGGGGACCATCCTTGTGATGAGCCAATTTGGAATTATTACTTTTTAAAGAACGAAAATCTTATTCGACGAAATGCTAATTTACTATAACGATATGCTAAGCGAAGACGGTTCTCCCTATGGATGGAGCGAGTTTTGTAAAAGGTTGTAATTGAGACAGACAATTGAGAGCACAATGCCAAGCGCAGGGGGGAAAGCAACCTTGTATCGAGAGAACACATATCAAGTTTTTAAAGCAGAATGAGAGAATTTGTTATGTTGTCTATAAGCTACTCGTGAAAGAGTGTACATTACATTTGCGAAGACAAGTTAATCGAAATGGAAAGAGAACGACTGCGGAGTTTCCAGTATAATTTATTGTGTACAAATATGGTTACCAACTGTTTTTGTGTAAATTGGCTGAATCTAAAAGATGCGCCTTATAACCAGAATGACGAAACAATAGAACATGTTTGGAATTGTGTCACAGTAAAACAGATATGGGAAAACATAGGCGCATAGCTAGGTGAGTCAAGCCGATATAATTTTAGTCAATATATAAATTCATGATATGAACCAAGGAGCGTCAAATACATCATATGCAGACAGAAGCAGACAAACGACTCCACATGGGTCTCACCCGTGCCGCTCTACGTTTATTGTACCCTTACCAGGGGCGGATCCAGGGGAGTATGTAAGGCATGAGTGATAGCTCCGACACACTATTCATGGTCGTATATCGTCCCGAGCGGATAAGCACAAAGATGCTTTGGCGAATGATGGGCACCGGGATGGTTGGTTATTCAGGACGCTTTAACCACTTTTCGTCATATCGCGTCAATGGGAGAAGGAAGGAAGAGTGGAGCCATGTCCTCGGGGGTAACCCCCTACTCTTTACGAAGAAAGACATGGGATCTTTATCCTGCGACCACACAGACATGGCCACAGCAGGGCTCGAACCACCGACCCACGTGCCGTTAGGCATGAATAAAGGGCGCCTGGGGGGGGCGGGGTGTAATGAAAAGAGGGCGGCGGGGGGGGGGGGGGGGTGTAATGAAAGGAGGCACTGCGCGTAAAGTGTTCGCGGAGCCTGATCGGACGGTTAAACATGCCCCGGGGATGCGAGGTGTAAGCACGAAGGACGAGACAGTGACGTCACATGCCTTGTCGCATTGGGGATATATATATCCTAATGCTATCGCCTGTCATCTACACAAGGCGCTTTCCATAGAGGGCGCCCACTCGTTTAGCGAGAGAATAGGCCCGGTCCAGGGGCTCGGCTGGAGGGGCCTCGGTGGCTCTTAGGCCTATCTAATGGCACGGGTGACTACCGCCAAACCTTCAATAGCGAAGTGGATCTACAGCTCCTCTCAGTAACAAGGGGGTAGATATAGGGCTGTTCTCAGTAACAAGGGGGTAGATATAGGGCTGTTCTCAGTAACAAGGGGGTAGATATATGGCTGTTATCAGTAACAAGGGGGTAGCTATACGGCTGTTCTCAGTAACAAGGGGGTAGATATATGGCTGTTCTCAGTAACAAGGGGGTAGATATATGGCTGTTATCAGTAACAAGGGGGTAGCTATACGGCTGTTCTCAGTAACAAGGGGGTAGATATACGGCTGTTCTCAGTAACAAGGGGGTAGATATACGGCTGTTCTCAGTAACAAGAGGGTAGATATATGGCTGTTATCAGTAACCAGGGGGTAGATATATGGCTGTTCTCAGTAACAAGGGGGTAGATATACGGCTGTTCTCAGTAACAAGGGGGTAGATATACGGCTGTTCTCAGTAACAAGAGGGTAGATATATGGCTGTTATCAGTAACCAGGGGGTAGATATAGGGCTGTTCTCAGTAACAAGGGGGTAGATATATGGCTGTTCTCAGTAACAAGGGGGTAGATATAGGGCTGTTCTCAGTAACAAGGGGGTAAATATACGGCTGTTCTCAGTAACAAGGGGGTAGATATACGGCTGTTCTCAGTAACAAGAGGGTAGATATATGGCTGTTATCAGTAACAAGAGGGTAGATATACGGCTGTTCTCAGTAACAAGGGGGTAGATATATGGCTGTTATCAGTAACCAGGGGGTAGATATACGGCTGTTCTCAGTAACAAGGGGGTAGATATACGGCTGTTATCAGTAACAAGGGGGTAGCTATACGGCTGTTCTCAGTAACAAGAGGGTAGATATAGGGCTGTTCTCAGTAACAAGGGGGTAGATATACGGCTGTTCTCAGTAACAAGGGGGTAGATATACGGCTGTTCTCAGTAACAAGGGGGTAGATATACGGCTGTTCTCAGTAACAAGGGGGTAGATATATGGCTGTTATCAGTAACAAGGGGGTAGATATATGGCTGTTCTCAGTAACAAGGGGGTAGATATACGGCTGTTCTCAGTAACAAGGGGGTAGATATACGGCTGTTCTCAGTAACAAGAGGGTAGATATATGGCTGTTATCAGTAACCAGGGGGTAGATATAGGGCTGTTCTCAGTAACAAGGGGGTAGATATATGGCTGTTCTCAGTAACAAGGGGGTAGATATAGGGCTGTTCTCAGTAACAAGGGGGTAAATATACGGCTGTTCTCAGTAACAAGGGGGTAGATATACGGCTGTTCTCAGTAACAGGAGGGTAGATATATGGCTGTTATCAGTAACAAGAGGGTAGATATACGGCTGTTCTCAGTAACAAGGGGGTAGATATACGGCTGTTCTCAGTAACAAGAGGGTAGATATAGGGCTGTTCTCAGTAACAAGGGGGTAGATATACGGCTGTTCTCAGTAACAAGGGGGTAGATATAGGGCTGTTCTCAGTAACAAGGGGGTAGATATACGGCTGTTCTCAGTAACAAGGGGGTAGATATATGGCTGTTATCAGTAACCAGGGGGTAGATATATGGCTGTTCTCAGTAACAAGGGGGTAGATATACGGCTGTTCTCAGTAACAAGAGGGTAGATATACGGCTGTTCTCAGTAACAAGGGGGTAGATATATGGCTGTTCTCAGTAACAAGGGGGTAGATATACGGCTGTTCTCAGTAACAAGGGGGTAGATATACGGCTGTTCTCAGTAACAAGAGGGTAGATATACGGCTGTTCTCAGTAATAAGGGGGTAGCTATACGGCTGTTGTCAGTAACAAGGGAGTAGATATAGGGTTGTTCTGAGTAACAAGAGGGTAGATATACGGCTGTTCTCAGCACTAAATAACGAAGGGGAGAAAAATTGCGGTGGCTCAAAACAAGGAAAGTAAAGTGGATCGAATTGTCCTTTTAATAGCGCAAGAGACTGTGCTAATGTTCCTCTCTATATGGCCTACATGACATGGGAATGGATCGCCGACACCATACACAATGGTTGCACAAGGACACGGGCCGGTGTTCGGGTTAGATCGTTATTAGGCACTTAGAGGATGAAAGGTTGTCGGTTACCACCCCAGCAAAGGTTATAAGGGGAGGGGGTGGGTGGAGGGGGGGGGGGGGCGGCAGCCAATGCCCGGGGCGACGAAACACAAACCGACGGCTTAAGATGATAAAAGATCCTCAACAAGGCAGCCCTAAGCTGAAAGTACTGCCAGAAGTGACTGATCGTTATACTTACCTATTAATGCAAATGTCCCGTTGGAGATGTTGCTGGCCTCACTTTTCCCTTTTAGAAATACTTCCTGTAAAATTAGAAGCGAGGCGCCAGATGTTTTCCATGCCGTCTACAGTGGACCCAATTTCCCCCCGCCGTATAATCAAATGCATGCCGCCCTGCCCCACCCCACCCCCACTTGGTGGCTGTTCCTTCACGGTTGACCTTATTCGAATTCATCCGCTCAATGCCAAGTGGTCAATTAGGCTTTCCCAGTGCGCATGTGCCTCACCCGCATGTGTTACCCGTAGACACGTACAGCCGCTTGTATGATTGACAATCAGTGAGTTTGTTTTTGACCTCACTGCACTGGGCCAGTGAGTGCTAGCGCACTTGCAACAAAGGGAACAATAGGACGCATGTCGCGCCACAACATTGAACTTTATTTCACCAGAAGATAATACCACGTCTCAAAAATAGATGAGAAATGAGGAAATGCTCGTGTTAGCTGCTGCAGAAGACGTTACTGGGTCAATCCGACTATAGAGAAACGGTCAGCGTTTTTGTTGTGTGTTTTTTTTTTGGGGGGGGGGGGCGCGACTACCATCGCTCGATCCAGGAGTTTATGAATGGCGAAGACAAGCGGTTCAGTCAATGCTTACATTCCATCCATGCTTACATTCCCCTGAGGGGGGGTAGCCATATCGCATGTCGATTTTATGAAAAGTTCCATGTCGCGTGTCGCTAAGTCTTATGTCGCATGTCGATTCTAAGACAACCCCAATGTCGCGTTGTCGATTTTAAAAATCGCCGTGTCGCCGTGTCGAAAAAGCCCCTATGGGGCCCTTTCCATGCGCGAGATGATCAAAGGTGAACTGCTGTAAACAGTCGGGCCACAAACATATTTGTCTAACCCGTTATTTTCATCGGCTGGCCATATATTTATATTATTGCCATCTAGACAATGGATTTGCATCCATGCTACTCTCGAAAGGAGGGTCTATGCGAACAGTTTTCTAATTGTTCATATACATGAAGCGGCCATCCGTAGGGCGCTGGGAAATTAGCAACGTTTTATTTCTCACTTTTGCAGCGCGGCATATAAGCTTAGGTAAAACCTAAAAGGGCGAGCGCAACTATTTCCGGATTGAAAAAGTATTATTCTAGAAAAAAGTACCAAAGTTTTTCCATTTGTGATGTGTTTTCCGCCACATGTATATTAGTGGCGATGTGTTTTTCCGCCACATCTTTATTAGTGGCGATGCTGTTTTCCGCCACATGTTTATCAGTGGCGATGTGGTTTTTCCGCCACTGATAATCCTGAACCTTGTATTCTCGGCAATAAAGTTGCCCTATCCAACAACTTACATAACTCTTTGTGTTAATCTATTACAATACAGGGAACGAGCTGCGGGCGAGCCAGCTACATCACCCTTTCGTAGCGCAAGACATAAAAACAAATTCTGTGCGTGAAACAAATGTGAAACTGTTGGTAATTTATATGAATAAACTCATGAATGTAAATTTAATTTAGGTCACGTAAAAATATTTTACGATTAAAACTTACTGAAGATCAGCTTTTTTTTCGTATGTCATTAGTATCAGTACCTTAAGTTAGAGGGAGTTTATTTCAATATGTATATATTTACTATATTCATTAGGCTTATTAGGCCACACCCTGATAAATAGATAGGGTTTAAAATTGTGTTGGTCTGAGATTTGGTCACACTATTGATAACCATTATAGGCAACGTTTGACTAGCAATAAAGCCAACTAACCCAGGTTGAACGGCGCATGCACATACACGATATTTGCCGATGCCATGTGTAGAATATAATGCTTCTGCCATGTCACCTGTCAGCTACAGGCCTGGACAGCCACGTGAGAGATACGGCGGGTGGTTTATCTCGCGATTTTTGTGGACTCTCACGAAGAGACTTTACTCGTTTTTTACTGGGCCGCGTGACTTCAACCACAAGGTGGGTAGGGGTTTAATTACCCGGATATATGACAGTGGGTGACCGCGCTGACAGACTAGTAATGAACGCAATTAGCTCCAATCGGGTCACATTCCCGCTGTGATGACCATGTGACGCCAAGTCTCACGGGAACGTTCCATTGTCGGGGGATGAGACCGCCTGTCGACTACAAGCTCTACAGAGGGGGAGGGAGGGGGGCAGGGCAGAGAAAGGGAGTGTGCGCGGTGGGGGGTTGAGGTGGGGGGAGGGAGGGAGTAGGTGGCGTGGATTGACATCGGTTCACAAAGAATCACGTGAAACTACGTTTCGCTGCCGATTTATAATAATGTTTAATCGACATTTACATATTCATGACCTCCAGAGTATGTAGATTTTGATCGCGAGTGTGGCGTATAGGTTGCGCGGTTCATAGACGTATATAGAGATATAATAATGACGTTAAATCCGGTTCTCGCGCAAGGGTCAGTACTGGTGCTATGCATTCATCAAACCCACAAGGGGACCTGGAGTAAGTAGGTCAGCGTTCTGAATGGCGAGCTGACCCTGGAGCGAGGTCACGACGGAATTCATTCCCAGAGGAGAACATAATAGTGCTACCGGCTTTTTGCTGTTTGATATACAGCAATACGGTGGCGCCCCTAACCGGGAATTCAAACCCTGACCTCGTGGATTTTTTTTATCATTGCCCTTACAGCTTGCGGCTGAGATAATAAGGTGGTGGTGTTTCATTGGAACCGGCCTCGAGGGGAACACTCGCAGGCGGCTCGCGCAAACCCTACTTTACCTGTCGTCATTGGTCGAAATACAGGATTTAGTCGACAATCCTAACATTATGGTACTGTCATGATACTGCTGTGAGATAACACCCTTTGTTTGCAAATATGTTTTATGCCGTGGTCAGGGGCTCGACTCCTCGAGCTGGAATCCTAACCGATCGACATCACCCGGATCAGGACGCTGACCTCTATTCCCGTAGAGGTCACGGGAGCAAGATGCGAGCGCTGGGTGAGTTCAGACGGAATGCCACGGCACGCATCACGGCCGGCAAGCCGGTGGCTGTCTGGGATATGGATATGGATATGGAACCCTGCTGTAATAAGACCCAGGATTCTGGAGAGGAGAAAGCCACGGTCGACCCACCGGATCCCCCTCCCCCGCTGGTACTCTCAGGGAATTTCCCGGGGCTCTTGCTGCCCGAGACGCACTGCGGGACTCGAACCGCGACCGTCCGTACTGGTGACGACGGATGGACGGAAATTCCCGGCTTTAACTATGGCATACCGAGCGGTGTCTCCGAGCCGGGGGTGGGGCTCCCTGGGGTGGGGCTCCCACCCCCCTCTGCCCAGGCGGCCGGCGGTAGTAGGGTACCTGGGGGAGAACCCGGTGACAGTCGGCGGATAGCGGGGCGCGGTGTTGTCGCCATGGATCCGTCGGTGGACGTCCGGGGGATCCGGAAGGGATGCTATGCCGTCAAGTGGCTCTTGATCGGCGAACCTGGAGTCGGGAAGACATCCTTGGTTCAGCGCTTTGCCAACAATTACTTCAGTGCAAACTACAAGGCCACGCTGGGAGGTAAGTCCATTACAGTTTACGTCTCTAAAGGCGGGGGGGCGGGGGGGGGGGGGCGATAGCTCAGTGGGTTAGCGATCGCCTTCAGTGCTCTGGCCACATGAGAGCCTAATGGCACGTGGATCGGTGGTTTCGAGCCCCGCTGTGGCCATGTCTGTGTGGTCGCAGGATACAAGATCCCACGTCCTTCTTCGTTAAGAGTAGGGGGTTCCTCCCCGGGCACATAGCTCCGCTCTCCCTTCCTTCCCCAATTGTCGCGTTATGACCAAAAGTGGTTAATGCGTGCTGAACATACAACAAACATCTTCAGGCGGGAAGCCAACTCGTCAAATACGATTAATGTCCCAGTCAATAAATAAGATGTGCAGCTGGTGTTGTTCGTCCTAACGTGAAAGGCCGTCAATAGCCAAAGGAACGGGTTGCTTTCAATGAACACATGACAAATGACAAATGACAAGTGTTTCAAGACGGGTAACGGGTGTTGTGACGTCACCAGACATGTGGTGGTGGCGGCCTGGCAGGTTGTCACATCCAATACAAGATGGAACATAGATATTGATTATCGTCCTCAGTAAATGAGAATGTCATTTGTTCCTTGAAACTCAATTTATATTTGAGATGACAATATCTATAGGTTTGGAGTGAGCGTATGGTCCTTGTCAATAAGGATGGAGTGGATGTGGAGTCAGTACGTATGGAGTGGGCGTAGAGTCAATCATGATAGCGTGGATGTTGCGTCAATCATGATAGCGTGGATGTAGCGACAATAAGGATGGAGTGGATGTGAAGTCAATAAGGATGAAGTGGATGTGGAGTCAATAAGGATGGAGTGGATGTGGAGTCAATAAGGATGGAGTGGATGGAGAGGCAATAAAGGTGGAGTGGATGTGGAGTCAATAAAGGTGGAGTGGATGTGGAGCCAATAAGGATGCAAGGAGGATCGCAACGTTGCGTGCCGTGTGCAAAAATCAGGTCATATATGCAGCCGGCCGGAAGTCGATGTTCACTTTGAATATGGACGCCGTGCGAGCAAGACGTGATTGTTGTTCGGCTCTCAAGGGCGACGATTTGTTGTTTGTGTATTGTGTGGAAGAAGAAGAAGACGTTATTGCTTTGTATGGAATTGGGACATTAGAGATTAGGTGTCGAGTGGCCCATATCGCGTTTCCAAAGTCTATGCGCGAGAGATATATGGTTTATGTGCCATCTTCCGTGACAGCGTTATCGCCGTTGACTGACTGTTGCGCTCCGACACTGATCAAAGTTACTTCTTCGTGCGATTTTTCGGTGAGATAAACATTGTTTTTTAGTAAATAGGTGTGACATGCGGATGTAGGGGTCTGGAAAGGGGTATCCAGTGTCAATTTTTTTACTTCGAATGTCGAATGTTGATTGTTTTACAACGTTACATGTCGCTCTTTAGCCAAGTTCAGTGTCATTTTTTTTAAAATCTGTGCCAATGTTGCTTTTTGAATTTTTGCAGATCCTCAGTGTCAGAATTTGGGGTTCAATGTCGAATGTCGATTTTTCCAATACATCTATCCCTGTATCGGGGGCGCAGCCAGGGGTTTGAGCAAGTATATGTATATGGAGGGGGGGCGGGGAGCAGGATGGGTTGTGTTCCCAGATCATAAAGAATAAATTTCTTTATTCCCAGTTCACAATGAATTAAAACGAGAACTCCCTGCATATAAAGGAACGGCCGATACATGATGCAAAATTTATGGTTTCCTGGTTTACTTTTATTGAAATTAAAAAAATTTCCAGGTCACGATTAATACAAAATCTTTGGTCACAGTCGGCTAATGCCCGGTTCCCAGTTAATGAAGAATTATTTTCCTCATTCCCAGTTCACAGTAAAATGAAAAGCCAATTCACGAGGAACGGAAATACCCCTTGCCTCCCCCCACCCCCCTCTCCCCCTATGTACTAATCTAGCCATACTAGACTGTATAGCCACTGGTACGCAACATATCTGAGTTAGGAGCAGACCACATCTGCTGTAATTTGTGGAACTATAGTGTATGTACCAGCTGCACATGAAATAAAAAACTTCCAAACTGACACATGGCCAGCAAATAATGTGATAAGATATGTTACTGGCACTAGTGGTAGGGTTCAGTCCTGGGGACTGAGACAATGAAAAGATCAATGTAATTGTCCTGAATTTTGCATTTGCCTTTATTATGTGCTTCATTTACAGGCTAGTCATTGCAACAATAAAAATCAGGCAACACTTTCATTTTCACAAGAAACATATCTTTTTATACACACTCATACAAGGATTTGTACAAGACCAACTTGGCAAAACAAGTTACACTAAAAAACTGGAAATTGCTAGAAATTGAAACAATGAAAACACCCACAAATTACATTTACCAAATAGCCAAACCTGCTCGGGAACTGGTCACGGCAAAATATGCACTACATATTATAAATATATTATAAATATTGAGTTATTTACTTCTTAGATTCAGTACCAGGTAATCTTAAAGCCTTTTGTGATATTTGTATCATTAGCTGAAAGCAAATGGGTGATTTGAAGGGTTCAATGTCAAATTTTAAATTGGCGATGGCACTCTATTGGTTAAGGTGACTGAAATGTACAGGTCCAAAATTAAACTAATAAGCTACTTCTCTGGACAGAAGCACCCCAACCCCCTTTGTGATCAAATCATGGGTACCGGTTTATTCACTCTTTCAGTCATTATGATATCCTTTCATAATTGATTCATCCACTCTTTGCACTCTTGTGTTAGAAGGTTCGAATCCTTCCCTGGGTAAATGATTTTGTTACATATGGAATGGTGCAAAATACCCAGTGGCACCACACCAGAGTGCAAGAAATATAACGCATAATTTTTCTACATAAGTATGCAATCCACTCCCTGAATTGTTCCAGCACTAAATGTGCTGGCCAGTCTACATATATACATTCACCTTTAGAAATACCTTCACAGCAGCAGGCTGTGCTGACATTTCTCACTCTGTAGCTGTTGAAAGGGCCCCCTTTGCTACTATAATTGCCCAACACATTTGCCTTATCCTTCAGTTCCATGATGGTGGTGAACAGCATGCTACAGCTGTGCTGCTGTGGGAATTTGAAGTGCTGCCCTCCGCACCTGGTGCCCATGTACCGTGGCAACTGCAACCAGTTTCGACGGTGCATGGGATGATCCCTGTGACTGCAGATCAGATTTGTAATTGCACAAAGAATGTCCTTCATGGTCCGGTCATCCTCATTGAACGAAAGGTCATTTAAGTATACCAGGCTTTTTTTTGACTACTTACTTTGTCTTTTCACTTGCTGACTAGCGTGCTACTTACAATACTGTCACTGAATATGATCCATGTAGCCAATGGACTGATCATAATGTCAGTTGCTATAGTAACTACGGTATACATATGCTTAAACAAACGAGATCCAACAACTTTCATATGCATGTCTTACCTTGACTAACACAATACCTTGAGATCACTATAGTAAGCAACATCAACATGACCTCACTCTTTGACTAATTAACCCAGTCATTTAGCATAAAGCCATATTTTTTCTGTACATAAATTCTCCTCATAGGTTTTAATACGGACATTCTCAATCAATAGTGTCATTGCATCCTTGGGCGTTATTATCTTGCCACAGAATTGTAATCTTAACTATGTAAATAGGTATATGCTCCTGTAAGATTCCAATGCTCATTCAATACTTTCATTGCATCAATAACCTTACTATGCCAGTGGATTGTAAAATTAAATGTAATGAATTACACAGGAGCCCGAGGCGACGCCACGAACACAGAGCTGTGACGCTCCAAACACTGATTCTGACGACGAGAAGCAGGAACAGCATGAAGAAGATGAACACTGTGATAGTGAGACCGCATATTGCTCGGACACATTCTCCGCTCGAGGGTGCACGTTTGAAAGGTATCAACCCGCTCTTCAACTGGCTCGAAACGAACAACAGAAAGGCCAAGAAATCCTCGTTTCCTTCCAGCTTGAGCCCCAAAACAAAGAGGACACCAATGCTATTTTGGTGTGTGTGGAGTTACCGACACAGAGGTATCCTGTGGGATATGTTCCCGTTTCAAAAATCCCAAAGTTTAAAGACGCAATTGCTCGAAACGAAATGACACATTGCCGAGTGAAATGCATCAAACGGCAGTACGTACCAGCCACGGCCTCGTGTGTTCTCAAATGCGTTGTTGTCGCCACTAAGAGAGGACCATGGCTTCATGACTGCCCCCACAACACGTACAATTCAGCATTATGATTAATATCGTGGATGGCATTGTGTCTATGTGTATGTGACTAATAAAAGAAAGTTAATGTCTCATTATTAATCTGTCTGTCACACTTCTTTCACATATACATGTATATATATATATATAGGCCCGCTCTTCAATATGCATATGTACAATAAGACCATGTTAATCAGACCTCTGGTAAATATATGCCTATGGCATCGGTTAGAGAGCCAGTTCCTCCCATATCCTGTCCAAACCTCTAATAAAGTGAGCATCAGAGACTCGTGCATTTTTTATTCATTGCCCATTCAACTATGACCCCTGATACCCCAGCTCCGAGCCCTCGTGGGTCACTGAGCCCAGTCACTTGGCTGATCGCACCATTTACACAACAGCTAAACACACTTCCGACATCTGGACAAGGTCTGACTGAATGTTGCCAATGATCATTGCCTAGATGGCCATATCAAGAGGGTCTGCTATGATTGCATTCAACAAACGCGCTGGGACCGGAGGTAAACCAACATCAAAACGATGAAGGGCCTGTCTGATGGTTGGTCTATGACGTGCCGGCAAGTGCTGTCGTCCGGCTTCCAGAATGGCGGCATCCTCTCTCATGTTTAGTCGCAGGCGATGTAGTCGTAGGGGATGGTGACGGGCGTCGACATCTTCTTCTACGACTGGTCGCTCATCAAAGTCCGGTTCTTCTTCACGGTACCGATCTTGCACGGTCCAGTAAAAGAACGGCAAGTCCGGATTGATTCGCTTGCAGTATTCTCTGAAATACAAATTGACCAAATGAAATACCAATTTCAATGCAGGTAAAATCAGGTTGTCGAGCAATTCATTATAAGAAAGCTATATACTAACGCCTGTAAGTAAAGAGGTTTCTTCTGATACGAAAGCTGTGTCTTGCAAACCAGCTGCATCACTGTTATTGTCGGCAAAATATATTTGTGTCATCCTCTCATAATTTATTTAGTTTCCTGCAATTAATTTATTTCATCACCCATAGTCAGTGTTCCTATGTTCAACATTAAAAAAAATTAACTGAACTGTCACGTCATAAATACAAACATGAAGGTATTCGATAAATGACATGGCAATATGGATTTGAACATTTTACGATAATTTAAGAATGCCTACTTCACGATTCGGCGGAAGGAGAACTTAAACTCCTGAAGAGTGAAAGTGTTTCCCAGATGTCGGTGCAGGAGCCCAATGAAATTTTCCACGCAATCGGTGGTCCCACTTCTGGGATGCTCCGCGAAGCCCAGCTTCGAGTTTTTCCTTCGTCTGAATTCTTGGGTTTCAATGTTGGTGGTTACACCAATCAATGTTTCCCGCGAGAAACCTCTCACGTCATCCATCCGCCTGAAACCAAAACAATGCTTGACATAAAATATAGGCTTCATTTAGGGTGCACAAAGCATTGCATTATATTTTATTGCCATAACCCACAGGAACGGCCCCAACTGATACGTTAGCTTAATTTAAATCCTTGCTAGAACCAGAACTGTATTTAAAGGAAATCACCAGTGTGAGTCACAGAAAAGCTTATTCGGTGTCTAGACGGAAATTACTTCCACAAAATATGATCAAATATCCCACGAGTACCAACTTTATTGATCTTATGTGTAACCTGGATAAAATTATAATTAAAAATGTGGCCAAATTTGTATATGAAGCCAGCGCACAGACTCGCAGCTTTGGAAAACTTGTGACGTCGGTAGCTTCCTATCATACACCCACCTGTTAATATCCATGGACGCAAAGTCATATCCCCTGGTGTGCCATGGCATCCAGTCATCCAGGATGTACGAGAGGAACTTGTAATTTCTTCGGCATCTCTCGAGTTGGGTCAGTCCCCGGCCATCACTAGCCTCGTGCCAGTCAGCGATCGTTCTCACGTACTGTCCCTCGACCATAAAGTTGGTCCGTTCTAAGAAATCGGCCACAGGGAACGAGAGCAGTCGTTCGGCATCTCTCACCGACTGTTTCCTCTGGCCAACTAGCGCAGCATAAGTGAGACCCGTAGTCGCGTCCTCCATTGCTGCCCCGAAGGCCCGCTGGTCCAGAGCGCCCCAGCGTAACTCCCGAGTATGTCCTTTTCGGGTGTGATGGAGAAACAGAAGCTATCGCGTCATCGATACAAAGCTAGACCAGGGAGAAGCCTAACTGGACGGACACCAAATAGGATTTTGAGTTTGCGGCTTGTCATTGCATGATGATGATCCAAATGAGGCTAATGACCGTTTTAGGAAACATCACTAAGAGAGAGAATATCATTTATTTAACCAATGCCATGTTTCATGGAATACATGATGATAAACAGTGCATGATAATAAAAAGAGACGCATATATGGGATCAGAATAATGTTACACTAATACCGGATACAAAGTGGCATTGGCCGAGGAGAGTCCCATTAAGACATAAATGTCGCTGGCATGGAACCCACCTCAAAAAAAAAAAAAAAAACTTAATTTTGTATGATAAGGTATGAAAGAAATAACGAAACATAAATTAACAACCGCAGATCATTTAGCATAATGCATAGAACATAAAACTACTGTATTTGTATCCCATTATAGCTAAATATATTGTGAACAAACATAACAGTTCTGTATGGTACATTCATAGGTGTATGTTTCGATGATGTTCTTCTTGATATACTGTGTGAATCCCTTTAGAGTATGAGTTGTTGTTTTACTTAATATAATTTGTGGGGTATTATTCATGATTTCTGGCATTGAGTACCTGAGGCAATGGTGGGCAAATTTATGTTTGGTTTCCGCGTTTTCAATGCCGTGATGCTGTAGGGTGTACCTGATGTGTCGTCCCGATCCGTGGTCGCCGTCGTCCAGCCACCCCTCCTCCCTGGTAGGCAGGCGGTAGGCCACGACATTGTGCATCGCCCCCCTAATACATTATGCTTAATGAGCAAATGTGTGTTGTGTTGACCATTTATAAGCGGTAGAGGTTACTTCATTGGTATAGTCTCATCGAACGGAAAAGGTAAGATGAAGTCATATATAAACTGTCACTGACCTGCAATGCGCTTCAAAAGGTGGCCGTGGTCACTTCTCTCCATGTGCTCCGAATCCAGGACGGGCTCCACTTCTGGGACATGGAGGTACATGGAGAAGTCCACACCGCGTGCCTTCCAGTAGGCGATGGTGTGCCGGAATGTGTAGGTCCCTATCAGGGATCGCAACGAGTCCTTGTACGACTCTGGCGTGTCTCGCCGGAATGGCTGAGGGTCAAAGCCCGGTGGGACCAGGTCCCTTCGAAGTCCCTGGACACACTCCTGCAGTGACATTCCCTGGTCAGTGCGCTGCACGTGGATGTCCAGCAGAACGTCCTGGGGCACCACTTCGTTTTGACGGGAGGCTAGGATGTGTCCATGAAGGTCAACTGCAACGAAGTATACATGCATTATCATAAACAATTGAATATTTATTTCAGTAACAAATCGATATTATGGTTCATTTCACTCTATAAAGATTGTCATGTATACCAATGTATATATCTTAGTGTAATTGGTGTATGATTATACCTATTGACCATGATGGAAGCTTTACATTTTGAAAGTTTGAAAGTGACCTCCGGGGAAAACATATTTAAGCCGATGTGTACCGAAGTGAACAAGGCCATATGAAAGTCTATATATCACGTTTATATCATACTTGTCTAAAACTTAAGCTGTGATAAACAGCAACAATTTATTCGATGTAGTCATTACAATGTGTATGCGCTGTTGATAACCTCGGTAAAAAAATGAAATTTACAAAAACATTCGTGTATGACATACTATACTCGGCAGTCAACATGGCCTCCAACACCGGAACACTTTGACGACTGACGGCTTCCCGTGCATCATGGATGAGTTGCCACATGTGCAGAGGGCGAGTCTCTCCCATGGTTCTTAGTGTGTGGAATTCGTCGTCTGTGACGGTGCCTATAGGCGAGGCGTTAATAAGCGAGATAATGTAAAGACAAATGTTAGCTAAAAATTCTAGGTGGAAATCAACATATTTGTATAATTCTGTTTCAACATTGCAATAAAAATTAAATTCCAAAAGTTACCCACCAATATCTACTGATTCATATCTACACAAACATCAATATACCGTTGCGAAAATGACATGAATTTATACCCATAAAGGAATAAAAGTGGGAACAAATACACAGTTCGAGAGAAAGGCTATTACGAACCAACTACAGTCATTCCTAGACCTCGCATGGTCTCCTTGAGACGACGAAGAAGATCCCTCAAGTACTGATCCCTGAGCGAATGGTATGGGATGTACTGCACGGGGCAGGCATAAGGCTTCCGTAGCCTCCTCTCTTCGCATACCATAATGATCATCACATGGGTTGCCTTTCTCCTCTTCTTACGGAAGATGTTCCTCAGATATTTGAAGAAATCGTCCTTTAAAAGTATATATCAACGCCCATGAATCCCAATAGGGACGACTTAATTGAACTCATGAAATTGAAACCATTGTTACATCTCTATGTTAGAGTGGTGTCGCGAGCGAAAGATGTCCGAAGTCGAAACATTACAATATAATTACAAGACATAAGCGTTGCATGGTTATCTCTTTCATTTCGGCCCTAACTCTTATGCGGTGCCTCTGGGTCATTTGCACCTATCCCCAAAAAGTGGCTTTATCCATCAGGTATTCACCCAGGGAAGGATTCGAACCTTCAACATAAGAGCTGGCCAAAGTCAAAGAATAGCCAAAACCAACATAACGAGCATACAACAAACATGCAACAGAAGGATAACATTGGACAGGAACACAACATAGCAGGACGGCTGTCTCACCAGCAACACCTGAAACAGTACAGCGAATGCGACCGCATCCTCGTTTTCGCTGGCAGAGATCCGTGCACTGAACGCATTGCACTGCTGAAGAAGAACGTTGAAATCCACGACGTCCCAGGAGAGTGACTTGAGTTTGTCTTGGGACGCCGACTTGGAAGCAAACTGAGTCTGGAAGACTCTGGTGGCCACGTGAAGTCCTTCATCCAACTCCTTGGCATCCTCTTGTAGTTGGCTTCTAAACTTGCTGAGGTTTGCAGCGTATGCCTTCTGGTCACCCTCTTTGGACAATGTGGTGAGGAGTTTCTGGCGTTCCTCGTATCTCTCCCTCAGTCGTTCTAGTTCACCATCCCCCAAGTCTTCATCCCCATTCCACACACCTTTCTGGGTCTCCTGTAGGCCAGATTTAAGGTCCGTCGCATCCGCACATATCCAAAAGCGCCCTTCCGGATTTGCACTTCGCAATGTCTTCAGCATTGACATCTACAAGGGCATATTGAGTCACAACATTCCCCAAATCCATTTACACAACACAGCGAGCCATAAAGACCAGACTGCATCGCAAATAGATCAGAGGAAGATATTATGTCTTCTTCTCGCTATGTATGAAATATATATCTTGACTAAAACACTGTGGAGATCCCACATGTCGTTACTAGCGATAGAGCACAGCCGAGAGACAAACACACAATCCGAGAGACTACGAGACCGACGACAACGGAAGTGTCGTGCTTTTAACACAAAGTCAAAAGCATTGAAACAATTGCATCACAAAATGCAAGACTATACGTACTAACATACGTAAGATACAAACTGCGACTAATTAGTGAAATTTATCACCTGAACAACCGGCTCGGTTGAGACTGGAAGATCATCTTTCGCTAGGGATTTGTTTAACGTCTGCAAGCTGACGCTGGCAACATTTACGCGAGCCTCCAGGGGCCTCCCGAAGGTTTCTTGGGGTTGCCCACTCCACATAGGCCCACGAAGTATGCGAAATTGACGACTGTACAGTTCAGATGACATGGTCTCGAGCCAAGTCTTGAAGTCACTTGGCATCTCGATCTGAAAAAGACATAGCAACTTGTACGCAGGGAGATATTGCAATTAAGATTAGGGTGCTGGCCATTAAGGTTTACAAAAGTCACACCAGCGACGATGGCGTAAATATTACCAGGTGTTCATTAAATTTTAACAACATCTATATTTATGATATGACATTTTTATTTCTGATTTCTATTAAATTCATACTTTCTTTCTATATGAAGATGGCGCAGGCGCAAGACGCCAAGATAGTTGTTCATCTAATACATGTATGTATATCATATATATAGTAATAATATAATTTAATCATTTATATAATGATACATATTTGTCACAATTCGTCTGGAATAACAAGAAAATCAATTCAAAGTAAATAAAACATACGCATGCATGAACGGTTTCAACAGTATCAACCTGCACCTGATCATTCTTGTCAATTACTTGGGCGAAATAAAAGGGAGTGCTTGGTTGGTTATTCAGGACGCTTCAACCACTTTTGGTCATATCGCATCAATGTGAGAAGGAAGGTACAGTGGAGCCATATCCCCGGGGGTAACCCCCTACCCTTTACGAAGAAAGACATGGGATCTTGATCCTGCGACCACAGAGACATGGCCACAGAAGGGCTCGAACCATCGATCCACGTGCCGTTAGGCTCTCAGGTGGCCAGGGCACTCAATACGAGCGCTCTAGCCCACTGAGCTATCGCGCCGGCCCCTGTAATACGTTGTCAATGTATTCAATGAATGAATGATAAAGGTAGTAACAAAAACTAGTGGGGAAAAATGCAACCAAACTCTAATACAATAATGAAATGCAACACAAATCCGGAACTCCTGGACATCTGGCACTAGTACCTGACAGATATGAGTAGACGAGAAGAACTCTATCTGATACTGGATGAGGCCAAATGGCATCCGCTCTAGGGGCATCAGAGAAGTTTCTGTCCCTGGTCTCTTGGCACCAATGCAGTGAGCAAACTTGCTCACTAGATATGGATTCTTTCCAACTTGTTTCAAAGCTAACATGGCTTCGAGTGACATGGATGCATATTTAGGTAAATTTCCAAAACCATGGAGCCCGAATGAAGTGTGGAGAATTTTGTCTAAGAGGGGTATGACAAGGTTCAACTGCGTCATTTTGTCAGTGGGAAAGAAAGCAAATAATTTGATTATGAAGGAAGCAAGCTCGTCCGAAAGCAGATGCGAAAGACTATCTAGAAGGGCCTGAATTATGGTTTCTTTTGGCAGCACCTTGAGTACATGATGAAACAAATTGGCTAGTTCTTTGGGGCTAAGGCTGTTTGGATTGGGCATGGAGGGTTTTGAGGCCGGACTTGAACCGCCACAACTACTACCATCCAGGTAGCTCTCCACCGTCACACCCAAGGCATCCTCTGCTTCATTGACAGATGCATATAGCGCCCGTAGCTTTCCGACTTTGGAACGCACAGCACTGGCTGGGAGTAAAATAAGTACACAAAATATGTGACATCACGTTGTGGCGCGCATTGGCAATTAGTATGAATTGGCCACCTAATTACAATAAAAACAATAATATGGAACACATATATGTTAAAGAGTCCCTCTTAATTGATACGAAACGCCTTTTCCAGTCACAAGTCCATTTCATCAGCTAGACTAAATAAATTAGACTAGATTAGTAGGAATGTAACCTCAGCAAATCACACATTTTTCAGAAAATGTAGTTAAATTAAGACGTCATGGTTAAGGATATTAATTATATGCTTAACAAAAGCATACACCACCTGACATAATTACGTGGCCATTTTTAACTTCTTCAAACTGTGAGAGACATGTTTCATACATTGGCTTTCAATTAAGGGAGCTGGGTGATGCCGGCTATCATAAAGATATATACTGCAAAGTCATACCTAGTCCGCGACTGGAACCATATTGGAGCGGACTGCGTTACATGTCTATGGAACAATGTCATACCTTGCCTGCATGTCTTAGCGCCAGAAGCTTGCTGAACTTCGCCAGCAATCCCGCTCCAAAATGTCTGATCCTTCTTTGAGGGCCAATCAGGCTGATCAGGGTTCTCCATCTTGCGAAGGGCCAAAGTTTGCACGAGGCAACAAACTTCTTTGTGGGACCATGGCGTATTCTTTGTCTTTCCCCTCTGGGAGACCGGAGACTGAGGCAATCGGATGGGTGAGAAGGCTCTCCTCAATATTCTTCTTGCAGCCTGAAAATTTAACAAACTTTTATGGCCAGTCAGAGACAATGGTATATAGTGACATATGTTGACAGATGTGCATCAGATAGCTGGATCGGTAATGTTATCATAGTAGAATTTTTTTTCTCACTAAATTGGATAATTCCTAGTTTTTTGAAAGGAGATTACAGTGAAGTCATGTTGTCAAAAAACTCAAAAATCTTATGCTTATTTTTTAAAAGAGGCTATAGGCTCACATGTTAATTACCTACCTAGCATATATGCTTACCCGCTTTGCCGGAGATATAGGCGTGGAAGTAACCGAAAATTTTCTCTTGCGAGGTAATGCAGTCTTTGGGGTGGATGCTCCATTGCTATCCATGATAACTGGAAAATAAGAACATCATGTAAAATGTAAAAATGTAGTTCAGGGAACAAATAGACAAGTACACTGGCCCTATACTACCCAATGGTAGCTAGGTGTTTGGAATGGAATGGTTTGGAATTGTTCGGTGTTTGGAATGGAATGGTTTGGCTTACTGTTGCAGAAATAAGCCATGAAAAAAATTAGATATGTTATAGATATTGGAATATATATTACATGATAGATTGTCTACTTTTCCCCCTGATATTTTGTTCTTGTGTGATCAAAGAAGTGTTTCACAATATTGTTTTACAGTTACCGGTAAATTATTACCACATTATTTTGGCTCATTTAAATTTGATACATCCAATGCACATATATATCTCTTCCATGAACACAAATTATATAGACAACAATTAACACAATGAGTTCACTCAAATAGAATTTCACCTTTAATTATAAACTAAAAAATATATTTAGCAACTCAACTTGAATGACATATGTACTGTAATTAAATCTAGATATAATTTACTGGATCTAGACATTTAATGAATGTCACTGGATATAGACATAGTTCTTTTACAACATGATCAAATATCTTTTTCTAATTACCCACAGTTCACTCTATAAGATACCACATATAATTTGTATGGTTACACTTACAGAAGAGAATAGCCTAAACATGTCAACCATAATGATTTTAAAGGGAAAAGCCCCTTGCCTTGGGTAGATTGGCAAAAGATAAGATAGAGTTAAATTATCCTCTCAGTCAATTTGTCTTCTTCATAATGGCTTTATGCTCTAGCTACCGCTGGATGTGTAAATCTAACTGTGTAAACATGTTATAAACAACAATATAGCGCCCACAATATAGATCTAAGACTTATATATACTTACTCCCTTATTATATAGATCACTGTGTGTAAGTGTAACTATAACTTGTAAGTGTGACACTGCTAAAGCCTTTTTTAGGCATACATTTTTCGCAGATCTACTTAATCCGGTTCATTCATTTACCTGGAACTTGACAGGTGATAACGTTAGATTCAATACCATGAATCTGATTAGCTTTGTCCTACAAAACGCTGACACGTAGGCCTACCTGCTTATCAGAAGGCGTTTTTGTTGACAAAGTTAAGCTGGGGCAAGCCACAGGCACAGTAAATCAGTGGAGGGGGGAGGCCGGGGGGGGGGGGGTAGGGGGCCCCACAACGTATGTTTAGTATACGTTGTGGGGCCCCCTACCCCCCCCCCCCGGCCTCCCCCCTCCACTGATTTACTGTGCCTGTGGGGCAAGCCATATGACAATATGAGATTGACATGAGAAAGCATATCATCAGATCATATGATATGATGATTAGGCCTGTGACTAGCTGTGATCTCTCCAGCGTTAGAATGCTATAGCCTAGCCTATGGCTATGACATGTCGATAAAAGACGATTTGACCACTATCGGTCTATCCACAGGTGCCTCAATCGTGGGTGGGTGGGGCGGGAGGGGGGTGGTCTATCCTGGCTTGACATGACAACATCGTCATCGATCGATTCACAAGCCAAGTGACACAACGAGTAAAGACCGCGAAACTTCCTTAAAAATAAACCAAGACGACGTCTGACATATCACAGCGTTAACCGATGGCTTATTTGCAAAAATCGGCTGAATATTGATCACAAAATTCGGCTCATACCTCAATACATCATGGGGATCTTTGGGGATCTTTGAACATTTTGTGCAGACGACATCTGAACCTTGAATTGGGTACATGTCGGATGTTGTTCTGGCCTCTTTTTGGTAAAAATTTGCATATTCAAAGTTTGTCAACAGACACGTGAGGTCGGATTACTTTTTTGTGAAGCCGTTTTGCACCAATAATAATTCTTTTTTTTAATGTCTCAAATTCGATGTTTTTCAATGCCAAATTTGTAAAGACTCTTCAACTGTGTGTGCATATCATCATTCTTATCATTTAAGCAAAGTAAATGCCAAATAAATCAATTTCTTTTCAGTGATTTTCTCCAAAATATGGCGCGAAAATTACACGTGTGCATGCCGGCATGTAAACATTTTGCACACGGCACGCCTTGCGATCCTCCTTGATAAGGATGGAGAGGATGTGGAGTCAATAAGGATGGAGTGGATGTTGAGTCAATAACAAGTGAGTTGCGACATGTTTGTCTGGCCCTACTTGCCGCCAATCGTGTGTCAAGCTGCACCTGGACGACTTGCCTTGTTTTAGTCAGGGTTGAATGCACTCACCGCGTGGTTAACAACTCCGCAATCCCCCGACTTGTTGATTACCCTTGCCTTGAACGGGTCTCCCCACCGGGCCACCCTCACACATGGCACCGTAACCTGCTCCATTATTGTGTACTATGTCCCTCCCTGCGCCCATACCCAACCAGCAACAGCTCATGTGACCATACAGCCCCCACCCCCCTCCCCACACACACACCCTCGGCACCTTCTGCTTCACTGGCGCGTCTGGCCCTATACTGCCCCCCCCCCCCACTCAGTCCCCCACCCACGTATTGCTATCGCTAATACCCCTCTCCGCCACGATATCCCCTCCGCCCCCCACCCACGTATTGTCACCGCTAATACCCCCTTCTGCAATACGATATCTCCTCCCCCCTCCCCACTCTCCCCCCGCAAGTCCGGCCCACCCTTGTCGATTTCATGTATGTTACAACACGTGCACAGTCAGGCGGAACCGACACGTGACCCCGCCGAACAATGGCCCTCCAATTAAATGCGCTGCCGCTGTGTCTGTCCAGAGGCGCCCGAACAACAGGTCCTAACCGTCGCGTCCAGCCAGTGTTTACGTCTACCGCGCTTCACACCTGCGGCATCGCTCGCTTTTATCAACAAAACAACCGGATAATATTTTTATTTTACACGAAAGCTGTTATTCTGATAACGAACATGACGTAATATGACGCGGCTACATGTAGGTTACATGTGATATGCCATATCTGAGACAACAACCACATTCAATTGCTACTTGCTGTGCAACAGACGGTGTGAAGAGACAAGCATCGGATCAAGACCCACATTCACATGGTGCCGAAAACATAACGCAAGGATAAATGCACGCGGGAAGTTCACGATTGTTGTGAAAACTGTATATACCCATGTAAATATGTATAGGGTGAATGCGGGGTGATTTCATGCACTTATTTACACACGGAATATCCAGGAACATGATGTGGACCCGGCTGACCGAAGCCACAGTTAAAATAGTTAGCTTGAACGTGTTTCCATAAAAAGATTTAGATATAGATAATGTATGATGTCATGTTCTGTTGGGTGGTCAGCAAGTAGTGACTTCAAATGTCTGGCTAATTGGGTATGACCCCCAGGAATCAACTAACCCCAGCAGACCGAACGCAACGCAGTCCTACCTCCTCTGGAAGTCTCGATCAAACAACCAGCGGACGACGGCATGGTATGATAAAACTTCACAGGTGTACAACTGAGCGATAATAAGGGACTGGTCGATTTCAACCATGCGTACCCCGATCCGAGCTCCCGATCGTGACGCGATCGTTACCATTGCGGACGACTGGGACAACCATCTTGACCGATCCTTGGACTACAACCGTCCGGACTCCCCCATCTCACTTCCAGACGAGGACGATTACAGCGGTATTTGCGTCGAAGACGTCTTGATGACGTCACCATACCGGGATGAACCCGGCGACATGTACCGCGGCCGGAGCCGTAGCCTTGGTTACCGACGGACCAGATATAGTTTCGCTGAGGGCGATTGCGACTTCCGAGATACATCAAGCGTCACCAGTAGTAGCCATGGCAACGCGTCGGATCGGGGTACCATCTGCCGGTGCGCGTCGCCCGGGGTGGGCGTGTCTGACGTCACCAGTGTGGCGTCATATCCGGCGTCCTACTCGGCGATAGAGTGTCCGCTGAAGGTGTTGGTTGTCGGTGACGCCGGCGTTGGGAAGACGTCGTACGTCCAACGATATGTGGCTCGAACCTACGACTCCAACTATCGGTGGACGGTCGGCGGTAGGTAACCCCCCCCCCCACCCCTAGAGTACCCCTTTAACGCTCATCCGTGTCCATAAACGCACAGGGTCCACATTCTAAAAAAGAAATTTCCACATTTCTATGCACAAATCGGTCCACTGTCCCCCTTTTTTGACCCCGACATCGCATCGGAAGCTCGACCTGAAGTAATATAATATTTCTTTGTTTTTACAGTGGATTTTGCTCTCAAAGTCGTCAAATGGTCCGATGACGTCACTTTCAAACTTCAGTTGTGGGACATCGCAGGTTGGTGAATTTATTTTAATACATTTATTTGCGCTTCCATGGTTGCGTCGATCACATTTAGAATTCTGTTGAATACCTTTAACGTTTTATCTGCCGTCCAATCTTCTCCGCCCATACAGACCCCAAAGGCTGATCCAGCACTTCGAAAAGGAGATTCACTTAAAGATAGGTAATAAGTTCTGAGAAAATCTTATGACGAGGAGACGAGCATCCCCGCTCAAGAATAAAGGGGTCCGCCCCCCCCCCCCCGGGGGGTCCGCCCCCCCTCCTCCCGGGGTCGCAGCCCCCCCCCTGTAGGATCCGCCGCCATACCCGTACTCGCCTGTTATCAGCATATTATTTCTTATTTTTCAGGACAAGAACGTTTCTCATCCATGACTCGGGTGTACTACCGCGATGCGCAGGCGTGCATAATTATGTTTGACCTGACCCAGAAATCGACCTTCGCCAATACCTTGAAATGGAAGAATGATCTCGACTCGAAGTGTTGCCTTGACGACGGAGGCCGCATTCCCTGCATCTTACTGGCCAATAAGGTTAGCCTAACGCAAGACTTAACATATTAGCATTAGTTTTGCCCGCGTGGTATTTATATTAAAAGCCAACCCCAGATGTGCACCTTGAAACGCTCAGCAGATGTACACGCCAGGAAGAGTTCTATATCTACATGTAGCGAAGACCAACTATTTGTTTATCCCAGGAGTAGTAATACGCCAACACCGCCTACGCGGAGGAATAGGCCTTAAGCTATTGTCCTAAAGCATGCCAGACGCTTTAATTTATCTAATTAAGGATAAGGGTTTGACATCCATCGAGATCTCAATGTCTCGAGTATGTGACGGACGCGTGGACATGAACACTAATGACGTCACAACATGCGGCCACCGAGACCTCTAGCAGCGCCACCTCTCTGGCCTGGGTTTGAGGCCTGTGTGTGAGGCCTGGGTGCGAGGCCAGGGTGTGAGGCCTGGGTGTAAGGCCTGGGCGTAAGGCCTGGGTGTGAGGTGTGGGGCCAGGGTGTCTGGCCAGGTGTGGGGCCTGGGTGCAAGGCCAGGGTGTGGGGCCAGAGTGTGGGGCCAGGGTGTGTCGCCAGGGTGCGAGGCCTGGGTGTGTCGCCAGGATGTGGGGCCAGAGTGTGGGGCCAGGGTGCAAGGCCAGGGTGCGAGGTCAGGGTGTGAGGCCTGTGTGTAGGGTCAGGGTGTGAGGCCAGGGTGTGGGACCAGGGTGTGGGGTCAGGGTATGGGGCCAGGGTGCGAGGCCTTGGTGTGGGGCCAGGGTGTGAGGCCAGGGTGTGGGGCCAGGGTGTGAGGCCTGGGTGTGGGGCCTGGGTGTGGGGTCAGGGTGTAGGGCCTGGGTGTGGGGCCTGGGTGTGAGGCCTGGGTATGGGGCCAAGGTGTGGGGCCAGGGTGTGGGGCCTGGGTGTAGGGCCTGGGTGTGGGGCCAGGGTGTGGGATCAGGGTGTGGGGCCTGGGTGTGGGGCCTGGGTGTGGGGCCAGGGTGTGGGACCTGGGTGTGGGGTCAGGGTGTGAGTATGCCACTGGTGCGGTGGACTGGCCGACACTCGTTATAGCGGGTCGTTCGCCTGGGGCTTTTATCAGAGAGGCCATTGTAATAGTGGCAGACCATCATAACATTGAACGGGGCAATTACTCCTAGGTTTAGCTCTCTGGCTGTACGTTTTTAAAACGTCGGCTAGGTTTACGCGACCGATTTCCGAAAAGACCTTTGTTAATACGGTCATAATAATCTTTATTATAGGGTTCAACTTTGTGCCTTTGTGCGAGTTGCAGGTTCGTTACTTCACCGTTGCCTTGTTCCTATGTTGGAAAACATGTCGTGTCTCTGGATGCAGGACATGACCGACCGACCGACTAACGACCAGCACGACATTCACCTCCAACATAATTGCCATCCTATTGCCGACGTAAGCGCCGATATATTGCCGACGTAAATGCCAATATATTGTCGACGTAAATGCCAACCTGTTGCCGACGTAAGCACCAATATATTGCCGACGTAATCCCCAATCTATTGCCGACGTAAGCCCCAATCTATTGCCGACGTAAGTACCAATCTATTGCCGACGTAATGCCAATCTATTGCCGGCTTAAATGCAAATCTATTGCCGACATAAGTGCCAATCTATTGCCGACGTAAGCCCCAATCGATTGCCGACGTAAGTACCAATCTATTGTCGACGTATGCCCCAATCTATTGCCGACGTAAGTACCAATCTATTGTCGACGTATGCCCCAATCTATTGCCGACCTAAGCCCCAATATATTGCCGACGTAAGCCTCAATCTATTGCCGACGTAAGCCCCAATCTATTGACGACGTAAGCACCAATCTATTACAGACGTAAACGCCAATCTATTGCCGATATAAGTGCCAATCTATTGCCGACGTAAGCCCCAATCTATTGCCGACGTAAGCCCCAATATATTGCCGACGTAAGCCTCAATCTATTGCCGACGTAAGCCCCAATCTATTGCCGACGTAAGCACCAATCTATTACCGACGTAAATGCCAATCTATTGCCGACATAACTGCCAATCTATTGCCGACGTAAGCCCCAATTTATTGCCGACGTAAGCACCAATCTATTACCGACGTAAATGCCAACCTATTGCCGACTTAAGCCCCAACCTACTACCGACTTAAGCCCCAACCTATTGCCGACTTAAGCCCCAATCTATTGCCGACATAAATGCCAAATCTATTGCCGACGTAAGCACCGATCTATTGCCTCTCTGCCTCAATCCAAAATGCCACCTAATGAACAAGTCTAAAGCCATTCGTGACCCTAGCGCCGTTGGGGTCAGCCGTGAGGTTGGCGGTTACGTGGGGTAGAGGTGCCGGGGGGCACGAGCGCCCTCTGTTGTCACATCCAGGTCCGAAGGCGTCTGAAGGCAGCCTCCAGCGGGGACTGTCGCTCGCCCGGTTTGGAAGCCTTCCGGTCCTCCACGGCGGAGGGAAGCGCGGCTTCCTTCCACCCTGGCTTGGCTTTCAGTGCACCCGACGAGGCGGCACTCCCCCCATTACTTTTAAAGCAGTACGTGAATAGTGAACTAGAGTAATGTCTCACTTTGGCTGAGAACGTTGACCTTTCTGCAAAGTTGGCTGTTGAAAGCTAAGCTAGGCCGGGATATGCGGGGTTCTCCAACGGACCCCTCGCCCCCATCCCACCCCCGGACCGTAGTGTTCTTTTTCTCGCCACACCGGTAAATATTTTTTTTGTGACGTCACACCGATTTGTGCAATCCCCGACGAAGGTGGCATCAACCATTCAGCGGATATAGACATTCACGTTAACCAAGCCAACCTGGGTAATTTTACCCCCGCGTTCCCCTTGTATATATCTAACCACATGGCGCTAAAACAGACCGGCAATATACACTCCCCGTTGTCTATCATCTATGTGTCTCCTCTTTTTATAGCACACAGGTGACGACTGTGCAGGTTTTACGTCATACTTTGCTTTTACCAAATCTATTAGCTCTTATCATGCCGGTCTATATTAATTATTATTAGATCCCTCGTCGCTTTGTGAGGAGCTCAGGAACCGCGGGCATAAACGTGACGTGGCGTACGCAGGAAATCTATTTTGTCCCCCATCCCCACGCCCCGCACCCCACCCTCTCCATCTGCCGCACATAGTCTCCGGGGTCATTTGTCTTCTACAGAAGGGATGACGCGCTAGCTAGTATCAGATCACCGACATGTTAAAATTGATTACGTTTGTATCATATTTTAGTGCGATTTGGGCCAGAGAGATGTGGAACAACAGGAAATAGAAACCTTTTGCAGAGAAAACGACTTCATCGGATGGACTGACATATCCGTGAAGGATAATCTCATGATCCAGGAATCTATGAGGTTAGTAGTACTTTGGTGTCAGAAACATTGGCGCGTACCAATGGAAAATATCACCGGTGACCCAGCCGGTGACTGAGTTAGTGACCCAGCCGGTGACTGGGCCAGTGACCCAGCCGGTGACCCTGCCAGTGACCCAGCCGGTGACTGAGCCAGTGACCCAGCCGGTGACTGAGCCAGTGACCCAGCCGGTGACCCTGCCTGTGACCCAGCCGGTGACTGAGCCAATGACCGAGCCGGTGACTGAGCCAGTGACCCAGCCGGTGACTGAGCCAGTGACCCAGCCGGTGACCCTGCCTGTGACCCAGCCGGTGACTGAGCCGGTGACCGAGCCGGTGACCGAACCGGTGGCCGAGTCGGTGACCCAGCCAGTGACCCAGCCGGTGACCGAGCCGGTGACCGAGCCGGTGACTGAGCCAGTGACCCTGCCTGTGACCCAGCCGCTGACCCAGCCGGTGACCCAGCCGGTGTCCCAACCGGTGATTGAGACGGTGACCCAGTCAGTGACCGAGCCGGTGACCCAGCCGGTGACCCAACCGGTGACCCAGTCAGTGACCGAGCCGGTGACCCAGCCGGTGACCCAACCGGTGACCGAGACGGGGACCCAGCCAGTGACCCAGCCGGTGACCGAGCCGGTGACCGACCCGGTGACTGGGCCAGTGACCCAGCCGGTGACTGAGCCAGTGACCCAGCCGGTGACCGAGCCGGTGACCCAGCCGGTGACCGAGCCGGTGACTGGGCCAGTGACCCAGCCGGTGACTGAGCCAGTGACCCAACCGGTGACCGAGACGGGGACCCAGTCAGTGACCGAGCCGGTGACCGAGCCGGTGACCCAGCCGGTGACTGAGCCAGTGAACCAGCCGGTGACCGAGCCGGTGACCGAGCCGGTGACCGAGCCGGTCACTGAGCCAGTGACCGAGCCGGTGACCCAGCCGGTGACCCAGTCAGTGACCGAGCAGGTGACCCAACCGGTGACCCAGCTGGTGACCGAGCCGGTGACCGAGCCGGTGACCCAGTCAGTGACCGAGCCGGTGACCCAACCAGTGACCGAGACGGTTACCCAGTCAGTGACCGAACCGGTGACCCGGTCCATGACCCGGTCAGTTACCCAGCCGATGACCCTACCGGTGACCCAACCGGTGACCCAACCGGTGACCGAGCCGGTGACCCAGCCGGTGACCGAGCCGGTGACCGAGCCGGTGACCGAGCCGGTGACCGAGTCGGTGACCCAGCCGGTGACCGAGTCGGTGACCCAGCCGGTGACCCAGCCGTGTCATAATGCCCTCTTCCCGCCCAAAGATGACATTGTGTCATAATGCCCTCCTGCATTTGCCACTTTCCGCTATGTGCTCTGGGTAAACAGCTATATATATTCTCGCATTGTGAAGGTCATGTGGGGTTTCCAAACTGCATTACCGCGCCAGCGGGTACGCAAAACTCGGCTTTACCAAAGCTGGTAAAGTCTCGACTTCCGGAAGTGCGCGCGCCACTATGAGGCAACGAAACCGCAATACACTTGTAATTGCCTTAACTCTGACAATTATTGTGTTTCTGTTATCGCAGTACATCTCATCTCATTTTTATATGTGTCAGATTTATACGAAGCTACATATATAAATGTTACTTTATGACATGATAAGTACATGCGATTATTGGCCTATGATTGTGAACGATGTCCTCATCGACTGCAGCTTATGTACATATCTCATTTACTTATCTCAATATAGATAACATTATTGACAATAGTCTATATAAATTAATGATTATATATCGTCTATATAGAAATCTCCCAAGCTCAGTTGGTAAGCATGTTTGGCTGCAGATCAGCAGGTCGCGGGTTCGCGCCTTGGTGCCGGCATCCGGGGCATTTTTTACCCTGGTCTTTATGTGCACACAAGTGGCCTTAAACACCAACATTTGTGTTATTGCCTTTACCTCTATATTGTCTATATTACTTATATTGTCCATTTCGCAACTAATACCTACATCGGCCAAGTATTTTCTAAACTGCGAACAATGTCGACACTGTACATCTGTATTGGACATGCTGCTCTTGTTGTTTGTATTACTTACATTCTCTACATTGCCTATCTCGCCTATATTGCTTACATTGTGCTTGCTCCTCCCCCAGGTTCTTGTTAGATGACACCGTGGCTCGGATAGGCGTCAGAATTCCCAGGCTAGCAGCGTCCACCGAGAACACGACCTCCTCCACCGTTCACCTCAGAGCATCATCGCCTGATGACGTCATACAGAAGAAATGTGCCTGCTAAGCAAACGCCGGAACGAGTTTCCACCACGTGCTGGGTGTGACTTGGTAGATTGTGACACGTGGTCTGTGTGACACATGGCCTTGTGGCACGTTCACTGTGACATGGACTGTGACACGTGTATTGTGTGACACGTGGACTGTGTGACACGTGGTTTATTTGTGACACGTGGTCTGTGTGACACGTGGTCTGTGTGTGACACGTGGTCTGTGTGTGACACGTGGTCTGTGTGTGACACGTGGTCTGTGTGTGACACGTGGTCTGTGTGTGACACGTGTGAAGGTGAAAATATGAAGAAATAAAAAAAAACTTGTTAATGACATTCCTGCCCACCGGACGACCAGCCAGTGTCTGCCCCCGCCTGATCCAATGGTCCGTTACTGTGGTTGAAGTTTATATGACCCGTGGATTGGCGTGGTCGGATAGTCTGAACCTCTGGAAGCCACCCATGGATTGTCATGGTCGGATAATCTGGGCATTTGAGTGTGCTGGCCATACATGACTGACCATAATTATGATGGATACCTTGCAGTTCGTGAACACACATGGGTTGCCGTGAGCCGACAGACCTGGCCTCGTTAATTCGAAACGGCCCGAGCCGAATATTTTGTAATAGAACATGCACGAAATATTTGAAACGGGCCGTTTCGAACGTACGAGCGTTGGGCGGAGGTTGACAACGACCGGGGCCGAATGCTTCGCCCAGTATGCTGTGATACACGGGTTTAATTACGAAAAAAATGGGAGGAGAGGTTGCAGAGGCAGCTGTTAGCTACAGTGGGAGAAAATGCATGAAATCCTAATGCAAGTGGTGCTCTAGGTGGATTTTTACCGACCAGACCCCGATGATATATTTAAGCGACGACTGTGACATTTGTATGAAGTATGGCTGCATACCGGTCAATCTGCCAGTTTGTCTTTTAACAGTTCATCGGCTCTTAATGACTGGGTAGTATGAGGATCGTGTGTTTCACGAGCTATCAGACACGTTTTTACAGTAGTATTGCCTATATTTTATACATTATATCCATTCCGGTCACTATTGTAAACTTTAATTATTTTACTTCTGCACAGAGGGATTACGGCGTATGTCCTAACGGAGCAGATCGGGTGACGTAAGCGGAAACTATTAACTGATTAATAAAGGCCCTTGTCACTGCAATGTTATCTGTTATTTCTATCTGATATTATAGCCTTGTGTTAATCCCACGCACGAAATATTCTGGTCGACAAGGAGTTAACCCTGGGGAATGAGGCACGTTGAAAATTCGTTACCGTGAGTGCCACTATTCGACGGCGTACAAGTGTGTCTTCTAAATATCAGTGCTTACACATTCACAACATGGGAGGGCGGTTATTCACCTGTGTCTATGATGTAATGTAAATATGTGGCCAGTCGTTCTTACGTTCTCATTAAATACGAAATATATGTCATATTTCGGTGAATAGCTTTGCCGCGTTCACTGTAAAAAGTTACATCCCCAACTGATCTACCCCCTCGTATGCTGCTGCCCCCTAGTGTGAACAACAGGAAACCTGCAACTTGTGGGTCAAGTCGTGTGTAAATGTTACTCCTTAAAACTTCACACACTGCTGTTACGTACCGACAGGTGTCGCTCGTGTATTGGCCACGTGCCCCTATCGCCGGGGAGAATATCTCCCGAAAGTTGTTCTCGTTCTAAACGACTTGCCCCGAATCGTGGTGGGAAAGATTCAACATTGATTGGGGTACTGGAGGGTAGGAGTGGGCAAGGGGGGGGGGGGGGTCGGGGGTGGTGGGGGGCGTAAATGACTGGCAACGTAAATTGTCCCTTGGCTGGACACCACCATTCTCTGACCCCTGGACCACTGGTATTGTGACCGGCTTTACTGGTGTCAGGTTTTTGCTATCGCACAGCTGTTCTCGTTGTTTTGACCCGCGCCCGTCAAATCGATATAAAGAATGCCCCTCCCCCCCCCCCCTCCACACACACACCTCCCCTCCCACATCTCATGTCTCCCCTTATGTCGCCAGCATAAATCTAGGGTCTCGTCAGTGAAACGTGACATTGTCATGTGACCTGTAGCCAGTTCCCCCATCAACTCGTGGCTCTAGTCAAATCAACCGGGTACACCTAGTCACGTGACGAAGTTAAGACCCGTCCCAGGATAGCACAGTAAAACACGTATAACAACTACAGAGACAATACAGTATACTCTGTGTGGAGAATTTGGTTGGTTGTATATTCAGGACGCTTTAACCACTTTTGGTCATATCGCGTCAATGAGAGAAGGAAGGGTAGAGCGGAGCCATGTCCCCGGGGTAACCCCCTACTCTTTGCGAGGAAGGACATCTTTATCCTGCGACCACACAGTGTATTGATAAGCACGTACACGATCTGTATTGAAAATACATAACCTGCAGTGATATTACAGGAGCGGCTCAAGGAAAAGGAGGGGGGATAAGTTCGCTGAAAACTTGCACCCGAGGGTGGAGGGGGGGGCTCCTTTTCACCCTGAACATCCCCTTGCTTGAGGAAAGTTTTAAACCCGCTAACCACCCCACCCGTTAGCTCCGCTATTAACCTGTAATGAAAATACACATGTATTAAAATAAACATGTATTCATTAATAAAAATGCACATCATGAGTTGTACATACACAACATGTTTTGAAAGCAGATAATCTTTCATAACAATCTTTATTGAAATAACCAATGTGAATGTAGCAAACCTGTATAAAAGTACATGAACCATACGACGGGCATCACTTTTAATAAAAATGCGTAATAATGTGCCTTGAAGCTACATAATCCTTTATAATCTGTCCATTTTTGAATCTATAATGTTACATTTCATGAGCGAAGAGTAAATTAAATTACTTTTAATATACTAGAATTGTCGTCCTTCAAATGTAAACGTTTTTCCATTTTTCATGTCAATATATACCACAAGTGTCTTTGTAAAGTGAGCTAGGACAACCTAGGCCTATAGATGGCTTTCAATTTCAGAAAGTGCAAGTGGGGTAAACCTGGGTTTTATGGGGTCTCAATTACGAAGAAATAACGTTATTCAAAGAATATGCTTCCTTATTTGACTACCCGCCCCCTTTGGACCCATCACTAGACTGGCTGGGTTTCATTTTTATGGATCTCGCACCCCAACGCCGCACCACACCGCCCCCCCCCCCCCCCCCCCCACTCACACACACACACACTGGACCCTCCACGCTTGCTAACAGGATGTCAATTCGTTGTAACCCTCCCTTGAAAGGGTTTCGATCGCACCCCGTTTCATGGGTTTTTACCATGGGGCCCATTAACAATACTTGGAAAACCCCTAGAGCGCGGGGTCACGGTCTATTTAGCCATGAAGGAGGCATGCCTCTCAGGCATGCCTTTTGTCCAGAGGTAGAGATATAAAGATGGACATTGAGACAGTGGCCAGTAACCGTAGCATGTGAGATTCCACGAAGGAGAACCAGGAGATCGAGAAACCGACCGATAGACGGAGCATTAGAACATATTTAGAAAGAAGGGGAGAGAAAGAACCACATAAATATCCTCATATAGCTACCCCCCATTATCGGAGAAGGAAGGAGGAACAAGCGATTCGAGGAAGCGGGTGGGAGCTAGGCGAGGCAAAGAGAGAGAGAGAGAGAGAGAGAGAGATAGAGGGAGAATGCGGGATGGGGTTGGAGAGAAATAAGCATAAGTGGGGATAACAAGAGAGAGGAGAGTGGGGGAAGAGGAGGGAGATGAGGGAGAGATGACAAAGAGGGAGAAAGAGGGCTGGCAGATGAGAGAGAGGCGAAAGAGGTTTGGCAGTGTCAGAGCATGCAAACCAGTTCGCCCTCTTCTTTTCGAGAGTGTTGTGATCTGCTGTGACTCGCTGGACAGTTCGGCTGCTATTACCGACAACATCCGGCTACAGAAGAACTGGACCGACGTCAGGTCACGCAGAGGCAATCCGCTTTATGACGCTACATGTAGTCAAGGTCGCTGGCCTCATTTTTACACCCAAAAAAAACAGATATAAATACACCTATGTGTACCACAACATACAACCAGGAGCCGGCGTCCGGTCCGTTTACGAAAAACAACTGAAGCGTAGCAGTTGTTGACTTTGAGGTATAGATAGGATCGACGGCTAGCCAACAAGCCAGTCAGACACCCGAGGCATACAATATATAAATACCGCTCCATGTGCAACATATACTTGGAAATCCGTGACTTTGTCAACTATACTTGTTGTAGGCTGAATGAATGAGCGACGTCGGCGTCTGCCAGAAAGTACGACTCTCCCTGGCTGCAGCGCTGGATGCGCGGGGCGAGCGGCCCGGGTCTCATACCGACCACCTCCACCTCCGGCTCCCACCCCACCCCGGCTCCCCCGGGCTGCGCACGGGCTGAGAGCTGAGGGTCAGTCCACACCAGTCGTCTGGCGCGTGAGGATGTGCGCCTAGCTGACCCCTGGTGGAGAGAGAACACAAGTGATAGATCGACACGACCGATCGGCTGTGCCGCAACAGGTAGGACATGTATAGGCTTTGTACCATGGTAAGATCGTTAACAGATGTTAAAGGGCTTCCACTCTTCCGTGTGACTGTGCCAATCGGGTAATCGTTATTATAGATCAAGTGAAAACTGAGGCAAACAGAAACCCGGATCATATATATCTATCGATTCATATATATATATCATTATATGTCATCGTGTCATAAAGGTCACTTCCATACCTCTTTGGCATGCACCCAAGTCCCACACAGACGCACGGTGAGTTATTTAGAGTGGACGGACCTATTTAAAGTCGTCCTTCCAGCCACGTCGATGACCGCATGTCTGAAATATATGCCATTTAAGAGTTCAGTTCGCGCACGCTGCCATGCTTGTTTTCTACATCAAAAAGTGTTGTGCTATTCAAAATCTTCACCTTGGTGGTGGTTTTGATGTCAGAGCTAGGTCGGATCCAGTTATGCTGGCAAGTGGGGACCGGTTTCGGTTTTCATTCGGTGTTTATGTTAAATGGTATAACTTTCGGCCTAAAAGTGGGGGGGGGGGCTGGTCGCCCTTCCCCTGGATCCGCCCCTGTACAAGCCCCAATCTCAGAAACTCTAACCTGGTACAAGTATACAAGCGAAGTTGGGGCCGCGGAACCAGGCTTCAGAAAGCTATGCCGCGTGTGTGACGTATGAGTTATTCGAATAGGTTTCATCAGTTTGGGGCTGAGCAAGACAACCTTCCCTTGATACTTACTGCACCGTATCTGGCTGAGGCTGGTGCATACTTGAACCTTGCTGGAACGTCTGACACGGTTTTTTAACCACTTACGTAGGCAATTATGTTTGGCCCCCTTGCCCCCAATAACTGGTCACACCCCCGCCCCTCTCCCTTACCCCAATCGTCGGCTTTCTGAGCCACTCCCACGAGTATTCGTGCTGTGTCGGTGATGGCGCTTACTCGCCTTTCTTTCGCGATCGTTTGTTCGCATTTGCTGTCGAACACTGCCCTCGTCCTCTTATCAACGCAAGGTAAACAAACTTGAAAGTCATCCAATCAAATCGTATAATCGACCTAAAACAATTTCTCGTGTATCCGTGATGGCAGATTAATTTAATGGATAGTGGTAGTCATTTACATGTGTATTGGTTATTGATAACCTAGTAAAATAAATAAAGTTTATATAAAAAAAAGGATTAATTTATACATCAGCTTATGGTGGAAACGTTTCCCAGCCACCGGCCGAGGTGACGATAGATAACATTTTAACAATACAGTAAAAGGTCGATAGATGAGGTGCGGGTTCGAAGGGCTGGGCGTGACATGGCATCAGGCTGGGCGTGACATGGCATCAGGCTGGGCGTGACATGGCATCAGGCTGGGCGTGACATGGCATCAGGCTGGGCGTGACATGACATCAGGCTGGGCGTGACATGGCATCAGGCTGGGCGTGACATGGCATCAGGCTGGACGTGACATGGCATCAGGCTGGGCGTGACATGGCATCAGGCTGGGCGTGACATGGCATCAGGCTGGGCGTGACATGGCATCATGCGGCGACAAACAGAGAGTGCACTGGGCGACCGGAGCGAGACTGCGAGCGACGGAGGGAGTACCATTAGTAAGGGAAAATGAGCCAGAAAACAAGACTAGAGTAGCATTATACGTGGAAGTAGTAAGCCTTACCTGCCATTAAAATCTATACAATAACTGTGTGTACGCCTCATGAAAAAATCTGCCTTGTTTGCTTGCGTTCATCATTAACATATCAACAAACTGCCGGACGCACAATCGCGCAAATGGAAGAAGGAATATAATCTCACTGGAGAGCGAAAGCTAAAACCTATTGCAAAACCAATCCCGAAGCAGCACCGCATCCAGAGTATGCGACAAAAATGCTACCATAAACTTGCACGACTTACCTACAATAAGGTTATGTCCATCACAAAACCTACACCGTTTCCATCATCGCAGCTGTATGCTTGACATTACAACCGTTGTAAGTTGATGATCTATA